>LR738557.1:11399166-12798333 GCA_902685375.1 Neostethus bicornis | reverse complement strand
TTTCATGAGATGGACTTGAAGATCTAAAATTCCTTCCAGATACACAATATTACCATTTCTCTCAAACGTTGTTCACAAATCTGTCTAAATGTGTGATAGTGAGCACTTCTGCTTTGCTGAGATAATCCATCCCACCTCACAAGTGTGCCACATCAAGATGCTGATCTGACATCATGATTAATGCACAGGTGTGCCTTAGACTGCCCACAATAAAAGGCCACCCTGAAATGTGCATTTTGTTTTTGCTTTATTGGCGGTCTGGGGACTCAGAACCAGTCAGTATCTGGTGTGACCACCATTTGCCTCATGCAGTGCAACACATCTTCTTCGCATAGAGTTTATCAGATTGTCTATTGTGGCCTGTGGAATGTTGGTCCACTCCTCTTCAATGGCTGAGCGAAGTTGCTGGATATTAGTGGGAACTGGTGCACGCTGTCGTATACGCTGGTCAAGCACATCCCAAACATGTTCAATGGGTGACATGTCCGGTGAGTATGCTGGCCATGCAAGAACTGGGACATTTTCAGCTTCCAAGAATTGTGTACAGATCCTTGCAACATGGGGCCGTGCTGAAACATGAGGTGATGTTCATTGTGTATGGCACAACAATGGGCCTCAGGATCTCATCACGGTATCTCTGTGCATTCAAAATGCCATCAATAAAATGCACCTGTGTTCTTCGTCCATAACAGATGCCTGCCCATACCATAACCCCACCACCACCATGGGCCACTCCATCCACAACATTGACATCAGCAAAGCGCTCACCCACACGACGCCACACATGCTGTCTGCTATCTGCCCTGAACAATGTAAACCGAGATTCATCCGTGAAGAGAACACTTCTCAAACGTGCTAGACGCCATCGAATGTGAGCATTTGCCCACTCAAGTCTGTTACGGCGACGATCTGGAGTCAGGTTAAGACCCCGATGAGGACGACGAGCATGCAGTTGAGCTTCCCTGAGACGGTTTCTGACAGTTTGTGCAGAAATTGTTTGGTTATGCAAACCAATTGTTCCAGCAGCTGTCTGAGTGGCTGGTCTCAGACAAACTCGGAGGTGAACCTGCTGGATGTGGAGGTCCTGGGCTGGTGTGGTTACTCGTGGTCTGCGGTTTTGAGGCCGGTTGGATGTACTGCCATATTCTCTGAAACGCCTTTGGAGAAGGCTTATGGTGGAGAAATGAACATTCAATGCACGAGCAACAGATCTGGTTGACATTCCTGCTGTCAGCATGCCAATTGCATGCTCCCTCAATGCTTGTGGCATCTGTGGCATTTTGCTGTGAGACAAAACTGCACATATCAGGGTGGCCTTTTATTGTGGGCAGTATAAGGAACACCTGTGCACTAATCATGATGTCAGATCAGCATCTTGATGTGGCACACTTGTGAGGTGGGATGGATTAGCTCAGCAAAGCAGAAGTGCTCACTATCACACATTTAGACAGATTTGTGAACAACGTTTGAGAGAAATGGTAATATTGTGTATCTGGAATGAATTTTAGATCTTCAAGTCCATCTCATGAAAAATGGGAGCAAAAACAAAAGTGTTGCGTTTATATTTTTGTTGAGTGTATTTTTGCATCTCTGTACCACTCAAATAGATCATTAGTTTGCTTGTCCAAATATGTTCAGAGAAAAATATGAGAATTATAAATAATCATGTGTGTAAAGTACAAAATAAGGAAAATAATCCAGCTGGCTTTTAAGTTCAATTTTCTCTAATAAATGACTCTTCTATCTTTCTTTAGTGTTTACTGCATTGGTTCAAAAAGGTGTCAGACACATTGTGGGAATTCAACTTCAAATTTAAAAATGAGGTAATTTTTAAGAATCAAAAGTTTGTTGTTGCTCTGTCTTTAATGTTTACATGCTAAGCAGGTCCATTTGTTTTTTGTTAATTGTTCTCAGCAGGGACACAATAAAAATGGCTGTGCCAAGTCATTGCTGCTCCCTAAACAGTATGAGGATGTCCACATGAATCCTGAGTCTGGCTGCAGTGTGCTTCAGATCACCACACTCAACTACATTCAGAACCCTGTCGTCATGGGAATGACACTGACCCTGGTAAGTATCTCTTGGATTTTGGCAACTGAAATGTTGTTTTAACGTGAGGTTTCATTTTAGAGGTTCAATCTCATGCAAAATAAACTTTTCAGAGATATCTTCTAATAGTGGTGTGTGAGCCTTGTGTTTGTCACCAAAGTTTTTTATTATTATTATGATTATTATTATTATTATCCAGCAGTTCAGCAAAATTGTAGAAGTATTTCTACCCCATTCTTACATGACAACAATTGAGTCCTGGCTTCGGCCAAGACATGACTGACTACATAAATTATGGTTTTTACGTAGCAGAAAGCATTTCACACAAGCTTTACTACCCCCATGCTCCTCACACTCTTCCTCCTTTTATGAGTAGGGAGTTGGATGGACAGTTCATTCAGGACTTATCAAATTTTAGAGGTGCAACATATGCCCTTTAGGACCAGTGAGAGAATGAGCAATAGTCAAGCTTTCAAACTCCCTGTGGTTTGTTATGAAGCTCCTTGAATCTGAAACATTCAACAACTATTTGCTATATTGTAATGGGTCGCTGCATCGGTTCGTTGTGGTGAAGAAAGAGCTGAACCGAAAAGCAATGCTCTTGATTCACAAGTCGATCTATGTTTTTATCCTCACCTATGGTCACCAGCTGTGAGTGGTGACCGAAAGAACGAGATTGCGGATACAAGCGGCCGAAATGACCTTCCTTTCGCAGGGTGGCTCAGCTCTCACTGAGAGAGGATGAGGAACTTTCCCGTCCTCGAGGAGCGCGAAGTAGAGCCATTCCTCTGAGTTGAGAGAAGCCAGCTGGGGGTGGTGTGGGCAGCTGGTTAGGATGCCTCCCAAACGCCTCACTGGGTAGGTATTTTGGGAACGTATCACCAGGAGGAGACCCAGTTGCAGACCTCGGACCCGCTGGAGAGACTGTCTCACAGCTGGCCGGGGAACGTCTCAGGTTTCACCTGGGTGAGGCGGAGGACACAACCAGAGTGAGAGAAGCCTGGGTTTCCATCTGAGGCTGTTTCCCCGCGACCCGACCCCGGATAAGCGGAAGACAACAGAATGAAAAGTGTAACAGATTTTTTCAAACGCTCAATTGTGGTTGTTTATGTGCATAAGATGCATTTTGCATAAGAAGCAAGAGCCCCTAAAGTGATTAGGATAGAAAAAAATGTTTTATGTGCACAATGTTTTTTTTCCTTCATCCTCTAATTGTCTCCACTAATCCTACTTCTCTCCATCTGTTATAGTTCACAATCAATGTTAGCACAGACATGCGTCATCACCGTGTTCGTCTGGTGCTCCAGGATTCCCCACTCCAACGGGGCAGAAGAGGAGATCAAGGTGGAACCCTGGTGCTATTGGATCCTGTTCACAGTGTGAGATTAATGGACTGGTGGCACCCACAGTACCCCTCTTCGCCTAACACATGAGATTGCCACTCTTAATTCACTTCATACGTTGGAAGATCCAGAACAACAGTATGGGTTTATCTGACCTATATAATTGCGAATCATATTTAGTGACTTTTTGCACATAAAAACTTTGATTGTTAAATGTTTCTAGTATCACAAGCACTGAATGCCCAAACTGAGCTGGAGTATTACAGACTCATCCAGATACTCTTCACACTGAGGAACATGCATTTAGAAGAATATACTGAAGAGGATCGTATATCTAATGTTAAATATCAATCACTTTTGCCACAAATTACTCGTGCTCATATGGAAATCGGTGCACATCATGACAACTTAGTGCTGCTTGCACATAATTTGGCACAACTTTAAATTTAGACTTGTTACATCAACGCAATCAAGATCAACAAAATTTTATTTATCTGAATCAGTTATATTTAAGGTGAAGGGGCTGCTTTACAATAATGGGGCATAAAGAGATGATTGACCACACTGATTATCCAGAGATTTGAACTTTCCATAACTAAAAACCTGATCATACTTTTGTTGGATATTTGAGATGTGTCCTTTGTTTCTGCCACATGAGATGGATATTCTCAGTATGAATTCAATGTGAATCAATACAAACAGTTTGCCATGTAATACCATTTGCACAATTTAAACCACAACAAAGTACAAATGAATGTTTAGATTTGTTGTAGACAGTCTATAAAGGACTTTGGTTCATCATATGAGAATATCATGGAAAAATATACCAATTCTGCTGAAATAAAATCACTGCCTGTATCATGTCCAAGTCTCATCTTTGAAAGAAAAGCACATTTACTACCACTTAGTGGAATGTATCAAGTATTACAGGTTTGTGCTTTTGAAATTCTTGTTCCTTCAATACTTTTTTGTTCCGGGGGTCCTTTTCAATTCTTATTTTAAAACTCGATGCAACATGAATCAAACTAAATGATTATGATGATCAAGACAGATACATTCATTTATGCAATACAGCATTATCACAACCAAGTTTCAAACAATTAAGAGAAAAATGAGTTTGCAATTGATTGAGCACTTATTGGTGTTCTGACAACTTCTGACCTCACCATCTACAGTGTGATTACAAAGGACCTCTGATCACACAATGCCTCAAAATACAAATCAAAAGAATGCTTTTGGCCAAGAACATCATAAAAAGAGTTTGGATTAGTTAAGAATTCAGATTAAGAATACTTAATTAATGCCTTATTGAAAATTATTACATGTACTAGGTTGAATAAAAGCCTATAAATCCCCATGAACATAGATTCTACAAATCTTATGAAATGTATTCTTTATTTTTACATTTCTTAGATGGATATATCTGAAGAGCTGGAGATCACAAGTCTATCATTTTGAAAGTTTATCATTTTGACAAAATCTATAGTTTCTCAAAGAGTATACACAAATTGATCTCGAGCTGTCTGAATCTGGAAAAATTAAGGGATTAAATATAATGGATCGGACGTGGAATTGTCACAAGAAAAGCAACACGTTTCATCAGATTATTTTAGAATTTGTTTGAGTTTATTTTTAATTAAAACCAATTCAATTCAAAGATCGTCTCTGCTCATTAATTTATCATAGCAAAGATCATCGGATCATTTCACAAAGAGTCACTAGAAACATAACGATCTAAACAACACATTAAGTTATATTTGAATTATTCTAAAGAGTACATTACAGCTTCAGATTACATTTTGTATCCCGTTACGTAATCATCTTAAAATAAAACTTATGTTAGAACTACACTACCCACAATTCCTTTAGGAACTCGCTATTGGTGGCAGCACAGGTGACCGCAGACAGACCGTCTAAACGAAAACAAATTAGTTATGGAAGTGTCAGTGGTTCCACTCACTGACAGCGTTTGAGAAAGCAGTTCAAGCAAGAACTACACTTAAAACTTCTTATTTTATTCTTTTTTCTAACTCCAACTCTTTGTAAGTCTTCCTGGTATCAGTAGAGAGAGAACAGAGCGCCTTCTTCTCAACCTGCTTGTTCTGTCTGACCTTCAGAGCTGGTAAGTTTAATTTAACTCTCTTTAATTGAATCAATCTACATTAAAACCTTACTACTCCTGACAAAAAGCAGTCACTTTGGGCAAAAAACAGAGGTGAAATAGTCTTTCAACAAAAGCTGGGAGATTTTTTGAAAAGTTTGTCTTTAACAAGTGAGTTATTTTTAATGATATTCTTGGAATTATAAAGTTGAGATTTGTATTTTTTCAAAGTGATGTTAAAGTTTCGTTTTTTCTTCTGATCTGTTTATCCTTAATGAAGGCGCGGGAGTCTATCCCGGTTTATTTCAGACTATAGGCAGGGTACACACCAAACAGGTCGCCAGTCTGTTGCAGGGCCACAAACGCACTCATTCAATTACAATTACAATTTCATAGTGGCCAAGTAACCTAACATGCATATTTTTTAGGGGGGTGGGAGGAAACTGGAGTACTAGGAGAAAACCTACACATACACAGGGAGAACATACAAACTCCAGACAGAAAGGCCAGTGTTTCAAGCCTCCGTCCCACTGCAGGAATGGAAATCCAAAGGTTTTTGCAGTGAGGCCACTATGCTAACCACTGCACCATAGTGATGCCCAATGTGAAAATTAATCATTCAAATCACACATTCTATGCCACTTCCTAAATCTGGAAGCATCCCATGAAAAAGTCTCATCTCAATGTTTTAAGGTATTAAAAAGAGCATCTAAAGAAAGAGGGGAAAAAGACAAATGATACAATTTTATTAGGTGATCTCTTGAATTATACCAGAAAGTAGATTACAATAAGAAAATAAAGAAAGCCATAAACAAGCAGTGCTTTTTTTGAGAAAAACATCAAATCACATATCGTATCATTATGTGTCATAAAATATTATATTGCATAAAACCCATGTCTTTGTACTGTCATCTTTCAGTCTAAAGCTTGCAGCCCCTCTTGCCATTTATAAGCAGGAGCCAGGC
The DNA here is from genome assembly GCA_902685375.1 of Neostethus bicornis. NCBI lineage: Eukaryota > Metazoa > Chordata > Actinopteri > Atheriniformes > Phallostethidae > Neostethus > Neostethus bicornis. The sequence continues at coordinate 12,791,875 of LR738557.1, read as the reverse complement.
CAGTATCAGTAACAACACCTCAGCCCTGGGGTATGCTGCTATGTATAAGCTGTGACTGTAAACTGTACAGACTGTAATACTCTGCTAGCTATCCTCCACACACTGTGCTTGAAAGTCCTGTTGGAGAAAAAACAGATATGATTCAGACCTTTTGTCTGTTTTTATCCAGAAATTTTATTCTGTATTATTATAATAGGTATATTTGCACATGGGTTGCACGATGGCACAGTGATTAATTAGTACTGTGGTCTCACAGCAAGAAGGTCAGGTTCAAGTACCGGAGTGAGCTTGAGGCTTGAAACACTGGCCTTTTGGTGTGGAGTTTGCATGTTCTCCACGCGTATGTATGGGTTTTCTTTGGGTACTCTAGTTTCCTCTTACCCTCCAAAAACATGCATGGTAGGTTGACTGGCTGCTATAAAAATTTCCCCTAGGGATGAGTGTTTCTGGATGATTGTGGGTGTGTGGTCCTGCAACAGACTGGCAACCTGTTTGGGCTGTATCCTGCCTTTCGCCTGAAATCAGCCAGGATAGGCTGTGCTCCCCGTGACCATATTAGGGATAGGACACCTCATAAGTTTTACTTTAATGTTTAAGCACCTCAATGAAATAAATTAGAGTGAGATATCTCTGATCTTAATAATTTCTATCCTGATTCACATGGTAAAGTTTGAATTTCATTTAAACATTTTAGGGAAATATTTCAAACTAAATTAGCTCTAATGTTAACTTATTTGAAGACAAATAGCTCTTTTTGATCTCAAATATTCTATTGATAATTATTTTATTGCATTATTGTGGCTACATTAAAACTAGTTAGTAGATTTGTACACTTTTTTAAAATCTCTACTCTCCTGCGACACATTTACAAGTTTTAGTTTTACATTAGCGTGAACACATTTTAAACTTAAGGGACTTTTGCAAAAACATCTCAGCAAACCTTTTAAACCACAAGATGCAACAGCTCTCATAAGAAAGCCAATAACAATGTCAATAAAGATGCTGTACATAAATAGACTTGAAGTAAAGTTTCTAATGTCTAATCTGACATGTATTTAGTCTTTTAAGTTTCCACAATAAAATTTTTAATGGAAAATCAACTCATATGGGTTTATTTTGAAGCTCACTTTTAATGGTTAAAATGATCATTTCCAAACATCCTTAAAGTTTTCCTTTTGTTTCTATAATTCTTGATTCATTTCCAGTAAAATGAGTCTTCATGGGGAAGTTGCACAAGATCAGTGAGGTCAGTTTTGTGCACTTGACTGGGTCACATGTGTATTAATGTACAAGGTTTTTAATATTAAAGACAATTCTAGGTCTTTTATGGCATTCTAAGCACAACGTCAATACACACACATAACAGAAAACAATCTCAAAGTTTATAAAACCTTTATAATAAATGTTGCAGTAATTGAAAGACATACTCATTAACCGATCTGGCTTAATTTCCCAAAACCATCAAACGTCGGCTCCTTATTTGAAGCTCATGAATGAAAACAGTTTTTGTTTTGCAACCCAATAAGACAGATCTACTCTGCTCTAGCAGGGGTACACACATTATCTGTGACTAATGCAGCACTACCAGATGTCAATAAATTACTTTAACTCCATTACTGTCTTGTAAATTGATCATGTGACTTGATTCATGCAGTCACTAACGACTAGTGGAGATATCAAAATCTTTTTTCCAGAATGTGTGAACATTGAAAATTTATGTAAAAGCAAAAATATTGTTTCAGCAAACATTAGTCGGCTTTGTCACAAAAAACAGAAAAAAAATAGTGTCAAGAGTGGAGGGAAAAGAGGAGTAAGAAATCTGACAAATCAAATGGTGGACAATAGACAGGCACCTTTGATATAACAAAAAGACTTTATAAAAAAAATGAGTGAAAATAAATAAAGAGCTTTTACTTGTCATAAGGTTTTGTGAAAATTGATTTATGAATGCTGAAACAAAATGATTTTTTTTAAAAAAACATTAACAATACATTGTTTTTTTGTGTTACAATTCTGACACAATCTGAAATACATTCCTGTCATTTGGAGAATTAAAGTTGAGCTCCACAAACAATCACTTAAAGGGATGTAAACATATGCACACTTTGGAGTACACGGACATCTGTGCGCCAAATTCTCCCACCATAGGTGCCATCCTGGCAGCCTGCTGCGGTGTAATGCAGCACAGAAATGTTCCCGTTAAGGGATGAATAAAGTACGTAAAAAAAAAAAAAAAAAATATATATATATATATATATATATTTTTTTTTTTATTTTAAATGCTGGTTTTGAAGCAATACACAATAACTTCCTAGTTCTCATTTTCAGAAAAACAATGTTTGCTTGTTGTGTGTAAGCCGTACCAGCCTAAATTTTTACTCATATTTTCACAATGCTATTATGGCTTGTAAAAAGCCAATTGATCCAGGTATTATTGCTGTTTGAAAATATTTAGAGCAGTCAAGTGAGGCAGATGTCTGGCATTTGAAATTTAGTTTAGATAAATTTGTGTAAACATTTTGTCATCTGCAATATTGTAAATGTTCAAAGTTGCAATTGCTTCTCATCATTAGCGTAAGATTGGAATCCTGCATTTATTCTCTGTCAGAGGGCTTTACCTCCTCTGCTTCTCGTACAGGTTCTGCGGGGTGGTTGCATGTTTGATGACGTGATGGATGCACAGAGAGAAAGCAGCAACACAGTGGAGACAGAATGATAGAAGCCAGGCTCAGAGAACACACTTCGCAATGAGGTGACTGTCAGCAAGGTTAGAGGTCAATGGTCGGTTGGTAGAGCACTGGTGACTGCCGATGGACTCATTGTCAGTTGAGTAACACGACTTCCATATGCTAGGTTGATTAAGGCAAAGAAAATGACATACATGTGAATATAAGTGACCAAAGCTTAGACAGTTGGATTTTATTTTGAAGGTTAAGTGATATGTCTGTTTTTTTAACAGTTACTTTGATATTTGTTTAATGATCCGCTTACTACAAAACTATATAAATTTCCTCAAAACCAAAAATTTTTAGTTGTGTTTGTTGAAAACCGTGTAAGTCATATTTTCAGCTTCATTCGGGATGTGTCTGTTTGAAAGTGATGGTGCTGAGATTAATTTTCTCCAGGTAAACAGGCAGGCATTTGTTCAGAGGCACAGGCATACCCTCAAACACACACACATTAAGACTCAAAAGCTTGAAGGCTTTGTACAGTTGAAGTACTCGTGTGTGAAAAAGCATCAGTGGTGTGTAAACACAGCTTCATCTGTTTGCCATCTGGACAGATTGGTGATCTAGATCGTTGTCTTGGTGCTCTGGAACTAAACTGAAAAAACACGGATGAATAAATCTTGGGGGTACTGGATTTTTCTTTAAAAATCCAAATAGTCTGAAGTGTGAGTTTTCTGTAAAGTTCAATTTTTTTTTAAGATATATAGAAAATAACAATGTGGTATGTGTTGTATGACAACATGACTCATGATCTTTAAGAGGTGAGTGTGGGTGGGATGTTTTTGGGCATGTGCTGGATGTATGACTCCACTTCCTCATCTCATCTGGTCTCTTTCATATCCTCTTTTGATGGACAGCAGCTTTGCTATTAATCTTAGAGTTTTCTATGTGAGAAAGATCTTTTGAGGTGCATCTGCATGTGGTACAGCTTAGGTTTCCACTGTTGTTTATCTGTCTCGTGCTGGATTGAGTTGTGGTTTGTGGATGTGACTATCTTAAATACTTTTGTTCGTCTGTGAAAATTTGTGCAAACTCTTTATCAATTGACCTTGTCTCTTGCTTTTCTTTAGTTTAATCAACCTTCTTTCAATGGCTTGAAGTATCACAGTTGAAAAACATGATGAAGATCTGTGGCATGACTTCCCAATGCATCTACATTTCTTTGCCTTCAGTTATTTGGTTATTTGAGTAGATTTTTTTACATTTCAGTTGGAGACACAGCTCCATTTGTTGTTTAAGGCTCCTACTTTTTGGTGTTGATTCCACTTTACTTTTATTTCAGAATACAAATGAATGACTGTTAACACCATCCTTATCTTTAAAATATAAATTTAAATGACCTTATTTCCATTGACCTGTTCAGGATGTACCCTGCCTCTCACCTGTAACCAGCTGGGAAAGGCTCTGGCAACCCTGCGATCCGACGGGGATAAGAAGTAAGAGAAGATGACTGTTATATTCTTTCTAAGTGCGTCGCTAACTTGTTCGACTTTAGTTGTTAGACTTTAGTTTGGGTTATTTGTCCAACTCTTTTTTTTTTTTTTTTCTTTGAGTTCTAATTTCACTTTCAGAATTTCTATGAAGTATTGAAAATAAAGCTTTTTTTTTTTTAATGCTTCACAAAACCTACAGAACTCATTCTTGGTAACTCATGTAACTTTCATATCATAAAGAAAATAACCTGTTTATCTTGGAGTTTTCTTTTAACTCTTAAGTTGAGAAATTTCCCACAGTTTGGAATCCACCATCCATTAGCTAAACCAAGATGGAATTGCCATCAGCAAAAATTATTGTCAAAGTTATTGATGAGTCCTTATTCTTCTGGAATGATTAGGATTTTCTAAACGCTACGTAGCTCCACAATGACATGACAAAATTCAACCCTAAAGATAATTGCCAAGATTACAAAAAGAAAATCCAAACATTCTTAAAACTCATAGTCACCATTTCAAATGTTATTTTAACATCATGAATAAGATTATTGCTGCTCATTGAAAATTTATGCTTGATTAAAAGTCACCAGGATAGAAAATTTACTCAAGTTTGAAAAACTCAAAACTTTCCAGATTAAGTTTTCAGTATAGAATTAGCCAAATTCAGATGTTTAGCAACACACAGAAGAAGAGTGGTGACTATTTGGAGTTTTTTCACTGTAACAGGAACCAAGCACTGCAGTCATCACAATTAAGCAAGAGACCAATTTGTTTTCTCAACTAGTCTTGCATCGTGATTTCTTTTTTAACCTATTGACCTTACTGAAAATAATCTAGTTTAGATAGTTACATTATTTTGATACTTTGACTTGGATTAGTTGAACTAATAAACAAACGTTCAAAATATGCAGAGATTTGATTTTACAGATCCCTTCTTTTTATTGTCTGTCCTCAAATTTGAACTATTTGGTCTCATCAACTCTTACCAAGCTTCTTTACCAAGACATAAATTGGATGTTCTATTTATTTTTTTAAGAGAGCTGGATAGTTGGAAAATATTGTTTTTGTTTCTGACCAACAAAATTCTGTGTATTTTTTAGTGTCTGCCGTATTTCCCCTGCTATCTTTGATATGGTTTCCTTTCACCAACAAGCACATTGGGACAAACACATGTAAAAAAAAATGTTGTTAGACAAGTTTGTGGGGGCTGTCATCATTACCTAATCTCCCCTTCTGTTGATTGATGCTTTTGCTTACTTTGTATAGTTGTTTACACAATGTTATTGGTAATCGTAGTTGATGGCTAACAATATAATCCTTTATAAGGGCATACAGACAAATGTTAGTGCCTGTTGTTTTCATTTAGCAAAACCTAAAATTTGTTGATATTTGTTGATATAAATTCATTTTTAAAGATATTTTTAAAGATTATATACGTATATACACATATACAGTACGTATACTGTATGTATATATATTGGTTTGACTGCGTGCAACAAGTTCAATGTTTTGATAGTTTTACAAGATTGCACTGTTTTCAAAAAATGTAGTTGAATTGGTTTAATGTTTCATCTTCTGAACTGCTTATCCCTAACGGGGAAACGGGGCTTGTGGGAGCCTATCCTGGCTGATGTAATGTGAGAAGAAGGGTACACTCCAGTCTGTCACGGGGCCACACACACGCTTTTCTAGGGGTAATTTTACAGTAGCCAAACAACCCAACATGGATGCTTTACGAAGGGTGGGAGGAAACCGGAGTACCTGGAGAAAACCCACGCATACACGGAAAAATAAATGCAAACTCCACACAAAAAGGCGTCCTGCTGAGCAAGCTTCGTCCTGCTCAGAGCTCGACCCCCCTGACCTCCTTGCTGTAAGGCCACTGTGCTAACCTCTGCGCCACCGTGCCACCCTTGGTTTAATGTATTCACAGTGATTTTTTTTTTTTTTACAGTTTTTTTTTCAGCATTAATGCCACCGCACACAACCCTACATTTAATCAATAAATTTGGACAAATCGGAAGATAACTCTTTCCTCTTTTAGCCGACAATATTCTATGTTAGTGGTTTACAAAACAGACTTCCTAGATTACCTACATCTGTTAGCTTTTATTGCTTCTGTTGAACTTTTCAGTCATGTTATAATACATCAAGTTGAGTATAGATGGTTTCAAATGATAAAAGTACATAATGACCTCTTAGTTGTTTTTTCGCCACATCAAGGTTGTTCTAGTCTAAATCTTATATTCTCACAGCTTCTATGATCTGAATTTATATATTTTTTAATTGGTTCTAATCAATTTAGTTTACCATCATTGAGTCATGATGATTAATTCTCAAATCTAGATTTTTTTTAAAGCCTCAATTAACTAATTGTGAGATTAATCATTGGTGGATTCAAATGTTGAAGTGTCACTTTCTTAGCACTACTTTTTTAACATAGACTTACACATCTAAAAAGAAACAATTGCCTTTGGTTGTATCTGTGTCAGACTTCACTCAGATAAATCGGTGCAGGCATTAAGCATTCTTGGTAGAGCTTCAGTGATGATCTAAATATGTTGTATTTGTTTGAAGCCGCTTGGCAACCACAGTGACAGAGGGTCTACAGGATAGGAATCTTGCCTTCCTGACAATGTGAAGTCCTTCATTGGCGTGTGTGCGCAAGCGTTCATTGGTCTGAAGTGTGTGTCCATGTGCCAGGCTTCCTTGATAAGCTATTGTAACTGTACAAGGAACTCTTGGACAGCGTTTTCCCCTCCTACTCACATGTCCTATGATTGGCTGAATTTGACAGGAACACAACTCAGCCAACCAATAAGCTAATGTCCTTTGGGGGTCCAGCCCATGGACCAAAATAACCCAGTAAATACACTGTGGGTACTATGAGAACTGAGCTAGCCTACTAGTGAAATCTTTGTGTACAAACAAGGGTTTCTTGTCATCCCAGTGCTGCTGAAATGGTGTTGTCCTTTGTTGTCCCTGGTTGTGATAGGATCCTGGTGGTTTGTTTGTTTACGTTTCTTCATTCAGCAATGCTGTCTGTGGAGACATTACATGGACAAATATTTAAGACCAGAAACGAAGAGATAAACACCGACCCTTAGACACAAACAATCCATCAATAAAGTTTTGTACCTTAGCTGCATTCCTCTAACACCCCAAAACATAATAGAATTGATTGGTTGCATAATCCCAAAATAAGTCAAAATTCATAATCTTGTAATTAATTGTAATAGGTCTTTTAAAGAAGAGTAAATATTTAAACTAAGCATTACATATTTTAAAAGTATTTTTAAATTAGGTTGATTGTCATATCCATTTGTGTCATTAAATGTTTTTCAGATCATAAAACCTGGTCCTTATTAGATTTTCACAAAGAGTATAAAACTTTGATAGTAATTATTCAAACCCCTGACAAATCTTTACTTGAAGTTGCTTTTAGTCCCCGATTTTTTTGTTTTTAAATTCATTTTTCGGCCTGGGAATGACAAATGTTTCTTTTCAAACAAAAACAAGACATAGCAGGAAAGATTGCATTTTGGAAATTTTTTTGAAAAGAAAATACTTGTTTTCTGTCTTGACCTTGGTTTTGCTAAACCAAGGTTGGGTTGCTAAATACTCAATTTTAAAGAATAACTACATTTTCAGTTTCACAGGAGCGTTACAACGTACAATGAGTACTTAAGAAAAAAATGTCCCAATTCACCGTGTTTTGGGAAAACAACAAAAAATTTAACAGAAAAAGGAAATACCTCGGTTTTGTATGACTTTTCTCTGAAATATTTGTAAGTGTTACTGTATGTAAATAATGAGGGCTGCTTGAAGACAGAGGCTGGACTGAGGGAGGAGTTGAACATCAGTGGAAAAAGAGAGGAAAATAAGAGATAGATGAGTTGACCAGACAGGGCTGGCCTTGTTGTTGCCTCAGACTACGGCATTCAGGCTAATTTAGGGGAAGAGGAGGAGAGTGATAGAAAGATGAGGAAGGGTCGGAAGCTGAGCTGGCAGTTCGGTTGAGAAGGAGGAAAGTGACTAACACTCTGCCTACTGTAAGCTGGCTGATGTTGAGAGGAGGGGCATAACAGTCTGTATAAGCAACTTGGCTGAGCCGGCATATAACTCTCTGGCAGGTGGTGCGTTTTGACACGTGGAGGAGCAAATTTTACCTGGATACATTATGTTCTCTTTTAAATAGAACGGGAGTTACTGGTAAGAAGCTTTATTTTATGTTTGTCATACTGTTGATATTTAACTTGATTGTTGGCTTTTAAATACTTTTATTTGCAGTTAGCTGTGACTTAATTCATTTGACATTTTAAAAGCAGAACCCAAAGTCACTAGTGAGTTGATAGTTGAGCTAAAATAAATGCATAACGAGATTATAAGTTAGTCTGGCAAGATGATCTCGGAGCAAAATGATTTCAACACAGAAAGTATCGGACCACTTTGTTAAAATGTCTTTAGTAATTGAAATGCTGGCATTCTAATAAATGATATAATACCAGGAATTAATCAAATAATATGGTTTAAGATTATAAAGTGAAGACCAGTTTGTACACCACTGTGTTGGTTGTTTTTCCGGTTTGTTCAGACTAAGTGTAACCTCATGTCATTTTGCAGATCAACATTAAGACATTGTTATGTTTGTACAGCAGTTAATTTGTTCCTTTTCTGCGGTGGAAAAATAATATTTGGATCAAATCATTTTCTGTACAGAGTCACAAAATAACATCGTATTTTTGTGTGCTACTGTTTCTCTTGAGCTGCCCTGTATTTACAGGATTTCTGTCACACACACATTATAGTATGAGAAACAGGGGTGTGTTTTCTCCCTCCCAGGCTGAAGAGGAAGTTGCTTCACCACTGACAAAACTAAGATTCCAAGAGAAAGGGGAAGTTATGTATCGGGGCTTTTATCGATGATGCTGATATTTTGGCTTTCCTGTAATTTGGTTGTTTATTTTTAGACGTTAGTGTGGTAAAAGAATAAAAAGAAGCTCTTTTTAAAAACTTTTTGTGTTTAAATCAACACAAAGTATTAAAAAAGTATTTTTTTCTTCATCTTTCCATTGCTTCATCCTTCCAGAAAGAAGTCAGATGCAGTGATTCCCACAAAGGTTTTATAAATTGATTTATTCAAATGACCTTCTTAAAGTTGGTTGCTTGGCTCAAAGTTGGGAGGACAATGGTCAGTATTTTGTTTCGGGAGGGTGTAGATCATGTACTCTTCCATATTATAAATCTGTCTTTATAGCTTATTAGTCATTATTTTGTAGTTTTGTAATAATGGACATGTGCAGAGGAGAGAGAGGATATTGGCAGAAGGATGCTGGGTTTAGAACCACCAGGAAAGAGGCCTACAGGAAGACCAAAGAGGAGGTTCATGGATACAGTGAAGGAAGACATGAAGATAGTTGGCATGACCGAAGAAGATGCAGCAGATAGGGGTAGATGGAAGAAACTGGCTTGCTGTGGCGACCCCTAAAGGGAAATGCCAAAAGAAGAAGTGTCATTATTTTGTAATCTCATTTGCAAAACAGAGAGCACCCATCTAAATATTTTACTTGAGTGTGCAGAATCTTAAGTTTTAAAGTGGACTCTTTGAGAAATTACAAATGTTAAAACTAAAATGTTAAAAATGGTCACCAAAAATAGCAGTTTGAGCCGCCAATTCTCATACACAAGCCAAACACTATCGCTGAATTAATTACAAAGTGAAGAAATCTGCTGGGTGGAAAATCTATAAAAACCCAGAAGCAATAAAGCGTAACATCTTATCACACATGTTGATACCCAAGTCTTATGGTCTGCTGCTTTCTCTGCTTCCGTTTTGAACTTTTTTTTGTCGAAGTTATTCTATACATGCAACACTCACCTGCAGCTTCCTCTTTTTTTTTTTTTTTTTTTGGTCCAACACCAATGTCTTTCCAGCTAATTCTCTGACCGCTAAAATACACGGTATACATCTTCTTTTTTTTTTTTAAACAATTTATTTTTCATTCTATATTTTTTTGTATCTTTCCATGAAAAGATAGGAATGAGATTGCTAATTCTGTGACCCTGAGGTGACCAATCAAATGTGCCTCCACTGTGCTAGAATGGTTGCATACATACAGATGTTAGGTGGTAACAGGAAGTTTTTTATAACTAATGTAACAACTTACTTGAGAGTCAGAAAGTGAAATTGATCTGACTTTGATCTGACCCACCAAAGGGGTTTGGTGTCTTCTAATAGATACAACTGTTGATGCATGAGTTTGTGTTAGTGTGAGACCATGACCTGGATTTCATTCTGCCAATTCTAGCACTGTTATGTAATCACACTAAGAGGACAGACATGAAAAGTCCCTTTTAAATTAGAGGTACGTACTCATTTAAAGAAAAAAAAAAAACAAATACAAACAATCACTTGCGAACATGGGCATGCACAGACACACTATTAAGCACAAATAAAACATACATAAAAAAAAGCCCCTATGCTCAGAGGAACAGGGTGTTCCTGAAAAGGAGAACAGAAAGCAGTTGGTTATTTTAGTCATTGGAGCCAGTAGATAGACAGTTTGATGTTGTGTGTGTGTTAGCTTGTTCAATTTGTGACAGCTGCTTTGTGTCTACTTTTGGTAAAATGATGATTTAAATTATGAATTGAAATGAATATATATTTCAAGCTGCATTATTCATTTCTGACAGCCTCACCTGGCTAGTTAGCAGCCAAGAACTGGGTAACACCCTCCATAGGTCACCTGTTTATCAAAAAAAAAAAGGCCACAGAAAGAGAGACAACAACCAATTATGCACACTTCATTCAAATATTTTTTTATTTATTTAATTTTTCAGTTATCATGTCATGACTCATTCAGAAGATGACTTTGTGGAGAGAGGTTCATCTGTCTTTCGCTTTCTCCAAAAATAAAAAGATAAATGTGTGTGTGTACATGCAGTTGTTCCTGCAGTCCCAGTTTGGTTTACATTTCTCAGGTTCATATAGAATTTTTTTACACTACAGCCACACACAGCAGCTGCTCACCTTTTAATCCCCCACACAATGTTCATATCTCACCAATATAAAATTAAGCAGAGGCAGGTGGCCTTTTTTTTAGTATAAAAAACCCGTTCATGTTGAGCTCATTGTTCGAGTTATTAAAAGATTTTTATCAGTTGTGTGGTCTTTCAGAGGATAGCATTGAGAAAGGTTTGATTTCGGTCACATTAACATTTTATTATTAGCTCCAAACCAAACACTAATAATAAATTTAATCTTTTAAATGCCATTGAAAGCAACAACAAATAAATTGTTAACCTAATTGCATTTTCATGTGACCTATTCTTAAAATTTGTTTATGTTCCTAAGGATTTAGATTTGTTTCGTAAATTTGAAGTTATACTACTACAACAAAAATTGTATAGCATTGTCAGTATTGAAGACTCAGAGTAGGCAGCAGAGGCCAATGTGGCTGTGAGTGGGTACAGATTAGCATATTAATGTACATACGTTCACTGAATTCTAAGAACAATACCCCAAATAATTCCAAGGGATAAATGCTATTTTATTTACAACTGTTTGAGATATACAATTTCAAACCACATGTGAACTCTGATGAGGTTATTACTATCGTAAGAAATTTGAGGTCATATGTACATGTTCGAAGTTAATTTAGTTAGGTTACGTACACTTTCAGATGTTAAAAGTAATTGAGATATTTAAATGACCTTCAATAAGCCTCTATTTGTTCTAACTTTGCCTTGCTGTTTTACACATGTCTAAGATGAGAAGATAAAACAAAGGTGTGAATTGCCTGTAGAGTTAATCTGAATCTTTGGCTGCACACTTTGCAAACTTTGATTCTGCACATCCATTTTATTACAGGACGCTGTGTGTACACATCCCACACTAGAGAGCTGGATGTCAGAGGCCTTCGTTGGCTTTGCACAGTCGCATCTAAAAATACACACTCCACAAATTAACACCATGTCTCAGAACACAGGTGCCATGAACCCACACTTCCCGTTGGAGTGTGAGAGCGCTTTGGTGTTTGCCTTTGATTGTGTGTTGTATTGCATGACAGGAAGGCTGCTATTACACAGTATGCTTGAAACATCACCTTGTGTTTTTGTGTGCTTAACATACACATGTGTGTTTGTGACCAAAGCAGCACGATCCGGAGCTAGCCTTTGACCTGGGCTTCCTCCGCTCTCTTTCCTCCTACTGGCTGTCAGTGTTTGAAGTGAAGGGGCCACGACATTATAGCGCTGGACATACAATAGCTGCTGTGTGCTGCTTTTACGTCACAAATGTCCCCAGTGGATGTCGAGCAATGAGACCCATGTAGGAGATAAAGTTCTCTTCAAGTGGTGTGTCACCATATATCAGGAAGTAATATCTTGTTTCTTAATGTGTAATGTATGACAAATCACATATCTGTCATGGCTTATTCACAGCTGGGGGCACTTTGAGGGCTGCTGTGTTATGGAAAATTATGCAATCGAAAATGAATATTTAAACTTTTGCCTTACCATATGTTTTTAGGTTTGCCAGATTAGGATGATCTGTGGGAAATTTTACTCTTGAGAGGTTTTTATTTGTAGGGTTTGTGCAGGTACCAAACATTTTAACAAGAAATAAGTCAATGCATAAGTGTAATTGAACTCTAGAGAAAACCTGCAGTGGTTACATCAAACAATTATATCTCTGACTAATATGATTTAAGCAATTAGTGACCATGCTGACAAGCTGCACTTCTGTTTACTTGTATACAGAGGGTTAGGCACAAAATCTGCCTGCTTTTGTGTAAATTTTTTGTGCTCATTTGCCTCTCTTTCCTCTTGACAATATGTTCATTTTGTTTACCGGTCAATAAAAACATGTAGTTATTGGAATTGTTTATGCAACAGGTGAACAAAAGAAGATGCATAATATTCATCAACCATCTGGAGATGGTTGGATTCACCAGGTGTTCACTCGGCTACATTGCACTTTTCTTTAAATTGTAGAAAAATATCACTTTTCAAAAAGAATGTACTGTATCTCATATTTCACTTCCATCATTAAGTTGTCACTAAATGTTAGCTCTCAATCTTTTGCTGCCAGATAATTTATCCATGCGGATATATGTTATTGAAGAAGGTGTTTGTGCAACTATTATTAGACATTTGGATGAGACAATATTTGACTTTAAGATAGATGTACGGTATAAAGTAACAAGCATTAATAGTTCAGACCCATAAAAACATGATTTACTGTGCTGTGATGTATGTAAAGCATATAAATTGCCCACTTCACTTTGCAGTTTTGACAATATAAAGCTTCATCTCTGGCCACTTTAATCCTGCTCACAAATCAGTCTCTGCTGACGTTCGTGCCTAACAGACTGAACGTTTAAATATAATTGGCCTGTTTGTCTATAATTTCACTTTACAGCACTCCATAATCGTTCACATTTAGGTTTACAAATTGGATTCTTTGTGGGTGTGAGATACATTTACCATGCCCAGAAATGTTTGTCCAAGTCTCCATTTTGTTACAAGTTTGGGCTGGAATGTTTGTATGTTTCAATGTGCATCTCTGCAATGCTGTGTGTTTTTCATGTGGGCCCTCTAATGACACAAAGCGGGCAGTGTGTGCCCCCTCTGGCGCTGAAATGTACACTTCGGACAACAGGCGGCTTTAGTCCCTCTCAATAGGAGCTGCCCTTCTTATTGTACCTCACGCACAATGAGCTTTTCTTTTTCTGTCTGTCTTCCTCTCTGTGTCTTTCTCTTTTTATGACCAAGACAAAAAAGTGTTTCTGATGAGAAAGTGAAGAAATCACACTTAGACTAAGGTTGAACCATTTTATTACAATTTTTAGGATCCAAAAATAGGGACCTCATGTATTTGGAAACAAGTTAGCTAAGTCATGCAGTACTAAGCACTTTTCATAGAAGAAGAGGAACTGTCTGTCTCGGGACTTCCCTCTAAATCTTCACAACATCTATGTGTAAAAGAACAAAAAACAATATTACGGAGGGGTGATAGGTGATTTTCCCATGCGTGTTTTTTTTTCTCACATGATTTACCAAAAACCAATAAAATGACATAACCCACACATGACGCCTCCACAACTGTGATGACAATCCCCACATCGTGGGGATGTAGAGATGTTTACTTATTTATCTGTTATACACTTACATGCGTATTAAAAAATCCACGTTTTCACATCACAAAATAAAGTATTTTATTTAAACTTAAAATAAATTTATGTGGATCTGTTAAATGAATGACGGACAATCTGATAACAAACACAAGCGATGTTGAAAGAAAATTAGGATTTTTATAGAAATTGACTGTCTTTGACTGATTTCATAAATTCTATAGTGCAAAAAGTCCGTTTTAGTCATATTTAGGCGTGCTGTTGGTATACAAAGAGCATTTTGAAAGCAGACTGTTATCTACAACCTTAAAATAATGTGTTGCACAAATTGCAAAACAATAAAAAAAGACAACACTTGTGGAAGGAACCTACAGTGAATTAAAAACAGTGAAAGGACATGTTTCAAGCAGAGAGAAAACAACTGGAAATCACACTGAAATGTTCTGTCACAAAAAAAAGCCACATCACAGAAAATATGGTCAGTTAAGACTTATGAACATTGTTAATCACCACATTAGAACTGTGTGGTTTTATGCATCTGCTTGTGTTCAATATTTCACATCCTACACATATAGACAATTGATAAAAAAAGTTGTTACAGTAACAACATTAAAGCAACCAGCTGGGAATTACTGTGAACTCCAACTTGCCTGACATTGATCAGAGGTTTTTATAAATCCCAAATTTGGATGGATTAAGCAAGGTGCGTCACCCATGCACGTCTTTTTAAAAGAGACTCTGTGAATTATTGTGTGGAACTGTGACAAAGTGTCGTCTATGGAACAACTAATATTGTGACTTATCTGATTATTTCCAGTAAAAAAAAAAAAAGTCCAAAACTGAATACTTTGTAACTCAACATTTTAGAAAATAGCATGCTCCCAATTTTGTTGAAACAGATTTAAGCTAGCCACTTCTTCTACCAACACTATGATGCATTATGGCACAAAGGCAAGGTTTATAAAGATATGGATGACAATCTAGAGTTGATGAACTTGACTGGCATGCACAACGTCTAATTTTATAAGAACACAGAGCCCATTTAGCTCAGTTAACGCCTTCCAGCTAGAGCATGTCGGTCATCATGTATGAAATAAATCAATCTTTGGATACGTAAAAAACCCTGTACATCCTGTATAAAAAGGTTGACTGCTGCAATAGATTACTATTGCTGTAGTCCAGTATTTAATTAACAATAGATATTTGAAATAGAGCAGGGACTCTTTTCTCAGAAGTTTGCATCTTCTTGCCAAACTGAGTCGCTGCTTTTGCAGTCTTGTTTTATCGGTAACCACCTATTGCTGGTGACCATAGCTGAGATTCACATGGGCTGTTTGCATTTTGGCTCATACACCAACTTAGACTAATTCAAACTTTTAAGGAATTCAGCCATGTAAATGGCCTTAAAATTAATTTTAAAAATATTGTTTCTCTTGGCAAAACAATTTTTTTTTTCCCTACACAAATCCTTTCTGACTTTTTAAATAAAATAATTTAATGCTATTGTAGTTTATAAATCAACCCATATATTTTTTAATGGTTTATTTAATTTTTTTTGTGCGTTCTGACCACCTCAAACAAGATTGATCAAATTTATACCTAATTGGATTGCACCATGGATGCAGAATATATAGGTTTTAAGTGTTTGTTACTTTAAATAGGTCAAATTAATTTATTGTTTAGGTCAGATAATGTTAAACAATAAATGAAAAGCAATTTCTTCACAACAAATGAGATTTAACATCTGAAATTATGTCTGCATATTTCTATGTTATGTTTATTGTCCAAAGAAATTGTAGAAATTCGTTATGCCCTTTGTCCGTAGTAAAATAAGGTCTAGAAAATGCATAATAAGGCCTTTCTGCAGCTGCTTAGGCTATATATTAAACAAATAGATTAAAAGATGGCTAAAGATATCAGAGAGAATGATCAGCTGGTGCTTGTCTTGCTATTTAGAGAAACATGATGGATGCTATTTGTACAGTGACCATTCAGAGTACATCTGCATTTTCAAATGGTTTTTAAGACACCGACAATCACTGTGGCAGAGTTGTACAAGTGATTTGCTTCTTCAGCATCAACAGTAGCAGCGAGTGTCAGTTGTATTCTTGGAAATCTCAAAAGTGGTTTGATGAGCAAAAAATAACACAAAACTTGCAACATCTTGGGAGGATTTTTTTCTTTGGTTTGTGAGGTTTGCATTGCTATTAGCTCTCAGTGTGGTTCCTTTTTAATTGAGTCACTGGCTGCTGTTACTTGTAAATAATGGATAGCAAATCAAGTGCAGCAAAATTTTTAATATCCAACCACAAATCCACAACTGTCAAAATTACATATACAAAATGAAATTATTGTCCTCATGAACATATCTGGTTTTAAGAGATTGCTAAAAATACTTTATCACTTTATGTGCTTTCTTAGATCAGAAGACATAAATGATCATGAAATTAAATTTCACTCTTAGCAATTATATACACAATTGTTAATCTATATTCCTTACAGTTTTTCTCATCTCTCGGGCTGGACTGTGCTGCATTAACGTCGGCTCGCCCTCCGCTGCCCCCTCGCCCCTCAGCAATGGCCTCACGCATTGGGCTGCGCATGCAGGTACAAATCTGACTTTTACCATCAAGTGAAATGTATGCACACTTTTTTTTTTTTTTGTGATGATTATGGTAAATGTCTGTCCACAGAGATACTTCAATCTATAAATGATGAATCTACTTTTCTCTGTGACTAAAATGGGGGCAAATACTTCCGGGTTTCTTTCAAGATGAATACAGATGCTTAACATTGTTTGATTAAACAAAATAAACTTATTTGATTTGCTTTGTTGAAACACTTTTTCTGAAATCTTTTAGAGTATATTAGTTGGCTCTTTTTATGATTCACGTGTATTTGAGTTTTTTTTTTTTTTTTAAAGTCCTAGTGTAAAAACGGAATGCCTTCCGAATGTGTCGCCAGTGAAGTGTTTTGGGCACGTCCCACCGGGAGGAGACCCAGAGGCAGTCCCTGGACCCGCTGAAGAGACTATATGTCACAGCTGGCGGGGAACACCTCGGGATCCTCCTGGGTGAGCTGGTGGATGCAGCCAGGTAGAGAAAAGCTTAGCTTGCCGTCTGAAGCTGTTGCCCCCGCGACCTGGCCCCAGGTTAAGCCAGGCCCTGTTAGATCTTTAACAGGGAAAACATTTACCTCCTTGAGGATTGCATATTTAAATCTTTTCACTGATTATTTACTAATATACTTTAAATACTTTATTAATATGGTTTTCTAGCAAGTCGTATTAAAATTAGTCATTGTCTCAGGCCCGAGGGAGATATGGACTTTCCTGATGAACATATTACTAAGCAGATCTGTGATGTGTGCAGCTGATGCGGGACCAGCTGCAGCAAGAGGAGCAGCGTGAGCGGCAGCAGCAGCAGCAGAATGCAGCTCTGCAGTACATGCAGCAGCGCATGGCGTGTACACCTGCACCCACACCGGCCATCAACACACCACAGCATTACCAAAGCATGCAAGTACCGGTGGAAGTTCTGAAGGTCAGTATCTCAACTAGTAGTGACACATTTTCTAATAAAATGTTTCTCAAAAAGATTTGGTTTACCGTGAAAATCTGTAGACACATTGTTATACTATAAAACTACATTTTTGATTTGTGGGAAAAACAAGAATTCAAAAGTGCTTTTTGAACTAAATCAGTGTGTGAATTGAAAATAAAACAAGACATGTATGGCTTGAACCTCATGGAGAAATTATTAACATGAACTCCTTACCCATTACCTTCAGAAACTTTCTAATATAGACTTGAACTGGCCTACAACGACATGACATGTTTGTGGTGAAACTTCAGTCACTACAGAAAAAAAAAAAAGCTTTAAACAAATCTTATTGACTGGAATGACTTGAGAAAAAAAGATGTTTGCTTAGTAGAATCTCAAAAGACAAAGTCTGTTATTCTTTTGTTTATCCAATCCCCTGCTGCTGAGAGGAAACAGTACAAAAAGATGAAGCAGAGGGATCCCGGCGTCTCACACCACCGACCAAGACCACAGACAGGTTTTAAAAAAGAACAGAAAAAATGCAGCAAAGCAGCAGTAGCAGGCAGGTAGGAAGACAGAAGTAGAAGATAAGAAACGTTTGACATGTTTAGTGATAGTGTAGACAGGAGCATTGGAGATAAGGTCAGACAGTGACAGATAAAGCTGAGGTGACATTCCGGCTGCTTGTGTTTGTCCTTATCTTTAATGGTGTGTGTTTGTCTGTATAGGTTTTGTGCAATGCTCTTCTAAATGTGAGTGTGTTACTTTATGAGTATTTTTAGCTGGGATTTTTGTCCAGTGTGTGTGTGACAACTTTTTGTTGCATGTAGCAATTTATCGACAATACGCGTGCACATTTGTGTGTATAAGTTAGTAGAATCTGGGTTTATGAAATCTGTGTGTTTCCTGTTGAAGATAAAAAAAACTGTGTTTGTCAGACCCACACTTAACTTGTTGTACTTCCTGCATCTGATTTTTTTTGGACTTCATACACACTTTTTTCATAACCTGATGTGTAAAGCTGTCATGTCTCCATGACTCCTCTGGATCATAACACAGTTTTTGAATAAGCCAACTTTTGAAGGGCTTGAGAGGTGGGCTTCCAAAAATTGTTCTGCCACTAAAATGAATAGCAAAATTTTATTATTGTTCTGTTTTTAGCACAATTATAGAATGCATAGTGAATAA
The DNA here is from genome assembly GCA_902685375.1 of Neostethus bicornis. Taxonomy (NCBI): domain Eukaryota; kingdom Metazoa; phylum Chordata; class Actinopteri; order Atheriniformes; family Phallostethidae; genus Neostethus; species Neostethus bicornis. The sequence continues at coordinate 12,772,850 of LR738557.1, read as the reverse complement.
AATTGCACAGTTCTCAATATAGTTAGCTGTGGAATCCAGTTTGCTTTCTTTAAATCCAAGAATATAATACCGGCCTTGGTGGAGGAGCTTTTCTGGAAATAAAAACAGAAAACATCTTTTGTGCTTAATTTGATTTAATCTTGCTTTTGGCTGAGCTTTGACTTTTGATGTGAAGGATTGAGGCCAGAATATGTTGCTCTCTTGTGTTACCAGAGGATTTTGCACAACTGTATTCTTATAGACAATACAGGAGGCTTTAAGTTGCAATGTTCAAGTACGACTTCATCCCCGAGAAGAAGAGTTTCAACTTTTGTCTTATGTCAGTGGTAAACAACTCTGAGCAGATGACTTCATGTAAAACTTAACAACATAAATTTTGTCTGGTGCTTACACCCTCACATAATAAAAATAGCAAAGCATGCTGAACTTTTCTAATTGTAATAAACAACTAAATTATTCACATATTGAGGAGCTAGTTTTCCAAAACCTTTTTGAGCTCATTTTCAGCAAAGTAAAAGTTTAAACGGATGTTTGAAAAGTGCTGAGATTTTACATTTTGCATTCATTTGCTCAATGATGGTTTTAACTGTGGGGAATCATTTTTTAAATGATGTCATTTATGGCTGTAAAATAGGTGCAGACCCACCTCGAGAACCCAACAGACTATCACATCCGCCAGTCACGAAGACAGCAAGTAAAAGAATACCTTTCTACCACCTACGCCACAAAACAAGTATTTATCTCACCTATTTTTCACTTTTTTTTTGTCTTTTGCTTTCGTGTGTTGTTCAGCCGTCCACATATTATTGATGCAGACGGTATCTCTGCAAGTCAGGGCTCTATTATTCATTAACAAAATCAACCATATGTTTCTCTTTTTCTCCCTAGACAGTCCAGGCAGTAGCGGGGCTAATGCCACCATCTCCCCCCAACAACATGGCACATGCAGGGGGCTCATCATCTGCACCACCACCTCTTCATTCTCCACACATGCGAACAGAGCAGCTGATGACCGGCAGCAGCGCACCCAACAGTCCCATGGCCATGCTCAACATTGGCTCCAGCCACGAGAAAGAGGTAGACACGCAGAAACATAAACCCTTACACATTAAATCCATTGTCGTCTTTTAAAGTTAAATTTACAAGAGGCAAACTCTACAAAAATCCCTAAAATATGGCTTAATTACTCTGACGGACGAAATTATGGTGGTTGAAAATTACCCCTCAAAGACATATCACCTCCACATTTTATGAAAGCATCATAATGTTTTAACTGCAGGCAGGAGCAGCGTTTGCAAATCAAATGGGGTTAATGTGATGTACAGTAGATGTGTGTGAATAAAAGTGGTGGCTAACTGACTGTAATCAAGCTTGGTAATCAGTAGAATTTAAATGCTCCATAATGGCCTTGCAGCAGTAATTACAGCTTAACAAGTGACAGAAAAACAGCAGAATATGGAGGCCTTTGAACCTAGAAGACTTTGACCAACTCTCTGCCTTCAACTTGCAACTTTGCTTTTCTCAGTCTCTGTTAAGATAAAATAACACAAAAAGTTTTTGAATGCCATCAAGTTTCTGGTGTCCTAATAAAATAAAAACACCAATACATTGTATATTCAACATTAAAATTGCTGACACATAGATGTTTTTTTTGTTACACTTCTGGAATGTACCTGTTTTCTTTAGGTGACATAAGATAAGTCCTTTTGCATTGTGTCGTTGTGTAAATAAAACTTTAAAGACAGCATTCTTTTCCGTTTTTTTCAGATGGATGAGGTCATTGATAACATAATCAGCATGCAGTCAAGCTACGATGATGTTCAAGCATACATTGATCCAATCCAGATGCCAAACACAGTAAGTAATCAGACATGACATGTTATTATTATTATTCATTTTATTTGACAAACTCCAACTTTGAAGTGAGGTCTTAAATGTTTGAAGAGACTCCTGGTTTCTAATGATTGCAAAAAAGTCTGAGGAAAACCTCTGTCTTGTGCTTTATTATTAAGAAATATATGCATTTTCCATTCTCAAATCAGCTGAAATAAAACAAGTTATAGTCATTTTGTTCCTTGTTTTTGTGTAAATAGTTTTAATGGTTTTATTAACATTTATGGTTTTGAATAAATTTTGGACACTTGAGGAATAAGAATTAGAAATAGTTGCCTTTTTTTAAGATTTAATTCCCATCTCACTTCAGATTCATTCTAAATTTTGTGTAAAATATGAGTAACAAGGGGAATAAACGTCTTAAACTTTTATCCTTTTAATTTAATCATAACACCCAAACCATCAAGTCATCAGTCACAATTTCAGCAGTTTATCATTTTCTTTCTCTGTGTCTTACGTCTTATTTCTAATCAATAGCTGTGTATTTTCTAAATGTTTACAGACATTTTTTTTTTTTTGCATCTATTAGCTTTGTTAATGACTTAAAATGCCAGAGAACCTACAAAATTTTGCTTCAAATCCACCTTCCGTTTCTGCACGTACCCCAGTTAAGCAATTATCCACATGCAGCCATATACATCTATATAAAGCCATATAGACATACACATACTTGGAGCGATGCATAATTGGCTTAAGCACTAAACATTCCATCACTAAACCACGTTGGACATGGTTAAAAACCTTAGAAAAGTCATGTCAGTGGAGGACTGTGCAGTGCTTTGTGTCTGAGTGAGCACACTGGGAAAATTAACAATTAAACATCCAGTTAGAGTTCAACTTGTTTACAAGACATTTAGAGAGATTGAGGTGGAGGAGGAAAAAGGCGGAGGACAAGAAAGGAGGAGGGAAAGAGGGATGAGGACAATTTATGCAAGGGAAAAACAGGCTGAAAGTCCAGTCAGGGGAAAGTTCACTTCAGTTTGGAAGGAGGTGAACGAAAGACACGGAGCCGTACCAGTGAAGCCAGGACAGGGGCAGCAGTGGAACAGAGAGCTGCATGTGCTGGCTGGGGCAAAAAACAGAAGAAGAAATCCCACCCCTCCCTCTATCCGGCCTTGTAGGGGAAGGAGTGTAGGATGAAGGAGATGAATAAGACATATGCCATTGTGGAAGTTATTGAAGGAGAACAAATTCAGCTGGTAAGGCAGTGAATTTCTTTTCTTATTTTATTATGGCTGGGTTTAAACTTGGTGGCATTGTTTTGGTGACACACACACATACATACACACTCGGTTTAGACAGATGCAGGACAGACACTAACTCCTAGCCTTGGGTCCCTGATTACAGGAGCAGCCATAGCAAAGGGAGGTGGGGTGGGCGATGGCGCTAAGCTTCTGAGATTTTTTCTTTTTCTGTTTTAGAATGTTTAAGAAGGTAATAACCACAATTATTTTACATTTATGTTGGTTTCTAATTGAAATCTTAAGATCATAAGTTCATGCATTTGTGTGTCAAATGGGAAAGCTCAGAAGCTTTTCTCTAGCTTTATCTCATTCCCTGTGTGGATGATTAGTTTAATCATTCGAAGCATGTTTTCTTGCATGTGTCTTAGTCCTACCGATTGATTAGATTGGGCTCTGATCAAACTCAGACCAGCTAGCTTCTGCGTAGCAAGTCCCACAAAGCATTCGGTTAAAAAAATAATTCAAAGCATAAATTGGGTTGTTAATTGTACTACAAACCTAACCCAAAAAAACTTCTTTATTCCCAAGTTTCAGACCAGCGAGGGTGAAACTCACCTGCTAATCCTGGCAGGGATTAATGCGGCAAATTCCATGGAATTCTTGGAATCTCAAAGTTTTAGTCAAAGCTGGAAAAAACTGGCACAAGAGAACAGTTCAACTCTTGCTTGTGTTTCGTGTGTGTATATGTATGGTCCCTGTGAGCCATACTAAGGCACAGTCATCCATGGCCGTTAATTGAATTGAAGAAATTTGTACTGGAGGGAAGCATGGAGGATCTGGTAAATGCTGGAGTGCAAGAGGGAGGTTTAATAGAGGATGTGTGAGTTTCCTTTGGTCAGCAGTGCCTTTACCATGACAACAATTAGTCACAATACCACATATAGATAAAAAAAAACCTGAGAGATTCTGCCTCCTACAAGTTGCATTTAGTCCTTGTAAATTCAATTTTTATTAACTTGTTTTTGAGTATTTTGGTCACCTCTCCAGCTTAATTATTTATGAGCATACACCCTCATTAACAAGAGCGTCCCTATTAAAAGAGGCGCTGATTACAGCTTTACACAGTGACCAAATGTAGGCTACTTATAAATCTGTGTTTAATGCTTTCTTTAGATCTTTATGTCTTTTGTGAGTGTTTGACTTTTGATTCAGAAGTTTAACATGTGCTGGTCTGCGTCTGAGTTTACGTCTGTGAATGTGTTTGATCTCTCACCTCACACGGTAGCTTTCAGATTAACTTATCTCTTTCTTTGAGCTCTTTATCTCTCTGGCCTCATTAGTACCGTCATATTCGCCCTTGCTTCAGGGAGTGTGACACGGCTGCTTACAGAGCATAAAAATAATCCACGGCGCTCATTAACCCGAACAATTAAATGGTGCTCAAATCTTTTAGGAGTCCCCACAAAACTAAATAACCGTAGTTACACAATGTCTAAAGTGCAAAAGTTTGGAGTTTGGAGCACTCCACAAGTGCAATTACAGAAGCTGGAGGAGGCGAAAGAAGGGATTAAGTCATAAAATGAGATAAGATGGATGGTGTGATTGTCAATTATTGCTATGTGTTTGACAGGTGTGATATTATTCTATTGCTTTTTGCTATCTGTACTTTACAACTCACTAAACACGAACACTGACTTCATAAAATCCACAAGGTGAAAGAAACAGCAAATAAACCATCTGAAAAACTAAGCAGGAGTTCTTTTTATTTATTTCACTAGATTTAATTTTTTTCGCCAACTAAAAGTTAGATTTAGAGTATTACATAGAAGACGTATATATTTAAGAGAAATTTCTGTTTTCAGTGCACACAGAAAAGCACATGTTTTTTTTTGTTTATGAAAAAAAAAAAAAAAGAATTACTCTATTCATCTCTCACCGGGGAAATTTGTGTGCTGCACTCCTCACACTGAAGCAGGCTGCCCTTCGACGGCGCCAATGGTGGGAGAAGCGGGGGTTGGGTGTCTTCTCCAAGAACCCTAGACGTGCTCTCTGTGTGACGCAAACCCGCGAACTTCCGGTCCGTGCGCAAACGCTCTAACCACTGAGCTGCCGTCTCCTCCTTATCACTTCATATGTGAATATTAACTTATTTTTACATGTCTCTTTCCAGCTTCCGTTGTCAAGCAGTCACCTGGATGTGTACACAGGTCCTGGAATGAAGGGACCAGCCATTACTATGACAAGCAACTCCTGTCCTGCCAACTTGACCATCAAAAGAGAACTTTCAGGTGCGAACTAATGTCACAAATGTCACTAAACTGTAACAAAAGATCAGCTATTTGTCGCTTACTTAGTGTAAAACCATTTTCTTTTTTATCTTTAAAAATGTGTGTATGTTCAGGCATTTTGTCAGCCATTAGTTAATCCCTTTTTGTTATTGCAAAGACACAGAAGCCCGAGCTCTGGCTAAGGAGAGACAGAAAAAAGACAACCACAATCTGAGTAAGTCTTTACTCAAACATTTTGTGACTTCTTTACCTCTTTTAAAAGTGTTTTTATCTTATCACCATTCATTGCTTTTGAAACATTTGTGCATACACACAAACGCGTTATCATTGTGCACTTTTATACAGTTTTATGCTGATTTAGCTGGCCAGGTCGGTGGATAGTTAACTTGGTCATTTTTGCTGGCCTGGCACTAAAGTGTAATTGCCTGTGACCTTGCGTGTGTGAGTGTGTTTAAATGTTTGTCTCTTTCTGCTTATTATAAAATACCCTGATGGGCACTTTATGGCTGTAAGGCCGACTCATGTCATTTCCAGCCATTCTGACTCATTTTTATTGTTTTTTCTTCTCTGCTGCAGTTGAAAGGAGGAGACGGTTCAACATTAATGATCGCATCAAAGAACTGGGCACCATGATTCCCAAAACCAATGACCTGTGAGTTGCTCCAACTGTCCAGCAAGAACCAAAAGGCAGTCTGGAAGATCTTCAAATCAAACTTTATTTATAAAGCACCTTTCAAACAAAGTTACGCAAAGTGCTGAACAGAAAAATTAAAAACTCCAACAGAATTAAAATCCAGATCATAAAAAATAATCAATTAAAAGCAAACAAACATTGAAAAAAAATCCCACACTTACACAAAGCACTACACACATGCGTCAACATTCACACAGCCCCACACTTCTCCTAACCCCCCTCCTCGCAGTCCCCCATTTCCCTTGAACTGCTAGCTACTGTCTCTTTAACAGAATTAAAAATAACAGTAAGTAAATCAAACATCTGACCTGATGCTGCTGGGAGGAAACAATAACTGGGGATCAATCCACACCAGGAGTTGGCCTGCTCATGACTGCAGAGGTCAAAACCACAGGGGTCCTTGTGGATCCAGGAGGCACAGGCACCCCCAAAAACCACATGGCTAAAGTGAGGGAGTCACACCACCTAGGCCTGGCAGACCCCCACAGCAAGGACCCCACAAATTGAGCAGGCAGCGCTCCTGGGATGGAGGATCTTCTATGGCTGACAGTCAAGCAACTCTTTGTGAAAACTGCAAACCGCTTTAGTCCTTTCTGGCTTTTTAAAATTTGCATCTGCAATCGATAGCAAAATTTACTTGTTGCTGAAACCAGGATGTGGAGACTGACAGGCTGTGGGACATTGATTTTTATTTACTATTTTTAAAAAAAGGATTGGCAGTTCATTCATATTGATATATATTTTTCATTATCAGTATTTATGGGTCAAACAAATGAAGACAGATTTGCGTAATATTGCAAAAACAATTACTTATAAAGATCTTCCACACTACCTTGAAGCTGTAACACGCTACCTGCAATTTGTGCATGGAAACATTGCATGTTTTTTAACTCTCTACAGGGATGTGCGCTGGAACAAAGGCACTATTTTGCGAGCATCTGTGGAGTACATCAAACGGATGCAGAAAGATGTGCAAAGGTCCAGAGAGGTGGAGAACAACTTCAAGCGAATGGAGATGGCTAACAAGCAGCTGATGCTACGAATCCAGGTAAATTTCTCCTACTGTCACTGTTAGAGTGGAACAGAAAGGTGGATGAATCTAAAAATGTCCTTCACCATCTCTTGTCAGGAGTTGGAGATGCAGGCTCGTCTGCACGGTCTTCCCAGCACTTCTCCCTCTGGCCTCAACTCCACCGACGCAATGCCTTCGTATATAAAACAAGAAACCAGCCCAGAGGAAAACCTGTCTCACCCCCAGCAGCAAATCCACCAGCATCTGCATCATAATCAAGCTCAACAGCATCATTTCCTCCCCCAGACCCACTTCCACCCTCAAAACCAGGCCCAGCCTCCACCGAGGCATTTACCTCCTCTCCCCCACCACCTACAACCCCAGCAGCCCATCCAGTTCCCCGCCGTGGGCAGCTCACAGTCTTTTGACTTTGCTCAGTCACTGGACTTATGTGACGGGATACCCGGGTTCTCAGATGGCATGCCGGGGCTGGACGACCTGAGTGGACTAGACATGCAGGGCAGGAGAGGTGAGCTGGGTTTCCTGATGATGGATGAGCCTTTGTCCCCAATGGGTGGAGACCCCCTGCTCTCTGCCATGTCCCCAGAAGCCTCTGTTGACTCCAGCCGCAGATCCAGCTTTAGCATAGAAGATGGAGACATCATGTAGACACTTCACACCCACACAAACCAAACACTTTAACATAAAAAGCTTCATAATGTTCACAAAAAAAAGAAAAATGCCAAATATCCTAATAATGACAGAAGGAATAATTGTTTTACACCTTGCTATAATACAGTTGTGTATTCCAGAATAAACATTTCATAGTCCTATCGCACATACATCTCGACTCGATGTGAAAGTGGCTCTGAATCCTAACTTTTGAGCCGTTGAAACCAGCAGTTAATTACACAGTAGCTATCAGAAACGAAGACGAACGCGACAGCTGGCGTGATAAAGAAGTTTTGCACCTTTTTTAGAAACCGGTGATAATCGAACGAACGATAGATAATAAATGAGAAAATATTTATGGTTCTGCATGTGTAATTTATCTCTGCTATTCTAAGTTTCTTTTAGCGGTTAACGTTTATCAAAAATGTGTGCTGCTTTTTTAGCTGACGTGTGTCTTAATGAAGGTCCACGTTTAAAATTTTAAAGGAACGTAAAATAAGTGACTTGGTGGCAATTAAAAAGTGAAGCACTAACTTCATCCCATCATTTAGCCTCAGTTTTAGTCTAATTTCAAGCTTTATTGCTCAAGTAAAAAAACCACACTCCTTACTGAAATTTTCCACAGTATTTTCTTACTTTTTTTGTTTTTGCAAAACCTGAAGAGCAGAAAGTTGTTTTTATGTAAAAAGGTTTGAAGTACATCTAATAATGATAGGAAAAAATTGAATTCTCATAGTTTGAATACCCAGGTACCATAGCAGAGTTTGGAAGCAGGACTAAAGTTTCTCTAAACTTTGACCCTGTCCGTACCTATCCAGCTGTCCTCCAGATTAATTGTGGACTAAAAAAAATCTGTAACTGCTTTTGGTTGCTTCCATTGTGATTTTTCTGGTACAAACTAATGACTGTTCACTTAATGACTTTACTGGTTTTTGTGTGAGAGGCCAATAGAAAGACAAAAGAGGGAGCGAGAGGTTTTTACAGGAAAAAGAATATGTAAGTTTGTCAGTTGATTCAGTCAGCACACGGCTCACACATGCACACATTAAAACATGTAAACACTCAGCTATTCACATGCATGCACACCATGTAAATAACATAAAGTTTGCCCTGAAGCTGTTTTCAGATCAGCCTTCGCACAGCTGCCGTTGTGTGATTAAAGCTGCAGAGGTAAAGCTCAGGTCATCGTTTAGCCCGTCATCTGAAGGTAATTCATTATTTCAGTTGTCACGGCAATGCTACGACAGGTTGTAGTGAACCTGTGTTATATCTCCATGGAATTAACTCGAGGCCTGACTTTGATTTGTTCTGGCTTTCGAACAGAAATGATGACATTAGGAAAAAGAAAAAAAAATTCAGGTGATTTTTTTTTTTTCTTAATAAAAAGTTTTTGTTTCCTTTGTTATAGAGTTTGTTCTTTTGTTGTACCTCCCAAAGCACTGGAATGTTTTTTTTTCTTTGTACATTGAATACAATTTCTTTCAGATGTTGTAAGCCACTTAGATGTATTTTATTTGTCTCTGTTTTAGTTTTGTTTGTTGATTTTTTTATTTTTTTTTTCCAAAATGGCCCTCTTTGTTTAGAACCACTACGTGGGGATAAAAATGCAGTTAAACCAATCTTTCACAGGGTGGATCAAACATTTATAAACTTCTGTATAGCAAATGAAAGATAATGTAGATTTAAGACCGTTTTTATATGATTAGAATTTTATTTGTTTTAATTTGCTGCCAAACACATAAAGAGATTCTGGAATTTCACTGAAATTGCTTCTGTGATGAATGTAAGCTTTTCTTTCAGACTGAACTACATCAAAAATGTTTTGTCCCTCCTCTATCACTTTTTTCTGACTATTATGTCCATGAAGACTGGAAATGACCAACTTTAGAAAAAGTCAGAACCAATGTTATGTGATTAATCCTTTGGTTATAAGAACATGGGCTGTTCAAATCAGTGCCTTTCTGCTCCAGTTTGACTGTTATTATTACAGTCGCTAAGCCAACACTCCAAAGAGCTCATCAGGCCTCCTCTGTTTTCCACTAGAGGGTGCTCTGCAGGGCAACCACACAGGGAAAAGTGGTTCTGATATTACTGAACATATAAAATGTTTACCAGAATCTATTCATTGCCTTCCTTGTGTTTTTATTCTTTCACATTTTGAACTAGAAAATTACTCTGAGAGGGCAGACCTCGGAGGTCTGTGGTCTCCCCTTTCTTTCTACCTGCCAAGAAGTGGAGGATATGAGTTTCTTGGGAGTCAGTAGATGGCGGTAATGCTCCTATATTGGTGCTTCGCGCCTTTAACCAGCAAAAGAAGAACGTGAACAGGTCGCAAGTCTGTTTAAGGTAGGGGTGTGCGATACCGCAAGTTTTGGTATCGATCCGATACCAAGTAAATACCAGACCAATATCGCCGATACCGATATCAATATTTAATTTTTTTAAATGACTATTTTTGCATCTAGGGTTAGGGTCATATATATATATATATATATATATATATATATATGACCAAGTATATGTATATACACAGGTTGGTAGGTAGATCGATAGAAGTGCCCAGTTGCACACAAACAAATGTTAACTAATGTTAAAGATGATTATGTTGTACTTTCACAATTAAAATGGGAGCATCTCTGTTAGTGAGCGCTGCCTCTGGGAAACAAAGGGGGTCAGGATTTCTCCTCCACTCGCCGTTTCTGAAGGTTTTCTTTGGCGTGATTCTTTAATTTGTAGTGTTACCACCAGCCTTTCTGCAAATGGTGCAGGTAGTCTCAAAGTACAGCCACATGCTACTTCTCTTTTTTCCATCTCTCTCCACTTTTACCGACTTGCGTTTTTTGTTTTGTTTCCTGGCGCCGAGTCGCTGAGTCATGTGACAAGTCAAAGCGAAAGAGAGGAGGCGGGGCCGCCTCGCTTTAGCATACAGGCGCGACACACAGCATTTACGCATATTTTGCAGACAGATATGTTAAGTTAACTTTTTAAAAAAAAAAAAAAAACGGAAGCAAAGTGCAAGGGGTAAAACTTCAACCAAAGTATCGATATTGTAGTTGGAGTATCGATCAATATCAATACTAGCGTTGGTATCGATATTAGGATCGATCCGCCCACCCCTAGTTTAACCCTATAAAGCCCACGTATCATATTTGATATGCAATTTTTTTTTATTATTAATTAATAGTTATTAATTAATAATTTATTATTTGTATTATTATTATTTAATTATTTTTCAAAAAAATTAGAATTTTTTTACATTTATTTCTTTTGGGTGGGCTTTAGAGGGTTAAGGGACATTTGGATTTAACAATTAGGTCATGTGCACACTCACATCTATTGCTAATTTGAATTAACTAATCAGCCCACTGTGCATATTTTCAGTGGTGAGAAAATTCCCCGAAGGCCCGAAGAGAAAATAAAAACTCTTATTTTCTCATTTTTTTAAAAGAAAAAGCTAAATAAGCTGAAAAGGCTAAAGTTAGCTGAAAAGTTTGAAAAAAAGAAAAGGAGCTAAAGTTAGCTCACAAACTTCTATGTTTAAAAAAAATAGCTGAAAAGAATAAAGTAAGGAGAAAAAAAAGTTTAAAGTTGGTTAAAAGATTAAAAAAAGGCTAAAGTAAGATTATAAAAGGGATGGAGTTAGCTTAACAGCTAAAAATGAAAAAGCTATTTAGCAAAAAAAAAAAAAAAAAGGCTGAAGTTAGCTAAAAAAAAAAAAGAGTTTTAAGAAAAAGATGACAATTCTAGTTAGCAAAAAAAAAACAAAAAAACTAAAGTTAGCTCAGAAGCTGAATAAGTTTCAAACGATTATAACTTGTCCTTCACTGTAAATACTTAGTGACTGATAAAATCTTGGTAAATTTGCAAAACTTTACCAACTTTTACCATCTTATGTTGAGGAGGTTTTGACGCCGTTCTGAGTACATAAAAAACACATTTCTCGGCCATTTTGAAAATCGCAAAATATTGCGCATCCGCAATCAATTTTTTTTACAAGAAAACCCTTGTTTGTCCCACTGTATTTTAATAAAATATGCATTCCTGCGCTCTCCAGCTGGTGACCGAATGAACAAGACACGGATATAAGCGGCCGAAATGAGCTTCCTCAGCAGGGCGGCTAGAATCTCACTCAGAGATAGAGGAACTGTGCCATTCAGTAGGAGTAGAGCCGTTGCTTCTCCAGGCCAAGAGTAGCCAGATGGGATATTCAATCAAATGACCGGGACTGGATTATGGTATTTTAGATTACTTCCTTATTATTACCATGAAGCATTGACCGATTAGATTACAAACGTAAGCAACATTATTAAAAAAAATAACAGATTTTCACACTCTTTTAAAAGGACATTTAATATTTAAAGAAATTATCACCTAAAGATGAAAAAAATGTATATCCAACAAACATTACCTTGGCCACACTACAGAGTAAAAATATATTTATTTACCTGCAAATTTAGCAATTTTTATTACATTGTTCTCTTTGTCCGTTTTTTAAGATCCCTAATAAATATCACAAGGAAATTGAGCTTTTTCCCTGATTGTCTGAGTAATCGCCAAGTAACATTCACAAAAAGGACACATTGTTCTCTTCTGTAGCCCTTTACACTCCATTGCACAAAAATAAGAAATGACAATTGTAACATCTCCAAACAGAAACATGTAAGAAATTGCTGGATCACAAAGAGAAAAAAAAATGATCTGTTTGTGAACAGATAATCTGTCAGACAGACTCTAGATGTTGTCTGTCTGACTCTAGACAGCATCTAGAGTCAGAAAACTCTACATTCACCTCACTGCCATGAGTCATTTTAAAATCAGTGTAAAAAACAAAACAAAAAAAAAAACTGTAAAGTCAGCTTGAAGTGAAGTTTTCCCGTCATGTCCAAAGGCTAATCTTTGTCTCACCTTTGACTCACATGTGAATGATCATCAGACAGGCTACAATGTTTTGACACAATAAAGATCCTTTAATATTTTAAGTTCCTCATTAATTGTCTTGTTTTGTTTCTCAAGATTGGCAATACGGTTTTCCAGGCATTCAACGTATTCTTTTTTCTTCTTTCGGCTTTTGCGAGCCGACTCTCTGAAAGAAGTGGAAAACAACATTGTGAAACTTCTTAAACTTATCGACTTAAAATATCAAACTGTTTAGACATTTCATGTTTCATCTGGGAAAAGAGAGATTCAAGTTTTTTTTAATTTGTTCATAAAACTTTCATAATATTTACCTGTTTTTTGCCCGTCTGATTTCTCTTTTTATTGACAGATCATCCCATTTTGTCTGGGACAATTCAACAGATGAGGTTCTAACTGTAGTCTCAGAGAGGGATGCAGATGCAGAAGCTGTTTGTATCTGGTATGTTTGCATCTCTCCTCCTGCATCTGATTTACACACAACAGAGGAACAACAATTGAGTTGAGGCAGCCAACTTTATTAAACTGCTTTTTTCTTGCAAAATTTTTTGAGTGGATTCCCTGCTTTTGTAGCTGACAGCAATTATTTCAGTAAACGTCTGATGAATCTACTTTGGTTTTTGATGAAAGGAACAAACTGAGAAGCACATTTAATGAACTGGCATAGTTTTTTGCTGTTATGCACCTGACTAATCACATCGCTACAAATTTAATTACTTCAGACAACTTTCTAAAAAAAGAATCTTTTATTTACAAATGAACTTGGGTAAAATTCAAAAGCTCACCTTGCACAACAACTTGATTACCAGGCACCAGTATCTGCTGGCCATCTGGTGTTTGTGCATCCCGGAGGATGGTAGAACCTTGCTTGCCTTCCCCAGAGTCGGCCATGGTGACAGCCTTTATACCCTGAATTTCTTCTGATGCTGGAGGTGCTAGCTGGATTGTGCCATTAGCTGCTATGATAACTAAAACTAAAACAGTTGTAGGGAACAATCACAGATGTGCAAAACAGAAAAAAAAAATTCTCTCTGAAGGCCTTATTTTCAAAGATTTTTCTTCCTTTTAATTCAAAATACATACAAAGTTTGATGTGACTCTTTTCTTAAAATAAGTTAAATTCAAAGGAAAATCTCTTACAGTACTCTTCGCTGCTGGCTTGGCAGATTTGGGTGGTTGATGTAGTAACGCCAGTTACTCCTGGTGAAACAGAGTTGTTTTCTTCTCCTTTACCATGCGTCACTTCCTCAGATGATCTATCATTCAAGACTTTTCTGTAATATGGGGAGAAAAAGATACAACATAAAGTCTCACATTCACCAAAAAAAAACTTCCTTTCCAAATGTTTATTGTTTTGCTTCTTTACCTGTATGACGGTCGTCTTGCCAGTAGCTCTCTGTTTTTTTGAGTTACTGCTCCACTGTCTGAGAAGTCTTGTGAATCGTCACTATCTGTACCCTGGACCTTGCCATGTAAATGTGGATTAATAAATTTACAAAATTTCACAAGATCTGATGATACTATTGCTGAGTGTTATGAGGAGATTTATCCCAAATGTCAAAATGATCCGAGATGATCCTATACACCAGCGGTGGGGTAATAGCAATATATAATAGTAATATGTTACAGAATATACAATAACAGTAATATATCAACAATTCAAAGGTAATAGATGCCAAAGTAATAGTATAGTGCTAATCTATTACGGCCACCTGTTTTTGACTTCTTAAAAGGGCCACGGATGCTTAGGGATATAAACTATCAGGGGTGTGAATGCCTTTGGGCACTGTGATAATTAACTGTGAGGGTGCTGCTAGGGAAAGACAATGGCCTTATGGCCATTGCAATCCAGCATTTTCTCTCTCCTCTGCACGTGTCCAAACCACATCCACACACACACACACACACACACAAGAATTCAAACCGACTTTCTGTACAACAAGATACATATTTTATTGTGAGTATTATTGGTTTATTGTTTATAATCAATGTGTTTATTTAATTCGGTTAGCTAATTGCGAAGCCACCAAACAAAATGTCATTGCTTTTTTGGATTGACAATAAAGCTTCTTGACATCTTGAATCTTACGAAAGTGTTCATTACTTGATCTGTGATATTTGAGTAAAGTTTTTTTCTATTCAAAATAATGACTTCAGAAAAAAAACATTGACATTTATGTAAACTGTTACTCTTCTTTTTTTGGGTACAGCAGCCAAGTTTTTCATAAAAAATGAATGGCCAATATAGGCTTAAAAAAATATATCTATTCTGATAAAGTTTAATTTATTCATTTATTAATTTATTTATTGTGAAGGTACAAAATGACCAAAATAAAAGATAAAAAAAGAAAAGAAAGAAAGAATTTGGGAAAGGTGAGGGACGGGCTAGGTTTTATTGTGGCTTGTTATCAATTATAATAACTCAGCTAAATTAAGATAATTAAATACCAATGAATACATCTTACCTGTGCAGTCTGCATAATAACAGATGACTGTGCAGACTGAATCACTACTTGAACAATAGACTGACCTTCATGTAGCTGCACAACCACCACAGGTGAACCACCACGCAACATCTGGAAAATCCACAAACAATTTAAAATTGAGCGGTTAGTGTATCTGCAACTAGTTCTACTCACACAACTAGCTTTTGTCTGTAAAAGTCATCTACAATAAAAAGATATTTTACCAGTGTTAGTGTTGCATACGATAGCTAATTTTGATAACTTCCTGAGTTCTTTATCTTAATGTTTTGAAGAGGCTTTACAGCTTCCGGAAGCTTCCCTGCTCTTTGGCACTTTAAAGAAACCAAAGTCTGATAAAAATTAACTAAATGTTGGAAATTTAGGCGTTAATAGCTCAAAACACACCCACACACCCCGGCAGCCCCGCAACCCCAAAGGGGATAGACTGTTAAGCAGGTGACTGACTGACTGACTGTATATGTATTAACATGTCAAAAGAACAAAAAATAACTCAAACGTATCATACAAGTCCAAACATGGTACTGATTTATGTATATTTGCATTAAAACAAATCATCAGAAAATATCAAAATAAAAATTCATTTGTTTTGTTGTACTTTATTGATGCATCAAAAGGATTTGATCGCGTCAATCACTGGAAACTGTTTCTTAAATGGGTCAGAGAGGGGTGCCACAGTATATTTTGAGAATACTGGTATGCTCACCAAGAAATGCAGGCGAGATGGGGCAATGGTGTATCAGGTACACTATGTTTTGGTAATGAAGTCAAACAAGGGGGATTCTTGTCTCCAGTTTTGTTTTGTTTGTACATGAACGATCTGTCACACCAGCTACATGCATGCAAAACAGGCTGTCTGATTGGGTCTTTTTTAATTAACCATCTAATGTATGCAGATGATCTGGTTGTTTTCAGCCCAAGTACTGCAGGTCTACAGGAACTTCACAATGTCTGCTCTACTTATGAGTCGGAAATTGACATTAAAGTATAATATAAATAAGTGTCATAATAGTCTGTAGAACAAAGGATGATAAAGAGGGTGGCTTAGTGGTTAGAGCTTTTGCACGCAGACTCGAAGTCAAGACACCTAAGACACCTAACCCCTGTTTCTCCCACCATTGGTGCCATCATAGGTGTCAGCCTGCTGCGATGTGATGCAGCACACACATTTTCCGGTCAGGGATGAATAACGTATATTAAAAATAAATAATACATTTTAAAAAGTGTGAAGTTTCCTAAGTTTACATTATGGGAAAATTATCTGTCTGTTTGTCACAAATATAAATATTAGGAACATTATATCTGTGATAACATGTCAGATGATGAGTACATTTACAGACAAAGTCCTATGATGTATGCACAAGCAAATATGCTCACACGCAGGTTTGGTGCTTGTACAGTGCAAGTGAAAAAGACACTTTTTAAAGCCTACTGCATGTCCTTATATACAGCACGCCTGAGGTGGAACTACAAGAGAGCTAGCATAAGAAAACTCAATGTGGCATACAATGACTGTCTGAAGATTCTATTAAAAAAGACCAAGATGGGAAAGTGCAAGTCACCTGTTTGTCTCAACAGGAAATAGGACTTTCCAGGCCACTGTGCGCTATTTGATGTACAGTTTTATTAGACGTCTTAATAGCTCTGAGAACTCTATTATTTGGAGCTTGGTTGATGTGAAACTTAGTACAGTTCTGAACTGTGGAACCATTGGTTCAATTGTTTGATGTAAACAGTGGTTTGATATGTTATTTGTATTTCTTTTTTTTACCCCTCTGTTTTCTTGTTGTTATTTAGTTGTGTCATTCTGTATTGGACCTTGACTCTGCAATAAAGTTGATGATGATAATACAAGTCAATGGCGTGTTGAGCACATGCTAACAAACTCCATGACGGTCTCTGTGATAACAGTTTTTATAAAAAAAAAAAAAAAAAAAAAAAGATAAAAAATGATATAGCACAACGTAAATATTTTGTTGAACTGATAGTATGTGTATTAGCACGTTAAAAGTATTAACTTTATAGTAGCCACCAAGTCAATGGCGTGTTGAGCACATACCGAGCACATGCTAACAAACTCAATGACGGTCTCTGTGATAAAAGTTTTTATTAAAAAAAAAAAAAGATAAAAAATGATATAGCACAACGTAAATATTTTGTTGAACTGATAGTATGTGTATTAGCACGTTAAAAGTATTAACTTTATAGTAGCCACCAAGTCAATGGCGTGTTGAGCACATGCTGAGCACATGCTAACAAACTCCATGACGGTCTCTGTGATAAAAGTTTTTATTTAAAAAAAAAAAAAGATAAAAATGATATAGCACAACGTAAATATTTTGTTGAACTGATAGTATGTGTATTAGCAAGTTAAAAGTATTGACTTTATAGTATCCACCAAGTCAATGGCGTGTTGAGCACATGCTGAGCACATGCTAACAAACTCCATGACGGTCTCTGTGATAAAAGCTTTTGTAAAAAGAAAAAAAAGAAAGAAAGATTAAAAAAAATGATATAGCCTTACGTAATTATTTTGTTGAACTGATAATCTGCGTATTAACACGTTAAAAGTATTAACTTTAAAGTATCCAACAAGTCAATGGCGTGTAAAGCACATGCTAACCAATATGGCGGTCTCTGAGATAAAAAACACCAAAAAATTAGACAGTATCATATTATCTAAAATCAATACACAGAAACAAATAAGAAACACTTACGTGGACGTTTTGAAATTGTAGATTTTTTCGTCGAAAATGCAGACCAGGTGCGAAGTAAAGCTAATTACGATAGAAGTATAACTGCAGTTGCATAAAAACAAACAAAAGAAAAAAACAACTTCAGCGGGGCGCTGTAGGAAGGGGCAGCATCATAGCAGCGTCATTGGGGCGTCATGTCACGTCCAAGATCTCGATGGTTCGATCTTCTGGAAGGGAGGGGGAGGTGGATGACGCGCAATCTGAGGTCATCCAACCCCTCGTTTTGCTCAAAAATGCAACAAAACGCCCAAAAAGGGTGTCAATCATTTGTGCTACGTTTGTGCTGTAAAAATTTTTTTGTTTGTGTTATTATGTTTTTTTTTTTTTTTTTTTTAAAAAGTCTTTTGGACGATGACGTCATCCAGCCCCTCATTCCGCCTAAAAATGCGAGAAAACTCCTCCAAATGGTGTCGATCGTTTGTGCTACATTCATGCTATTAAAAAAATAATAATAATTTGTGGTATTGTAGGTTTGTTTTGATTTAAAAAAATATGTTTTGGGCGAAGACGTTATCTAGCCCCTTATTATTTTATATATTATATAAAAATGCGAGAAAATTTCTGAAAAATTGTGTCAAATCGTTTGAGCTAAGTTTGTGCTCACTTGTGCTGTAGAAAGTTTCCTTTGTGCTTTTAGGATTTTTGTATTTTAATAATTTTACCGTAAATAATTTACATTATGACAGCTTGTCGGCTACTTCCAGTCATCTCTCTCTTTAACTCACCATCTAACATCCATATATATATATATATCTATATATATAGATATATATATATATATAGATATAAACATATAGATATAAAACAGCACAAACGATTGACACCATTTTCTGGGTGTTTTCTCGCATTTTTAAGCAAAATGAGGGGCCGGATGAGATTGACCTATAATTGACCTATCAGATTGACCTATAATCTGAAGTATATATATATAAATATATATATATAGATACAGCATATATATATATACAGTATATACATATACATATACTATATATATATATATATATATATACAAGTATATTGTAAAACAGCACAAACGATCGACACAATTTTCTGGGAGTTTTCTCGCATTTTCAAGCAAAATGAGAGGCCGGATGACCTCAGATTGAACTATAAAAGAATCCTTCGGTTCCGTCATCTTCTGCTTATCCGGGGCCGGGTCGCGGGGGCAACAGCCTCAGACGGGAAGCCCAGGCTTCTCTCACCCCAGCTGCTTCCTCCAGCTCACTCGGAAGAATCCCGAGTCGTTCCCCAGCCAGCTGTGACACATAGTCTCTCCAGCGGGTCCGGGGTCTGCCCCTTGGTCTCCTCTCAGTGGCACGTGCCCGCAAAACCTCACCAGCGAGGCGGTCAGGGGCCATCCTGACCAGATACCCGAACCTTCTTCTTCTTCCTCCAGGGTTCTCTCAACCTGGAGGGGGAGCGGCTCGACTCCTCCCGGATGGCAGAGCTTCTCACCCGATCCCTGAGTGAGTGCCCAGCCACCCTGCAGAGGAAGCTCATTTCGGCCACGTGCATCCATGATCTTTTTTATTTATTCATTTATTTATTCATTTATTTCGGTCACTGTTTAATTTCTCATTAATGAACGAAAGAAAAATAATTATAATTTAGCAAAGGACCGAAAAGGTATCGGCTGAAGCAAACGCTTATTTCGCCGACCCTTTTTTTTTAAATCATAATGAAAGCTAATTTCAATGATAATGATAAATCTCATAATAATGATAAATCTCACAATGATAAATCTCATTCTTTTGGTCACCACCCACAGCTGGTGACCATAGGTGAGAGTGGGAACGTAGATCGACTTGTAAATCGAGAGCTTTGCTTTTCGGCTCAGCTCTTTCTTTACCACGACGGATCGATGAGCTTCCTCTGCAGGGTGGCTGGGCTCTCACTCAGAGATCGGGTGAGGAGCTCTGCCATCCGGGAGGAGCTCGGTGTCGAGCCGCTCCTCCTCCAGGTCGAGAGGAGCCAGATGGGGTGGTTCGGGCATCTGGTCAGGATGCCCCCCGAGCGCCTCGCGGGCGACTTGTTTCGGACACGACCCACCGGGAGGAGACCAAGGGGCAGACCCCGGACCCTCTGGAGAGACTATGTCTCTCCAGCTGGTCGGGGAACGACTTGGGATCCTTCCGGGTGAGCTAGAGGATGCAGCCGGGGTGAGAGGGGCCTGGGCTGCCCGCTTGAGGCTGTTGTCCCCGCGAACCGATCCCGGAACAAGCGGAAGATGACGGAACGGAACGGATCGATGAGGTGTCCTAGTTATTGCTGACGCCGCATCGATCCGCCTGACAATCTCCCACTCCATCCTTCTCCCACTCGTGAAAAAGACCCCAAGATACTTAAACTCCTCCACTCGGGGCAAAAACCATGTCCCTGACCTGCTGGGGGCATTCCACCCTTTTCCAGGTGAGTACCACGGTCTCGGATTTGGAGGCGCTGATTCCCATTCCGGCTGCTTCACACTCGGCCCAAGGACGGTCCGTCGGATTGTCGAGTCTCAGATTGAAAGAATCGTAAATATATAAATAACTAAAATAGCACAAACAAATTTATTTACAGCACAAATGAATAACATATTTTTTGGTGTAATTTGGTTTATATTTTTGCCTGAAGAGGGGCCAGCTTCACGGAGTTTATTTTCAGTGATAACTTTTTTCGGCTGAACACAAATGTCAATACGCTCGTATTTGCAAAAAAATTTATTTTTTCCCCCCTGTATCAAAATACGGCAAAACCGTATAAGTTGACGGGTAAGTTTTGAGAAAATCAAAATTTTAATGTTTGATGCAGAATAACTACTGAAAAGCGTACTGGCATCCTATGCCCAACAGGGGACACCAGAGATCCATAGTATCCTTTTATTGTCTGCAGACACTGCTAATAATAAACTGATATGCAATCAAATATCTTTTTCTAGAACTGATTAAAGTGCTACTCTATTTTTTATTTTTCCCTTGTTTGCCTTTTCAAAAAAGTTTTTTGTGCCTTTTTTTCAAGAAAAAAAAATGCAAGAATTACAGTATTTCTTTAGGAAATAAACACTTTAATGTGGTGAAACTTATTTCAGTCATAGCTTAATTAATTTGTCTCCAGATTTTATGGGGATAACATATCACATGTCTTCTTTTTGTTAGTCTCTTTTTTTCACTTTAACAGCTCTAACCAACGTCTCCTGATGTATTAGTGCACTGCAGCTTTGGGATGATCCATAAACCATTTAACATCCTTTCTTAAGTTAAATCAGAGTAATCTTTTTCCTTATCCACACACATACAGACAAGCACACACACACTGATACCGCAGAGCATGTTTAAGTGTGGTGATGGTGTCTGCAGCCCATCTACAGGCCCATTCTCCTGGGTCTTTATGATGCTAATGTACTTCCTGGGTTTAATAAATCCCCTTAGAGCAGCAAGGAGTAGATCTTATGGCTCACTCCGATCACCACCTTTTTGTCCATCTTCCCTCCATTCAACCCTGACACACACTCACACACACACTAGCTTTGCTATTACTGCTGCAGAAATGCTTGCCTTGCACTTCTACAGATACTCGGATGGCTGTTTAGTGGGAGAGAAGGAGGTTAAGGGTCAAGACAAATCAAACATGAAGGTGCAATTTAAGCAATGTTGGCACAGAAATGCAGAGTTTGGCCCCGCCGTGGACTGCTGGAGGCCGAGTTAGAGGAGACACACTGAGAAAAGCTCTGTGCTTTTTTCCCCCCCTTTATTATTTGATGGACAGGGATTTTTGAATCAGGTTTGACGTGGAACATTGAGCGCCTCTTTGCCCTTCAGTAAGAGAGAGCGAGAAAGATAGGAAAGTGGGAAAAGTGAAATAATGAAATAAAGTTCAGGAAGGGAACAGGGAGCTCAATTCAGAGTTGAAACCTTTATGGGACCGAGGCAAAATTAAGTTTTATTCTCTCCTCCAAACGATCCTTCGTTTCATCCTTCT
The DNA here is from genome assembly GCA_902685375.1 of Neostethus bicornis. Classification (NCBI taxonomy): domain Eukaryota; kingdom Metazoa; phylum Chordata; class Actinopteri; order Atheriniformes; family Phallostethidae; genus Neostethus; species Neostethus bicornis. The sequence goes on along the minus strand of LR738557.1, from coordinate 12,750,991 downwards.
TTTTCTTCACCTACACTTCTTTCTTCAAGTTGCCCCTCTCTCTTCATAGCTGCTGGGCTTGGTGTGTGTGTGTGTCTTTCCTACATCTCAGGGGAGCAGTGTGTCACTCAGCTTGAAGCCCGCGGAAGAGAGGTGAAAGGGGGCTGATTGAGCTAATTTAGCCCCTGGATGGGAGAGCAGGAAAGGCCTCACCCTCTGCTAATAGACAGACATCAAAATGGAGATGAGGAGAAGGGGGGCTTTGGGAAGAGGAAGGGCTATAAAACTGAGAGAATTTTTTTTTCTTGATGGATTTATCTCTTTTTGTCCAAGTCGATGAGTGAAAACTTTTATGAACAGCGGGTGACATTGTGAAGTTGCTAAAGGTTTATGCGTGAAGCTTTGAATTAATACGTGCTGATATTACTTATTGATCCATCCTCCACCATTAAGACACTCTAAATCACCCTCTTCTTTATTATCTCTTCTGAGTTGGCCACTGAAGATACACTTTCTCTCTGACAGGCGCACTGCAAAGGCAACTAAAAAAAAAAAAAGGCACAAACGAGCATTGTGGGCACTTTTTTAATGGTTTTTTGTCAGACCTTAAACTCTATAAATCAACGAGACCACTTTCATTAAGCTATAATTTCATATTTGTGTACTTTTGTGCACTTCTGACAAAAACTCACTTTTTTTGTTTCACACCAGAGAGTAACAAGTTAAAGTTTAGAGCTTGAACAATGGAGCCAAAAAGATAAATCCCTCTTTAGTTTTTCTCTGCTAACTAACTTGATCTTGAGACTGTAGCCACACACCTCCTGTCCTTCTTCATTCCCTCTCCTCCTGCCCCTCTTTATTCTACTGCTCTTTTGTCCATCTTCTTCTACATATTTAATACTCTTCGCTGACTCCTCTCAACCCTTCATGCCTCTATTCCTGAAAGAAAAGGAGCTCAAATTGGCTGGAGAGATGAATAATGTCCACGCCATTAGCAGTGGCAGGGATAGATCAGCCTTTTCATCTGTGGAGGTGAATAGATGAGTTGTAGGAGAGGTGAGGATTGGGTGGGCTTTGGCTTTATCAATCTCTCCAACTTTTATACAGACTTCAGTGGAATAACAAAAAAGAGAAAACTCAGATGGGGTTTTAATCCATAATTTATGATTAAAACAGCCCATCTTAGCTGAAAATGGTCTAAAAAAGAAAAGGGATGGTTGTTAAAATGTGAATAATAAAGTTAATGGCTTACCTGATCCTGTTAGATGTGAAGTCATTTCCTACATGGACACTAGGAGGAGGTAGTAATCCACAGCACATCATGACAAAGCCAAAAGAACAACAAGGCCCCACTTCTCACAGCTGAAAATGAATACGTTGTTTGGAAATGCAGTGAATGTCATCCACAGGCAGAAAGAACATCTGGTGCAACCTTTGTGAAATGAAGACACGGTGTCATCCCCTAAATTCCACCAGACGGCTGTCCAGGAACATAATTGGCAAACTGTTGTTCACCCGTTCGGATGATCAAAGATGGAACACACACATTTTCATTTAACATCTTCCAGCTCTGTGGCCTGATTGAAAAGCTGCTAAATTAAGCTTATCATTATTAGGATAAATAATGGGCCCCCCATTGTGTTTGACACATGCTGAAGGTTAACCTTTTTCTTCTGCACTTGATGGAGTGACCATGAAACTGATGAATCCCGTTTTATACATTCACAGCAGTTTGTGTTTTCTCGGACTTTTATCTTGAGCAGCATCTCACAGGACGGACCACACCACCGTCCTTGAACACTTAAACACCATGAAGACTGAACCAGCCTACAGCCCGGTGAACACAAATCATTTCCACTTAGACTGCGCGGATCTATTTGTTCTATTGCTGTGTTTGTTTCTCTATCTGCCAATCCATCCACTCATCCATTCATCCATCCATCTTGCAAATCCTTTCCTGTTTCATTTGGTTTGGTCGTGAATGGGAGCCTCTTTCTGTCAACTTTAAAAAAAACCCTGAAGGTTGCAAAGATTTGACTTCTTTTCTCTATTTCTCCCTGAAAAGCAGCACAGATTATACAGCCTACCACTTTTTTTATCACATATGTGCCCTTCTTCAAGCTTCTTTTTATTCTCATCCTCTCGTCTACCGACTTTCAGAGACCTGAAGATAACGGCACACCGCATGACGCCATTGTCCTCTCCCTCTCTCTCCCTCTCTCTCTCGAAGGTGTAGATTTAAAGTTCTGTTTAAAAACTGCCACTGTTCCAATCCTACTTAACCCTCCCCCCCGCCTTCTCCTCCTCTTGTCTCCCCCTTTTTCCTCTTGAGTATACTACCTAACCCCTCTGAACTTCAGTCAGAGTTACTGAAGACCTGAGTACACTAGGGAGTCAGCAGAGAGATAGACAGAGACTTAGTGCCTGCTATTCCACCACTCTGGTAATAAGAAAAGTTTCTGTTCTTCTCTCTGCTACAGCAGGGAGATATAACTAGGGATCACTCACACACATGCACTTTTAAGTAACACACATACACACACACAAATCTGCTGTGACAAAATAGAAGCACATCATCGACAAAGTTGCATTCTCTCTTTCTCACGTAATATTTTCAGGTTATCCTCCTATGGAGAGCTTTTTGCTCAAACTCACCCAGACAAAGAGCAACCAAGAAAGACTAGATAAATGAAAAAGAAACAAGTTTAGTCCGTAAACGTCTCAACAACCTGCTTCGAATTAGAGGGCGATTTCCACAAAAAGGTCAATGTATTCAGCTGATACCCTGAGAGGGAGGAAATTTAATACCCTTTTTTGGTTGAATTAATTAATTATAATATTAGGCTAGCTCTGGGGGCCCGTTTCTTCAGTGATTAAGTGAGCACATATCTTTAAAAGACTGTGCTGGTCTCTTGGGCCCTGGGCTTCTGAACCTTGGGGTGAAACAGAGAGAGATGTATTAAACATAAGAGGATGGAAAAAAACACAGACCGGTCTGCTCACCTCCACAGCAGGACACTTTATGTTCTTTATTTAGATTTTCGGAAACATTTGTCTTTCTTTGGATGGTGCTAGGTGTCTGTCTGGTCTCCCCAGTGATTGTCTCAGCATCACAAGGGTTTAAATGTGAGGAAAGCACAGCACTGGCCATTTGTTTTTAATAAAATTAGATATAACATATAATAAGATGTGAGAAAAAAAAACAATTCAGTGGACTACTTCTCAAAAAGATGCAAGTATTAATGGGAAAAAACATCCAAACATAGAATGAGGAGGAGCTCATTATGCAGAATGGTTCGCTTTGGAGTGTTAAATTATTGATGGATTAACCTGTAAGCAGCGCCGTGCAGTTACAGGTTACCAAAAGAAGAATGTGGTCCACAGAACGTAGTCCCCAAAATTTTGCTTTATCATTTATATAATTTTTTTTTTTTACATGATCAGGCAACGATTTAGACCTCACGATAACTAATGGATTGAGGAGAAGAAAAAAAGCACAATTAATGTTTAATTTTTTTTTACTGAAATAAAAAAAGGCTGACTACAAGTGCATTTTTTGCACACAATTAAACCTACATTTTCAAAAAAAACCTTAAAACTATTAAAAATAAAATGGGTATTTTTTGTAAGTTTCTCACATTGTTCATTTGAAAAAATTCAAATCATTGTTCACAAACCAAATACCACTTTTTATATTGAGAACCACATTTGTCGTGCTGTAGGCGTGTGTGTCCATGTGCTAACCTCTGGGCTGAGCCTCCTAGTTGTTCATCACATCCCCCTTGTGTGTGTGTGTGTGTGTCAGTGTGAGTGACACAGCTCTGACATCAAGTTTAAATCATGGTTACTTAATGATTGTTCTCCTCTGTAAGACAGGCCGATGATTAAGAGAAAAAGGAAGGGCAGTAACAACAGGGTGGTGAAGAAAATGATGGGATGGCTCGAGAAAAATGTGTGTGTTTAAGGGAAATGCGTGCACATGTGTGTGCGGTTGTCTGCATGTTGTAAACACAACCACAGTGTGTTATAATAAAACAGTTCTGGACGGATCCACCTCCTGCCATCCAAAGCGAGCGAGTGTGACACACAGTATAAAAACACACACTGAAAACCGTAGGCAACCTGCCCCCACCGCCTGACCCTGCTACTTGTACATTCAGGTACAATTAATTATTCCTTCATGATCTAACGAACGGAGTTCACTGATTGGACACCCTCCGGGTGCAAGGGCACTATTTTAAAAACACTTTCTGGTCATGAATTTTAATCACTTCAAATGTATTGATAAATTATTAATTAAGTGACTTTAAGTGATGCCAGGTGGGCATAATTTCAAAAGGAGGAATAAAATGCTTTTGGGGGTGCTGAGATGTGGAAACGGAGGAGAGGAGCTTGTTATTTTTCTCTTTAAAGCAGCTGTTTTATTGAAAAGCTTTTTCTCAGAGAGTGTTCTACGGGGCTTGTTTGGTCAGGCACAAAAGATGCACCGTTCTCTAAAAATGATTTTTTTTCCACTCTTTGTTTTGTTCTAGTAGTACCTCTAATTTTTGACTGAATAGATGTTTTTCTTTAGCAAAGTTAAACCAAAAGGGTGTGTTGATTTAGTGTGGCCTTGATCTTATAGAAATCATATTTTAGTTCCAATCTAATTATTTCATCTTCTTTGAAGTTTCTTTCCCTCTTTTATGTGTCATTGAGCTTTAATTTCTAATAAAACTGCCAATATTGGACTAATATTTAAAAAACAGAATATCCACATGGTCCCTTCCGGCAGATTAGTGTAAAACCACAGCGTGTGTAAGTGTGGGTTCTTGTGTGTCCGTGCAACTGCTGTCTGTTCTACATGTTCTATAGGTTAACCTGCCGAACAAGACCCGAGTGGGAAAAGCACAAATTACAAATTACCTCCCTTATTAGGCCTGACCCCAAATTTCCTTTCATGAATATTCATTAGAGTGGCCGCTCTGCACGCCAAGAAATGAATTTGCCCTCTTCTCGAAGTGGACTGTGAATAAGGAATGATTAATGGAATTCTGCGTGGTATGAATCCATCATTCCAGGGATAGAGGCTGGATTGGTAATAAGGATCCAATTAGAGGCGCAGTGGGTGGGACACAGCAGGAGCCAAGTCAAAGACAGACCTATAACACCTACACACACATCCTGCAAACCGACTAACACACTTTCTTATTTAAGGTTTTTTTTAAACCTATAATTTTGATAAGAAATTTGAATGTGTAAATTCAGTGTGAGGAAGTCAAAGTTATCTAAAATCTTGTCGTCTTTTTAGTCTCGGCCTTCCCACTTCTTTCTCTCCTCTCAGCAGGATGCGTTTTTTTTTTGTTTCACCTTTTCTGGTTAATTTCATGTGCCGGTGCTCCGTGAGACAGATCATCCAGCTGCCAAATATTTGTGCTGGAGGACCGGCTTAATCTGGCTGTGCACATTCCTCCATAAACACCCTCATACACAGCTGTAATCACATGTGCATTGTTGTGTAACTGTGCATATTTGTATGTATGAGGTTGCTGATATGACTCTGTGTCTTCTAGCTGCTTGACCAGAATGGATGATTTGGCCAGGTTCCAGTAGATCACACATAGTTAGTGAGACTCAGTGGTGAACCATGCGTTTTACACCGAAACCCTGAGCAGTGCTCCATCTGTATCGATGAACCCCTCAATAACTGTTTTATGATTATAAAACCATCTTATTATGCTAAATTAATACAGAGAGGCATAAATGAGGCATCCACTAAAAATACATTTAATCAATTAATCATCCAGTAGTGAAAAAGTCTCCTGTTGTGCAAACAGACACAGCACTAAACCATTCGTGAAAGACCTGAAAAACTTAAATAATATATTAGTACTACTAATGTGTAACTCATTAAAAACTTGGATAATTTCAAAATAAAATCTATCTTTCTCTCTCTCTGAATGCTTAAGGCCTTGTAGGGCCTGTCGTAATTCTAAATAAGTTTTCTACATACGTAGAAAATGATCTGTCCCATGCTCTTTGGATTTCTTTATTTTTTCAACTTCTCATCTTGAAAATGATCCTGAAAGTACATCAGTCAGCAAATCTGTTAGTTCTCCTTCCTTAGTTGTTATTTGCTGATAATTTTTCCATTTCCATACACATAACCTGCCATGGACATTGTGTTTGCTAGTTTAGCTGTTATGATCTGTGACTTGGCCAACCCGCAGGTATGAAAACAGTCAGATAACCTGAGCCTGCAAAAAGGCCTAGGGCCATATCTGTGGAGATCAGCCCAAATTGGATTGGTTGAATCTAAAGTTTGGTAGCTGTTCACTTTATGTGAAGAACCAGCCAAACGATCTGTGAACACCTTTACAGAAGCCACACAAATTCTGGTCTACTTGGCAACAAATGCTGGCTGAAATGTGATTGGTCGAATGTTTTAATGTGAAAACACACTGTCGGGAGCAGCATATTTATGGGAAAAGCCATGAACAAAAACAGCTACACCATTTGGAAATATTTTAATGGCTGAAATACAGTATTACTGACACTAGTTTGTGATTCAGATTTTTAGTAGAGGAGCCCATGAAGGCATTCAGGGTCAGGCACTCATGAAACTGCTCTGTAAGCAAGTGACTAGAAAGTTTCTGCCAAGTAGGGAGTGTTCTTCTTGTGTTTGGTATAAATCCCATCTCTTCTCCATCTTTATTGTCCATTCATATATTTTTCTGTCTTCCCTTGTCCCTGACTTTAATGGGGTGTTCTATTCCCCAGCCTCATCAACTAAAACCTTTTAGATGAATTACATCTTCTTAAGATTCATCTCCAGCATTGTGGCTTCTCTTCCCCCTTTTATGATCTTATTTAATCCACATCACATCTTTATTCAGAACAAATCCCTCCGTCTGACATGCTAAGGAGAAGAAGAATTTTTCATTGAAGGTAGGCAGACGTGGAGATGTGCCAGCTTGTTCTCTGATGATATCCTTGATAAGACTTTTAGCTAATTACCGCCTGATGCCTCTGAATGCTGCTTGAGTGAAGAGAAAGCCAATGAACCTGCCTGCTAGCTCAGTGGAGTGGCAGGAAGAAGAAAGAGAGGGGACGCGGCTGTTGAAAGAGAGACAGATTAACATTTGTTCTTTTACATGCCTCCCTCTGTCACACACACAATAACTTTGCTTATACTAATTAACAATTAGCAAAGACTGGTTGGCTAATTGTGTTATTGCTCCTAATCAAGAGGCTAATTACCAGAATGTCAATTTAGATTTAATTACTAAGTGCTTTGTTAATTCCCACTGAGCATAAGTTACCCTTTCACTCTCTCTCCCTCTTTTCTCCATTTCTCCTCCTCTCTTCTGACCTTCCTTTTTTTTCTTCCTCGTTCTGAGTTGAACCTCGGGTAGGTTCAACTCGAGATGGCTTCCAATTAGCCATCTCTCTCCTGCCAACATCACAGAGAGGAGGGATCTAGTAAGCCATCATCCACCCTCCACGACTGCCCCTTGTAGCTGTCCAAAAGACACAACAGACATCCACCGCTTCGAGCCATCACTGGTAATGAAGACTGACTGAATCATTAGAGGCACTTCAATGATTTTTTTTAAAATCCCATATTTCATCGCTTACCTGTGACCTGGCTGAAACATTTTAAACACACACCCCAAATAGCATTTTTCCACTCTGTAGCTACCACCTTCAAATGTTTTGGGGTACAGTGAGGCTTTCCTAAACCACCTGACAGATAGTAATAATCTCTGCAGCTGTCTAGGATCTGCCTCCAGGCCTCCTCCCTGTGGGACATGTTCAAAACAGCTCTCCTGGGAGGCATTCAGATCTTTATCAGATGGCTGAATCACCTGAACTGGTTTCTTTAAGGAACAGCAACTCAACTCTGAACCCTATTGAATGACCTAAGTCCTCAGCCTGAGGGTGTGTGCAGCGCAGCCGGCAACCATGTTTCCTCAGTGTGTATTCAAATGGTCAATGTGTCAGCCAGTTTCTATTGATTTTAACCAAAGGTGAGCGTTGGATTTAGAGGAACAAATAATTAATTGTGGTGCATTCTTCCCATTACACTACTTTCTGAGTTTACTCTCACAATCAGGAATAATGACCATCAAATTAAAATTTTGCTGTAATTAAATGAATAGGACATTATTTAGGAAACTTCAGAATCAGAATTACTATGTTGATTCCACACATGGGAAATATCTGGGTTTCAGCACAAAGTAAGAAATAATATTTCATTGCAAAGAAACTTGTTGTAATTAATAAATTGTTGAAGATATTGTGACGAACACCTAAAAATCTTAGATGAAAAATTTGTTTAGTTTGCAACATTTTAGCATTTGAGAGATTTATTTTTGCTTTATTTATATAACTTTTTGGGAACTCATTGTAATTGTCCTCTCTTGACTTCCTTATCTGATCTATGTGGCTCTTTTGTTTCTGTGAGATATATTTAATTGCTCAAAGATAGCCATTTATTGTCCTTGTCATTATTTTTCACATGGTTCTAAACTCTCTAACTAACCATGTCAGACACCATACACATCATCTTGTTGTTTTTAATGAAATGTATGGGTGCTTACCTAGTCGTGGTGTGCATCCGTCTTGTTCCACCACTGTTTGGTGCTATTGTCCTACATCCATTCTTATGAAGCGCTTGTATGCTTTGTGCACACACAAACACATGCACATCTCTGTCTCAAAAAGAGCAAATGCTTTCACTCTCCTCTCTAACTGCCTGGCTCCTCATACTCCTGCCAAAATACCATAAGACAGGGTATAATATATATAATTATCCCCACTTACATTAGCCATTATGCCAGTGGAGCATTGCCTGCAGAATGACACACGACCTGTCAAGACTTCATTCACGCCATTAATAAGCGTCATTAGTGTCTGCTTTGAATACCCCTCTTGCACACTGCAGTCATTTCAACATGTCATAGATTTTAATTTGAGGGTAAAAATAGCTGTGAGGATATTATGCACTCTCGCAGCCAGTCTTTGTGGTCTTCTGATGGGGAGGAAGTTCACAGTGTGACCTTGGATTTTCTCTTTATTGGAATTAGAGCCATTACTGTTCTTTAGTGCTGTGGGCCAGCTTCTAGCACCGAGGTTGCTACGCTTAGCGAGCACCTTCCTTTGTGATGTCCATCAACACCAGTCAAAGTCAAAATTGAAACTATTATTTTGTCACAAATGACACTGAGGCAATCAACCATCAGGCTTATGCGGGCTTGCAAAACGTCAGTTAACTGTCCGAAATTATTTCTATAACAGAACACAAAGCCTCTAAGAGTTAGCTGCTTATCATCTTGTTCACAACAACACAATACTTGCTTCATAAAAAAATCGCATGAATTAATGGTTAACTTCTTTATCCCATACATAAAATATTCCAGATGAAGTTTGAATTTTGTGAAGAAAAAATCTGTGGTAATTTGTTTAACAAAAACCACAAAACTCCACAATTGACATACTTTTATGTAATTAGTGTTTAAGACAAAATCACCCTTGCATGTGCCCAGAAATTCCTAGTGAAACATTAGGAACGTCTTGCTGGAGTTTGTGCAGCTCAAATATTTGGGAGAGTAGTTGCATGATTACAGTGTGGCTCTGTTGTGCATACCTTGAACAATAGGTTGCATTGTTTAGTATAGCGGTTGTCAAGACATTTTTTTTAAAATAAACACATCACGTAGAAGTTGTTGGAATTTGGCCCTGACGTTCCACAATCTTGGTGTGTCAGCATCACTCTGTTCCTGGATAGAGGTGGTGAGGATAGGAGAGCTTACTCCTGCACCACTGATCCTTAACACCAGAATACCACAGGGCTGTCTACACTTTTCATCCTCTTCACAATTGACAGCGCTGCCGTCCAGCCCACAAACATGGTTGTGAAGTAGTCAGAAGACACCTCCGTGGTAGGTCTCATAACCAATGATGATGAGACCCACTACAGGGTGCCGGAGCCGATCCCAGCTGATTTCAGGTGAAGGTACACCCCAAACAAGTTGCCAGTCTGTTGCAGGGCAACACACAAAACCATCCACACACTCACAAATACTCTTTTCTAGGGGCAATTTCTAACATGCATGTTTTTGGAAGGTGGGAAGAAATCAGAGTACTCGGAGCAAACCAATGCATACCGAAGGATAATGTGCAAACTTTACACAGAAAGACCAGTTTAATACCTCGCCAGCACTCCAGGACCCAAACAACCAACTTTCTTGCTATAAGGCTACCTTTCTAACCACTGCACCACCATGCAGCCCCACCTTACACATATAAATTGTAGTAAATCAGACCATCAGCAGCAGCATTTCCTCTGTCTTACTCTCCGTTATCTTACTTTCGCTCAATAACTGTATGTAGAAACTTGACATAGTGAGTTGCTATGGCTGGCTAGCCAAATAGGAAGTAACACCTGATTCCAAAAAAAATTCAGTGGCGGCTATTATTCAGTCACAGTTGTTGTCATAAATGCCACTTTGGTTCTGTTAACTTACTTAAAACCCATTCTGTCATAATTTACTTCATTTCCTAAGTTATTCCACTAAAACCCAACAGATTTTACTTAGACGTCGACAGCAAAAAACTGTCCAGGACAGGAGTTTGATACCCCTTAATAAACCCAACCATGGTTGTGTAAATATAAACATAGCTTGTGAGATTTTTGATCAAACTACAAGCAACAAAGAATGTGTTCTTAATGTTTAAAATGGGTGAGTAGAAATAAACTGGCGTTTTGTTTGTACATGCTGAGCTTTTTAGTTGTTTGGCTGGAGTTACCCTTCTCTTTACTCTTCATTTAAAGTAGACAAAGCAGCCATTCTTGAATCAAGTTCTGCCTTTTTTTCATGCTCACTTGAGAAATCTCACCCCTATCTGTGTAGCATTTCTTTATAAATCCGTATTCTCTTCGGAAGCTAATGTCAGATAACAGAACACTTACTCGGTTCATCGTGGCCTCTTTTCTGTGTTGATCAAGTGTTTGAAGTGTGCTCGTTTTATGTGTGCGTGCACATCTTTCTGCTCAAATATGTAGTGTATACATATACATTTAATTTGTACCAATATATTTAAATGATGTGTGTGTGTGGGTGTATATGTGTGCCAGCATGTGTGAGAAATGTTGAAGCGTGTATTCTTTCAAGATGTGTTTGAGAGGGAACGTGAAGCACTTCAACTGAGGTATAAGAGCCACTGGGGAATCTCCCACAGGTACTACACTTGACGAGTGCACTTGTGCCTGTGTGTGCGTGAGACAAAGAGGGAGAGACCATCCCACAGGTACAGCCTAGTGCATGTGTGTATGTGTGTGACTGTCCCATAAGTGCTGAGACTGTTTGAGCCCCCTGACAGGCTGCGTCTTTGATCGTTTGGTGAGTCGGTCCTTGTTTGCCTCGCCTGCGTGCAACTGCTGTAGGGGCTAATTAACCAATGAAAAGACTTAATCACTAGAGCCTGCTGTCAACTGTACACCTTAGCTTGCTTTTAGAAATCTTCAAACAAGAAGGTTAGGGTGAGGGGGTGGAATTGAATCGAGGGAACTTAAAAGAGGTGTTTGTTACACTTTTTTTCCACAAGCATGTGCTCAAATAAAATAATTAAAGTAATAAGTTTGGCAATCAAGCAAATAGTTTGTTTGATTTGCATCATGTAAGAATGAGGAAAGAGAAAATTTATTGAAGAATGAGAACAATTCTGAAAGATATGGTCATTAATCCTGATCAGTGACCCATCACAACTTCCAATTGAAAAAGAGCGAATGTGGAAGTGAGCAGGAAGTGAAGAGAAGGAGAGAAAGGGTGTGGGCGATGGACACTCCATTAACCTCTACACCACGTAAAGAGCCAATTAAAACCAGGAGAATCGTCTTGTGTTGTTTCTGTCGGCTCAAACTAAAACTCTCCTCTCAACCTTCCCTTCATTTTCACCTCACATCGAAATTTGCCATTACGGCCTTTTTGCTGTCATTACTGCTTAGATAGTCCTCTGGTACACAAACATCATATGGCAACCAGAAACTGCTGTTTGAACGCTCTAATAAATGTTATATTGACTAGAGAGTAGCAACTGAAGTTCACTTTTTTCTTCACAGTCTGTAATTAGAGAAACAATGTCAGCAGCCGCACTGAGTATTTTCACTCTGGATTAACCTGCTGTTCAGCTCCAAGAAGACGTGCTGATTCTGTTGTGTTGGTGTCTTTTAATTGGTTTCTGTCATCAGCTATGAAGCGGCTTGATCCTAGTGGCTTCTCACACAGATCTCTTCGTCTTTCATCAGTTTTTTTTTTCTTTTACTTGTAGCGGTGTTTCTATCTGGTACTTTTAATGCAATAAGTTTGGATGTTCTTGCTTGATTTATAAGCAAAAATGATGGGGTTTCATTTTTTAAAATTATATTTGACTCCATAAAATGCAATTAAATGCAATAAAATTTTTAATTAGAGGTTCTTAAATTATGGCAAATAAGCTTAGTTATGTAAATCCATCAAAAGCTTTAAATCTGTAGAAACAGTATTAAATCTTTGAATAAAACTTAAATGATCAATCAGCAACACACATACGAGGAACAAAATTTTCTCAAAAGGAAGTTCTTTTACCATAAAAAATATGTACAGAAGTAAAAAAAAGCGGTAACACATTTATACTCATAAAAAAAGCATCTCTTATATTGAATGTACAAATTGCATCAAACTGAACCAAGAAATCAAACTGTACATCAAATGTGATGTTTGGAATTATGACAAAATCTAACCCAATCATTGGTTTCTCAAAAACGGCTTGATAAAAAGACAACAGGTAACCAATTGATTTGTTTTTACTTTTTTCTTTTACTTTTTCTCTTTTACAGATTTCCAAATTTTATATAATCTTGGAAATATATATATATGTATATATATATATAATGTACACAGTAATACACGATTTACAAGTCAGTCTATATTCCTACCCTCACCTATGGTCACCAGCTATGGGTGGTGACCAAAAGTAGGAAATCACGGATACAATCAGCCAAAATGAGCTTCCTCCATAGGGTGGCTGGGCTCTCACTCAGAGATAGGGTGAGGAGCTCTGCCATCCGAGAGGATTTCGGAGTAGAGCTGTTGCTCCTCCAGGTTGAAAGAAGCCAGATGGGGTGTTTCGGGCACTTGGTTAGATGCCTCGTGAGCACCTCCATGGGTTTCTGGCACGTCCCTCCGGGAGGAGACCCAGACCCGCTGGAGAGACTATGTCTCACAGCTGGCTGGGAACAACTCGGGATCCTCCCGGCTGAGCTAGTGGTTGCAACTGGGGTGAGAGAAGCCTGGGTTCGCTGTCGGAGGCTGTTAACCCTGCTACCTGGCCTTGGATGTGCAGAAGAAAACGAAATGGAATAAGATGCAGTCAGTTTAACATAACACTGGCAAAATTTTAAATAATAGAGTTTGTACATAGATAAAAAAAAAAGTATCTGCTTTGCTGTATGAAGATAATACTCAATTTTGCAGCTCTTCTATTGTAAAGAAATACTTCAAAGTAAAATTTCTTATGATTCCCGCATAAAAAATAAAAAGGTTAAATTACACAAATATTATCATTAAAATGTAATTAACCTCATAAGATAAGCACATGTTTGGTGCCACTGATATACATGTGACATCATTGGATTAAAAAAAACATTTTGATGGTGGAGCTACTTTAAACTCTTTGTTCATTGGTCACTTCTTTCATGTGGTTCGTAAACTCCATCATCATCAAATCTTTAAACTGAGCATCAACATGAAACCATTTGAGAACACCAAAGAAGAAGAACAAAGTATTTTTGTGGAACTAAATGGGTTTGAAATGTGAGCACACATTTCATTAAGTGGCTCAAAACAAATCATTTAATCTTCAAATATATTTCACCTATTTAATGTCTTTTGACCATGTCTGTGTTTCTACACTGTGATGCTCTGTCAGCCAGAGATACAATAAGATTTTATTATATATTTGCATTCATGGCTTTTCTCCATAATCACACACTGATAAGTATAATGGGGGCAGTGGAGGGTCATCGTCTTGTGGGCGACCTTTCAACCCCACGAGTAAGAGATCAAATCACCTTCATTCTGATTTAAAGCTAAACTCATATGGTAAACCTTGTATTTTACACAGATTGTGATCAATAAATCAACTTTTCAGAAACCCATGACAATGTCATAGAATCTAAATACTTTTTTAAGCCTAGTGATTTTTTTATCCTCACAACAAGAAAAAGATGACCATTTTTCTCTAAAAAAACAGTCCAAACATGACAGTGTGTGTATCCGACACTGTACAGAAGTGCAATAAATTCAAGATCCTTTATTGTCACTATTCTCATAGTGAAATTTAGACAGACTTCAAGCTAAAAACACACTATATATGTTTTGTGTGTAAAGTATAGTATAAAGTATAGTATATAAAGTAGAAATAAAAATAGCAATAACAAACACAGAATAAATACAATACACGTAAACAGCATAAATAGACAACTGGGTGATTTTTACAAAATTAACAGTGAAATGTTGCAAGTGGTTTTGCTCAGGCAAAACCAATTCTCAAATACGATTCTCAAAAAATTGTGTATGCTTCATAGTGAACACATTTTGATGCATTTTTCTGTCATTTTTTTAATAATGGCGCTTTACGTAGAATTTTTCAAACCTGGCAAACTGCTTTTTGTTCATGATTTAACTTAAAAAGTGGAGGACAATGTGGAAAAGGCATTTTAGTGGGCCGACAGAAAAGAACAGATGGTATAGAAGAGAGGACTAAGTGGAGAACTAATAGATGGTGTGGGAAAGTAATGAGAAATGAGTTGTAGACTAAATGCTCCTTAGCACCCACCACACACACACCTTTTACCCCTCTCTTAGTTGCCCCATTTACATACCCTCATTCTCTTCTTCAGCTCTCCTCGGAAAAGTGACAGACAGGGATGTTAAATGTCGTTTGACACCAAAGGAAGAGGTGACTATGTGATGAGAGTGAGTTTTTGGACTGTGTGGGAACGTGCATGTGTCAGAATGAGATTGTGTAATGAATTAGAGACGCGGGTCCGATTAAAACGACTGGTAATTTCTCCAGGGAGATGAAGAGCCTGTAGCTGCATGAATCAAAGATGACTCACCAACACCATATCAAAAGGAGATTGGAGAGAAGGACAGACTGGAGAGTGGACCAAATCTAGGTGGGGTTTGGGTGGGACTTTTAAGGGTCGCAGATTATTTGAAAGAGGGCACATAAAGACTGCGTTCGGAGACGCTGGATTTAGAAAACATAAGGAGGTTGCAAGTCCAGAACGGAGACTGAAAGAGTGCTATTAGTGCTCATAAAAAAATATGGTAAGATGGAGGTGACAAGATGATGGCGAAGGGAGGGGTGAGGAGAGTAAAAGGAAAGGTCTCAAGCATCACTAGTTTCAATCTGTTCTCACCATTCCCACTCATATCTCTGGCCTCATTGCAGGTGACAGCAGCGTGCCTAAATTACCTCCCGCTGGCACTTAAATTAAACAGGGCATATAGTGCCAGTGAGCGACAGCCAGAGAGAGAAAGGGTCAGGAAGATAGGGAGGGAGGCTGTGTGTGTGTGTGTGTGCGGATGCTTATGAAAAGAGTGTCCATGGTCACATTAATGCAATTTCTCTCTTACTCGATCCCTCCATTCCCTCAGCCCAGTCCTGGATAATGAGCTGGCGAACACTCTCCCTTCTCCCCCACCCCACCTGGTCTACCTGCTATGCACAAAAGACTCTGAACGCTATTTTTGGAGCCCCTCTTCTCATTTATTTCCTTGATTTGGTGATGATAATAATCATTGTGGCTTGAGGTGCCATATTCAAATTAACTGCCATTCCTCTGGTGCTATCGGTCCGGCATCACCCTGCCTGCCTGACTGCCTCTAAAAGTCTACCTGCACCTCATCTGCTCACTCCCCCCTCCTGCACATCTCCTGGAAGCAATACAAAGAGCACTGCAGCAGCACTGAATCCTCTGTTTCCTTGTTGAGCTTATTCAAATCAGGTGTTTGAAAACTAACCTTGTTTGCATTGTCATGTGGCGTGGCAGAGCATCCACAATTGACAATTTACTGATACGGGCCTGTGAGGGGGCGTGCTGCCACGGCGCCGGGGATGTGAAATGAATTAGATTTGCGCCTGTAGTTATACAGATCAGAGTGTAACATGATAGCTTACATGAGTGGGTCTGAATGGAGGTCTAACTAAATAAATTTGATTTGGAAATGGTGTGTTTGGCAGATTGTGCCACTCACCAGGTGCTGCTGTGGATAAAGCAAGCAGTTTATTGTACATAATAGGATGCAAGAGTCTTTACATATACATGGATTCTATTAGGCAATGCCATGGCGGGAGGGAGACACAAAGACAGCACACACACACGGAGAAAAAGAAAAAAAGAAAAAAAATATGTGCATGTGTGTGTGTGAAGTGATTTCTTCTTTTGTGTGTATATCGGTGTGAGGGATGTCACTGTAATTTTGCACTTTTTTGAGAAGAACAAAGAAAATAAAGTGTTTCTGTGAAACAAAAACACCTCAGGGAGATCTGTCACTGCTGTAATTTCGAGGCATGTGCATGAATGTTCATGTGTGTGTGGCTGGTAAAAACTTGATACAAAAACTTTTTTATCTGTCAAAATATTTGCATGAACTCCAGTGAAGTCTTAAAATGTTCAGATGAAGTTTTCAAGAAGTAGAGCAGGAGTGATGCCTCTGCTGTCTGTGACACTGTGTGTGTGACTGTGTGTTATGTGTACTTGAGCTTTGCAGCTGCTGTGGATGATCTGGGCTGGTTGAGGCTAATGGCTGACTTGTTTTCTGGTCTAACTGAGCTCCTAATTACATGATTGAGCTTGTTATAGCCTAATTAAAATGGTAAAACAGAGCAAGAGAGAGAGAGAGGGGGAGAGAGAGAGGACTATAGGAATGATTGAAAGAGCAGAGAGAGAGAGGGAAAGCAAGAGGGGCGGCTGAAAGAGTCAGACTTGAACCTTGAACCAATCCTGCGTCCCTCCCGCTCTACCCCCATTTATTAAACTGTTAGTGAACACAGCCCCCCTCTCTCTCTGCTTGCCCCTGGCTACTCAGATCAGGCCATGAACTGCAGCTATAATCAGCAGGCCTGCATTTCACTAACTCATTTTATCATTTAACCCCAAGTTATGCGTGTCAAGGTAGCAGAGCGTACTCCGTTTGGGGAATTGAGGTAGATGAGGAGGGGTATGTGGACCGATAAGAAAGTTAAACACAAAAACAAAATTACTAGTGTGTTATTGCAAAAGCCTGAGGATAGAAAAAAAAGTTTGTACCAGAAACTGAGACACAAGAGGGAGGAGAAGCAAGGGAGCATGGAGAGTAGAAGGACGAATGATGTTTTTGTTGTTCAGATTTTAGGAGTTTACATTTGGGTCAATTAACAATAAAGATCAATTGATAGCTCTTTATCCTTTCTTCTGTGATTCTTTAGCCTGCAGTAATGAGATAAATATTTATGAAGGCACATAGTCCCCTGCTTCTCCTCCTTATGTCAAATGCTCAGTGTGATCAAAGCCTTAGCCCCAAAAAAACACAGACGCACTGAAAGCATCAAGGCTTTCTCAGCATTGTTTTCCTACTGTCCCACAGCTCAAACACACACAGCTCCTCTCAAACACCCTCCTTCCTTCTCATCTTGTCCATGAGAGGAGGGAAGAAAAAAAGCAGATAGGTTTGGGACCAGCGCACTGTCGCTTTAAGATAAAATATTCTATCTTCTACATCATAATTATCTCCTTAAGGTAGAAATATTAGCATATCCAGCAATCTTATTATCTGAGAAATTGGCTCATTAAGTCGGCGGGCTTCCCTTGCGCCCACCTTGTTCTCTACTGTCCATACTCCATCAGCGAGGGAGTCTGCTGAGGGGCATTGTGACTGACAGGAGGAGCACAGCACTCAGAGTCAGACTCTATGGGGACGAGCTGATGGGACAGGACTCTGATGTCCTGTGAAGGAGACAGAAAAAAAAAAAGAGAAGAAAGCAGACTCGCTCCTGCTGAAGTAAGATTTTAGAAAAAAAACTTTCCCATGGGGGAGAAAGACACCAAGTGACCTGTAGCTTCACATATACATTTTTTTTATAAAGCATTTAACAGTAATTTGGTAAAACTTGACCGACTGGGCCTCGGGTGACTTATAAAAGTACTCGAATATGCTTTGACCTTCCAGGTTGTGGAGATATGGAACAAACCCCTAACAGAAACAGTGTTCAAAGCCTAGTTTATGTGGTCTTAAAGAGCAAAGCACACATTTGCTTAGTAATCAAAAAGACAAGCTTTTCACATCACATTTTCTGAGCTATTAGATATTAATGACATGCTGGAGAATAGTCCTGGCTTCTAATTCATAGGATTTAATCCATAGAATGAAACCCGACACCCGTGGAGGCTAATGAAATCATCCTTTTAATCCAGGGAAATGTCCCTTATAAGCCTGTAGCTTCGGGAAACCACAGGGATGGATAAGTTCCCGCGGAGGAGGACTTCGTGGAGACACACCTAGCTGTTCTAAATACAGAGGATGTTTGAATATGAAAAAGAGAGACAAACATACTAGCCAGAAACTCAAAAAAAGAAGCTTATGATGAAAAATTATATATAAACTGTGATTAAGGATGAAAGAAAGTTTTTCTTGCTTCTTAGGACACAGGAGATGCTTCCACACAATACATCCTCCCTCCCTCTTGTCTGCCTCTCTCTCTGTGTGGGATTGAGTTGTTAATTAGAATCGTGGGCCAGGCCAAATGAATTCAGACCTTCTTCCTTCTGTAATGGCGCCACGGACCCCAAGCTGGGGGCTTTAATTCTCCTCTCATCAGCCTGATGAAAAAATCACCTTACTGCCATTCAGCTCAGCCACTCATTAACCAGGCCAAGGAATGGTGATCGGCACAATGGGCGATTTTCTTGTACTTTTCTTCTTTTTTTTTCACCTTGATCTTCTTTTTTAAATGACACACACATGCATATAAATCATTCTGTTAAAACATATAAAATATGCATATGTGTGTGATTACAAAAAAGAATAAAAAAAGGATGAAAAAGAGCAAATGCATAATTTGATAATCCACTTTTTGTATTGTGAGACACAAAATGAATAATAGGACCGCCATTATCAACAAAGGGGAAAAAAAAGCATTGATTTGAATTTTTTGCTTTGTGAAAAGAAAGTGTTTCCACGCTTCTGGTATGTGTGTGAGTCTTAAGTGTCTAAATACTTTTTGAGAGTGCAGCAGCTCCGCTTGTGTGCATTAACAGGCCATGTGTGAGGCAAGAGGGTCGAGTTGTGATATGCTTAACAGCCAATTTACAAAGGTCAGGTGAGTGGGATCAAACGGGTGGGAAGATCACACCTCACACTCCTAAATGAGAAACAATCATCCATCCAAAGGTCATTCAGACACAACCAAGGATTAGAATAATAGAGCAGGCCTTCTGCACCTCCTTCCCTCTCACCTTTGCCAACTCATATGCTTGCTCACTGCAGGGAGCTTTTGGGGAGGGAAATAAAAAGCAAAATCCCTCAATCTATTTCTGGGTATATTTTCAATCCCAATTCAATGTAATCTAGATTAATTTGTGTCTCAGTGACGAAAAATAAAATAAAACCACCTGAACAACAAATGATGTTTTTAGGATTGTATAAAAAAATATATATATATATATCTATATATATATAAAATGTTGCTGATCTGCACAGATGTGCACAGATATCCAACACAAATCCTCAAAGCAGATAAAACGGATCTATCAAACCTTTGAAAATGAACACTGATGAAAGCACTTATAGTGTTTATGGAGATGTGTAATTTTTTTGCTTTTTTAGATTGATATCAGATGAGCAATTCTAAAAATAAAGTCCATTATACAAGCATGTAGCATGATGGGCACATACAGGAAACGTCATCTCAAATCTAAAGTACCGTTTGATATTTGAATTGAGCTTTCATAATGTTAGTGCATGCGTGTGTGTGCACAAAATAAATGTAATGAATGTGAATTTTAAGAAGACCCCAGGAAGAATTGCATGTGAAGAAATTCAAGAGCAAATGAGGATCTTAATAAACAAAGAAACAACGAACAGAAATGAGAAAAATACAAACAGATTTTGGTAGACGTGAGAGTGCGTCCATATGCACACACACATCTTATACAGTATACATGAACAAGATGTACAAATATACATATATATGTCTACGTATATACAGTATATATATAGACATATGTATATGTCTATATACATCGACAGCTAGATATATCTATCTAGCTGGTTCAAGCTAGATACAGTACACATATCTAGCTTGAACCATATATATATAGATATATATCTATATATATGTATAGATATATTTTATTTCTCTCGTATATAAAGATCTATTGAAACTATTCTCGGAAATATGTCCAGAAAAACAGTATGTGTGGAGTGTAAAATTTGATGTTGTGAAACCTCTTAAAATGTGATTTCTAGATATGCTATATATGTATGTATATATGTATTTCTTGTGTAATTCCAATAGTTCAGCATAAATATTTTTTAATAACGTGATTTTAGAATGATGAGCATCAGTGATGGAAAAACAGCAGCCTGTTAAGATGAGCAGTCTCACATGGATCCACCAACAGGGGACAGTGTTGAGTCATGTTAAACTCCCATCTCTCTCTCTCTATCCACCTTTTTTTTCTATCTCTTCTTTTCTTTTTCTCTCTTTCTTTCTCTGGCCAGAGTCCAGTCTCGCCACCTTTCAAGATTAATTACACTTTTTCAATTAATGTTCTAATGAGAGCTGCTGGTGCGGAAGTCTGATAAGACAGTTAGGGAGTGAATAAGACTCTCCCTCACACACACAGACACACACACAGACACAGATGCAGACACAGTCAGATACACAAACCAAAATGATTGATTGGACAAAACAAAAGCTGATGGAGCTGATAGTACAGATTGTGGCAAAACTCAGTGTGAATAAAAAATCTGACTGAAGTGAGACAACGAATACACAAAACCAAGTTAAAAACACACAAATTCTGCGTTTTGATGAGGATGCTCATTTCTGTGACACAAACCCCTTACATTTGCAAACCAGGTTTCCATGGTAATGAGCTCAACTGGTGCACATACACATGAACTTTGTCGGCACGCACCAGGGGACCTGTCAAGTATAAATTAGTGCCGTTGATGTGTCACAAGATGCCCCCAAAGGTCATTAATTGGTCAGTGATTGGAGGTTGGTGTGTCATTTATGTGGGGGCAATTTGCATGAGGCAGTTGAATATTTTACCCTCAAAAAGCATTTTACAGAATATACATACATGGTGCAGCTCTGGCATTTTTAACCCCATCGCACACAAGACACAATCAGATGTCTGAAATAATGTGGCTTCGTATTTTAGTGAAGCAATGCATTTCTTTTATCTGTTGTTCAAATATCATTCAATCTGGCTACATGTAATGCTCCAAGGCCACACACTAAACAGTTGATACAAATAATTAATTATATTGAAAATATTTCCATCCAGATGAAAATAGCAGCGAGTGTATGAAGTTTCATCTCTGCACAACGGAATGAACGTTTTGAATATGCATGAATATTTTGAGCTAAAACATTTGCATTATCTCTTTAAATGAAGTCACCGAAAGAAGAAATACATTTTGAATAGACAGAAATAAAAATCACGGAGATCTAATGAATCTTAAAGGACTCCATTGTTCAAGAGCTTGAACCAGATTGAAGGTTAAAGGGGAGGAGGGAAAAGAAAAATCTCTGACTTTTTCAATGACATTCTTTTGAAAAAGTGGAAACTAACAGTTATGAGAGGACAAAGGGAGAAGATAGTGGATGTGGACGTGTGTAAGTCTGTGGGAAAGATGGAGAGTAAATGAGAGAACCGGGTGGAAATATTGTTTAAATGTATAAAAACACTCAAGCGTTTCTCACTTTTGCTAATCAGAGCGAACCATTCCGTTGCATTTTACACTTTCAAAGATAATACAAATTAATTGTGTCTTGTCTGTGTATGCATTAGTCCGTATATGCATTAGTTAAGAGTTTTCTAAATTAGAATACCATTCCCTCTCATGTACTTACACAGTCTCCACCAAAGGAGAATATGAAAGTACGAGTGTGAAAGATTACTCTTTCCTCCACTGCTGCTCCCTAAAACACACACGCACAAACACACACTCATTCACACACTTCCTTTCTCCTTCTGTTTCATTTTCTTTCTCTCTTTTGTGCTCACCCCCTCTCCGTCTCATTGCCCCATAACCACAGAGAGATGAGTTCAAGCCACCATTAAAGCGTTAAAAATTTAAATATATATATAAAAAAAATCTTAACGCTCTTTTTAATTAAAAAGGATCCTAATAATCCACATCATATTATACGTCGCAGATTCATCGGTCAATTTAATAACAGTAAGGCTTTTGGATCTTAATATCTCTGCTACCAGGTTTCCTTCATAACTGAGAGCCCGTGTTAATTACAGCAGAGCCTAATGGTGGGGAATATTCAGGGCCTCTCCATGTTTTGATAAATGGCTTTCCACTAAGATTTATTCCTAATTATCTCATTTGTCTTTCTCCATTACTTTTTATAGCTTAAATTTATGAAGTCATTAAGACGTTAGTGGGCCTGATAATGATTAGGAGAAGGAATTGTATGAAAGTGAATTATATGAAAATGATTATGGCTAAAGGAGTGTTTAAAATGAGAGCTGTGTGTGTGTGTGTTTGTGTGAATGTGAGGTACATGACTCGTGCTGTGTGCCAACCCCCATGTGCCCCTTCTGACCCAGCACCCCCACCCTGTCCCGGTGATGCTACCAACTTCCACCAGAGGAAATACTGTATGCATAAAATCTCTTTGTCACTCTCTCCATACATGTGTGTCTCTACTTCCTGCCGGCCCGCCACAGCTCATATCCTTGCTCCATCTATCTGTCTGCTGTGACTGTGTTAATGTGGGGCAATGTTCTCTATGAGTCATGAGAGAAGATCACAATTCCTCAAGACACACACACTCACACACACTCAAATGAATTTGTTCTTCCACAGCAGTTGGCTTGTGTTTCATTTCTTTAGCGTCGCAAGATAATGAAACACATAAATACAGAAGTGGATGTCTGATTTGTTATGTAGCCGGAACACTTCTCTGGTGTCCATCAATTTTTCACGTGTATGTGAATATTGCCATTTTATGGTTACAAAAAAAACCCCCTCAAAAAACCCCCACCCTTGTTGTTCTGGCATTTTCTTGTTTCCCAGTAGTCCTCTCTTACACTTCATGGGCTTTTTTTCTTTCCATCCCGGCATGCTGTGGGTCAAAGATCATAAGAAACAAAGCCAGCCTCAGCTTAATGAATTAATTATTTGATTATTTAATCACCCAGATGAAGAGTGTCTTTAACACTGGTGTTAATTAGCCAACATCTGGGCAAATCAGCGGGCCAGCCACACAGAACAAGAAAGGCAGATTAACACACACTCCTTACAGCTCTCATGCATCTGCTCTCATACATTCATGTTAATGTTTATTTACTAATAAAATAAATACAATAAATACTTTTATTTTAGTCCTATAATCAAATAATAAAACTTTATTTTATAGATCACCTTTCAAGATAGGCTGCACGATGGTGCTTGTGGTTAGCACGGAAGCCTCACAGCAAGTGTGGAGTTTGCATGTTCTACCCGTTTATGCATAGGTTTTCTTCAGGTGCCCTGGTTTCCTCTGACCGTCTGAAAACATTCAAGTATTTTCAATTCAATTCAATTCAATTGGCTACTATGAAATTGTCCCTGGGAATGAATCTGTGTGTGAATGGTTGTTAGTGTGTGGCCCCTGTTTGGTGTGTACCCCACCTCTTGCCTAAAATCAGCCAGGGTCGGCTCCAGCACCCCTGCAACCTCATTAAGTATAAGCGGTTCAGAAGATGAAACGAAAACCTTCAAGATAAAAATCCCAAAGTTCTTTGCATTAAAAACACAGGAAAAAAAATACCCATGAGATTTAAAAACAGAGGTAAGAAAATGTTACCATTTACAGTAAAACTACACACTGATTTGGGGAAAAAAATCATGTTGAATATGTCATATTTAATCTTCTTTGCTCTGTAGGCTTATCTCACTATTGTCTGAAACACACAACAAACCACAGCTTTCCTCTGTGTTGCTTGATTTCTTTTTCTTGTCTCATCATTGAGCAATTCTGCTTCTGACCATCAGGAGGAGCAGGGATTATTCCTTTTAACCCATGAACTAGCTGCCTTGATTTCACTTGTTAACATCACAGCTAGCTGTATAATTATTGAAAATGCACATGCGTAATGTGCAATTTGTCAATGGTGTGCACAAACTGCAGCACAGACTCCAAAACAAACACAAATTACATGTTATCAAGCTTGAATTGACATTTACATCAATTCAAATATAAAATCAACCCTAAAATAGGAATTCCTGTTATTTAGTTGTTATAGAATAGTTATGAGTGAGAAAGGCGGTGCCCACTGAAAGTTAAATCGTAGAAGAGATAGAGGGAGAAAAATATATATTTTTTAACTCTCTAGCCTGATTAAGACCACTTCAGTCTGGATGGAGCCACTTTACACCAGAAGCAGGGAGGGTTGGAGAGGTGAGGGTGTGTGTAGGAAAGTGGTGGAGGGGAATGGATGAGGGAGTCCCTTTAATTGCAATCATTCTGGCAGCACTGCAGGGATCTACATGCCATGCATACAATTAGAGAAAAGAACAGGCAGCAAGCTAGTCTTCATAGATTTTTTTTCCTGCAGTCTTATCAAGATAAACCTGAGATTTACTTCAAATGCATGTGCACAGCAGACATTCTAAACAACTCCTTTCCCCAAATATGTTTTGACTCTTTTCAGCCAATTGACCTGATTAGTTAAGTTGGCTAAATGTGAGAATGCTGTGTTGCAAACAGCATCCTGATTCCTGTGTGTACATGTTTGTATGCATGCTTTTTGTGTGCTACCGAGGTTAATTGAGACACACAGCTCATATCTGCCCTGATGGGGGTCAGAGCACAGAGGCAGATCTGCATCCCATTAATCTAACCCCAATTTATGCTGTCACACACTGTCAGTTGCAGCCCTGCACCCTTTCCCACCCTAGTCACACACATACTTGAAACCATTAATTTAGCCCCAATTTGTGTTCTGCTCAACCGCTGTGATGCGCACACACTCTCTCGGATACACACTGGTAAGAATGAGAACGACTCACAAATACAACAAGGCCTCATTCAGAATGGTTCACTCAGGTATCGGCCAGTTGGGTTCTGCAAGGTAAAGTGTCAAATCAAATTTGATGTATAAGGAAAGCAAATTTCTTTCAGGCAACACATGTTCAAAAACACCTCCACACACATGATTTCTCACATTATATGGCCACCGCTATTCCTGCATGAGTTTCTCACAGAGTGCTGGCCTGACAGGAGCGAAACCCTGCAGCATGCACAGAAGGAAAGGCAAATTAAGCAGCTTCACTCTAACACTGAGGGACCATTAAAGTCGAAACGCCTGATCTCCCTGGCTGCTTTTTCCTCTCTATCCTCTCCCTCGTTCCTCTCTCGTTTTCTCACTCGCCAGTAGGAAAGGTTAACCGTGAGAGGCTCTCAGAGACACTCCAGCAGACACACAAGTGATCTTTCCTTTAATTGGCTTTCCCACTCCCCTTCTCCTCCTCTTTTTCTCCCTTTCAGGTCAGCACTGTCCACCATAGGGCCCGATGGAGAAAACGCAGACACACTCACACTTATGTCCACATGTAGAGCCACACAC
Source organism: Neostethus bicornis (assembly GCA_902685375.1). Classification (NCBI taxonomy): domain Eukaryota; kingdom Metazoa; phylum Chordata; class Actinopteri; order Atheriniformes; family Phallostethidae; genus Neostethus; species Neostethus bicornis. The sequence continues at coordinate 12,725,145 of LR738557.1, read as the reverse complement.
AACCAGCCAGGCTGAACTGAGAACTTGATGCACTGAGTAAGAAGTGCATGTGAGTGTGTATCCATACACCTTTAAATATCTCCATTCGACCAGTCAATCTGCCGTTAGTAGAACAGAAGAAGTAGAGCTGCGTAATTGAGCTATCTGGCTTCTTGAGCCTTCATGATGTCCTCATCCATGAAGCAGCTGACACCTTTGCTCTGCTACTCTTTGTCACAAAGAGAGAAAATTACAAGAAGAATGATGACAGCAGTGGAGGAGTTTGGTTTATTATCAGCAGCAAGTCCATCTTTTTCTAAAAGAATTGTTCTAAAATGTAAATGTTTGAGCGGAAAAGAGAGGAAGATGATATAGAAATCTGTTCTAGAAAGGAAATATCTTTGCCCGTGCTATTTATTACTTTTGTTTTAGTCATTTTTTTTCTCTTTTGGCAAAACTTAAAATTTTACAAATTTAGTTGAAAGTTTAATATTAACTCTGCGAGTGAGAAAGTAGGCACAATTAATAGTATTTTGTACAAAGTAAAACACATGCTAGAAAAGATGTGTTTATTATACTCTTTAATCGTCCCATTTTTTTTTCTTTTTGGTGTAGGAATATTCTTGCTTATAGATTATACAAATAGATTAAACCTTAACAAACAAAAGTTATTAATAAAGAATAATAGCTCATAAAGATTCAAGGGGATCACACTCAAGAGTTTGTTTTGTTGTAAAATTGAAAACACTGAAACAGTAAAATTTTGATCAAAGAAACATTATATTGACAACATATAAAGGATCAAAAATGGATGGTTGGAAATCTAATTTGATTATCCCTAATTGTAGATTGTAAAGATAAACAAAAAGAGACTTTCATTTTCCTTTTGCATGTGTTTCCTTAGACAAAATGGAATAGTGTTTACAGATGTAAAATTGTGGAAAATTTGAACAATTACATTATTGAAAAAATGTGTAAAAAGTAATATTTAAAAACTATAGAAACTTTATTAAAAAAATCCATAGCTAACTGAAGATTGGGGGAAAAAAGTATAGAACCAATGTAACCAATGGGATACAGAGTTTACAAAAATAAAGAACTCAACACGGAAACATGGTTTGGATTGGCCTGCATGAACCCAGTTTGTAAATGAGATGGAACGCTTTATTGAATTGTGCACCAGAGTAGCCTCAAAAATACCAAAAAGTGGTTTACTACATCACTTAGGGACACAGTCAACACTGTGTTCTGTTCTATTTAAGACGGATAAAAAAAAATAAGACATTGCACTCCTATTCACAGGTGTAATGCATTTTTTTTGTTTGCTTGGCTCTTCAATTATTGTAGGATTGTGATAAAGAAATAGCAGGAAATAAAAAGCTGAACTCCTGTCAATGAAAGCAGCAAAAAGAAAACATCCAATTCTACAACTTCTCATCACATCTGGGGAAAAAACACTCAATTGGGTTCTCTTAAAGGTAATCTGTCAGAGAGAAGATCTAGATAGAAGAAAAAGAATCACACAGTTACATGTTCTCTGACCAGACTGTGCGAGAAGACTGGACAGGGCAATTCAGATGGGTGCACCTTAGAGCCAGTTATGCTAGCTATTCCACGCCATCTCACACTATGCACTGAGCCTGGACACAGCCATTATCCACAGGCGCAGTGTGTGAGAGTAGATCATTACCAGCTGTCTGCAGATCGGCCTCCTTCCCATTTCTCTGCAGACACCATCCAATCTGACGGCCTGGTCCAAGGAGAACCAGGGTAGAACAGCCTCATTCCCACCTGACACAGAAACAGATAGGACACTGAGATAGCTGCAGCCTCTTGGTGACTTTCTGGCCTCTGTTAGGCTGATAATGGAGTAAGGCTCATGAGTCATCAAGTCAGAAGTTCAAATGTTCAGACTCCATCTCAGTTGCGAGACTTTTTGAGATACAGTAGATGGATTGATAGAAGGACAGAGACAGTGTTGCTGTGGCATGGGGAGCGGGAGGCGCGGAGGGTGTGTGTGTGGGAGACAATAAAAGATTTCATTCTGCAGGATTATTTGAAAGGATCATGCATGAGAGTCATTGCGATAACTTGTTCATAAATAAAGTTTTCATTTGAAAGCATCATTAATTTAAAATAATAGAGATTTTTTTTGCATCACTTAGATATTTACATTTATGCATGTGTACAAATTTAATAGAAAAGTGGACTTTATGTCATAAGATAGAAAGATTAGTGAATACATAAGTCTGCACTATGCAAAGAAAAAGAATATGAAGTCAAATTGACTTAATTCCTTCAAAAACACAAAATGTGCAAAATTGAAAGGGTTACACTCTTGTATTTTTACTATTTTGTTTATTTTATGACTAATAAAAAGTGTATACATTTAGAAAAGTTCTTTATATTTATAACACATCCCAAAGTAGTTTTTTTAACCTCCAAAATATCTGAACCACTGATGTTGTATGATGCTGATTGTGGAGGTGTGAGTTTCAGATCTTTGAATTTAGAGCTTTCCATTTTAAAAGTTGGGTACATACAGTTCAAACAAAGTTCATGTCTTCATTATACATCTCAGAAGTGTTAAAATGATATTTCAAAATGAAACATTTTGGAAATTCTTTCACAGATCAGTGCACTCTGAGTTATGAAGGTTCATTACATAAGTTTGAGACTTAATAGAATACTATTCTATGTTCATTTTAAATCAAATAAAGCAATATTTGACCATACTTTGCAAAACTAGTGCTCATGATTGTGAGTTTGATGTAAATCTGTGATGTTTGACAGCTGACTTTTCCTGTGACAGCAGGCGGGCAACCACACAAGAGCAACAGCCAGTGAAAAGAAATGGGCTCACAGGTTGTCATGGTAACATGAGCGTTGTGACCCAAACAGTCTGTGGGACATTACGTTGGCTTGTGTTTCTGCCCGGGTCCTGACCCCACCACTTCCCTTCACACTTGCTGAGACTCAAGTCTTGCGTTAAAGTTAACTGGACCAGATCTTTTTGAATTGAAGCCACTTCACCCACCCACGCTGCCCCTTACTACTTCCTTTCTCTGTAAGTCACACGCGTATACATTTAAAAGACAATAGTCGTAGGAACTCTGTCCAAAGAAGGACAGGAAGTGTTTATTCAAAAGACACTCTTTCCTGTAAGCCCCAGCGACCCACTAATTATTGTGCATTGCTGAAATCACTCTCCAGTAAAAACACTGGATATAATCTGAAAGCTTTTTTTCTCACACTCAGTTTTACTCATTTTTTTTCTCTTTTTAATTATCAGTGTGTCACTCCCTCTCTCATGCCTTCAAGTTTTACTGGCTATGGAAAACAATAAAGTCTTGTTATTGGATTTTAACTCAATAAGCACATTATTATTTCTTCTTTTTTTTCCCTCTCAGGATGACCAAGTAAATGTGATCCGATTGAGTTCTTTTTTGTTTTTTAACCTGGCAGCTAGTGGCTCCAGTTGTGCTGTGGTGTGTAGGTAAAGCAGACAGTGCTGTGTGTATTGAGGCCAGTGCAGGAGCAGAAACCAGAGAGGCTGTTTAGACCTGTGAGATGTTGACTCGCCACCGCATTTTGAGTGTGCACGCAGATGTGCATGTGTGTGTCAGGACAAGGCTGTGGTCTGTGCACCCTGTTTGCTTAAGGTGGCATGAGTCAGTTCAACTTAAAAACAGGAGTCTGTTTTCGTGCAGCCTGCCAACTGCCTTGCTCACATTTAGCGTGGTTTCTGTCTCATACTTTCACATAATAAACACACACTCACCCACTAACAAATCAGTTGTGGAGCCAGAATGAGTCTTATGGCTTTCTACGCATCCAAGAGTCACTCCTCAACTGATGACATGCTCTGAGCTAAGATTTCCATCAAACACAACAAGTAAATACACTTTGTTTATATTCTTTTTGCACAGAGTCAGGATGTTCAAGAACTATTGTGAGAACTTTGGTTTGGGCAAGGCAAAAAGTTTGGGATTCAATAATAAGTGGGTTCAGGCACAATCGGTACACGATAGAAAACTAATGAGACTTTGGGCTTATTCAAACGTTTTGGGATCAGGAATGAGACCACATGGATGTTTCAGAAATATGTCTCAGTATCTTCTCCTGAAAAGCATTGCTACTGCGGTTATGTTGACCTAAAGCGGTTTTGGCTGAAATCCAAAAGTTGCATAATCAAAACCTAAAATCAGTGGGGTACCGTGCTAATGTTTTTTTTTTTGTTTTTGCTTTTTCACCTTAGCTCAAATTCCCCCTTTTAATTTACATTCCTGTTTGTTTGATGCCACAAACTATAAGTCAGGTCGTGTTTATATGCTAGTAATAATGTTTCAGTAGCTCTGCACGCATAAACACCAGGTCTGAGGGATTGATTGTGATTAGATTCTGTTTCAGTAATCAGCATGAGACGTCTTCATTCTCCCTGTGTACAGATCTAGCTGTGTAACTTTTGCACATTTCCTAAGTGCATAAATGTTTCAGGTCCCATTTAAAAAGCCTTATTTATATTGTTTCAATTGGCAGCTTTGAATTTGAAGTAATAGCCATGACTTGTGAAGTCCCCTGGAGGTTAAACCTTGGACCTCCTTTGTTATTCTTATAAATGCTTTCTTTAGATTATGTATTTTATCACATGGAAATTCATTATTACAATTATCCAAACAAAATGCATTTGTTCATGTCTGTGTCACCAGACACAGAAAAGCAACACTGAAGAAATCTTTGAATAAACATCTGGACGAGAGAAAATATTTTTACAATCTTAAGAAGGTGGAAAAAATGATAATTTTGATTGGTAGCAACGACAAAAGAGTTGATTTTGATTAAAAAAAATCTTCCAGTCTTTAAAATCCTGAAACGAGTTTAATTGGATTGTTTATGGACTCAGATTTTATCCAAATCAAAACTGTCACAAAGGATTTTGTCTGCTAAAGTATTAAGAAAAGAGGCCTCCCCATAGATTGTTTTATTGGCATTTTTTAAATGGACTTTTTTCCCCTAAAAGTGCATTAGACAGCTGCAGCTCTCCTGGGAATAACATACGGATCAGAAAATCCAAATACACCCCCATTATCAAACATCTTAATGTTCTTACAGAATGGAATTTATAACCCAATTTTGCAAGTCAACAAATCACACAACATCGAAAGCCCAGAAAATATCTGCAATGTTTCAGAATATCTCTGAGCTGAGATAAACCAGGTCAGATCAGGTTATAAACTAAACATGAAGAGGATGCATTTTGCCGTAAAAAAAAAAAAAAAAAACTGTTCCAACGTCATTGAGATTGGGCAAATATGAAAACTTTCAAACTCAAAAATTATATATATGCAAAATGGTGATGAACAATTTATAAAAGAATAATAGAGATAGTTCAAATGTGCAATCAAAACAATGAACTATCAAAATACCGATTGCCTTTTGAGTATAATTTAAAATGATTTAAAACATTTGTCATCTGATGTTGCTCAATCCAGTTCTCACATGAAAGAAAATGTCTTGCTCTTCCGATAAATAAATCACATCTATCTTATCTGGATCTTGAGTTAAAAAAAAAAGTCAAATTTGGCAAGTTCACAGCACCATTAACCTTGTTGACAAGGCTTTTTATTTTTTGCAAAAGAAAAATAAATAGAGTGACTTTTGGTTCATTTAGCGAGCATTTACCAAAAAAAAAAAAAAAAAAAGAATTTTTTAGTTGTAGAAATGATTTACAGGATGTTACACTGAATCAAATGAAAGAAATGAACAAATAATAAATACTAGTCTACAGTGTTGAAGGACTTGTTGACATGCTAATTAAAGCAAATTTCTTCATCTGGAACGAGAAAGAAACTTCATAATTGTATTATGTGAACGTAACAACACGCACACAAACACACACACACAAATGACATTCTGTCCTCCACTTAACTGTGGGTTCACTCTTTCTAATTATTAAAAATGAAAAATAGACTGAGAAATTACTTTGATTTATCATGGTCTTTTATTAAGAAAACAAAAATCCTCAAGTGCGTGAGTTTGACTGTTTTCATAAGGCAATTAGGGAGTCATCAGGCAAAGCACACAAGACTTCCAACAGCAGTCAAACAGGAGGCATACTCATAGCTGAGAGCCAACATTCAGGTAGTATTTTATTGTATTTATGCCAGCACGAGGGATCTGGCATCTCCCACCCACACAGATGAAAGCCAAGTCTTAAGTGGCAACGTCTGCAGTGAACGCACCTCCCCTGTCTGACACAGGAGCTCTGCAATGAGAGGAAAAGAGGCATGTTGATGCTATGAGTGTAATGCATGTGTGAGTATATATTTTTTAACATGAGAAAGATTGTTGATTCAATTTAGAGTTAATCTTCATCTCACAATCTTTTAATTTCACCCTTTTGCTGTTTGGATTTTTTCTGTTTTCTTACTGAGTTCACGAACAGCTGACACGGATAATACCTGTGAATCATTCCATCCGAAATGATCCATTTGTTTTTAAACTTGCTTCAAGTTGGTGCAAGTATGAGATTGCATTAGTATTTAAAAATAGCATGAATGCAGGTGTCCATTGCAGTGAGAGGGGTTAATTCTTACATTCTGCAGTTTAGTTAGTCATCTATTTTTGTTACATTGTAATCACCCAGTCTGCCACTGCTCCCCCCATGACTCATACCACCTATCACATTTGCAGTAGGTATGGTTGGAGGTGCAGCTCCCGCATACACTTATTGAGCCACAGCCGATGCTGTACAAACAGATAAGTATGCAAGTGAAGACCTTATTATCTCTACAGACAAACAAATGCCAACAATCACCCAGATTTTCAAATTCATCATTTGATGCCAGAAATGTTAGAAGTGAATGCAAATTTTAGTTGCAAAACACAAACTTCTTTATTGCTTTTCATTTCTTATTTTATCAAGAATCCTCCGTTAAAGAGAAATTGCTCAATCTAAAGTACACAGCAGATTGTCATTTCTCAAGAAAAACTACATTGACAGATAATAAACAAAAAATGCTCATTAACAGAAGGCGGTTCGGCTTGTCATACTGTTTTAAGCATCTTACATTTTTTCATAAACACTGGCTGGTTCTGTCATAGTGATTGAATGCATATGGGTTAAATTTCTGCAAAGGAAACTCACCCCAGACCAGCATATCAGATTGATGAAAAATTTCCAGCTGCGTTGCAGGTAGAGGTAGCTATTAGGCCAAATGACTTTACTCTGTCTTAGAGCAAAATCTTTTAGGTGATTCATCAGTGATTCATTATCTAAGGATGCTCTCGTATCAGCCGGGTCCAGCTCACTAGATTAATCAATCTGTCATCGTCTCATAAGGAAGATGTATGGTCATTGTTCAACAAAGCAGAGATGAACTAAGGGGGTGGGTTGGTGGCAGCATTGAACATAGATATTTGTAATGAGAGCATCACTCTCAGCGTGTATCAGAAGTTAGCAAAATGTTCGCTAACTCACATGAAAACACATTTAATACTTGATTGTGGAAAGGTTCATCTCTAGACTTTGATATCAAACTAAAAATCCGATCGTCTGGGACACTTCTTTAGTTTGCCTGAATCGCTAACAATCATCTATCCGTGCCAGCGTTCCTCCCACTCCTGCTGCTCGAGCCTTCTGCTTTGCGGCTGCTGCTTCCGTGAGACTGAAACAGAAACAAATGTCTCCATCCTGCCAGCTCTGTGTGCTTGTGTGAATGTCTGTGCATGTGTGTGTCTGTGTGCTTCATGGAGGCCAACTGAGTTGTGGTTCCCTCCATAGTCCTGCAGCGGCAGTAACTCGATACAGTACACACACATTTTTGTTGCTGATCCAAGCTTGTCTGCCTGCCACCATTTTGGTTCAGTTAAACTTGTAAAACACTATTGAGCAAGTTAAAGAGGAGAACATGTAATCAGCATCTAATGAACACAGTTTGCCATGTTATTGAAGATGGTTTTACACTCTTTAAAGACACAGATTTGTTGCTGTGGAGATGTCTTTGATTTGGTATTTTAATGGCCCCAAATGAAATCTTAGTGCAGTTTTTTTTTTTTTTTTTGTGGTTTTAAATCTAAGCTGAGATGCTGATTTGAACTCAGCTGGTTTTTAAAACCCTGATGGCAAATGAGACACAATTTAGTCTCCTCTGTCCCACGAGGTTTGTATTTAAATAAAAGGCATTTCTTCATAAAAATAATTCTTGGCATATGAATTCTCCTCCTCTTCAAAGTATGTCCAAGAAAAAAATGATTTTCTGGTACGTTTTATCCACTTTTACCCAATGTCCACATGTTTTGCTGGCAATTAGAGATAAACACTCAACTCCTGAACATTTCAAGCAGTACTTTTTGAAAGAAAATTTGTTGGTACAAACTTTATATGTTGTATCTTTACTGATGACACTATTAGTCTCAAACTATATTTCCCACTTTCGTGTGGTCCGTTGTGTATTCTGTTCATTCTAAGGTTTCTGGTTCCCACTAAATGATACAAATGTTCATCTCTGATCTAAAAAAAGAACCAACTTATTATTTATGTATCATTATATTTGCCCATATTCAGTTCTTCCATGTGTCGCAGTTTCCTTCTGCAAGTGTGATAAAAGAGGGTGAAAATTAAAAAAGGGACAGACAGGAAGTCAGGTGAAAAGCCAAAATGAGACATCATTTATTCATCATGAGACATCCAGTCAAGACAAAGAAGAGTAAATGATGGCCATAAAAAATGAAATATTGGGTGAATGATAAATGAAGGAGGGTTGTACTTGACAACTTTTAAGATATTTTTTAAAAAATCAGCTGAATGTAACTTTTGTCACAACATTATGTAACTTGTATCCTGTTGGAACATGCCGTTGGAATTTATTGTGAACACGTAGTAAAGCAATTTGTATTTTTCTGACTGGATGTCTGATGACAAATAAATGGTGTCTCATTTTGGCTTTTCACCTCACTTTCATTTGAATCGCAAAGTCCCCACCACATACAATTTAAATGAATTCTTGTAGTTTATACTATTGTTTATAACATTTTCACTGTCATTTAAATGTAAAATACAACTGTAAACCATTCTGTAGACTTCTGCAAGTGCAATCTTTCAACATGTTGGGAATAAATTGAAAAGCCAGGAATCCATACCGTCATCTTCTGCTGATCCGGGTATGAGTCACAAGGCTCGCCATACCACATCTTCTATCACAGATGGTTCTGGGTCTACCTCTTTGACTCCTTCAGATTTGGTGTGTCTGAAAGATCTCACCAGTGAGGGATCTGGTGAGCCATCCTGACCATGTGACCACATATTGCTCATCTTAATGCAGAGGAGTAACTCTACTGGATGCTAGAGATGCTCCCATTATCTCTGAGAGAGAATGTGGCCACCCTGCAGAAAAGTCAATTTTGGAAGTTTATATTTGCATGCTGGTTGTTCCAATGATTAGAAATGGGGGAAATATATTGTTTACAATGCACGGGTGGCTTAAAAAAAATCTGCAGCAAGAATTCATCAAATCACAATAAAAAATCAAAACATTTCAAATTAATGACAGATTTAAATTTGATACATTCTTGTAATGCCATATGGACAACAACCGGAGGGCAGGTACACCATGCAGTGAAGAAATTATTTTAAAATTTGGCTCTAGCTTTTTTTATTTGACAGTAGTTTTTAGTTTTTATGATAGATTTATCATTAAAAAGATTAAGCTAAATAATTGCAAGCAAAATACAAACTGGCACATTTTGATTAAACATAAACTTTAAATTTAAACTTTGTGTGAGACTAGAATTTGTGTTTGAAAATATGAGCCAATGTCATATACAGTATGCTAAGAACTGAAAAAGAACGAGTTCATTTTTACAAAAGCACACATACCTGCAGTATGTGTTAGCATAGTTTGCAGTTAACACACACAATACTTTGATGCATGACACCGCACTCTAATTTTTAAAACTGGGGATCAAAACAAAAGTAAAGCAAAAAAAGTTCTGCAAGTGTTTATTTATTGTCAATTTTATCATTAATGAACCTAACTTCTTAGCTCATGGCCCCCAATAGCTCCTGTAAAAATCCATAACTGGTGACTGTGTTGAGAATCAGTATGGAGATCAACTAGTGAATAAAAAACCTTTTTTTAGGGCAATGTCTCTCTTCACCAAAACAAACCAACACCATGTCCTGCTTATTGTGGATACTGCACCAATCCAGTCCATCTCTTCTCATTCATGAACAATAGATACTTCAAATAACCAAGCACTTTTCAAATATAAACTTGCACAAAGTCCTTAAAAGAGTTAATAGAAACTCACGTAAGATTTAAAATCCAGATCATTAAACAAATAAAAGTAAAATCCATTCAAAAATTCTTATCTAACATACTGATAAATTTTCACAACACACAATTAATTTCTCAACTTTCTCCATTAATTTGCTGAAAAAAGGCAAGTTGTTTACAGTTTGATGATTATCAAGAATTTTAAGATCCATGTTGCTCTTCTTCAAAAGGGGTCTCACCATTGCTGTTTTACAGCCAGGATGGTAACTCCCCTCTATGGGGCAGGATCGTGTATCTTACCTTTAGAGGGCACTTCACCTGTTTCCAGTCAGGGACCATCATCTCAGATTTGGAGGTGCTGATTCCCATCCTGGCTGCTTCACACTTGGTAAGAATCAGAAAACATGTAAGTGAAAGCAACAGATTTTCTCCTCACAAGTGAACCACGTTTTTCCAAATTCAAACTCCCCTAAGAAGTACCCCAACTTCTTTAAAACGATTTATTCAAAGCCTACTGTCCATAGGCAGCTGGAAGTAGATCCCCACAGTGATCATGATAAAGTTTGTTACAGAATGTTACTCTTTGTTTTTACATGAAACATCAGATTCATGAGATCTGCCTCCAGAAATGCTAGTCTGAGTCATGACAATTTATGTTGCCTATATCTAGCACAGATAAAAGGCAAAGCACTGAAAGGACTAAAAAGGAGTCACAATAACTCACCGTGTAAATGAGGACCCCAGAAGAGCCTCGAACAATAACCCCTACAGATGCAGCCACTCATGAAGGTTACATGGTTGTCATCGTGTACAATAATCACATCAGAAAAGTACCAGGCGTGGTGTGTGAGCTCCGTGTCTGTTGTGGAAATCGTTTGACCCACTATTAATAATAAATCGAGCATTTAGGTGACACTTCGACTTCAGTAGAGAAAGGTTTGGTGGGAGCCAAGGGCGTGTGGTTTGTCATGTCAGGGGTATTAATTTATGATTTCCATCCAAGCTTCTGACCTAATCACCTCGATTAGAATGCAGCCTTTGTAATTTCATGGTTAATATTCAATAGCCACTTGTCCCCTGTGTCTGCTTTGTGCATGCAAAATGTCTGAAGGGGGTTTAAGAGACATTGTAGATTTCTTCATGCTGAGTATGTGTTTGTTCGTGTGTGTTGTAGAAAGAAAGGAAATGAGGGTCGACGGCAGATTATGTCTCTGAAAAACAGTTGCAGATGTCCAGAGATGTCCTCTGTGTCACAACTCCCACTCAGAGGCTTGAATCGCCTCTCTGTCTGACCTAAGTTATTTGAATTGCCTCACTTACTCACACTCTTTTTTGAGTTCTATTTGCCGCTCACACATTCAAAACAGTAGCTGTCCTCTTTATGTGCACTTGCCCCGGGGCCAAATACTGAGGCTGCTATGAGTAAACTCTACCCACAGTTCATAAGAAGCAGCGTCTGGCTAACATCTTACACTCTTTGGATAGCAGACTATGCACGAACAGAAGATCTGAGGCAGAAGTTGTTGTCATGAGGCATGCAGTATGTTAACTATTGACTTCAAAGAAGTCATTAAGACATTTTTTTTTTTAAAAAGGGAACATTTCATGTATTTGATGCATTAGCTTAAATATAGTTTAGGATGGATTACTTTGGCAAAACTTTGAAAATGCACACACAAAATGACTTCATACTTTCAGCTGCTTTGTTTTCTTTTTACTTCATTCTTCTGTGAAAGAAACTCGTAGCGAGCGGATCTGGTAATGCTATGCAAATGATAAATATGCGGATGTGAAAGCTGATACAAGTAATATATTAATGGGAAAGAGATAAGCTATTGTACCGCACGGAAATTAACTATGTTAAAGGCCCCATTTGAATTTACATGACTACACTGTTCAAATGCCAAAATAGCTTCGAAATTAATCACACACACCTAACACAACTCTATAGTTTCCCTATTTTTAATTCAGTGTAAAATGTTTCCTTTAATGCTTTGTTTATTCTGTGGATTGTTTTTATTCATCCAAATTTATTTTAATTAATTAGATTTTATTGATTTATTGGTGTTCAAAAAGGCATGTTGTGAGATGCTTTACACTGAACACTCACTGGACAAATAGATTCAGAACTTGCCCAACAAGATTTTTTTACTTTTACCAGTAAATATGAAGATACGTTCATAGGAAGTTGTGCCAAATTGTGCTGAGGTCATACCCCAGTGTTCAAATATGGTTAAACTTGTGTTTTAAAGAATTTTTACTACACCAAGAAACAAGTACATCTTCACCTACTTGTCATTAATTCATTACTGTTAATTGTCGTGTTGCAATTGAACATGACTCTCATACATGTATGCAACATTCATGTAACTGCAAAGTAGTGGTTATTCATACACTTGGATAAAAAAATAAAACAATATCATGGTGTGAAATTCACATTGTTTATTCAGTCTTAAGCATAGAAATGTCAATGTGACTTCCAAGACAGAAATTTAAATGGACATAAAATTGGGGTAATGTAAACAAAATGACAGTGAGCTACAGTCAAATAATTGATAGGAATTATTTCCAAAACCTTTATGAATTATTATTCAAATTCTATTTTATAAGGGAAAGCTGTAGTTTTCTGATATTTCTACAGTCAATAAAAATGTCAACAAATCAAATAATAAAATAATACTAACTGTAAATTTTTTTAACTGAACATCCAGTCTTATGGTGGATCATTTTGAAGAATACAAAGGCACATGTGAAGATGTCACAAGTAACTATGGAATGTCTTTAATGTTGAGACGGTAAGCGAACACAAGCATCTAAACAATGTCCATTTTCGAAAGTACTTCTTAGCAGATAAGTATCAATTTCTGTTCAAAGATATTTGTGCACCAATAAATAGAAAAAACACTGTGGATTATCTAACCATGTTTGCATTGAATATTTATGGCCTCCTTCTGCCATCTACAGACACTTGTAAGGTTCATTTATCACTTTAATTTCTCGTGTTAAAGAAGTGCAAGTGGTTGGTTGTTGTTCCCGGGATGGACTAATGATTTGTTCAATCTTTTCTAGATCGTCATACAACCCTGTAATAGACTTATTGGATACAGAAAATGGACTAAAAGGATAAATAATGTCATTAGACAGTTTCCGTTCTGTTGTCTTGCACTTTTCCGGGGCAGGGTCGCGTGGGCAACAGCCTCAGATGGGAAGCCCAGGCTCCTCTCACCCAGACTGCATCCTCCAGCTCACTTGGGAGGATCTCGAGGTATTCCCTAGCCAGCTGCAAAGCAATGTCTCCCCAGCGGGTCCGAGGTCTTCCTCTGGGTATCCTCCCAGGTGGACGTGCCCCAAACACCCAATCATCAAGGCATTCGGAGGCATCCTAACCCAATGCCCAAACCTCTCTCAACACGGAGAAGCAACAGCTTTATTCCAAGCTCATCCTTGATGGTACAGCTCCTCACTTTATCTCTGAGTGAGAGCCCAGCCGCCCTGCAGAGGAAACTAATTTCAGCCACTTGCATCCACAATCTCGTTCTTTCGGTCACCCCCCACAGCTGGTGACCAGAGGTGAGAGTGTGGCTCGACTGGTAAGTGTAGCATCCTGATTATTGCAGATGCTGTACTGATTCGTCTGTGGATCTCCCGTTCCATCCTTTCCTCACTCATGAACAACACCCCGAGTCTTAAACTTTTCCACTTGGGCAGAACCCCGTTCCTGACCAGCAGGAGGCATTCCACCCTTTTCCGGTCGATGACAATGGCGTCAGATTTGGAGGCGCATGAATACATACATGGATGCAAAGATCTAGAAACTACGGTCCTGACGGTGTAAACTCTTGATTACTAAATTCAAGAATGATTTTCCAAATATTATTTTTACAGATGTAAGACAAGCCCATCAAGTCATTTTAAAGCTTTTGAGTCACTGTGACATCTCAAGAGGTTTTGGGTTGGAGAAGGTCCAAACCCCTGAATATGTTGGGTGAAGACATTATCATCCTGTACCACTTATTGCATAGGCATATGGATCTGGCTTTGCATAATTTTACTAGATTTTCACCTGAAGAACTGAATTAGATTAAAAGCAATATCTTCTTTAGAAAAAAAAAAACCTTGCAAGCCTGATAACAGAAATGTGATTTTTTTTTAACAATAAAAAGAAATGCAAATATCTTAACTAAAATCTATAAAAAAAAAAAAAAAAAAAAAAAAAAAAGGGATTAATACAGATTTGGTAAAGTCAAGTGACCTACTTAAAAATTCAAGCCTTAAGCTAAGCCGAGGCTATCTGTTCACAAGTATGGCAGAAATGTGAAATGTATTTAAAAAGAGACAATGCATTCCAGTTCTTTATCAAATGTGAGGGAAAAAAATCACTAAATACACTCAAAACCTCTGAATGAAATGTGAAAGTAAACAAATGTGAAATACAAGATAAAAGACCAGGTAATAAAGCTTCACATGTCAGAGTAGAAAAAATGTTCATAAGTTACAGTACTTATTTAGCTGTTGTAAGAAGATCTATTTTTCCATTGGTCACAATGCAACAAGAGAAAACACAATAAGGATTTTGCACATTTTCATTGGCGTTGTATATTGGAAAATCCACTGCAAGCACTTACATTGGGAGAGTTTAACCTTACCAAGGAGTGGAGGACAGACTGTGTTTTCACAGAGATCTGAGCATCCATTTTCCCATTATGTTACTGCTCTTATCTACAGAAACACTAAAATCCAGTTAAATGGAGCCATTTTTTCATTTGCCTTTGGAGGTCATTTTTTATGCTTGAAGAACTCCAGTAATTCAGATGGCAAAAGGGACTTCATTGTATTAATAGCTGGTTCATTGAGAGTCTGGAGGCTTGGCCCAACAGACTGGTACTGATCAGTGCTGGAATTTTCTTAAAGCTCCATACCAGCCGGTAAAACAAAGCAGAGAATCCATCTGTCCTGGAGTGTGATCAATGAAAAAAAGAAACCCAACAATTGTCTATGATTGCACTCTGGGATACGTTGTTTCTTTTCCTTAAAGTGTCAAGGAATGCATGGACATTATTCAGAGCCGACTCCTGTCGGCAAAATGTGGATCACATTGCTTGGGCAGCACAGACTGGTTATGCTCTCCTCTGCTCTGTTTAAGCACAGGCTGAAGTTATTCCTGCTTCTGAAGGGAATGTATGGCATGCTCTCACTTTGCAACACTCAGTGGTGGTTTTTAGACCTCAAGAGGAAAAGCAAAGGCTGCAACACTCCATACAGATCTCCAAACAGTCTGCAGACTCGCAGCAAGCATCAATGATACCACAGTCCATGTCGCATGGCAGGTCACAGTCACCACACTCCTCTGATGCACAACAGCAGCAGAGACAGGAGTCCTCCCCCGCACAGGAGCCACAGGTGGCACAGTCCAGCACAATGTTGCACAAAGTTAGGAACTCACAAAAAAGGCAAGCCAGAATACAGTGAACACAGCAGTCTGGGTAAAAAGAGAAACAAATAGATGAGTATTTGCATAATGCAATATTATACAGTCGTTAAACTTTATTAGCGATGCTAAATAATCACTAATAATAATCATTTCTTGCTTTACCCAATTTTTCTTCATGACAAGCTTTTTAAATTTTTTTTTTAATTATTTGAAAGTTGTCTGTCTGGGGATCCCAGGGACATCACAGCCCCAGTGGGAATCAAACCAGGTTCTCCCGGTTGAAAGACAGTTACTCTACCACTAGGCCAACGTCCCTGGGACAGATGACAAGTTTTTTGTCCCCAAACATTTCTGTTTAGACATAAGACAACTTGTGCGTTAGCTGCAATCCCTAAGTTGTTATTAAAAATGATTTCAAGTTAATAAAACGTTCTTCTGTTTTATTTGTCCAGCCTGTTTGTTGTTTTTGACAGACATAAACTTTGACAGTCAGCTTCATAATTAGTCTTTAAAAGAGATTAAATCAACTACCCCTAAAAAAAAAAGACCATCTGTAGTTTGGTGGGTTCTTGTTTATTTGACAAACTCTCCAATGAGTTACTAGATACTATTTTAATTGTTTATCTCTTCTTCTATTCTATTGAACCCAAAGTCTGTCCTTTGGATTATGTTTGTCTACCTTACCATCCTGTGCTGCGGTGGGAATCTGGGAGCTGTTGCTCTTGGAGCTGCTTTTACTCCTTTTACTGCTCTGCGAGGTGATGGAGGGATTGGAGTGCAGCTTCTTGGAGTGTTTGGGACCTGCTGAAGATGAGGAGGAGGTGGATGAGCCACCTCTTGGAAGAGAGCCCAGCTTGGGATGTTTATGCGAGCCATTCCTGACAACGTTGGAATGGAGTGTATGTAGATGAACCGTTTGATGTGGACAGTGCGTATGAGAGGAGTTTGTGTGTTCGTGGCTCTTGGCTCCATTACGTAGCTGGCTGCTGGGCTGCGATGCACATGGCTGTGTGTGGTGAATGGGCGTAGATCTGGCCGCTGGTTGAGCTGGAGAACAAAAACACCACAAACATTTGCAATTACCACAAGATAATAAACATACAAGACAATTATTCTGGTTTTAATCAGCGTTGCTGGATTAATTTATAACACAGTTTAAAGGCTGAAGTGCCATTTAAAGGTCAGGGATAGAATCCTGTTTCAAATGGAAGAGTTTAGGCATCACAAGTGAGTTTACTGGACAGTTTGTGGTCTGAAAATAAGAACAATTCCACAGTATAAACCTTCATCTGAACATTATTGAATGTTTGGAAATAAAATAACTGGAGGGTTTTAGAATGTTTTGTTTCTTCTTCTGAACCACTTATCTTTGATGGAGTCTCAGGGGCGCACAGCCTATCCCGGCTGACAAAATACGAGAGGCAGGATACACCCTGAACAGGGTGCCAGTCTGCTGCAGGGCCACACACACACTCTCATTCCTTGGGACAATTCTCATGGTAGCCAATACATGTTTTTGGAAGGGGGGAGGAAAGAGGAGTACATGGAGAAAACCTATAGATACACCGGGAGAACACGCAAAATCCACACTGAGAGGCCAGTGCTCCTAGCCTTGTCCCATCCGGGACAGAAACCCTGAT
Organism: Neostethus bicornis; assembly: GCA_902685375.1. Taxonomy (NCBI): domain Eukaryota; kingdom Metazoa; phylum Chordata; class Actinopteri; order Atheriniformes; family Phallostethidae; genus Neostethus; species Neostethus bicornis. The sequence goes on along the minus strand of LR738557.1, from coordinate 12,707,818 downwards.
CATATTGTGAGGCCAATGTGCTAACCATTGTGCTGTATATTTTTTCTTTGGACAGAAAGAATGGAAATAATAAAAATCAGATTATCTAAATGTTCAACAATACTTTTGGGAGACCAGTAAGATGTTAAACTGAATTTAAAAAAACAATGGGATTAAGTGTTTACACATGTGAGAAACAACACAGAAGGGGTTTCTGGGAAAATGAGTCCAATTTCTGAGCTCAGCTAAAAAGGCAACAAATGGATCTATAAACTGTATTTTGTAAGCTCACTCTCACCCATCCTGTCAGTTAAAGAAATACAACACGTACAAAATCCACAAACAGAAAAGCTTCAGCATGTGGATTTTGGCTTGATATATTTTATATTTTAGCTTTACTGCTGAGTACTAAGAACTCTGCTTATAAAAAGACAAAAAATCTCACCGCCAAACCAAACACACCCTGAAAATTTTGAGATGAGAAGCTTGGTTTTTTTATATAATGATTGCTTATTGCACTCCTAAAGTTCTTTAAAACAGGCAGCACATGGTGAGGAGAGGTTTGGTAATACTTAACAGGCAGGGTAAATAGCGGACGACTTCCAAAAATTTGTGCAGAGAGGTATTTCAAGCCTAGTCTCAACCTTTGAAGCAATAAGAATCTCCGTTTGATAACCACTCTGAGGCAGATAACCATGCAGAGCTGCTTTGATTGGCTGCAGCCTCTAGTCATGCAACCAAACCAGTGTTATTTAAGATTCTTTCATTCAGCGTTTTCTAACTTTGCTCCAGATGTTTGGCAGGCAGCAGGGCCAGCGTGTGTGTTCTGGAGTGTGGATGTGCAGGCATTGTGCATAGCTAGAAGAAGCCATACTTTCATCTTTAAAGTATGTCAAAAGTCAATATGTGCTGCTCTCCTGTGTTTTGTCTCTTTTCCTCACGGCGTATACGTTCCCTGATGCCTTTTCCCTCTTTTAGCTTCATGATTTTGACCTCTGCTATTCTTCAAATAATTTTTAACTTAATATATTCTGTTCTCCAGCCTGATAAGAACATGTGAGTATAAGAAATTTGCAGAGCTAAATAAATTTTAAGATTCTAATTCACCTCAGGGGTGTATTGAGTTGAGACGTTTTCACGCCTTGTGAGTTTGTGTGTGAAGGAGAGAATGCAGTACATAGGCGGATCTGACAGGCAGACACAGAAAGAAAGACGGCGAGTCAGGACTGTCTCCAGAGCTTGAGGTTAAGCCCACTCATGCACACACACTTTTGCAAATATATGCACGCGGGGACACGTGTAGACACACACTCCACATGCATGCGCAGAAAAAGAAAACAAGGTCCTTTTGTCTGTTATAAAGAAAGTGAAGCAGAAAGAAACAGTTAGAAGAAAAGAGAAGAAGACTTTTACTGCTGGTACATTTCTGGATTTAGAAGTTGCATGCTTGTGACTCATAAACACAATGATTCAGCAATAGACGTTGGATAAAAATAACTAGGACAAAAGCCAAATAGCTATGTCAGTAGGATGATGAATCTGAAACTGGAATTTTTTTAGAGAACTAACCCAACATCAGTAAGAGTTCTATTAACATTTACTTTTATGCATGCTCACATTTGTTAACCTAATAAATGAGTTGCGATCATTCAAATATTTCAGCACACTAACATTCACACACCCTCAATCACTTACTTCTTTCCTGTTCTCAGCTACCCTGTACTTACACACCTCCCTCCCAGACCAGAGAGTTGCTCTTTCTCTACTTATCCTTACTAGAATGAGTCATGACTGTTCCTGTCTGTCTCTACTCCAGCTGCTTTCTCCGACTTCTCTGTAGTTCATCCATTTTGGCTGAATGTTGAACAATAGATGTTGAAGTGAAACCATGACAAATATGTGTTTTTCACCATAAAAAGAACTGGTAAATCCCATTAGATAGAAGTAAAGAAATAGATGTCTTCACACACAAACTTGCTTCAAAGTTAATACACAACATGTGTTGTATTTGGAGCACATGACAAGAAACACTGAAAGTAGTCCAACTTTATGGATGCTAGTTCTGCTAATTGTTTGACAGAAAAATAGTTTGTTAGTGTGATTGTGTAAAAGTAAAAAACAGTTACTCGTGTATAATCTTGGGTTTTATCTTTCGGATGAATAAGTCTTGTGTCTAGCTTGACATGCTCTATATTTAAATGCATTAGTCACTTTTGCCTGTTTTGATCTACAGCGTGTTAGACACTTGTCTTACAACTTTAAAAGTTTTCTTTACGACTTGCATTGATTTATATCATGTTGTCCGGTTAAGTGGTTTACTTTATTAAGTGGTATTGTCTGTTTAAACAATGTCTTGTTTTTTCTCCAGATTTCTACGATGACTGCTGACGTCTACATGTGAAACTCAGTAGTCATTCTCCATGGCTGAGCATGGTTTATCTTTTGGCTACTGTGCAGAACTCATACCGTCATTAGAGTGTTAATGAAACTTGTTTTTTACAGACACTCTCTATATTAAAAATAGTTTGGTGAGATACACAGCTTATTTAAAGGAAGGCATTAGTAAGCAAATAAAGTGACTGGAAAAGGTTAGCTTTCTGTTCTTTTATGTAGAAACAATCAGTTTGGAATGATTTACTTTTTTTTTTTTTTTGACTGTGCATCAAACATTTTTCAGTGCGTGGAAAAGCCACGGTTCAAAAAGCAGGGGATAAGTATCTGTGTTAGAAACTTCTATCTCACAGCAAATGGCTTGGAGTTCAAGTCCCAGTGGGGCGGCAAGGCTTAAATCACTAGCCTTTCTGTGTGGAGTTTGCATGTTGCATGTTCTCCCTGTGTATTCGTGGGTTTCCTCCAGGTACTCTTCTTCTTATTCTTTCGGCATTTCCCCCTCAGGGGTCGCCACAGCAAGTCAGTTTCTTCCATCTAACCCTATCTGCTGCATCTTCTTTGGTCACACCAACTATCTTCATTTCTTCCTTCACTGCGTCCATGAACCTCCTTTTTGGCCTTCCTCTAGTCCTCTTTCCTGGTGGTTCCAAATCCAGCATCCTTCTTCTAATGTACTCTCTCTCTGCACATGTCCAAACCATCTCAGTCTGGCCTCTCGACTTTATCCCCAAAACCTCTAACATGTGCTTTTTCCCCTGATACTATCAGGGGAACTATCCACCTGAGTCTATCCTGAGACCACCACAACTCTAGTTGTGTGGATAGTTATGTGTGTGGTCCTGCAACAGACTGGTAACCTTTTCGGGGTGTACCCTGCCTCTTACCTTAAATCAGCCGAGAGGCACCCCATGCGACCTCTTTACGGCTAAGCAGTTCAGAAGAATTGATATTTGTATTATCTTTCTATCCAACCATTCAGCAAAGGTTTGCAGCAAAGCCTTTTAATCCTGCTACTCAGATGATGGTGGTCTTCTTTTGAAATTTCCCAAATGTGCCTCAGTGTTTTCTATGTTTGCATAAAAGCATGATATATGGCCTTAACTGATGCGTACGGTGAAAAACAAACACTAATGAAAAGGTTTTTATGTTTCTGTTTGTGGCTTTAACATCCAGAAATTTTATTCAATGACATAAGGACAAGAAAAAAACTCCATTTGTCTTTTTTACTCATTTGTTTGACATTTACTTGAAAAATGAATAGAACTACTGCATAAATATTTAAAGAGGAGGGTAAGACTTGTGTTTTGAAGAAAAGCCATGCATGAGCAACGTAATGTGCCGTAAGTCTAATCATCGACACGACACATTAACCAGTTGCTTCAGCCAGTATACAGTCACTCGGTTATGTCGCTCACAAATAAAGATAAAATTGTTTCAACTCAAGAGAAGAGCAGCCTGTGAAAGCAGATAAATTAAAACAAAGAAGAGGTGGAGCTTTAGTTTTAAGAGTTTGCCTTTAATTAAAAGCAGTGTTACCTCATTCTAGATTTCCTGACAACAGTTCACCATTCACTCCCAGATGTTGAAAAGATAACAAACAGCTTCACACTTTTATGGTTTGATTTCCACATGCAGAGATCTGTCTACACTATTCACACACGTTTAAGAGAGAAGAACTGAAAAAAATACAGCAACTCCATGTATTCTCATAAATGCTTTTATAAAACTTTTTGTTTTCAAGCAATGCATATGTATCAGTATTTCCAAGCATGAGCTTGAGCAGTTAAACATCTGTGAACATGTGTGTCCTGCTGAGTTTGTGACGTCAAACACAACATGGAGTTCATGACATCACTTTCCCGAGTGTGTTAGTTGTATATGTGTCTGTCTGTTGGGATTAAGTCGTAACACATGCTCACATATGTTAGTGCTCTCTGCTCATTGTTCTGAGACAGCTCGTCATAGGCTGGGAGCCAGACGCATTCTGCAGCCGTGATGTCATAACTGAGAGACCAAATATACGGGCAGAGGAATTATCTATCTGTGCTTCTGTTTCCTCACTATCTCACTTACAGATACTTTCATGAACACATACGCGTTCACAGATGTCCCGCGTCTATAATCTCACAACAACTCTGACTAATGGCTGTAAAATAGTGTCTGTGTGTGAGGCCAGTTACAGGACAAAGATGATTGATTTATTGCTTAGGAATGACAGATTATATTTAAAGGGCTGTATTAGGCTCACACTGAACACACAAACCAGCTTGTGCAGACAAAACAAAAAGTCACCCAAAAGGTATAAGTCATGGGACTTAACACAAAAAAACCTCTCGGTATCTGAAAAACTTCAAATTTATGGATAACAGCTAAAACCAAAATGTACAATGGTAGAATTTGGTAAAAGGCCGCAGTATGACCAATAGCATATTTAAACTTGTAAAATAAATAAGAAATGAGTGTGGAGTTAATGTCTCAACATTTCTGTCAAGGTGTAGGAACAGGGACACAATAAACAGGACAGGTGTACACAGCTCAACAAATTCCCCATCATTTAACACACCAAGTCAACTTCATACCTTACAATCCCCTACTTCTCCATCTATCCTTTTTCTTCCTTTCTCAAACGTAGGGGAGTCTGTCACCACAAACCAGCTATTACAATATAACCTATGGCTGGCCTTGGATTCCAGAAAAAAAAACATAGATGACAGCTCATTCACCCTTTCCACACCCCTTAATTCTACCTTTTCATCATCACCTATTCACATTCAGCAATCTTCAGTTTCAGGAGTTGACAGAAAGACCAGATTTAAGCTGCTGAAGAGTATTACATTTGGCTTTTTTCTAATAACTGTGCTGTCAGGTTAGTGACTTAACACTGAGACATGGGTTGAATGTGTTTCATTTTAGAGGAACTCTATGTTTAAAGCAATAAACTGTGAACAATAAAGGATTACAGATTAGTATGACCTTTATTTTGTATAGACTGAAGGCAAGAAACCTAAAATTTTGTGGCGTGAGAGAATAGCATATTCTCAGATTCTGTTGGCAAAGCCTCAGATTGTTGACTATGACTACACATCAAAGAAAGTGAAAGAGTCTCTCAGGCTCAGACAAAACCACAGGACTTGTAATAAGAGGGAGAGGAATGAGAGATTGAGGGTTGATGATATGGCGGTGCGAAAAAAAACTTCTAGGTGTTTCGGTGCTCTTCATCAGTGAAAGAGTATTGCTGCACAGTCCAGAAAAAAAAACTGGAAAGATGAAGACATTGAGAAGTAAGTTAACATTTGACAGACTGAGGAGAAATAACACAATGTTTATATCAGTTAATCCACTCTCCTCGGGCTGCTTCTGTGTCGCTGCAAAAGGGCCATTCATTCAATCTGAAAGGGTTTAATACAGTTTTTGCATTACTCAGCAAAACTGGACTCAGACATACAGTAAGTGCCAGTACCTGTTTTGGGAAATAGTAAAATAATTTGTAGGTTTTGTAGGTAATTTGATATTTGTTACATTATAACTGACTAAACTCACTTTACAAACATTGGTAAAAAAAAAAAATCTTCAAAATCAAGTTTGATTAGGCTTGTTGGCTAATGTTGGCTAATAACACAAAATCAACTCCTCTACATCATCGTGTGCCATCTCTAACACGTTAATATTCAGTTTGATTGGATTGGTCAAAGTACTGTAACTCATATTCCGAAACTCCAGTGTGTAATTCATGTGGAACTGTAAACATATGATAAGTTTGAGAGAAATGCTTTAAAAGATATTGGTGAAGTTTCTATGACAACCAATAACTTAAAATAGATAGCTGTAGCAAACTAAAACTGATGGTGATCTAGCTAAGACATATTTAAAAAAACTTCAATTTAAACACAAAAATATTTGTGTGGATGGTAGAGTGCGTGTGGCCTCGTAACAAACTGGTGACCTGTTCGGGGTGTATCTTGAATCTCGCCTGAAATCACCCATTTAGCCACCGGCACCCCCTGCGACCACGTAAGCGAGAAGCGGTTCAGAAGACAAAATGAAACAAAACAATAATATGAAAATAAATGTTATAAAAAAAACTTTCACGCTTCAGTTTAAACAGAGAGTTGAAGTTTGATTGGTTAGTCAAGAATTGGGAAGTGAATATGTGTGTGTTGATAAAATCAAATCTCCTCAAACTTCCTGTCTAGACACCGAATTTGCAAACTTAGTGTTGGAATATCTTCAACCATGCACAATTTTTTAAATACATGAGAGTTCTGTTCACATCTGTGTGCTACATATAACGGAATATTGAAAGCTTTAAAAAACAACTGTGTGCTGTAACAACTTTTTTTAATGAAAAATGTTCAGATGACAAATTAGTCTACTGCGGTGTTCCACAGGGAAGCTGCCAAGGCCCACTCTTGTTTTCCATGTAAACAAATGACTTCCTAGTTCAACAAAATGCAAATATTTTCAAGTATGATAGTGATTGCACGGTTTAAACATCACAAATCCCTAATGATTGATGCAAAACTGCTTTGATGAAGGAATTGAAATGAGTTTTTGAATGATTCCCATTCACAAATGAGAAATTGGTTCTCAATATAAAGGCAAAGACGACTAATTGTAGGATGCGCACCACACTGTTGCATGAAACTCCATCCCCTCAAAAAAACACCAACAACAAAAAAGATACAAAGATACAGTATGTATCAGTACCGAAAAGGTCCCCGAGAACAAACTAATTGGCATGGTTGTTGACAAGTTATCACAATATAAAATACATTAGCACAGTAGTTAGAGGGATGGTGAGGTAGCTACTAGGACTATCTCGAACTTAAACATACACTGCGCCAAACTTTGACATTGGGACAAGGTTTCAAGCTAACAAGATTTTTTTAAATGACTTTAGCTATATTAGTGATCCATTTCATATGAACCTAAACAGGTCGGAAATATGGAACAGGCAACACTTGCTACTGTACAATTCCAACATAGCTTAAACTCACAGCAAACATGTAAAAAATGTGTGTCATCTGAATTAGGGTCCCATGACAAAAGAGAAAGCACTTACAGGTCTGGCATGGTTAACAAACCAAAACACGAGCATTTATCTGAAACCGTTATTAAAACACTGGTACTTTCATATTTAGACCACTGCTCAGAAATCTGGCAAGGTGCTGCTCTGTCATAAACCGGTAGTGTATGAAGGGAATGCAAATAATCCGAAACAAGTCATTAGATTTGCACTCCGCTGTCTATAAAGATCCAATGTAAATTGAATGCATACTACAGTTTGTCCTGGGTAGAGGTAAATGAGAGATTTACAGCCTTACTACTTCATTTGACCAGATCTAAATTTGTGAGACTGCTGCATCAATACATTTCAGTACATAAAAGGTTAATTTTAGTTGTGATGAGTGCAATGATGAGGCTTATATTGCTTGATGTAGTAAAAAATATTTAAAAAAAGAGAATTTAGAGATCCATGTTATTCTAAAACAAATTTTATCATCAGTAACGCTAATAGACATGAGTTCAAACTTCTTTTGCTGGGGTATCTTCTCATTGAACAGATCTTTGCGGCTGCTGAACATTGACAGAAAGACTTGCTTTGATTTCTATAATTCATGATGATATTATTGGATGTTCATTACTTTTTTGACAACAACATAATACGACGAAGATCAAGATGATAATAGAGATGAAGATGCTGAGGATGTCTCTGGGAGTGACCAGGAGGGGCAGGATCAGAAATGAGTATATCAGGTGAACAGCACATGTTAGAGGTTTTGGAGATAAAGTCAAAGAGGCCAGACTGGGATGGTTTGGACATGTACAGAGAAGAGAGACCGAGTACATCGGCAGAAGGATGCTGGGTTTGGAACCACCAGGAAAGAGGCCTAGAGGAAGCCCAAAGAGGAGGTTTTTGGATACAGTGAAGAAAGACATGAAGATAGTTGGCGTAACCGAAGAAGATGCAGCAGATAGGGTTAGATGGAAGAAACTGACTTGCTGTGGCGACCCCTGAAGGGAAATGCCGAAAGGAGAAGAAGAAGAAGATAACACAATGACCATGCTTATCCTTGCTACTACGGTAATTCATTTTTACCATAAAAAATGTTGTATGTGTTTTGTTATTTCTTTTCTTTTGTTTTTTTTTAATTTTCTTTTATTAGTTGTTTTTTTCCTGTTGGGATGGTTGTGTGAGTTTGGGGGATAATGCATAATAGAAGTTGTGTTTAGTCACTGCTTAATGAGATCTAAATAAATTAATTGAGTACATGTGTGCATTGTAATACCAGGAGAGCAGAAGCTAAATCAAAACTAATAGAGTATTAAGGTTACTGTGTACTATAGTAGCTAACACGCTCATGGAGTTTGCATGTTCACCCTGTGTATGCGTGGGGATCCTCCGGGTACTCCGGTTTCCTTCCACCCTTCAAAAACATGCATGTCAGGTTAATTGGCCGCTACAAAATATCCCTAGGAATGAGAGGGTGTGTGTATGTGGCCCTGTGACAAACTGGCAACTTGTTCAGGGTGAACCCTACCTATTGCCTGAAACAGCCAGGATAGGCTCCGGCTCTCCCCGTGCCCCTATTAAGAATAAGCAGTTCAGAAGACGGAATCTACACTCTACCATAAAGTAGAGTGACTACACTCTAACATAAAAGTCCAACAACATACCAACAATAGTCATGAAACCATACTAAAACTTTATAAAGCTTTATCACAAACCAGGAGATGTGAACAGCCCCATACCCGTACTGAGATAGCACAAGCTCTGCCTCTGAAATTTGACACAGATTTTGAATAAATCACCACCATGCTCTGAGCTCATAGAGAAAAGATGCGAGGGCAGGGATGGGCATAGTGGAAAGCAGCCGTGTGTGAAATGCTTCCTACTAAGTAAAAAGCATCATGGCTACACCATGATGGTTTTTCCTTATAAGATCAAAGGGGGGGTACAAATGTCATTTTTCAAAAACTGCTGAATCATTCTCAAAACAACTTTGGTGGCAAATGCAAACCCAACACATCACAATTAGACAATAGAAAGCACTGAAAAATTGATTATGTATGGAAGTTTGGCCTTTAGGCAATCTTGCTCAAAAACTAGACCTCTAAAGTAACATAAACAAATGAACGGTGGACGGTTTTTGTCTTAAAGTTCAAAATCCTGACCTATTTTTTCCGGGTGTGCTATTGTATTTGGTAAAGGTCAGGACTATGTGACTCATCTCAGCAGAGATCAGTAATGGAAAAAGAACGTCCACTGGTCTCCTTAACAGTTTCCTAATGTGTGATTATTTGTGTAAAAAAGGGTACTTTACTCACATGTGATACTCCTGTCGAGTATTGTATGGGAGAGGTTCATGTTGTAATTGCAAACATCTCCATCATCACCTAACAATCTTTCTGGGGTGCCGTTTATCCTCAATATGAGGGGCTCAGTGTAGGTATAGACCACATCTGCAAAACAAACACAAAAACAGGTACACAGACACAGTTAAAAACATTAAAACAGGCCATAAGGTTTTATTTTCCAGTAAAGAGTTGTGTAGGTAGCTGTGCTAAATTAGAGTCCCTATATTTTCCCCAACAATAAGAATTCAGGAGCAAAGCTATTTCCACACTTGTTATAAACTCTTTTGTCATTTCCCATCCACTAACAATTAATTTGAAGAGAGTAGTTCTGCTGACTTCAACAAAGCGAGATTTTGTCTGTGTGTTGCTGTGTGCTCTGTCCTAAACTTCCATCTGGAAGCATTTAAATCCAACCCCTTGTGACTGTTTAGGGGTCTATAAGAATGCTTGTGAAACCTGAAATCTGTTCGTGTGTCTGTCTTTGAGAGTTATCGTGAGAGAAAAATTAATGCATGGGAGGACATACACATGAGATACTCAGTAAATTAAAAAACCCCACTAAATCGCCTGCTAATGAAGTTGTTATAGCATAAACCCACACACACGCACACATATATTCGTATATATATATATATATATATATATATATATGTATTTACACACACAACTAGTGGCCTTCAAAGCTAGGAAGGACCGGGCCTCTTAGAGGTGCAGACTCATTCCTGGGCAAATGGGAGCCAGCTGGGCTTGATAAACACACACACATACACACAAACCTAACCACGTCCTGTGCGTGGACTCAACACTTCCCGGCTATGTTTATTTACTCTCTGCACTCTGCCTCACTTGCCTATCTGTCCTCTCTTTCCTGTCCCCCTGCTCTCACACACCTCGTCTCTGGTTCACATTCCTTTGGAAGTTCGAAAAAATTCTATTGCTTATTATTCCACACTTTTATGGCTGATTGTATTTTGTTATGAAGTATTTTGTTATACACGGTTCTTGTGTATGCTACACAAAGAACCGTGCTTGAAGCAAAATGGAGACTGTGTGTGGCTCATTAAATATTAGTATTTAATTAGTTTTCAATCTTAACTTAATCTTATCTTAAATGTTTCTGCCAATAAAAAAAGCAAAGCAAAAAACATATTTTAAAAGACAATTTGATACTTTTCTAGAATATAAAAATGTTTCATGTTTAATTTTCTAGTTACAGTAAATAGATTTTTGCAGCGGAATCACGCATTTTCTAACAGTCCAGTCAGCAAATACTGCAGTTGCCAAGGCAGTACGCTATTGTGCAGCATCTTTTCAAACTCAAAATGTTTTGCTCTTCGAGCCTTTTTGGTAACAGCTTGCCACTTGAATTGTATGTGAAGTCTAGCTCGACTGAGTTTAATTGGAAAATTTTTATACAAGCTTAAATCTGCTTTGGGAAGCAAAGCACTGAGGCGTTGGCTCAGTGGTAGAGTATCCGTCTTTGGACTGGTTTGATTCCCACTGAGCCCCCTAGGTGTCCTTGGAGCAGACACCTAACTCCCTAGTTGCTCCCACCATTGGTGCTGCCGTGGCTGCCTACTGCAGTGCAATGCAGCAAAAGTAATTTCCCCGTTGAGGAATCATATAGCACGGGAAAATAAAATGAAATGAATACAGTCACACCGGAGGACAGCACCATATAAGACTAGAGTTCAAATATGGCCAAAGGCAGGGAGCAGGTAGTGTGCCCAAAGGCAGACGCAGAGAAAGCGGGCTGGTGTGCAAGTAACCAGGACCTCTGGACCTGCTAAACATGGTGATGAATGTTTCTGGAGAGACTGTTAACTGTAGAGGGTGTGGAAGTTGTGAGTGTGATGTCACTGACAGCGTTTTGCTCCAACAAATGAAACCAATTCAGTCCCCATTTTTGGCATTTCGGATATCTGCATGTTGAATTTTTGGAGCTGGGAATATGTATCCAGTCTGCTTTCGCAGGGCATCCACCATGCTAAACAGGAGGTGGCCTTTTGAAGTCGCTGGAGAGCGACAAACTGCCAATCCATCTGGCTTCCTGCTGCCATTGGCTAAATGAAATTTGTCAATAAAAATTGTCAAATGTCCCACATGTAATAGGAAGTACACTTTGCATGTATTTTGTAAGATATTTCAAGTCATTTCTGCGGCTCAAGATGAATCCATTTAACTTCCAATGGGTTGTAAATACATTTTGGGGGCTCAAAGTTACTGAAACAAAATACATGTGTACATTGTAGGTATGACGCTAACAAATAAAATAAATTCACAAAAACACCATCTTTTTAATTGCCTATATTTTATTCAATCATTCATTCACCTGAACCATCCATCCCTAATAGAGTTCCAGGGAGTGCTGGAAGTCTATCCCGGCTGATTCAAGGCGAGAGGTAGGGTGCACACCAAACAGGTCGCCAGTCTGAAACCCACGCATATGCTGGGAGAACATGCAAACTCCACACAAAAAGGCCAGTGTTCCAAGCCTCGTCCCAAACTAGGACTCAAAGCCCCGACCTTCTTGCTATGAGGCCACTGTGGTAACCACTGCACCACTGTGTCATCGCAAAAATTTCAACCTTTTAAATAGTTGAAATATTACTAGCATTGTAAAACTAAATAAATAATTTCCGAAGAACTCATTAACCAGTATTTCTGAGTATGAAAGCCGTGAATAACAAAAGAAAAACAGTAAGTGCTGCAAACCATTTTGATGAAGATGAGATGTGATTAGCTCAGTGTCCAACAGAGCACTTAAAAACAATCAGCATAAAAGACTTTCTCACCAGAAATCTATGGACTACTCAACTTATTTTATCGTCTAACTACTGTAAACATACACCAGAAAAACAGTTTCTTTTTAATTGGTTATAAAAAAAAAATACAATTCTTATTCTTTTGATGTTTCAGATTCAGTTAACTTTTTTAAAGTAATTTTCTGGCATGAGGCAAATAGTGTGGTTTCAAAATCTGGAAATTGTTAGAGCTGGGCTATTTTGACAAAAATAAAATTTCCAAACAAGCCAAAAACATAAAAATAAAACAGTTTAGAACAAAACAATTTGAGATTTTTTGTTTTTCCTACAAAGGCATGTCATACTCCTGATTTAGGAAAGAAATGCATATTTAAATAACAACATTTTGCATGTGTGGATGCCAAATAGGAGCTACATAATTATATCTTATAAAGCCATCTGTGAATTTGTTCACTTATGCATTACAATTTAGCTGCACCAGGGATTAAATTGGTTAAATGTGTTTGTATCTTGAGAGTTAACTAGCTTTCTTTCTATAAACATTGAAAAACCACAATTGTTGGCCATCCAAGTGCCATCCAAGAAGCCCTTCAACCAATTTCGTTTTGGCATCAGCTTCAAACCACTAAACCCGTTAACCTTGGACATTTTTGTGAAATCCGACAAAAATGAGCAAAGTGAAAACAAACCAAAGCAATCAAGAGTTGATAAGAAGAGACGCTTATGTGTCTTCTAACTGTGGTAAGCAAGTGTTTTTGTGGGTTTCTCGCTGTGTACCTCCGTGTATTCACGTGTATTTGCAGTGCACGTGTCAACGGCCCCGAAGGGGCGACTTGGAACAAGTACAGCTTGCTAGTAAACAGTTAACCATTAAAGCAAAAACACATGGATCACATAGGGTAATGATTAGCATTAACACGACACATGCTCAAAAACACACGCAAACACTATTTATATGAGCATGAAAATGACGTGACATATCCTGTATCACCTGCAGGCGAACACATCGTGCTGTTCTTCTGGGTATTAGCTCAGAATGCAAGATCATTTTTGGAAAAAACCATTGAAAAATCTAATATACATTTACCATTTTACTGTTAACCTTTAACTTTTTGTATGTATTTATTTTGTCTGCCATATCAGAGCTGCAGGTGGGCCTTTAAGATTCATTTGGTAGCAAAGAGGCAGGGTGCACTCTGGGTGTATCACCAGTGACACCAGAGCTCACGAAGACAGATGGCCACTCATTATCACAATCGTTTTACAGAAAAATTAAGAGTGAGCAATGACAATAAAATGCATGCTTTTGTCCTGTAGGAGAAAAAAGTACCTGGAGAGAATCCACTTATTCACATGAAAAACAAGCAAATTTCACAAAATAATTAGGGTTACGAGCCTTGCTCCAGTCAAATCATGAACATGCGACTGCTGCTACTCTTTCAGAAATAACTAAATAAAAAAACAAAATTTTCACTCGGATACAAGTTCAGCTTGTAAGGATTTACAAGTACTTTTTAATATCAGTACTTCATCTGATCCAGTAAGACTTACACAAGTTTCCAGTTTGAAAAAGCTGTTAAATCCAAGTCTTTTAGTGAACTGTTTTGTTTGAAATTATTCTGTTTGGGTTGTGTAAAGTCAGTGAAGACTTGATAATAAGATTAGATGATGAGTAACCAGAGCAGAGTAAGACAGATGACATTAAAGTAGCTTCTTAAGCATCATCAGGGGCAGACTGTCAAAAGCCACACAACCATTGAGGCTCCTACAAAGACAAAGCACTGGAAAAAAAGTCCTTGACTTCAAAAATAGTTTGGTTTCAAAACCTAATATTTGAGAAATTTTCATCCCTCCCCATGTCTGTACTGTTTAACCAGTGACCTTTTTGCTGTGAGGTTGCAGTGCTAAGTGCCAAAGTACTTTGGTGTAGACCCTTCAACAAATAAATAGTCAAAATACAGATTTATTGGGAGGCCAATGTTGATGTCAATGTGAAATCTTGCTTAAGTAAAACTCAGACATGCGCACATACAGTATAAGCACACTCTGAGTGGTGAGATGGAAAACCTCCAAGATCAGAGATTAGAGTTACTCTGAAAAGAATGTAGCTGAAACCTCATTAAAGATGGAGATGTCTTGCTTTTACACAAGCTTAGGGATAATTTGATTGTGCTTCTTTGTTTCTAGGATCTTCTGGTCCATGGAAAACGTAATTTTATAGCAAAATGAGGAAGAACCGTGACAATCACACTGTTTTTTAAAAAAAAGCTTTTTGTGTCTCTGCTTTTGAGACACTAACGATGGGCAAAAAACATTTACAATAAGATATCCCTTGCCTGTTTTGATCTAACTTGTAAAGATATTTATTGTGTTGCGAAGCTCTTTGCCATCTGTAATAAGTTTAACTAAAGTTAAATTTTAGTTTTTAACTTTTGGTTTTATCACAGCAAATTAATCTGAGTCAGTTCATCACAACTTGTTTCAATCTAACTATTTTGACAAGTATTCATTTCTAAAAACTAATGATACAACACAATCTTTTTAAATAAGAAAAACAAATTGCTGATTTTTCTCAAGAAAACCATCAGCCATGTCCACTAAAATAACATGTGACAGAATTCCCTAATATCTTCATCTTCAGGTTCTTCTGGTTTTGGACATTTAAAATATTAAATGTATTTGGAATTTTACATTTGAATTTATTGCAAGATGTGAGAACTTTTGAGAAGAAAAATAATACTACTAAATACTTGAACTATGTCCTCTGTAGAGGATAACATTTCAAATGACTCCATCCTTCAAACAAAACTTGTGTTTGGAATTTTTGGCCAAAGACACTAAAATATAAATGGTAAATTGTGACCAAAAGTTAGCGTCTCAACATTTGAGAGCACAGCAAATATTTTTTAGATTGTTTTACACACCTCATGATACATATATAATTCAGATTAAAAAGTGATGAAACAACTCTTTTACAGTCAATCATACAATAAACATACTTTGCAAGATCTCTAAAAAGTGTAACCTGCTATTTAAATAACTAATTTTTTTCATAAACTTTTCTATTTAAATAAATTGTGTATTTCGTAAGAAAAAAAATCTACAGACATCATAATTTGATTTTTAAAGATAGCAATTTTGAGAAAAACTATGTTATTGTTAACTTACATAAATGTAAAAATTCATTAGAAAAATGAGATATTTTGCAGTTTCCATACTGGTAATGACTGATGTTGAGGTTAACAAACTGCACAACTTCTACAACATTTTAAATATTCATTTTTGTGTGTGTTGCTCATTTGAGTACAGTACTGCTTTCTAAAAAACGTCATTATTTAACTGACCTTACCAATGTAACAAAAATTCAGCTATCACTGATTCTTGGGTCTTATATCATGCAGATTGTTAGGTCTGGAAAGTTTACAGTATCAAAACTCTTACAAGACATACAGTAAGAGTGTTTCTGTACTTGTGTGTCTTCTTTAAGAGAGAAGAGAACAAAACACATTCCATCAGATCAGCAAAGACGTGCAATTCCCAAATGTTTTGTGGGTGGTGAAGAGAAATAAAACAGCTCATTTTCATCGTGTAAATGGGCTATGAAAATGCCTCAGACTGCTCTGTGTTTGTTTCCAACTTTGTGAGATACCAAAATAGACACTGGCTTAAAAAAGCTGAGGCACTAAAAAATAGACAAGTGGGAAAATAGGAGCATTCAATTTAAAGATGAAAAAGATTAAATGGCAAGTGTAACAAAGAAAGAAATGGGTAATTTACACTCTCATCCATAGAGAAATTAATTTTTTAAAAAAACAAAATGATTGCATGAGATGCTGAAAAACTAAATGAAAAGGCTGTAGTGCTTTGCTACTCAATGTGTAAAAACAAGGCCAACAGACTGCTGCAGTATGTTACAGAACCTGGTTCTAAAGAGAGATATAAAATTAGTTTGGTATGAGTTTTTAAACAATCAAATAAACAATCACATCACTTTTATATGAAGACATGTTTTACAGTACAACGAGAATGATTAACAGCCTGGGTGGAACGTAGGGAGAATTCAACCTTATATTTGTGAAAAGTAACTTGTAAATAATCACATTTTGAATTAGTATTAACTAGCGATAATAATAACTAGTTATGATGCTATATAAGAATGATTTTTCTAATTTTCTTAGGCATGACAGAATTGAATTAACAGCAGTTTAAAAACTATCAAAGATTTATTTGCAGTCTCTCTCAAAACTGCATTCGAGTGAATAAGAAAGAATCCCGACTTTGACTCGGTTAGGAGGCTGTAGAAGGAAAACAGTCGCCTAAATAAAATCTATTTCAAACAACTTTATGGAGGACAAAATGTTTTGCGTTTTGATGCCAAATTTGTGTCTGTATGATAAAAATAGATGGACCTACGGACATTTTTTTTTACTTCTGCATCACTAAAAATAAAACATGTTTCTCAATCTATTTTCGTAGAGCGAGGGGCTTTTCCTGAACTTTTTCATTTTTTTAACAGTTGTATTTCAAAAAGTATTTACACTTATCTTAATTTAGTTGGACCAGAAGAGAGACAAAATCAAAGTATTGCAAGGTATTGGAAAACATTACTTGCTTCCCTTTCAAGGCATCAAGCAATACATTTTTGATAGAAAACATATAGAAAACAAATAATTACAGACCTCAAATGTCTGGCCTTTGTGAGCTGAAAACCAATCAAATAGAATTTGGTATGTTTTTATTTCAACATGCATTTATTTGTGCTTTAATTGAAACTAAACTGGAAATAATTGTTTTCTTTCTTTCTTTTTTTCTTTCTTTCTTCTTTTTTGATACTGTTTAGACTGTTTTGTTTGAATATGATTTTATTGTTGATAAATGTGGAAAAATGAGAAAGTCAAACTGGGTAAAATCCTGCTGGTGGGAGGGTGTATAGCTTTTGGTTGTGAAAGTCAGCTGCTCAATAAACACAATGCCTTGGTTTGTCTTTATTCGTTATTGCAAGCAACTATCAGCGTGCACACACTTTTATATGCTCCCCAATGACTGGGGAGAGCTTTATTTACTCATGATAAGTTGCTTTCTAAGTTTCAGAAAAAGATGATAAAAGCTTCTTCATGTGCATTCCACACGCTCAGACTCTCGTGCTAACACTACAAGTCGTAATTATGTAATTATTTCAGCGACAGACACTGATGAGGGCTCAAGATGAAGTGAATGTATTGGCCCTTATCATCTGTTAATATTGTGTGTGCAACAATTTGACTAACTCTGTTGCTTATTGCAGCACAATTTATTGCAGCATCAGTTACAGATGCAAGTCTTATACTTTGCCAACTGGAAAGTGCTCAATGCCAAAATTTGCAGTGCCAAACATTTTTTTTCCTGAGGTGCAGAAAGACTTTTGACTCCGTAAGTAGTGGAAGAACATGCATGTGAAACAACTGACTTTAACCCTGGAACATGATTTTGAAAGCTATACAATGGAACTGGGATTTAAAACAACACACTCTATTGATGAAAGTTGAAAAAGAATTTATACCCATTGAAAAAGACAAGATGTGTGTTTTCTGTGTCTTTTATCAGCCAAACTGACTAATTTATTTTTATGAGAAAAATTACACTAATTACAATTTTCTTGTTATACAAAGTGACCTAAAGTTTGACTTAGATATAAATTAGATGTGTACCTGTATGGTGGTGTGCAAAACTTCTGCAATGTTCATGTAGAGAAAAAAAATTAGAGGTGAGGCAGAGCTGAAAGCAATGCCTTGTTGCCCTCTGTGGTAGTCTAACCAATCCTGTCCTCCACACCCTGACTCACAGACATCCACACTAATGTCTGAGTATAACTTTAGAAGCAGAAGCCACAGTTGTACTTTGTGTTGACCTCTTGTTGTGCATGCACAGGTAAAACCAGCACACTCAAATCAACATGTTTGGGCACAACTTTCTTATTTGATAACGCCACATCTCCTCAGGAATTATCATTAAGTATGAAACTATATACTTATGGCCTTAGCGGTTAACCACGATGCCTAACGGGGAACAGGCATGTCTGTGTGTGAAAGAAAATTTAACACAACAATCATGTCAAAATGCTGTGCACGACTTTTAAAATAACAAAAGAAAGTCAAAATAAAGCATATTAAAAGAAATACAGCAACCAGAGAGCATTTTTGCGGCAAATCGCCATGGCAACAAGCCACTTTAATCTCTGCACACTACCCTAACTGTTAACCACACCTACACTAATTACCCTTTAAGTCCTGCCCTCTGATCTTCAGTAACTGCTGAGGTTTTCTCCGTGAAACTTGAGGGAACTTGAATCATAATTGGCGGATACTGAATGAGTCATTGAGGCACAAACTGCCCCAAGTTGAGTCTGCAAGCTCCTGCTTCCACCCTCCTGTCAATCAATCCTTTCCATGACTAATCTTGCATTGTGGAAAGGTCATGGGTTCATTTCCAAATTCCCCAGAGTCTCCATTGTGCCATTTCTGTGTTCCGCTGGGCTGAATTGGTCAGGACCCCTCACATCATCTCAAAACAGCACGTCACCTGTACACATAACTGTTGCGCCTGTCACTGTGAGTATCTCTGATCTAAGAATACAATGTGCAGTGTATAAGAATACACACGTCAGTTCAAAGGTAAAAAGGAAATTACCATTTGAAAATCTCTGTATTATCTATTGTCAAAACTTGTCAAAATATCCTGTCAAAACCCATCCTATACTTTGCTAGTTGAATCGGCCTTGACCATCAGATATTTCTGTGAGAAGTTTGTTGTATTAATTACTGAATATTAATCATTTGAACAAAAATTAAATACTAAAAACGTTTTTTTAAAAAAAATAGGTTTATTCTAATTTTATTTATAAGAATACAAAGCGTTCTTATTTTCACCTCATAGATCTACCATGCATACATGTCTTGAAGCTTTGAGAAGAATGTATTTTTGTCAAATTATTCCCCTAATTCCCCTACACGAATTTCCCAAGTGTGGGATCAATAAAGTAATTCTAATTCTAATCTAATGACTAACTTGTTCCAAGCTCCATGACACTAATCATTTAAATTTAAACAACAACGAAGAAAGAAATAAGTCTAAAAAATAAAGGTAAATAACTTTGTTTCCTAAAAAAAAAAAAAAAAAAAAAAAAAGAGGAAAAAAGCAACAAAACAATAGAAGAACTGTCTCAAACTGCTTCTTACCTTCATCAGGAAAAGGAGTTGGGTCGGGACTCCTGTCTTCTCCTTCTGTATTTGAAATTGTTTGGGAGCTAGGTTGTGGAGCTGGTGTACCAGGGTCTCCATTATCAGGTGGCTCTGGAGCGGTGGCTGTGGCATTTCGCTCCTCATCCATGGGCCTCGCCCTGACTTTTCTGGGAGGAGGTCACGGAGCCTAAAATTATGGAGAAAGATACATGGACCACTTTTAAAATGATAGATGTAAATGCTTCTCACATGAGTATAATGTGACAAAAGAAAGTAGAATTACTAACAAAATGCAAAGAGGAGATAGATTAAATTGTGCACTTTTTCAATCAAATCATCTCAACTATAGCTCAAGAGAATTGAATCTTTGGACATTTCTTTCTCATGAAGGAACAACACAACAAAATGGTGGCAAAGGGAAATTTATTCTAAGAAATTATTAAGGTACTCTGCATTTTGCCACGTAGACAATATGTGTGAAAGAAATTGATGCAACAGACAGTGAGTCATAAAAAGAGGTGAAGTTAAGGACAAACTAAATACTTGTCAGCTATTTTAAAATCCTTAAAGAAACCTTCAAGACAGCACTCATGAAACAATGTTCACATTCTTTAAACATTGTCCTGCTCATCAAAAAGTTAAACTTATAATTGACACGAAACCATAATGGGGTTCACTTCTGTAGCAATGGTGCAAAAGTTGGAGTGATAAATAGCCAACACCTTCATGTAGTGAATCAGAAGTACTTTATTGATCCCATACATAGGAAATGTGTGTGTTGAAGCAGCACAGTAATCATAAAAAAAGAAATGGTAAATAAATAAACAAAAATTAGGGCTGCACGGTGTCGTAGTGGATAACATTGTGGCCCCACAGCACAAAAGTTGGGGTTCAAATGCCGGGTGGGGATGAAGTTAGGAACGCTGACCTTTCTGTGTGTAGTTTGCATGTTCTCCCTGTGTATTTGTGGGTTTTCTCCGGGCACTCCGGTTACCTCCCACCCTCCAAAAAAATCCATGACAGGTTAATTGGCCCGTGCAAAATTGCCCATAAGAATGAGTGTGTGTGTAGATGGTTGAATGTGTGTGGTTCGTGACAAACTGGCGACCTGTTCGGTATGTACCCTGCCTCTCGCCTTGGATCAGCCGGGATGGGTTCCAGCACCCCCACAACCTCGTTAGGTAATAAGCGGTTCAGAAGATGAATAAAATAATATACAAAAATGGCTGCATGGTGGCACGGTGGTTAGTACAGTGGCCTCACAGAAAAAGGTTGGGGTTCGAGTCCCGGAGTAGGGGGGAGTCTTGAAACACTGGCCTTTCTGTGTAGAGTTAAAATGTTCTCCTCATGTACGTATGTGTGGGATTTCTCCAGGGACTCTCGTTTCCTCCTATCTTCCAGAAAAGCATGCATATTAGGTCGATTGACCGTTAGGAAATTGTTCCTAGAAATGAGTGAGTGTATAGCCCAGCAACAAACTGGCGACCTATTTGGGGTGTACCCTTCCTCTTGCCTGAAATCAGCAGGCTGCTGACCGCCAGGGATAAGCGGTTCAGAAGAAGAATGTACAAAATAAGAAATAGTTTTTTTTTGTTTTTTTTTTAAGGAATGATGTGAACGTAAGGAATAAAACATTTGATCTAATCTAAAATCTTTTAACAATCAGTACAGACAAAATGTGAATAAAGGAGATGACATGAGATCTAATTATAAACTAATTATCTAATTATAAACAGACTCACAGAAATGCAGAATAACAAGTATAACCATTTCTCTAGAGTTCAAACAGCCAACAATATTCTCACCAGTGGGATTTATTTGATAGTTTATACAAACTCGACTTGTATAATAAAAGTCTTTAGAATGAGAAAAACTCCGTGAAGCCTGTTTTCACGCCTTGCGTGCAAGCTTCTATTTGGCTCACAACTATAAAAGTTATGACAATCGGCACTAAAATCTAAAGAAAACACGTCATAAATTCACTATTTGACTATTTGATCTGAAACAAAAAACAATAAGACGTACTTAAATAATTACTCCAAAGTTTCAAATGAGCGCAATGACGCAAAGTTTCAAGAACTTTCCGGGAAAGCAGAGCGCAAAGTGTGTAAAAGCTTGAAATCTATTCCTATCAGAGCTTTTAAACAATAAAGTCTACTTTTTAAATAATTATTATTTGGAGTACTTGAGATTGAGTGCATGAAGACAGAAAAGTCAGCTGTTATGTTGTAATGGTGTAATCTGTTTACCTTCACAGCTCTGTCTTCGTCTTATTAATAACGAGTCTATGCATGTTCAACTCCAACTCAACTTCAGATCAGATCAGATTTTTTTTTCTTCAATCGAAATGAAACTTCACAAGTAAAGATCATACCTTATTTCTAGTCTAGAGTTTGACTAGATCATCCCTCGTCGCTTCAGGTGGACATCAAGTCCTCTTCAGGACCCTTCTGTCCTCTTTCCTCCGTTTTTCTTCTCACTTCACGCGGCCGCAAAATACTTTTTTGCACACATGCAACAGGTATAAACTCCCGATTTAGTGCATTTTCTCTAAAAGAGATTGCACTTTCTCCGCCTCCGTATTCTGTAGCTCACCAGTCTTCTTGCAGACCAGATGTTGAGAAGTTTGACTGCGAGCAACTCGCTGAAATCTCTTTGTTTTCTCAACTCCTTTCCTCACAATCCACTGTTTCAGATATGAAAAAAAACTAATGACAGCACGTTTTGAATTGAGTTTAAAGCTGAAACTAAGTTGTGTATCCCTGGCTGTGTGTTTCTTTAACACCCCTCTCACACCCACTGAACTTGTCCCAGACTGATGTGCTGCTGCTGCTATTGGACAGGAAACGACAGTCAGCAGTGATTGTGCTTCCTCCAGGCTATAAAGTAGTTGGGCAGAGCTGCACTGTCATATAATTATCCAAGTAACCCGAACCAGACAAACCTCTAACACAGGCAGGCTTTCATTGAGAATAATGAGGCCAGGAACCATATGTTTTAACATTAATGAGAGACAAAATTTTGATTTAAGTTGTTTGCATGTTCTTGAAGCATTGTCTGTTTCAACTCTGTCTCTTTTGTTTTCATCTTGAGATCCTGATCTTTTTCTGATCAGAAAGCTGCAAATGCAAAGAGAAAAACTTCACGAGTGACTTTCCAATTCTTTTGAAGTCGATACTAAAAAAAAATAACCATCTGTTGCTGTAATTTTATTTAATTAGTATTAAATAAAAAGAATATGAATTTTTGCTCTGTTGCAAAATGAAGTACTTTTGTGTGACCATAACTCACTAAATCATCTCAATGTTTAGTGTTTACTGGCTTTACTGACTGCATTGGGGACTTTTTCACTCATCTTGGAAACACAAGTTCTATTGTGTCCAAACTAGAAAATTTTTGTGTTTTTGTCAGTCACTTATTTGTGGTTATTGTGTTCCCGAAAGCATTTAGAAAGTCTTTTGGGACACGTTTCATCATTTTACGTCTCATTTACTTTAACTGGTTGCAAAGGAAAGTAACATACAAGACAACAATTCATACAAAGGATGTCTGTACAAAACCTACAGCAAAAACAATACTTAAAAAGTAGTCATATCAGCATGTACTTTGTTTTATTTCAGTAAAACGCTGATGATCAAGATCCTAATGCTGCATTGTCCAGACTAAACCCGAGCAGTATGCTCATGCTTGGGTTAGAAAAATATTGAACTCCAAGAACCTGATGAGCAGATCTTTCACTGGTGCTTCAAGTCATAACAATATATGGAGAAGCAAATTAAAAACTGACACTGTGAGACAGGCCTGCACTTTGACAAGTTCAAATTCAGACTTAAAACTACCCATTTTAGCCATGCATTTAAAAACCTTGTGTTTCATCTGTAATATTTTTTCGTCTTCTGAACAGCTTATCCCTAACAGGGTTGGAGGGGTGCTGGAGCCTAATCCGGCTGATTTGAGGGAGGCCGGGATTTGGAGTAGGTTACACCCCGAACAGGTTGCCAGTCCACTATCACACACAACCATATGCACACACATTCATTCCTAGGAGCAATTTTACAGCGGTCAATCAACTTGACACGCATGTTTTTGGAGGGTGGGAGGAAACTGGAGTACCCGGAGAAAACCCCTTGTATACACGAGGAGAACGTGAAAACTTGCCCAAAAAAGGGTCAGTTTTCCAAGACTCATCCCAACATGGACCGAATCCTGACCTTCTTGCTGTGAGGCCACTGTGCTAACCACTGCGCCATCGTGCCGACCATCTGCAATCTTCTTTCCAAAAGTTTTTTTTACACTGGGTATTGATACTAGTTTTGACAGCAAATTTCAAATGATTGTTTTAACTATAATCTTAGCCGTTATGCTATTTTTTCATCTTGGCAAAAGTAGGGGAACAACAGCGTTTGAAACATTGTGTATTTTTGGTGGATTGCTAAAACTAAAGTTTCAGTGGTGGAACGAATCTTTAATCATTGTAACCAAGCCATGTGTACTACAATATAAAAGCAATTTTGTGATTTACGTTACAGTGGCAATAATATTTCATAGGAAATATAGATTAGAATTAAAATCAGATAATAAAGCATGTGGATATGGTATGACTCTCTGGTGACCAATGGCTATGCATCAAAAAACTTGTTGGCAGGTACACTGCAAGTGATATGATGTTAAATGCATTTCATTATTACGCACATGACTACTGAGCATCACTTGAACAGAGTAAAATATGAAACGACGCCAATGAGATCTTTGGTACATGTTGGAGTAAGTCATTGTGAACACACAAAGAAAGAACGATTTGTGAAATTTCTCCTTCACAAAGCATGAAGAGAAAAACTATACTTAAACTGCTTCCAAGTACAAACAGTGTCTCGCAAAGTCCTTCTCCAAAATAGTTGCAAAACTAGCAAAGCTGACCCCATCTCGTTTGCATACTACCAGAAGAAAATCCGGGACTGAAACAGAATCTAACTTCTTCATAATTTTGAACAACCTGTTTCTGTTACAAGAGCTCTTAAAAAAAAAACACAAGCAACATGAAAGTTGAACATTGTTGTTAGTGTTTTCTGTTTTTCTTTGATTATGATCTTGTCACAAAACTCTGAAGAAAGTGGGGAAGTGCAACAAACTTGTTGAATCAGTTTTTTTTATTATTATTAGTATTATGTGGGCAACCTAACAAGGTCTCACCTATTCTAGATAGAAGTTGCACTCTGAAACTAGTGCCTGGAAGTGAAAGGAAGTCCGCTAACCCTTTTGCAAGTTTGACTTCAAATATTCTAGATAACAATAATCTTGAAGGGTTTTGATTTTTGGAGTTCAGTGTGGGGGTGGAACTGCACCAGGGATCTGCTCTGAGTCTTTTGTTGTTTGCTATGATGATGGACTGGCTGACAGACGAGGTTAGACAGGAATCTCCATGGACAATGATGTTTGCAGATGACATTGGGATCTGTAGTGAAAGGAGGGAAGAGGTGGAGGAAAAGCTTTTTCTAAATTACAACCAGCTTTTCTAGAGAAGTCTGTCATTGAAATGGCTTTAACAGCAAATTTGTAACTAAAAATGTTGCTTCTTCTATTTCAAACAGTGCAGGTTGATACCAACAAAACCAAGGGTTTTTTTGTACGCGTGACTGTTCAGTTGCTATTTGTGATCTTCAATGGCACGGTCGCAGACTATCTTGACTGTTTGAATTTGTTAGGTCGAAACAAAAAATTAATTGAATTGAATTACTCTATTCATCCCACACAGGGGAAATTCGTTTGCTGCACTCCTTACACCGCAGCAGGCTGCCCTTCAATGGCGCCATTGGTGGGAGAAGCGGGGGTTAGGTATCTTTCTGTGCCTTTTCGCACCTGGTTATCTTGATGCTTTCTATTCTTTCAAAGTCAAAACCAATTGACTTTGGTTTTGTGATGTGGAGGGTCTGCAGACTGGATTTTGAAGGTCTTCAGACAAACTGCTTTGATTTTTACTTTGATAAATGCTTTCTGTGATGACAAATAAAATGTACAAATGATTTAAAAAAAAAAAAAACAATGAAAGAAAGCAGACGGACCAAATCAAGTGAACAGAATTCAAGATCCTTGTGTTTTAGGGCAGCAAAGAAGGGATTAGAAGCCCTATGATCCATCATTGTAGGATCTACATATAAACAGATGTACAGTAGGTAAAGATGATATGGTACATTGATATGGTCAGTGTGATTTCTAAATGTTTCACTTGGGCTGAGAAAATGCTCTTCATCATACAAAAACCTATTTGAGGCTTAATGCAAATTGTTCCAATTTAGTCATTTAGTCCAACCTGGTTTTTCTTTGGTCAAAGCCCTCCTAGTTTTTCAATCTTCCGCAGTTCTCCGATGGTCAACAGAGAAAGAGCAGGTTGCCAAAGGATCAAACTGAGCTCCGCTTGGCTTCCTTAAGATTGTCTGACCAGACTTGATGAGATATCAGGCTGTGGGAAGACAGAAGCAGGAAATGTTGAGATTGAGAGAGAATACAGTCACGCACACAGATGCAGATGTTTGTGTGTGTAGAAGTGAGCTCCCAGAGAATTGTAACTGGACTCTTTCTGGGTAAAGGCGTTCATCTTTGAGTGTGGTTCTAAACTTTTGATTCTCAAAGTTTCTGGAAAGTAAAGAATGAGCTTGCAAAGGAGTGAGTATAAGAGAGACAGAAAGAGACGAGAGGCTAAAATGTGGTTTCAATCACTCACAAAGATGCTTTTGTTTCGCAGCTGAGGCCCTCTGTCTCTCGCTTGCTCTCTGCTTCTTTTTGCCACACATGAAGTCATGCAGCTACATCCATTTTCTCAACAAACTTCTGGTTGCTGAAGGCAGACTACCAAGGTTTGGAAGCACAGTTTTACCTGAAAAATGTCAGTTATTGAGAACGTATAATAATAATCAGACACACTCCTTGTAACTTGTGCATTTGTAAGATTCCCTAACAGTCCAAGTTTCATTTCACCTTCTGAACCATCCATCCCTAACAATGGTGCAGGGGGTACAGGAGCCTATCGTGGCTGATTTCGGGCGAGCGGCAGGGTACACCGCAAACAGGTCGCCTGTCTGTTGCGAGGCCACACACACCCACAACCGTCCGCTCACACACTCATTCTTAGGGGCAATTTTATTGCAGCCAATCAACCTAACGTGCATGTTTTTGGAGATTGATAGGAAACTGGAGTACTGGGAGAAACCTCATGTTTTCACGGGGAGCACAAGCAAACTCCACACAGAAAGGCCAATGTTCCAAGCCTCATTCTGCCCGGGACTCGAACCGCCGACCTTCTTGCTGTGAGACCTCCCCAAATGTTGCTGCTTTTGTTGTATTCCTTTTTTGATAAAGAACCTATCTAGTATGAAGACTGAACAAGTAATTCACCTGGTCTATCAACAGACACACAATTGCCAACTTGTCTTTGAAAGCTTTAAAAGTATGTATCTAAGCACTTCCACTTCATTTGACTTTTATTGGTGGAGATAAACTTTGCACATTACACAAGAAGACCTTGACGACTCTATAGATTAATAATGGATACCAGGCTTCATTGATACAAATGATCTAGAAATCAAGATTCAATAAAACTTTTCAAATGTATTTTTTCACATTGGTAAGAAGAATAAAAATGATTTCAGAAGTACGTATCACTCATTGATTTTACTTTTTTTGTTTGTCCTTGAAGCAGTTGAAATTATTTTCCGGCTTTTGTTTCACAAAATAGCTACAGGCTGAACAAAAAAAAAAACTTCACTTATTCATTGTACTACGCTGCTTTTATTTCTCAAGCTTCTGTATATCAAATGAGGACAATAAACATGTCACATAGTATGCTACGGTAATTTAATATTTAACTTTTCTTTTGTTGATTTCTTTTACTTTAAAAAAAAAAACACAGATATTCACCTTCATAATAAATTTGTGTCTTTACAATAAAGATCACATGCCTTAACCGGAGAGGCCAATTTGTTGTTTTTTTTTTTTTTTTAATATCAAGAACTATTATCATTATCAGCAGGATGGAATGCAAAGCAAATGGTGACAAGTTTACTTTCTTACAATTAGGGCACGTAACACAAAGTCTCAACGATTGAGCGCCAATCCAAACAGTTACAAAATTTGTTTGGTTTGACTGGCTCTAAATTAAATGGTTTTTATTTGCGTATTGGTTGCAAGAACAGCATGTTAATGGCAATGAGTTTCACCCAATAATAGAATGAGTGATTCATAATCATAATTTTTATTTTGTACACCTACTAAAAAAGCAATGAATACACAAAGCTTTCTTGAAGTTGTGACCACCTCGCTTTAGAATTTTCTTAATCATTAGTTGTTGAATTATGACCAAATCCATCCAGCAGATCCACGGATGCAGCAGCAGATACACAATCTTGTTTTTTTAAGTGAGTCAAGATGTTGTTTAGAAGACAGCGCACTGCTTCAGCCACCTACGGGAAGAAGGAAGAGGGATGATAGAGCGAGCAAACAGGAGAGAGATGTGAGCATGGCTCTCAGTGAATTTATTTTGTGACTCATAGGGTCTGCCTGGACCTCAGTGCTCTTTAGACTGTTGGGACTTCAAGCCCTTCAGACCCACCCAAACATTTTCATCATCTCAAATCCTCACTCACAGAAAGAGTTGTAGATGTAGTAAAATTTTGTCCACTGAAATTCAAATGTACAGTCATATGCACACACTTAGTGCTCTCATTAAGCAATCTGTACAGGCTCAGGTTTGTGCCAAACACCCCAGCATCACTCCAAGAATAACCCCTTTGTCTGTTACTTTGCACTCTGGATCACCTCATGCAAGTATATTGTTCTTAGTTTGTCCTCATGCTTACGTGTGTAAGCCAATGAGGGTATATTTGGGTGTGCATGAGCGCTCGTCGATCTATAATGGGCTTAATGACAGGGGCTCTCCCACAACCAAATGTGACAGAGGTTTTAGTGCCAACAGTGAGTTTTTTTTTCTCAGCAAACTAACAGAAAACGTCTCTTTAAGCACAAGATTAAACAAGGTCTCAGCTTTCCAAAGCGCAGTCAACTACTTTCCATCTTTTCTTCGGCCTGTCAAGACAATCATGGTGAAAAGTTGAAGTTTTAAGTTGAGCTTTGTGGCAACAAACAAGTGAAGGCAAAGGAGAAAAAAATACATTATAGTCCAAATGAAAAGATTGCAGTGTTTTAATGTAATTTGGTATCACCTTGTGATTGGTGTTCATCCACCTGTAAACATGGTTCATCGTGAATGGGACTAACAACTTGTTTGTTTTTGGTTCTACACTCTCTGGCCCACTCTGTTGGTCAGACCATGCCAGTGGAGTCCAGCAATGTTTTCTTCTTGGTTTTGTGTTTGTGAGGGATGCAGCTTGTTTTCTCTGGTTTGTTTACCCCTCCTGGTGGCCACTCGCTGCATCACAGCACATGTTGACCTCTCACATGACCTACAGGCCTGTTATGACTATATAAAGTTCAATTTTAAACATATCCTTGGACAATTTGTTTATTTGATGTTTATTATTTACTGTTCAATACTTATTAGTTTGATTAAAGTAATTGCAAGATAGTAGGTTGACCATATTGTTTTTGAATTATGATTCTTTTAAGACTCTTCAGATTTTTTATCCAAGACTTTAACATTAAAATTAGAAAATTACAAACATTCACCCAGTAAATTGTCATGGCAGACAAAAATGACTGTTCCAATCGATTATCATATAAGACAAAAAAAAACAGAGCAAGAGTGTCATCATTCATTCATCTTCTGAACCATTCATCCTTAATAGGGTTGCAGGGCTGTCAGAATCTATCCCGGCTGATTTAAGGCAAGAGGCAGGGTAAACCCCAAACAGGTCGCCAATCTGTCCCAGAGGCTTACACACAGACAGCTATCCACACACACACTCTCATTCCTACAGGCAATTTTGTGGTGGCCAATTAACCTAACATTTTTGGAGAGTGGGAGGAAACTGGAGTTCCAGGAGAAAACCCACACATAATGGGGAGAACATGCCAACTCCACACACACAGAAAGGACAGCCTTCCAAGCCTTGGGACTCGAACCCCCGACCTTCTTGCTGTGAGGCCACTGTGCTATCCACTGCACTACCGCGCCGCCTCTACGATGTATTATGTTCTTAAATCTTTTTCAATTTTACGTTTAAAAAAAAAAATTGAATCAACAATTACAAAGTCATTTAAACTTTTGTGGAGTACATCACGCAATGAGAAAAAAAAAAGAGTGCAGCATTGGACAGTGTAATAAGTATTTTATTGCATTTTATAATGCCATTGTCAATAATTAGTACAGATTACATGCAACTAGACCTACTGTACAGTTTTTTATTGTCTGCATGGACAGACACAAGAAGATTTAGGTTACAAATACACAGATAAATGTGTGTGTTTTTATACAGCATGAAGGAAAGGGCAGTGACTGGCATTACATGGCTACCCCAGGGTGGAGGGTCACAGGGCTGGGCTCCACTGTCCGTCCAAAAGCCACCACCCAGTCCCTTTCCCCACCTTTTCCTCGGGTCACACTTTCAAATAACAAGAAAAAAATAACAAAACCAAAGGATAAAAGGGAGGTAAACAGATAAACTGAACTAAGAATCAACTGAGTTACTGCTGAAAATGCACACACATTCCTAAGGTTTAACCAGAGGAGAGCTGAAAGTGGTAGTTCCATCAAATTCTGGCTGTTTCATAATACCATCAGGCAATGCTCTACTCTGAGAGTCCCTTCCCCCTTATATGACACCTCAAAACTGACCAATCACACATAAAGATTTAATCTCCCTGCATCCTTAAATTTTTACACCAGCCATCGGGATTCAGGCTGCATCAACAGCGCTGTCGTGTAGATGTAAAAGCGATGAATAACTGTCAGTAAAGGTGATCTGTGAAGTCGATGGAGAGTTTTGGAAGTAGCTTGCTTTTTGGTTGGTTAAAGTTGCGGCATTGGTTTAGTTGCAGTTTGGTTACAGTTCATGAGTTTGGACTAAGCAATGTTGGCTCGCCATGCCTTTGGTAGTCAGAGGATGGGCTGCATCTCTGAGAGCCATTCCACATTTTGGTATAGAGACTACACAAGAGGAGGATCTAAATTGTAACGACTGAATCAGTCTCCGATCTCTCTCTGAGACTGGGAGATGAGCTTTATGGCTGGTCACCACCTGCCAGGTGTTTGACACAGCGACAGCCCCACGGCACCTGCAGACAACTGACAGCTTTGCAGGTTGGAGTTCAGCACAGGAATGACAGGGGTTAAAGGTCAGAGGGAGGGGTCACAGGGAGCAGGGACACATCGTGGACCCTGGAAGGGACAGACAGCAATACTTTTCTAGAGCTCTGCATTTTTTTAAAGCGAGAGGGGCTACATATTCTTACAGTTTTTCCTCTTTCTCTTTTTCTTTTTAGAGGTTTTGGTCCTGTCTTTAAGAAAAAGTCCTTCTGAGGTATCGATGCGTAATGAAGAAACTTTTTAGTTTGTTTTCCATTTGTTGGTTTTTTTCTCACCTTAAAAATTCATAAATGCAGTACAGAGACAAAAAAGTATCAAAATAGACCTAGCTAAGATAAATATACAAACAGGTGTTACCTAAACCACTGATCTAACTTTAATTCTTTTCTTTTTTTTTTTTCATAATACACTTTTTAAAAAATCAGCGTCCCAGACGTTTTATGAGGAAATGAACAGAAGTAGAAAAAAGGAAAAAAAAAAAGCAAAACAAAACTAATAAACCAAGTTATCTTCAGCACTTAAAATGATAAATACATATATTCAGCATTAGCAGTACAGTATAGTAAAATCCGAGCTGAAATCTTTATAATAGCTCACCAGGTGCAGAAAAAAATAACCCCAAAAAAGACAAGAATAAAGAAACCCTAAAAGGACTTTGAAAAGAAAGCCACGGAGAGATTAGCCAAACATTGATATATAACAATAAGTCATGTTATACGAAGCAGAAAAAAAGAACAGAAGTGTTACACGGTGACCTGTTAACAATCTACATCTTTATAAAACTGTTTTGTTTACAGGTGTACCTTAAAGCACAAGTCAGATATCATAAATGTCCTGGATGCAGCAGTTCCTCATGGTTTGGATCTTAAAAGTAGTAGTGATGAGTTTCATTAAGTGTGTGTCTTCTCAACATCTCTCTGAGTGTTTAGTGATGAGGGTGTTTTTGAGTCTTTGGAAATCCAGATGTTTAGGGTATCTGCACAAACCCTTAGCCCTGCTTCTAAACTTCTTGTGTGTGAGCTCAACTGTCTTAGAGTGTGTTGTAACAATACCTAACTCAACCAGCTTTATGTCCATATCTATGAATGAAAGAGCTAAGCCGGATTGACGCACGTTAAGAAAAAATGCTTTACAAATCTGGTCAGAATATATATGTGTGTACGTGTGTGAGTTATTGAAACTTCACAACGTGTTTTGAGACGTCAAGAGATGTTCTTTAAAGAGAGGTAGTTGTTCTTAATTAAATGGAAAGTGAAACAACTCCATTTTTTGGGCTCAAGTAGATGTCTAAGGGAGTCCAGATAACTTTTTTTTTTTTGCCATTTCTAGGCTCTGTCAGTTATACAGCATATTTAACATGAAGTTTGGCTTTTGTTAGAATCGTGGAGGAAAAAATACACTGAAGAGAGTTTTGTTTCACACTGGTTAGGTGTTAAACAGTTTTGAAAAGGAGGTAGTGTTATTTTTGGTTTTAATTTCATTTCAAGGTGTCTGTCTACCACTTTTGTAATCTGTAAGACGATCATTATCCAATGTGACAGGAAATAATCCTGTTTGAACACAGTCATTGGAAATGTTCTTTTTTTTGTTAAATAAGAAAAATAATGTCTGAAGTGCAAGAAATATCTCGACATAAAAGAAATGACATAATGTCCCTTGGTTTTTAAAATCTTTTGTGTGTTTTTGCTTATAGAAAATCCTTAGTTGTGTTATTAAAGTAGAGGAATTTCTTCTAATTTAAAACAGCATTTCTTACATCGATTACAAGCAATTTTCTCCTAAATGTCAGAACTCTTTGCTTATTAGTAAAAGTACCTTGTTTTATCGCTGAGTGTTTATTAAGAGACAAAAATTTGATTTTGCCTCTTTTTTTCAAATTGCAGGGCCGTTCTGAAGGTGTGTTTGAAACACAGTTAAGTTACATATCTAAGTGCTTCTTACTTCTCTATAGGTTCTTTTAAGAGGAACTGTGCAAGGTTTGTTGTTAAAAGTTTTTTGGCCCCGTATCAAATTCAGCCTATTTAAAACTGCCTTCAAATTTAAACTTTTGTTTTACACACTTTGGTTTATGAACTGATCAACACACTGTAGGTCATGAAATCCCAACAAAATAGTTAAATGAATACATTAAAATAAACTTTAAAGTCCTGGTTTGTTGTCTTTTGGCCAGTTTTTTTTTTTTTTAAGGATATTCAAAAAAATAGAAAGACAAAGGGCAAAATAAACAACAGGGTTTTTGGTTTTCTACATATTTCTTTGGTTACCTGTAACAAAAATGAAATGGGAATAAGCAGGTAATAGATTAAAAAAAAAAAGTTAAATTTGGTATGGCACTATAGAGAAAAGTAACGCTTTGACGCTTACAGAAAACAAAAACAAATGTACGTGTTCTTCCTTTGAAACAAACTCACACAGTGAACGCAGATAGCTTCTACACAGTAACCATAACAACCATAGAGCTTTGAATCGAAGCTGAGCAGAGTTGCCGCATTTGGTGTCCCACAGAAAGAATTCCCCCTTACTTCTTTATCAAATTTGGACACAGTTCTGGGTAGAACCTTTGTGGGATGAGGTATTCTCTGACTGCAGTAATAATATATATTTCTATATTTTTTTAAAGCATTACAGATATTTTTTAACTAAATACACAACCAAAAAAAAATTAAAAAAAATGAGTGAAAGCGAGAGAATTAAAAAAATAATAATAATAAAAAAAAAGATTCAACTGTTAAATAATCTGTCTGGATAGTGGCGACTTTTAAGTGCTTTATACCAATATTTTTTGCCTGCTACACTTGGGATAGGGACAGATGATGTCAGGACAATACTGCGCTTTTTTCTTGGTATTGTGTTGTTTCCTTTTGCCATTAGTTATTTGGAATGGTATGAACAACCACAGTAAATCAAACAACTTACAATACACACACACACAAAAAAAAACAGCATTTGTAGTACGTTGAAACAGAACTCTACCTTGGAAATATCGATCCTGAAAAATAAAGAGTGATAATAACATCAAAGTTTTAAAAAAAGAAAAGAAAAAAGGATATGACAAAAAAGCTACCACACATTTTTCTTGTTATATTCCATATTCAACAGTTTTCTTTTTTTGTCACAAAGTTTGTGTAGACACTTCCCCTCTTTTTTTTTCCTCCAAAGTGTTCAATGCTCATCGTTCCATTTGCAGATGGAGCAGTAAAGGACAGCACCAGATGGTCCTATTCCTGCAGTCTTCCTGGGAATGAAGGGCGGGAATGTAGGTATGATAGGAAAATGTCTTCTTTCTTTTTTTTTTTGTCCGAGTTAAAAGTTTTAAACGGTATCTCCCGGTTACTGCTGGCAGAGGTTGGACCAGGTTCACACTGCTCAGCCTTGTCATGCACTAACACGTGTTGGAGGTAATCTTTGAAACTTTCTTTCTTCCCCTTTTTTCAGTTTCATTTCAATCAAATTGATAAAAATGAAAAGAAAGCAAGTGACTGACTCAAAGAGGAAAGGGAGGACTGTGCCGCCCCCGGTGACAGCTCCAAATCTATGTACTGTACACATGACCCCCCCAGTGTGTGTCTTTTTCTCATAAACACACACGTTTGTGTGTCCCCGCTAAGACAAAATGGTCGGCCTGTCAGAGATCACAGCGAAGAGTGTGTATGCAAGCCGGAGGGTGTGTGTTCACACTTCATGGGGTCTCTACATATCAATTTTTCCCAGGGTGGGTGATGAAACGTAGTTTGACAAGTAAACAAGTGTGTGTGTGCACGTGTTTTATGTGAGTGTGTATAAAGTGGTGTTACACCTCTGAGCCAAGTGTTGTGAAAGCAACACATGGAGGTAAAGCAGTGCTCCACAGTCTTCTTTTTGCGTCTGAAAGTAACAAAAATCATCTAACCCTGTTTTTCTTTTTCAACATCTTCCTTGGTTGCTTGAATTTCTCTTAAAAACAAACAAAAAAAAACATTCTTTTTTTCCTCTCTTTTCTCTAGAGTGTACTGTTTCAAACTTTTCTTCTTCACACTGGCAAGAAGGGTTATGGGGATAATCTGTGAAAGTCCCGTCCCTGTGCTTTGCCGTGGTTCTGTCTTACTCCAGCTCCTCAGTGGGGAGATCCTCCTCCAGGTCGCGATCATCACTCGGCAGACTCTGTGTGACACCGGCGAAAAGGGATACTGGCCGACTGTCCTCCTCCAGCTCAGTGGGCTCCTCTTTCACATGAACTGGGTGGCTGGAGAGATAGAAACAGAAACCTGCTGCTGAAAAAATGGGGGATTTCAGGCTGGTATCAATCACAGCAATGACATGTAAATATGGAAATGACCAAATTGTCTCTAATTCTAGACAAAACAAAAGCAACGTTGTCAGGAAAGGTCAACGTAAATCTAATCAAACACGTGTGTAAGTGTGCATCATAATTGATGCTTCACATTTATTTCTATTCTCTCTAATTCTTCCCATTTCATTGTCTTCCGGTTAACTGGGCTGGGTCACAGGGGCAACAGCCTCAGATGGGAAACCCAGCTTCTTTCACTCCAGCTGCATCATCCAGCTCACCCGGGAGGATCTTGAGGTGTTCCCCGGCCAGCTGTGAGACAGTCTCTCCAACAGGTCCGGGGCCTACCTATAGGTCTCCTCCTGGAGGGACGTGCCTTACCCACCTCACCAGCAAAGTGTTCGGGAGGCATCCGAACCAGGTGACCAAACCATCCCATCTGGTTTCTCTTGACCCGGAGGAGAAACGGCTGTACTACAAGCACCTCCTGAATGGCAGAGCCCCTCACTCTAACCCTAAATGAGAGCCCGGTCACCCTGCGTAAGCTCATGATCTCGTTTTTTTCGGTCACCACCCACACTGGTGACCATAGCATAATCAGGACACTGTATTGGTCCATCATGGTGAAGAAAAAGCTGAGCTGAAAAGCAAAGCTCTCAATTTACAACTCGACCTTTGTGATAAGATCTAACCCATCACTCCATAATATAAAGTCATTTAAAAAATATATAAGTTATAAGAAATATTTTTTCAAATTTATCTTTGATACATATTTTTGCCATCTGCTCTTTAACCATGAAGCTGTTCCACTGAGTGCTGAACCAATAAAAAATACGGTAGTGCCACTGAGGTTAAAGATAAGCTATGTACCTTCGTGTGTATGTTTGTGTCTGTGTGTGCTAGTTCACGTGTTCATGCATACCTGTACTGCTGAGGGCTGAGTGTGGGGCTGCAGCTTCCATTGCTGTTGACCTGCTCCACTGTGGAGCTGACATCATCATGACCCACATGTAGCATGTTCAGGCTGGCTGCAGATGGCGGGGTCACCAAGGGGGGACTGTTCAACAACGACAGGCTGCTTTCTGCCAAAGCCGCCTAAACGGACACAGTCATTAAAAAAAAAAAAGATTAAAAAAGGGTACTCATAAGTCGTTTATATGAAGGGGTTTTGCTCAGTTTAGGAAAAGTGCTAGTGAACATCTTTATGATCCACTAGGGGGCACTTATACACAGTACTTTACATCTCAAGAGCTATTCCCCAACATTCAAGTTTCTCTTAAAAGTATATTTGATCACAGAATTGTCTCAAAAGGAATGCCGAATGAGACTGAAGCCCCAACCTCAACTTAGATACGGAAACATAAGTGCAACATCTGTGTCTGTGAGAAAGGAAAACAAGAGAGAAGCTCCCGCTGCTACTTTCACATCCAAATGTTGGATGAGACAGGTTGAAAGCCAGCTGGCAGACTCACACCACCTCCCCTCTTAGACCAGAGAAAAAAAGAAAAGACAAAAGGAATTCTCTCTGGCTCAGAGGTGGATTTTCTAGGACAGGCGATAATTTTATGCGGTAACCTTAATTGACAACTACTTGATGCCATAAATCATCTCAGTCACTAAAGTGCATTTGATGTGTGTGCACCAAAGTGAAGTGATGAGACGTGTGTGTGGGGCTTTTTTGTGCGATAGTGGTGGCACATGTGTGAAAGTGAGGTGGGAGGTGAGAGAGTGTGTAGATGTGGGGGCAGAGGGAGGTGTTGTATTCGCCGTTAGGGAATCAGCTAATTATAAGAGGGAATTGATATTAGTGTCCTTGATTATGACTGGTTGCTAGATTGTGTGTGTGTGTCAGGGACAGAAAGAAAAAAACGGGTTGAGAAAGAAGGAGAGAGAGAAGCTTACCTGGTAGCTGGCGTTTAGGGAACCAAAGCCCAGGCCTGAAATCATGTTTTTCACCAGAGTAGGACTTCTACACACACATAAACATATTCACACAAATGGAAAAAGAAGGGAGAGATGAGGGTTAGACTCGCAGATTGCACGCACATGTGAAAAAATGTCACCTTAATCAGAGCACAATGACAAATCTTGCAAATACTTTACAGAGCTCTTTGCAGACTGTAAACAGCTGCTGAAACACACATGTGAATGTGTGTGATATCTGTTGTGCAGGTGTCTAATTATCCCCGATGGTTGGAGAGAACATCTGTTTACACAAGCTAACAAGTTTTTTTCCTGTCTTGCATCTCACACAGCTGCTTACTACTGGTGTTGACAAATAGAAAAACACAAATGTTTACAGCACTTCGCAAGCACCCCTGCCCCATCTTTGTTTTATGTAATTTGCAATGCAGCCTCGCTTTAATAGGTGCAGAATTCAACCGATCACGTTGGCTTACCCGGTCATCTTTGGTGGTCTCCTCTTTTGGTATTCAACTTCATCCACGGTCCACACAGCACCCTTCACGTTCTCAACACGAACAAAGCACTTATGCAGACTCAGGTTGTGGCGCACGGCATTCTGTAAAACAAAATAATTTTTTTTTTTTAAAAAAGAGAAGTTATGCAAAGTGAACATTTTGGAGGTTTCTATAAACTTTGATCATTATTTCCACATTAAAAACCTTCCTAAGAGGAATTTAAATTTGATTTGTGTGTGTTTTAAGAAATTAGCTGTTTATGGTTACTCTATCCAGTTTTTAGATACCGTTTGAACGCGGTTGTTCTCGGCCATGGATTTTGTTCTCTGCCACACCCACATTCCGAATAGGTTGTGTTTTTTTCGGCATGCGGAAACAACTTGTGCTCAGACCCCACAGGGAATGCCATTGTTATATAAATCCAAAAAAAAGGAATATGTACTTTTTTAACTTGCAGGGCTTTACACTGAATGTGCAGCCTTAAACGAGACGTGCTATGTTGTGCACGTGGCCAAGGGCAGGAACTAACAGGGGATATGTATATATATATATATATATATATATATAAAATATATATAAAAGCTTTTTTTTTGTCAAATACAGCATCCTTGAACTAACATTAGATACCATATTTATCTATATAAACCATGGTAAAAAAATTATAGTGCCCCACAAAAGCACAACACCCCATCGTTAAGTTTGGTGGGACTGATACCTTCCATTCCAGGTATTTAAGTATTCTGACCTGTGGATAGGAGTATTTTCAGTCTTAAATGTATTTTTTCACTCATCATTTCAGAGTCTTGTGCTTCCAGCACTTTGCTAAAACAACGCAGCAGTTTTCTAGAAGGGTTATTTTATCTCACAATGTTTCTAATCAGTCATCATTGGCACACACAGAAACACACACATCCACAGGCACTCAGACAGCCAAGCGGGCAGGCACACCGCTATCTTCGTCTCAGCCCCCCAGGGACGGGCCTCCCTTTTCATCTGCTATTTGTAGTTTGTTCATGCCCAATTTCATTACCAATTTTAATTCGTCTATAATTAAATCCTGCATATTCTCTCTGACACGCTGTTCTAAGCCGAGAGGGAGGGACAGGCCAGGCATGCATCACTCTTTTCCGTAATTACACACACAGATACACACACACACAAACACATACACGTAATTACACAAGCCATAATCAGCAGAGGAACCCTTTTCTCCCCCGCATCCCCTCAGCCCCCCGAGCCGTGATGCTAAGTTTTGTAAATGAGTCTGACCCCAATCTCCGCCCGCCAACCCTGACAGTGCAAACACACACACAAACACACATGCACAGACAGTGATGCTTTTGCGGTACTATTTGCATTCGTCTCCGTGATGAAAGCCTAATTCTCCCAGTTAAAACATTAGCAGTCATTTACAGTGGGTCACAGCACATGTGCCACTCATCTCCACTCCCTCCAGCTGAGGAGGTGGGAAAGAGAGAGGAGGGGGGAGAGACACAAATGAAGGCAGAAATTTAGAAAACTCAAAAGTGCGAGCAGTGAAAAAGAAAGGAAATTACTACCAAAGATTATCTGGTATTTATTTTACTTTAATAGTTGTTATTTCTTGTTTCATGATCCAAAATTATTTGTTTTTTTAAGCTGCAAAAACTGTGATACAGGGATCCCAAAAAAAAAAAAGGAGTCATTACTGCGGTAACTTTAATTAAGACTTTTGCAAAATAGAATGAAAAAAGGCATTTGCAAATTAGGTTGTGAGATGGTGGTAAAAATATGTAGCTAAATGCAGATTCTAGCTACAATTTTGTCCATTTAAACATCAAGATTCTATACTTATAGGAAATATTTGAAAATTCATTTAGTTTGACTCTTTTCAAACTTGCAGGAGGGGTATTGTATTTAAATTGCCAAGCAGAACTTTTTCATAACAGCTTCTTCTTCTTCTTCTTACGGCATTTCCCTTCAGGGGTCGTCACAGCAAGCCAGTTTTTTCCATCTAAACCTATCTGCTGCATCCTCTTTGGTCACGCAAACTGTCCTCATGTCTTCATTCACTGTATCCATGAACCTCCTGTTTGGGCTTCTTCTAGTCATCTTTCCTGGTGGTTCAACACCCAGCATCCTTCTGCAGATGTATCTCTCCCTCTCTCCTCTGCACATGTCCAAACCATGTCAGTCTGGCCTCTCTGACTTTATCTCCAAAACCTCTAACATATGCTTTTTTTAATAACATCTACACCAAAAATGAGTGGACTTTGTATAAAAATAAACAAAAAGAGAACCATTAAAATATGTAAATGAAGTCTGTGATTTCACACTATTTGCTCATATTGTTACCTTAGCATTTTGTAACGCACAGAAAAAAGTGGTGAAAAGATAAAAAAGCAAACCTGAACCCATTATGTTGCACAAAGGATAAACTTCTAGTGTTCCCCTCCATGTCATTACATTTTGTCTTACTCATCTTGTACACTTCTGTATCCCTGATCAATGACTTCCACGTCCTGACACTACTGCTCTCCTCATGAAATATAACAGCTTATTAGAGGACATACATATCTATCTTACAGAGCTGCAATCTAAATACATAAAGCTACGCTGAGCCATACTTAAAGGTCCTGGAGGTGAATGGCACACAAAGCAGACACCTGGCATTAATAGTTAAAATTCATAAAAGTAAGATGAGAAAGTAAAGATATTCTGCAACCCTCTCTTACTAACCTTAGCAGCACCTCTTCCTCCTTCACTCATCGCTCCCTCTTATATTCAGGCTATTAGAAGGAGGCTGCCTTGAAACCCTTCTCACTATTTTCCTCGTCCACATTAGTGTGAGGTTTCAGTTCAAATTGGCCTGGAGCTGAATGTGTGGGATCAGCAGGAACGGGTGCATAAGATAGAAGAATGAAGAGGGAGAAAGACGTGTGATCATTAACGTTGCACATAAACTGTGCGTGTGCTTTTCCGCGAAGAGGCTGGGTAGCCGCTAGATGTGGCTTTAGTGGCTCTGACACTTGATCTCAGCCCTTCCAGTGAGATGTATGTAAGGAGAGTAACGCGAAGCATGAGGAAGAAATGAGAATGACTTATGTAAAAGACAGAAATGGACAATAAATGTCAGATCAGAGCAAAGTCAGATTTGAAATATGCGTTCTGTCGCACACATATCATTGTAAAAGTGTTAAGTTTGAGCCTTTAGAGTGACTACATATTCAGCAACATGAGGTCATTTTGGCAATAAAACCTGCCTCCAACGCTGTTTCTTTCATTGTGCCCTAACAAGTCTCAGCTGGGATGGGAATAAATGAGGGGCCTAATCACCGAGCGGAGACCAGCAATCAGCTTTTAACTGGTCCAAACTGAATACCAGATTTTAGTTTGGGGTCAAAATAACGTGTAGACTGAACCACATTTAAGCTTTCATTTTCTTAATATGACTCTGTTTTGCCATTAATTTAACTTCTAAACAATTTGTTGAAAGCCTTTTTTTTGTCTAGTTTTAATTACACCAGATAATGTTCTGCACAACTTTTCAGCCACTCTAAAGAAGATTAGAAGTGAACTTTTTTTTTTACCTTCCATGTGGCTGTATTTCTTCTGAAGTAGGCAAACTTTCGTGTAAACCAGTTGTAGATCTCATTCAGAGTCAACTGTCTGTCGGGAGACTCCAGAATGGCCTGAGAAGGAGAGGAACATGTATTTCAGAAGACACGCCATCGCTGTGGATATAGAGAGACTGATTACAGGTTATATACTTACATGGCGTATAAGGGAGGCGTAGGTGAAGGGGGGCCTGACATCAGCATTCTTGTAGAACTCACAGTTCTGAGCGAGCTCTGAAAGACGGAGAAAGACATGTAAGAAACTGATTTCTTTCTTTTTAGGGGGAAAGTTTTGCAACAAATTCTAAACACGGTGAAACATTTAAAACTAATTTGATTACTAAAACCTCAGCATCCCCATGAAAAAAGCAATTTGTGACCAGTGGAGGTGAAGATGAGTCTAACCTGAGGCGATAGGGGTGCAGTACTTGTCAGAGTTGCGCCTACGTATGGGTCCGACAGCGTGCGTGTGGGAATGGGGAGTGTGCAGGCTGGAAGAGCTGATGACGGAGGGTCCTTGGCGCAGAGGGGTGATTGGGGTGGCGGCTGAGGTGGGGGGGTGAGGAAGACCCTCTGGGTAGACCTCGCTGTCCCGCTTTAAAAGGGAGCCACTGGAAGCCAGGTTCAGCTGAAACACAAAAAGGAATTCTGTGAAATCTTTCCTGAATACTTTAAATTGTTTTTAAAGCCTTCTTAATAGTGACCCTAACTTCTTATTTACACAAACACACATACATATAAATAATTCAAAGCCATTGAACATGTAAGTCTTCACCTTAATA
This sequence comes from Neostethus bicornis, assembly GCA_902685375.1. Taxonomy (NCBI): domain Eukaryota; kingdom Metazoa; phylum Chordata; class Actinopteri; order Atheriniformes; family Phallostethidae; genus Neostethus; species Neostethus bicornis. Next base: position 12,665,788 of record LR738557.1, on the reverse strand, counting down.
GTTTGATGTGTTATTAAAGGAACACTACAAGTGTGAACTTTGAGAGAAAAAAATACGAGGCCTTCAGCACCTTTTATGAATACTGTATGTGGCCGTCTTTCACTGAGCCACACAACATGCTCTCACGATCTGAATATGCACATATATTTATCCACACGGCACTGGCTGCAATTAACCCTACGCTTACAAAAACAAAACCACACGACAGCGTGTTTGTAAGAAGGGAACACACATATGCACTCTGCGGTGGCAAAGTCTTCACGGACCAATTCGACCCAATTAGGCAGAGCTTTGCACACATACGCACCCCTTTTCCTCCCACACACGCACTCACACACACACACACACACACACACACACACACACACACACACACACACACACACACACACACACACACACACACACACACACACACACACACACACACACACACACACACACACACACACAGACACACAGAACCAGAATTCCCAGTTAGTGTGGAAGGGACGTATTAGGGCTGGTAGTTTAGAACTAATTAAAACCACAGTTTGTGCATTTTGTGTGTTTGTCTAGAATCTCCTCTTTACTCTGACCCTACCCTGTCCCATTTAAGTTGCCTGGAGGGGGCGGGGCTACTTAACAGGTACTTCATTAAAGCGGCAACCCTGCCCCATCACCACGGCAACAGTCGAACACTGTTAATTGAGGCCAAGCTCTGTTTCCATTTCTGATGCTCCTCCTCTGCCCCTCCTTCTCCAATCCCTGACCCCGAGGCTCGTCTCCAGTGGTGACGGAACACGCCTTCTTCCTGATTTCCTATTAGATGATAATGGCAGCTGAACCCCCAGCGATCAACACATCATCTAGGCACACTAGTACACAGAAACACACGTGCACACATTGCCACTCGGCTGCACACATTTATATCCTCAAATTAAGACACTCTTCGCCTAATTGACAATTAATTTCAACATCTTCATATTTTAATAAGACCCCTTGTCAATCTGAATAATGAAAAATTCATTAGATTTCTAATAATGTCTCCAGTCGGTGTGGACACATACACACAGATAAATACAAATCACATAAACGTCTATTTGTCAGTAATAAGAGACAAAAAAAATTGTGACAGACTATATTTCTGTTGTTTTCTTTCACAAAGAAGCTCAGAGATAGAACTGATTGGGTTTGTTAATGTTTGAAAAGGCTCATTTATAATCCTGTCTGAGAAAATAGAGGATTAGAAAATGAATACTTTCTCACAAACAAAGCAGAGAAATGGAGAAAAAATACATGCGAGTCTAAAAGTACAAGAAAAAGACAAAAAATGATTTTTGTGACTTAAAGAACAGCACATTAACTCTTATTGGTCAATAGGGGGCATATAGACATCAAGCAATAGAGTTGGGAATGAACGTGAGCGCTGAAGAAAAGCAGAAGTACAAAAACTTTTAAATGAAAAGAAATTAGCGGGTAAAAAGTAGTTAAAGATAATAAATGGTTTGAGTGAGAACTTACAGGTTGGTTAAAAGGCTTTGGCTCTGAGGGGCGCATGTGCAGGTGAGTCATCATGGCCTGAAGTCGTTCACTCTCTTTCGCCAGCTGAAAAAACACATAAAATTAGACATTTATCAAATATTAATCTACTCATGAGATCGATTTAAATGATGTTGACATAGCATTGCAATTATATGTCAAGCAGAGAGATAAAGGTAAATGAATGAAACAGTTTCACCAAGTACAAACTTTTTCAAACTTTCACCAACCCGAATAAACACTCGATTCATCCCATTGCTGTATGACAGGCATTGTTCCAACATTAAAATACTTTACACAGCATCAGGTATACTTCATTGCACTGTTATAGCACTTTTTCAGGACGCTTAAAGACGCTTCACATATGCCTTATTCATTTACTCCATACCAGGTAATGGTAAACTACGGTACTGTTGTGGTCACATCTGCCCTGGGACAGACTGACAGAAGCAAGGCTGCCACTGTGCGCCATTGGCCCCTTTGACCATTACCAACCAATCTAGGTACTAGGTAGTGTGGGTGAAGTGTCTTGCACAGGGACACAGCAACAATTTTTTTTCTCAACGGCCAGTATATGCAGATCCACTTTCAGGCAACCTCCTCACTGTGTGAATCAGTCTACAAATGTGGAAAGTTTAAAGACAGTGTTTGTGCTGTCTGCCTTTTGAGTGGGGTGTTGCGTGTGGGAAGGCAAAGCGGTGGATGCTAAGGGATGAAATGACATGTCGAGGAGGGAGAGACGGCTGTCCTGATCTGATGTGACACCAGCTGCCTCTCTGTCACTTTGTGTTCCCTGGTGGTGGCTTCAGGGGCTCAGCTAAACGATGTTTACCACTGCGGGCAAACACAAAAGCTCGACACACACTTGCACACACACAAACAACAAAGAGATGCTGCTTTCAGGAAAACCAAGACATAGTTTGGAACTTTCTTAAATTAGTAAAGTACAGCTCAGAGTTAGCGTTTAATGTCTCATGATTGTCATGTTATGTTGTTTTTCTTTTGGCTGCAGATGTTCCAGGAGCCACTTTGAGAACAAGAGACTTCTCACAGCTTGGTCCTCTCTTGCTTGAGCCTTTCTCTTTTCTCTCCCTCCTCCACTCTCTCCTGCTGGTGACCGGAGACGCTTTATAATTGGAGCAGCGATGGCAGCTTCCCTGCTGACTGCTCCTTTTAAATTACAAGCTCCACTGCTCCCCATAAACTCTGGCCTGCCTTAGACATGTTACTGCCACCGACGGGCTGAAACAGCCTTCATCACTTTGTTTGTGAACAAATGAAAGAGAAGTGTGTGCTGTGCATGCCCCACCTGTATCTCAAGTTGCTGAACCACCTGCATCTGGACTCTGCACTGGGCGGTGCTGCGGTCATCGAGGGCGTGCTCATTGTTCAAGTGCCTAAAAGAAGAAGAGGAAGACAGTTATTTGTTGTAAAGTATGTTTATTGGCCCTCTTCAACCTGTTTGTTGCGATTTACTGGCAACTTGTTAAGTTAAGGGACTTTTTAGAGGTGGCGGATCCAGACTCACTCCCTTTTTATTTAGACTGAATAATGGGATGTTTCAGTGCTACAAAAATAAATCCTAGTTTTGGACGTTCATTTTGTCTAGTGAAGGACGCAGCAGCTGTGTTTGGTGTGTTTATACTTCACTGGTGCTCAGTGAGCCATGATCCAAGACAACCACCTGGATATGAGCTCATGTGTTATCACACAAAGCCTTATCTTAAGACTCTGTTAGCTAAACTTCACTCCACTTATTAACACGGGAGCAGCATTCATGTGTGTGTGCGTATGTGCTTGGATGTGTGGAAAGGGTGGCGCTGTTTGCTTGCTTTACTGTGGGAGGACTGAAGACCTTCTGATCTTTCCCAGTGAACCCCTCCTTCCCTCGGACTCCAAGGTTACTCACAGGTTGCTGAGTGGTACGCACGAGAATGTGGGATCATCTATACTGTAGGGCGAGTGTATTTAGTTTGTGTTACTGGTTTATAAGCCACTTCTCTGACTGGTTTTGTGATATGTGTGTGTGTGGTTGGGAATGTTAAGCAACATGAGGCGAAGAGCTGAAATGAAACAAAAACAATGATGTCATGGCGTGGCTAATCTAGCTGGATAGATGGCTCAACACAAGTGCATGATAATAATAACAAAAAAACATGATCTCACCTCCTCTCTAACAAAAACTCACTCTCTATCACTCTCTCCATCCCTTCTGTCCACTCTACCCTTCCCACTTGTCTTCCCCCGCTATGTCTATGATTCACACTTATTCCGACAAAATCTGACCCCAGCATCCTCCCCTCTCTTTCCTTTTTACTCTTTCTTGTCCTCTCTGAACTTCTCTCTCTTTCTATAGCAAGGCCGTAAACAGTAGCAAGGATTTTTCTTTTTTCAAAGTGCCCCGACAATGAGGCTCTGTTTACTCCTCTGAGTGCTGGCAGACAAGACTTTAACCCACATTACACCCAGCTTCGGCGACCACAGCTAGAGTATTATCCCAGAAAACAGAAAGGAGGAGGAGGGAGAGAAGGTGGGCAGGGGGGAAGAGAAGAAAGACCTGAAATAGTGAAGTGTCTCCCTCTTCTCGTCTTCTGCTTTCCCCTGTTCCCCTCCCAGGGCGATGACTAAGGCTCACTGGGAGGGGGTACGCTGTTGGACTGACGGCATTATCTGTCGCAGCCTCTAGTTTTTTTTCATCTCTCCCTCTTTACATGCACACAAACACACACACACACACGCTCTTTCACTCCAGCTCTCCTTCCATCTGCCCCGAGGCTATGTGAAATGAGACACCAAACAACAGCTTTCCTCTCCAAACTTTCCCAGCCTGCCTGCGAGCTTTGATCTTACTGTCCGATGCCATCACAATCACTACACACACTTCTCTGATTGTGTGTGTGAACACAGATTTCATCACCCTGGCTTATTAATATCTGCCCCGTTCAAGTAGCTAAGAGCCCCACAGTGGTAATGAGTGGAAGTTTGTTTAGGTTCATTATGGGCTTGTGAAACCTTTGTTAGAAGGCTTCGTCCCAAAGGGAAGTGGCTCGCACTGACAGTGACAGAAGAGGATGTGTGTCGCAAGCTACTCACTGTCAACATGAGTACATGACTCCTAATTGTCACTTAACACAAGAGAAGTGAATAAAAATAAAAAAGAAAATCAAAGGATACAAATCTGGTTGTAAGACCCAACAAAAATGGATAAAAATCATTTGGAAAAAACACAAGTTAAAATGGCATGGGAGAATAAATGGATGGAGCGGTTCTTAATTAGAAAAGGTGAGTCTTTTCTACTTGTCAGGAGTTGAAAACCTATTTCTTGTTCAGAGGTTGCTCCTCTACGTCGAGAGAAGCCAGACGGGGTGGTTTGGGGATCTTGCTAATAACCCTGAATGTCTTTCTGGGGAAAGGTTGAGGGCATATTCCACCGAAGAAAGACCCTAAGGCAGACCAAAGACTCGCTGGAAGGACTGCGTCCCACAGGTGGTCTGGGAACACGGTAGGATCAACAAAGTCTGGCTTTTCCAACTAACTAGAACCTAACGCGAGATGAATCGGCAAAAATTGCTACCATAAGGAAGAATAGCAAAACCAAACATCAACTTAAAGAAGTACACCTGCTTAAAAATCTTTTTAAGATGAGTTAACGATTGTGAGCATATCGACCCTATGGAGCTTTCTGAAACAACTTCTCACTTTTTCCCATCTACACAAAGATGGTACAATCACCTTCTAACTTTGGTCTTAAATTTTAATAGACCTGAAGTAAGCAAGAAAAAAATGAACCTATTTAAAACTGGTGCTACTAATAAAAAAGATTAAATATGCAGTAGTGATGGCTTTTTAATTTTTGTGTCATAAGTCTGCTGCAGGTTTAAGAATCATTATCTCTATAACAGACTGTTACAAAGGGATCACAGGGGATTATACAAAAAACAATACCAGCATTTGACTTGTTTTCTAAGTTTTTACACATGTAATTGACTCACTTGATAAACTGTCCCATGTCCTCACACAGTGCTTCACAGCCGGGCCATTTACACTCTCCATGGCCATAGAGCGGATGGGACCCAGCGTGCTCTTCATGACTATAGACAAAAACACAAAAAGTATAAAGTTTGTACAAGTCTTATAATATAGTGGAAAAATTATATGCTTTCTTTGAATCTGGTTAAAATGAATCAAGCGGAAAACAACTGAAAGTAACTAAGGCAACATCAGTGGAACCATCTGAGTGTGGTTAGCTGTGATTAGTTTGTAAAGGTCCTAAAGCCAAGTGCAGAGAAAAGGAGATAAAGCAAAGTGTGGTGAGTTACAGAAGCCATGCAAATAAGGGAACTGGTCCAACAAACAAACTCAGAGTCGCATTCTGAAGTGTACGAACCATATTTCTGTCTATACCGTAAGTTTGTGAGTATGTTTGTGTTGGTGTGTGTTCTACTGTTTTAAGAGTTGACTCAGTGCCGGCACAGGACCAACCAGCCATGACTGATTGGTGGCGGTTGCCATCATGTGCTGGTTGTTCTTTTGTGGTAAGCCCATGTGTGTGTTTTTGTGTGTGCAACTGTTCATGTTCATGAGTGTATGTGTATTTCTACACGAGTGTGATGATGAAAGACTAGGCCAGGTTTGGTTTGGACCCAGGACACAATAAATGTCTCCGTGCGTGTGTGCAGGGCAGGTCCAGTAGCAGATGTGGTGCAGACCTGGATCTCTGCCGATGACTGCTGTCTCCACATATATTTACACGTCTGTGTATGTGTGTGTTTGTATGCGTGAGTGCATAGTGTGTGCGTGAGCGGGATGGGGATTCTCCCAAATCAACCTCAGGACGGTGTTTAACAAAAACCATTTGTCTTGCAGATGGAAACAAGTCCCCGTGTCTCACTGCTCGCTTCTTCCTGATCAGATGTGCTGGCTGGAGTGTAGGTTGTGTGTGTGTATGTCTGTGTGCTGACTGTTGTTTTAGTCAACTCAGAAGCAGCTCAGACAGCAGACATGACAAACTGCTGGCAACCACATTCTACTCCACATCAGCCATGCATTAGGCTAGCAGGCTAGCGCAGTAATGCTATAGTCTTTGTTTACTCGAGAAGAACACCAGTAACAGTTTGTGGTTGAGATATGACAGTGTGACATCTTCGTTGAGCTCGTACAACCTTTTTTAATTAACACTTGTCCACACTCTGTGACCCTTTCCAAAATGAGGTCAAATGTCAGGGTCAGCAATGCACTGGGTATTAGAAGTGAATCAGTGCGAAAGGACATCACTCCTCCGAGTCTTACTATCTTCTTCTTGACCTCTAGTGTGTGTGTGTGTGTGTGTGTGTGTGTGTGTGTGTGTGTGTGTGTGTGTGTGTGTGTGTGTACATGTATATGCTACTCACTGGCTGCTGGGAGGTTGACTGCCTTTGGAGTAAAGAGGGACATGGTCGTCTCCGCTGTCTGCCTTGGTGAAGGATGATATCCACTCAAACAGTCTGGCTCTTAAAGATGGAGACAAGCCCATGAGCAGCCAAATAGCCATGGGGCAACGGCCACATAGCTTGTGTTTTCTGAACAGAACTACGACATGCATCTCTGCATACGAACATGTTGATTTTTAAAAAAATTATATCACTATCTTTTTTTTTCCCACTGTTCTTTTTGAGCCAACCCCTTCACTTTTCAAGTCTCCCCCACACCATCCTGTTATGTCAAATTGTGGTTGACAGCACACTGGCAGAGCATACTGAGCCTAACACACCTTCCATCAAATGAGCTAAGACATAAACATCATGGTGATAAGGGATACACCTTAGAGGTAAGTTCTTCAACTATTTGTGTGTCTTTGTACATGTGTCACAGACGGCAGGCTAACTCCTACATGACAGAGTACGATTGAATGAAGAAGAGAGTGAATGTCATTTAAAGACCAGACACACAATCAGAAACAAGATGATTGGAAGAGTATTATCATTTCAAATCCTTCTCCTTACCTGTCTCGCTTTGGGGTGTGGCTTTGTCCATTAGGCAGGGTGTGCAGAGGAATGTGAGCACTAGTAGCTTTGGGGAAGGCTGAGGTAGAATTGGAGCTGTTGGTGCTCAAGTCCAGACCCTCGGCCTGTTTAAGGGCCTCTTCACTGCTCGGCACCCCCGACACTTCCTTCCACAGCTGCTGCAGGTCTGACGGACACATTGCTGCAAAGAAACACAAGTTAACTTAGCGGCACATATCAGCAAACTTATGCTGATCATTTTTACAACTTTGTGCCAACACAACGACAGAATGTTTGAATTTGGCAAATTCAAATAAAGCTTGGAGGATATAATGTTAATAATAAATCAAATATACAAAGACAGACTATAAATACACTAATAATACAGATGTGTAGCTGCAACTAATTATTCTCATCCACATAAGCACTTCTGGTGCTATCGCAAATGTTTAATAGAGACAAAACAAAGTGAATTTAAACCTTGTAATTGTCAATTTATGTAACCTCTAAACACGGTTTCTGAATTTGGCTTAATATTGTCCAAAAAGGGTTGACCAAGTCTTATCAGCATCAACAAATTTAGTCAATGCGGGGAGACCAGTACTAATAGGAGAACTTTTTCAGAGCCACCACAGGGTATTTTTTACATTTGAAACTTTTTTGTAATTGCATCTTTGTTATTTTATGCCCAAAAAGGGAAAGAAAACCTTAAAAGCCACAACGAACTATGATGGATGCACGTGCACACAAACGCACACAGACTTTGCAGCAATCCAAATATTATGTCTGCTTTGTCCGCATTCTTCTGCAGGCTCGCCAAAACAAAAATTCTCACCCTGAAAGAATGAGGTTGTGTGTACAGACATTTCTCTAATAATCTGTGTGTGTGTAACTAACAACAGTCAGTAAACATGGTCAGAAAGTGAAAGATGGAGGTTGTTTTGTCAAGTAGCTCATGTCATGAGTTGATTCAGTTTGGCATAGAAACATGTAACTTTGGAAAAAGTAGATGAAAGCAATTTTCTGATAAACGCATGGCAAAGCATGTTAAAAAAATTAAATTTGTAATTCAAAAATCTTTACTTATAAATTCCTACAGCTACTTTTCTACGAAAGTTTTAAATGGAAAGAAAAAGTTGGATGAGTTTAGAGCTTCTGAAAACTCAGAAATACTTGTTGGGAAGAGTGATGAAAGTTTTCAAAAGAAAAGTTGTAATTTAATAAAGTTTTATCAACTCATTTGTAAGACTTGTGCAGGGGTAAAGCTGTGGTTCCATTCTAAAAACCACGCCAGAAACAAACAAAAAACTTAAGCAGGACCCTTCATCATCCTCCCCCTACCTATCCAGTGCTCACAACAACCCTCCGAGGCGGGGCAACAGTGTGTGGATCTGTGTGTGTAGGTGCAAATGTTTGTGCGTGAGTGTTTGTGTGTTTGTGTGGCATGACTGGTCAGAGGAATGCTCTGGCTCACGCCTGGCTGAGCCGTCACAATGGACCAGCTCTTTCACACTGCAGGGAAATTCCAGTCTGATACGAAGCGAGAGAAAGAAAAAGAAGGAGACGCCAAAGCTGAGTGTTTGCAACTGTCTGAAAAATTAGTTTCCTGGCACAAATGTGTCACCTTGTCATTTTCCAAACTCTTGGTGGACCAGAAAATCAACCTGTACTCTGACAGGCCAGTATAGTTAATAAATTAATCTGAAATAAACTTTTCCCAAGTTTGCAGGTCGGCATTGGAGGAAAAAAGAGATCAGAGATCAGGAACTGAAGGGAAGGAAATTGGTCTGTTTGTCAACTCAGTCAGCGCTTTAGCGATGTTACGGGCACTTTGGAGGCCTCAAGGCATTCTCTGTGAGTGAGATAGTTTGCATGTGTGTGTGGAAATGTGCCTGTTCCCACAAGCGTGCATCTACAAACACACTCATGGACACGGAGAGCTGGTTTCTAGTCAACATTTATCGCCCGACTGACAAATTTAAGGGGCTGTTGGTGAAGTTACACATGAAAAAAAGCAAAAAATTCCACAAACACTGCACAAGGACATTAGTACAAACAGAAAGGCTCACATCTCTAAGCAGGAGGTTTAGTAGCATATTTTACCTATTATCCAAATGAGTACTTTCCACAAACCCACCAATAAGGTTTTCTTTTATCTTTTATAGGCTGGTTAACTTAACAGGCTTCACAGGCAGTGCCGGGTGCAGGCTTGTGTGTGGATATGCATTGAAGACCAGGATGTGTATCACAAAGAGTTGCACTGCACAGTTTGTGCATGAGTGTGAGCACGTACCTTGCTGCAGAGATTGCATGGCAGCGGTGGGCTGCAACGGAACCAGGCCTTGTCTCTGGAGGTTGAGGATGTGCTGCTGCTGAAGCTGCTGCATTTGGATGAGCTGCTGCTGGAAAGCGAGCTGTTTACTCCCTAACTGCTGCAATAGTAAAGGAGAGATACACAAAATAAAAGAATTAACACAACAATTTTTTGTTTAATTTAGTCATTTATAATGTTTATTTGTTCAACAGTTTGACAAAGGGGGGTTATTTTGACCTCATCAAGTAAAAAGTCTAAATTGCAAATGATATAAAAATAAAAACCTGAGGAATAAAATTCCACTTAAACAGAAAAAAGAAAAAGAAGCTTGATCTTGAAGGAGCTCAGCAATGTTAAGGAGTGAAGGGATTAAAGGAGGTTAAAAGTAGAGTGGAGAGGCCTCCAGAGCATGTGGTGATAATGTCTGAGTGTGTTGCTGTGATAAATGTCCCCTTTCCGGCCGTCCCAGTCTGCGGCAGACCTGGACTGTGTAGTGCTATTTGAAAGTCGCTCCCTAACCTGACCTGCACAGCCAACCCCTGAGAGAGATGTACTTTATCTTTGGCAGATAACGGAGGAGAGGAAAAATAAATAAATACAACTTTTCATTGTGTGTGAGAGAGTGTCGGCCTGGCCGGCTTTGAACAGAGAAAACTCACAGGAAGGGCAAATGGGTAATTTCCTTTCAGACTTTGTCTCCGGGGAAGAAAAGTGTGGTGGCAGTGTGTTGTTGTGCACTCAAGTGGTGGAAATGATTTGTATAATTATATAATTTATTAGCTTGCGCACATGGGATGAAATGTGGGGTTGCTTCTGGAAAAGTAATCTGCTAACACTATGTGAGCAGACTCTTATGAGTCGCGTATCAACGTTGCGATCAAAAACTTAGACTTTTGTTAAACAAATGATCTCACCTTAAACACAACTTATATTCTAAAAATCCTTGATCATGTCTTGTTTGTTTAAAAATGCAGTTGATGGAGAGCTAAAAGATTCCTAAGACTTGAAAGATTCTTTTGCATCAAAATATGATATGTCCACCAGACAAAAATGAGCCACTTGTGAGTATTTTGACCAATTTTCTGAAAGCACCATTGTTCTTACAAAGTGCTTGAAAATAGAAAGAATAATCAAAAGTAAAGTGCAAAAAAAACTATTCAGTAAGTTTGTGAATCTAGTTGGCCCTAAATCAAGAACATCGTAGTATTTGTTGAACGTGTATCGTAAGCATGAACCAAACAGAAAACCAGCCTTTTAAGCTGGTGTTAGATGTGCTATGTGCATGGGTTAAGCTTGTGTTGTTGAGCTCTTTGAAGTGAATCACCAAATTCTCATTAGTTGCAATAAATGGTTTATCAAGATCAGAATGTCCTGACTGGACTACTTTATCCTCCTCATCCTCTCTTTCTAGGCCCCCTGGCCCTGTTTTTCAAACTTGTCTGTTCATTTTATTTCTTCTCCTCCTCTCTCTGTCTTTCATCTCCTCCTGAGATATGGCTATGATTCTTTAAAACACACAGATTACATGTGTGTGTGTGCCCGTGTGTGTGTGCCCGTGTTCTGTTTACATTAGCTGTGGCTGAGTGGCCAAAGCTAGCGCAGTAACAGGCTGTCAATGTGATTTATGAGCACATCACACACTGTCTGAGCCTGCCAGTCACACAGATGCACACATGTGCGCACAAACACACACACAAGATACACAAAGGCACTCTAGATGGACACCCAAAGACACACACACATATAGAGGCAAACATCTCCTGCGATGGTCAGAGTCACTTCATTAAGCTGACTCCTGACCAGTCCCAAATGCTCCGCGGACACACAAAACACTGTCGCTACGCACACACACTTGAAGCTTTTCTTTCAATGCATCACTTCCACGCAGACGTGAAAGTGAAAAGGAATTGCAGACTAGAAAGAAAAGGCCAAAAAAGTCAAATGCACTGATGCACAAAGATTTTATTTTCTTATCATTCCTTCGTCCACAGTTTTGTCCATCAACTCTTTTATTATCTCTCTTTGCTGGCTAGCACTTTCAACTTGGCTTTGATGGAGTTAAAATATAAACCACAACATTACAGGTTGTTGGAGGCTTGAAAATACACCAACCTTTCAACACGAAACATTAGTCTAACCAGGAGACATGTCAAAAATGACTCGAAGGTGGTGATGGACACCTCCCAGTAACTGAGAAACACTGACAACTGGAGGGGACCTTTGTCACATCAGTTGTATGAAACTCTGTAGGGAGGCGCATTCCCTCAGGTATATGTGTTTGTGCAGTGATCCATCCCACATCGAGCCTCTATCTCTCTCTCTCTCTCTACGTCTGCATGTATGACCAGTGTTTGCACTTGTCGTCTTGTTACAGGACGAGCAACCTGAAAACTGGGACAGTGGCAGAACGCGGGGGGAAAGAAAAAAAGCAATTCAGGCACCCTCTCAACATGCGACTCGACCACAACTGGTTTGCTTTGGTCACGGTCGAGTTGGTTGACCGCTGTCAGTGAGAGGTGGGGGCTGTACCCACTGGGAAGAGAGGATGGAGGAGTTTGTAAGGAGAGAAAGACAAATGTAGAATGTGTTTTCTCATGCGTTTATCAGAAAACTCTCACATCTGGTCTTTCTTCTGCACAATCATGCATAAGTTTGGCTTAAAAATATTAACACAAAAACACAAAATCACACATTCACACAGTCAACTTCAATTTCATGCTCAGGTTATGACAGTGATTATGTGAAATTGATTCAGATCCCGTTCCTTTCCTGAGCCACAATACAATCCTGGTTGATCCTGTGATATCCTACTGTACCACAGAGGTGGTTAAATCTGGCACTATGTGTGCATTTTTTATATTTGTGTTAACAAAAAAAAGCCTGACTAAGAGGACGTGCAATTTTTGCAGAATTAGTGGACAATTAATCGCGAGAGGCCACTTTAAAAAAAAAAAATCTGTTTATCTAAGCAAAATTTTTATCTCATAGTGTGTAAACATGATGCTTTTTGTTAGCAAATGTGATATTCGCCAAAAAAGTTTGTAAACACATTTCTGTTTCTTAATCCTGTTTCACTTCTGTTTTTGACTCTGTAAATTCCCCCCTCCTCTAAATTCCTCCTTAAAAAGTATATGACACAGCATAAGTCTTGTTTTAGGTTGCAAATACAGAGCAAAATGCATCAAGTAAGCAATGCTGGCGTAAGTTGTTTCATATTCTTATTTGGATGTCTTTACATGAAAATGATGCTCCCTTTTGAAGAGAAGGACAGAGTGTGAAGTAAAACCATTTCTGTTCATGCTAGTATGTAGGCAAGGTGGAGAACAAAAGGCATGGAAAAGAAAAACATAGCTGTAAAAAAGTATTTGAATACTGGATGGGAATGTTCGCAAATGAATCAAACATGCTTTAATAAAATAGAAAAAAAAACTTTAGATGTGTTTTGATGTTCGAATTTTAATCAAACATGGTAGAAACCTACAAAATATTAATATTTAGAATGTGTTTGTTAATCATTCTTAATAAAGTTTGGTTGAGAGTGTGAAGTTCACCTCTTTTGCAGCTTGTTTTCCAGCCTGTTGTTGCTGCTGCTGCTGCTGCTGTTGCTGCTGCTGCTGAGTCAAAAGTTGGAGATGTAGCTGCTCCTGTTGCTTTTTGTAGTACTCCTGCAACTAAAGACAGATAGAAAACAATGGAGACAAATTAAAACAAAGCGGAGGACAAAAAAAATAATGTGTTACAGCAGACCTAACAATACTACTATACTCTCCTGAATAGGTGACACTCTTGTCAGACAGCATAGTGTTATTTGAGTAGGAGTCTTAAATAACACATTTTTTAAAAACTTCTGTATCTTATTCAGGGCATAGTGTTTTGTTGTGGCAGTGTGTGGTTTATTGACGAACCACATGCAACAAGCGCACCCACACACCTGACAAAGGCTGTTGAGGTTACGTTATGCAGCTGTTGTGATGTGTCAAGCTGTGTGGCAAGGCGATTGTGTATGTCAAGGCTAAGCTTCTCTGGATTATTCACAGAGTTCAAGCTCTGAAAAGCAGGAACTGATTGTCGCACAAAGCAGACAGACACATGAGCAACAGACCAGAAATGCACCTGCAGGTGGATGTATTGTCAAGAGGAGGACAGAATGACTGAACACTACAAAACTTACACATCTGAGAATCTGATGATGAGTTAAGACCCTCTTCTCCAACCCACACACACAGTAATACCTATATGCTGTAGATACATTGAAACAGTACACTTACACACACGCACGGACACGCATATACAAATACACACACTTTATACCAGTGGTGGACTTTGTATTTCACGTCTAAGCCTTTGATAGTACTCCATCTGCATCAATTAGTCCCTCAATAACTATTATTAGTTACAAAACCATCTTGCCATAGTGAATTAGTCGTGAGGCTTTAGAGACTTACAACATTGAACCAACAGACAGCAAACCCCTTGATGAATACCTTTACTCAAAAAACAATTCAGAGGTGAAAAAGTTTCCTATTGGGCTTACAGTCACACAACCAAAACCATCCATAAAGTCCTTAAAGTTCAATATTTTATAAGAAAATAACATTTGCTCATCAGAATTTGAACCATTTGTAGACAGAAGCTAAATGCCTGTCCTGTCTCTGCATGTGTTTTCTATAGATGTGGATAGGTGTCCAATGCTTCTCAGATTTCTTTATCGACTTCAACTTCTTTTGAAAAGTTTGCCTTGAAAATGACCTTAAATTAGCCGCCGAATCTTTTAGTTCTCCTCTTTCAGCCGTTTGCTGACAAAAAAGAGTTTTAAAGCAATTAAACAATATTTCCATTCACAGTTTGCTACTGGCTGTTTGCTAATGTAGCTGCTAAGCTCTGTGACTGTCCGATCAGTAAGTCTGAAAATGATGACATAGGTAGGCCTGAGTGAAGGCTTCTGGAGACCCGCTCAAAATCTGAGTGGTTGAAACAAAAGTTTCATTGCCTTTCATGAGGTGTAGAAAACCATCACTGAATGGTCTGCGGGACAGAATATGAAGGCCTTCACAGCAACTTTGGTGATTTTAGCGTACCTGCCAACAAATTGTAAAAATATAAATAACACTAATTTGTCATTAAAATATTTTTTAAGCCAGCAGAGAAGGCTTTGCAGATGTTCAGAGTTTACTATGACATGCACGCACACAAACATACATTCAAATAAACATTTTTACATATACTGTACACATTTACATATGCATACATAAATACACATATAGATAGATGTGCCCATACACACATACATACATGTACATCCACACAACTTGTAAGACTACACAAGTCTATACATGTTAACATTTACCATTTAGACACTTTGAACCTACTTGTTCTGTTTTTTAGGAAGATTGCTGTCGTGATACATCTGCTGGGTAAGAGTGTTGCTACATTTTAAGGTTTCAGATAGTAAATCACATCGAGGCTGCTGTCATACCACTACCAGATAAGAAAAATGGCTCTGGGTTATGTACAGTTATTTAATGGCTGTCTATTTTTTTTTGTCTATTTTTTTTAGAATCAGTGACACTTTCTTCAAAATATTTTACAGTTTTTAACTGCCATGCAAAGCACTTCAACATGAACATTGCTGTGTCATATTGTCAAACAAACACTCACAGTGTCCTCTGAGTGGCTGCAGCTTGTCTGTTTGTTTGAGTTAGTAATCATTAATTTACCCAGGAAACTCCATTAAGATTACAATCTTGCTGAGAGGAGAGTAATGTGGTGAGGAAAACTCTCACTGACCGCAGTGTGTCGGTCTGTGAGTGAGTGTGTGGAGGGGTTGGGGATCCTCTTGAGAGCAGCTTGTACATGTGTCTGTCTGCAGTTTGTCTTTGTTTCATGGTGCATCAAATGTTCAAAGAGGCTTTGCAAGAGAGAATGACTTCACAGCACCGCAGTTGCTTCGGTCTCTCATCCGTCTGACCCTACACCGCTGCACATCCTCACCACACACCCACTGCACTGTAATGCTCATTTCAAACAAAGCTGTTCCACATTATCCAGTAATCTCACCCCCGTCATAGTTTCATTTTTGTTCATTTATAGCTTTTCTCCTATGATGTTCCTTCTTGTCCTTAATTTGGTTTAAATGCAGGACTTGTTCTTCTTCGCATCCTTCTGTCTTTTCCATCTGTCTTTCTTCTTTTTTATTGCTCCTTAGGCTGAGTTAATCTCTCTTTTCTGCGTCACTAGCCCCAATCGCCTCCTAATCACACAGACAAATGCATATGCAAGCACACACACGCATCAGCTTGCATGCATATACCCACACACAAACGTACTTGGTTGGAGAGTGGTGAGTTGAGGGAATAATTAAGTGATAATTAAGGTCTTTTTAATGATTTGATTCAGTGGCTTTGTGCATTAAGAGCATGTGTAAGTGAGGCACTCACCTCTCTAGCCTATTACCATGACCTTGACTTTAGTGAACACACCAAGATAGAAAAGCAGAGCAGCCGTAGCATAAGTAAAGGTTAGATGAAACTTAAAGGTTAACGCACAAACACATATGCAAATCCACAAATCAGTGCCTGTTCAAACTCAGACCAGCTTTGTAGCAACGGGTTGTAAATCTTACTTATAAACTCTTACACACTGAACTATTGCCATGGGGATATGAAATTTAATGCTCCAGTGAGTGATATGTTAGTTTATTGTTCCACGTGTGTGTGTCTGTGTGTAAAAGTGCCTGATTTGCAGATATACACTAAGTTTGCAGTGCATACTGTGGTTAATTAAGTGGGAGAGCAATGTTAAACTCAGTGGTTTTATTAGTGGTGCAGTGAGTGAGAGTGCATTATCAACCATTCCCCTCCATCTCCTTTATCCTCATTACAGAAAAAAAGAGCTGGTGAAGAGGTTCTAAGCCATCTGCATGTCTGTTTCCGGGAAGCAAGCACATTTCACATTTCCATTATGATCAGTGTTGTCAGATCTTCCCACTGCAATTTATACTAGCCTAAAGCTACTGCTTCTTATTAAATCTACAGTATTCTCTGCTTTGCGCAAGTGTGTGTGTACATGTTTTCTAGACATCCTCTACTCTGCAATTACTTCTCTATCACCATGCTGTTAACAGGCATATTGGCAACCTTTACAAGGCGGTATGTATGCTTTGCCCGCGTAGGAAGGAGGTGACGAGTTTGTACAGTTAAATATTTGACAAATCTATTACAGATGAAGAGTGTTTATTGGTTTGTGTCGACATGGCAACCCCTCTATCAAGGGCAGGCATAAACACATACACTACTGATTCAGGTTTCATAGGTTAATGGTAAAACACATTTGTCTGTGTTTGCAGGTGTGCATTTAAATGCTGGCATCTTTTTTTTTTTACTAGCAACACTACAAAGGGAACTGCTAACATGAAATAGAGAGGTGTGCCCACCTTTAAAGATAACCAAACACTGAATTTGATACAATCATGCCCAGTATCTGTCATCACTTGCTAAAACAGTCACACATTCAAACTTGTCTGATCTGAAGTCAGCCTACAAAAAGTGAGTCGTACCTGCTGTAGCATGAGAGCCTGTTGTTGCTGCAGCAATGCTTGAAGCTGAGGGGGCGACAGGATTTGTTGCATCTGCTGAGGAGTGATCATCTGTGGACTCATCATAGCCATGGACACAGGCACCTGAAGACAGAGCGGAAACACATAGTTGTTATAAATTCCTGACTCATGTTCAGTTTGCATAAATAGGACATTTAGTCAGAAGTTGAAACCTTTATGCACAGGTCCGATCAGCACCACAAGCATTACGCACAACTGTGTCGACAACCCACAATACTCAGAATATGCTGGTATGGACAAAGTTAGAGAAGTTGTGTTGACTCTTATTCTCTTTATCAGTCTCTTTTCTAAAAAACTGGCAACACATGCCTCTATTTAATGCTAAATAGAGACGTGAAAACACCCTCATTGTTGACACTTCCCTACACAAAGCAAGCACTGACAATTTCCGTGGCATCAGTCGGAGATTAAAAGATGATATGCAATCTCTGAATGAAATATAAAATCTTATCTACTTTTATAAACACATGATTACGGCGACCTGTGATTCTGTCTCTCTCACCACACAGTCGGGCCTAAAAGGAAAAGAACAACAAAGTGGATATCTGATGAGATGACTATCTCTGTTGGATAAAGCTGCAGGCTGCAAAAGACGCAGGAGGAAGAGAGTAAAGCACATTGTGATTTTGCCGATGTGTTGTGCGAACCATGCAAGCACTCCTAACATTGGTGTATTGTACACAGAGTTGTACAGAGATGGTAATCTAATAACAAACACTGCAAATCTGAGGACAAACGCATTGCATAAATTTGAAACTGAGAGGAAGAAAACCATTGCGAAAAATCCTGCTGACACAGCACTTTGGTTCCAATTAACTGCAGGGTTAATAAAACCAGTTCATAACGGAGGAGAAAGATAGACACAGTGGAGAAGTTAAAGTTTTGAAGGCTTTTTTTTATCCATTGAAGGATGACTTGTTCCTGCCGTCCCGGTTTCACATTAATAAAACCATAGTGCCTATTTCACGCAAACCACCATCATGTCTTAACATGCTGATAGCTACTTCAAAAAAGCAGCACCCCTGAATTAGGCCACTTATCTATTTCTACTTCTTGAAATAGAAAATGTTTAATCTCCATTGTGGTGAAACCTTTTGTACACGTGCTTCGCTTGTTGTAGTGCAGCATTTTGTGGCCCTACCTGAGGGGCCAGGAGGCGGGTGGGGGTGCCAGGAGGTGGGTGGGGTGCCATAACTTTTAAATTAAATCTGGTGCACAGGAGACAGAAGAATAAGAGTGTTTGAATGAGTGTGTAGTGCAACAGTGTGTATTCAAGGTCCAAAAAGCAGAAGATGAAAATGAGACAACATTGGAGTTGTGGGAGCATAGGAGGGGAAGGGTTGTGTCGTGGCAGTTAGTAAAAGAAAAGGAAGATGAGAAGGAAGTAGAATAGTAGAATACAGAGTAAGATGGGGGTGGTGATGGGTGCCGCTTGGCGTCATGCCAGCTTGCCCCCGCCGCCGGGCCTTGTCAGTCTAAGCTGCCAAATGAAAAGCTGTAATTAATTGCTCTTGTGCGTCCCATTCTTCCTCTCTGACAACTCGTACATTCTATTTTATACACACCGCCATCAACATTTTCAAGTCACAGGCGTAATAATTACCGGAGTTATAGCACCTTTCTGAAGCCAGAAACACATGTGTGTGTCTGTGTGCAACTGCAGATATACTCTACTGTATCTGTGTGTGTGGCAGGCTGAATGTTGAGTAGTTAAGGTTTGACGCCATTAATTGCCCCTATAATCTAATATCACAAAGCGTGGTGATTATGGGGCACGCGTTGCCACCGCCATACGACACCGCCAGCCTCAGAGCCTTGCCACAAAACAAAAGCCTCGCCATTAGCGATTTGACGGGCCAGGACAAAAGCGCTTCACAATGCAGAAATATATTTTCATTCAGCTTTGTCTCTCCTGGTGAATGATTTCTCCCCTTTCATTGGACTGTGAATAGGGAGAGTCTGAAAAGCCAGGCGATTTGAAGTCAGCCATTTATTAAATGCATTTAATTTTTTTTTTCCCGCTGTCTTGTTTTTTTTTTTTCCCATGTGGCATGTTAATTTAAAAGAGAGAGATGCATGATAGATTAGTGGGAGAAAGGTAAAACTGGAGGAGGTGAAAGCACGGGGAGCAAGCAGAAGATAGAAAGAATGAGGAAGAAGGGAAATAGGATATGATGGCAAGAAATTAAATGGAAGTTTGTAAAATCTCATGGAGATTAAGATAAAATATAAAAATCAAGTTCGGGGAGAAGAATTGTAGGGCCTGCAAGTTTCTGGAAAAGACGAATCAGTGAAGATTCTCTTCCAAGAATTAAAGGAAGATCTTTACAAATTCATACAAGTTACAGTATTTTACTTAAATCTGTCTTCATTGGTCAGATTTTTTATGTGATTGTACTAGATTTATCCCTCAACGGGGAAATTACCTTTGCTGCATTGTACCGCAGCAGGAAGCCACAATTGGACAAATGGTGGGAGCAACTAGGAGGTTAGGTGTCTGCTCCTGGGACAGCTAGGCATGGACCCAGTGGGAATCAAACTGGTTCTTCTCCTGGTTCTAAGGACTGGCATTCTACCACTGAACCAACAACTGTGCTTAATGCCTTGTGCTTAATAAGAGACAAACTGGAGAAAAAAAAAAGTGCTCCGACTGGAATGAGCGGTTATGGAAGATGAATGAATGAATGAGAGATAAATAAATAAAAATAAAAAACTTTGTACTCTGTGGGACATTGAAAACCTTAGTCAATCATTTTTGTTTGGTGAGCAAAAACAATCAGCGCACAGTCAATCAATCACTGGTTTTGAATCAATTACTGGTTTTGGTGACAAGTAAGAATTTCTATTTGTTGTAGATAGAAACCGAGACCAGCCAGGACAAAGAGGTGCTGGGCTGTCGGCACTAAAAGACCTTTAAGTAAAACCAACAATAACAATAAAAAAACCTCTACAATGTCGCTTAAATCATTAAAATGCAAGAATCATTCACAAGTTGACTCACAACACACGCAGGCACTGGCAGACGCACAGTTCTGAAGGGTCAGTGGCTGACAGGGGGTCAACCCCTGTCATGGATGGAGGGAGCTGGGGGAGGAAGGGATGGAGAGAGGAGAAGCAGGAGACAGCCCTGTCGTTTACAGAGAACGGAGGGGTAATTAGAGGGGTTGTTTGAAGAGGGAGTTTAACTGATTAACAAAGGAAGAGAGGGAGCCAGGGAGCGCCCGAAAGATGGGAAGGAGAAGGAGGAAAAAGGCATGAGGTCCCCGAGGACAGAAGAGAGAGAAATAAGGGGATGTAACTTGCATTTCAATGAGGCACCATCCTTCTCTCCTCTCCTCCCTTGATGACTTTTCATTCTAACAAGGAGGAAAACCTTTCACCACTTCCCATTTTAGATGGAACCTCAAGAAGGGGAGAGGGATTCCTTTCTGATATTAAACCTGCCGGAAGTCTGGCTGAACAGGCCCCAGCGGTGCAACGGGACTATTTCTTGTAACATCTGTATTTTCTCTGACTCTATTTGTCAAACTCATCTTTTTTTAGACTAGAAAAGAAAGACATTTACAGTAATAAAAATAGTAAATAAAAAAAAACAAAAGTTTCCAACAAAAAGGGGTTGTACAAAAATGAAGTTTTTGGGAGGTTTGAAACATGTTTCAATGTTATTCCCAGATCAAAAGCAAAAACATGTTTTTATATTTCATTCATACATATTTGAGCAATTTGCAAGCTTTTCTGTCCTGTATTTAGATGCTATTTAAATGCTGCGTTGTTCTTGGCCATGGATTTTGTCCTCTACTATTTTAACAAAAGCAGGAACTGTTTTTTTTTTTTAGCATGCTTGTACTATGCTCACGCTTGGTCCCTCCCCTCTACAACAGAATGGCACTTTTTATGTAAATGCACCCAAATGAGAATATAAAAGAATGTGGGCTAGCTTTGCTAATGTGACACTTTTCACACTGAACTTGTGGCCTCAAACAAGATTTACCCTGTGCAGTGTACGCCCAAAGGGGAAATTAACAGGGAGTGGGACGAGGAGTAATTTTCATTGTCAACACAGGAGTGACATTGAATAATTTAATTTTACATTTTCTTTTACTTTTTATGGTGAATTTCACATTTCTGAGCTAACAAAAGGTACCATATTAATCTACAGTATATACAGTTTATATGTATCTAATAAAATTAAAAGTATTACCCCACAAAAGTACAATATGCCCTCTTAAGGAGAGACTGGAGTTTTCCCAATTTGAAACACACCAATTTAAAAATACCCCCACACACACCATGTTATAGTTTATCCAAAAGTAACCCTAAACAGCTTTTAGTTTCGCCAGCAATCAGATCTACTTCCACAATGATTCACCTCATGCTTCCTCAAAACTGTGAAGAAATATGTGTGTGTAAGAGAGAGAGTCAGTGTGTGTGTGTGAGAGAGAGAGATGGTGGTATGGTGTGGTGAGAAAAAAGAAAGCTATAATCAGAATCTAAACAGGCTCTCAGTCTGAACGATGCAGGCTCTGCCTCTGGGTCTACGGGGACACACAGGAGAGAGGGATAATTGAAAAAATGACAAGAAGAGAGCGGGAGGAAGAGAGAGCCTGACACCGTCCGCCTCCTCTTCACCCCCTCTCCTGGTACAAGCAAATCCCAGCGCTGTTTATCCTTGTCACTGAGCATTACCACCTCACCCTGGAACTGACTGACTTCCCGTGTACCTCGCGGTCACACACACATAGATGTTCAGGAGGGTCCAGAGAGCATTTTGGTCCAAGAATGATTATTTACTCACATATTTACCAGGCAGTATTAAACATGTTAACCCTATTTAGATTGGGCAGTGGTAAAAGCCAGACACCTTAAATCATTTGTGAGGAAAAGAAAATTTTCTGCTCTATTTTACACACAAGTGTGTGTCAGTCTGTGTCATCACAGCAGGGTTTGTTGATGTGTAAATGATTCTCGTTAGTACAGGATTAGTTTATTCTCCAGATATCCTCTCTATCCGTCTTACACTCCCTCCAGGTAAACAGCCTGCCTGAGCTCATCATGCTAAGAAATTAGAAGAGATCACTAGGGAGGGTAAAAAAAAAAAAAAAAAAAAAAGGTAAAGGAAGCGGAAGGAAAAACAGAAAAAAAAAGGATTTAAGTATAAAATTGAAATAAAAAGAAGGCCCGCTCTTTTAAATGTATTTTTTGGAGCTCAGGTTCAGGTCTACGCTGAAACTGAAAAAGGCCCCATTGTGTGCGCCGAGTACCCCTCCTCCAGCCAATCTAAAGCCGGGCCAGGGGCCACGTTACTACGGATAGAAAACAATGATGAACAAGGCCAGGTGGCGATGATGGAGGTTATATGTGCCTTTAGACATCCATCTTTTTTGCTGAGTAATGTTTCGGTCTGTGACTAAAAAAGTCTTTTAATAAATAATGTTTTGTTAATTTATCTAAACTCTAAATATCGAGCCAAGAAAAATGTAAAAAATGTTCAAGTTGTTTTGTCACGAAGGCCTTTGGCAAATAGTGTCATTATTCAGAATGGTAACAAGCATTATTTTTAGGATATTTAACAAAAAAATATACGTAGAAAAATCTTCTAAAACAAATTGTTCTATTCAAAGTTAAAAGTTGTGAACTAATTATCAAAATAAAGTGAAACTCTGTATTTTTGTTTTCTAGGGCCTTCAGACTAAAGCCGTTTCGTTTTTCTATAGAATTATGTGACCTTAAAATTAGATTTAAAGAAGAAAGAGTCTTGGAGTTAAAAAGTTTACACTTTTAACCCCTTGAATTTGTTAAACAATAAATTCTTTATCTTTGGTTTTAATGATCAACCATGTGAGTCACCTGTGCACTTCGTTATGACTAAGAAGGAACATATAAAAAGTAATGGGGCAGTTTTAAAATCATATGATACATTTTTTTAAAAAGAAAACTTAATAAACAAAAAGAATAAAACTTTAATACTTTGGCGTTAGTTCAGTGTTAAAACTTAGATACAAACAGCTCGAAAAGAAATAATGAAACAGCTCTTCAAGAGAAGAGAAAAAAAATCTTAAAAAGAGGACAGTGAGAGGCCAGAAAGTTCAAGTGGATAATCCCCCCACACCCGCCTCCTCCTCCTCCTCTGCCTCCCTCCATCTAACGGCCCAGTGCTTCAGAAAAAAAAAAATGACAACAGATTTCCAGAAACACACAGACATCTACACACAGGCAGGGCACTTCACTGGGAAGCGTGAGAGGCCCTTATCGACCATATTTCATCACTGATTTCACTCATGTTTCAAATCACAAAATAAGAGTTTCACACTTCGCTGGGCAGACCCAAACCTTTCCTCTCCATCCTCCTTGTCTGTCCGTCCACCCCCAGTCCGGAGCGGACTCCAATCACTGACTGCTCAGTGTGCCCCCATACGCACTTTACAAACTGTCAGACTCGCACGATACCACCACAACACGCTCAACACACCACACTGCAAACACAGCCGCAATTTCCTACACATCAAATGAGAGAAACTGCCAACTAAGCACTTTTATTGAGTGGACTAAAGGAACGCTTTAAGGGGGAAAAACACTTAAAAAGAAATAAAATAGAATGAAATAAGGGGCACCATGGACTCTGGAGACTCATGCTTCCACATACTTCTACAGATCACTTAAAGACTTTAAAATGTCTAGATTATGAATGATAAAAATATTTATGGGAGATATACTGTATATACAGAAAATTAAAACTGCAAAATGTAAGAGTAAAACAAAACCCATCTTTTAATCGTACTGTAAGTCAGGTTGTTCTTTTCACATCTCCTTTGCTACTCCCTTTCTACCTTCATCCCTCTGCACTGGTGTCAGTCCTCTCTGGAGAGTGCGATGCCAAGCTAATTAACATATCTCTAATGAGTCTTTTCATTTTTTTTCTAATTAAACGAGCTCCTCAATAATACATGAAAACAGGACACCGCGCTATTCAATTACATACATATGGGCCTCAGCCAAAGCATTGCCTTAATCTGTATGTGTGCATGCCAAGTGCCAGTGTGTTAAGTATGCCAGGCGTACGTCTGCCAAGTGCTGCATATGTGTCTGCCTGTGCCCACACAGGCTGTGAGTGGGTGCCAAGTGAGTTCATTGTACAGAACGTGTGGCAGGTCACGGTGACATGCTACCTATCGTGCTGAGTAATCCGACAATTGCTACAGTGTCTGCCAGCTTGTGCCCACCAATTCTCTCAGTGGCATACATGCCACAAGCAATTATGCAAACTGTGGTAGTTATGTCACACACCTATGGCACTCTTGTAACCAGTAAAAATCTCCAAATTCCACAGTGGGAAAGTTATCTTTCATGTCTACAATGAAAAACAGATTGTGTTTGTAGTCTTTGTGTATTCCAGGACAGATTGAATAAATCAGAAAACCCTGGAAGTAAAATCAAAATAAAAGAACTACAAGATTATGAAGAATGTTTGTGATCCATATTTTCTATTTTTAGACATTTTGTTTTCACTATTTCTGACAACAAAATAAATTTCTCTTCATTCCTTATTCCCTGCCACTGCTAATCTAAAACTTGAGCTATCGTAAGGTTTTGTCTCAACCTGACAATGTGACACGCATGCACACAAAGTATCCTGATACCATCTCACACAGCCAGCCAAACAGACAGACTATCTCCAAGCAACCAATCAAAAAGCAGATAAAATCTCAGAGTTTCTTTTGCTTTCTGCTCAGATCCTCCCCTCTATTATGAATAAAGAAAAGAAATATGATGGAGGGGTAGCAGCGCGTGGGGTGCGTGGGGAAGTGGGCGGGAGCTTGTCAGCCCAGACGGAGGTTTCTCTTGAGAAGTAAAGGCATAAAAAAAAAAGTCTTCCCTCTCACCCTCACTGCTTCTGCTGCTTGCCCTCAGAAAGAAGGAGGAGAAAAAAAAATCTAATTATCGAGCTCCTAAAGATCTCATTATTGGCAGAGGCTCATTTGCATGTGTGAGAGCAAATCAGCAGGAGCCAACCTGAGGACGGCCATTTTGTGCCTGATGTGAGCCGCAGCGCTGTGGCTTATTGTCACCTTTGGAAATGACCATATTAAATATCTTGCTTGTCTCAGTCCAGCATTCAGTCTCCTACTGAAATGAAGCTGTGATCATGAAGCAGTAATTAAGAGATGCCCACCTCAATACTTAGTGGTCAAGTTTGCATATTTACCGTGAATCTCATAATCTTCACTTGAGGCAGCATGCAGGCAGCGAGAAATCCCTAAAGTTAGAACAGCTAGCGCATATTCCTTTATGTACTTATTTTGGTGCATTTACATAAAAAAGGCACTTTGTGTTGTGGAATCTTACACATACAATATGCCATCTGACACTGAGTATGTGCACTGCTGCTAGAGTGTTGGTGTGGCAGAGAACAAAATCCATAGCCAAGAATCCGGTGTTCAAATAGTATCTGAATACTGGATGTGAGATCTTGTAAATTGTTGCATGGATGAAACAGAAAACTACTTTATGTTTGCTTAAAAGAGGGGTAATGTTCAAACACGATAGAAACCTCTAAAAAGTTGATTTAGCAAAAAACCCTCTTCCAGATCTGCAATGGGTACCCAACCATTAGCTGGGTTTAAATCTCCACTTTGGTGCTTGCACAAGTTTGTCCTGTGGGAGTGTGACGATCTGAACACAAACACAGACACAAATGGAAACGTATCTGTCTGTAGTTTGGGGTTGGTAGGATGTGTGGGGTCATGTGAGCTGACAGTTCAGACAACAGAGATGTACCACGGGTGCCCTGGAGAGTAGAAAGAGGCTAGCCAGGTCAGGCAGCAACAAACAGGACAAACAAGACAGAGATGGAGATGGTAGAGGAGGGGTAGAGTGGTATTTGTATGTGAGTTTGCAAAAAAAGGGGAAGCTTTTGCTCGTTTCATTTAAGAAATGAAGGCATGAAGCAAGTCAGCTGAATGCATGTTTGACCTCCATTTTGCCCCATTTATGTGTAAATGCTTATTCAGAGACCATCCCTGGTAACATTTTTATCAAAGAAACTCTATGGATTTATTCCATATGGGGGATTCACTGTACATGTGTAATATGACTCACAAAAAGACATATGTATATATATATATATATACATATATATATACACGTAGTTTAAATTTTCTTATCCAAATATATTCAGATACTTCTGGTTATATTTGAGCTTTTTAAAGTAAAACTGTTCATGGTTTAAGCTTTGATCAACGTATAATCTATAGATACTCATTTTCAAGGGATTCCCTGTGGCGCAATATTTAGCACAGTCGCTTCACAACAAGAGGATTTGAGTCATGGATTGAAGCGATACTTGAAACACTGGTCTTTCTGTGTGGAGTTTGCATGTTCTCCTCGTATATGCATGAGTTTCCTCCGGGTACTCCGATTTCCTCCCACCCTCCAAAAACATTCCTGGTAGGTTGATTAACCACTATGAAATTGCCCCTAGGAATGAGTGTGTGGCCTCACAACAAACTGGCAACCTGTTCAGGGTGTATTCCACTTCTCGCCATAAATTAGCTGGGATAGGCTCTGACAACCCTTGCCGCCCAATTAGGGATAAGCAGTTCAGGAGACGAAACAAAACTAATTTTCAGACAAATTAATAATGAGTAATAGGATGGCTTTCGTCAGCTGGCAATTAAATTGTGTGACTAATAATTCAGTTTGTCTTTTTAGTAGATGATGTCTAAGTTTTAGCAAGTGATATCATTTTAGTCGAAAGTGCATTTCAATTTCAAATGATTACACATTACTTTCTATTTAACTCCTAACAACTTTATATTGTTAAAGCCATGTCTTGTTTTTGTCTTATAGAAAAAAAATCTTTAAAAAAATACTTATAGGAACAAACAGGAGTAATCAATAAATCTTCCACCTTCATTATTTGTGTGATGTGCTAAAAATTTCCACTATAAAGTTTCCACACAAAAAAACCCTCCTTTTTTTCTTCCTACTTAAAAAAAAATATCTGACAGTTTTCCACCAACAACTTTCCATTGGCTTCAGCCACCACAAGCTAAAACTTCTTCATCTTCATTTTTGTGTGGATCTGCATTTTACGCTCATCTATCTGTGTTTCCATCGCTCACTATGATGATCGAGTTGCCTGTTATCATGTGACATGCTAATAAGAGTGGTAATGCAATAACCAGGATAGTTGCAGCTCTAACAAGCCGCTGGTCCAGCGCCATCTCAGCAAAACACAGCTTAAAATGATTATCTTGATTTAATTAAGCATACTTTGTAATTGTAAAAAAAGTGCTAAGTGTGATATACTTTGTAATGTGTCAATGTACACCATTTGTAATGATGCATGTGGCCTACCTACCTGCGTGTGCGTGTGTCTGTGTGTGTGTAGCCTGCTCAAGTATCTTTCACTTGGGATCCTGCACTTGGGCTAACCCCACTCTGTGCTGTGGAATTCAACTCAGAAAACAGCTCATACCCAGGAACTACAAAGGCTTCATTCAGTGTCCCATTAACAATCAGGCGCACACACATACATATAACTACTCATACAGGAGGGGGAGACACGCCTAAACGGCCACGGCAGGACATCATTCAGACAGATCAGTAGTAAAACAAACAAGATTTGGCAATGATACGTTTAAGGAGTTTATTAAAATATTATCTATGTCGCACATTGATGTGTGTGTGTTCTGACCTGCACGGGACTTTGTTTGACCTCGTTGCTTCCAGGAGAGTTGAGACCAGAGGCTTGCTGTAGAAGAAACTGTCTGGCTGCCTGGAGTGCCTATGAAAGATAGAAAATTGGATAATCAAATGAATAAAAGGACATCATTTTTACAGACATGCTTTACTTTGAAACTGGAAAAAAAAAGTTCAGTTTTACACATCTAAATGAGAATGTAAAGTAAAGGTTAAACAACCGAAGCTAAATAAAATCAATGAGGGCTACTTTAATAATGTCTTTGCTTTGTTAAGTCTATGGAGCATGACCGAGACAATTCATCAGAGCACTCATTCCATTCAAAACCTTTGATTTTAAATGCTGCTTTCAACTCTTTCCTGCTTTGTCCCCATCTTTCTCATACACTCTCTTGACTATTTAGCCACTTTGCAGAGGTCATTGCAAAGTGGCTTTTCTACATCCTCTGAGGCAGAAGTATGTCAGCGTATCTTCATGTGTGCCCGCTGGACTGTGTTTGTGTTTGTCACACTGATGCAAGAAATTGTACGCTCTGATGTGCCCCGAAGAACTATGACTAACCGCCACCCACCTTTTCATTACTCCTCCTTTTCCCGGTTCTCCCTTGTCTGCCCTTCAGCGCTTTCCATCTAAACCAGTGACACCATCGCTCACCAGCTCCGTTTCCATTCTTTCACTCTTTGCCCTTGAGTGTTGCCAATTCATCCTAAAAATGCTGCAAAGTAAGCCATCTCTCCCGCTTTCTAAGCACATCTTTTTTTTCACTCACTCTCCCTTCCTTTATTTTATGTTTTTCTTCTTTTCTGCATTGTGCTGATTGTCTCGGTATTAAAGAACAAATCAGCCATCATCAGGAAAAATCCATCCCGGAGGAACAGGCGTTTTTGTTGGAATGTTTGAACAACCCCAAAAACAAAACAAGAAAACACCCATCTCACAACACAAGGGCCGCCTTGCCTTTACAGTTAATCACACACACACTCGTACACACAAACTCAAGCTCAACCTCATGACGGAGGGTTAGAGAGCGGAGACAGCAGGATGCACATTTGCTTCCTCTGACTCAAAAGGGAAAGGTTCCTTAGTAAATATTGATTTATGAAAGTCCATGCGAGTGTGTATGTGTGTGTGTGGCAAATTAACGGCCAGAATGAGGGATGTTCTTTGCTATGGAAGCTCTTACTCAATCGCTCAGCAGTAGAAATCAGCACGACTCCAACATTTCACAACAGCAGAAGATTATGGCACGGTGAAACAAAGCTGTCAGTCATTTATTGAATTGTCAAATTAAAAAAGGGGCTGCATTAAATAATGTTTAATTACAAACCCAGAGAGGACAGATTAGTGCGAGACAGAAAGAGTGAGAAGTTCTGTGTGCAGTCGCAATGATGAAAACCATCTGTACAGAGCCCACTTGCTACTTTTGCTGAGACCGCAATTAAAAACATGCACATGCATACACATACATGGGTGTGTGCAGGCACACAAGTGAATTTAACACTTCGAAAAAAAACTCAAAACCTTGAGAACCCCCTTTTTTAGCTAGTTTGACCTCAGCATTGAAGCCAGCACAGACACACACACGCACACATATGCACACATAGACAAACATAACCGCCCAGTTTGTTGGCATGTGGTGTGAATTACTTCTTGAACACCCCGTCTGCCCAAAGAGTGAGTGTGTGTGTGCATTTATCTGTGTGTGAGTGAGCGTGAGTGTATGTTGGCAGGAGTTGAGGAGGCATGTCTGGCAACAATAAGGGACAATTCCACCCAAATTACCACCCTGATTACCACTATATTAAAGAGCCATTTATGGCTTTCATAAACGCTACAACCAAGCAGAGGTGATGCCTGTCTCCTCTCCTATACGCCTGCTTGTGGATGTGTGTGTGCGCCTTTTAAAGACAGGTAAAACTAATAAAATATGTTGTTTTAGTTTGGAAAACAAAACTAAAATTATACCATGTATGAATAAACTACTAATCAAGACATATAGAGCAGTTAATAGAAGTTTTTCTAAAAATAAAATAATAAGTTAAAGATTAAATCTTAACTTTTAGAATAGTTTTTTTATACATCTAGAATTTAAAAGGAAAAACTGAACTTGTACAACATAAAAAAATTACATCCTTTTTTTTTGGCACTGCATAATTAAACTGTTTTTATGCAATTCTGAATACTTTTCATGTTGGGAATTTTTTATATGCAAAAAAGTCAGGAAAATTCAGATTTTAATGTAAAGGAAATGTAAAGGACCAATGGTTTTAGTAGGTTTGTATTAAGTATATACTGTATATATATATATATAAGAGAAGATGGCAATAAACTGATTTAATTTTTTTTCTTGTTGTTTTACAATGTCGGTAAAATGAGTTTATGTTCAAAAAACCGTGCAAAACATTTAGGTGAACTTTATAAAAAATGTCAACGCAGTTACAAAATCACAATTTAATCTCTAGTTTCACCTTTATTAGTCGCCAAAACTTTGATACTGTTTCAGATTGGGTGAAAAGACTACAATCTTTTGCCAAACTTATCAAATTCATGGCTTTAACTTTAAAGTTTTTACTGTCTTACATTTCAACCAAAAATAAAACTTTCAGCCTCACGTTCACTTTCAAATGCCCCACATTGGATCTGACCTCAAAACACCTCACCCATCTCATTCCTGTTTCCCTGAAGACAGCGTTCAATGAAATTGTGTCATTTCATTGGGAAAATTTAAAATGTGTCTGACACATTGTGGAAAACTACGTTTGATCAATCTTTAGAGGCCTTTGGATACAAAGTGGCTGTCATTTTGTAACTCCTTTTTGAACATTTTTACTTGAAAAACAGTTATTTTCAAAGCACACATCCACCTGTTCCCTTCATACAAGCACAATCATGCCATGAAGTATTTAACAAGTATTTCACCCATGGGATCTATTTGTTTCCAATCAAAAGAGAGGCCAGGCCAAACAAGTGACAAACATAACCCTGTACAGTGGCTTTCATAGTAAGTTGGTATCTGGGGACATTGTGTTGCCTGATCACAGTTTAATATACAGAAAAAATGTTGGCATGTTGTGCACAGAGGTCAGGCTGCTGACCTGTACAAAGGGACCGACGGTGGAGGAAACTGGGAAAATAACACCTTTGAGAATTTATGCTAAAAGGGTGATTTGAAGTGTTTACTAGAAATACAAAATACTACCAGATCACAGCTACTGTTAATAGGATTAATTAGAGCTATTAACCTCTAAGATCATTTAAAGATAAGTTTGATAAGTTGTAGTTTTCTTAGTAGTTCAAAATTATTTTTGGATTGTTGATCAGTTCTTTTCCCCACACACTAACCAGTGACACTAAAAAGATCAGTTTGTAGACAGTCAAACAGATTAGTTCGTTGTATCCATAAAATAAAATAGCCACAATAACAACACGGATCGATGTCTTCTAATGGATGAATTAGCTAAATATTAATCTTTGCCAAGTTTTTCTGGGACAGGCATTGGTTTTTGTGATTATTAAATAGTCAAGAAAAAACAACTAAACTACTAAAATGAAGTATTTAAATACTACTCGTAAAAGTTTATTTGTAAGCCAGTCGTAAAAGTAAAAGGTTACTAGCTTTGCAGTTTATTTGTGTGGTTACTAATACATCAGCCATAACAAATGTAATCATTTCAACTTGAATAAACGCTATTACAGACTATTGCAAAAACACATGTGGGCTAACTTGGCAAAGTAACTTGTGAACACATTGTCTGAAAGACAGAGCTAGAAAAAAGAAAAAAAATGAAAAAGAATAAGCACATTCTTTTACATCTAATCAAATTTATTATATAAAGCACCTTTCTTTACTGCAGGCTGTGCAAAGTTCAATGAGATGTCAACAGGAGGTGAATAACTAACAAAAAAGCAAATATTGTGTAGTCCGTCTTTACTCTATGAGCAGGTTTGGCCACACACACACTGCATGAACAGAACAAAAAAATACATCAGCAAGCAAAGCCAAAACCTCTCATGTCTACTTTGTCAAGAAGCACTTCTCTTTTTTGACCCTTCTATTTCATTTCTACTCTTCATACTCACTCTTTTTCTATGAGACATTCACCCCTCCCTTAACCAACTACTCGCACACACACGCTCACACCAGCTCCTCCAAGACTCCCCCCTTAACTCCCCGTTCCCCCTGTGGCATTCTTGGGGGCTCACTGCACCTTTAAAGAAAATATGAGGGAGGCCTAAGAGGGAGGCCCAACAACAGAGTCTTTGTGCTGCCGCGGAGCACACACGCATACACAAACATGCGCACACACATACACACACACACATATGCACACATCAGTGGTGTCAGACAGGTTTTATTAGAGTGAGAGCGGGAGGGAGGAGGAGGAAGGGGAAGGAGGGGTGAGGAGGTCACCGCTCAGCTTGGAGGCCTGAGAGCGCAGTTTGAGTGCACAAGTGTGTGTGTCGGTTCAGTGTGTGAGTTCTTCTGACTTGTCATCGCTCCTCTCTGTAAATCATCGCCTCTGACACAGCCTTTAATAACAGTGCATTTTTTAATTCAGCAGGGTCAGAAACGTGCATACACACGCACGCGCCCACATACACACTCTCAGTAAGACCTACTTTCACACTTTAACAGGACTCCAAAAAATGGTAAACAACTTTGTTTTTCTGAAAAACGAGAAACTTGATGGTCCAAAAAAAAAGGTAAAGATGCTAAAAATGCTCTTTTGCCAAATGTGTATCATCATCTTTGCAACAAATGAGTTTAAAAAACTACTCTCTAAACACAAGATGAATGGGATGTGATCATAAGTTCAATTTATCTCTGTGTATGCGTCTGTATGAGTGTGTGCGGAGGAGTGTGCGCCTGGCTCAGGTTGCTAAAGCAAACAGGTCTGTGTGTGTGATGAATCTGGCCTCTAATCCGCCCAGTGTGTTTAGGTGATACAGGGAGAGAGAACCTCGGAATAAGCGAAGAAATCTAAACAGAAAGGCATAGCAAAGGAAAAGCGGAGGGGGGAGAGAGAGAAAGAGACAGGTGGGTACCATATGTTGGAGTAATCCGTCAGCACTGACTGAGGTCCATTGTTGACGGCCGAAACGAAACAAACCCGTCCCCCCCTACTGCCCTCTCCCCTTCGTATCCCCCCATAGATAAACAGCCTCCGGGGCAGACAGTGGGCTGTCTTTGGGGGGAGAAGGAGCAAGAGGAGGGAGTTATGGAAGGGCAAAGGGGGAGGCAGGTGGTATCAGATTTCTTTGCTCTTGGGCCGCCGAGAAGAAAAAAAAAGACCACAAGTGAGGATGAGAGACAAGCTCATTGTTTCGTCTGTTTCAACAGCATCTCAGAGTACTGATCTCTTCTAAACCCAAAAAAAAAAAAGCTCTACCTCACAGGCTCAACAGACAGGAAAGAGAGGCCCATAATGCCCCTCTACTCCTTTACTCTCTCTACACTTCCTCCCCCCGGAGAGAGCGACAGATAGAACGACTGCTAAGTAGATTCGGGGTGAAGATGGAGGAAAGAGCTCGTCACACCCAGCTGCTCCTCCACAGGTCTGCATGCTTTCTGATTTTGGATCAGTAGGAGAGACCGAGTTCGGAAAGCAGCAGTGGTTTTTTTACCTCTTTATTCTCCACATCCTTTTTACTATATCTCCGTCCTGAAGGGCTGTCATTGAAGCTGAACACTGAGCTAAAGCTGTGGCAATGCTGCCGTCCTCCTGGGTCATTCCTGTGATCTCTCATATCCACTTCTGTCTTTGACACCACAGAAAGAAAAGAAAAACACTTTAAAACTTTTTAAAACCATGCGGCACTTTTATTTGCTCCCTCTCCTGTTTTGTTCTTCACCACTCAACAGGTTTTTATGTCTCTTAATCTCCTTCATCTTTAAATCCTTTACTTTCCCAGGAAACTGAAAGGAACAAATGATCAGAGGAAAAATAAAACAAGACTGAGATGTAATGCAGTCTGCCAAGCATGTTGATTTACTAAGAGGACAACAATACACAACACAAAGTAGTGCCGGCTTGATGACTTTAGGTATTCACACTCGTATACACCCACCCTCATTATGTACACAAAGTGAGATCACTAAGGAGGTGACAGTTAGTAAGATTGTTATATGACTTTGAGGCATGTATGTGCGATAGCTTGGTTACAGCCACAGTTGGATCTCGTATATCAAATGCATCACTGTCACTCACCACAAAAACCAGATTGCTTTCCCAGATCCCTCCTACTATATTTCTCTCTATCCACATCACCCGATCTGTCTTTTTCCTTCTCTTTGCCTCACTATATATTGCAGAACTCTTAAAAAAAAAAGTTCGGGTACCATTTGTTTTAAAGCCCTCTGATTTTCGAGCTCAGACCCCTCCCCCTCTCATTTCTGCAAATCTGTTGCCCATACACTCGTTCGACACAGTAAATTTTGACAGCAGATATGGCTTCAAGAGAGTCCTAAAATAGATTGCCCAGACGTACAAATGGAAGTCTTGTGAATGCAGCTGTTGGCCTTATGAGGCGACCCCAGATGTCCACCGACTTTCAGGTTATCGACAGCATAGGATTAACTAACCACAGACTCAAGGTAAAACTTTTACCCATTGCATCTGCTTCAATCTGTTAACACACGATTGTTGAATCAGTTTTTTTTTTTACAAGTTGCACAATGACGTCAACCTCTAGAAATATTATTAGCGTCCTCGTTTTTATTTCACTGTTGTTGACAACCACAAAGTCGAGGGAAGTTTTCCTTCTAACAGTATAGCAGCTGATTTCACTTTTGTTAATAATTTCCACCAGACAGTAAAATTTAGGGAGAAATTTTTTGGGGTTTTATTAGGGACAGAAGCACAAATGGGAGAAAGTCTGCCGAGCAGATAGCAACAGCTGTGGAAAGAAAAGCCAATTATGTTCTAATAAGTAGAGGAAAAAAGAAATAATATTTGTGCAGTGTGAGGCATTTGGCCGGTTGTAAACGGGTGTAAAAAAAAAAAACTTTAAGGAATGCCATGTAGATTTAGGCGAGATCAAGAGTTTCTTGGAAGTAAACATATACATAAGTGGGAAGGGGTGGCTTGAACCAAATCCTTTCTAAAGCCTGTCAATTTCACGGTGGGTTACAAATAAACTATGCTTTTCCAGACCTTCACTCCTTTTTCTCCCTGACTCTTCCGCACATATGCTCTCTTTTTTTCCTGGTATTAATCAGGTTTTTCCACCTTCCCATTACCCTTGGCCTCTCCACGCCCCGCCCCACCTTTACACCACTTTTTGTGTGATTTGTTTTCAGGAGCATGGACTTGAAAACAATTGTCCACCAAAATAACTGAGCTTAAGCACAGCTGAATGCCGTAATCTGTTTAGGACGCCAAGCGGGAACAATCTGGGACACCTTGGAAACCACCAGCCAGCGGCGAATTTCTTTCAGCTATTTAATGTAATGTTTCCGCAATATAAAGGCATCGTTTGAGAGCTGAGGTTTTAAAACAGCTGAAGCAAGCTTCTCTGGGCCCAGACTGACCATTAAGAGAGGAAAGACCGCATGCAAGAGCCAGTGCAATAAAAACTCACAAACTCCAAAAGAACTTCAAAATATGCTGTAATGTATGAAGACCCTGGGTGATTTGGCATTTTTTTCATTTACTATTTTTCACAAAAGGGACCTGTTCTAAACTTCAGGGACTATGCCGTTTTCCAGATGGTTCTCTTCAGTTCAGAACTATTTTGCGGAGCTTTAAAACTTCTCTTTTTCCACTTAATCCCAACACTGATCTAATGTTTCTATTGATTCCTAGGGATATACAAAACGGTATAAAAAAGGAGAATGAAATCCCAGGACTACTTTATATCATAACACAATTCATTCTCATCCACAAACATAGTAAATCCACATATATGAAAAAAATTGTTGCTTTCTGGGAAGATATAAGGCTATTTCTTTTTTATTTGTCATATCAAGTGAGAGAGTATGGTGAGAAAGATGCTTAAAGTTAATGATGAAGTGGGCAGGGACAAAAAAAGAGAGGAACTCCCTTAGTGGGAATATCAAAACAGCTCCCTCTGTACTGCAGGCCTCATCTCAGTCCAGGCGGCTAATTGATGGCAAATAGCTCTACAGCAGTTTCCCTACACACACACACACACACACACACACACACACACACACACACACACACACACGTCATACGTTATATACACATATGCAGTTTCCTTGCGGTTTTCAACACAGCTCGTTTGGCAGGAGAGGAAGGTCTCACTCCAGACAGACCCAACCCATAGAGGAAACACACACATGCACACACAGACAGTGTGCCATGGAATATTCAGTCTTCTTCTTGCAGAAGGTGGGACAGTTAAGAAGCTTGGGAAGATAAGGCCATTTAGGTGTTGGGTCTTAGCTGGAGGACTTCTAGAGTTTATGGGTTTTTTTCTGCTAAACACAAGAAACTTATGCCAGACCAGGCTGTGACGAGGATAGCACTAGCCTGGCAACCAGGCCTCACATATGGAAACTGTTTAACTCTTATTATTAATAACCCCCAAAAAAGAAAAAAAGAGAGAAAAAAGCAAACTAATAACACATGCAAGACACTGCCAAGATTGGCCTCAGAAGCAGAAGGAAAACACATACATACACAAACAGAGACTGGCTGCAGACACAAATACATACACACACAAAATGAAATACACACTCAGACACCTATTGGTTAAACAGAAAAAAAAAAAAACACTGAAAGCAATCGGTCTGTGAAAAGTATTAGTCTGCCTGCTGGCTTTGATGGAAATAAAAAAGTCTTTCATGTTTCTTGGTTCAGAGGTTTTTTTTACACCTGGTTGTGGCTTTGGGGATTGAGATAGACACACCCTCTCACCCACCCTTACCACACACACACAAACACCGGAAGTGGGCAGGCAACAAAGGCTGGTTCATGTACGACAAGTTAAACTTCTAAAAAGCAGAAAATCTTTAACTTCCCCAAATGAGGGTGGAGTGTGCTCTAAAAAGGGGAAATGGGAAATGTGTGCAGGACTGTATGTTCTATGGGGGCTGATCCATCCAGATGTAAAGAAAAAACTTCTGTTTTACCGATTGAACGAGCAGAAGGATTATTATTTCAATTTATACTCTTAAAAAACAAGCTTATTTTTGTTTTCTTTTTTTTTTTTTTTTAGCATTGAAATAACTTTTCTCATCAAGAAAATTTCTTTCTACTAAAAGTTCAGAACAAATCCTAAAAGAAACCCACAAGGCCAGCAAAAATTTTGTGGTAAATGTTAGTTACTTAAGTTTAACTAATGTGGTTTGTTCACTAAGTAAAGAGGCCCACTTTTTCTCATAACTTCCAAAAAAAAAAAACTGAAGCAAAGAAAGTTTTTATGAAAACACAGTGCTCACTATAAAAAAAAATCGATGGTTTAAAATGCCATTTTAATAATTTTTAAAGACCTAATCCAGGCATCATTAAAAATTGTTGTAATTTTTGTTCTATAATAACTACAGAACATCCTGTACTTATTTTTCTCAAAGTTTTACTAACATTGAACAACTTTTGATGTTTTTTTTTAAATGTTTTTATTTTGTCATGGAAATCCAAACTAACGAAACAACAAACGCACTCTATCAGGTGAAAAAAGGACGCCATGCTCTCTTCCTGTGCTCCAGAAGAAGGCAAACAAAAGGAAAAGAAGAGCTACATTCCTCTCCTCCTCCCTGTTGACTCTAATCTCTTCTTTAAAATGGCTCGCACAAAGAGTCAGCGCAGACTAGCTAATTAGCAACACTTTAGGTCTCTGCAGCTTTTCAGTGTGTGCTGTGTATATGTGTGTGTTCATTGTGTGCATCCCGGCCTCTCAGCTGTTTCCAGGGTAACTGCTTTGCCTAGGAGCCTTGCAAGCGTTGCACATTTTGTCTTTTATTCTTTACTTTCTCTTGTTCCCCTTGCTGTGTCCATCTCTTTCTGTGAGTTTGGAGTGGAGGAATGAAGAGACTCAAAGAGAGGATGCAATGACTTGTATGGATGGGCGGGTTAGGGGGTTGCAAACTATTGCATTTTGTATCACCACTGTGCCTCAGAAGTATCTTATCTGAAGACATATCAATTAGAACCAATTATGGCTGATGCTTTTGATCAAGAAAGAACCACACGCTAATAGTTTCAACACACTGACCAGTAGGATGAAGTAACCCAATGTATATGAAAAATCAGTTTAGTTACCCTGTTGGTAACGAAAACAAACTTTTTAGGATTATAAACCAACCACAAGATTTTCTACCTTTGATAGTGAGTTTAACGTAGTTCAAGTGCTTCCGAGTGATTCTGTGGAAAATAAACTCAACACAACTAATTAAGAGTTACAGACAAAATTGAGTAGATAGAACAGTGCTTCAAAGCACACTATTGTACAGCCTACACTTCATATTTTTTTTTTATCCAGATGTGTCTTTTTTAGTTGCAAAGCCTTTGCCTAGATCTACCAGCCATTCTTTACTGCGTCCATGCAGGCTGATCTAATCCAGTGAGCCACGTCTTCTGTTGATTTGCTCCTTTTCGAACAGACTTGAAGTTTCATTTTATTCCTGTGCTCTCCAGACTCTGAACAGCAAACCCCATTACAAAGTAGCTTCTACTGTTTTATTGAGGCAATGATAAATGAGGATAATAAATCAGCTTTGATTTCAGAAATTCACAAAACTACAGGCAGCCATTCATGTGAGATTAGACTTTCCTTATTGGAGAAACACAAAAGCAACAAAACTGAAAAGGGATCGGTAGTGGGAACCAAAATCCCTTCTCAACTTTCATTCGGTGGAATCACCGCCATTCAAAAGCCTGGCTGGAGAAAGCAGTAAAGAAAGTTTTATGGCCGCTCATAAATGCAACATCTCGGCATCTCAAAATTAACTTTAAATGTGCGAAAAAAAATTACTGAATTAGAGTGACAGGACAAGGCAGCCATGTAAAAGTCATTAAAAATACAAAGGATTTTTTTCTTAATATTTCACAAATGTGTTTCTGGTTGTGACCAAACTCTGGATGAATAAATTGGATCTCTCTTTCATTTCCCAGATGAATCAAAAGGCAAAAGATATACGTAAAGAGAGTTGGTAATGATTTTGAGACCCCTAGAGGAAATCGGGGCTGGGTAGCAGCGGGTGTTTTGTGACGCGAGGTAACCCAACTTCCCCCTCCTCTGTCCCAGGATGACCTTTCATGACCTGTGCACTGTGTTGACCTCACACATAAAGAGGAAGGCCTGGTCCAAACCAGGGCACGGCTTTTAGGAGGTGACAGTACTCAGGGGTAGACCCTGGACTAATTTACCAGCTAGCACTTACCATAGATGGATGGAAAAAAACACTCATATATTCAAAACACACAAGGGTGTGAGTACTGACAATAAAGTGTAAAGAAAACCAGAAAAGAGAAACAAATTGGTGAACTATGATAAAAAAAAAATATATGGCTAATTTGATAATATGTCGCCAATACATCAATAAAATCTCTTTTCAATTCCTTTTTTTTGTCAAATCACTCTTTTCACCTTTCTCTACTTTTCACTGGTGACCTAAAAGTGAACTCACCGGCAAGCTGGAGGTCAAACAAGACATAACTGTCCCAGTGACCAACATTCACCTCCCATAATTTAGCAAAGCTGGAGAATCGGAGACCTCTTCAAACCTCTCCACCTCCATTCATCCAGACCAATTACTGAGTCTAGCCAATCTAACAGGAAGTCATACGTTATCTTAAGCATCCAGCGTTTTACACACACAACACACATCTGTGGCGGAGTGCTGCTGACAAATGCACGCTCTTACACACTAAACAGCTATCTTTCATCAGTGTTTGTGTATATCTGAGATCTGTATCAGTTCCCCCTGATCTCCAGTCATCATTGCGGCTTCTTAATTACACCCTTCATTAACTCACATCAGCTCTGCGCAAGTGTGGAAGGATCAGTGAGTGTGTATGCATATGGGAGTGAAGGAGAAACAAAAATTGCTGGTGTGTGCGTGGATGCACTAGAGGACACAACAAGCACTGAAGAAAAACTAGAACATGACAAATGGGAGCGGGGATCGAAGCTCTGAACCAATTTCTAAAACTGCCTTTTTCTAAACCAATGTTCTTTTTAAACCTCCAGGGAAGGGAGACCACTGCTACACAGTCAACCTCTCACTTTATATTTGCTGGGAAGGGAGAAAAAGACAGAAGAAAGAGGGGGGAGAGCCTCTCAGGCTGGTTTAGTTGACCGATGAGTGGCACTCCCAAGAGGAAATGGCACCTTTCCGCCAACGTCTCTTTCCTTTTCCCTCCTACTTTTTCCACTTTACCTCATCACCAGCAGCTACTACTGGAGCTGCTGGATTATAAAAGGCCATTAATTGATGGTAAAGCAAAAGCAGGACACAGGGATGGTTGAGAACTGAGGAAAGGAGAGATGAAGGGGCGGAGGGGGTGTAGAGCTTACAGTGTGGACTCACATCTGCAAAGTAAAAAAAAAAGGTAGGAGAGACTTAGACACAGAGAGAATTGAAGACACCTGGTTCTCGTCAGAGCACCCTTCACCCAACCGCACACACACGCGCACATACACACAAACACTTTGAGGTTTGTTAGGATTTATCCTGCTTACATTTCTTCTCTGCTATGCATCATTTCACGTCCACACCCGGCACCTTTACAAAGTGCCATACACACTCTTCCCTCCACTCTCCCTTTTCCTCTTCTCCTTCCCCTACACACCACGACTCTCCACCTTGTTTACCCTCCCTCATCTTTTGCCCTTTCGATGATGGGGCAAAAACTGGTCTTTGCCTCCCCTCTTCACTTTCTTCCCTCTTTCCCGCTCTGTTCTTTCTGGGGAGGCAGACAGGCCACATTCCACAGGGAGGCCCAGGCGCCCTTTTCTGACACGTCTCAGCTTTACACCCCTCCCTCATCTCTCCGTTTCTTCTTTCCAGCCCACAAATGCCCCCATCTCTCCCACCATGCTGCCTATCGCCTGTCTTCTTACCTCCATTTCCTCTGACTGGTTGTCGCACCTCTTCGGGACATCCCATCCACATTTGTATTTCTATATCTCCATATCTCTATCTGTCTCTTTACCTCTTCATATCTCTATCGACCTACCCACCTACCTATGTATGTATCTGATAAATAGGGGACGGTTAAAAAGGATTTGATGGTAGCCATTTCTCCCAGGTTCCCAAGGGCCCTGTGGAAAAGATGTCTTTGTGTTCTGACACCACTGTTGGGAGTTTTGTGTGTCCGTGTGTGAGAGAACGTCTGTGTGTCTTTTCTGCTCCAACGAACACTGGCATGGTGTTTAAGCACAAACAGTGGCCTGCACTACACCTTCAGGTGAGAGACTGAAGCGTGGAGGAGGAACAGGGAAAAGAGGAGGAGGGGGCATCCAGAAAGTTTGAGGAAGGTAGCAGAAAAGCTGTTCCTAAGAATCTTTAACAAAAACTTAGGGTAGGTGTAAAAATTATTCATTCAAGCAATGTCAAAACTTTCTTTCTCTGGACTTATTTTTTCATCTCCAAATGATTCTCATGACTAATTATAAATTGGCACAAGATCAAATTTTTATTTATACGACAACAAGATGTCACAAGTTGTGACAGTGTATCATTGTGGGGGGAAATTTTTGAGATTGGAGCTCATAATTTTAGAGAAATCTTATTTTTCTACAGGAGCAAATTTTGGAATCTGGAGGAAAGGTTGTGCTTGTCTTTCGTGGACCACAGAGAAGAGAAGGAAAAAGAAGTACAGTGAATTAGAGGAAGAGAAAAAGATGGAAAGGGAGAAAGAGCTATGTTTGTGGTTGGTAACCCGCTCAGGAGAGGAAATACCAGGGTGCGCACACACACGCAGGTGCAAAAACATAGAGAGCATAGACTTGTCCAGGAGAATAAAGACCCGCTTTGTATTGGCTACAAGTTTGGTGTTAATATGTGTGTATTTGTTCATATATATGTGTGTGTGTGTGTGTGTGTGTGTGTGTGTGTGTGTGTGTGTGTGTGTGTGTGTGTGTGTGTGTGTGTGGCTGAGGGTTGCTGAGGAAGCAGGGTGAGGATGCAGTCAGGAGGAGGATGGAAAGTAAATGTCTCTGAGTGCTCTTCATTCACCTGAGGCTCCACCATTATAATTAGAGGGAATAATTTTAGCATCACTGAG
Source organism: Neostethus bicornis (assembly GCA_902685375.1). NCBI lineage: Eukaryota > Metazoa > Chordata > Actinopteri > Atheriniformes > Phallostethidae > Neostethus > Neostethus bicornis. The sequence goes on along the minus strand of LR738557.1, from coordinate 12,623,460 downwards.
GAAACCCAGTTTTTTTTTTCCCTTCCCTCCTGGGTTTCCTCTACTACAAACTCAAGTGGTGTTAGAGAGCCCAGAACTCAGGCTGACCCCAGGTTGGACGCAGCATATTGTATATTTCTTATAAACTAGAGGAATAAATAATATAGAAACTAAACCAATAAATGTGTCATCTCTCTACAAATACCACAAATGTGAGAGTGAAAAGCATGACTCAGCAGATTTCCATCATTAACTGACCAGCAGACATTTTTGTTCGCTTACGGAAAAATGACTAACATGAAATCCCTGAATGAAAAAAAAATATTTTGAAGTGGTGTGTGTATGTGGATGTGTGGTCTCAGTGGATGCCAAACTCCTTCAGAGAGCAATCAGCAGAGTTATGTGTGTTTAAAGGAAATAAAGAATACAATAAGGATTTTGATCCCAAATGTTCTGGGGAAAGTTCGGAAATTTCCTTTGACACATCGACCAGCATGAGTGTGTGCTTGCGAATAAGTGTGTGTGAGTTCATTTGTGCTTGTATGAGGAAGTAATAAAGGGATAGAAGAATAGTAATTAAAAAACGTCATTTCCAACACTGCAATAATAAATTATTTTGCATCCAAGGCTTGTGAAACAATAAGATTGAACTTGTTCTCTATGCAGGCAGGTATTGCCTCAAATGTTCATAGATTGCGACATCATACGAGTTAAAAAAATTACGACAATCATTTTTAATGATGAACTGTGCTTCACTAGAATAAACTAGCAAATTGTTAAGTAAAAATTAAAGCATTGTTGATCTATCTTGTTAGAGTTCAACTACATTTACCAGAGCTTAGCACATAAGTGTTGACAGCCTGCTGTGAACACACTGTTCTAAATTTTTTTAAAGTACATTAGTTCATGAGTTGCACAAAAAGAATGTGTAACAAAACATGCCCTCATAGTAAGAGGAATGTAAAATGAAAGCCTGACTTGTACAAAGAGTACACAAAGACCTCTAAACAAGGCGATCAGTCAGCATGGCACACACTAACACACCTGTTGCTGCTGCAGGTGCAGCAAGTCGACCGGACTGATCTCTCCATTGGTGTCTCCGTTAGAACCACCCTCTCCACGTCCTCCTCCATCTGACTGGCTGCTGAGGCTGCTGACTCCATTCTGGTTGGATGGTGTTGTTCGAATTGTCTCAGAAGCTGATTCCACCATCATCACTGGCACCTGACAAGAAAGTGGAGGACAACACAGAAAAGACTGAGCAAAAATTTGCTTAAACAAACAGAACTTGTGCCACTATTTGTCAAAGATGAATCTATACTAGACAAAAGAGAAGATAAAGAGTGAAATTGTATGTTTTAGTGTGTCATGTTGACTTTATTCAAAGAAATTTTTGGTCATTAAACAAACACACACAGAAACTTGCTCAGAGGCCAAAAAGCACTACCTTTAACTGGAGGTTTTTTGTATGCAAGTGAATATGTGTATGAGTGCAGTCGTGGATTAGGATCAGATAAGCAGCAAATCTAAACTGACAAGGCTGTTAATACTCTGCTATATAGTTAAATAACACACACATTTCTCTAATAATCAGAGGTGGCATGTGTGCGCTGTGTGTGAGCCAGGAGCAGGTTGGTCTTTGAGACAGATCTGTTTGATGCTCCTTCAGAGGGCCTCTCTAATTAGAGCGTGTTCCTTCCACAAAACCCGACAAAACGAGCTGTTCCTGGATGTGTTGTTGTTTTTGAGAAACAACGCCTCGCAAACACACAGGAACATTTGCCATCGTTAGCCGTTTGAGCGTGGGAGAGTCGAGACAGAGAAACACACACGGAGCAGTGTGCACAGTGCACACATGAGGCAGCTAATACAAAACAAAACAAACCTTCACACAAGCACGCCGGCTGTGAACTGCTAATGACGAGCTCAATCTCGTCTTTCTGCCTCATCCAGTTTTAGAAATTAACACACACACAAGTGCATACTTTTAAAGAGGGAAAGTTCTGTGGCTTTTATTCTGAGTGGGTACACAAAACGCCATCGAGGCATCCTACCCGCTGTCTGTGCGTGTTTCAGAGGCGTACAACTCATGCCTTCTGGGGAAACAATAAAAGCCATTTCATGAGAGAATCTAACTTTGCTTTTCCTCTGAGGCAGAAGCAGGTGAACCCGCGTGTGTTAGTATGCATGCTTTTAAAAAAAAAAAAAAAATCAGTGAAACTGACAGCAGGTGAGGGTGTGAGAGATTGCTGGTGGCTTTGTTAATGGAATGCTGCGGAGGGCCAAGTATATGAGCATGTCTCATGTGCGCGTTATGAGAGCAGAATACAAGTGTGTGCATGATAGCTTGTTGAATTTACTTGTTAAAATTTCTGTTAACTTTTTCTACAAAATAAAGATTTTCACTCAAATACTTTGCTGTTAAGCATAAAGTTTAGATTCATTTAAAAGTTTTAACTGATTATGTGCGTCTCATTAGCCAGTCTAACGCAAACTGGCTGCAGTTTTTTGTAAATGATGCTTAATGATTATGTTGTGAATTGGCAAAATTTAAAAACGTTTAAGTTGGATCAAATCTAAAATGACTACAGCTTTGTGACTTAAGGAAAAATAATGGCATCAATACAAATGTACACACATCATTACTCTGTTACAAACCAACTTCTCTAAAAACCAACTTGTCCTTCACAAAAGAAGTAAAACCTTCAAAATAAATGCAAAAAACAACTCAAGTGGTAAGACTTTCTTTATGCACAGTCCCATGTGAGCTCTCATACGTTTTGTCTTAAAGATGATAAGCTGTTTCATTTGGTAACATATTTCACCGGTCGGAGGCTTCTTCCTAACAAGTCACACCACTTGAGAGTCACAAATCTCAGAGCAATAATTTTTTTTCTCCTCATTGACTCTCCCCCTCCTGGCACCCAGCCGCCTGTGAAGTTAGGAGTGAGAAGTAGAGCGTTATTGTGACATTTAAAGCTAGTCACTTAATCTCCAACCTCACTCCTATTCTCTTCCTCCTTCATTTTTCCTCCTCCCATCTCTTTTCTCCTTCGTCCAGACCCCTGATAGTTGAAACTACTCCCTGAGGTAATATTATGAAGCAGTGCATAGTGCTGAGTGATCAACAGATCTCACCGCGCAGTCCACTGACTTGGCACTGCAATAGAAACTCCTCACATCATCACACATTTCGCTGAGCATGAATCATCGACAGCTATCTAGCCTGAACCATACAGTGGTGTGCTGTAATGTACTGTAAACCCATCTGCTTCTTACTCTTTCTCATTGACCTTATTAGCAATGAGGGGAAGAGAGATAAAGACGAGCTGAGAGACGGAGCTTGCAGGTGGACAGGGACCTAATGGGGAAATGGGGAGTGCCCTCTTTGCACACACAGGCAGTGTGGTGGTATGCTCGTCTAAAGGGTGTGTACTCTGTCATATCCTGTAATGGGTGTATATAAGCTAGTGTAATGGAGGTCGAGAAAAAAGGCAGGGGCATAAATCTACCCTGAAGTCTCTGATTAGGGTTATGATACTCACATGCACGCGCACGCACAGAGCCATAAGTTTAAGTGTTTCTGGCAGCAAAGAAGAGCTGCCCGTGCAAAGGCCTGCCTCAACCCGCCGCTCACTCACTCCGTGTCTTTTTCTCGCACTCCCAATCTCCGTACATGCTCAAACCCTCTCTGGCTGAACCCCTGACCTGAGAGTGTGTGGGGAGAGACATTCCCACTACCCCGAGGGGACGGAGCGAAGGAGGGAGGAGCGCAGATCAGAGAGATAAAGAATGTGTTTGGAGGAGAGGAAAATAAAAGGCCTTCTTTGCCTTTTAATTGGGATGGAGAAGAAGGGAAATAGGACTCAACATGTTTTTGATGACTCGAGTGTATGTATATGTGTGTGTGTTTGTCTAAGAGGCTGACACCTACCTTTGTACTTTAATGGATTAGCTCACTGGGTGCATGTGTTTATGTGTGTGTCAGGTGTGATTGATGAGCGGAGAGAAGTTAACTTGAGTCCTGTTAAGACATGCTGCTTGTTCAGATGTTCCCGAAAATGTTGCCTTAATAATATTCAAAATTCAGCTCCCCTCGCTTCTTCCCACCACTTTGTGTGTGAGTGGAGTTCAAACGGGCTGAGCCAAATGCCCAGTGAGCTGGCTCAACCCAGCTGCCTCTCCGGCTTTGTCCGAGGGATTGGTTCTGTCAGATTCCTCCTGGTCACCGCTCGTCAAAAACATTAAGCCGAGCCGGTTTGCCTCTCTGTGTGTTTGTGTGTGAGGGGGAGGGAGTTGTGTACAGTATTTATGTGTGCATCTGTGTTTACAGCAGCTTAGTGGGATAATAAGTCTTTATCATGTTATGCCTCATGTGGGAATATTTCCAGCAGTCCCAGAACGCCTGTTCTGTTTCCTCCGCCTTGCATCAGCTCACAGGAACGCTGCTTATTAGGCAAAGAACTGAGGGAATAAGGGTGGGAGGCAGCGGGAGCAGAGGAAGGAGGGGAGGTTAGGAAAAAAAATGTCTGTACCAGTATCTACACTCCATCATCTATCTACTTTCATCTGACTATTGAATTATCTCTTCTGCACTCTGCTTGCTGTCTTTCTCCCTCTGGTTATAGTGGCAGGTTCAATCCTGGAAAACATTAAAGTCATCACCCTGAAATAGAATCCACATAGGTTATTCTTATGATCTCTGATAGTTCAATCAATATTTGTGAGCAAGGGAAACACTTTTCTAGAGACAATATATAAGAGAGAAAAGGACTCCAATCTGTTCTGTAATGAGGAAAAAGAAATTTGAAGAGCCTTTGTTGATAGTGGAAGTAACTCATTCAATGAAGGATTGGTTTAATTGTATTAACAATGAAGTGTTGTAAGAAATATAACTAGTGTTTTTGATTGTGCTTTCCACCAACAAAAACCCCCCTAAAACCTCCTCTTTACTGCCCACCGCAACAACTCAATCTTTTCTCTAAAGAAAGCGTCACAATTTCTGGCTTCTCTTCTGTGTATTTATGCTTTGATAGGGATGTGAATGTTGACATATGAAGACAGATCACAATTCAATAAACACGAGTCACCCACACACAATCTCCCAGTCTCGCTCTGCAATCTGGTAACAAATCCTCTGCTGTGTAAACGGTTGTGGCCCTGAGGGAATCAACTTAACCCCAAACCCCAGAAGAAACCAAACTACCAGATCTAGGAAGTGATTTAATTTAAAGGAAAACCATAGCATAGTGGCAGACATTGTGGTGTTGTGTGTGCAAAACCAAAAAAAGCAAATATGTCCTGCTCTATAAATTTTCTATATGTGCAGTGGTGACCATGTGACCAGCTGAGAAAGAAGCTCTTGTACAATCACAATCTGACTTCAGCATGAAGCTCTTAAAACAAAAAAATCTGTTGTAAAACTACCTTCTTTTTACAAACCTTTCTACACTAGTAGATAATTAAGTATTTAACTTGTAAGGATATTTTGAGCCTGCTCAGACATGTAGAGAGGAGTTGTTCACAACAATTTAATGCAATTAAATTAATGACAGTCAGACACTTCATGCATTTTTGAAAACATATTCCCAGTGCAGCAGCGCTATGATTTAGCTGACTTTCAGCCCTTTTATTTTTTCAGCTTGATTAAGTCAACATAGTTTAGCAAGCAATCAACAAAACAAAAATCTGTTTCCTAGTAACTGTCTTTTCTTTATAAGAAATTAAAGGCACATCATTGTTCCAGTTGTGAACTAATGTTTTATAGCTTCAATAATAAGTGTGACCTTTATGAAAAATGCTAAAAAAAAAAAAAAGCACACTGTCACACCCAGCCACACCTGTAAAAACTTTACTAAAAACTAAGTTATTGAGTTTCAAATTGGTGCTATAGATTAGTTACGTTACAGCATATTGGATCTGATTAGTGAGATAGACCGCCTAATGGGGTTACAGCTAACAGGACTGCTCCAGGTTACGTTGGCTGTCGTCCATTGCTAACAGGTTGGCTAACAGCAAAGGGCTCATGCAAGATGTCTGTGGCTGCGCTGGCCCGGCTCCAGAGCTAACAGGTGAACTCAAGATATTCAGTCATATGTGAGCCAATATGTTCAACTAGCTGGCTGGCTTCAAAGAGCATCCTCAAAAAGAAAAAAGCCAAGCGAAATTCAGCTACGACTTCCAGTATATTGTGCACCTGGTTAACATAGCACCGCTTTTATTGATAATGTGATTGTGAGAAGTTTTTTTTCTTCTAAAACCAGTACACTTTTTGTGAAAAAGCTTTAAATCAAATCAGTGTAAATTTATGGAAAATATTTTATGATTTTTCCCAGTAAAGTTGTGCAGTAATTTACGTTATATAAACTCCCTCCACATTTCTCTCCCTAACACATATGTTCATTTGCAAACGCATGTGTGAACTGGGAGTCTGCTCGGCCGCTTGAAGTTCTCTGAAGACAAAGTCCTTGTTTACAAAGCCCATAAAGATTAGCCTCCCTTGGTCAGGTGGGTCTGGAGCCATAGGTAAACACATCGTGCATTCCGCACCGATGAGATCGTTCTGTATGTGTGTATGACCGGGGCAAACATTCACTCCTGCCTTCACCTCGACCCTTCTTTCAGAGAGCAGTAAGTGATTTACCAGCTCGCAGACTGCTGTCTGTTCAAAATAATGGAGACAGACACAAAGATACACACAAATATTAGTAGAAGGAGCGGACTTCATGCACACCTCATTTATCTGAGCCTGAAATCACGAGTTGTACATTCCTAAAGAGGTAAAACTCAGTGTGCATGCATGTGCTCTAGTCTGTGAACCGGAAACTGATTGAGAAGGTAAAAAAAAATCTTCTACTTCAGTCTCCATCCTAAGGAGCAGAAAAGACTAAGGTAGGAATGTCAGAATCCACAAATATATAAGTGAGATTGTATTGAATATGATGGGAGAGTACTAAAAACGAATGCAGGGCAAAAAGGGAAAAGAGCTTTTGAAAGAAGGCAATGTGCCTTTATTTAGATCTGAAACCAGCAAGAGTGCCGCGGAGCAATTAGCAGCTCTGTCCTATGAGAGCTCTTTATTAGAATGACCTTCACTGTGAAAGGGGTTGTGGGGCAGAAAAGATGGGGAGGGGAAGAGAGAAATTCTCCAGAAAACACATGCAAAGGCATTAGTGGGGAAATGAACACGTGACATGAACGTAAAATAAATTAATAAACCCAAACTTAAGTGGATTGAGATTTCATTTTTTGTGTTTGAGCGACAGATGTGACATGTAAACTGTGCGTGGGGAATGTGAACTATTTGATTCTTAGAGTTGAAATTCATGAATGCCCAGGCGCAAACACAATTAAAGACTGAAGTCTGTACGTTCCCCCTCTCCCCCTACTTCCCTCACACATCCGATAGAAAGAAAACGTGTGCATGTCTATTTAGGTGCGTGTGAAAAGTGGAATTTCCTTCAGTTAATATTTTAACAAGAAAGTGATCCACTCCTGACACTGATTTCCTTTCCCGTCACTGAATACATTACCAAGTCTCGAAATTTAATTACATGGGACAAATTATATTTTATTGAAAGGCAAAATTGTGAAAGAAACAGAAAAGGGAGACATTCTCTATGAAGATGTAAACGTGCCTTTAGGTGAGAAATAATTTCATTTAGGATCAAAATTTGCATTACAAGGAAGATAAAATGAACAGATTTAATATTACCTGAAAATGAGCAATGGCAACGTACAATAATAAAGGGTTACAACTGGTTTAAAAATAGCAGTCTGTAAAAAATTATAAATAAATAAATATCAAAGTGGACATGATATAATTTTATACATCGCTTTCAAGTTGGGCACTTTTGCATTTCCTAGTTAATTAATAGATTGGATCAGAGCGGGTTTAATCAAATATAATTGAATAAGTCCACAGTAAAAACAGGCCAGACTTTAAAGGAGACATGCAGAGAGAACGATAGCATGTCCAGTTCTCAAATTAATTGAATTTTAGTACTTTTGAACTTGGTCCAAGCTGTTACGGAGGTAATTAACTCACATCCCATCCAAAAGTGCTAAAACAAGATGATATCCTTCAGCATTAAAAATAACCCTCTTTTTCTTTCTGAAAAACTAAATAAAAACCAACACTGTTGCATACCAATATCAGCCAATAATAAATTCTATGTTATTGTTAGTTTTCTGTTCTCTTTTGCTCTTTTCTCCTTACTTTTGTCTTACAGGCCGCAACTAAAATATTAATAGTTTCTCAGGCAGTTCTCATTGTATTAAAAAATGTCTCCTTTATAATTTATCAGAGAAAGAAAAATCTTTGTTATAGTGACAAGCATGCTAATTAATAGAAGTAGAAGGAACATTGAGAGAGTTCATACTAATTTGGAACATGCTAATATTAATAGAATAATTTATGGCGTAGTATAAATAAATTAATAGAGTAATGCATTTGAAAAAAGAGATGCCTTCCATTCAATTTAGAAAAAGAGAGCAAAAAAAAACGTCTGCCTCTTGGACAAGGACATTAATAACACTGTTCCTTCACTAGAACAGAAAAAGAAGAGACAAACTAAACATGTGGTGCTCACTTTTAAAGCGCATAAATATTACAGTCACCTGATAAAATTTGGATGAGCAACAATTGTATACCCTGCCTTGTTATCCTCATTTGCCGTTAAGAGTTTTTGAATAGAAAATTTGTGCGGAATCTGCAAAATAACAATTTTCAGTTTGGATTTCAAATAAAATCTTCCCGTTGGGGTTTGTGTAAACTATCAGCTGCGTGTCACGCTGTGGGCAAGAGATGCAGAGAAATAGAGGGAGAGAGAAGTGGACTGGGTCATTACCATCCTTATTACTCCTCATTAAAAAACAGCCATCACAAAGACATTTTCCTCTGTGTGCATGTGCGCGTGCGTGACCGACGCGTGTGCATGTGCTCGTTCACGATGCTCCTGATGTGCCCATGTGCAAAAAGTGACAAAAAAAGAACAATATAATTGGAGAAATGTACGCAGTAATAATAGGTATTCACAAAATGATAATTCATATTAAACAGGGTGCACAAAGTCAGCCTCATTTGCATGTTTTAGATTATATGCATTTCAAAAGTAATTTCCGCAGGGCATATGAATGACATTAATTCCCGGGCGGGTTCTGCTATAGACCTCAAACTATCAAACACTCAAACATTTAACAGATGAAAAAAAGAAGGGAGCTGGTGCCTTAGCAAGGGGAGATTTCAAGGTTAAAGTATTTGAATGAGAATTTTTTAAACTTCTGTCTTGGTTTGTTTAAAGTACCACTGCAACCAAACTAAGAATTTCATTAGTTTCAAGATTTTCTGAACCACTATTTTTTTTAAGTATTATCATTAGTTCTTACTTAGCTGTGTGTGTGTTTTTCTGTACCAGTCTGAGAAAGACACCTATTGGCTTAATCCACCGCCACTTCCTCTGGAATAGAGTCTGAATTTGGTCTGACTCATGGTGCGAGTCATGTGCTCGTGTCACTCCTGAAGCTGACTAACTCAATCCAACCGAGGGGAAAGAGAGACAGAGCTCAAATACCCCACATTAAATAATTCACTGATGGGAGAGGGTGAGAAAAAGCGATGAGATAGATAACAAAAAGTAATGTAGACAGTACAGAAAGTGGGAGAAAGAGACAGAGGGTTTCCTATCCTCAACTCATGTGGAAAGGAAGACCCGTGGCAGGAAGCAGGCTGGATGAACGTGTGATTCCAGTGGAAAACTTTGGATGCCACAGACAACATTTTTCTCTTATTAGGGAATCTGGTCTGCAGCCACACCACAGCACACGTCTCATTACTGTGCACGCTGATCAGATAGACTCACTATGCATGGATGCACGCGCACACATCCCTTCAAACTGTCAAGATGTTCTCCACCTGTTACACTGACATGTGTTTTTTTGACAAATACGGAGTCAAAGCAATTGAAGACGGGAGGGAAAAGAAAGTGGAGAAGAAGAGAGCTTCGGGAGCTTAGTGTGTCTGTGTCTTGTTTGTGGTTTGTCTTCATCTGTAAACAGAGCCGCTGCTGTGAGGATGTTAGCATGTCATTATCTCATTAAGAATTGATGGCTTCTGCACAGAGGACTCAAGCTGTTTTGTTTGTGAGCTCCCAGTGTCTCATGTTGTACAAACACAACTACAAAACATACATATTCTAAACTAGTGACACACACGAGCGCACAAGAGCAAAACCTCAACATGCTGTTTAACTGCATCTATATACATTTTAATTTAAAGGCATGCATGTGTATAAAAGTTGTGTCTTTGTTGACACTTGATTTGGGCCTTAGATCAGGATAAGTGATAAAAATTGTTTATGAAATATTGTTTAAAACGTATAACATCATAAGAATTTTGTCATCCCATAATAATTTTTTTTTTCTACTGATGACGTATGTAAGTGCCTGACACACACCTGCAGCACGGCAGCTGTGGACTATTGAACACAATGACAAAGCAGGTACTGCAATCCAGCTACGAGTCGAACCTGAAACTATATTTTTAAGGCTAAATAGCCATTTTACAAGTGACATCATTGAATTGATTCAAATTAAAAAAATCTAAACCGAAGTGCTCAGTGAGGCCAAAATTATTGGTAGAAATAAGTTAATGTGACGTATGTTTCGACCTGAAAATGAAGGAGGTTGTTTGATAGAAGAGTACATGGAGAGGGTTTCGTCCTCAATGGAGTCTATGTCATCGGGAAAGAAAAGCAGGGTGGTTTGCTAGTTTGCGACCGAGCTAATTATCAATTGTCAGAGCACCTATAATGCTTTGTGGCGTTACATCGCATTCTTTTTTTTTTTTTAACTGCGAAATTGAAGAAAGAAAAAAGCAAAAGAAAGTACTATTGGTAATTATTTGTTATGATTTTAATTGTCGTACAAAATAATCAAGATACATTTTTTTAGCTCACATCGCTCTTCCCTCATCTTCACATGTTTATTTCTTCATTTGTGTTCTTCTTTTCATCTTTTAAATGTAGCTGATGTACGAAATGAGGAAAGCAAAGAGGGAGGCCGTCATTCACACAAACTAACTTAACATACCACAGGGCAGCTGTGGGGTTTATTTATTGAACTAGATCTGTCTGTCTTAACTAAATGACCATCAGGGTGCAGGGAATCTCCACTGGTCCACTCTGTCTTATCGATACGTGCTGCTCGTCCTATTCAGCAGCAAAGAGCTTTCCTACGGCTGCGGCTCAACACCGGATCAATGTCATGAGCAATGTAGACAAACTGCTGCTAAACAGACTGGCTCCTGCCTGGAAGGCCTGCCACACCACAAGCTCCCCCAGGCTCAGATCGTTCAACTAATGGAGGTCTCCGCTGGGACCCCCGAGCGCCCCTAACCACCAAACAGGCCCCCAAGGATTTACTCCCCCTCCTGTCTGCCATCTCCACATCTCTAAGTTGTTTCTCTATTCACAAGGTTGTATCGACCATGTCTTTTTAATGGGAAGAGCTGACCGATGCTTACGTCTAAAGAAGATTTCTCTACTTCAACTCCAAAAGTCCAAAAAAAGAAAGGAAAAAAAATCCTTCCTTCCGCATCACATGACTTTCACTTTTTATTCTGTAATACACTAAAAAGAAAGGAATGTAAAAAAAAAAAAAAAAAGTGGTGGAAAGAGCCTGCATATTTGTCATTTCCTAGTGTTTACCTTTTTAACGGCAAATTGATTTTTTACATCTCCTCTTACTGGAAGCTCTCCGGCCTCGCCTGCCAGGCCTGTCAGAGCTGGAGCTCGGCTGCCAAACCCGTCTCTGGGCTTTATGACCTGGCTCTGAGCAGGACTTTTAAGGCTTTCAACTAACAAGTCATTTCAGAAATACAATTCTGCTTTTGTCCTAATCCCCTTTGTTGTTGTCTCTTTCGTTCTGTAGACTATCACTTTTTTTTTTTCACTTTCTGCTTTTATATTTCTTTTCCAGATCTGTTTCCATTAGTTGAGTTTTGGTCACAGAAGTATTTCTTTCCATTCCTGTGTGTTCGCTAAGTAGGAGGACCTGTAGCCTCATGACTGGCTGCCCATCGGGTAGAAAGCCCCTGGCCATTGAAGTAGCCCTCCGGCTGACTTTTAGTGTTTTCTGTGGGGCGGCCGTGGTGGAGACTGTTGAAGTTATACTGCGGTGGCTGGGCGGTTCGCTGTGGTTCAGATCCTCCAGGATTCTAGTAGGCCTGAGGTTTGCCTGAAGGACCTCCAGTGAGCCAGGCAGCAGGCCTCGGCTAAACTCAGACCAAAGCCAGGAATAGTCCACAACGCGGAGGGCAGGTCTAATGGTGTATTTGTAAGGGCGAACCCAAACAAACAATGTGAAGTTTGAATTGAAGGACAGGGTTAGTCTCTGGCCAGATGCTGCAGAACAGCAGAAACACACACAAACACGCGCAAACACACAGCACACGTGTATACAATGAAGCAATGGCTAAAATAGACTTGTGGCGAAAGAAGTGCACCATGTGCCTCCCGACTGAAGTCACGCCGTTAGCTCAATGTGCACATGTGTAAACCTCTACCCAACATGCTTTGTGCAAATGTGTGTGTGTTTGTGTCTGCTGCAGATGCTAAGTGAAGTGCTATGACTCCTTTCTGTATTCACAGTAATGAGAGAAAACGGCCAGAAAATGTCTTCTGTAATTACTCCCTGAGGAGCAAAGTTTCAGCATGAGTGTGGAGCGAGAATGAATACACACTTTGTGCGCACGCATGCAAAAAACATACAGTTGGATAAAACATGTGAAGCAGCGTGAGGCTGACATTTAAGTGTGTTCACCTGTTGTGTGTCGGAGCGAAAGTATAAGGGAAGAAAATAATACACATCATGTAAGCTATAAGGGCAACTGGTAATTAGGCTCATGCCACACCGCACAGGTGTCTATGAGAAGCCATAAAACTGCTGGTCTTGGTTTCATTAGAGTTTGAGTGTTAATATGTGTGTGTGAAAGAGAGGAGGAAGCACAGTTCGGGAGTTAGATATATTAAAGGATGTGTTTAAGGTCAGCCAAATAAAATTGCTGGTTTTCTTTCCTAAAACCTCCGATCACCTCTTAACAAGCACAGTAATCATCTTTAGCAAACACAAGCAGTTTTACACACAGACTCCTATGAACCTGCTTACACCAGGCCAAGCAGAAGCAAACCACGATGAAACCAAGCAAACGCTCCCAATGTCTGAGAACAAAAAGGAGTCTTTGAGCTTCACACACGAGCATGCAACGCCTGCCCAGCGTTTGTGGCGGTGAAGCACAGCTGGTAACATCTGGATGTATTTTAGAAGTGTTTACATTTCCAAAATGCTGAAAAACTGAAGAAGAGAAACGGAATTCTGAAAAACATTGCAGGTGCCAGAAGAGAGATGAAGAATGAGAGCTGGTCCAGAAAAGAAGATTGTTTGAAATCCATCACACTGGAGTTAGTCCACCTACACACACACACACACACACACATGCTCATAAGCGTCAGCCAGTTACAGTTACTGCCATAATCCCAGTCCAACAATAACTGACATCTGGTGCAGGAACTGGCAGGCCGCGGCCTTTCTAACTCAGTTTTGTCCTTTTCAGCTTCCCGTACTGTGGCTGTTTAAACAAAAATTGAGTCGAGCGCATCAACTGCTCCATACAGTGTCTTTTACGCTCACCGACTGACAACCAGTCTTACGCACTCACCACCACACACCGCAAAGCAATTTCCTCCAACACACACACCATACAGCTGCGTTTTCATTTTACTTCCCCTAAATGACGAAAACACAAAAAACAGTTGGACTTTGTTGGACCTAATCAAAACTGACGTCGAAAACAGCACTGTGAAATGACGTCAACAATCAAAAAGCACACACACACATACACTTACAGGCGAACACACACATACTGCTGGGAGACTTTAAGATGTAATTTCAGTGATTGGGTGTAATTTACCGATGTAAGTTGAAACCAGAAAGGGCAAACAGAGGGATTCCAGCAAGATCAGAAGTGAACTAAACACAACAGGGTGGGGTACAACCCAACACACATACACACTCACAAAACTTACCGTCAACGTCCACTCGCAACTTGCATTGTTTAGAATGGAACGAAGCCCAGAGTAAGTGAGATGTTCAGAAATCACAGTATGCTTGCATTTACAAGAAATCCTAACATGTCTCACAGAAAGTGTCCGTGGGATTATTTTAATCCAGGTAGGTATGCCACTTTCCCATGGCCCACCATAACCTCACCACACACTCTTACACGCACACACACATACTCACGGGGTAGATTATTAAGAGGACCTCGTGGCACATGGAAGTTTCTGATGGATTTAACATCAAGAATGACTGTTAACTTTTAGGACAAAAACGACTTGGAGTGACTCCTGAGAAAAACAGAGCTTTTAGCCAGATTCCCAGATCACATGACAGCCAGGCTGCAGCAGCACAGACCCCTGGGAAAACGGCACAGTGCCATCGCTTAGATCACACAGACTCAGAAGCCAAGTAGAAATGACACAGTGCAGCTATATCATATTTAGGTATGAATATACCATTCATGTGCGGAAGGTTGAAGTGGATTTTACAGTGAATATGCACATCACAGTCAAGTGTTTAAAAAAAAAAAAAAAAAAGATAATCACCGTGAAATAAATTAAACCTATTAAGAGGAACGTATGCTCAAGGTGACAGAAGAAATTAATTTGGCTCAACTATTGAGACCCATACCTCCACCCCACTATAGGATTTCTACCAAACTAATTACCACGCTCCACTTTCAGAAATAATAAGGAAAGTACTTAATAGGTTAGGATTCACCCCTGCATTCATATGTCCATTTAACATCCCTGCTTTTATGCCCACACACTCTTACTTTAATGCAATTTCACAGCAGTGATTTAAAATAGAGGAAAGAATTATATTTCAAGAGGTGTCAGAATTAGAAAAGCAGTGATATGAAAATACTGTGTGGGTCTGTGTGCGCATGCCAAACCGTTCTGAGTGGCTGAAGCTGAGGTAAAGATGGCAAATAATGTTTTTGTACAACAGAGAAACTACAATAAAGCCACGCATCTCTGATAAGTCTTTTTTCACTGTATATTAATTTTATTCCTCTCTGCTTTCTGCTGGTTCGGAGTTTAATTTTTAAAGAGAGTACAGAAATAAAAAGGACCCCCAAGTGTGCACCCCTACACCATCACCACATGTCTGTTTATCTAGTCAGCCATTTGCTCCAATTAGAACAACATCCAAATGCAACTATTGTTTCATCTCAAACATATTTTAAAATTAAAATCATTTTTTTTCATGCTGCGGCTTCTTAGACAATTAGCATTTTACTCTTTCTCCTCAGGTTATGCAGGAAGACAAAAATGCAAGTTTTCCTCATTAGATGTGCAGTGAAAGTTAAGCTAAATAAATAAATAAAAATGGGATATCTGCTCAAAAGGTTTTTATTATGCTTTTACATTCATTTGAATGCAATTACCACAACTTTTGGATTTTATGAGGAGCTAAATAATTTATTTTCTTTTTAAAATGACACTCTTATTATTGTTTTTCTGTAACATTAATCCTGATTTTTCAAGATATCAGAGCATCCTAAGAATCAGCTAAATACTTACAGGTTACAAAATAATAAAAATCCAGAAATGTATATTTTTAGATGAAAGGTAAAAATATTCAACAGGATTTTTTGCTAAGTGCTGAGGTTTTCTATTAAACACTAGAGCAGGAGGTGGACAAAAGGGGAAGAGGAGTTCACATTATCTAAGAGAATTCCAATTAACACTCTCCCCCTCAGTAATTAGCTACTAAAATAACTGGAGAACAAACCCAAACTCCCAACCCTGATGCTTCTGCACCGCCTAATTAATTCCCAATCAAGTGCATCTGATTCAGAAAATAATCTGATGGCGTAAATGACGGATCAGAGCAAAAGGGGGAAAAAAATCAGAGTAATGCTTATACTTCACAGAAAAAAATGACTAAACCTGATTAGACAAAAACTCTAAGTGAGGTCTAAATACTCAAGATTGATCAACGTCAGTAAAATTGGGAAAACAAGAAAAGCAGTAAAAAAAAATGGTGATTTAATCCATTCATTTCTTTCTTTATTTTTTGCCTTTGTGGTCAATTATGCCACTACTTTTCTGTCTTTTTAATGGTAGCTTATTGGCCTCTGCAGCAATGTGAGCATAGCAACAATTAAAACAGCATGTGTCCCGCACTGCTGCACATTTTACATGCCCACACACACAAGAAAACCAGGGATTGTTCTGTCTCTTCTTGCAATGTAAAAAGCCTTGAAGGTTTCCCACACGTAATAATTATGCAGATAAACTTATCAGAGGAAGGTATCTGCAGAAGTTGCATTAAGATATTATCTATCAGCATCGCTATCAGAGACCTGAGCAACAACCTGTATCGCCACAGGGTGGGCTGTGAGGTCCTGTTTTAATAATGTTTTACTAATTTATCTGCTTGATATGCAAAAGGTAGCTTGTTTCAATTACATACACACACTCAGCTTGTGGCCAACTCACTCACATTAGAATAACTTTTAAATACTGAGATAAAAATCATTTAGATTTTGCTCACACACACAAGCACACACACAGACATCTCAACCAAGACACACACAGACAAAGTGGCACATAACACAAACATGCTGTCACTTGCTGATCTGTATCTGGACAAGTTAAATTGTGATAAAGTCATTCTACAACTACAGAAATCAATGAAAGTAATTTATTTACCTCACCAGGCAATTTCTGCTCTGTCTTTAGAGAGAAGGAGGGAGGGTGAAAGAAAGGAAGATTTGGCAAGCATGTGTGAGTGGTGTGTAAATTAATCTACCAGCAGTGGAGATTCCGAGCCATGTATAAGTCCATAAAACAAGAGGAGGTTAGAGCAGCTCACATCATACACACGCACATCAGGCAAAGGTCCAAAACCCAAACCACTTCTTCCAGAAAGAGACAAGATGGGAAACTTCATCTCTGTTCCATTAGTGATATGTGCTGTCCCTGGACGCCACTAAAAACATTGGGGAAAGAAAGGTTAAAGAGTTCTTTCTTCTCTTTAATTTTTGTTCTTATTTGCTTTTTCTCCAATCAAAAGTAACACAGACACACGTTCAGTTGAGAGAGGACTGTCCATGGTCCTTGACTTTAACTCAATGAAATAAAAGGCACTTAACTAAGCCTCAATGATCGATACAAACGCTGCTGCCGGCTGGTTTTCACACACACATCCGCACATGCAGACACACACTTATCCCACCTCCTCAGATGCTCATGCATATGCATGTCCAGCGTGATTTATGCATCCTGGCGGGGGTGTGAGCCTATCTGAGAGCAAGGCCAACACACAGGTCAGCTCATTTGTAAATCAGTTGCCTATTTATGGATGTGTATCTAGGAGTGTTTGTGTGAATTTGTGTGTATCGGCAGATGTTTGTGGCTACAAATCTGTGTGGTTGTGCATTCGGGTAGAGGTCAGCTTTGGAAATAGCCTCATAATCACCGCAGCGCCTTCATTCATTATATTTATTGAAGTCTTTTGAGCTCCTGTGAATAGATAGTGTAAATCACACGAGTTCCTAGGAATAGGTTGTCCCTTCACTGTGTGTGTTTTTTTTCTGTGCATTCCTGATCATGTCCACTGAGTGCTGACAACCTCTGCCAGGCTGCGCTTTGACCCTGCTCTTTCAGCAGGAAGTCACCCAGCTTGGTGACCTCTCTTATTATAAATCCAGGCAAGACTGAGGACAACTCTTCAGAAAAACACCTTTCATCAGGGCAGCTGTCAGTTAATAAGGTCCCCATGGTCTCCTCTGTCCTATATGCACTGGATTATGGGTAAAATAAGACAAGATTTACACCCAAAGATGTGCTTGGGGTTAAACATAGTTTAATTTAAAGCATAATCTAAGAAAATGGACTTCTATGGACAGCAAGTGAAAAAAAAAACTGTGTCCAGGTCTTTGTGGAAACTCAGCGGTTTGGCTCTACCCTCCTCCCACCTCTGCTGAACAACAGAATTAGACTAATAGGGCAGCTGCTGGCCTCCCCCCCTCTTCAAAACCCACTGGGCAGCCCCCCTTTAAACCTTTCCACCCTGCTTTTACTTTAAAAAAAGCCTCAGAACACTGTCTGTTGTTTCCATCTTGTTTTTGAAAGAAAAAGTTTAAACTCTTATTGTAATCAATCTAGAAATAGATTAACTTTTTTGTTTTAGTTAACCCAGAATATTAAAAACAATGTGGTATGTCTATCTCTGTAGATATATCAGTATATCTATATTTTATATAAGTACAAAGTAATATAAATATAATCATAGATGACTTTGTTTTTATTCTTTTGTGTTTCTTTCTGTGCGTGTTGCTGCTGTTAACACAGTGAGGCCATATCCCTAAAATAAATCCTATTTTAAATCAGCCAGTGGCGATGGATGGTAAAATCATTACAGTTTAAACACTCGGCAATTACAAAAGAATTTGGCTGGGACAGAACGTATCAAATGCCTGGATACACAGAAGAGAAATAAACAACAACATTACAAGCTATTGCAACACTATAAAAATGACATCAGGGGAAACACTATCAGGATAAAGTGCCTCAAACACACACACACGCACAATCAATCCCCCGTGGCATGTGTAAGCGAGCTCGCTGAGATGTTTCAAAGCATCGTAAACTACTGTGTGTGCATGCCCAGTCACATAAGACAGCAGGAGCTGACCCCTATGTGTGTTCAGTGTTTTTGGAAGTGTTACTTTGTGAGGATGAGTGTAACAGGAGCCAAACTGTATGCCATATGCCACCATCACCCCCACACCCTCCTTACACACACGCATACACACAAAAAGACACACACCCATGCAAAAAACCCAAACAGAGATGCCCTCTCATAAACACACTTGCATATGCCCATGCTAGCTTGCCTGTGTGAAAAAGCGAGCCCCTCCACTTCATTAGGAAAGTAAACACAAGTGCTGTCTGAAGTGGCTAATTAGAGACTAATTACTCCCTGCTCGTTACTAATGCAAATTAGATTATGCTGCTTAACTTCCTCGTGTCCACAACGCTGCTGTTAATTGAGGCCTTTTGAAATTAAATTACCCGCTAATTAGCATATCAAAACCATTAATTCTGAGCAAGGAGGGGGGGAGAAAAAAAACAACAACAAATGCCAAGTTTTGCTAATGAGTTTTGCTAATTGAATATGTGTGCTCAGTACAGAGGCCTGTGCCAGGAATACCTATGATCAGCTTTCTAGAGTGTGTTCGTGCGTGCGTGTCAGATGGGGGTGTGTTGTCGTGCACGTGCGAGCATCCAGACAGACAGTTAGCGTCATAAGAGCAGCATATAATTGAAGGAACCGTTCCATCTCTCCAAACGCTTTGTCAATATTTCCCTCTGAATGCACGACTCCACTGATGTTCAGCACACAGGGAGCAAAAGGGATCTGGCGAAGAGCAAAAGAGGAGTGTGAAAGGGGATGGAGCTTCATCTCATGACAAGCAAAAGAGCCACTGCATGTGAAGTGTGTGTGTGTGTGTGCCTGTTGTGGTAGCATGTGAGCATAGTTAGCGTTTCTACTTCTTTGAAGTAAAGAGCCTTGCCTCTCTGATGCTCTCCTAAAGCCTCGGACCCCCTGCTAGCTCGGTCCCTGTGCCCCCCCTCCTCCGCCTCTTCAGCTGGCCCCTCTTCACCTCTGCTACAATACCTGTCCAATTAAGGAAACACACACACACACTCACAATCCCTAACATTTTATTCCCACTAGAAGTGAACAGCCAAATCTCTCCTTCATGAATTTGTTCGAATCTTCTGACTCTGTTTTGTTTCTCTCAGATTTAAAAAGCTGATTTGAAACTTTTCTGGATTTTGCACGTTGAGCATATTCACAATGCACCCAAACTGTTTGGAACTAAAAAAAAACTGCTGATTACAATTATCTGCAGATTAAATAAAACAACAATCAAGCCCTCTGTTTAATTTCCAGCTTTGCATATAAAATTAAAAGAAATATTTTTTAATCCTCTTTTTGTACATTTCTATGTAATCTAAAACCCTTTAGTCATCATGGTTCTTGTGGAAGTTTCATCCTACGACACCTTCTGACTTATTTGATTTTGTCCACAATAATAAATGGATAAAAATTGGTCAAATTGAGAGGTAGCTATTTAAAATAATAAATCCCAGAGGATAATTAGATGTAAAGATATTATAATTCCTTTAAGACGATGCATAGAAAACTACTGCTTGACAATATTTGCCCTAATTGCTGGAATTATCATATTAACCAGTTACCATTTTGGTAAGTTGATTAAAAAATTGATTATTCGTCTATTTCTTTTAGGAGTTTCTTAATCAAAATCTAACATCCTTGAAAAATTAATTTGAAGCCGTTTCTTATCAGTTAATTAAATCGGGTTGGAAGTCATTTTTTTCTGCGCGGGATGATTAGAACGGTTCTGTTCTCTTCTGTTCAGACACCATGACGTTAGAGGGAACTTTTCACTGTCTCATCAAACATTCACAACCACAAGAATAGGACTTCTTTGAAGGGCCTGCTGCCTTCCTTTTTTTTTTTTTTTTTACCAAACCTCTGCCTTTCTGATAAATTGTGCTATACGCAATAGATCTTTCTTTCTCGTTAACACATTCTCATTAACGGACCCAGAAAGCGAAAGAAGAGGGGAGGGGAAGAGCTGAAGAGAAAAGAAGAGTGCTGGGGAGAGGTGGAGGAGATGGGATGGGGTGCTAAAAGAAGTATTTGGGGGTGCGTTAGGGATGGGGTTAAGGGCGGGGCAGAAAAATAAAACTGAATGAATGGTAAAGATAAAGTCAAGGCGAGAAATGAATCTACTGACAAATTTTAGGACACAATAGTGAAAATTAAATAATGGGATGGAAAGACAAGTGCACACATACACACACCCTGTTGCCTGGGTGATAGCCTTGGGGTGGTCTGAGCAGAGACTAAACAACTAAGCCGGGAGCTAAAACAAGACCTGTAACGCACAGGGGGAAATATTTGAGTAGTTTTTTTTCTTAATTGTTTTATTTTTTAAAAATCACCCTGATTGTAAAAGTTGAAATTCCATATGTGACACATTATTACAAATGGTTTCTGTATATAAGCATATAAAAAAAAATCACTTCATTTTGTATCAAATGAGCAGCCTCAAAAAAAATCATTCATTGGAGGGTTGGCTTTTCCTCAGAAAACTAGTTTTCTATTTCTGGAGGAAGACTAATTACGAGGCTCTGCCCTTGGGAAAGAAAAGCCCCCTCTTGAAGGAAAGAAAGAAGGAAGCATGAAGTCCATTCAGCTTTGGCATCACAGTGGAATATAACTCTGTCTCTGCATCGGCAAGCAGTGGAGCAGAACCAAACAGATACAGTGAACTCCGCTCATCTGTCCATCCTGGTCTCCTCAGGGAGGTCTGGGAGGATTGGAGAAGGAAGGGTCAAGAGGAGAATCAGTATGGATACCGAGCACTGTGGCGAGGTGCTCTGATTGGATAATGAATTGAATGATTATTAGAGCCTTGCCAGCAAAGTTACATAAAATTCTCAATTCATCAACGAATCAGCCAATCAACCTGCTACCTCATCAACCAATCAAACCCCCACCAGGGGGGTGCTCGCATAGAGGAACGGGGTCTTTTTTCTCTTCCATCTGATTCTCTCGCTATATTTTTTCTCCTCATTTTTCTCTCAACGGCACATTGCTCTGTCTTTACTACAGCTGCCCTCATCTCTCTCTGTGGGAGACAGAGAATTCTCAAAGCCACAATTACCGCACAGAACTATCAATTTCCCCTTCAATTAACCCTGTGGGAAGAGAGGGGACAAGGGAGAGGAAGGAGAGAGCAGAGAAAGGGATAGAAACATTTAAATTTGGCATGAAGAGGTTCCATACCCCTCCCTCCCCACATCCTCCCTTCAGGGCACAGTCATGTGGCTGAGAAGAGAGAGAATTACAACCCCTCAGGACAGACTTGACCTCACCATCGAGGGTCAAATAAGTTACTATACAGCCCGGGCCCCCTCTGCTCATTACCAGCAAATAGGCCCAGCTAGTGTTCCACTAATGCAGGGCTGTATGCTAATAGGTAGCGCTCAAACCCCAGCGCGGCTCACTGGAAACCTCAAGTTTAGACGAAGAGGCAGGTCGGCACGAGGGAGAACCGAGTGAAAGAGAGGGGAGGAGTGAAGGGACACAGAAAAGGAGGGACGTAGAGTAGACCAAAGGCAGGAGTTGTGTTTCTTGGATCAACAACACGAGCCGTGTAGCGTTCCAAGGGACAACTGTGATGGCATGCTTAGCTCCCCTTACCACCTTTTCCTTGCTTTTTCACTTCCCCTTCCACCTCCTCATTCTCCTCCAACCACTCCCTGAGCAAGACCCCGGGGGAGTTGCTGAAAACCAAATGCGGCCCTCAGCAAAGTTTCACAGGCAAACTTTGCACAAAAGCCCAGAAAAGCTGAACGCATGCCTGACACCACAAAGCATGCCGGTTTCATTGCAACACACCCTCACTCCTGTCCTCGTTTTTGTACTTTAGTCCTTGGTTCCTCCTCCTGCTCCCTCCCTCATTTATGCTAACTACTTTCCGAGGGTAGCGCACAGTTCTTGGCTGACCTTTAGACAATGGAAACCTGCTGCAGCAGAAGTTGCCGATTAGAGCTACAGGTTGCATACGCCGGGACTGACCTTCACTGTCCAAATGGGCATTCTGGCATCTGTTAATCTAACAACAAGGAGGCCACCTTACAAGCTGAAAATAAATGTCTTAACTGTTTGAGGAAAAATCTCAGTGTTCCCTTCACCACTTAAAATAAACAATGTTTTGCCTCCCAACCCACATTGCGTATAAAAAGAAGAAATCTTTCCTCTCTTTTTTAAGAACTTCTTTTTTTTCTCTCAGACCTTCCTGGCAAAAAAAATCTGAAGGATAATCTTTTCATCTGAACAAGAGAACAAGAAAAACAGTTTACTCAACTGAATGTAATGAAGTATATAAAAAAAATGATAAATAAATCAAAATATTATGCACAATAACATTGGTGCACTCTTCTAAATACGTTCTAATTTCTATTTTCTAAATAATGTTTTATTTGTAGTTTTAACAATTCACGAAAGGGGGTGTTGAACTGTCAAGGCAGACATTCGTACATTTATCATTTCATTGATAAAATAAAGAAGTGAATAAATGGTTTCTGAAATCTGGAAAAAGGAAGCAAGTGTTGGAAGTAAACTGTGCTGACATCTCGGATGTAATGAGGGGAACACAGAGCATCAATAATTACACACCAGGCATGGCAGCAAGAGGTGGAGAGGATTACAAAAAGGAGGGAGATGAGTCTGGAGGGGGAGAAAGATGGACAGGGGAAAGTGAACCAGAACAGGAAATAAGAAGGAGAAATAGAAACATGCTGACTGTTTAGACTTTTAAAACTGAGTCAGAATACACTAAATATGTTTCAATGAAACTTTGGATCATAAACTAATCAAAAATCGAGATTTGTACAGATTCAATCTGTGTGTTATTTTTTTCCTTCCATCTTTTTTTATAGACTTTTAAAGACATAAAATAAAAATTAACAAATGGTTTTTACGAACGTAAATACAAATGTGTGATTAGTTTGGCTCTCTTTTTGTAATTTTAATTAAAAACATATACTAAAGTGGTAAAAGTGTTTAAACATTTTGTGTTTAGAGTTATTGCAAGAAGTCTATTTAAAAATTTTAATTTCACTTTTAACCTAAAAAAATGTATTTTTAATTAAAACTCCAAATTGGCCTCATCTGCCTAAATAAAAGAAACATTACTCAATCTGATTTTTTTTAATTAAATCAAAATTTTGAACTAAAATCAAACTTTTTGTAGGAAAAAAATTTGTTAAGTGAAAACCAAAAATTTTTAAATAAGCTTATTTAAAACAAGCAGGTAATCTTTTTCATGAACAAACATCATTTAAGTTCCCTGATTCTCTCTCTCTTGCTTTCTCCTGCCGCCTGCCCAGGCCAGCAGCCCACAATGCAAACACACCCACCTACATGTCCTCAGGAACATGAGAGCTGGCTCTAATTCACAGGCTGGTAGAGCCGTGCTGGACAGCGGTCTTGATCTCGCAGGATTAGGCTACTTTTTTTTCCCCGAGAGCCATGGGGGAGGAGAATAAGGGGGAGGCAAGCATGTTGGGGCGGGGAGGAGGGGATGATCAAATCCTTCTACAAATGTCAGACAGCGACCGGTGACCAGGGGCCGCACAGATACACACTTCCACACAGAAAAACTCACACAATCCTGAACACTTTTCATATATCTACGGTGAACCATCCAGAGAGCAGACTCATCACTCTCCGTCTCATCAGTTGGGGGAAGAAGCGAGGAGGGGGCAAGAAGGGAGCGAGGAAAAAAAAAGAAAAGGAGGGAGTACGGAAAGGGTGGTGGGGTGGGGGGATTACACAATTATTCAGATAACAGCTGGGAATAATCTAGTGGCAGATGTCTCTCGGTCAACAATGTCCACCACACACAGCCGTGCACACACACACACACACATACACACAGAGTTTCACTGCTCCCTCAGCGCCCGTGCATGGGAGGAAAAAAAAAAAAACGGCTGCCGATGACCCAGCATGGGCTACTCCACCACAAAGCTCCCTTGGACTGTCTGGAAAACTTTTTTTTTGTCTTCTAATGAGCTAAAAAAGGAAAGAAAAAAAATCAAGCTTTTTTTTCTGCTTATCAGTGGAACGTGTCCCATCTCCAAGCTGCAACACACCTGCTTGCATGTGTCAACTCCAAGGCTGCGTGGAAAACAAAACCTGTGGAATTCTGAGGAACAGTGAGGTCACCAGTTGATTGACATTTAATTGTGATAGGACACACACTCTTAATCATCACCAGCACAGCTCCATGACATTAACATGTTTTGAATCCACAAGCAAATCCCAAAAGTAAGAGAAACAACAGTGTTTCTCTTGGTCTCAGTCCTTCCTTTATATTTATATTTTTAAAGCAGTCTAACGTCTGGACCTTACAAAGCAAAGCCAGCACTTCTCTCTCCTTTGGGACAAATCAGAATGAATAGGATGGAGAATGAGTGATAAGAGGCCCGACATATGCATCACTCACTCTAAAAAATATCTCAAAGTATTTAGTCCAAAAGTTTAAAGCGAGTCAATTCCCCAGTTCTGTTTCTTTTAAATGGGAATAAATCTTCCTGATGATATATAGTTGGGAAAGAAAAAAGGGGCAGGACAGGCGAATGGTGTGCTGGAGCTCTGTCAATCCGTCAGCCCAGGCAGCCTATTGTGATTCGGTTTAACACTGGCTAACAGCTCGTCCTGTCAGGGGATGGATCATCCCGCAGCGCCTCACATGCTAATAGCTTAAGTAGGCATCCCATGTCCCCTGGAACTAATACCACAAATACTAATACCATAAAAGAGCAGAGCACGGCGGCGCTCCAGCCTCACTTTCGCCTGTGTTAGCCAACATCTCGATACTTTACGGATTAGAAAACATAATGAGATGCATTTAAATGGTTATTACCTCCTTGGCACAGGATGGTAAGGAACTAGGATGAAGGCAAATGCAGCATGGCTAATTTCCTATCATCGTATGTTAATCTGCGGTCTTCCACGTTGAATTAATTCAAAAATTCTGATGCAAATCAAAAAAATGTTAAAATGCATTAGATTAAATTTATTTGATAGCTCTATTGGCGAGTAGAGGAATGAAAGTGCTGACTGATGAGCACAGAAATCCACATTTTAACTGATAGTATTTATAGTTTGCTGCTGTATTTTCGGGAGCTTCGTGGGAATGCTGAACCATCCTGTTGTGAATCTTGGAGTTTCATGCATACGCTTCAAGCTGTGCGATGCTTGTACCGATGATCTATCAAATTTGCTAAATGTGAGAGTTTGCACGTGTCTATCCGCAATATTTAGACTATAGCGCCTTCCAGCTGTCACCGGCCCTTCTCTGCCATCCTTTCAATCCACATTAAAGCAGTGCTGAAGAAAGTTTCTTCACATTGTTCAGAGGGAAGCTTTCTACCGCTGCGCTCCCTCCGTTACCCGTTCGATTGACGGCTGCCCTGTCAGTTTGTCGCCGAGCTTTAGAAAACACCAACGGCTCTCTGATGAAGTGCTTACAAAAGGTCATAGGGTGGAGGCGACGGCGAGGAGGGGAGCCGACTACTGCGAGAGAGAAGCAGGGGAGAAGGAAAGAGAGACGGGATGGAGTGAAGGAAAATCCATAACACAAATACAGCTGTCAGAAGCAATGCAGAGTTAGCAAGGGACACAACGACCGATCGGAGCTTTTTCACAAAGATGCTCAGCTTCAACACAATAGGCGTACTCTCTGTGACTGCGTTCAACATCTTGGTGTTGCGTTTGATCATCTCTAATGCTCCACCTGATTGGTCCCTCAAACTTTTGGATTCTCTATAACTTCAGTTTTTCTCACCTTCTTAAAAATCTAACCAAGCTTTGACCACCATATTTCATGATCTGTTTTAAAGCCACTAGACCTTTCACCACAACCCGTTTTCTTTAGCTGAAACTCGGCAGCAGTCTCAGGTGCCAAACACACTCAAGAGAGGCTGATCTAATGCTTCCTCAAGTATAACAACCAACGTCTGTAACCCTCACACAGTCGTTTCCCTCACATGGTGCAGCCTCATATTTTCTATCTGTCCCTCCTGCCCCTCCATCTCCACCCATAGGAAACCATCTCTTCCGCTCTGAACTCTTGGGTCGTTTATTCCCACATCCATCAGTTGCTAATGGGCCACTGCTCTGGTAGAGCTGGCTGGACTTTTCTAAGCCAGCCTGCATCCCTGCCACACCACATGCAAGTTTAAGAGAGAAAAATAAAAGAAGGAAACTTTAAAAATGTTTAATTTCAGTTGAACTGGCGAGTTGATGACCACAAACTGAATCATTATCGGAGGAAACTATTGGCTCATCAAGCAGAGGAGGAAGATTGTATATATTTGAAGCAAAGAAAAAAAGGTTTGGTGTCACTTCTTGAGTGATAAAAGCTCTTCCAAAAGCCACAAAAAGTTGTTTGTGTTTAAGTTACTAAGCAACACCTTCTACTTCTTCTAGGGGCCAACTTCCCAAAAACCTCTAAAAACATGTCCCTTTTCTTCTCATCAATTGTCCGGCAACTTCTTTATTTCTACCAATTCACCCAGATGTCATCTTTATGTGTGAGATTTCTCATAGATGTGCGCGCAAACACACGCAAACACACCTTTACACCAGTTCTCAGGCTTCAGCTTCTCCTAAATAACAGATTCAATTAGAACCACATGTATAATCAGGCCTCAGTCTAAAACAATGTGGCAGCAGTTTTACCGTGCAGTCAATCACCTCCGTACACAAGCAGCGCCTTCCTCCACTCGCCTGCCGCCCATCTCCAATAACACTCATTAATTTTTCCAATTATATTTCATTAACATTTTTTTAAAGGAGTAACGAGGCTTAATTGCTATTTTATTTCAGTTAATAAGTTCGGTTGTTACTCAAAATAAAAAAGACCTGCTCTGTTTCATGTTAAAACAACAATTCAGTTTAATTATGGGTAAAACTACTGAATTGAACATATTGAAATCGCTGCTGGTTTTACTTGGAGTTAAAATATCTCCAGCTCATGCCAACTTTATAACTAACATACCAATTTTTTTTTTTTTTACATTGAAGAATGTAAAAAAAAAAAATGGAATAATTTCAGCTTTTAAAGTGTGACGCTTGAAATGATACAATCAATAAAAATTGGAGTGTCTATCGCAGGGCAAAGCCTACATGTATAGCAGTGTTGTATATGAGTTGCTCTCCAATATCACTTTGGAGCCAAAAGCCCACTCAGACTTGTGGGTTTGTGATAGCTGGAGAGTTTTAATGAAGAGAGCGGCAGAGATGGAGAGACGGACCGACTAGATATCCATCCTACCGACGCACAGGACATTTAAAACTTCAAATACCGTCTATATTCACTTAAGGACAGGTGGATAGAGGAAAAAAAAGCACTTTCACACACATGTATGGGCTTTGTTCTGCACTCACACACATACACTCTTTCACACGTACATTCACATGAAGGTGAGCACTCTCCCTGTCAGTTTATAGACTAATACAATCATGTTGGTGGCTTTTAATCCCACTGAAGAGGTTTTAAAAACACACAAGATCCACAGCCATTATTGCCTGTTTCTAGACAGCTTTGTACACGGCTCCAGTCACACCCTGGCACACACTCACCACACACACACACAAATGCACCAGACGAAGCTGAAAATCATCGTTTAAATAATGTGACAGCAAGCATAACAGAAACAATCGTCTGGTGTTGGAAAAAAAAAATGAAAGTGATAAAAATCTGCAGTACATGAGCAACTCCTACAAACAATGAACCAAAACAGGACATGGAAAAGACACAGCTGTTGAGAGAGGAGGGGGGAAAAAGCGAAGACGAAAAAGTGTTGAAGTAAGTCAGATGAAAAAGGTGGCAAAGCTGAAGCAAACACAGACTGAGGCCGACAGAGAGCAGAGCCAATATGACACCTCACACTTCCTCTGAAACGGCACCTATTCCCCAATTTTCCTTCACGATCAACTTTACTAATGCCTCCCAAATTATTTATTTTTACTCTGGGCTATTTCTGTATTTTCATGGAAAGTCATTAAAAAATTTAGCCAAATGGGAATTGAATTATAACTTCTTTTGTTTCTCTGTATCCTGCAGCTCAATCACTGAGATTTGAAGGTGACAATTTGAGTTTCAAGTAAAGAAAAAGAAACTCAATAATTTAGAATTTTCTGATTGTGAAGCAAACAGGATGAAAAACTGTTAAACTTTCCAATAAATAAATTGATACAAAAAATATTATTTAAAAGAAGGTTGGGTTTTTTTTTTTTTTTTTTTTTTACACAATTTTACGGTTTGCTTGGCTATATTTAAAATAAGCATAATTTAAAGATAATAATGAACTGTTAGTAAAATCTAGATTTGGCTTCCAGATTACCAGTAAGCATATTGAGTTTCAGTTTGGCAGATCAACAAGCTCTTAATAAAAAAAAAATAAGGGAGCATTGAAAATCTAACAATTTATACACACATCACAGTGATGTGAAGGGCCCAAAATAAAAAACAAAGCACTATCAGCTTGTTGTGTGAAAAACAGGAAAGGAAAAAAACTATTTTCAATAGTTGTAATTGTTTTTTTTCCAGGTTTCCCCCAATAATTTCTTTTGGCATCCTGCGTGCCACCAAATACCTGCTTTCCTGTTTGACACCAGCTGTGACAAGGTCGTAAAACGTGATTAAGAGCTTTTTCATTCCCGCTGGATCTTCTATTAAAGTGCAATTAAAAGTGTGTCATCACGTCGCAGAAATGCCGCCACACAGAGGGATGGGGGATGGAGGATAAAGGAAGGGTGTAGGTGGGGGGGATGCACAACAGCAAGAGAGAGGACACAGTAAATAAAATTAATTATGCCAAATGCCCCCGTGCCCATCAATCACAGCACAATAATGCCTGTGTCAGGGTGCACGGCCTGTATGACGGACAACTAACAGCAATTAATTGTCATTTCATTTCTCCTTCTTTTTGGAGCTCTGCAGCCTTCGATCATGTGAGTCTGTTTGATAGGAGGGTATCTTCTGATTGGAAATCAATATGTGATCAGAAAAATATTTTTGACAAGAGTTGTAAAAAGTTTTTTTCACAAAAAAACTAATTTTGGATGAGCTGCAAAAAAAAGGAGGATTGCCTCAAGTTAAATTTGATGTAATGTCAGAATTAAATAGGACTTTTTATTGAGGGAAATGGTTTTTCCTTAGTGGTTCAGCAGGCCTCTTGTGGATGAGTTTTAGAGTGTAAAAAAGATGGGAAAGTGACTTTTTAGAGGCTGCTGTAGAAGTTATGCTTTTTAATTAAATATGTTAAAATACCACATGAGAAGAAGCTAAAAATGGGTTTAAAAATTTTGCTTTTTATTCCCCCCAAAACTAAAAACTCCTGTGTTTTTCTGTATTTGTGTGATTTCTATTTTTTTCTTTTTCTCCATCTGATCATCATAAGGATGATTAAGAAAAACTGAGAAACACTGACACTGAAGTGCACTCACGTCTCATTCATCAACAGCAACTAAATTACTCTAAAATCAAAGTTTCTGACAACTTCTATGCATTTTCTGATTTTAAAACAATCGGTTGTAAATGAGTAATTTTTCTAAATTATTTAGTCTGTTGTATTGGATCAGAAATACCAGAGTAACATCAAACCCCAGTGAGGTCTCAAAGAGTGGTTCCAGTTTCAAAAGTCAAAATGGTCTGAAAAGAAAGTATTGTCCCTCAGACCTATTGACCATGTCAACTCAAGAAAGCTTTTTTTTTTCTCTTTTCAAGAGACAAGGGCTCTATTATTTCCCCTGAGCCAATGCAATGCCTTTTTAACATCTAAACGTTTTTTAAAAAATATTGAACAAAAATATTTTATAACAAAAAGTAAAAACAAACAGATTTTAATAAATAAAACTAATCAGAAATTATGCGTAGTGTGCGCAAAAATCTTTATAACGCGACGCTGCTAACTATCATTATTTTTTACATTTTTCAATAAAAATGAGCATTTAAATGTGTTTTTTGTCATTTAAAATAATTTGAATACCTCCTTTTTTTTAAAGGAGAAAAGGACGGAGAAAATTGTTTCCTCTAAAGTTATTATTTTATAAACGAAAGGTGTTGAAATTTTCAAAATTGATCAAAACAAACAGAAAAATTGTTTGCTTTTTCTAAATAATATAAAAAATAAGTTAAAATAATAACGGAATTGGAATTTTAAGGAAATAAAAATGCGGGGGAAAGCGTAAAAAGTTTCACTTAAGAAAGAAGTTTTTAAAGAAGTTTGAAAAAAAGTAAGTGAGGAGTTACGCAGAGAAAACTCAGAGTGAAATCTCTCTAACAACAGATTATCTTCTTACACACACTTGTGGGATTTACGAAAACAATCTGCGTTAAAATAAAAAAGTTTAAAGTTTGTTTGAAACATGTGTAGAAAAGCGCATGTGAGAAGTTTAAAAGTGTAGATCATGCATCAACCTGTTCTCTGTCTTTCTGAAGAAGTCAACTTTCAGGCCAGTGGTTGGACCATGTGGACAGCCTGCTTCTGATCCTCGGACCCCGGCGCGTCCACTCTCTCACGGCGACAAGAGGAGGGGACACAAACCGACGGGACGAAAAAAAAAATAGGAAAAGAACAGAGAGGAAAGAGAGACAGAGAAATCTAGGAACTAAGACCGATGCTGCATTACTTTGCGCGACAAAAGCCTGATCGTTAGTCCTTTGCTTTTTTTCCCTTTTGTGTGCGTCTCTCTCCTCGGAGTGGCCCCTCTGGAGTGAAGTCAGAACAATGCCGCTAAAACTCTGGCACAGTGCGCAAGTTGCCGCGGAGCAACAACGCGCCTTCTTTCTTGTTTAGTTGACTATCTCTTCTTCATTCAGAATGCACCAGCTCTCCGCTCTCCACTTTTTGGCATCCCTTCCTTTGCTTGCTCGTTCGCTGGAAATCACTGTTGAATCACTAGAGCTGTTATGTGTGTGTATGTGTGTGTGTTTGAACGTGTGTGAGTTACAGGGGGACAGTGTTGCTGCGCTACCGTAAAACTTCTAAAGCAGGTGCGCCTGATCCACGCTGGCCTATGCGCGTAAAGCTGTGGCGCACAATAAAACAGCAGCCAGTGAGAGGCATCGCTCTGTGTGTATGTGTATGTGTGTGTGTTTGGACCAGGGCATGAGGGGAAGGCACTGATCTTTTGACCTCGCTTTGCATCCTTGCTGAGTCGCGCTATTGTGGAGGCAGAGAGGAACAGATGTTAGTCTGCGCAAAGTTGGAACTCAGAAACAAAGCTTGATCTCAGAAAAACAACTTTATGGGTAAATTTCAAGCTCCTTCACACTTTTAAAGAAGCAAAAACTCAATTTTAGCACCAAATTTAAAATGCATACATCTCTTGACAAATTTTATTGTTAAAAAACTTAGTTTTTAAGAGCTTAAAATAATCTTTATTCATTTAAGATAAGGTTGTGGTGGTGTAGTGGCCTCACAGCAAGAAGGTCGGATTCGAGTCCCAGAATGGCGCTGAGACTCAAAACACCTGCCTTTTTGTGTGTAGTTTGCATGTTCTCCTCTCGTATGCATGGGGTTTCTCCAGGTACTTCGGTTTTCTCCCACTCTCCAAAAACATGCATGTTAGGTTAACTGTCCACTACAAAATTGTCTCCAGGAATTAATGTGTGTGTGGATAGTTGACTGTGTGTGTGGCCCTGCAACAGACTGGCAACCTGTTCAGTATGTACCCTGCCTCTTGCCTGAAATCAGTCGGAATAATCTCCAGCCCCGTTAGGGCAAAAGCGACTCAGAAGACAATACATTTAAGATAAATAGATAAACATCAATGTAAGAAATACAAAGTCACACTGATAAAAAGTGTTAAATCTGTTTAAGTGTGCTTCTTTTCTGATACAACCACCTCGCTGTCAGCTTTTGTGATTAGATCAATTTTACTGCCTACTTTCCACACTTTGTCCTTTATGTATTTTGGAAGCTTGACAACTCCTCTGCTGAGTTATTACCACCTTTTTTTCTTGCCACCACATTCATTTACTAATTGACAGCATAATCAGTGTCGAGATTACTGATGAAATTAGGAAATTACATCATACCTGTCGCTGCAAAAAAAAAAAAAAAAAAGGAAACGAGTCAGAAGGGGGAAAAAAAAGCCATAACTCAGAAGAAGATCCTGGATTCATTTTTGCTTTTGGCTGTTAAATGGAATTCTGCCCTCCTGCATTTCTGCTTTTCTTCTATCTAAGCTTTTACCTTTAGAAAATGATAGCCGTCCATCACAGCACTACCTAACAATGAGCGGCAACAGCAGTAAATCACAACACGTTCATTAGCAATCAACAGCACTGTACATGCGGTGTGCAAATGTACTCGCTTTCCCCTTTGAGAAGGTTTTACTATATGTGCAGGAACTTTGGACAATTGATGTGGCCTTATGTGAGCAACTGGATGGTGATGCTTTACTAAGTGAATGTTCGGTGCACTTTTAAGAAAAAAAAGGAAGTTTACAACTAGATCTTTACATTTGTGTATGTTGTGCACAAAAAAGTGATTGATAAGAAATAAAAGGGACTAAATTACTCTTCTATTTGCTGTTGTGTAACCACTGACATTTTGACTAACGCTATCAATCATCTCCACTTGCTTCCAGAAAAATAATCTTGATTGTTTTAGTTGGGTCACTTTGGCTTATAGTTGAATAAAATTGCCGAATTACACAAAAAACTTGTGGTTTTCTATCCTGTCTGAGCCAATCCAGAACCACATTGAACAAATATGGAACAAGTTCAAGAAAAGCCAAACTCAACACCCTGGTTCTTGTTCATTCATGGTACCAGAAGAATAATGCCATTTGGCCTCCTAACCCGTCCCCCCATCCCATTTAGGAACCTTTCTCTCTCTGTTAATCAGAGGGAATAATTATCAAAGTGGACAGGTAATTAAATTAAAACATAAGTGGCTACATGAGCCGGGTTGGCTGTACTACAAGGTTTTTCCTGGCTTAATTAAAGAGAAATATGGAAGTGCTCACCCACAGTGTCACAGTGCCCGTACATACAGTGGGGAAAAAAAAACTTGCTGCCACCAACTGGAATAAGTCATTCTGATCAGTTTAAACATGGGATTTAAAACTAATAAAATACTTTAACTCGGCAAGGCTCAATCCAAACCTTAATCATGTTATGTGTTTGCATCGGGAAAGCGAAAAGAGTGCAGGAGCCGGAGGAGTGCAGGATGTGTGGCAGACACTTGGAAAACACAGCGAGCTCAAACAGCCATCTGGGAATAATGTCGTAAAGTAAAGCAGCAATAAAATAAAACTTACAGCTGTTGATATTTACAAACAACTCCCACAAAATCCCCACAATGCCTGCAGAGTCAGACTCAAACACACACACTGATTCACTCACACACGTCGACAAATAAACAGACTCAGAATGGGGAAGCATGCAACAAATTATCCAAACATTCACAAACAGACTTAGATGTGCCCACACGGGTACACACATATGTACGTACACATGTTTACAAATGAAGCCTAAGTGGGAAGGCAGCATACACACACATACAACCAAATGCGCTACTTTTGTGGTGTTTGCAGACAACATCCGATTAAAAACCACCCAGAAAAATCTCAAAGCAAAAACTGACAGAAGACATGAAAAGAAATGTCACATCTCCTGTACAACACATGCACAAAGTGGCCTCAGTTCAGAAAAAGTCATCTTCACTAATCCTTACACATGCAACAATTGTTGGGAAGATGATATCCATTTATCACCTGATTCCTATTAGAAACTCACAAACATGTTTACTATCACAGCTGCAATGCATCCCTCCAACACACACTCACATCCTAGGGACACGGGCAGGAAGACAGAAAATGTGTTTTTCTCCGTTTTGGCATTTTGTTTGCAGGCAATAATTAGAGAGCCTCTGCCAAAGTAGTTGTCTTAACAAGCTGTTATAACACGATACTTTTCTCATCCGCTTTGACAGCCAGAGACAATCTTCTAACTATCAACAGGTCTCCATTTAAAAAAAAAAAGAAAAGTGATGCAGGTGTTCAGTCTGCAGCATGTTGGTGAGTGGATCTAGAAACCAACGAGTTAGAGTCTGAAACAAATCATCAGAGTAGACATGGAGATATAAGTGAGAGAAACTTCAGAGTCTATGGATAAAAAGCTAAAGAATCTTTATTAGAGAAAAGAGGAGAAACGTTTGCAGGGATGGAGGATTAACCGTCCAAGTGGCTGTTGACTCAAAGATGAAAAAGGATTTTGACTGTAATTTTCTTCTAACTTTCTTACACAAAGTCAATTTTCTGCAATGTCGTTTAAAGCTTCAAGCAGCGAGTTCTTCATTATTTTTTAATCATCAAAATTTTATAATAGTTCTATAACTTTCTATTGTTTAGAGTTAATTTTGACATTTAACGGGCTAAGTTTTGTATGAACAAGAATAAATTAAGAACGGCAAGTTTTATTCCTTTTTACAGTTGAGCTAAAATAACTTAATTCAACTTTTTTCCGGCATGTTTGCCTTGATTTCCGTCTAAAAAAACTGAATATGGTCAGATACAGGTACTTAAACAGGTTGAGCTGATTAATTTAACCATTACAAATATCTTACAAAAGAAAAAAAACAGTATTAGTGGCTTTTATTAGGAGCAGCAAACGCTGATGGAGTTGTGTCTGATTGCATGTCATGACTGCTTTATACTTTTATTTATTTGTCTGTTGGAGTTCCAGCTGGATTGGACAAGTTTCCTCCTGCATGCTTGAATATTTTACTCCTTCAGTCAACTGCTTACATTTTTTCTCACAAGTTCCAGGTTTAAATAGCCTCTGGTTTTATTGCTGATTATTTGATTATGATAGCTTCAAGGTAAAGCTTGAACTTTTCACAGCCACAGCAAAGAAAACATTTCAGATGGAGATCAGTGTTTGTGTGATATAAAAAATGTGCCAAGATTTTAAACAAAAAAATATTTTGTCATATTAAGGTGAAGTATCAAAGTCCAAAAAAGAGACATTAGTAAAAATGATAATTATCATCTTTCATGTGTAGCTTATGTGTACTGGAAACAATCGTTCCCTTGTCTTAAGCAACTATTGCATGAATAAGTTTACCAACTGTGCATCATCCAAAGAGATCCGGGGACCACAAAAGAACATTTATTCTTACCTTACATGAGTCATATATTTGACTAAGCTTAGCCTGAGCCGATAAAGCTTCATCCAGTGAATGAGAGTCGTTTATTTCCTTGTGTGAATCAAACTCAGACTTCTGCCATGTGTCATCATGACTAGTCCGAATTAGGAGCTTTACTTTGAACACCAACAGCATCAATTCAAACTAGATTAAAAAAATGAACAACAACAAAAAAAAAAAAAATCACATAACTTGACTTCTAAAAGTTTTCAGAGTAATTTTACATGATTAAATAAAAATTAGAAAATTACTTGTTAACAGTGGTTTCAGGACAAATGGTTTGATTTTTGGGAATCGATTGTGGGAAAATGATCTTGGATTATGTAATTATGCAGATAGAGTTGAAGCCAAAATGAATGACAAATTTGCCAAATTCTGATTTAAACAAACCTTTATTCAACGATCTTTTTTGCTCTATAGGGACACAACACAAGCTTTTTCCAAAATAAAAAGAACTGTGTAAAAGAATTCAAATTTTATTCATATTTTAACAGAGTCGCATGTCCAAAAATATTTCTATCCTTGTTAATTAACAAATGTATTTGCTTTTGTAAGAATCAAACATTTCTAATGGTACACCATCTTTTTGTTGTTGAGGTTAAAAATTTTGCATTAATTTTTGTCAATAAGCTCCGACACACACATGTCACTTTTATTCAAATATAGATAAAAACTGAAAAACAATTTTTAGATCTTTTCTGTAATGCCAGATCTTAAAAAAAAAACAACTGTGATTTTAGCCAAAAAAAAAATATTTTGGTGATTCTAAGTAACTTTAAATCAGAATTTGTCAGGTGTGGGAATAATTTTATGTTTGACTGTACGTATTTCTGACATTGTTTCTATTTCCAGCTTGAAGTGTGACTATATTTCTAAGCAGTGTATGACAGGGCTTCCCTAATGCTTCATTGCTCTCCATCCAGTCATGACATAACTTCTCCATCATGTGTGTCTGTTCAAATGTAATTTAACACTAGAAATTTAGAAAATATCCCCAAATCTTTTCCCTTCATCTACTCACATGCAGGATATAAAAACACACTGTCAAAAAGTCACACACACATTCAGTCACAGAGCCCTCCAACGCCTCCCTCTCGCGATCTTGTATCAAAGCAAACAAATGACATGCTGTCTTCTCCTCTCTCTCCCCCCACTGTCTTTTTTGATGTGTGGTTGTGTAAAATGACACGCCGTATCTCTCCAGCTGACATTATCACTCGCCAGCGTGCTCACATCTTCCGGCCGCACGCCTTTCCCACAGGACTCCCTACAGCAGGGGTCTTTGTCTCTGAAAGCATCACACACTCACACACACACACAGACGTCGAAAAGCTTCTGCAATTCCACCTTGCTATTGTGTGCTGTCACTAACTGGTTTAAAATAAATGGAAAAGAAAAAAAAGGCATAAGAGAGATGCAGAAGATGGATAGAGGAGAATTGGCTTTGTGGTTGTGTATGTTTGTTTGGTTTGGTTTTGTGGTGTCTTTGATGATGTAACCAAACCAGGTCTTTACTGTGGTGCAGATTTCTCATATAAATACAATAGAATTTCCCTAAAGAGCTCTTTAAATACATAAAAGTAAAAAGGAGATGATGATTTGTGAATTAAAACTGAAAATGTGCGTTTAGAAGTGAATTGTTTCAACTTGTGAGGTGAGAAAATGAATAGTTGTGGATGACACAAATTCAGTGACCGTGGGAGATGTTAAGGGATAAAAACATTGATATTAATGACAGTAAAAGCAAGCTCCAAGTTTCTGAGACATTTACATCTGAAAAAATACTTTACACCGTCTGTACGACTCCTTACCCTTTGACACTACATACGCAGAAAAAAAAAAAAAAAACTTTCTCGGCATAAGCATCTTGTTGACATTGAAGATACATAGTTTTTCTTTTCATTTATTTCAAACAAGTCACATCTCCCCCTCTTCATCTACCACCCATTCAGGAGGACATCACGGTTTTCCCTTTTTTTCCCTTTTTATTATCAAAAGCTCTCTTCAGTTTGCTGGAGTTCGCTCATTTGAGCTAAATCAAATATTGAAAAAAAAAAACATTTAATGCCCTGTAGTTTTTACAACCTTGAAGGCTTCACACCTCTGAAAGCAACATGTTTTTATTCAAGTTTTTTATGTGATTCACTATGGCTTGTTACCAACATTTATGTTATCTGTTTGTGTCTGAACCGTGGTTGTGAAAGGCTCAATGATTTCTTTTGATCTACACATGTCAGCTGCAGAGACCATTCATCTGCTTCTTTTTAACTTCTCGCTCTGGTTTAATACCAGTGGTTTCACTGGCGACTGTTTAGGCAGATTTTTTTCTTTGTTTTGTCAAAGAAAATTTATAATAATATTTTTAAAAAAAACTCCGGTTTGTCCTTGAAATTTATTGAAAATATTCACAAAATTACAAAAAATGATGATAACTAGATTATTTAAAGGGTTGAAAAAAAAGTTGTTCTACTGAACCAGATAAAGTAGCAGAGATGATACGAGGAGATTCTGATACAAAAAGTAATAATGATAAATGATCAAATATAAAAGTTAGGATTACGTAGCGGTAATGCAAAAAGTCAAGCATTTGTATTTAATTCATTATAGTTTAATTATTATTTAAATATCACGTTAAAATGCTTGTTTTTACGGCCCATAGAATACCTTTGTTTGAGAATTTTGAAGGTACAGTTTAGAAATAAAAAGAAAGCAGTACATTTAGTTTCCCTAAATGATCGGTCATTTTTTTTGCACATGTGAATGTGTGTGCCTACGTGTTCTCCAGTGGGGGGAAAAAATCATACCCTGAAGGCCATCAAAGGTCGTCAAATTGTTATAGTTCGTTTTGTCCTGTCAAATACTCATGTGAGCCAGTCTTGAGAGAATTTTAATAATCATCCTGAAGGACTTTTTGTCTTGGGCCACATTCTCCTAAATGTGTCTCCCTCTTTCTAATTCTCCTTCACAATACATCTGGCTCAAGCTACTCATCATGTCATTGGTCTCCTTTCTATTCTCTTGTGTTTGATTCTGACAAATACATGGATTATCGACCAGGGGGATTTTTAAATATATGGCTAATGTGGGCTTTCATGCCTGCGCTTTAATCTGCTGAGTATTTAAAACCAATCTTAAGGACGAGGGAAAACGCAGAGGTCAGGCTTTTTCTGTGCCCGCCACCGGAGAAAAGGAGAGGAAGCAAGATGGAGTGAAGGGGAAAGAGTGAAAAAGCGAACAAGAGAAAGACAATGATTTCTGTGCCATTTGAATTCTAACTGGGATTAACTGTGGAATTGTGGGTATCAAATCTCATCTCGCTGCAGAGTTTAAGAGTTGTCCCTCAAAGAGAGGGAAAGTCGGTCTCATCATTGTGGTCGTGTCAGCGTGTGAGGGAAAAGATTCAAAGAGATCCTTGAGGTAAGGGTGTTTCTCTGCTTTTTCACTTATCACAGACTGGCCTTTTCAAGACTTAAAATTGGTCCTGAAATGAATAAAAAGGGGAAATAAAAAGATGTTTCTCACTTTTCTTTCAGCAGGGTGATGTCACAATGTGGATCAAAGTTTCATCATGTGTCATCTGTCAAATGTTGTCGCCTCATTTATAATGCACACAATGTCTTTGTTACAATCTTTCTTCCACCTTTCTTTTTATCTTCCTCCTTGTTTCTACCCTCTCTTGTCCACCAACGCTTATCTTCCATCTTCTCAATTCTTCATTTCACCCCTGTCATTTTGTGTGTGCGTTACCAACAGACTTGCTCCTTGGCAGCTAATGGGGCCATGTGTGTGTGAGTGTGTAGTGTATCAGGCTAAAGAGAGTGGCATTACCTCTGCAGCTTTAAACTGCATCAAACAACTTACAGACCTTTTCCTTTTATGGCTGTAATATGAGGTACTTAACATATAGCTGCCATAAAGTGCAACAGATGCGGGGTCAGGGAACTTGAATGCATGAGCAGGCATGTGCATACTTTCCTCTGCACAACACTATTGGTGGAGTTGGAGAAAGATCTATATAAAGTATAAGCCCAGTGAAGTTTTTATGATACAGACTCATGTCTTACCCAGGATAGTTAAGTAGGCCAAGGCTGATATCATCTGATACACTTGTTTGCTCGCCAACCATACAATCACAGTCTTTCCTGCTGAGGAAGCATTCAAACTGCTATTTGAACATCAACGCAGCATGCAAATAACATTCACCACCCCTTTCAGCATCAGATAAGATAAACCGCCATGCTTCATCTGGTAGTATAGAGATGTGTTTTGCATCCTAAGGCTATGCTTTTGTAGCAAAACAGCACAAATGAGCCCTCTCAGCAACTTTCCTTGGAAAAGAAAAGTCTGCACAGCACGCGTGCACGTATGCCCCAATGTCTGCACGACTGTTCTGTGTGTTGAGGCGAAATGAGCCTCGCTGGTTAGAGAGAGAAAGATGGAGACAGGATTAGAGAGGGGAGTGGAGGAGTGAGGTGGCCCTTTAATTTGGAAAGTTTGATGTGAATG
Source organism: Neostethus bicornis (assembly GCA_902685375.1). Taxonomy (NCBI): domain Eukaryota; kingdom Metazoa; phylum Chordata; class Actinopteri; order Atheriniformes; family Phallostethidae; genus Neostethus; species Neostethus bicornis. The sequence continues at coordinate 12,583,069 of LR738557.1, read as the reverse complement.
ACGCACATCTGGCTCCCCGAAATGATGGATTCTGCTCCACATGCAATATGGGAAAGTGATCCATCCTTCTTTTTCCCCTCCATCGTCTCCCCCCTTTTTTTTGCATCAGCCTCTCATCTCATCAGCATGCAACTACACCCCCACCTCTCCAAACAGTCGCCCACATCACCCCTTTTCTAATGTTTTTTTTTTTTACTTCCTAAGCATTGCAAGTTAGATTGCATAAATCAGGAGTGTAAAAATAATGGTTAAATTTTCAGTAAGTTTTTTTGTAAGCTTTCACTTTAAATCAAAACATGTCAAGGTAAAACAAACCTCTTTTAACATAACTTTTGCTGAAAGAAAAAAGTGATCATTCATCATGAAAATGGATACAAATACCATTTTTGAATGAAAGCTATGTTGAGCAGATTTGAATACTTATGAGCTTCAGACATCTTCAATGCATTTAAACTTAAATTTCAGCAATAAAATATTTCCTCTTACATCTTTACCATCATCCAGTTTCTGATTTACTCTATAATTTGCACAGAAATTTGCATTAATGTTATCAGCTTGTCATCACTTCCATCATCTAGTTTTTACAACTAGTTTTTTACAACTTTGGTTTGGAAATATGCACGAGTTGTCAGAAATCAGACAATTCTCTAATCTGTGTTTTCAATCTGTTGGTGTAACATCTCTTTTTTCCATACAAGACTTATCTACAGGTGTTTTAGAAGGATAACTGGTGGTCAGAGCATAGCTATGAATGTTAGTGTTTTGTTGAAGGGAACACAGTGAAGTGGTTTGTCTAATCAGTGAAGCAAAAAAGTTTGATCCTCTCCCTTTTTGGTAGATGCTACAATTTCCAACTTGTAATCTTCTCACAGTCATTTATAAAAAAAAAGATCATTTTTAAAAAGTATATTTACTTTTTGGCAAAGGACAAAATACAATTTTTTGTTTTAAAGGGTGCAAGTCATTTTAATTCCCGTCCGATTGTCTTTCGCTTCTATCCCCCTGGCCGCATCCTCCAGCTCACCCGGGAGGATCCCAGGGTGTTTTCAGTTCTTATAAAAACTGAAAGGGGTGAGTAAAGTTTTTAAATAAAATTAAATGAAATCTCACCTTCAAAGTAATGAAACCTTTTTTGTTTACTTTGAAGCCTATGAACAAAAAAATAGGGTGTGGGTCATTTCCAATGACAATCAGATTTTTTCAAGAGGGTTAATTATATCCTAACAATAAAATACACAGTATTACATTTGTAACAAATGCTTAAAAAAAAAAAAAAAAGTCATAAAGGTAGATATTTGTGGTTCGGGCATCTAAGATGGGAAACATTTTCCAGAAAATAGTCCCACATTATCACTGAATCTTTTTTATATTTATCTTCTTGCATATTTTTTCTTTCTTTTTTTTTTTTTTTTAGTATTTTTTGTCTAAAAGATTTGCAAAATAAAGTATTTGTTTGATTTTTTATTGTTTTGTTTCTAAAGTGTTAAATTCATCACTGTGGCAACTGTCTGTTAAAAGGCTGGTTGAAAAATCTACCAGTTTCTACCATAAGTAATTGAAAATTCTTTTTAATTTTTATAGAAAAGAAATCAGAAAAGTCCACCTGAGCCTCCTCGTTCAGTTTATAAGTTCATTTTGTAATAGAGCTCATTACACAAAAAACCAAGAAAGTATCAAAATAAAAACTTTTTGAAATCTAATTACTAGGGTGGATTCAAGTTAAAGGTGTTATGGAGATCTTTATAAACAGATTTTTTGCAATAATTCTTCAATTTAGCTTCACTGATTTGACCCGTACTTATTGATAGATGTATCAAAAGTAAAAAATGTATATTAATTAACAGTGGATTCTGTGATATATGAAAACTTCAGCCAATGATAATGTTCCGAAAGCAAGAAAAAAAAAACATTAGAGCAGTGCCCGTAAATCACTTCAACGATTCATCAATAAGCATTTTTTTTTATTTGATACCCAAACCCAGAAGAAGCCAGAAAAGGCTAAAGCAGGTCTTTTGACACTTGCCCAGTTTTTACAAAGAATTATTTGGCTGTCAAAGCAAGAAGATCTCCCATAATTGTTCCGTTCCGTTTTCTTCCGCTTATCTTGAACTCGGTCACGGGAGCAACAGCCCCAGACGAGAAGCCCAGCCTCCCTCTCCCCGAATCCATCCTCCATCTCTCCCAGAAGGATCCCGAAGCATTCCCCAGCCAACTGTAAGACATATTTTCTCCAGCGAGTCTGGGGTCTGCCCTGTCCAGGTGGGTCGAGCCCAAAAGACCTCATCAGTGAGGCATTCGGTAGACAACCAAACCAAATGCCCAAACTAGCAATGGCTCTACTCCGAGCGCCTTCTGGATAGCAGTGCTCTTCACTCCATCTCTGAGTGCGAGACCAGCTATCCTGCAGAGGAAGCTCATTTCGGTCACTTGCATCTGTAATCTAGCTCTTTCGGTCACCATCCCCAGCTGGGGAACATAGTTGAGCATAGGAACATAGATTGACTGGTAAATTGAGAGTTTTGCTTTTCATCTCAGCTCTTTCTTCACCATGATGGACCGATGCAGCATCCTGATTATTGCGAATGCCGCACCGATCTGTCCCGCTCCATCATTGCCCCATTCGTGAACAAGATCCCAAGATACTCGATACCCCATGATGCCTTTAAGATGAACAACAGCTTTTAACTGCTATATCAGCATCAGACTCCTGTAACCCCGCTGTTCAAATGAATGGTACAGGAAGTCGTGCCTAGACTAAAGTAAAACAGCCACCACACCCGTGAATGGCAAATGGGCTCTACTTATACAGTGTTTTTCAACCTGCATTGGAACTCAAAGCACTTTACATTGTAGCTCTCATTCACCCATTCACAACACATTCCTACTTGATGGTGGAAACTGGAATGAGAGGTGCAAAACACTATCAGGAGCAACTGGGGGTGCAGTGTCTTGCCCAGGAACCAGCGACCTTACGCTTACAGGACAGTCGCCGTACTTACTGAGCCATACCGTCCCATAGAAGATGCCAATCTACATATAGCATCCACTGATTTATGTATGTATGTACTATATATTCACAGTTATCTAAATAAATTTATACAAAGTAGTTGTGTTCATGTTTCTAAATTTCTCTCCTCATGTATCAGTACAGTTGTGCATCTATTGGTTGAATGTTCTGTACATGAGGATCACACACATTTAATTTTTATGTAGTTCTTTTTTGTTGGTAACTCAAAATACACAAAGTACACAACTGTAGTGTATGAAATTTATATCAACAAAAGCAAAATGGGATTCAATGAGACAAAATGCTCAATACAGGTTTTACCACTACTTGCTGGATCACAATGCAACAAGTAAATGTCCTCTTTGTTAAGCAGAAATATGTGAGAGATCTATGAACTAGCAAACCATAATGGGCCGTCTTGGTATTTCAAAATTGAACAAGAGGTTTCAAAATAAAATTCATAATCATTCAAATTTAATATCACAATGATTTAAAAGTCCATATCAACCTTATTCTGAAATATTTGGAACAGACTACAAATATCTGCTTTCAACTGAAGCTCAAACTTAATTATTTATTGAACTCACCATACCTAACATCAATTGCTCATCCAAAATTAATTCCAAAGTTTATCCTAGATTTTTCTGGGATGATAAATATTTCTGAAATCAGAAACTATTGGGAGTTTTTTTTTAATCATCATTTCTAACTTATTGTTTTCTGTGTTGTTGGGTGAAATGATTAAGAATTCATTGTTATCTATTTATTATTGTTGCATTAATTATTTATAGTTTGGTGGTAAAGAATTCTGTTGCATTAAAATGTAATTAAGTAGAGAGCATGAAGGAGAGAAGAAAACCAACAAACTTTTAATACCGCTAATTATGGAAGTTGTAGAACACTGTTTTATTGACAGTTTCATTAAGTCCCTCTTTTTTATTCCTAATGCCGTTTTAATATAACAGATTTGGTTTATCATTATTCATAGAAAAAAATCTAGACATTAGTTGCCTCTCTTGAGACAACCAATAAACAGTCAAATTGAAATCATTTCTTTTCCATTTCGGTCCGTTGTCTTCCGCTTATCCAGGGCCGGGTCATGGGGACAACAGCCTCAGACGGGAAACCCGTGCATTGCATCTTCCAGCTCACCCGGGAGGATCCCAAGGTGTTCCCCGGCCAGCTGTGAGACATAGTCTTTCCACTGGCTTCAGGATCAGCCTTTGGGTCTCCTCCCGGTATGACATACCAGAAACAACTCATCAGTGAGGCGTTTGGGAGGCTTCCTGAACCACCCCATCTGGCTTCTATCAACCCAGAGGAGCAATGTCTCTTCTCTGAGCTCCTCTCGGATGGCAGAGCTCCTTACTCAATCTTTGAGTGAGAGCCCAGTCACCCTGTGGAGGAAACTCATTTTGGCCGCTTATAGTCATAATCTTGTTCTTTCGGTCACCACCTACAGCTGGTGACCATAGCTGAAAGTAGGAATGTATTATTATGTATTATTATTATGTATTATTGTATTTGTCTGGTTATGTACAGTGAGTGATCACTTGAAATATTTTGACCTAACTCTGTGTAAATATATTTCAGGAATAAAATCACTGATATTGTAGGGATATATATCATTCCTGTCTAGCTTTGCAGCACTGACTGATCTTCGGAGTCATACTGTAGATATAGACGTGCCTTCCAGTGGAAAATCCAATAACTACAATAGGGCCAAAAAGTCTCCCTGACTCGTCAGAGCGCCCTTTAAGGAATAAATCAAGAGTTTGTTGCTGTCATTATTTAAAAATAACTGAAAATGGCTGCTTTTTTGTGGCTTTTGATGCAGCATTTTAGACCTTATTTTGCGTGTCACAGACTCAACTCTCACTCAACTCGGGACAAGAGTGTATTTCACAAAATTCTTTCCAACATTTTCTGAACAATGAAAGAACTTTTGTGTGATCTGGGAAGTATTATACCGTTGCATTTGTTGTAAATGCCGACAAAAATGGAAAGCAAGGCGTCCTAATAAAAGTTCAAATCAAGAAAATGTAATCAGACTCCTGGGGAGATTTTCACATTTAACCATAGTGATTAACAACAAACAGACAAACACAAGGAACAACTCAAACATTTTCCTCTATCTCAATCACCCAAATTTGAACTATTGACCCTAAGTGTTTCCTTTTGAGTTAGACTCAATAATATAGATTTTCAATTAAACGTCTAAAGGACAAACAACTTTGAAACCATGAGATTTTTCTACTGTATGTTCAGAATCCAAAAAGAATGCAGACAAAAGTCAGCAATATATTTGCTCAGGTTTCTGTTCTTTGTCCCATTTGACTGAAATCCTTTTACACGTTTTTTACACCGTCCTACTAACAGACCAACCAACGCCAGCTACCAAAACACAATTTCCAATGGTTTTTTCTTGATTTTGTGGATTGCCATTCAATTGCCTCCACTTATTCAATCTTTGGTTGGAAAGACAGACACTTAAACAAGAAAGTCCAGACATGAAAGTATTTCCTGAAGATGCAGTGTCCATTAATTATCTTACAGGTCTTCTCTGAGGTTTACTCCAAGTGGCATCTGTCTGTAACACCTCACCAGGAAAATGTCTAGCGGATTTCTCAGCGTTGTTATGACAGTCGATGGGCAACTTAGTTCCCCCTTATGTATTGAAGGGAAAAACATTACGGGAACAATGACTCATTACTGCAAACTCATCTCATAAAAATGCAACCCTCCAAACTTCCTGCTTGTAATAACCTGAACAGCCCCTCACCTCTTACTCTGCAGAACATCTTTAGTGGCTTTTAAAAAGAATTCTAAATTTTGTCTCATTCAACTACAAAGCCTTTTTCTTTTGACCCCATAATCATTTAAAATGTTTTGAATAAAAAAAACAACACACAATTTTTGGATTGCGTTAAAATACAATTTTGCTTTTACTTGACAGATATTAAACCATGTTCACAAATAGTAATTTTAAAAAGGTTTTCTGAAACCAAGAGAGTGATTTCTGAACCTTTTGACCATGTTTTAAATGCAGAAATGTTTAACCCTTTGGAGATTATAAATACCCTGTTTTAGATACTGGTCTTGTTATAATAGAATTAGGAACTCTGTCCTTAAATATCTAGTGATATTGTATTTATTCGGGGTTTTCAAACCATCTTGTAGGTGACATCTTTATACTTTCTATCTAAAATGTTCCTTTTATTTTCTGCCATTGATGACTTTAAATTGTTGTCAAAATGATCATGTATTCCTTTTGATATTAATAATTTATTTTCTCAACTTATTCTATTTTAGTCCCAAAATTTTCCAGATGTTGAGAGAAAAATAACACATAACATTTTGCAAATTATTATGCAATTTTTTCTTGTATAAATAAGCAACTTGACTTTTTTTTCTGTTGAATCAGTAATTTTGTGATGACAAGACAAAATCTCTTTTGTCTCATTTTTTTTATGTTGTGACACATTAGTAAACACTTTTAAATTGAATGCCTAAATTCTTAAAAGTTCTTGGTAAAAATGTATTCAATTGAACCATCTAATTTTGCCTGAATGTTTATTTATTTATTGCTGATGAAGAATGCATGAAACCCCCAAAAGTCTAAGCTAGGAATGATTTTTATTTTCTCTGAATGATTTTTTTTCATCAGTCCAACTGTAACCTCTTGCATCTCTGTTCATTTTCTACAGCGGAACTTGGCCCAAAAGTAAATTGTCTGATGTTCATAAGCTTCTCTGTCAATCTACAGATGCGTGGCCTTGAAGTCAGTGTCCATTTGGCAGTGTGGCCACACTGATGGATTTGTAAACATTAGGACCTGTATGTCCACACATAAAGCAACACGCACGCACACAATTTCTCCCTTTCATTCTCACTCAGTCCCACACCTGTGTCCTGATGATTACGGGGCCGTGAGGTGCCCTCTGACTCCATCAGCACAAAGGTAATCCTGTCGCTCCAGAGAAGAATCAGCAGGCCCTTTTCTGCTTTCCTACTCAAACATAATTCTCCCCATTTGGCATTTTGACATCGTATCTTCAGTCACCCCAGCATAGTTTTCTTTTTCTCCACCTGGCCAAAACACCGCCACAATAACTTTATTTTATTTTTCTCCCTCGCTCCAATGGACAACATTCAACCCTTAGATCTCTATTCTCTTTTTAATGTGTTTTTTGTCCTTCTCTGCCTTTCTTCTTCATTTTTTCTGACTTCCAAGGTCAGACAGGACAAACAATGCCACTGGTGTCTGTCTGAGAGTGTCTTGCTACCCACCACCATGGCCACTGTTGCCTTGGCAACGCACTAACCATTAATTTTCAATTAAAGCAGACAAAGAGATGACAGCTCAGGGTCCATGGAAGATGTCAAGAAGCAGTATTAATATACGACAAGTGAGCATAATTGTGTGTCCATTTTCCCCAGCTCTCATCTATGCTATCAGTGAAATATGAAAGCAGCAGATAATTTGAGGGTGTGGGAGACGCCGGACAGTGTTTTCTTCAAACCAAGACACTTGTGATGTATCTTTCTGAGGAATAAGGCGTTCATCATTACCTTTATGAATATTTTGTCAGAGATGTTATTATTTTCATTATCACTTTATCAAATAGATGCTATTTCCGATGTGATTGGAAAGCTGGCATGTACCACACATACATCACACCTGTGAGCAGTCTGGTATGCAATGCAAGGACACAACTGCGTACTATAGGTTGTTATTTGATTTCCATCAGCGGGCTATTACAATGAGACCTCCAACTCATGCAAATGTGCAAGCAGCTCTCCATTCTTTTGTCTGTTTCTGCAGAGCACATAGTTTAGACATTAAAGACAAGTGATCACTCATGGACATGCACTAAAGTAAGCACACACAAATGCAAGGCCAATGCCTAACAGTCTTAACAGAATGGGACCTTGGAGAGCATAAAACATGCAAAACAACAAACTGTTCATCTTTATAAAACATTTTAAAAAACATTCTATCAGCAGCTGGGTGGTGGCATAGTGAGTGCCCTGCCTGTGTCAACTTTCAACTATACAAGTTCCCCCCGGCCCATTCTCAAGGTTAATAAATCATACTTGTGTGCAAGCTGCCAGCAGAGACAGCACTTCAGGCCTCACCTTCATAAAGGCCTGCAGGGTTAACCTGGTTCTCACAAAACCATGCTTGTGAAACAAGTCAAACAATATCTGAGCAATTGCATGTCTGTGGTACCGGTTCATAAGAAGTCTATGTTTGTGTTTATTTATGTGCAGCTGAGAGCATAAAAAGGTTGTTTAGCAGCATCTTTAGCCAAACCAGATCCAGTGACATGACTTTAACAAGTTTTTAATTGCAGTAGGTGTGTATTTCTCTGCATGTCATTGAAGATAAAAAAAACAGTATTGATGGAAATACTGTTGGAATACAAGAATAACTCGACTCCGCCTTGACGTTTGTGATCTTGACTTGGTTGCATGGCCCTGATACATAACCAGTTCATCTATAGTTGGTACTGAGTAGCTGTGGGTGATTACTCTGTGGGTGGTTTGAGATGTATCACGTTCACAAATGTTTCACAGTAGCATGGAGGGACAGCTAGAGTATTAGATCTACATTCTGTGTACGGAAGCAAAAACAATACATGTACAATCAGGTACAGGAAATGTTCGTCGTTTTCTAAACCGCGTATCCTTAACACAGTTTAGGAGGGTGCCAGAGCCTATCCCGACTGATTTCAGGCGAGAGGCAGAGTACACCCCGAACAGGTCGCCAGTCTGTTGCGAGGCCACACACACACAACCAGTAAAGGAAATGTCATACAGAAAGTATTAAGTTTCAAAATCAACAAAGTATGCAAGCTTTGATTTGATTTAATTTTCCCACGTTTTTTTTCCCCATCCTCCAATTGTCAATTGTCAAGTTTATCTATTCTCCTTAAACAGAACCAACAAAACCACACTTTCCTCCTCGCACAGTCTGACTTTTTCCTCAGCTGTCTTTCTGTTCCTTCCTCCCCCTCTTTTTTGAGAGTGCTTCTTAAATCACACAGTCCCTAAACTACCCCATAAAAGATGGCAGGTTCTCCCCTGCCTTCCCCGTCCTCTCCTCCCCTCTGTCTCCACACATTACTGCTTTAATTAAGGTAATTACTTTCAGAGTAGTACTAATCGGATCCTCTTCTCTCCTGGTGTATATTCATGCATACATTGTGAAGACACAATTTATTCACACACACTTTCCAGTCTTATAAGACATATTCACACTTTCATATCCAGCTTCACCTGAGAAAAATGAACTCCTTACATTGTTTATAAATTAATTAGATAGACTGGCTAATGACATTTTAAGGAGATTTTATTAGGGTTTTTTTTTTTTAGTGTCACAATGGAGATGGGACCCAGCGAATATTCAAGGTCTGCTCATTATTTATTTCTAAATGAATAATTAAACACTTTTATCTCTTTTATAATACATATCTCACTAAATTTGTCCCAAAAATACTCTTTAATACAAAGGCATTTGGCCTAAACGGTTAAAGACTACAATAATCTTCTGAAAGTTATTACATTCCCAGCACCAGGATTTTAATTATGTCTTCCAACTTTTGGAGAAGTTTTTCTGAATCTGAAATTAGGTAATTTAAACCTGCCAAAAACAACTAAAAGCCATCGGTCGAATAAACATTCCCAGGGAAATATTAGACACACTGATGGTGTCACTTGTCAGAAGACCTTGGATGACAACTGGTGTTTTGACAGTCTCGTGAGAGCGAGAAAAGAATAAAGACACAATGTTCAACAAACTGTACCTGCCTGCAGTTTGGAATGTTTTTGATAATTACTGTGTCAACAGCAGATGTGGAATGTTTTTGTTTTTTTTTAAGCTTTGAGGACTTTTAATCTGTGAGCTTTCTATTGCAATATGAGCAGTGCAACGTTGGCTGAAGTATCTGACATAAAAGAAAAAGACAATTTTTCAAATAATTTTACTGCTCAGAGGGAATTTTTTGTAGGAAAGAATGAAACTAATGTGAGATGGAGTTCCTAGCATGAACTGCCATTTTCATTTTTTCCTGACTAAAATGGAAAAAAAAGGTATTTTCTAAGTTTATTTCAGGCAGATCGGCAGATGTGCTGCTGCCCAGTGACAAGAGACCAGGGAATCCTTTCCTCCCACACCATCCCCCTTCTTGCATCCCCCAAAGGCACCTTCACTGATAATGAGAGGCAATGCAGGTAAAGCTACGACTCAGAGGGGGGGTTTCAATTAACGCCCTGCAGATTAATAAAGAGTAATAAGGTGTGCAGCGTTTATGTGTGTGTGTTTTGAATGTGTTCCTACGTATGTGTGTCCACGAGTGGTGAAAAGAACCCTGTCGCTCAGCATGATGGAAAGGACAGAAAATGGAAAGGGGTTGTGAAAAAGCAGTGGCAGACCGAGGACTGGAAGACTTTGATTAGGGTGTTTGCACGGAGATTTTTAATTGGTCATCTGCTTCCTGACCTCACAATGAGAAAAACAGCAGGAGCTCATTTTAACTACAACTGCAGAAGGACTGAAAGTTAACCAAGAAAGCATGAAGAAATAGAAATGTTGTTGAGTAAACATAAAAATAACTTGTTGTGGCAAACCCCACTGTGATTTAAAAAAAATCTATAAATTAAACTTCAAAGTTTTCGCTTTTTAAATGTGCATGTTTTTAAATTTCCTTCAAAATGTACTGTTTCCATATTTAGAAATATATTTATGTTCACGTGAACAATTTTTACAAGATCAATCCTATTGAACCTATTTAATCCATCTCTCTTAGTTACAGTGAGCCATAATTTCTTCTCTGGATTAGTTAATCATTTAAAAGTGGAAGTAAGAAATATCTCCAAAAGAAGGCATCTGAGAAAAGTTGACAAAATAGCCGTATATTGAAAACATCTATCACTGTATGTGTCTACTATAAATGTTAATATTAACATGCACATGGATCTTCTTCTCCTTTCAGCATTTCCCTTCTGGGGTCACCACAGCAAGTCAGTTTCTTCCATCTAACCCTGTCTCCTGCATCCTCTTCAGTCCCGCCATCTTCATGTCTTCCTTCACTGTATCCATGAACCTCCTCTTTGGTCTTCCTCTAGGCCTTTTTCCTGGTGGTTCCAAAACCACCATGTTTCTGCCAATGTACTCTCTCTCCTCTGCACATGTCCGAACAATCTCCAAAACCTCTAACATGTGCTGTTACTCTGATAAACTAATTCCTGATCCTGTCTATCCTGGTCATTCCCAGAATATGCATGTGTATGCATGATAATAAATATAGATAAGTGTAAAAAAAAAAAAAAGATGTACACATAGAAATACATGCTGTATCCAATGATGGGTATACATATTTGTTTTGTCTTCTGAAACACTTACTCCCCTATAGGACAGCAGGAGCTGCCGGAGCCTATCTTGGCTTATTTCAGGTGTGAGGTAGGTGACACACTGAACAGGTCACCAGTCTGTTGCGGGGTCAAACACAAACAATCATACACACACTCATTCCTAGAGGCAGGTTCATAGTGGCCAATTAATCAAACACGAATGTTTTTGGAGGGTGGGAGGAAACCGGAGTACCAGGAGAATCCACGCATACATGGGGTGAACATGCAAACTCAATACAGAAAGACCAGTGTTTCTGTGCCAGTGCCTCATCCCCACTCCGGGACTCGAACACCGCACAGCTTGATGTGAGGCCACTGTGCTAACCACTGCACCACCGTGCAGCCTGGATACACATACTATGTAGTATGCTAATCCAATGAAACAAGATGCTAGGATTGTAAAGCTTTGATCAAATTTTTCATCAAGACATAGTGTGCTACACACAGAAGGTTGTAAGATGCAAAATGAAATTCTATCACTGTTCTCACAGACAAACCAAAAGAGAAAATGATCTTTTCTGTCTTTTTCTGAGAATAGAATTTTGGTTTTAAAAAAAAAAAAAATCACCCAATTATTGCTGGTATTAGAAATGATCTCTCACAAAGTTTGAAAACCTTGTAAAAAAGGGCCCAAAGGCAATTCCATTTAAAAAGAATTTAGTAAGTTTTCATTGTTTGTTTTTTCTGATCTATCAGATGTAAGTTTTAGTTTTTAGTTGTTCATATCGCTGTTTTTTGATACAGAGTTTTGAGGTTTTTCAAATGTAAAACACATAATTAATAAAATTAATTATTTTTACTAATAGCAAATTTGGCAAAATTTTTAAAACAACATTACAGAACCTTTTTTAAAATAAGTCTGGTTGACTTCGAAGTAAAACTTTTGTTTGTCCTGTGACACTCCCTGTTGCATTTCCCATGGTGCTGCACAGAATCTAAATAAACACCCAGACAAAACAGACACACACACCCTGATACCTGTCACACAACAATGCTTGTCTTATTGAGGCAATTTAAAATGAGAATAACCAGTTTTCGTTTTCATCTTCTGAACCTCTCATCTTTAATGGGTTCGCGGGGAGTGCCAAAGCCTACTCTGGTTGATTTCAGGGGAGAGGTGGGGTACACCCCAAACAGGTCACCAGTCTGTTGCAGGGCCACACTCACAACAATACACACACACACATGCCTACTTAGGGGCAATTTTATAGTGGCCAATCAACCTAACATGCATGTTTTTGGAGGGTGGGAGGAAACCGGAGTGCCCGTAGAATTGAAAATACTTGAAAAAAAAACAACACATACACGTGGAGAACATGCAAACTCCACACAGAATCAACTTTCCTCAGGTCAATTTTAGTTTTCTTTTTTTCTTTAATCATGTTTTCTTTAATCAATAAAAGATTTTTAAAACATAAATCATGTACTTTTTTCCATAATATATTGAAACTCCACTCCACAAACAAAAAAATTTAACACATTATCCAAGTGGATTTTCTTTTAAACATTAGGCCTGTTAACATCATGATTCTCTCCCACCAGAAAACAGGCAGAACAGGTCTAAAGTGCATCTAAAGAGCAGATGATTTACTATATACCATAAACTTTTCTGTCACCTTGACTTTGAGGAAAATGTTCTTGTTGCTGGGAAAACTTTTAGGTATGTCTAATTTTGTGGTGAGAGGAAGACAGATGCATCTCATTTCCTCATGCTGCGTAAATTTGTGCAGCCGCAACACATATGGAAGCCTGTGTAAATTGTCAAGTTGTTGCCAACACTTAAAATGCACTTGGAAAAATTAAAAAAAGGGGAAAAAAAAAAAGAATTTCTGAGAAATGAGTGCCTCTTTCCAGAAACGATCCACCACTTGCATAGGCTAGTTGTTGTGACGCTATCTTTTCATATCTTTCATAATCCGAGACCAAACTTGTTGTGTTTGCAACACAAAGTTTATTCAGGGTTCATTCTATAATTGTTTGCCAAGGCTGACTTTGCTCTTAAACTCTTTTGTCTCAACCACGTAGCATTAACCGACGATATCAGGTAAATATTTATTTTATCTGGAACTGGATGTCAGGTATGTTGTTATTAGTTGACAAGAAGGTATTTGTTGTATTTACTGTATGTGCCTGGGCGTGAGCATTTTTATGCATCTGTGTGTGTACTTTGGAGAAATGATACACAGTGTACATATCTGCAGATATGGAAGACAGATAACATCTGACATGTGTGGTGAGTGCGTGAGAAGGGCTTGTCTGCATATGGCTTTGGCATGTTCTGACCTTGATTTATAGTTTTTTGTGTTTTTTTGTGCTTTGCTGTAAGGTGTTATGAGTGAATATTTAGGGGTGAAAAGGACACATTCAGGTACCCTGCGGCTTGTACATAGATCTGAAAAACAAGCACCGGGCCCCTGGGACAAGCAGCTGCAAGAATGATTGAATGACACATGGACCCGCCCTGATGCATTTTGCGCTGGCATATATAGGAATAAGGAATGCATCAAAGGACCATTTAAATGTCAACAAATATCATGTAGTATATGAACAAGAAAAGCTGCAGGGAAGAGAAAAATAATGAAGCAGGATGTGATGCACTAGGAAGGATTTCTTTGAGTAAAAATCAGATGAATGGTCAGACAAAAAGTGTTTGGGAAGCATGGCTTTTAAATTAGCAAAAAACACTTATTTGTACAAAAAAAATACTTTTTATTTCGGGTTGAAAATGTTTTTCTTGAAAAGTTGAGCAGATCTCATTACAGTTAACGGGAGATGCACACAGTAGGAAAAGTATTTTGGAGACGCAATAACATCTATGGATTGAAAACAGTTTCCTCTTCTGAAGTACTTATCCCTAATAAGGTCACGTGGTGTGCCGGAGCCTATCCCGGCTGATTTAAGGCGAGAGGCAGGGTACACCCCGAACTGGTTGCTAGTCTGCTACAGGGCCACACACACAACCATCCACACTTACACTCATTCCTGAGGGCAATTTTGCAGTGGCCAATCAACCTAACATGCACGTTTTTGGTGAGTGGGAAGAAATCGGAGTAGCCAGTGAAAACCCACGCATATATGGGAAGAACATGAAACTCCGCATTGAAAGGCCAGTGTTTCAAGCCTTGGCCCACCTGGGACTCAAACCCCAACCTTCTTGCGGTGAGGCCACTATGCTTACAACTGCACTGCCGTGCAACCAGATTTAAAATTGTGATCAAACTTTTCAGAGGTAAAGCACATTAAAATAGGGTCATTCAGGTGATGATGTTATGTTTTGAATTGATGTCATACCCCAAAATGTTCACCCGCTACCTACTGTCTGGGCACTCCACAAAACACATCAAAGAAGTCTTTAGCTTTAATCCAAATGTGTTCTGATCACAATCAATTTGTTTGAAGACTTTAAAATTGAACTGATAAGTCACTTCCTTTGATAAATGATGCTACACCAATTCATGAGAGTGTGAATCCCTGTTTTCTTTCATTTCTAATAACCATTCCTCTTGATTTTGGTCAAATAGATTTACGTTATACTCACTTGGTTAGCCCCGCAAACTAAATGATTCAATTCTCATGTGATAAAGATTACAGTAAGTTTTTTTGTTTGTTTGTTTGTTTTAAATATTGATTTAGGATGTGTATTTATTATTTTGTTAATCTGAATTAACTAAAAAAATATATTTACCAGGGTGCATTTCTTCACTATTTTTCTCATTACGTGGTTTAGATTGAGCATTCAGTGTAATTCATAGGGTTTATAAAAATTGATGGAGTCTGAGCATTGTTTATTTCACAAGAAAGTAAAGGCAATGCCAGAAAAAAAACATTTCCAAAGAAAAGGATACCAAAGGCGGAAATCTAAAATTGCTGACAAAAAAAAAAATAAAAACTATGATTCATCAAAATGAACACAATTAATTCATTATTCATTATGTTATTTTACATCAAAGTAAAAAAAAAAAAAAAAGTATTTGTACAAGATTTTGCTCTTTAAAAAGTCTTGCTTTATAAAAATTCTTCTTTTCACATATTGTATTAAATTGGTATTTGTTTTTACTGCTTTTTTCTTTTGATTTGTTTTTCTTTCTTTCTTGTCTTTACTTTTTTTTTTTAGAAAAAAAATAACATAAAAGGTGTCACGCACACAATTTCACATGTTTGAGTGAAAAAAAATAATGTTTCAAAGTGAAATGCTGAAGGAATTTATTCTGATGTGATAAATATTGAGATAACAAGGTTTAAGTTAAAACATGACCATTTTGGCTCAAAACATGGTCATTATTTAGCAACATAAAATATCAATGATAACATGCTTGAAGACTTTTGCTATTTTTTTTCATCTGAGGCATAAATAACTCACTTAAACTACAGAGCTTCTTCTTTGCAGTTGTGTATGTGTGCCAATGTCTAACCCAGCAAACTTCTTCTTTGTTCAGCATTTCCCTTCAGGGGTCGCCACAGCAAGTCAGTTTCTTTCATCTAACCCTATCTGCTGCATCTTTTTCTATGACGCCAACTATCCACATGTCTTCCTTCACTGTGCCCATGAATCTCCTCTTTGGTCTTCCTCTAGGCCTCTTTCCTGGTGGTTCCAAATCCAGCATCCTTCTGCCAATGTACTCTCTCTCTAACCTCTGCACATGTCCAAACCATGTCAGTCTGGCCTCTCTGACTTTATCTCCAAAACCTCTAACATGTGTTGCTCTAATCCTGTCCATCCTGGTCATTCCTAGAGAGATCCTCAGCATCTTCATCTCTGCTACCTCCATCTCTGTTTCCTGTCTTTTTCTCAGTGCCACTGTCTCAAGACCAACAAGCATGGCCGGTCTCACCACGGTTTTGTACACTTTCCCTTTCATTTTAGCTGAAACTCTTGTGTCACACATCACACCTGATACTTTTCTCCACCCGTTTCAGCCCGCCTGCACACGCTTCTTTACCTCTTTTCCACACTCTCCATTGCTCTGGACTGTTGATCCTAAAAACTTAAAATCTTCCACCTTCTTTTTGGTTTGCAGTTTTGGTTTGCAGTTTTCAAACTGATAAACTACAAAAAAAAAGATCCCATGGAACTCAGCAAACAATTATACAGAAAAAGTTTTTTGCTACTGTATATTGCTGCTAATAGCACAGCTGGGCTTTGCGCTCTGTACACCAACCTATGTTGTGGCATTTACTTACATGACTAATGTTGTCTTTCTTCTTGGAAGGACAGTTTTCTAATTAGAGTAGATTCATATTTTGATTGGATGGCAAGTTGTCTCAGCTCTTGATCATTGTACTCACAGAGGCAGACAAAAGTCCAGGATGATCGATGGTGACAAAAGAGGAAAAAGTGAAGTAAAAAGAAAAAGATGTTGCGATGGTGAGGACAGCAAAACGCAGTGGGCCAGAGTGTGCGGAGAAGAGAATCAATCAGTCTTCAAGGGCCTGTTGATTAGACATTCTACAGCCTTCTCCATCTTCGTTAGACTTTAATTAATTCATAATACTGAAACAAATTACCTTTGCATGGATGAAAATTACACCTAAATGTGGCGTGGCAGTTTGGCATTTGGTGATTAAATTATCTCTGGAGATTGAAGGAGTTTGATAGAGCAGCGTTCTTCTTGATAGAGTCCTGTAACATTATTAAGCCTGAAATAACAATGCTCTCTCATGGAGTCATTTAGAAGAATTGCAGGGGAAACAATGTGTGTCGGTACACAGAACAATTGCAAAAAAAACGCACAGAATAAATACACAACCCCTCTAGCTCAGTTTTTTTAAACTAAGACTTGCTGTCTTTAGATAATGAGCCATCTCTTTTATGTTGTTCTTCAAAACTTTGTAGTACTTGGCCTATTTTTTTGCTGTCTATAACTTCACAAGATCTTTATTTCCTTAATCCACTTTCCATTGAAGATGGACAAATCATTCACAACAGACCGCCAGTAGACCGCCTTCCTAAGATAGTCAAATATAACAATACCAGTTTAAAAGAAAACACTGAAAAAACTTCCATATGCAATACAATAAACCATCATCTGAGTTAAAAAAGAAAGAGAAGCTTAGCTTTTTAAAAAATGATAAGAGAGTTAAGAAAAAGAATCGACAAGAGCCTTTTCATCTTATTTTACAGGTTATAGATTAATGTATGCAGATAGCTGGAAGGGCTAATCTTATTCTGTGTTATTTTGGTGGGTTTTAGAAGAATAAATGTAACAACTCTCCTATTGTCTCACTCTATTCTGATTTGAATGTTACAGACCACAAAGAAGTAAAAACCAGTGACTGAATATATAGGAGTAACAAAGGTACAATTCAGATTCCACCACAAACTGATACAATTTCCAAATTTGCAGTAATGTGAAGCAAGGCTGCACAGTGGCGCAGTGGTTAGCACAGTGGCCTTACAGCAAGATGGTCAGGGTTCAAGTCCTGGGTCGGATGAGGCTTGAAACAGTGTCCTTTCATGTTCTCCCCATGTAGGTATGTGTGGGTTTTTTCTAGGCACTCCGGTTTCATCTCACCCTCCAAAAACATGCATGTTTGGTTAATTGGCTGCTGTAAAATTTTCCCTAGGGTTGGATATGTGTGTGGATGGTTGTGTGTGTGTGTGTGTGTGTGTGGCCCTGCAACAGACTGGCAACCTGTCTGGGGTGTACCCCACTTCTCACCTGAAATCAGTTGGGATAGGCTATGGGGCCCTTTTTTTCCACATTATGGATAACGGTTCACAAGACAAAACAAAATGTGAAGCAATAAAAAATTTGAATCGCTTATTGAACTCATCAAAACTAAGCTATTGTAAAAGTTTTGAAAATGGACTCTCCCAACTGGTATTTGTGTATTTCTGACCGAAAAAAGTTTTTAACAAAATTTAAATTGATACGATCGTTATTCAGGTATTATTGTTCAAGATTTGGTGCTGTGAAGAAACTGTATTGAATCCTTAGAAAAAGTATTTAAAAAGCTATAAAAAAAACTAAGGTCCTTGGAGAAGACCCATAAGCCCCCATTTCTACCACCAATGGCGCCATCATGGCAGCCTGCTGCAGTGTAGGTGAGGGATGAATAGAGTGAGTAAAAAAAAATAATAAAAAAATAAAAGTTCTAAGACATTTTCAATTCAGAAGGTCTTACAGAATATTTACAATACAGATATTTTCTTATATTAAGAGTTGGTCCATAATATGAAAAAGGACTGTTTTATCTTGAACAAGTTAAAAATCAAACCAAGATTAAAATGTGTTTCAGGTTCTTGAGTTAAATTATGGAATGAATTGAGTAATAAAATTCCATTATGTTCTTCCTTTTTGCTCTTTAGAAATTCTCTAAAATGTACATGTTTAATGAATACAAATAGACCTGTAAAGAGAAATGCTTTGTGAACAATGTCCACACAATTAAAACATAAAAAAAAAAAAAAAAGCCGTAAAATTGAATGAAAGTTTTAGAGGATGGGTAGACTTGGGCACCATATATTGTCATCTAATTTAATATTTACGTTAAATAACTTATTTACCTATTTTCAAATTGAATATTAAATCTACTTGCCATTCATACACTATTGTCTGAACCGAAATGCAGCATAATCATTGTACTTTCTTAACACAAAAACTCCAAAATAATGGCCTGATCATTCCAGCACAATTCCAATCCTGCCTTAAAGTTTGCCAGTCTAGCACATTCCCAGGCATAAAAGTTGAGCAATGAGTGCATATCACAGCACTGAATTCAAACACAAAGCGTGAGTTGTTTGCCTACAACCTGTGTGCGTATGTGTGTGTACTGTACATCTGTTTGCCAGTGTGTCTGAATGTGTGTTTGCACACCAGGTCTTGTTTGCTCTCTCACTAAAGTCAGGGTACAGAAAAACCTCCTCCACAGGCAATAGGAGCCTCCGTGTCAATTATCCTGCCCTGAACCTGTGCTCTCCTCTCTTTTCTCCCTCTTTCTTCTCTGCTTCCCATCCTTCTCAGCTCCTCTAATAGGCCCTCTCTCAGGATGATGAGAGAACATGCTCTCCTCTGATGGCAGCGCAGCTCAGCTCACAATGCTCTGTGTCAGGGCAAGATTAAGACAGGGCAGAGCAAAAAACATTCCCATCATATGTGAAAGGCTCTGTGTGGTGTGTGTGTGTTTGTGAGTGTGTGTGCGTGTACCGGCAGGTATTAGAGCATCAGGCATTGTTGCCTCCTCAAAGAGAACATGCCAAACACCAGAATGAGATCCTAATAAACACAGACATGAATACAAGCCTCTTTACCATACAGCACACGCTGGATGAGCAGAGAAAGCGGAGACACGCAGGAAAAGGGAATAGAGATAGGAGAGAGAACGAGAGAGAGAGAGAGAAAAAAGAGAGAGATGTATAAACTGTCAACACTGTCATGGAAAATGGCCCTCAAATTAAGCCGAGCGTGTGGTTCTACAAGGGACTCTGGGAAATTGCCTTTTATCGCTTCCCAAACAATGGGCCGCCTGACAGCGCTGGGTATGATAACACACATACACACACAAACACACACACTGTGCTGTGCCCAATAACTCAACCAGTCACTATTTACATTATTCTTCTTTCTTTGGCACCCTCCCTCTGTCTTCTTCAGCGACTTTTACTGAACTCGGGAGCTGTATGCTTTCATGTGGTTAATATCATGCAAAATAACAGCCTCTTATTTTTTGTGTCCCCCCCACCATCACCACCTGCCCCTCCGCATCCCGTCTTTAATGGGGGCTAAGCGCTGTAAGCTGGCTGAGAGCGAGGGCCTCTTTTACACACACGGCCGCAGTTATCTCTTCTCTCTGTTTATCATTGTTATTATTATTAATGCTCCGCTAAAACTGTGGAGCAGAGGAGAAGGAGGGAAGGAGAGAGGGATGACTGGAGGAAAAAGAAGAGACAGGGCGGAAGAGGGTGAAAATGCTCCTGTGATGTGATGCTTGTTAAATAAACTGCTATTTACCACCGTGACAGGGAGATTATTTACAAACACACTATTATGCCGCCCCCTGTCCTCCTCTCTGGCTGCCTTCATTTCTCGCTCTGCGTCTGTTCCACAGTCATCTGTTTGATGCTCTACGAGGGCCAGGCTGGTCGGAGGATTATGACGGGTGACAGTGTAATGAAATGCTTCTGCGCTGTACTGCATATGGATGATAGAGGCCTGAAAGATGTTGTTATCTGAAGGGATTTGTAGTGCAGTGAAGTTCAGGATAATAAGGGAAGTGTTCATCAGAGCTTAAAAGCCAATGTAAACTGTAATCTCACACATGCACCGTTTAAATAAAGTAATTTCCTGAAGGAATCCTCTAGATTTCTTAATCGAACTGCTTCTCGTTTATCCAGTTGGACAGACATGAAACCTCATAAAGACGTATTAGTTTTTGCTGCAAAATACAGGCTTTCTTTCTGTTAAAGTGCCCATGAAGATGTGAATGATCTGAGAAATCAGCATCTCTAGTAAAGAAGTGACTATAAGATGAAACTGGTGAGGAATTTGAGTTTTGTTTAAAGTGAGATATACTTTTTCCTTTAGAGAGCACAGCACAATGAGAGTTCGATTCAAAGATATAAACACCATGTTTTTTGGAAATTGTGCAATTTGACTGATGATATCACTCTTATCTCAGACAAGGTTCTAGTCTTCCTCTTTCCAGCTTTCTTGAATAAATAGAAATGTTTTTCTTTAATTTGACTTTATCTTTTCTTTGTTTGGTGTGTGTTTGTTATGTGACAGACTGGTGAACTCTCTGAGGTATACCCTGCATTTCACCTGCTTAATGTGAAAAAAAGAGATACTGAACCCTTACCTGAAAGGATAGGGTTCAGGATCCTCCACAACCCATAAGTGGAGCAGTGCCCTAAAAATTAACAGATGGATACATCAAAACAAATTCCAGATCACAATGGAACTTCGGAAAGCACAGACTAATCAAGCAAGTTTTTTTTTTAAAAAAAAAAGAAGTTTCCGAATAAACAAAGATTACTTGAACTGTACAGATTTATCACCAGATGCAAGATAAAATTACTTTCCACCTATATCTTAGAAATGACTGCATTTCTTTTATTTCTAAGTTCATTCAAATAAAACTGTTGTTATAGAGGAATGACAAAATTTACACTAATCAGTGAAAAGCAAGGGGAAAAATAAACGAAAATTGAGTTTTTATTCATTTCCAGTCAACATTGTGGTGGAATATAGTACTTGGGCATGCAGGCAGCACATTGCTAACCCCCACTATGGAACATGCTCTGTTGAAATGTTCAGATCATTTTCTGGAAAGTTTTCAACTTTAGCAGTTTATGTGTTTTTCTTCTTTGTTCCAGTTGTTGCATCAAACTGGAAGGTATAAAAATTTGTTTTAAGCTTTCTGCCACTCCCAGTTTAACTCTGAAAGATCAATGAACACGTGAGTAAGCTGAAGTCACTGAACATTAGCTACATTTCTATGGACATAAATTTCCTTCTGACTGAAATCAATCTCAGCAGATTCCAGCTGACATGTTGAAGAAATGATCTGATCGATAGTGTGTTGTTAACACGACAGAAAAATTCAATATGATTAAAACACAAAGTGCACTGTCTTTATTAAAAAAAAAAACTTCTCGTCTGCCTTGGTTCTATTGTGCTGCTGCCATTTGGTAAATGTTTTCTGATACTTGTATCATTTAAGTATGTATGTGGTTCAGGTGGAATGGGGAAAGAATTAAGAGTCAAGTTTAAAACCTTTTTATGAACTACTAAGACTTTTAATGGTTTCTCCCCTTCCTGTCTTCTCATTTTCTTTACCTCTCCTCCAGTATTTTTATTGAACTATTTTATTCTGCATGTCTAATCTGTGCAACAGTCTCTTTCTCTCCCTCCCTAAACAATCCCTGAAGGAGTTATGACTGCTCCAGAAACTTGGCTCTTATAGGGTATCCCACTAATGTCTGGACCTTAGCTGATCCCGTCTGTGCTCCTGTCCTGACTTTTGGACCTCATCTCAACCTCACCTCATCTGGACCTATACCTTAGTTTCATTTCTCCGTCTAGATAAAGCCCATCTGCTACACTCTAAACATGAATAATCCCAGCCACCCTCTTAACAGTCTATACTTTACAGGGTTACCGGAGCCCATCCCAGATGATTCAAGGCAAGGGGCAAGGTACCCTTCAAACAGGCTGCCAGTCTGTCGCAGAGCCACACACATACAACCATCCACACACACACTCATTCATTCTTAGGGACAATTTGGCACCGGCCAATCAACCCAACATGCATGTTTCTGGAGGGTGGGAGGAAGCCGGAGTATCTGGAGAAAACCCACATAGACACGGGGAGAACATGCAAACTCTACACAAAAAGGCCAGCATTCCAAGTTTCATCCCCATCTACAACTTGACCCTACAACCTTCTTGCTGTGAGGCGACTGTGCTACCCACTGTGCCACCGTGCCGCCCACTGTGCCACCGTGCCGCCAACATGAATA
Source organism: Neostethus bicornis (assembly GCA_902685375.1). NCBI lineage: Eukaryota > Metazoa > Chordata > Actinopteri > Atheriniformes > Phallostethidae > Neostethus > Neostethus bicornis. The sequence continues at coordinate 12,560,186 of LR738557.1, read as the reverse complement.
ATGTTACATTAAATTTAGATGTGTTAATCTTTAATTAAGTTCTAGAGACATTAAGCCTGTTTATTCTGGGGCGCGTCCCCATGAAGTTCCCTATTTTACCTCGTAACTGGAATTTTGTCAAATATGACGCGATACGCTTCTACAAAAAAATCTTTATTTCTTTTCTTTTGGGTAAAAGTAATGTCCTAAAATTTGTATGTAATACCTCTATGCCATGAAAGAGTTATACACTCTTTAAGGACCTGTTCTTACTCTATTTTGAAGGACATAAGAAGCTCATTAAAAAGAGAATGAGATCAAAGATGGCAATGAATGATTATATAAAGCAATGAATGATTGCGACACTTTTATGTGACCTTCTGGGTCAGTGTGGCAAGTACATATGTTGACCCACGCTCACAGTCACCCGTTACACAATGATACATGAAAGCTTCTAATATGACCTAAAGCGCTTGCAATCTCACTCTATGACTCAAACTGTGTGTTGGTGTTTGTAACAGGAGTTTTGCATTACCTGCTTGGATTGTTCTTACAGCCAGTGGCTTGTAACCTACACCCTATGTGTTACCCGACAGTCAAATTGAAAAGAGATAAGTTTGATCTTGAAATCACATAACCCCAAACCTCTGTAGAACACACACAGAATGGAACATTATCTTACATGTGTGTCTTTGTGGTTTTGAACATTCCTTGGAGTTTGTATTCAGAGTATTTAAAAGAAGGCCCGAAGCAGCCTGGAGTACACTTTTCTTTACACTCCTTTGCACCCTCTTTTCCTTCCTCCCGCCTTCCCCTGCTGAGTCCATTAAAGAGCTTCTAGTTTATCAGACCTAATGTAGCGTTAGTATATACAGCTTTTGCCTGTTCCACACTCTTTTCTTCCTATCTCGACCACTCACTGTGCATAAACCTCACTAATACTATCTCTGCCATTCACAGCAGACCGGGCCCCGCTAACGATGCTAATTAGCAAGCGAACACAATGCATGCTTCATCTCTCCTCCCACCTGTCAGGAGTACATGCAGCACAGCCTCAAAAACTCGAGAAAATAGCTTACATCGCCTCTCCTCCTTCTCTACGCCAGCACTCTTGAGTGCAGCTTCGTTTTATGTTTTGTTTGGTTTCACTGTGAAAAACTCTGGGAGAAACTTTGCAACCTCGGTTAAGTGTATGCACGCTACTGTTTCCACTGAGTTCTTTTTAAGAAAATTGGGAGCAAGTTGTGATGGTAACAGAGAAACACAACCAAAGGCAAAACAAGAAGCTACATGGCAGTAGTAAAACGAGAAGAAATTAAAAATTTGATTGGTCTTCACATGTTTAATGCTTTTTCTGAAAACTGAGAAACACGTTGCTAAAAGAACTTCTAGCTGGCTCCTTAAAACCCAGATCAGACCCCTAATACTCTTCTCAATTCTCTGTCTACACCTTGAGGACATTTCTTTTTTCTTTTCTCAGATGAAAAGAGAGAACTTAACCTTTCTGATGCTAAATTGAGGAGTATGTTTTTATTCCCCAAATGATGCAAAATCCTTCTTCATCTATTCAGCTTGCTGCCCACACATCCAAGTCCTTGTTGAGTGTATGTGCGTGGGCTAATGTGTGCGTGTGACAAAGTGCATATGAGCTAAACGTACTGTGTAGATGGAATTTTGAATGCGAAAGGGAAAGCTGCTCTTTAAAATGGCACTCATTTTATGAAGGGCCTACAGGGTTTTAGTGCCACTTGCTAACGAGGCATTCATTCTGATCCATTACAAAGTGCCACACACGCGCACATGCTGAGATATGTTACTCACAGAAACGTTACAAGTAGACATGTAGACAAATCTATTTTTAAAATGTACAATTTTATTTAGCATTGTTGATAAGGTTGATAAGTGTTAATTAAATAAACTCAATTTAGAAAAAAAAAAAAAAAAGCCAGTTATGCAAAAACTATGAACTGACAAGAAACTAGCAAGACAAAAATATGAATTTTGATGAAAACCTGATTTTTTAAATGCAGAATTTAAAACAATTGCATTGAACTGACAACAAAAAATAGGCACTTTTTGTTTGTTTGTTTTGTCTTCTGCATCCCTTATCCCTAACGGGGCCCCAGGAGTATTGGAGCCTATCTCAGCTGATTTCAAGTGAGAAGCAGGGTACACCCCAAACGGGTTGCCAGTCTGTTGCTGGGCCACACACACAGACAACCATCCACACACACACTCATTTCTAGGGGCAATTACATTGAGGTCAATTAACCTGTTATGCATATTTTTCGGAGGCCAGGAGGGAACCAAAGCACCTAGAGAAAACCCACACATATACGGGGAGAACATGCAAACTTCCCACAGAAAGGCCAGTGATTCAAGCCTCGTGCTTTTTTTTTTTTATATTTACTCTACATTTACTCCAAAAGTTGACATCTTTAATGTCTATGTATACTTTATTTTTATGCCCATCCTGTCCATTGTTTATTGATGCATTTTTTAATTATTTAATTCCGTTCCTATTTTCAAATGACCTTTGGACCTAACAAAGTATTTTAAACATTATGGCCGAATGAGACTCTTCTAGTGGACTAAAAGTAAAACACAATTTGCCAAAATGCTCACAATATTGAAAATGTTGTATTTAAGGACAAGTGCATTTAAAAAACAACACATTCACATTTATAAATTGTGTACCATTATTAAGTGATCACTTTCAGCCGTAAAGAATTCTGTGTCAGGTTTGAAAAAGCATCTGCAGGAGAAGCTAACCTTCAAAATGAATGGAAGTTTCCATAAGCGCTTTCAATTAGTAACACGTTTTCAACTTGGTACAAGCTGGTGTGCAGAATGGAAATATAAAATATGAGAGCTATTGCACTTTGGTATGATCATTAAAAAACAACAATAACAACATGCACCAATTCCAACATGTTCAGTTGTAAACAGGAGAGTAAATAAAGAGCTACAAAAGGATATTGTGTTGGCTAATTAGCTCACTGTGCTGCAACCAGCAAATAAGTATTGTTTGATTTCCTGACCAAAATGCAACAGAAATTACTGAGAGTTTTTCACTACTTAAAAAATAAAAAGAACCTTTGCAGACTTATTAGCACATTAACTTTAAAAAGATACATTTACACCGCAGTGAAGATGTCAAAATGGCTGCGAGATAAAATAAACAGCAAAATATTTGAACAGCGACTGGTTTTATGGTTATAATGAGTAAAGAAATTCACCGTTCTAATGATTCATTGGATACTGAATACAATTCCATAATAAAAGTCATAGAAATCTGAGCTAAAACGATAAAATGCTGGTTTTATTTTTAACGGTCCCTTATGTCTGTTAAACTCTTGTTTTGCAAATTTTTACATTTCTATTCTTATGACAGAATAGATTAAAAAAATATATAGTAAAATGTACTAAAATAAGATTGTTTACGGTTACTGTCATCCAACATCATTTGCTTTGCAAAAAAAACCCCCGCTAAAATAAATTAATATTTAAAAGTTCTCCAAGTACTAAACAAACACTTAAATAATAAAAGTTGAAATGCTAAATTAGACATTTTACCACACCACTTTCCTTTTCACCACTTTGTATTTTAGTCTTTTTGTTTTCCCCATTTCCAACTCTTCATGATTATATTGTCTTGTGTGAAATGGAGGCGTAAAAAAAAAAAAATCATCAAACTTTTTCATTTGTTGTGCAACTTGGCTGACCAAAGAAAACAGCATGAATGGCTTATCACTAAATGAGATGTTAACATCCTTTCTATTCTGTTTCCACAGCGATGAATGATGAGATGTTTTTGCAGAACACTGTGGTGTGTGAGTAAGCTTAACCTTTTACCTTCTGCATATAAAATTTGGTCACTTCCTTCTCTCAATAGCAGCTGAAATGTGCTTTATGTTTTCTCTATCCTTTGACAAATAAACTCTGGTGAAGTCATCCGACAGTTCAGGGGGACCTCTGAATTTATTGCATCTCACTTTACATCCTCTAAGAAAAGCAAGGAGTTTGATTGCTTCTAAGATTAACAAGTTTATCACATTAGATCACTTCTACTTTTTTAAAAAAAAAATCTTCCTCGGGCTGCACGGTGGCGCAGTGGCCTCACAGCAAGAATCCCAGGTGGGATGTGGCTTGAAACACTGGTCTTTCTGTGTGGAGTTTGCATGTTCTTCCCGTATGTGTGGATTTTCTAGGGGCACTCCAATCTCCTCCCAATGTCCAAAAACATGAATGTTAGGTTGATTGACTGCTATGAAATTGCCCCTGGGATTGAGTGTATGCGTGGCCCCGCAACAGACTGGTGACCTGTTCGGGATGTACCCTGCCTCGCGCCTGAGATCAGCCGGGATAGTCTTCAACACCACTCATGACCCCATTAGGGATAAGTGATTCAGAAGACAAAATAAAACTTTCTTACTCACACTAGACAGCGGTCGTATCAGGAAGCAGCTAAACCAGTCGCCCACATCAACTTATTTAGTTTATTTATCACAATCTTCTCACTCTACATCTATGAAAACATGGTCACCCTGAAAAGTACTCAAATCCACTAAGTTGCATTCAGCTACTCTCGACATTTTGTGACTTTTGACAACTGTAAGAACACTGACTGATCAGGTAAATCAAGAACCGTCAGCCTCAGCCCTTCACCATGCCTGACAAATAAAAAGTCAGGCATGGTGAGTGCCTGACTTTTGTGCCTCAGTTTTGTGAGTGAACCTCACAAAACTGGATGGATCCCCATGTTACTTTACTTTTCCATCTTTTGCATGAAAGACTTTGAAAAACTTGAACTGCTGCCTTTGGTCCAGGACCTCATAAAAGATTATTTTCTTGTGCACATGAGTGTGCACAGCCAACTACAGAAAAAGCACATTCAATTTCTTGGTTTCCAAAATATTAGCTCGATTAACTTTTTTGTGAATAAATGATCTGAGGCTGCTAACGTTAGCCAGATTAATGGCTGCATCATTGTGGCAATATGGTGTGCCTAGTATTTTCAATAACTGCAAAGTGAAAGATATCTGCGCAGCAAGTAGAGGTGTGCGATATCTCTAGAAAAAAGGTTGCACCCTTCTTTTTGGGTGGAATTACCAATATTTCAGTTCGTTAAGCTATACAAATAGCGCTAAGTGAATTAACGCCAAGCTAAACTTGCAGAAACAGCAGCATTATGTGTGTTAAAGTTTGCAGGGACATAGTGACAGAATTTCTCACTAAAAATAATTAAGAAAAAATTGAGCAGTGCTTTAGACTTGCGTACATGTGAAATGCAGAACACACCGAGTAAACTCAAACTTTCACTTGTCTGAGCATTGTTCACAAAAACAGAAAAATAGTGCTTATATTAATAAAGATTGTTCAAAAAGAATTACAGCCCCAATTATTAAGCACCGCTATAAGATTTTTTAAAATGCATTCATTTACTTTCATGTGACTGATAATTGTAGTTTAGTAAAAACTAAATTTATGTAAAAATTAGACATATAATTCCAAGATTGTGTATGCATCTTTGTCTAAACTGAATTTTATTCTGGTCTCAGTACCTTTAAAAATATTCTGTGAAGACTGCAGACAAGTCATAATAAACAACATATACAACCATTAAACCTATTTTGTTCATAATGACAACCTGAAAATATATAAAGCCATGATGCACCTCACAAGAGTCATAAGAGCACAGCTGAGTTCATTTTCCACAATAAGCTTTTTGTCATTTAATTACTTATAGAACTTTAAAGTAACTTATTGGTGAGCACAAAGAGACTAGTCCATCTTTGAAGTTCAAAATGTGTGCAGCAAAATAGTTTTAATCCTTTCATCACAAGGTCAAGTAGTTGTTGCACAAAATGGCTGCAGTCTTGCAGAAAACTTGTAAAGTATCACCACGTAAGAATTCTTCCACAGCTGAATGTGCGTGCGTGCATGTACGACTGCTCTTTGTGTCTGGATATTTGTGTCTCTCTCTATCCTTTTAAGACATTGATTTCTCCTCAAGACACGCTGTAGATTCTAAAAAGGAACATAGATGGACTGATGAATGGCTCCTATCATCCAAAGAGATGCTTGTTTTACGATTTCCTTTTGATGACGTTGCAGACAAGACACTGGGTCGCAGGTCAGGGCTCCATATAGATAGACATCAGAAAACAAACAAAAACCCCACTTTAATCCATTCAGTATGTCGCTATCTACAATCACTGATAAATTGTTGCCATTAAAAATGGTCACGCTTATAAATTCATTTACACATTAAGGTTTTCAAAAATAAATGTGTTTTTTACCGCTGAGAGAAGCAATCATGGGTAGCGCTTTACCTTTTAAGAAAATAAAAGCTGGCATTGAGTTCATTTCTATAAGCCCAATGTTCTGTATAAACATCCCTAATGGTTTATAAAATACAACCTAGAAATCCCCGTATTCAAATGTGTGTGAAGCGTGTTTGTATTTGTGCATCCAGGGGCCAAAGTTCAGCGAGCGAGGGGCCAGGGAATTCTTGTGAAGCACACAACTAAATTCCAGTGAAACAAAGCGCCGTTTGTACACTGTAAAAAATTAAAGAAAGCAGACACCCTGATAGGTAGGAGCACGGTCTTCAGTCTGAATAACTTTAGGTGGAAGTTAGGAAACTTTTTGTCCCTTTTGGCTTTTTTTAATACATAATATTCCTCATTTGCATTCAGAAGTTGTAGGAAAGAACAAAACAATATTTTACCTGCACCATTGCTCAAAGTGTTGAGGCAAGAGGAATTTAAATTGCATAACAGAATTGAACATTGGATCTCTTACAGAATACTTTCTCTTGGTTTTCTAATGATGATCAAAGCAGCTGTTAGTTTGATGAAAATGAGCCATTTTATCTGAAAGATTTAGAAGCTAAATGGATGGAAAATGATGTAATGAATGTGGAATATTAAATTTTCTTGACCGCTCAGAGAAGCATGAGACTTGTTAAACATGTTGTACATGTTCTCACTCATATAGTATTAATACCACCACTCCTTCCTTTTGCTGTCTTCTTAAACGCTTTCCTTCTGTGTGCCTTACCATTTTCTCTCCATTCCCCTTCGCTCCCCTGCACTCATCTTTCAGACTAAACAAATATAACTTGGCTGAGAACAGCTCTGGATCCAGATGCTGTCTCTCTCTCTCACTCCCTTATCTTTCACTAACTCTCTCCCTCCACTCTTCCAAACAACACCTAAAACCTCTCAGATGACCTTTGGCCCGGCGCCCTCACACCCTCTTCGTCTCAAGCAGGCTGTGAGTGCAGTAAAGCCTCTTTTCTGTCTCTTTCAGCGAAGCTCCATCGGTCCTTTTCACATGAAAGTTTTCGGCTCTGTGCACTTTAAAAGGGGTGTGGTTACTGTGCAATTTTGCTAAATGCTTTGATGTAACAAGTGAAAGAGAATGTAGCACAATGAGTGAAAGTACGCCGGGAGAAATCCTGTCACACTGGCACACTTCTCTCATCGTTCACAGTAACATTCTTTGGGTCCAATTTTAAACTAGAATAAAAAGTAACTCTTTAGACATGCTTGAGAAATAGAAATGAAGACCAGATTTTTTTTGGTTTTGCACGTAAATATGATCATACACTTATCAGAAGTTTAAAAGTTTGATCTGACCTTTTTAGTTTACCGCTGTCAGAGGATGATCCTGGTGATCGGTTGATCAGGACAATCAGACATTGTGGCTGCAGGACATCTGCTGGAGACCACAACATTTTTGACTTGCGTTAGATTTTAAAGACTGGAATCAGTTCAATTTAAACATTTGAACAAATTACAGGTGCTTTGCAAGAGTCAATCCTTGGTCTCTATGATGCTGACACAAATATGTCCAACTAACTGTTTAATTTGTTTTAAATTCAATTTGAAAAATTCTTATTTTGTTAGAGATTTAACTCGTTTAATGAGCTTTAATTGATTACTTTTTAAAAAACATAACTTCTACAAGATTTGTAGGTAGATTTCATATTTATCAGACTACAACACAAAAAAACTATATTTATTGGTACTTTAGATAACCACTGTTCATTATATCAAAATAACTGCAGTGATAACTTTGTCTAATTTATCACAAAGGATTTTTCCCCCAAATGAGCACCACACAACTCCAGCGTCTCAATGAAGCCAGGCTCTGGTATTTTTTAATACCAGAGGTAGGTCCTAGTCTGTTCTCGCACCTGTGGAGAACCTCTGCACATTATCTGAAATTTCTTTATTAATTTGATAGATGACATTAGCTATCAGCTTTGAGTTTCTCTTTCACAAGACATTTGTATATGGAGTTGAGAAGAAAAAAAATGCTGTTCATGGCTCACACCAGCACATATATACCCTAAAGTGTTATTAGGGTGTATATAGTAATAATGGAAAGCGGGAGATATCTTCCCTAAATTATTGGATTGTGTACATGTCTAATAAGCGGCTTATCCTTCAGGATTATAAATGAACTGTAAGAAGGAATTTTGTGGCCAGACAAGGGCATATGTCATAATGGTGGTGAAGTAGGATCCAGATGCAAAGCCAGTTTTAACCAGTTTATGGCAGAAGTGCAGAACCAGACATAGAGCTTGGGAAAAGTGACCAGAAGAGACAGCTCAGCAGGATGTCAGTGTGCACTAGGAGCAAGATGAGGGACTATAGGTATGAGCTCAGCAGGATGAAGCACCAGAGGTATGAGCTCAGCTGGACGAGGGACCAGAACAGCAAGATGCACCAGGAGCAGGGTGGGGAATCATGCTGGGAGGGTGCACCAGGATCAGGGAAAGGGACACCATCATGGGTGCACGACTGCAGCACTGCAGACCAGTGGAGCCGGGTGCAGCAGGGGAGATCCAGGAGGGACCCCAGCGCTTAAATAATCCCAAAGGAAACAACACACCTGGGGATTGGGACCAGGTGTGCAAAATTAAGGCAGAGGGCAGGATAGGAGGGAGGAAGTGTTCCAAATGAGGAGGATTATGACAACACAGCATTATGAAAAATGTGGCACAAATTAAATTTGTTCTGGAGTAAATTATAAGGTTTTTAAAGAGTCTTAAAATTCTTAGTTTGATATCTAAAATACAAAAAAATGTGCTAAACAATCAACCTTTTTTTTTCTTCTGTTGTTGTCTTTAGGTAATTTGCATACTGAGACGTTTTCTATGTTTTAGTGACACAAAACTATGTTTGTGATGTATTGCATCTGATGCTTTTGAAAAACAAATATTGTCATCAAATAAATTGTGAAATCATGCATTATTATCTGGAAAAAGGCAGAAACGAGGCAGAAAACCACAGGAATTCGTTGCACACTGTGTGTGCTTGGATTTTTACGCAAGAAAAGGTTGATTACTGATAAAACAACAGTTTAGGGGTGTTGAATGCAAGTGGAAGAAAAGTTGGCTTTAAATTAATTATAAAGTTTGATTAAATTAATTATACAATTTTTTTTAATAAACACATGTTTCTTTTGTGAATTTGCATCCAAATTGTTAATATAGATTTTTTTTTAAAACATTTATTAATGCATAGGATACCCCCATTAGGGGCTTGTTAAATGGTTCTGATTATAAATATCAATGGGCTGGTATGTACAGGTTTATTTTGTTCTGTTAAAACATGGGGGTTCCATCATGATGAATGTAAACAAAACTTTTTACAATAAATTAAAATCTTTTTTTAAAACTGAGCCCACCCTTGAAGAAAGAGAGACACCCACACACAGAGGTGGAAAGGAAGAGAACTTTTAAGCCTTGTGGTTATATTTCCCTTGAGTCTACCACAGCTTTACAACTCCATTAACTGCTATGGTGCAGATTTTAGGCTTCAACTTAGTTTTCTTCTGAAACAAATCAAAAATAGAGAAATGTACTCTAGTCCCTGAACACCTCTGGTTTAATTCTTCCCTCTAACCAAAGGGACAAAGCATAATATTAGTACAACTGTGTCTCGCACTTCTCAAACCCTTTAGAGAAGAACCTCAAGACACAGGGCGGCCTTTCTGCCCTCCTTCCTTTAAACCCTGAACGTCTTCCTCCTTACCCACTCTTTGCGTTTAGCCACTGCGAATTGTGTGTAATTTTTTTGTGTTTTATATGTGTATGTGGAGAGATCTCCAGTGATTTCTTGAACCCCGCAGCCAGTTTCATTTCAGCGCTTTTCTAAACATCACCTCTCAAAGCTCATTCCCGGGTAAAAGACAACATGGAAAGAAAAACAGGACAGCAGCAGAAAAAGAAGGAAATGTTTTTTAAAAGGTACCAGACCACAGCATTTTCCACTGATATAATATACTCCCTGCCCAATCCAAAATATATACGGGCCGCAGGCCAAGAATGTAAAAATAAAACACACAGACTCAACATCTGGAGCAACCTGAACAAAACCCTCATTTAATCTTCCCTGAAAACTTCATTCTACCATCCAAACTATGGCCTTTTTTACTCACTAGAGCACAATTACTGTTGTATTCAAATTCATTTTACTGTACACAACAGAATAATTACATGTGATAAATGTACTTCAAACAGACCAAGATAAATAATAAAAGCCACATTTAGGGCAGTTAGCAATTTGTTAACCTGATTAAATTTTCATTTCATCTTCTGAAGCGCTTATCCCTTATGGGGTCGCAGGGAGTGCGGAAACATATCCCAGCTGATGTAAGGCAAGAGGCAGGGTACACCCAAAAGAGGTTGCCAGTCTGCTGGAGGGCACACACACAACCATACACACTCATTCCTAGGGACAATTTTCACAGTGGCCAATTAACCTAACATGCATGTTTTTGAGGGTGGGAGGAAACCGGAGTACTTGAATACATGAGGAGAACATGCAAACTCCACACAGAAAGGCTATTGTTTTAAGCCTCGTCTTCACCTGGGACTTGAACCCTGACTTTCTTGCGTCTTTAGAGATTTTGTGGTTGATGATCCATAAGGCGGGGCCACTTTGTACAGGTGGTCACCCATAATCTTTAAAATCCCTTCCAAAATCTGAAACTGTTGTCCCCAACAGAAAAAGACCAATTGTTCTCTGCAAGTCCAGAAGAAGGTCTTCTTCTGTGTGGAGAAGTTTGAATATTTTGCACTCTTGTTTACAATGGAAAGTGTGCAAAAAGAGTGGAAAGAGTTTTCTCTTTTTTCCAAAAAGAGAAAACTGAAAATTTATACTTGTGAGATCAACAAAGGTACACTGACCCCACAGCACTTTGTCACCAATCTCCATGAAGATTCTTACTAAATTTAGTTTCTTGTCAATAGGTAAAAAAACCCTAAACGTAAATTTGTAAGTAACTACATGTTAGTAAAAAGTTTAAAAGTTTAAGGACATACCAAGCGCTGTGTAAGAGTATTTTACACTACTGTTTCGGTCAAGAGGAACTGTACTGACAAAATTCCGTAATACATGCCAAAGTGGGTATGTTTTTTATTTTTTCATTGAAATATGGTTTTAATGACAAGCCATTACCAGTATGAGGAGGTTTTATTTTTGTAAAACTCTAGATACAACCTTCTTTGGGATTTCTAAGCTCACAACAACATGTCAACACATTCCAGGCTTTTTTATCCGAGTATATTTTGTGACTGGACATTATGTGTTTCTCTGAATTGCTTAATTTGCACAGAACTATGACGGTTTAACAAATAGTCTGAAAAGATTTCATTAATAACAGACTCACAATAAAATTCTGAGGCCACAGTTTGAAATCTTCACAATTCTCAAGAATACTTATTTCTTTGACAAATAAGCAAGACATCATTTGGATTGTTCCTTTGTGACAATAAAAATAATTCAGAAAACCTTGAATAAATGGGTGTATTTATCTTTGAAGAAGAATAGATGTTTATATATTTTTTCCAATAACAATTACGCTGAAAAGCTTCGAGTCAGTTTTGGATAAAAGTTAGTAACAAAAACAGCTTTTTATCATTGCTGAGGTAAACCATATTCAGAGTATGCTTTAGCAGTATTTAAATTTATGTCCAGCCTTATGTAACAGTTCTCTACTAAATTTTTATTTTAAAACATGAAATGTTTAATTAGCTGAAAATATTTTGCTAAAATCAACACGTGCAAGTGTACAAGACCGAGGTAAGACCGGCCATGCTGTTTGGTCTAGAGACAGTGACACTGAGGAAAAGACAGGAAACAGAGATGGAAGTAGCAGATATGAAGATGCTGAGGATCTTTCTGGGAGTGACCAGGATGGACAGGATTAGAAATGAATATATGTGTTAGAGGTTTTGAAGATAAAGTCAGAGAGGCCAGACTGAGATGGTTTCGACATGTGCAGAGGAGAGAGAGAGAGTACATCGGCAGAAGGATGCTGGGTTTGGAACCACCAGGAAAGAAGTCTAGAGGAAGACCAAAGAGAAGGTTCATGGATACAGTGAAGGAAACCTTGAAGATAGTTGGCGTGACCAAAGAGGATGCAGGAGATAGGATTAGAATGAAGAAACTGACTTGCTGTGGCGACCCCCGAAAGGAAATTCAGAAAGAAGAAGGTATTTTTAAAGTGAGGCTCTTGAAATCAACTTTGTATTGGGTTTTAAAAGTTCCATACACACCACCATCAATCCGGTTTTAGATTTATTCTTATCCATTTGTTAAAACTGCGTTGGCTTTTGCAAACAATAAATTACTTTGCCATGACTCAATCACCATGCATATTAATGCAGCGATTATGGCAGCGACTAAACCTTGGTTCTATTCTAGCGTAATCTCCCACGAGTCCAACTTATAAATGACAATTTAAGCTTTTGATAGCTTTAAGAATCTCCCTGTCTTTCTTCTCCGTGTCCTGCTGCTTCATCACTTCTTCTTTCTACCTATTTAGCTTAAGTGAAATCTTCACCATCTTATTTTCTCCTTTTCTCACCCCCCACCCTTCTCCACCTCCTCCTTCTGCTTCAGTTAATTCATGAACAGCATCATGATTGAATATTAATAATTCACATCAGCTCTCCCTGATGACTCATTACAACCCTTTAGATGAAGAGGGAGGCAGACAAGCATGCAGATATGACAATATGAAAGTGGGCACAAGCAAGAATTCACAAATTAAAAGGAGCTTTTTAACTATTAACTTCTTTTTTTTAACATTTTTTGTAAGTTTTGACAATCTCAGACAAACACAAGGACTACATTATTGTTTCCATCTCAACTTGGGGGTTGATGTGAGAGCCATTCCACATTTAATGAGAGCAAAACGGGACTGGACACTGAAAGGATTTTTTCCCCCCTTATTAATTTACAAACATTTTTCAATTTAACCCCAAAAAAGAAAAGACATAGATTCAGGGGTTTATGCACACATGTTTGTGTTCATGGGGGTATTTTGAGAAAAATACAAAAGTATAAATCATTATTAACAGTAAAAAAAAGGACTGTCTAAAAAAGTGACAAATTTAAATTTATGTTATCACCTTTTTTATTTTTATTTTTTTATTATTATTTTACTAATGTACAAGGTTAGTTTCAGTAGATCGTCATCCGTAATGAAAGGCTTGTCCCTCGCACTCACAAACATATCCCCACACACACTCAGTTTCAGAACCATTTAGCCCCATTAGTAGAGAGAGGAGAGTTGAACACCTCACAGACTGCAAGGTGTGTGTCGATCGATCGGAGGTTAAACCAAGAGTTCAAATATAAACAGCTGGATAAGTCACAATCAATATCTCTGATCCCCTGGAGGCTGCTCAATGCTCTACCACACCAACTCAAAAAAGAAAATTGGACATAACACGCTCACACACGCACATACATGCACTCACTCATATACACACACATCTATCCATCCAAAATCTAAAACTTCATCAGATTTATTTATCTTTTGGATGGATCTCTTTTGGATGTGATATTTGGGATCTTGGGTAACACTTCTTCACTGTTTAGATTAAGTGTTTTTTAACCCCCCAACATTGGCAAACCCAACATACTGAGATGAGAGTTTCCTTGTGTGCGTGTACATGCGTTGATGCTCTGTGTGTGTTCGTCTCACTACTAAGCCATGAAGGAGATGGACTCCATATGCATGATGTTTTCACAGCCCTGAAGGAAATCATGACCATAGCAGAAAACCCACCAGCTATTTCACTAAGGTCTCATTTGTCTGTGTCTGTGTGTACGTGTGTGTACGTCTGTTGGTTAACAGGGTGTACTTGGGCATGTGTGCATTATTTGTTTAAGACTGTGTGTGTTCCTCCAGTGATTTTTTTCATGTACGGGTTGGCATGTGAAAAGTATCACACCCAGCCTTCTATGACCAATACACAATAAAAATATACCTTACTTCCCATATGACTGCCAAGAGTTTAGATCTGTGTTCACACATGTGTGTTTGTGAGTAGACTCGCTGAGTGGGTTCTGGCAATGAGACACTGGTGGAAAAACTACTCACAATATTTATATTCCTATTCAGCGAAACCCCACCAGAGGTGCTGCTAAATTCGGATTCTTGAACTTTTTTTTTGTGTTACGAGTAAAAACTTTTCACCAACGTTTCCAAACGGAAAAGCAAAAAAAAATTTCCTTAGGTTGACATTTCAACTTTCTGGTAAAAAGAATAGACAAAGAGAGAGATTATTTGAAAACAAGATGAGTTTTTGCTGTAATCAGACGCAAGCATCGTGGGAGAGGGCTTGCTTTCTGTTCTCAGTGTAGACATTTCTACTAAGACACAAAACCAAAGGAGACTGGTTGATAGTAAATGATGGTAGTGTGATAAAGTTAAGAGTTATCAGGAATACTTGTTTGCTACGCAGCCCAGTCACGACCCGCAAATCATTAACAGCAGGAATCTGGTAGGCATCTGCTTCCTCGTATGTTGTTTGTCACTAAGTCAGCCTATCTGTCAATGTGAGGATAATTGGGCTTTAGGAAGAAAACTTTTTAATTGAAACAATAACAAAAAAGGAACAGGATTTAAACTCAGCTCATTTTAAAAAAAGGTAAGAAAAAAATGCATCTAGTTTGTGTGAAAAGTTTTTAAAAAGTATCTACTGAGCAAGAGAGATGGACGACATGAGTTTGATTGAGGCTATGAGAGGGAACAAAGAACAGGCATCGGTGATTACCTAAAGAGCCACAGACTCAGGAGACAGAGGCTCTTTATGATGAATCAATACGCATTCATGGTCAGGTGCTTTAGAACTGTTTTTCCTCCAACGCAGACAGATCAATAGAGGTGATTATCACAGGTAACCTCTCACTTTCTCACTGTGATCTTTAGACGACAAAACACTCAGCTCGATATCCTCAGATAACTAGTCGAACATTAAAGCATTTACAGGGAAGCCGAATGTTTCACCAGCACCACTGAATGCTTTTAGTTGGACAGTGTGGCAATAAAAATGGCACAAGGCGACAGAATGAAATGAAAATACTTCATCACCAACACCCGGTTCTGTATTAAACCTCCCAAGAATTGATTCCTTTTTTAATTGTGCACTTTTTGTCATGTCATGGATGCTGAGAAATCTAGCACGGACTCCAGAAAGAAAAAGAAGCAGAAATTCCTGGGACTTTACGGATTGCAAATGTCTAATGTGTTATTATGTGTTTGTATGGTGATGCCCTCTTTGCCGCAGGTTGAATCTATGTCTAAGGTCAATCTCTCTTTCTCATTAGTTTTGACCCTGTGCAACCTTCTCTCATCTCTGCTGACACATGGGTCAAACCAAACACACTAATTATGGGGAAAAGAGGTGGAAAGTGTCAATGTTTATAGGCTGGAAGGAGGCAAACAATAATTAAAAGGGGGTAAACAGTAAGGTATGGTATGTTATAATTTAGCTTTTCTCACCTAATAATATGCAGGATGCTATGACACTGCAAGCTGGAGAACCGCCAGAAACGTTAGCTACCCCTGAAAAAATGAACACCACATGAAAGCATGAACCCCAGAACATCAAATGCACATGATCGACATCACATTCGTCTATGGACTTATGTCTAAAATTTGTGCACACTTGCACATGTATGCACAGGGTATTAAGCTGCCAAAACTCCAATTCCCCAAACAAACTGTTTGCCCCACATCTGCCTTATGGACAGAATATGTCTACACCAGACACACCAAGTCCAACAGAGCACATCACAGGAACATCTGATTCTCTTTAGCACTGCGGCTTCCATTTCACACTGACTCAAAATAGACACACTTGGAGGAACACTAACTGATGCACACAAGCAAGCGCATATTTTATCTACGATCCAAAATATCTCCAGAAAAAAAAGGAAAAAATGAACAGTTCCAGGCATTTATTTCTTCAGCCTGCAGCACCAGGTTGAATGAGTGAAAATAATGGCTAAAGGCCTAGAATAGTCAAAAGTATAGGGAAAATACACGTAGTATGTGTACCACTAAAACATGGATATGGATTCTCATTCGTTATTGTTCAACATCTTCCCAATGGTGACATGTTGAGTGACGAGCAGAAACCCTAAACTGTGCAAAAAAATTAAATAGTGGAAACGGACAGAATTGTTTTTCCTATTTAAAGTGGTTGAGGAACAATGTATAGTCTGAAACAGTGTGGTGCCACTAAACGAAAGCGTATGGTTGTCAGCAGAAGGAGAAAAAGAGGTGAAGAAGACGGAGAGGGGCTAGGATAACGAACCATTAAACTTGGCACCGCTGTCCAAAATTCTGGGAAGAGAGAGATGGAGCATCTTTAAACACTGTCATTTGACTTTGAACAAAGTGACTTTTGAAGTGAAAGAAGCTGTTTCCCCCTTTTCCCTTTTTTCCTTTTTCCCTTCCCTCTACATTTTAATGCTCCCTGCTCTATCATGTAAATCCCCATTCAAATTAGTTGGGCATTAGAGCCCTCAGCAGTAATGTCAGAGAGACTGAATGAGATGGGGGACTTAAGCACCTAACGAACAATGAAATTCCCAAGCCTTGGGACAGGACAATTAAGAAGCAGGCTTAGCCAATGATGAAAATTTATTGCTATCTAATACATATTTCTATTTTCTGAACACTAACCAATTTGAATGTGATTAAGGGGGGTGGGGCGCTTCATTAAAGAGACGCCGGCTCACAGAGGTCGCTGGGAGAGGAGCCTTTTGATGTTAAATTACAAATACGAAGGAGAAAGGCATTGCCATTGTCTTTTTGGGGTCCGAGTATTGTTTTCTGTGGTTCCCCTTAAACGGGTTAGTTAACTCTTTGCTGTCCAGGAGAGATGCTAATACAAGGGCCTAGGGGAGGAGAGACTGGAATGGAGAGGGCTTTTTAGTGGGATAATGGACAAAATAAATGCCTTTGCACTTATTCTTTTCATCAGATTGAAAGCATCCATCCATTCATTGTTTCCTACTTTTTCCCTCCATCAACCTGTCTTTCAGCAACTCTTGCAGTGGGTGTGTGCCTCCGTTAGAGCCACAGGAAACTCATCTGAAAGGAAAAGCACAGAAGGGCTAAAGCTAACAAGGCCATTAGAAAACAATAACAGATTTATGTGCACAGCTGCTGAAAAACGTGCCGGTCTGGTCAATCCCACAAAGAGGTAATGGTCACAATTTGACATGTGTTGAGTTTTACAATCTCACTATTTTTTATGCAAAAGTTTGTGAAAGCATTTAAATAATCTCAAGATCTTGATCAGGTAATTACAGTCCATGCTACAGACATTAGTATTGAGGTACTGACGGTCTAGAAAAGTGCTGGAAGTAGGGTGAGAAAAAAAAAACACCAGAGCATCAGCTTTGCATCACATCATTACCACCAGATCTGAAGCTGTGGGAATGATCTATCTGATACACAGAAGGAAGAACACAATACCTCTTTTGTTATTTGACTGTCCAGCTCAGAGAAAGGGACCATAATTTGGGTCGAAGATGAGAGCAGTGTACTATGCATATATCTTCTTCCCTGCAACACATACCAGGGCCAGATTAATTTGAGTTAATAGATGCGTTCTCAGGCCCAGTTTGGAAGGGATAAAGGACATTTTCATTAACTTTTTTTATATTTAATGTTCAATTAGTTGCGGGTATAACAAGACCATAATCAGATGGAAATATGGGCAGAAATTAATGCCCTGGCAGGAAGACGAAACACCAAAGGGATTGGTATGTGTCCAATACAAAAGCGAGAAGGTTTTCTGTCTCTCACAATAAGAGCATGAATGTGTGCTCGCCTGCATGGGAGAATAAAATCAAATTCTCTGTGTAAACAGTACAAAGGTATTAAGTCTCATAAATACATTTAGAGAGATTAGCAGAAATATTTACATAAATACACAAACATGCATGGCTGAATGAGGAGAATGCCGCGGGGAAAAGCCAATAAGGAGGTTTACAACGGCATGAAGAAAAAAAATGAATGACATGGAAAATAGAAAAAATCAAACGCTTTATTGTGCGAGTGCGGCATGCTTTTATCATCCTGATAGGCAACGTTTAGTGCCGTGTGTGCATGTGTGTCTGTGACTGATGCAGCGTGTTGTGTTGCATGTCACGCTGAGTGATAGGATTACTCATTTTCCCCTTAGCAGAACACAAATCACTCTTTTATCCACCATCATTGAATCTTTCCAGGGTTAAGTGTTTATGTTCACAGCTTCTCACTGTGCAGTGCTCTGATGTGTGTGTGTATTTATCCCCTTTTTGTATTTGTTTGTGAGCTCAGCAGAATATTTCTTCAACCTTCAGCAGGAACACAAAACGCTGGAAAGCAAATGACAGCAACAAGCAGTGACATCCTATCTCACATGTCTGCAGAAGTGAGGGCATGTCTCTATTTCACACGCAGCCACACATCTATTTACACACACACAGATACACATAAACACCGAGTGGAGATGACATGAGATGCTGAAGGGAACAACAAACCAACTAAAGTAATAGAGACAAAAAGGCTGAATGTATAAAAACATACTGTACACTGTTATTTCTAGGAGTCTGAGTACGATGGCTCTAAAGATCAGGATTATGCAAATGAACAAACCAATTTATTATATTAATATGAAAAAATGTTTTTAAATTTGTCTAAAAGGCACTACCTTAAAGGCTGAAGTAGGAAGCAACTCTTTGTAAACACTGGGCAAGCATTAGGATTTGCATCTCGAACCAATAAAAATATTTACTTATTGTCAAAACCATGAAGTTGCAGTAACTAACAAGCTGTGGGCCAGTAGCTTTTACAAAACATACATACAAACATACCATACAAAAATAATTGGCTGACAAGTTTTACGTCTTTTTATAGGCAGCAGTCTAACCAGTGCAGGAAGACTGAAGAAATATGGCAAAACATGAACTTACAGTGATATTCTATCGTCTTGTGAATCCTCTTCGTCTTTCGGCATTTCCCTTCAGGGGTCGCCACAGCAAGTCAGTTTCTTCCATCTAACCCTATCTGCTGCATCTTCTTCTGTCACACCAACTATCTTCGTGTCTGCCTTCACTGTATCCATGAACCTCCTCTTTGGTCTTTTTCTAGGCCTCTTTCCTGGTGGTTCCAAATCCAGCATCCTTCTGCCGATGTACGCTTCCTCTCCTCTGCACATCTCCAAACCATTTCAGTCTGTCCTCTAGGACTTTATTTAAAAAAAACTGGAGTTAACAAGTTGAATTTCATTGATCTTCTGAACTGTCCATCTCTAACAGGGTCCCGGGGGTTGCTGGAATCTATTCAGGCTGATTCAAAGCGAGAGGCAGGATACACTCCGAACAAGTCACCAATCTGTTGCGGGCCATACACACACACACACACACACACACACACACACCACACACACACGCACACACACACGCACACACACACACACACACACTCCTGGGGGCAATTTTATAACAGCCAATCATCCGAATATGCATGTTTTTGGAGAGTGGGAGGAGAATGGAGTACCAGGAGAAAACCTACATATAAATGGGGAGAACATGCAAACTACACACGTAAAGGCCAGTGCGAGTTGATTTTAATACTCATTTTTCAAAAAATTTGAACTCAATCCTGCTTTTTGAGTATCATGTTAAGCAAATCCTTTTAATTTATTGTCATATTAATTGAACTTTTGATCCATTTAGATGCACCAGATCACTTGTATTTTTCAGAAGTATGTATACAAAAAGGGCACAAGAAGGAGATGCAAAGTTCATACAGAAATGCCTAAAGTAAGATTTTAAAAGAAAACCTTTTCAGTACGCGTCACCAAGCTGTTGGTGTGCAACAATGGCTGTATAACGTTTCTCCGATCATTCGACAAGTTTTGTGATTGCAAAAGCATTAAAAAAAATAAATAAATCCCCCCCCTTAGACGCTTAATGTTACAGCAATGTCGTGGTAGCTTAGTTTTGACTAGTCCTGTTTGACATGTAATTTTATTCATCTATACCCTTTACCGTATTAAATAACTTTTCAAGTCATATTATTTCAATGCATATTTTATGTTGCATGCAATCTTTTGTATGCAGATTTTTTAACGCTTTGTATTGTAATAAACTTACTTGGTTTATTTTGCAGATTTAAGATTCCATCCTCATGCATCAGAAGGTTCCCACCACATGTGTTTATTTCATTTGTTTCTGAGTGATAGTGCCAAATAACTATTTCCAGGTAAATAAAAATGTCAGATTACGGAAATGGCATGATCCTCCTCTCTTCTGGAACATTTCCACATGCCAAATCTGGCCCTCTGGCCTAATTAAGCACACCTTGTCCCAATTGCCTCTCCCTGATGTCTTCACCTGTGTCTTGTCTTCCTCTAATTATTAAACCACTAACGTCATCACTCCAGGATGGGATCATCTGCTGTTATGCACTCTTGCTGCACCCATGATGGTGTACTCTCTCCATGTCGTCAGGTCCCCTCCTCGTCATCTTCCAGGCAGCTCATGCCTACCCTTTTCCCCTGACCCATGATTAACTGCAATAAACTGGTTAAAACTGGCTTTGCATGTGGGTCCTACATCTCCACCTTCACCACCTCATGACAGGATAAATAAAATAAAGTATTTCTGATAGATAATATTTCTGGATAAGAAAAGCAAGAACATTTAGCTGCATCATTATATAATATTAAGTATTATTTCTACATCAAATAATGTTTGTGCACTGAATGAGTTAAGAATAATTCCAGGGTCTTTGTCTGGCATTTTCTCAGACTTTCACATCAAAACAAATCAACACAATTCTATTCATTTATTTTCCAAACCCATTCACTGTTCAGAATATTTTATTGTACAACAAGGACAGACGAAGCGTTATTTATCTCACTCAGAGAGAGAGAGAAAAAAAAACAACATATTGTGAAGGTGAGATTGTAAAACACAGCCCCCCCAAAGAATGCAAACTGTCTGTATGCTTTTTTCTGAATTAATTAAATCAACATGGAAAAACATTTCTGATAACAGTATTTGTATTTCATCAGCCTTTCATGTCTGTCACAATAAACTAGTTACAGCTTAATGTAATCTTTAGTCATAGTCAATGAAATTTCTAGTCTCAGTGAACCATTTACAAATCCAATGTCCTCTCCGCATGTATTGCATTTACTGTTTATGCACTTCATCTAAGTGAATTCCTCTCCTACTTTCAAACAATTTCATGCTCTAATTTCAAAGCCTACTGCTTGAAAGATAACAGAGAAACATGGAGGAAATTTTGATAATTTGGCTGAGATCCCTTCTGAGTTCATTAAGTGGCTAACATTAATTAAAAACAAACAGATAAATTGACCACAAAATTGATTTTTTTCGCTGGAATCTTGTTGGAAATCCACTGAAACTGTGAAAAAAAAAAGAAATTATTTTCAATTACAGTGTAAGCTGTCTAAAGCTGGGGTCAGATCTGCCCCTCTCCACCGAACTTCAGGGCTTCCAAGCCGCTGTCTTAGTGAGAGCACCGAGGGACTTGAACACAGACGATTACTGAGGTAATTTGGCTGAAAGCCCACTTGAATTGGCCCAGACCCTCGATACTATCGGCTTCACAATTAACCAACAAAAACAGATAACCTCCAAATCTCTCCGAGTTGTTGCAGCTATAATAGCTCACCAGTCTTTTTCACCACACAAACACACACAATCTCAAACACTGTACATAGACTTGTGTTCATTTTGTACTCGGATTCAGTAAAGAACAACACACTCATGAAGTCACACAGAAAGGCTTGCATAAACCCAAATACACTGCAGGGATTTCTGTCCAATTAACATGCATGCAAAGCAATTTAGAACCCAACAAGATGTTTTTTGTCTGACTGCTCCAGGGTAATTTAGCACTTCTGTTTCCACACAAGCCTGCCATGAAGGAAAGAGGGGGTGAAGCGAAAAGGGGTTAGAAAAGTGGAATGGATTTCTTGATTAAAACTGGCCTTCCCCACTACCCTCCCTCCCTCAGTCCGTGTACAGGGGGCACGAGGCTGTGGCTACACACACGCAGCAAACATGCAGCGAATCCATATGGCCTAATACAAAGACGGCATCATTGTTAATTTCCTTTGTTAGCCGTCTGCTCTCCAGGCCGATTTAATTTGTGGTGGTGTTTTAGTGAGCGGTGAATAGGAATTGAATCAACACACATTCGTTTAGTCGCACATTCCTCCGTCTTCATCTTGTTGTGTGTGTCAGTTCTACATACTGTTCAATAATTGGACTAAGATTACTGTTGATGTGAATGCATGATCACATCGATGCCTCACAGAGTAAAAATCAGCCGACTGTCAGTCACACCTAAATTATCTCCTGGCAATACAAGCCAAAAGAAGGAAGATACAAGAAATAATAAGAAAGAGGCAGCTGTAATCACCTTTTACTGTGTCTTTTGTGTCATTTCTGTCACTCACTGAAAACCCCTTTTCTCTTTTATTTGTCCCTTTCAGCAGAGCAACACATTTAAAAGAGTTTCAGGTTGGTGAGAAGATCTGAGTGATGTGATATTTAAACCTTAGACAAAAAACAAACAAGTCGGCTACAATATCTGCTTTTCTCTCTTTCCTTCCCTGCTTTTCTTCACATAATTAAACCTATAGTCACTTTCAATTAGCTAGCTCTCCTCCCGCTGCATGCCTTTATGCAAAAATTAATTAGTCAATTAGCCAATTAACATGTGAGCAGGCCTTTGTGTTAACGAGGCTTTTACAAGCTGTGGCAACCCTGCAGTAATGGCAGACAGGCAATAGATGCCAAGGGACTGTTTCACATCGCCAAGCTTTGGCATAACGAGGCAAATAGCACACAATGATGGAGCACGGGCAAACATGCACACAGCATCCATCACTTCAAACTGATTAACATTAGCTCACTTTTATTATTAATGCTGCACCTTAAACAATAATTACTTAATCCTTAAAGAAGGAATTAGTTCTAGAAATGTCTTTCTTTTCATCCCTGCTGAGATTGTCTCCATCCACCGATGTTATTTTATAAGACAGGTGATTCCGGGAAGACTGATTGTTTCCAGGTTCTTTGTATGTTTCGTCTGTACTTTCAAAGCTAAGGTATACACTGATCTGGATGGGCTGAAGATCACTTTCAGAATATCAAAGGTTATCGAAATTAAGTATCAAAAGCAAAAGAAATGACTGGTTTCTAAATATGTATTACATACAAATTTTTCCTTATGTTCAAATTAATTCAATTTGATTTGTACATCCTGATAGCAAAACACTTCTCTAAACTGGCCATAAAATGTGGATTGAAAAAAGTACAAAAACAAAAAAAGACCAAAACAATGTAATAATACATTGCAATATGCAATTAGTCGTCTTTCAGCAGAAGCAAGAAATTTGCAACTCCTCCAACAGTGATTTGTTACGTCCATGTGTATTTAGTGGGTTCAGATTGAAGTGCTTTTTGCTGAAACACACAACTATGCACGTAAATACTCTAAATATTAAAAAGCATATAAAAAAAGTGATTACGACTTTGCACTAATTTATTCCAGTTTCAAAGGCTTTGAGATGTTTTAGAAATGTGTATGTTCTTTTTTGCTGTTTAAGATGAGGTTACTATTCAAAAAGGAACTATTTGAATGCTTGCATCATGTTTGAACGTTATTCCCCCATCAAATCACTCCTAAAGTGGTTTTCTATTTTATTCATGAATATTTGAAGGGAAAATGCCAAAAGGAGGAGAAGAAGATTTGAGCTATTTGTGAGCTCCGATGTCATGTATTCGAATGCCAGTTTTTTTTTTTTTCTTTGCCATGGATTTTTTTCTCTGCCACGCCCACATCACAAAATAAGCAGGACATGTTTTAGGAGTTTAGTGCATGCTTTCTGCTCCCATCCAGTCCCTGCCCCTCGCATCTTTAATTTCTTCTTCATCTTTTATCTTCTTCTTTCAGTACTTCCCTACAGAGTCGCCACAGCAAGTCAGTTTCTTCCATCTAACCCTATCTCCTGCATCCTCTTCGGTCACACCAACTTTCTTCATAGCTTCCTTCACTGTATCCATGAACCTCCTCTTTGGTCTTCCTCTAAGGCTCTTTCCTGGTGGTTCCAAACCCAGAATCCTTCTGCCGATGTACTCTCTCTCTCCCCTCTGCACATGTCCAAACCATCTCAGTCTGGCCTCTGACTTTATCTCCCAAACAAAATAAAGATATAGAAGAATTAGAGCTAGTTTTGCTAACTTGGTGCACTTTACACTCTATTTGTGGCCTTAAACAAAATGCATGCTGTGTTGTGCCCGGTCCCAGTAGCTGGGCTAAGTGAGGAGTGAGACGAAGGTGGCATTCACAGTGTTAAAAAAGGAATAAAAAAATGGATAAATCTCCGCACAACAGCACACTACCCTCCCGTTAAAAGTGTTACACTTTCGTTTTGTCCTTTGAAAGATTCCATTAATCTTGTGATACTTTTACAACTTTGTTTTTTACTTGTTTTATTGACTGACCGTCTATTGTCTGATTTACTGTGTCTACACCAAACGCAGATTTTTTTATTTAATTTTTTAAGCTATTTTAGTCACTGTTGTAATAGTACACG
This sequence comes from Neostethus bicornis, assembly GCA_902685375.1. Taxonomy (NCBI): domain Eukaryota; kingdom Metazoa; phylum Chordata; class Actinopteri; order Atheriniformes; family Phallostethidae; genus Neostethus; species Neostethus bicornis. The sequence continues at coordinate 12,535,249 of LR738557.1, read as the reverse complement.
TGCAACAACAGTCTGGCACTATTTTACATTACACTCCACAATGTTTCTACCACTGGAAATGTGAAAGAGAAAAACAACTTAAAATATTTCTGTAACAAAAGATTTTTAAAGAAACTACACTGTGGGACAAAGTAATGAAAACAAGAAAATATTGATGTTTTAAACTTTACAATATGATCTTTCATTTAATAAGTAAAAACAATGAATGAATGATCAGTATTCAGGCACACTTGGTTACAGAAAAAAACAAGACAAAATTGCATCTCCATCGTTAACCAAAATGTCCATTGCATTAATCCACACAACAATTTTGAGTCAAATTTCAATCATGAATACCGAAAAGGAGTGGGTTGAAGTAATGCTTATCCACCCCATCCTCAAACACTGCAATCAAAATCGAAACTTATATTTCGTAACGCTTCTGCCACAAAAAAATAGCAACCTAGTATCATTCATGAACAAAACTCTCTTTAATAATCCAGACTTTCCGCTACCTTATTAATAAGACTCAATCATTACTTTTTTAAAGCATAACTTTAAACTTATTTATATTAGAACATTGTTTAAATTCTTCTTTTAGTTCATTCCACATTTTTACTCATCAAACCGAAATCCAGAAACTTTTTCTGGTTGCTTTGTATTCATGATGCTTAAAACAAATATTGACCCCTAAAATTATGGGAGCTTTCTCTTTCAAGAAAACGTTTTTAAACACTTGCTATTACATTATTATTATAATTGAACTCCTATTACAAGTAATACACTGTAATAGATGAGTGAAGCATACTGAATAAAATGAAAACAATGTTTAGCAACAAACTAGAATAATACAAAGATAAAATCTCTTAACTAACCAGTAGCCACATCATTATGACATCAGATGAGTTACCACAATCATGTGACAGTGATTATACTCCGAGGGTTCACACAGAATTTTATTGCCTAAAACTCTCACTCCAAGGAAACAGATCTGATAATATTTATGTGCTTCTAGCACATCTATTTAGCAAACGTACCATCTGGGCTGCACATGACAGGTTTCTAAAACTGAAAAATGCATGACCGATGAAAACAACAGAAAGCAGTGGCAGATGAAACTATAAACTTACGTAATTTTTTTTAAAAAAAACAACCTAGATTTACTACATTCTTAAATATAAAATTTATTTTGTCTGGAAACTTTCATTTTCTGTGGTCATATGAGAGGCACACCCTCCTAATCTGACTGTGTAAACAGATTTGGGCTCCCTCAACATGAGTAATACCTGAAAAACACACACACATGTACACACTTTCATTAACTCTGCTGCAAACCCTGAACTCATGCACCACACAACAGATGGACTTGCTTGCTTATTTTACTGCAGTTTGGTGATTAGATGTCTTTCACTGGGTGAATCAAGTATGTTGGGACTGGCCCGGAGTCAAGTCCCTGTAGACTCCTAATGTTGCCACGCTGAGGCCCACTGCTGCACTCTGCACCCGCTAAAAGCTCTGATCCGTCCTCTATTAGGCCCAGACCACAAATCACCGCAGTTTATTTTTACTGTGCATTGTACACAGACGCACATCTCCCTCCCGAGTCACATAATATGAATGCCCTCTCTTTCTTACTCTCACACAGAAATATGCAAAGACAGAAACATGCATGCAGTCCACTTGTGTTGGGCTGCGTCTGCTCAGTGTCTGTGTATAAATATGACTCAGAGACAGCAGAAATGGCTCCTGCTTCAAATAAACAGAGCTCAGAGAAGCCTCCCATCCCTGCTTCCCTCTGACCTAAATCACAGCTGGACAGACACCCCACTTCCTCACATTAGACGTTCTCAAGGAGGCCGATGCGCCGCTACCAGATCTGTGTGCATGTGAATGCGAGGCAGAGCAGGTTTTGATATGTTCCACATGTTGCTCGCTACCCAGACACAACAACTCCTCAGCATGAGGAGGAGTGCCACAATACAAACCGAGAGACAGGGAGACATTTCTGCTGGTGAGCAGAAGGGTTATCATGGGTATGACCTGGTAGGGGTGGAGGCTGGGAGCTGCAAACATACTTTAGGAAGAAAAAGAAGAAAAATAGGAGTTGTTTCCGTCTACTGAGTCAGACGACAGATTAGAAGGGAGGATGGTAAGGAATAGGAGGGAAAACAGAGGTCATAGAGGGTTCATGTAAAAAAGTCATCTGATCACCAAAACAGAACCCAAAAAAAGAACCTGTCATTTTAGGCTCGGCTCATACAAATAGACACCCTCCCACACACGCACACATAGCCAGGCACACATATAAACACACACACACATTTTCCTCTACCAGGAGAAATCTCCCTGTCAGTAAAAAGTGCCCGCCTCCTTCAGAACGTTTATTTTCCCGTTCCGTCAATCTAAACAATCCCTTAAAAGGGTATGCCGATGTTTATGAGACTTCACAGAACAAATGCTGCCTTTCTGACCTGTAGACACACACATGCACTTGGATACACATAAACACACAATGCTAAGAGAAGGCATGCTAGCCAAGAAGCACACACACCACAGCAGGGGAAATAGAAGTAATAATTTGTAATGAAGAGTGTGTTGGAAGAAGAGGGCACAACTAGGTTTCAGTGACACAACGGACACACGAATGTCACACAGAAATCCTATTTGAGATGCATAGTTTAATAAAACACAAATAAACATATAAGTAAGTCTGTTTTCAGAATTTTATTTGAAAAAATTCACAGTGTGTGGGGAAAAAAGCAGACAGTGGGGTTTTGTGGGTGCACAAATGTGTATTTAGCTGTTTTTAAAAAAGCCTTGTTAAAAAATTGCCCTCTTCGCCTGAGCTCTAAAGCCACTTAGACAAGTGGTGTTTTACTGTAAACACACACAGTGGTTTTCCCCTTACATGGCCATGTGCTGCCAAACTGTGTTTGTGTGTGTCTTTGTGCTGAGAATGGGTGATTACGGTCATTGTTAACCTGCCCAATGGATGTCAAGCGGAAAAAAGTGATTCATTTTGAACCACATATTACTTTTAATTATGTGATCAACAGAATTAACTTGAGAGTGAATGAAACTTTTTAAGATGAAGAGAACATATCCGGTCATCTTTGAAGGCCTATATCGTCAAACTTTTTTGTGTTATGTGGTAGTTGTCAAATTATTTTAAAAATGATGACTTGAAAACTTCACACACTTTGACTTTTTTCCCATTAGCTCTATCTGTGGTCATGTGTAGCGAATGAATGAACTTTGAATGTTTTGTAGCTTGTGCAGTCTTATATCAGAGCAGAAGAGCCTACATGATAGTGATGGTTATAATCGTGGAGAGTAAGACATTAGGGTGTGAGCAATAGAAGCTGAAGTGTTTTTGGGGTCCACATAATCCATTTTAGCTTTTTGTCTGATACTCACACTCGTATGCACATACTGAAATCAGCTGACTTTAAAGCCTCTAAGGGTGCCCGACATTGTGATTAAGACTGGCTAGCAATAAAAAATTAACAGGTTTATCTGCTCCTTCTTTCTATCTCTGGCTCACTTCTGTGTCTTGTTGCCCCTCCCTTTATGGTAGTTACTCTTTGTAAGGTCCCATCCCCCTGTTATGTCCATTTCCACTCGTCCCTACCTCCAGCCTGGCTATACTTTTCCAATTTTCTTTCAGTGTCTCCCACTGAGCCCAAGGGAGGACCGGGAGAGAATGGAGCTGTGATTAAGTTGATACATTTTAGATAATAAAGGCAGAATGGCTATCATTCTCCTCTCCCTCTCGTACGCAAGAGTGCCTCAACCCTTCTACCCCACCCCGCTCACCCCTTTTTCTCTCTGCTCAGGGCAGTTTGGACACTGATAGACGTACCATATGAAAGGACAATGGATGGGAGACGGTGTAAGGATGAGAGAGAATGGCCGAGATATGTACGGACAGTTTCTTTTGCTCCTGATATGGCACTTTAGCCCAGCACCGTTCCACTTTACGATGCTTCACATGAAAAGCAGGCGATACGCTCAAGTTCTGCTATCACTTACAGCTTTTGACTGTCCTCCAGCCTTTTTTATGTCCTGCCCTTTACCAGTTTTTCCCAATGCCCTACTTTACACACTTTTCTCTGTCAATGTACATTTAGCATTTAGCATGCACATGCTGGGCATCAGTTATCACATAGCTGCAACTGATACGTATCGTAGGAATAACTTTAGCAACATTCTCAGACAGTGTTGTCAGACTGTTTTGTGCGGACTATGGAAATTTTAAGCTCATTATCCTCAGAATAACATTTTTATCAAAAGTGTTTGAACTTGTAATAAAACTTATCAAGTCAAAGTACATTTCCACCAACCTTTAACCAATAACCTAACATCTGAAAACTGGGTGGTCAATTTTGAAGGTGTGATGGTCCAAAAAAAATCAGTGTGTCTAAACTTGTGTAGCAACCTAAAACAATCCATGGACCAACAGATTTTTTTTTTAGCCAATCTTAATTTGGCCTCATCCATAGCAATGAGAAAATGTTAATGCCAAATGTTAAGCTCTTAGTTTTACCAAGTCTAGTAGACTTTTTAAAAATTATGACAGGAAAACATAAAAATGTCCCTTCATTGCAACCACGAAGACAAAACAAACATCAAACCATGCAGCTCTTCTGCTTGGAAACGAACCTAGTGTCTTTCAATAAAGTATTGCAGTCAAGTGGAAAACTGTCGTTTTTATTACATATGAGAGTGCCTGAAATAAAATTCAAACAAGTCAATCATTGGGCATTTCTAAAAACTTGATGGTGTGTAATGATTTTTTGTGTAATGGAGTGTAATGATTTTCATCAGAACAAGAGTTGACCTAAGTATCAAAGTTATAATCAAAGCCTTCCATTTCTGCACTTTCACTAATTAACATTAACTCTTTTAAAAACAAATTTACAAAGCCAATTGATTTTAAGTTCATTAGGACCAATAGTTTGTGTATTCTGCGTTTGTGTTCACCCCCGTTCCTTAACTACAAAAGTTTAACTAAAACTAAACATTTAAAAGTCAGGGACTTTGTCGTTTGTGATGATTTCAGTCAGTTGCAATAGTTTTCTTTTATCTTCGCTTTCACTGAGATTTAACATCAATGTTCTCGTTTTACAGTCCACCTGTGGAAGATCCTCCAAATGTTGAGCTGCTTAGACTTTTATGGCACACAAAGTTGACTTGCTGGTATACAAAAAACCCACAAACACACACTTAACACACACAACTCAGTAAAAGCAGTCCAGGGGGAAATGGACAGCCGAGTGCTCCTCTGCCAGCGGAACACTTTGTTCCCTCAGAATGTAAACATACTGATTTATCTCAACAGCTTTCTTCCAACGTAGCCATTTCTCTTCCTCCCCTGTTTCTTTTGCTCTTTCTCTGCAGTTCGATGCCCTGCCGAGGCCCGCTGCCCTCCCTCACCTGGAACCTCGGGTGTTTGTATCAATGTTAGCAGACACCGGCACCCTAGACCTCATCCCCTCTGGTATATCTCTGCCCCAAGTTGTACACCACACCTGTTCCTTTCTTTCACTTTATTCTTAAACACTCCACCTGAGAAGCATTGGAAAGATGATGAGAGCAGCTTTGGAATAAAATGCCTTTGAAACCCTTCAAACCCAAACTGGACGATTTCTTTGCCCAGCATGCACTTCTGCTGCCCTTTGCGTACTTCCCATTCCCTCTATTTCTTTTGGCAGTTTGGTTAAAGACACGCCACCTTCTAACTCAGCCTCTTTTTTCGCTCCTTTCTCTCCGGATAGAGGTTTGATGGCTCACACTGATTCAAACATCACAGTCAGAGTGACAGTTGACATTCTGTCTTCTTTAAAAACCCGTCCTCTTCCTTTATTTTCCTGCTCAGATTGCCAGACTATTGTCAGAGGTATAGTGCTGCGAGGGGGCAGGGAGTGAAGGGAAGGACAGATAGCAGCATTCATGGCTGATTGTGTGATTTCAGAGGAATGGGTTAGTAGATCCAAGGTGGGAAAAGTAACAGAAGGAATAAAAAGAAAACTCAGAAGATAAATAGATGTCACTTCTCTTGTTTTTTTTCCTCCATCATACAGTTGCTCAATCCAAGCAAAGTAATCCTAACGCATCACCCAAAAAGGTTATAAGGAGATAAGAAGGATGGGGGGGGAAAGTTAACACTCACAAAAGAAGTGAAAAAATCTAAAACTGTTGACCTACAATGAGCTTTGTCCTTTTCCCCCACCTACTGTTTGTTCTGTATACATTGTTCATGTCTCTTCTGACTTTTTTTTTTACTCTTTTTGTGCTCAGTCTCGTCTCACGCAGAACAATTTTCCCCATCCAATGACACAATTGTTGTAATTGAGTTTGTCCATGTGGAAAAACAACACAAGAGAGAAAAATACTTAATGCCTGGTGTTTTGTACACATGTCAGATCGAATGAGCGTAAGATTAAATTGGGTTGATTTGTGCATTTTGTGTGAAAAAGAGAAAGAAGAGTCTCTTTTTCAGAGACAGTGAATAATAGATTCAGCAAAATAAAACTAAATCTTTACCATAAAAAATCTTTACTCTTTGCAAGTTTTGGTTAAATGATCATCATTTTAATTGAAAAATAAAACTATAAACAATGAATATTTATTGTTTGATTCCTGGTAGAGAAAATTGTTTTTAGACACTTAAATGTGCAGTGCTAACTGAACTCAATCAAGATGTCATTCAGGTCATAAAAAACGGCTTGTAAATACAGTATATATAAAGATCAGTAATAAGCATACCAAAGAGAACAGAGAGATCTAGCACGAGACCACAAAAACCCCAAGAATGCTAAAAATGTTCCCCCCATGACTCATACTGCCTATCACATTTGTGTGGTGTGAGCTGCAACTCCCGCATCGGCTTATTCAGCCACAGCCAAGGCTGCACAAACAGATAAGTATATACTAGGTGCAGACTCCATTGTCTCTAGAGACAAAAGGAGACGATGGCTCAGTGGTAGAACATTCACCCTTGGACCACAGTTTGCGGGATTGAGTCCCACTGAGCTCATGTTTAGGTGTCCTTGGGGAAGACACCTAACCCCCCATTTCTCCCACCATTGGTGCTGTCACGGCAGCCTGCTGCGGTGTAATGCAGCACACAAATTTCCTCTTTGAGGGATGAATAAAATATATTTCTTCTTCTTCTAAATATGGGGCAGCTTAGTTGCACGTAGAGGGATGTAAACACAAAAATGGCTTAAGGCAGCAGCTTCTAATACAGTTATAAAATGTTTTATTTTGTCAGATTAAAAAAAACAAACAAATGCAGGGTGTATACCCTGCAACAATACCTAAGCTCTATGCATTGTAGAGTACTGTGAGTAAATGCAACAATTCTGCATGTAAGTTCAATCTTATGCATGTTTCATCGAGCAATAATTATCAACTGTGTCCTGTCATCTAAAATTGGGACCTTAAAAGATTATGGTCTGAATATCACAATAACTCTATTAATAAACGTAACACAAAATAGACTTGGGAATTGACAATATGAAAAAAAGTGTGTTAGTTCTGCTTGGAAAAAGATTGCAAGCGTAACTGTAAGATGTTGTGCTTTTGAATGTTATGACCGATGTAAGTTTCAGCTAATAAAATCAGACAGTTCAAAGAAAGAGATGCTTTATCTGCTATCATCTCTGTGGGAGCTGGAAATTCTATGAGACATTTACACACCTAAAAACTCCCTTTGGATGAGTTGAATGTTCCATTTGTAAAATTATAGTCACATTGTAGGCTGTGAGCTCAAAACCTAAACCCCTTTTATTTCCCCTTTTTTCATTTTTAAAAGGACTTTATTCTCTCACAAGCCATCACCCCGCTTTTCCTGTTCATGCCACTCGTTCGTCTGTGTGATGTGTTTAAACCAATCCCATAATAAAGGATGCAGCCATACATATTCATGATAGGACTCTAATAATTAGTAACCCCCCGCCCACCCACCCACGCCCCATGCACACACATACACACGTGTGTGTGTACACTGGTCTCATGCATATGGATGTCCTTGGCAAACAAAGGCAGTGGCAGCGTGGGGCATTCTCTATTAACACACACATCCACCAATGATGGCACAGATAGCAGTCCTGCCACTCACTCACACGTGCCCATGTGTAAATATCAATGCGCACACACACATATCAAGAGACGTCAAGCTTTAGATGAGGGGGATTTCCCTCCCCCGCCAGTGGAGAAACCATACTTTTCTACAAGTTGAGAGAAAAAGAAGCTTTATAAACATGCACCAATCAGCACTGACTTCCAACTTCTCACTCACTGTCTAACACACACATACACACACACAGCCCTGCATCACTGTTGCATCATTTTAAACAAAAGACAGAAAGGCATGTTCAAAATCCCAACCCTGGTGGGATGCTGCCTTTTTAACTCTCATCTCTGCAAACACACACACACACACACACACACACACAAGCGAACAATTACTCCCTCCTGAATGTTATCTCTCAGCGAACAAAAAAACAGCTGAATGCAAGTGAGAGTTGGAACAATAAGAGCAAAATGATTGCATCATGTGAAGTGTGTCTGTTGCTTTGAACCTGAAGAGTTGGTGGATTAAGCTTTTTTGGAAGAGAGGTTTTATCCCATCTGACATCCTGAGCCTTCCAGCAGATAAGTTTTGTTCCAGTTTTGCTGATTTAGATGATACAGAGATGAGTTAGCAAGGTGAGCTGGGCAGAAAGTAGTGGTCACAGTTGGTCAGAAACCATGACCTATCCTCCACCTGATGTCGTGGAGCCACAATTTAAAACTGTTCTGACAAGTTGTTATTCAATCCTGGTACTAAAAACTGTATTATATCTCATCTCGGTTCAAAAGGGGGTGATGTGAAAAACCTGTCTTTATTAAAATGACCAACATGCACAAAAAATGAAGCAACAATTTGTTACATGACATGTTTTAAAAACTTTTGGAAAAAAAGTTAAGACTGCTCTCGTTGGGGTTTTGTGTTGATGGTGATGTGATTTTACTCCTCAGATTAAAACCCATTTCTGTCTGCCTCAGAGGTCTGAGCGCTTCATAAAGATTTCAGGGTGGGTCATGAGAATGTTTGGGATGGGGTGGGGAAATTGTTGCTTTTGGAAAATTATTTATTCTGCCATGTATGTAAGTTTTACAAATGGGGTGTATTGCATTATTTAAATTTGTTTCGTCTTCTGAACAACTTATCCCTGATAGAGTTGCGGGGAGTGCTAGTACCTGTCCCGGCTGATTTCAGGTGGGAGGCAGGGTACACTATGAACAGATTGACAGTCTGAAACTGGTGTAACTGGAGGAGACGGGGAGAACACGGGGAGAACATGCAGACTCCACACAGTCCACAAGTGTTTTAAGCCCCGCGCCCACTCCAGGACTCGAACCCTGACCTTGAGGCCACTGCGCAGCCCGGTATTTCAAAAATGATTTTAAAATGTATCTTCTTAAAAGACGTCAGGAAAAGTGTCTCAGTTCAATCAGTGGCAAAAAGAACAAGTTGAGCCAAAAATGGAATTTTTTGGGACTGGAGAGGTAGTAGTCTGGCCTAACAGGACGTAGGTAGCTGGGATGAAGATGTTGAACATTACTAAAACACACAGAAATGGACTTTTGTAGTTTGTTTCTTTGGATGTTTCTGCTCAGAAACACAGAAAGTGTTACCAGTAAATAAAATCCAAAAAATACTTTATGAGTGACTTCTTGCTCTGTTTTATTAAAATAGGTGAAATATTGGAATTTTTTAATCACAGAAAATTAGAAGTGAAATATTTTATAGTCATATGTTTTATTGTTGATTAATGTATGTACTGGTACATGTTTTTCAACATCAGTCTAGAGAAATCAAATTCCATTTTTTTCTACATGAATTCACGTTCGTGCTACAGTTACATTTTGAATCTCCTTGCATACTTCTGTGAGGCCCTAAAATATTTAGACATTTGCTCAGTTGTATCCAGTTATTTAATTTAAAAAAAACCCTGTAATCTCTGATATTTGTTGGCCATTCTGGGTGTATCACAATACTGTTGTAAATCTCATGATAACACTGATGTCTACATTTTGACCACAAATTAAGACATTATGCATGTAATTTTATGTTCTTCTAAAGTGATTAATATCTAATTTAGACAAAAAGTATTAATAAGCTTTTTGCTGATAAAATAACATTTTTAAAAACAATTTATTAGGTTTATTCTTGCAGCATTTTCATTCATTTATTATTATAAATTAATAAAAACTTATAATTAGTTGCGGTTCTGCTTATTTAATATGTTTCGAGCCTGTCATTATTCAGTTATGTGTGTGGCCTTTTATTATTTAAACTTTGTAGATTTCATTTCAATGTAATCATTTCCCAGTTGCAATAGGATTTAATATCATAGAATCAGCAATTCTGCATTGTTTTCACATAAACTGAATTCATTTTCTTGTCTTCTGTAACATACTATAGAAAAAAAGGATTTGATCAAAATTGTTTTTTATCATAGGAAGTTTGGTCTTGATATAAATGAACAAATGAATCAATGAATGAACAAGTGATAGACTTGAAAGTGTCTGTATTATTATAAAAAGTTGGTCGTAATGTTAGAAACTGTAAATGTTTCATTTTGTATTCTGAAGTGCTTATCCCAAATGGTGTCACGGACGGGGCTGCCAGAGCCTACCCCAGTTGATTTTAAGGCAAGAGGCAGAGTACACCCCGAACAAGTGGCCAACCTGTCGCAAGGCCAGACATACAACCATCAACACTATTCCTGGGGGAAATACCATAGCAGCCAAACCACCTAACCTGCATGTTTTTGGTGGGTGGGAGGAAACCGGAGCACCTGGAGAAAATCTACACATACATGGGAAGAACATGCAAACTCCACTCAGAAAGGCCAATGTTTCAAGCCCCATCCTCATCCTAGATTCGAACCCCAATGTTCTTGCTTTAAGATCACTGTGCTAACCACTGCACTGCTATTCACTTTACAGCTCTCCTGATAAGTAATGAAAAACTTCTGCATAAGTATATACATCAAACGGCTTATCATGTAAAGAGAGTGAGTACATTTTTTACTTGACAGATTTAATAATAAATTAACCAATAAACAGTTCATAAAACGTGCAGGTTTATCTAGAAGTTACAAAATTGCAAACATAACAATCCATCCTTATAAATTCAAACAAACACTGGTTGATTCATGCAAATGAAAGAAAATATAAACTCACTAATGCAAAATCATTTCTGAGATCTCTTCGTTTTTATAAATGATCAGCCTTATCTTTTTAGAGATGTGAGTTGCAGTGGGAAATTGAGTTTATTGAGTCTTATTGAGACATTCCTATTTAAACTTTTTATGACTGGTGTGACATTAGGTGTAAAACAGACTAGTTGGCAAAAAGACCAAACCTAAACCTTTTTCTGTTATTGTTGCAGAAAGAAGATGGCAGCAGAGAGTGGAAAAGAAAGGAAAAGTAGGTCAGAAGGACTGCAGTGCAGCACACAAAAGACAAATGGATTATTTCTTCACTTCGAAAAGGAAAAAAAAAGTCGACACTGATGAATGAATTACAGAAAATTAATTAAAACAACTGTCATGGACTTTGGTCTAAATGTAAAATGTGACTGTTCACTTTTTTCCCTCCTAATGAAGAGGAAGAAATATAAAAAAGTAAAATTTTACATATGCAGCAGATGACTGAGCGGAAATAAGAATAGAAATTAACACAAACTCAAACTGAAATTAGCACAAACTGTCAGTATCCTGCGGTTCTGATTTGAAACCAAGAAAACGACACCTAAAAACTTATACAATTTACATGATTTCACTTTCAAAGTTATTAAATTAGCTCAACAAAATATTAAAAAGATCATTTTTTTAAATTTTACCAGTGAACAAACGATGACACTATCAGTGCTCAAGTATTTACTGAAACTTTTTGAACACAGCCAGCTAAGAATGCTCTCTGTCTCCACACACACACTCGTATGTTCACACACATGCCCACTGAGAAACTGCCTCACTGAAGAGACTCATCTGAAGTTGTAATGGGTCAGGTATAAAGGCCTTTTTTGTGTGTGTCAATCAGAGAACTATGAAAGCCCATGACCATGCAGAGAAAATGAGGGGTTTGCCACAAAGAAACATTCAGTCACCTAAAATTATACTGTTCGCCAGCCATTCAGAGACTCCCCTCTTTGCCATGTGAGTCACAGTGAATAAAAAGTTTTTTTTTTTTATCAGAAGAAAGGTTTTTGAATCAGATAGCAGGACGGCGGAGAGATGGAAAACAGAATAAATGAGTGACCTTAAAGAACTGATATTCTCATGCACAGGTATGTTTAGAAAGATTTATGTTAACGCATCAGCCTCCACTGTGACAAACCAATCTGTGCCCAATGTATAATAAAGACTTTTACACATTAGGTTTAAAAAGAAGCAGGCCCAGAAGTCCCTACCGCTCACAGCACACATAAAGACCACCCCCGCCTTCCCATCCTGCTGTGTTAAGTTTGTGGTTAGCGAAGTAAATAACTCCGGAAGACGATGAGGCTGAAGAGAGAAAGAGATGTGAGGGTGGAGAGGAAGAAGAGGAGGAGGAGGAGCAGGAAATGAACTAAACTCTGGTAAACTGCACCTGCAGGGATCTCCTCCTGTGTATAATGAGAGTGTTTAATGAGAGCACACTACTTAACGGTGCCGTGGCTCTCCGTGTGGGTGTGTGTGTGTGTGAGTGCGTGCATGCATGCACTGAGTGTGATAATTGAAAAGAAACCTGGTCTTCATTCCAGCCTCCAGCACCCACACAGGGAAAATAACTCATGAATATGTTTTGCGTCGCTGTTACTTATTTCTGTTGTTCAAGTTGCACTCCACTTCCAAAAGATGTGTACACAAAGTGCTCATTGACAAACTGGGAGAATAATACAGCAGCTAAGTGGTCTAATAATAATATGAAATATGAATAATTGAAATATAATGCATAATCTAAATGCAGGTGACATGCAGCTGTGCACCACAAAAAGCCCAAATGAGCTTCTCAAAAAACAGCTTTAGTGCTCAGGGAGTTTTTCTGTTTATGACATTGTGTAAAGTGTGTACTACAATGTGTTGTGGGACAAACAATGTGTAACAGGAAATTGGCACACAATGAGGAAATATAATTAAAGGTGGAACAGTTTAATGAGATGCTTATTGCACGGGAGAGAACGGACATAAAAGAGGAGCTATGAGTAAGGGACAAAGAGTGAAAAAGAGGAAGAGAGAGCAAGGAGGTGGCATAAGTAATGAGCAATTTATCAACCTTCTTTGCAAGGGGAGACTAATTAATTTGTTTGTATGATTGCTTTTGTGCAGACACAAATACACATCTCACACTCCTGTTACATTGCTTATAGATCTCTGCACGTATCTCTGAAAAAGACCCATTCATTTTTTTTTCTCTTTATCTGATTCCTCGCTTAGACCAAACCTTTTTTTCACTTTATAAAAATCTGTTTTCCTCGCATTGAGCCACACTTTATCATCATTTTACAAACAAACAAAAAAAGCACGAAACATAGAAGCCCATGACACTCACCCCTTTTTTGTGTATGTGTGTGGGGGTCTTTTCTCACACATGCATGTTTCCGACTACTTTAAACAAAGACCTTTACTCACTGAAGTTAAAGATGCCAACACATGAACTTAAGAAATTCTACAATACATACAGTAAGTCTGCTAAAATGTTGAGTTGCTTTGCTGGTTTAATAAAAAAATGCCAAATACTGATGATGCAAGAAGGCACAGTGGCGCAGTGACCTCACTGCAAGAAGGTTGGGGCTTTGATTCCCGGTTGGCACGAGGCTTTAAACACTGGCCTTTCTGTGTGGAGTTTGCATTTTTCAATTCAGTTTCCTTCCATCCTCTAAAACATGCATGTTAGGTTGATTGGCCACTGTAAAATTGCTCCTAGGAATGAGTGCGTGTGGCCCCACAAAAGACCGTTGATCTGTTCAGGGTGTTCCCTGCCTCTTGCCTGAAATTAGCTGAGTCAGGCTCCAGCTACCCCCACAACCTCGTCAGGGATGGACAGTTCAGAAGACAAAATGTAACTGATGAAGAAGAAGTACATTTATTATCTTTTCTGATGCTCAATATCCTTCCAATCACACCACATCCAGCTTCTAGATTTAAAAAAATTATTCAGAAACTGTTTAATTCCTCTCTGCATCATTCAAATATTACAAAATAAAAGTAGAAAAATCAGTGCAACACTGACCTAAAGGGCTATTAACTTAATTTGGCTGAGCAGCTGGAGAGGGCATCGATCAAATAAGCAAAAGAAAAAGAGTCCAACATTAACCCTGTAAGAACATAAAAGTTCCACAGCAAAGACTGGTTTCTTTTTTCACAAAACCATATAAAACCAAATGTCAGTCAATCATATAAAATGTTGCCCTGAAGACATACCTAGAGTTTTGCTTTATGAACAATAAACCTTAGAAAGGCAATCGTATTGGTAGCATAAATCTAGTTGATCTGAAAAAGTGTGTAACAATCCATAACCAATCCAGTGAAACATGTGTCAGGGAGGAATTTTGCAAGGTTTCTACAGCACGTTGAAAAACACTTTCAGTTTAATTGCAGGCAATATATTTTTGTTCATTTTTGGTTACATTTGCTGTTGTTCTCTTCTTCATCCTGAAACACTTGCTTTTAATAAAAATGAATTCTGGATAATAAAACCCACCTGACAAGCCTGGGCAACAATGGAAATATTAAAAGTTGAAAATGAAAAGCAGAAATATGCACATATGTTTGCACCCCTCTGAAATAATCTAAATTTGACTTTTTGGCATCTGGTCACAGTTTAATCACACTTTAATTTACTAGATTTCCAAAAAGACTTATTCAAAGTAATAGCTGTCTTTTGTTCTGTACAGACTATTTCTTTGTAGATCAAATCAGACCTTAGTTCTTCAAAATTTTGCAAACTCAAACTGCAAGATGTGTAATTTTTTTCTTCATTTTTTGTGCTTTCATCTTGTGTTATTAGTGTTTTCTTCCAGAGCAAAGCAGAGAGTCTTCCACTGCTGGTTTGGAACTGGTAGCTGAAGCCTCCAGTCTTTATTTTAGATGGGCCCTTTTTTATCCTGACCTTCTGGATGTTCAGTGAGGGATAGGTCACAGCTCACAGAAGTCTGAGAACCAGTCAATTTAAAACAAGTCACCGCATGTATGTGAGTTCCTAATGCCAAGAACACAGTGCCAAGACCTTTACTGAGTGAAGAAATCCAGTTTATTGAAAGTTGCAGCTTTATCTCAAATCACACAAACATACACTCACACAGTTCCTATCTATAAACTGGCCAGAGGAGCATAAAGGAGTCTGGATCAGCTGGCTCACTGCCACAAACAAACTCAGCATTTACACACACATACAGCACCCACACCTCCAGCTACTGGTGCCTGGGAAAACCAGAGAGACAATAATTGAAACTTGGCTTGCTTCAGAGAGCATGACAGAAAAGCAAAACCGGAACCAAGAGCAGTTTTGCACTGTTCGTCAGAGGAGTTGGTAAGTACTGGAGATGGGTCAGAGAAGATGTCAGGCCTTGCCCATTGGTCAAGCTCAGGCGTGGGTTAAAAGCCAGAGAAGGGAAGGTGCTAATTCCTTGTTGCCATGGCTAATGCTTCAATCTTCTTGCCCCCCTTGCTATAAAAACACAGGATCAACAAAGACAGGATCAACAAAGCTGAAGCCAAAATCCTCTGACGCAGTGAAACAGAAAATTCCCAGTCCTCCATAGGCCACAGAGGGAGCAGCAAACACACAATTACACACACACACACACACACACACACACACACACACACACACACACACACACAAATCTCAGACTGCTCATGGAACAACAAACAAAGGCAGTAAATACAGCTGCAGACGGCTGGACAGATAACAGCCAATTCCTATCCCAACTTGTTGTGTGGCTCAGTGGCTACTGACTGCCCTCTGCAGCTCACTGCCCCAGCCATGCCAACACACATCCCCAACACCTGCTACATACAGCCTTAGGTCACTCAGTACACTCTCCAGTCAAAAAGGTTTTTGTTCCTGATTGAAATTAAAGATTGGGTGTTGAGCAAATTCAACTGTTTTGTTTCGTTTCTACCATCCTTCGCCACATCAAAAGCACACCAGAAGTGTTTTTCTAGTATTTAATTTACAAATGTTTGACCAATTTGCAAGGTTTCCCGTGTAGTTTTCAGATACTATTCAAATGTCAGGTTGTTCTGCATCATGGATACATTCCAACAAAAGCAGCGTCTGTTTTTGCAGCAGCAATGCATGCACACTGCTCATGCTCGGTCTCTCTCCTCAATCACTGCTCCCGACTGTCATATTTTAATGCAAACGCCCAAAATAAGAATATAAAAGAATATGCACTAACTTTGCTAAATTGATGCTGTTGACACTGTATTTACAAGCTCAAACGAGATTATGTTTTGTTGTGCACGTGCCCAGGAGGCTTTACCAAGCAGGGAAGGAGGGAATAGTGTTAAAAAAAAGTGAAACTGAAAAAAATTATTTTTGAGGGTCTTTTTCCTCCAAATATTGCATTTTTGAGCCAACAAAAGATACCATGTGTGTCATATATGCTATGAAATAAGAAGGATTACCCCACAAAAGCACCATACTGCATCTTTAATGTCCACAAAACCTTGATGTACTTGTTTTGTGAAACATGATATTTTAGTCTCTGCCCAATTTGTAATGATGTTACAACCAGTATTTTTTCTAAAATGCCAATTATAGAGAATACACTTATATAAAAAATAAATCCCACATGTCTTTAATAGAAAAAACAATGCCAGCAATGCAGCATCTGTGCACATCTGGATGCAAAGCTATGGAGATTCACTGCGATGGAAGACAGAAAGAGAGAGGGAATCATACTGTAGAATGATAGAAAAAAAAGGAGGTGTGAGCTCTAGCTGCCCCGCTTCCAGAAGGGTGTTTGATGTAATCCAGGAAGTTAGTTCAGTAACTCCATCTCTCCGTCCCTTCTTCTTAGTGAAGGACAGGAGAAGGAGGGATAAAGGAGGCCCTTGTCTAGAGAGCCAGGGGTTTTCCACATCTGTCCTCTGCATTGTAGCCAGCCACTCTAAACAGCTCAGGAGTCTGTTATGGCTGGGGGAGGCACACACACACACACACACAGGCATACATACAACAGCTATGTCTGAGGGAGCCTTGTGGAACGCTTTAACACTGATTGCAGTTAAGCGTTAAATCATCCATACTAAAGTTACCAGTGAGAGAAAACACATCAGGGTACAATTCCTGGCTGGGCGATGCCTATATTTGGCGTATGTGTGTAGGAGTGTATGTGTGTTTATGAAACGCCAGTCACGCAACACTGCTTTGACTGTTAAAGGGATCCTTGTTTTCTTTTTTCTTTTGCACCCCCCACCCCCTTTTTTTCATCTTTGGAATTCTCTCAAATATGCACTCTTCTTGCTTTAGGATATTTGAGAAGTTGCCCCCACACCCAACTCAACACTGTGTTGTCGCCTTTGCCCACCCACACCCAATTCCATCAAATTTTCATAAGGTAGAGGTTAAGCCCAAAGACCGAGCAAGCCAAATAAAAATTATTTCCAAAATTTGACAAGCATTTTTCAATTGCTTAAAAGTACTGTAGTTTCTATTTTTTCATAAAACAATGACTGATCACAAGAAGTGATCACACCAAGAACAATTTTGACAGAATTTAATTCAAAGTTACCTAAAACAAGTTACAAGTCAGCCTGATTTTAGGTTGTCAGCCCCAAAGCTTATAAAATTGTACCTTCCACAATGCACTGCTTTTTATTTCCTGCCTGGAATTTGTTCTGTGTCACTTCTTTAGCAGAGCAATCACTCAACATTATTTCTTTCATTCTCTCTATTTCAACCATTTTATGCCCATAGCAGCAGGCCGACATGTCATTGTAGTGGGCGTTTGACAGTCAAACACATTTCAGCGTAATTGCCACCTCATAACGTCATAATTACCATACACGCACCAGCTCTCACTTCTGAGAGGCTCGACAATAATGGCTAAGCTGTAATGATAGGTGTGTGTAATGGCACGCGTGTGCATATACAGACGTACACACAAACCAAAACAACATTGTTCCCACAAGTCTGTTCTGTCTCCTTTTGCATCCCTTGCCTTGCTTTGCTTTCCTTTTTTTGTCATTTTGCTTCCTGTAGATATCTCTCATTTAATTCAATTAAAAAATTTAAACAACCTAATTGGAAACAACTGGCTGCAAAAATTAAATTATACAAACAAAACTATTCTGACAGATTATGTCTAATATTTGGCATCTGGGCCTTATTAGCCTGAGGTAATAACAGCTCGACCATCTACTGAGGACAAGGGAGCAAGTTATTTTCTGTGGTATTAGTTTTGACTGGACATGCAACTAGAAGGTGGGCTGTGAGTCAGTGTGAGTCTGTCTGTGTGCACATATAGGACCTGTGCACCCCACAACAGAGTGCTGTTTATTTATCCTCCATTATGGAAGGAGCAGACTTGAAACCCAAAAAGGTCCTGCTCCCCCCTGGTGGTTTCTTCTCTCCTCCCTCCGGCCCGATTAAGAACACATGGAAATTAGGGATGTTTAAGGTGAAAGGGGGAATGGATGGGAGTAAAAGTAAAAAGAAGCAGCAACTTTGTGTATGGATTTCTTAAAACATAACTTCATAAATCTTAGAAGTTAATGTGTGGAGTACAGGGTGTACTGTACATCATTGCTTCTGTCTACTGCTCTGCCATTCAAGGTGTTCCTGTGCAGACACTTTTAGTGAACAAAAGGTGGGATGATGGATTCACAGTGGCAGGTAAAGACCTGCATGTTGAAACACCTGGCTTATAGCTATGGTCCAGCTCCTATTCTCAAATTCATGAGCTACTTCTGCAGCTACAGTCAAGGTCAACTTTTCTACCTTAAACCTCGTATTTGAAACTTTTTCTCTGATCTGTACCTGGCACCCAAACAGCCTCTCTACGTCTGTCTTTCTCTCCCTCTCCCACTCATTCTCCCCTGCTGTGGTTTCAGTCCGTGTCATCACATCAGAGTCGACAGCTCTAATCACTGTGCAGAGCGGACAGGCTGTAAAACATGGCAGGAACTGACAGGGGGCTCAACACACACACCTTTCATCTTCTGTTACAAACACACAGACTTGCATACATGGAAAGATGCACAAGAACAAATACAATAATGCAACATAGTGCAAAGTTGTAGTTATTTGTAGGTGCTAACATATGCAGCAGGAAACTTCAGAGAGCTCATTTTTCAGCGGTCCCTCTGGGGTGTGTTGTAGTCATGCTTTTGTTACTGAGTAACCCGCCAAACAAGGCATTGCTCAGGAAAGACTAATGTAAAAGGAATCTGTCAGTATTTGTTTGATCCATGTAATCCCTCAATAAAGCAAGGGCTTTATGGCAGAAGACCATCCGAGACTAGTCAAACTAAACCCTACAAATATTTTATTTTATGATAATGAGAGTTCAACATAGGATTTGCTTTGACAATCGGGCATATTTACTACATTATCAAACTCTATACTTCCACAGAGGAACTTTGTCTTGCTTAGCTTATTGTTAGGGGATGTGAGTCAGTAGTCCCATTAAGTCCACACATGGCAAGAGAAAATGTATTTAAAAAGAGCTCACAGCAGCAGAAAAAGACTTATCTTTAAATACTACTTTTGTGCAATTATGCTTCATTATTATGATGCAGATTTACTCTGGTTGCATGATCGTAGATCTACATTGCAACAAATCAGTCTGTTCATGTCCAATATATTCCTACACAACCCAGATCTGTGAGCCTAGAGCCTTCAAAAAAATCATGGTTAACATTTATTTTTTCTTACTAACATCATTTTTCAAATTTTAAGCAGTATTGTACTGTGAGGGGAGGAACTTTTCGGCAGTCTGAGAGACTTTCTTCAATTGAAATGAAACTGTGTCCCAACCACATTTGGTTTGGTTCACAAATTACTTTAGTTGGTGTAAAAACCACAAAAGCATTATGAGAGGTAACTGGCTCCACCGATGTTGTTCTTCTTTGGTCTTCACCAAAATATGAACATATGGACATAATCACTCTAATAGCTACAAACAAACCGTACAAAACCATGTAGAAAAATTGGGGCTCACTTAAAGTGAGTGAGCACCAAATTACACCCGTGTATGACAAGTAAACACTATCCTTTGTGTCAGGGTTACTGGTCTGTGCATTGGAATTTTGTCCAGAGTTTTCTCCTGCTAAAAGAAAAACATCTCAACAAGTAAATTCACATAATAACCTTTTTTACCTTTAGAGAAATTTTTTGTATTGTATGTTTATTATTTTGTGTTGTATGTATTCAGGAAGTTGACATTAAAAGGGTGCATGTCTACAGATTCCTGGATGTTCATATTAATAACAAATTGGACAGGTCGGATATCATTGGTGTCCTATAAAAGAAGACCCTCAGTCACCTTGAACTCCTAAAGAGACTAGTGTCTCTCGGTGTGGGACACTAACAACCTTTTATGACACCATTGTTACATCAGCAACTTTATGTGATGTGGCCTGTTGGTGTGGAGGGCAAGACGGGCAGGAATGGTGGGAGGAAACCCATGCATACATGGGGAGAATATGCAAACTCCACACAAAATGGTCAGCATTTCAAACCTGGGACTTGAACTCCTTACCTTCTTGCTGTGAGGTCACTGTGCTAACCACTGTTCCACTGTGCCGCCCAATTTAAAATTGTAATAGTAAATTTAACTTAGTACTACTCCTTGTCCATAACACCCTTGGAAAAGAGGTTTCAAATCTAAACATGACATTTTCTGATTGATCAAATTTGAAGATGCCGATGATGTCTCTGGGAGTGACCAGGATGGACAGAATTAAAAATGAGTATATCAGAGGAACAACACATGTTAGAGGTTTTGGAAATAAAGTCAGAGAGGCCAGACTGAGATGGTTTGGACATGTGCAGAGGAAAGAGAGTACATCGGCAGAAGGATGCTGGGTTTGGAACCACCACCAAGAGAAAGGCCAAAAAGGAGGTTCATGGATACAGTGAAGGAAGACATGACGATAGCTGGCGTGACCGAAGAGGATGGAGGAGGTAGGATTCGATGGAAGAAACTGACTTGCTGTGGTGTCCTTTGTAGGGAAATGCCAAAAGAAGAAGAAGAATTAAATGACAAAACAGTCTATGACATTCTGAATTAGTCATTTTTATTTAAAAATGAGTACATACAAATACAATGGTAATATAAGTAATAAAATTAACAAACTGAAAAAGACAAAACAAACCAAAATTAGATTTTACATTATTATTATCAAGGTTTTTTGAAATGTGTTTCTGAGGGATTGAAATGATTTTTTTAGTGTCATCAGTATATATTAAAGCTTATTGTAAAGTTCATCTCAACTTAATTCGGTTTCAAATTCTTCTACTAAAACCACCAAGTTCTTTGTCATTTTGTAGAATCATTTTCATTGAACAGTTGATTCAAACTGTCAAAGTTGATGCAGTAAAAAGTCAACATTAAAACTGAAAATGAAAGAAAAACTACTTTTCCCGGTTTATTTCGGATCTTTATGAAGAAAATTGTAAAGAATCACAATCACAAACGGTAGAGTATTTATAAATTTTGTTATTCAAAGCAAGAAAATTTCATTTAGTCATATATGTATTCAAATCATTTTAAAGTCTGGGTGATGATAAAAGACCAGTGCCTTTCAAGGTTAGTCTGATTGTTACTGAAGTGGATTGCTGTCCTTGCACTGTCCAGTCCTTGTATGTTCTTTAGTGTTTGTGAGTGTTTGTGTTGGAGTGAGTGCATGTGTGCACACTACATCCATGCCTTCACGCATCCACACAGAAATGGAACAACATTTTTATTGGTAGCCACGGTGCGCCTGATACAAAAGAAGTCTGAGTTTCTCGTCTGGAATTCATTAAAGACACTTTAGCCTTCAGTGAGACAACAATATCACCTACTGAATACAGGTTGGAGAGTTTAAACAGGTTTACTCACCTGTTTCAGCACATGAAAAAAAACCACAAATAGCTCCTAGACAAAAGAGAAATGTTGTCACAAGTCTACATCGTCAATGTGCACAACAAATTTTACAAATATATTTCACATAGAAAAAGATGGCAGTAAAAAAATTAAAACATCTAAATTTTTTGTTCTTGGGTAACAAGAGAGCAAAAAAATAACATTGATGTTTTCCATCCTAAATGCATTCATGAGGGAGGATGTAAACCACCTGAACTCCAGCTCTAATTCCACTAGCATTCGGTCAATGAGAAATAAAAGCTAACAAAATAAAAATATTTCTGGTGCTCCTCAGGAGGAGCAAGGCTATATTTTTCTAACTGATAAGCAGATGATAACGGCACATTTCACTTGCCAGACATGGACTAAAAATGTATTTAGAAATTTGTCAATTAGATTAATGTGTGTCTCCATAAAACTTATAAAAAACCTTTTTAAAATAAAAATTTAAAAATATGTAAAAACTGCAAGAGCTTTTCTCTAGCATAAGGCGCTTATAAAGAACCATTTTAGGGATGTTCATCTCCTTTTCATGATTGCCCTGAAGGTTCAATGGTTAAGAGAGATTATATGAAGGGTGAAGTGTGTGTGCGTGTGTGTGTCTTTTGACTGTCTAGAAACAGGATGATTTAAAAAGATTTATTACTTCTTGATCAGGTTGCAAGTGAGTTACTACTTTCACCCCCCAACCCGTTCCTCCACCCAGAGGCTAAGATGGTACATCAGTGTCTATATGACACATGCATCACCCCGTTCTTTTTCTTCTAATACACACACAAGCATGAACATGCAGAGTGCAGTACCATATATCAGCATGCCTATGACAGGTTCTGTGTGTTTCTCCCCCATCATCTGGCCATTAGACAGTAATAGTTGGGAGAGAAGAGTAGGGTTTCCCTCTGGGCTCAATACAACAGTGTTTATTACACAGACATTAGAAGCTCTGTCCTGGTCCTGCCACTCACAAGCGAGGTGGAGGACGGGGAACAGAGAGAAAGAAGAGCCTGTTATAAGAGGATATAGTTTGGAAACCGTTAGTATTTTTCTCGACTTTTACCATATTTTACTTGTATATAAAATCCAGAAATAATTTTTAAAAAAGCTTTTAGTTTTAACAAATTTTCTTAAGAATATTTTGAAAGTTGTCATACGGACAAAAGGAGTATTTTGGGTGATTTGTGTGCATTGTTAACATTTAATTAAAGATAAAACACATCTGGTCGATCATCAAACTCATTTTTTATGTTTTTATTTTTAGTAATCAAATCCCTTTTCACAATTTAATAATTCTGAAAAGAACACAACGTTCTTACTGGTATCAGTCCAGCCAAATATTCTAGGTTACTTGTGAAACTCAAAGTATAACACGTGATTCAAACTGACTCTTTGCCAACTTCATTTTTTAAAAACTTTTTACTTTTAACTTAAATGTTTTTTTGATTATTAAAAAAAAATCTAAGTGACTTCAATTCATTGATTGACTTGAATCAACTAATGTTCTTAAGGTCTAATTAAGTTCACTGTACAAACATACACTCAACAGGGTTGGGGTTCGAGCCCTGGATTTGATGAGACTTGAAACACTGGCCTTTCTGTGTGGAGTTTGCATGTTTTCCCTGCATATGCGTGGATTTTCTCCAGGTACTCTGGTTTACTCCCAGTCTCCAGAACATTGCATGATAGTTATGACATTGCTCCTAGGATTGCTCCTGTGTGGTTGTTTGTGAGTTTGGCCTTGCAGTAGACGGGTGACCTGTTCGGGGTGTACCCTGCCTTTTGCCTTCAATCAGCCGGTATAGGCTCCGGCATCCCTCACAACCCCATTAAGATTAAGACAAAACAAAACAAACACCTGAGAGCCAGAAGAAATCTCCACTGACCCTATGAAACAGATTTAGTTTCATATATATTACGTATAGTTTCATATATATTACGTATAGTTAATTTTACATCAGATAGGGGTAAGCCTTTACAGCATGACATGTAAAACAGATGGGAAATCCCCTAAACAAGAATGTCAGGTCTAAACATCTATGTGGCATGTGTTACTTTGAGTTTTCTTGTGGATCTTCATCTTCCTTCAAAAGCTCCAAAACATGGATATTAAGTTAACTAGTGTTTCTGAAATTTCTCCTTCAATTTGTTTTAACATTTTACATGTCTACAAAATTAAAAAGGCAGTCAATAAACCCATAAATTTGAGCCAATCCAAGCAATTCCCAAATTGTAAATGACCACAACGTGTTTTAAAGAATAAATAACTGAAGAACCCTCCTACGATTCAAACTTTCTTGTTTAATTGCTCCTGTCTTTTGGTGTAACACAATTTCGATCATCCAGTAAAGCTGCCTCAATTTGTACATAAAACATAAACATGTCAGAAATCATGTTGCACATGCAAATTTACACATGCAAAGGCTGTTTGTGTTGTTTTGTAGGAAAATGAATGCTGACAGCATGACCATGGAACAGTACAACAGTTTAAACAAAACAAAAAAACTTTTTACTCTTGAATAGCTACTCATTTCGAATTAGAGATTTCCTGGTGAAAGATGGGAATATCTTTATTGTGACGTGTGAAATAAAATGGGCATGTCTGTACATTTTAAATGACCTTACTAATGAGGTGCTACTTCAACTTATAATGACATGATGATATTACATCCAATAACATTCTATTTACTTGGTCATCGTCTTACCGTCATTAATAGTCCCAAGATCACTGGTGAGGTCTTCTGGGAACATCTCAGCAGGAGGACACCCACAGCCGCACACACAAATATATATCATAGTCACCCATACAAATTTAGGATGAACTCTATTTGATCTGATCACTACAGATACAGTCTTTAGTCAAATACTTCTCCCTAACGGATAAGAAGGTGACTGACTATTATTTTTTCATAAAATAGTGTTTAAATCAGTGTAACAACTTTTTTTGAAAAGTTCAGATAAGATTGTTTTGTGCCAAAAGAATTCTTGCAAAAGGAAACATTTTAACATACATTCCAAGACTAATAAGTACATTTACATAAACCGTTGAAAAGAATTTGCTGTATTCTTATGAGTTCTTTTCTGATTAGACGGTGTGCGAGGGAGGAGAAACCTTGAACATACATAGCTACAGTTTGCTGTGATAAAAGTTGAAGATTTATACGTACTGACTACACTTGTGTGGATGAATACCTATAAAGAAACCTGGGTTTATTAATCTGAGTATGTTGTACTTTGTCTTTGTTAATTTCCAATGTTCTTTGAATGAAAAC
Source organism: Neostethus bicornis (assembly GCA_902685375.1). Lineage (NCBI taxonomy): Eukaryota > Metazoa > Chordata > Actinopteri > Atheriniformes > Phallostethidae > Neostethus > Neostethus bicornis. The sequence goes on along the minus strand of LR738557.1, from coordinate 12,509,881 downwards.
TAATCTTAGATTGTGCGAAGTAGCTGATAATCATCAGTTTGTCATTCGATCAAGTCATTTTATTGTTTATTTTTCAATACCAAAAACCCATCACTAATGAGATACCGTACAGTCGTCTAGTGTGGCGTACAAGGTCAGGTTGCAGGGGCAGCAGCCTGAAACGGAAAGACCAGACTTTAAGCACCTCAAACATGTCTGGTCAGCTGTGCGACATAATTCCTCCAGCAGGTTCCAGGTTTTCTTTCCACATCTGAAACCATGAGCTAGGAAGTTCAAACTGAACAAGTTCCCCCCAAAAAAACATGTCACACAATAATAAAAGGGCCTCAAACAACATTTGCAGATGCAATTGTGCTTTGCAAATTTGATCAAGAATAATAGGTTCCTTTCCTGTTCTTGATACTGTTGATGTTTTACCGGATGAGGATGCATTGAAAAAAAATGGTGGTTCAGATGTGGGACGAAGGGATCTACATCGTGTTAACGTGGCACAAGACAGAAGCAAATGGGCTGTAATTCCCTAGTTTAAGTCCCTTATTTCCATTTTGTCATGTCTGAGCGCTTGTCATGCTTTTGGACAAACATTGACATAATTAAAATGCAAATGCAGTTTGGTGGTGGTGGAGACGGGCAAGATCTCTGAGCTGATATTCACACAGATAGAGACAGACAGGAAACACACAAAGACAAACCCTTAAGAGAAAACACACAGAAGCAGAAACCTGACGGTAAAGGTTTGGAGCAAATTCACTATTAGAGAAATATAATACTGAAAACAACGTATATTTTTTGTGCTGATAACTGTGCAAGCACTGTTGTGTATGGTGGTAAGTGTGTGTACACCCATACACACAAAACTCCGTAGGCTACAAGCTCCAAAGCCCCTGGCCTTTATTAAGAGCAGTTGTTTGATGAGAAAAGGAGCTGGCCTTCACTCCAGGGCCTAACAGAAGCCTGGGGAGTGGGTAAGTGGGTTAACCCAGAGGCCCAGACAAAGCCGAAGGAATGGATAAGTGGGTCACCCGCCCTCAACTGAACACTCAAAGGATCCATTCTGACTCTTCTCCCTTTTATTATTAGAGTTGGCCTAATGTGTGAAGGGACTTCAGGAAGGAACACAGCACTCATCTCTGCATGGGGAAGATGATTTGTGTGTATGGGAATGTAGTCACGTAGAAGTGTGCGTGTATATGTGGAAAGCTCCAAGTCTTTACAGGTCTTAAGTAACATGTTTAAGACCTACACAATACAATAAACCAAATAAAAATGAAAGATACTAAAATAGAAGAAAGGATACCCAATGAAATGGATTTTTGTAACATGGCAATCAGCGGGCAATGCGCTGTAAAGATTGCAAAGGCTTATAAATTTAGAAAGTATATTTTTCAGCAGAACAAGTAGAGGTTTACTTTCCATACAATAATCTGATTAGAAATACATAGTAATTATTACTTTCCAAATGGGTGTTATTAAATTAAAGATGAATTCATAGTCATGTAAGAATTGTTGGATTTTATACCATAACTCAATCCGTCATGTGGTTTGCTTCACATTAGCTTTCAAAATTAAAGTTTGAAACAAATCCAGAGCCTGTAGAAAAGCAAACACAATTGCTCAAAATAAGTTTTGGAAATATCTATAACCTGAATGCATCTTAATAGAGGAATAACAAATGTTTCAACCTTTACAACGATGCTTGTTTGACACACTTTGTACACTTTGGTATCTAATAATTGCTCTGCAGCATCTTGTAGTTGAGAAAATGCCTTTACACAAGTTTGTGTGATGGTAACGTTTGGCTTGAATTTATTGTTCTAAAATGCTACTGCTAAGACAAATTAGATTTTGTTAGTGTGTCAATGTGATCAAATCTGACAAAGTTTAAAAAGTAGAGTAAATGATGATCATTTTAAATGATCGTTGGACAAGTACAGAGGATGTCAGGCTTCAACCAGTATCTTGTGTGACATCAAACTGCTGATGTCACACAACTGCTGCCATACAAATAATAAGAATGAAGCTCTTTCAGATGTTTGTGTTGTTGTACTTTGTCCAGAACATTAAGCAATTTAAGAGCAAATGCTGCTATGATTAATAACTTTAAAAACAAACTTTGAAGAGAGACACACAAAATTGCATGGGTTTTATTTTAAACTTCAATACACGTCTATACATAAAATTTCTTTCTCTAGAAAAAGCAGGTTGAAGTAAAAAAAATAGTTGCTTTAAATTAGCTTTAGGTTTAGATGTCTGATAAAATGTATCCATGAATAAAATCTAGTGAATACATTTGAAGTTGTAAGACAGCTCAGAGGGGATTACACTTACTGTAGATTTATTTTATTCTAAACTTTCCTCAAGAGCAGTTTGCTTAACACTAACTTTTATATTTTTAGAATAAATTTTGTATTTCTACCAGCTTGGTGTTGTTTGCTTTGAAGTTAACTGAAGAAACACATTTTCTGATCATTGTGAGAGTGTTTAGTTTTCGCACAAGGTAACAACATGACCCTGCTGCAGATGAATTGCAAGCTTAACAGATCTGGCCTCTGTTGTTAAGCAAGGGCTTTCTTTTAACAGTTTGCAAGTATGACCCTGAGATTACCAGTCACAGTCTCGACGGGTGTCCCCCAGGTTCTCTCAAGTACACAAATCACTGTGAAAATGTACAAAAATTGAACAAACATTTAGATTTTGTAATTTAATCAATTCAGTTGAACTACAAGCATGTTCATGCAAATCCTGGATGGATTTAAGTTCAGATGTAGAAAAAACATTTATTTCATTATGAGTACATTTTTAATCACATTTTCAATCATTTTTTATAAATGGACTAAAACTCTCTACACTCTCCCAGAAAAAAGACTATCGTCATGTATAAAACTTAACATCTGATAGCTGCATTAGCCGACATCTCACATTCAACTTGCACAGTTTTATTTAGGCTATGATTTGTCTTCCCCAAAAGTAACAGGAAATTCGATTTGACAGAATTGAATGAAACTTGATTTCACTAACTCAATTTATTTTAAACTTAGAGTTTTTTTATTTAAAACTTCTAAAAATCCCGAAGTAGAGCCCCCGAGTTGAGAGAAGCCAGATGAGGTGGTTCAGGCATCTGGTTGGGATGCCTCGCTGGTGAGGTGTTTTGGACATGTCCCACCGGGAGGAGATCAAGAGGCAGACCCTTGACACGCTAGAGAGACTATGTCTCACAGCTGGATCATCCCAGGTGAGCTGGAAGAAGGCAGTCAGGGTGAGAGAAGCCTGGGTTTTCCATCTGAGACTGTTGCCCTTGTGATCCGGCCCCAGATAAGTAGAAGACAATGGAACAGAATGGAAACTTTTAAAATAAAATATGATTTCAAAACATTAACTGAACACTTCTTTTTCTTCTCCTTTCGGCATTTCCCTTCAGGGGTCGCCACAGCAAGTCAGTTTCTTCCATCTAACCCTATCTGCTGCATCCTCTTCGGTCACGCCAACTATCTTCATGTCTTCCTTCACTGTATCCATGAACCTCCTCTTTGGTCTTCCTCTAGCCCTTTTTCCTGGTGGTTCCAAACCCAGCATCCTTCTGCCGATGTACTCGGTCTCTCTTCTCTGTACATGTCCAAACCATCTCAGCCTGGCCTCTGAGATGGTTCTAACTGAACACAATTTTTGATAAACATACCTGCAACTAATTTCCGAAGGAATGAAAACCTGGACATGTTTTTGTTGGTTTTTTTTACACCAGTTTGATAGAAATTCATAGTCAGAATGACAGTTGTCATGTTAAAAAATAAGAGCTAGAAATAGGAGAATGATATTCTCGGTGTTAAACATGACGCACGTGTTTAGCCTTGGTTCTAAGATGACGGTGTATGTTAGGGAAAGGCTGGGCTCAGTCCTGAGAGTTTACAACCATACTTTAAAAAATGCTATTTAGAAATGCACAATTATTAAAAAACAATTGCAAAAAAATATTGAATTTACTTTGTGTACCATCCAAATAATAACACTAATAAAAAAAATCTGAATTTGATTAAAATGTTTTCTTACAAAAGTCTTTAAAAATAATTGATGAATATTTTATGCTCAGGGTCTAGCACCTTTGCCTTATGAGATAGCAATCATTCAAAAATTAACGTCACCCATACTAAACTGCAAAAGCTTCACCACAGCACGAGTTGGTGCTGTATCGTACACGGTGAACTCACTCACTCACACACACAAACACAAACAAATACTCAGATACAGAGGCAGATAGTTCATTGAGGCGATCAGCAGGAGGATCAAGTGTAAATCCTGGTGTGTAGTGGAAAAGCTTTTGATGAAGAAGAATACAAACAGTGTAACCACACCAACATAACACATATACACACTTACTCACACAAACCAATTCACTGATTTCCTCCTGACTGTAATTATCCTCTCAACACAGTCTCAATAAGACTTACTTTTATTTTATTCATCAGGTACAATCTTCTTTCCTGTCATTTGTCAGATAGACCGAGATTAACAAATGAGTTTTGCACCTCTAATTTTGAGTGACACACAACGTGTACACACACGCGCAAACACACACAGGCGGTTTCCATATAAAAAACAAACAGAATGGTTCTTTATATTCTGAGACATCACCACAACACAGAGCAACAGTCCCTGAGGTAACGGCCAAAATAAAGATCTCATTACTTTACTCTCTCTCTCCCTCCATGGCTCATCAACTGCCAGACCCTGACGTCTCCTTTCATGTTGGCCAGGCCTCTGAGAGGAACTGAGAGATGCTGAGAGCCTCCCAGGGCTTTGAGCAGCGTTTGATTCCTGCTAGATAATAGCTGGTTCACTGTCAGCCGCAGGATGATCAGTTAAATCCTTAATCACTGCCTGTCCACTCACATGACAGTTATTTTAGGGCTCTTTTTCTGGACCCTCTACTCTCACTTTACAGTGCTCCACCTCTCTCCCTCAACTCGCAAACAGTAATCCCACAAGAGGCAGCAGAAACAGCATGCAACGGAGGGGTTTACAGACACAAGAATAGGACAATAGAGGAGACTGGGAAAGAAGGAGAAGTGTAATATTTTGTCAGTGGTACTTGAGTGGATGGAAGAAAAACAATAATTCTCAAAAAAATATATTTCTGCTGTGAGAAAAAGAAGAAACAAAAAAGTATAGGTTAAGAAAATGAGAGTTTGCACCAAAAAGAAAGAAAAGGTAAAAACTAGCCCAAACTTGGGAGAACTTGTCTTTGACCTGTCACATTAAAAGGCAAAAAAGACAGGTTATTCTTTTTCTCCCTTTTACTGCCTGTTTTAAAGGACATTCAAAGGCCTTGAAAAGAGACAGTTGGGGTGTTGTCTGTCAACCTGTTCTGTACCGGTGTCACAGCCTGAGCGCGTTGCAAGACATGAGCGTTCCTTGTTCATGTCCAATCCAGGGCCTTGATCAAGGCAGCTACACAGTGACGTGCTGCCACTTCTGACAGCTTGCCCTCCATCCCCCACCTGGAAGATGGAGACAGTTTCACCCTGACAGAAGAAGTTGGGGGAGGTTGAGTGGAGTTTGTGTGAAAAACCTGATGAGCACTTTGACTACAGAGGAATCAGAGAAAGTTTTGGACAGTCCGGACGTCAACGGTGTTACGTTCCGAGTTAAGACCTTTGATGGGTCCATAACCTCAAAGAAAGACACCTAAAGTTTTGCTCCTTTGAAATAAGTTGGAACTTATGGAATTTCTGTTACTGTCATCATAAAAACACGTGTGACAAAAGCAATTACCAAATTAGCTGTACAAGAAATTGCCTTGATATTAAATGTTTGAATTTGATAGAAACAATTAATTGTATGTTTTGCAATTACATCACTAACACCTGAACGTGGTGATGTCATTTTCTTTTCACAGTGGTTACATTCACAATGTAATTTATTTAATTTGAATGTTTGATTATTTTCTCAGATAAGATCATTATTTCTGTCGAAAGAATAATTTGTGAGACTTCATTTTTTTGTCAGACACTACAAGTAAACTAAATTGTTTTCAAATAAGTTAACTATTGAGTTGAAAAATAACTGGGTTTTCCACATTATTAAAACGCATTATTTTAACAAATAATGCAACATTTTTTAAACATCTACTTCTGTATTTATTAAATTTTATATTTTTATTTGGAAAATTTTACAAAAATTATGTTTGAATGCAAGTTTTTTTTAATGATAAATACCTATTTATAAAATGTATCACTGAATCAAAGATCTTCAAAGATAAAAAGAGCAAACTGTAAAAAAAAAAAAAAATGCTGAAGTATAAAGAAGGCTTTTTTTTTTATTATTACAGTTGACAGACATGCAACATTCCCCAGTAAGCATGTTTAAATGAGTCTGGTTTGAACACGATAGCGACAGCCTTTGTCACATTTCACAATCACACCAGTCTTTTTGCTCCAAATGAAAAACGATCTGATATGCAGCATTCTGTTTTCCTCTTTTCCTTCTGGTGTGGACATCTTCAGTATTTTCTTCCCGTGTAGCTCAGTGTGTGTACAGAATGATGGTATTGTGACTCTGCTGTAAATGGCAGACCATACTTCATTGCCTCATTTCCAAGAGTCTTGACTTTTGACCTGTTGATTCTTACTGGCAGCCTTTCGCTGTGCAGCGCTTGGGAGCTTTTCAACCAATAGAATTAGAGCGCAGCTGAGGGTCACAGGGTCACAGACGCACCATGTATGGAATTCCATAGAGCTGGAAGGGTCATAGGTCACTCTCAATCACAGTCAACACAGACCAAAGACTCATGAAGCTTCACAAGCCACAACACAACAACAACGACGCAGGGGACAGAAAGACAGAACCAGTTCAATAAGCAGTGGAGTGGTTTATTACAGATTCAAGAACTACGACAAGGACGTATTCATACTTTACAGTCATTTTATTAAATCAAGAAACAACAGTTTATCAGTCCAACTTAAATACTTAATCTCTCATCATAATTAGTCAGCTGAATCATAAACATACTGAACAGATGAAGAGTTGGACCAAATCTGTTTTACTTTAATAATTAATTAATTTTTTTTTATTAATTAATTAATAAAAAAGTTGCATTAAACATAATTGTAGTACTTCAGTTTTAAGACATTGATTTGTTTTTAACAAAAAAAAAATACATTATTGTCTATGCAATGTCTTGTGGCAATTTGTGGACTTCTCAAGTGTGTTCCCCTGCCTCCTACCCAGCATACTGACTGAGACAATCATCAGTAATTCTCATGATTTTATGTTAGACTAAATAGTTCAGAAAAAGATGAATCTATATTTACACAAGTTCTGTTGATCCCAATCGGCCAGACCAAATTTTAATGACGTTTTTTGATTTTCAATAATTTCTTGTTGTTCATTCTTTGGTATCCAAAAAGCAGTCAGTCACCTTCTTATCCGTGATCCCTTTTGGGGTTGCGGGAGCCCATCCTGGCTGATTCACGGCGAGGGGAAGGCTACACCCCGAACAGGTCGCCAGTCTGTCACGGGGCCACACACATACAACCATCCACACACACACACACACACACATTCCTAGGGGCAATTTGGCACCGGCCAATCAATCTAACATGCATATGTTTGGAGGGTGGGAAGAAACCGAAGTACCCGGAGGAAACCCACGCAAGCACGGTGAGAACATGCAAACTCCACACAGAACGGACAGTGCACCAACCACGTCCACATCCAGGACCACAACCTTCTTGCTGTTACGCTACTGTGCTAACCACTGCGGCAACGTGCCTCCCGTATACAAAAAGCATTTAATTTAATGCAAGTTACTGTTCAATAGTGAAAAAAAAAAAAACTATCTTTTTTTCTTATTCAAAGCAAATGTTTTAATAAGATTTTTAGAGGATCTGCTTCTTATAAAGTTCTTCAGAAGATTTACAATTAAATTTCTTACTTTTTTATGAGTTTACTTTGTTCAAAAAATGTCAAAATATTGAACATGCTGTCTAATTACAGGGTAATAGTCTGTATGAACAGTTCCCACATCACACAACTTTAGTGTAACCTGCCTGATTGAAGGTTGTATAAGTTTGAAAGGTGTGTGTATGTCTGTGTGGTCTATATGTGTGTCTCTCGGTCTATGAAGAGTCCCAGAGGTGCCCTTCCTGCCTAAGCCACTTCTGCAGATCTGTTGAAAGATCATCAAGAGACTTTTTCTCAATCTAAGTGTGAGTGTGTGTGTGAGAGTGTGTGTGAGAGAGTATTGTCTCTGTGGGAGCATGCTGGCTGCGTCTGCTGCTTAGCACTCACTTTCATCACGCACACGCTCAGAAGTGACAGTCCCTGTCTCTACAAAGGGATTTAGAATATCACCAAGAGACCTGCCATCTTTTCTCCCCTCTTTCACACACACACCAGCATACATAAACACTCATACACTTCACACCACAAACGGATTCATGATGTCACCAAGAGACGCAACTTAGTTTCACATAATTTCTCATTATTCCTCCTAATGAATCTTAAAACAAGATAGTGGTTGTTAAATTACTCTCCTCTTTTATCTTTTCTTCTTATTTTTTCTCACCACAACTCATCTCTAATTCTTGTCTTTCCTGGTATATCATTCATCCATCTCCCTGTTGACATGTATCCCCAAAATGCAGAAGTAAATACCAGGGCGACAAAGGGCTAAGTGCCTGCGCTAACAAGCGATGCACAAAAACAATACAACAGTGCAGTTGTTGTCGGGGTGTTAAGTCCCTGCCCCCTGTTTCCGAGGGTCGGGGAGATGGCGAGCCGACAGAAAAAAGAGAGAACAGGATGAGATGGGCTTTGGAGAATAAAAGCCGGCTAATCCCTGCATTTGGATATGAGAAATGCAGGCCCGCAGGAGAACGCATCAAAGCTGGGGCTAAATTAGCCTACATAGAGAGGGTGAGAGGAAGAAAGAAGAGACGAGTGAGAGAGAGGCCGGTGATTTGAGACACTGCGCGAGGAGCAAAGAGGTTCTCTCCTAGGGCCCAGATTAGCAACACACACTCATTATTCTCCATCACTGCTGCGGCACATAAACACACACACAGCCTTGCACACAAATTAGAAACAGACACTTATTATTCCGTCTCAGTGGGACACTAAACCCTAAAATCCAGCACGCTTGCTGGGAGCACTTGCACAGAGACTGGCTAACCGAGTAACAGGGCCCAACAACGCCTTTGTAGCTGTGCATCGTTGGGTGCTAGCACCTCATATGGAGAGTGTAAGTTCACAAGTGTGTGTGAGTCTATGTGTCAGGGAAGGGCTGAAGAAAGTAGGCAATTAGGACTAAAGGAGAGTACTGGTTCATTCAGTTTCACAAGTGGAACCATCCAAAGCACATTAAATAAGGAAGTTAGGCAGCAATTGTGTGGGTTCAGACAAGTCTTTGTGTGTGTGGGTGTGCAAGTGAGGGAAAGAAGAAGTAAGTTGAAGCTGAGAAAAAAGACAAAGTAATAGAAAAGGTTGTTTTATTATAGAAATAGTGGAAAAAAAGAAAGTCAGAGAGAAATGAAACTAAGGTGAAGGCAGATCAAATGTATTTCATTGTGAAGCTTCACAAACATGAAGCTTTAAATTTTGAATTTCAGTACCCAGGGTAAGTTTTGGGATATTTCTTCAACATGCATTATGTAGTAAAACTAATAACTATTTAGAGAATAGGGATGGAGGTGTAAAAAAAATAAAAGAGTAACAATGAGTAGACATACCGGTAATGTCCATTGCTGCCTATTATAGATGACTAATTCTGGACTTCAAAGGTCTCCTGCTTAAATGTTCAAACTAAATTCTGAATAAAAATCGAAGCAAATTAGGTCTTTTTGTAGCTCTACTTTGAGCTCCTTCTACAAAGTAGATAGCAGAGCTCCTCACTCTTTCTTTGAGTAAGAGCACAGCCACCCTACGGAGGAAGCTCATTTCAGCCACACAAAGTTTGATGTTTGTGTTCATTCAAATGCCTTATGAGTAAGAACTAAATACAGCAGACGAACTGTAGTGAAATACTCCACAGGCCAGTTATCTATTGTATGAAGTGGTCATCCTAATCTACAATCAGCACTACCCCATACCAATCTATTTTTTCTTCTATTGGGATTGGAAGTTAGAGTTTTGGTCTGCCAAAGTGCTTCAAAATGGAGCATTCATTTTGACAACGCAAGCACACTTGTGCACCTGTGTATGCACCCCTGGTTATACGTATGTCGAGGACAGCAATGACAAAAAGAGAAATATTTGTTTAATATTGAATTATTTCTAGTTTTTTTTTTAGTGAGGATTCTAACATCTTAATTTCTTTACCAGTAAAACCAAATGCTCATGTGTATTGAATGAAAGACATTGACACAAACAATCAGAAGACTGGTTAGTGTCATTGTGGCGGGTGGGTCTGCACAGGATTGCACAATGTCATTCAATGAAACTAAAATTCCTCAAATGCCTTTCTTTATTTCTGCAATTTATAAAGTTTATTGACACCACACTAGGAAATTGCTGTGTTTCGCAATAGCATCAGTTTTGTATCACTTAATAAAACATTTCATACATTAGAGCAGTCAAAGACGTACTTGGCTTGTTTTTAGTTTGTCTCAGTTTTCAGGTTTAGCTTCAGTCTCATCCTTTAGCAGTTCTTCCAGTCTGATCAAAATATTGTTATAAAGACAATACATTTCATTTATAAAGTTAGCTGCTTTAATTTTTTAACGTACTTTATTTGTCCCTCAAGTGGGGAAATTTCTGTGCTGCATTGCACCGCACCAGGCAGCCACAAAGGTGCCAATAGTAGAAAAAACGCCGGCATAGGGTTCTTCCTCAAGGGGACTTATGCATGGGCCAAGTGAAAATCGAATCGGCTTCTCCCTACCACATCCTACCACTGAGCCAATGCCTCCACCAACAAATACTTGAGCCAACAAATAAAATTCCATAAAAAACTTATTTTATTAATCAACTTTCTGTAACACGAGGTTCTTTAGAGGGTGGGAGGAAACCAGAGTACTCAGAGAATATCCGGGAATACAAGGAGAGGAGGCAATAACTCACTGGTAGTGTGCCTGCCCTTGGACCAGGAGAAGCTGGTTCGAATCCCACTGAGCTCATGCCTAGGTGTCCTTGGAGAAGACACCTAACCCACATTTCTGCACCATTGGCACCGTCCTGGCTGCCTGCTGCGGTGCAATGCAGCACAGAAATTTCCCCATTGAGGGATGAATATTGTACGTTAAAATAATAATAAATTGAAAAACATGCAAACTCCACACCGAAAGACTAGTGTTTTAACTTGCCCCCACTCCGGGACTCAAACCTCAACCTTCTTGCTGTGAGGCCACCATTCCAAGCACTGCATCACCATGCAGCAGTTTATCTGAAAACACAAAGAGCCGCCAAGAGCCAAGTGATGCAAAACACTTAACATTTTGTCGCTTTCTAAAAGACACATTTGGTTTTTGCACAAATAGCCCATCATTAAAGCCCTTTCTTATTTTTAATTTAAAAAAAAAGCTCCAATTAGGCTCGAACACACAACAATTTTAGTGTTTTTAGGTTTTGATTATTTTTATTTTTTCTCCACTTTAATTCTTTTAACCTCTTCCAGCCTCAGTCAACTTTTAGTTGCCAATTTCAGATAAATGTGGTAACTAATGTGCACATTTCCAACTTTAAAACTTCTTTTTTCTCATTTTAAGGCCTCTTCTGTCACAGAACATGATAGTTCAGAATGAAGAACGTTCTGTATTTGTCAGCGACTATTGTGTTTTGAACAAAATGCAGATTGTTCAGTAAAATTCTTTTAGGTTTGGTGCAGTTTGTAGCTGCACAATATTAAAAGGAAAGTCAGCTCCTTTTTTTCTAAACAACAATTTCAGCTCATCATAAATTATTATTTTGTCAATGCAATGTGGTATGAAAAACATTGCGCTTCGACTGACTCAAGCTTATTTTATTCAAACACATTTTTGGCTTATTTTTCAAAGAAGTTGCATATTTTAAAAATCCATGCACAACTCAATCAATCCAATATATACAGTATTGGTAATTTCTGGTAAAGTTATTTGTAAAAAAAAAAAAACACAAAGCACATAAAAACATGAACCATTGGTGAAAGACACACAAATTTGACTTCAAATATGATTTAACCAAATTTGAAAGAAAGTATTTTTTGTTTTCCCTGAAATGCATGACTCCTGCTTAAAAAAAATACCACGAAGCAGGTTGTTCTATCCTTGTCTCTCAGACAGTTGTGAGCACACTCACTCTTTCACGCATACACACACAGTAGCAATTATGGCAATCAGCAAGCCGACCCAATTAGTGTTTCCTGCTTGTTAAGCCCTAGGGGTTGGCTGCCTGACCACCTCACTTTGCATAACTTAATCTGCACTGACAGGGTGTGACACTCAGACTTCTGACCCTACCAGAAGCTTGTTTGTGTGCATGTGTTTGTCCATCTGTGTGTGTATGTGTGAGACCCTGCTAGTTTTCCAACACATGCATGGTTGCAATTTACAGGCACCAAATTGCTCACAGACTTCATCTGGGCTGGTTCTGGATCTTTGAGAGGAGCTTTGGATCTGGATCTGATTCTAGTGCAAGCTCTTTTCTCCTTTGGGTTTCAACCTTGTCTGAGCTGTTTAAAGACTGATGGACAACTCTCTTAATCAAAGTGTAAGAAAAAGCAAAACCACATTTATTTCTATTTGACATATTGACTGCTTTTGTGTTCATAAAATTATTGTTATGGCGTGTGTGGGCAGAAACTAGAAAGAAAAAAAAAAGATTAAAAAACTCCTCCTGCCTTGTTTAAGCTCAGAACCTCTAAGCTATTGCAACGATAGTAAAATTTGTTTCATGGTCAAACACTTGTGTCGTTATGAAGTGTATCAGAGGCCCTCCCCTCCTCGGTGAGTGGTTGCCCCGTGACACATGTTGCTAGGCATTAAACCTGACAGAAACCATGGTTACTGAACACAAAAGAACTATTGTGGAAGTGCGTTTGATCTCAGTTTGTGTGAGCATGCATGTGTGCGTGTTTGAACTCAGTGTGAACTGCATGGAGTCCACGGTAGCTTTCTGCGAGGGGAACAAAAGCACAGCAGAGTTTGTGAGTGTGGCCATCACCCTGATTGCCAGAAGAAGAAGAAAAAAATTCAACAACTTCTATCTCCTTTAGCTTTGCAAGTTTCTCTTTTTTATTAATTCTCTACTTCCTTTTTTCTCTCCTCAACTAATTGTTTTGTGTTGTTTGAATGTTCTTTTTTTCCACTCTCAAGTTCAAAACTGGAAGTGAGGAAGGCATGGCGGGGTGTGCATTGTACCAGTATCTCTCTGGTGCCTATTCCATTAAAGGCAGACTGATAAACAGGCTAGGATAATTAAAGAGGAGTGATAAATAGTACTGCCTTAATTAAAGGGGAGTGATGAGGACACGTGTCGAAATGTTTTGTTAGCGGGCCGACGGACAGATGAAGGAGGAGAGTAATTGCTTTGGATTAATTATTTGGATACGGGCAGCGAGAGGATACACACATCTCTTGAGGGTGCCTTTCGGGATTGGGGGATCCAGAGGAGAAAGATGAAGAAGAGTGCTGAAGAACAGGAAACATCCATTCATCTCTCTTAGAGCCAAGAATGGCCTTTTACACCGTCATGCGTGTGGGTGAACAAACAAGGAAGCAGATGAAAATTAAAATCCTGTTTACTTTGGTATTTTCATCTTTTTTCATCTTGAAAAAATTGTAGAGCCAACCTTTTACTTGCTTTCACACCTGGGAGCTGCCCAGTTCAACCACATATGTCAAATGGTAAAAGCACCAGTCAGAGATTAATCGCCTTCCCTCACCAGTAATTATTAAACACATTTCTACCCAGCTTTATGTACCTCTTTTGTTGTTTACTTTCACAGAAAAAGATGTATTGAACAAAAAGTTACAGGTTTTTATGTATTCTTTTTACTATTCTAAACTGGTGTCTGAATAATAAAAAAGAAACATACCTAGACAAGCTGTCATGACGTGTATAAAGCATGTGTGCTAAACTTAAGATTGCAGGAGACAACAGCATTTGATGTGTGTGGAGAGAAGAGACAAATGTTACTCAGAAGAAGAAAGAGAAATGATCCAGTCCATTATGTTTTCTAAGACTTAAAGGTTAACTCAACCTTAAAATCTGAATGATTTGTTGCATGAAACCATCTGGAAAGCTGCTTTAAACAGAAAAAGCGAGCTAGTTCCAAGAAACATACTTGGCAAGTGATTGGCTGAAACAGCTGTCCATCAGCTCAATAAATCGGAGCCAACGGGTTCCACCAGACAGCAGATGAAACCACAAAAGAAAATAATTTTACTTCTAACTAACAAAAACACTTATTATCTCTAATTCTAATAGTACTACGTGTACAAGTACATAATCTAACATTTTCAAACCGTTACAGCTTGTCTCCAGGAGGCAAACTTAGTGAACAGTTATCTTGTGTAATAAAGTTCATCAAAGTTAGACAATATGTTCTTTCACGTTGGGATGAAACTTAATCCCACAGTGGAAAAAAGTGGTTTGGTAGACGATCACATGTTGTTAATATTGACTCTGTCTTCTTGGTTTTGTGACAGATGATTATTAAATACGTCTAGTATTTATTGTCCCAGCAAACAGAGAACCTCCAGGGAACATTAGTCTGAAATTCTCTAAAGGTTTGTTTTTACCCAACCAAAAATTAACATTCCCTAAACGTTAGTTGGTGGTTATGTTGGAACCTAAACTTCCCAGAATGCTGAGAGAACCAAATTTCAAACATTATGGTAAAAATTAAGGTTAGAGGAACGTTCTGAAAACCAAAAAAACAACGTTTCCTAACCGTCATAAAACTTTCCATTTGAACCTTTAGAGAACCAAAAATAACCTTTAAAGAACCTTCTGCTATCCTTTGACATACCGTCCCAGAACATTTTGGGAACGTTGAACTGTTAGCTGGGGTTCTGCATTTTTTATTCAGTTTTTTTTTTTTTTTTGTGGTGGAAGAGAGATATATAAGCCTTTTTATTAGGTTTTTATATATTATTTGTGGATTTTTTTTTTTATCTGACTATGCATAGACTGTGTGTCTGCACAGTGAAACTTTTTTTTTAAAACAAAATTACTGCAACTATACTGTATGCTTGCTCAGGAAGTCTGGCGATAAACAACTTAATTGCTCTTGCAACATTTTCTCCAAGCTGTAAAAGAAAACTCTTCATTTCTCTTTCTCTCATTATGAGATAAATATCAATAATACAGAACTATGCATCCTGCATTCACATAGAAAAGTTGAATTGTTCCGTTAATTAGTTAAACCAGACAAACATCTAAACTGTTGAGCTGCAGCTCTTTGTGTGCCACGACAATTAATGGTTCATTAAAATAAAAAACGAAATAGAGCTGGTCAATTTTTTTCTAAACAAAATAAGACACATACTGACAAAATACTGAATCTCAGCTCATTGTTACTTTATGTTGTGGCAAGAATTAACTAAAAAATAAAGTGAGCTGTGGCCCCATTAAGACCAATCACTGATTGGTCCAAAGAGAATTTTTTTACATTTGTCTAAAAATGGTTTATTTTGTCGTTGACCCCGTAATCCTTTTTCTAATTTTAAGTGTGGAAGACCATCATATTTGCCACGTACTCAAGATGGACATTTTGAATGCAAGTAATTATTGCGTAAACAGGGACTTTGGAACAATTTTGCACATCTTGAGAAAAAAAAAACAGGCAAGCTATCTGGATTAATGTAATGCATGTGTTGGAAGCTGGAAAAGCAGGAGACAACAGCTATCCATGTGTGTGGAAAAAAAAAACTTCTCCATAATACTTTTAAAGATTTTGAAGCACACTGAATGCTTCAATCTAAATGATTTGTTTCTTAGAACCATCTGGAACGCTCTTATAGATAGAAACAGAAGCAAGTTCCAAGAACTAAACTTGGCAAGTGATCAGCTCGCAAAAGCAGTAATTTGCTCATATTACAATTTGGATGAAGCAGGTGGGAGAATAGTTTGAAAATGTTTATATTAGCATAAATTTTTACCAGCGTTGAAATAGAATTTTTTTATGTTAATTTTTTGGAATATTACTTAAATCTACCTTCACATTGATTGAACTCATCAGATTTTAATTGGGTGTGTATGGACGGTATATTTATACCTACATATGAACATATACTCTCCCATATGTGGTCAATGTAATTGGTCAATGAACTTTTCCATTCAATTTTTACTCAGGTATTGACACAGCCCTGTTTAGGGTGCACTCCACCTCGCTAAATGCGAGCCTAGATATGCGTACTCGAGGACCTATTGCTGAAGAAGTGATTATAAGGATGACTTAGTGGATGTAGTTGACCCCCCGTCAAGTGAAATTGATCACAACAATAATTTCTGACAAGAAACACAAGTGAAGCCACAATCAAGGCACAAAAAGTGCAATGCAGCCATAAGTAATCAAGCAAATTTAGGACAGAAGTGCATTTTCACACCATCCACATTTTTCACTTTTTATTTATCAAACAACTCAGTGCTCATCAGCACAGTAAGTGTTACTTTTAAGATAGAAATGATAATTGGAAAGGCTTTAGTTCCACACAATGATACCAAAATTATGAAAAGTTCACACCATATGAGCTTTTTGAAATGTTCTCAGAAACATAATGAAAGGCTGGATGAAACCACATCAAAGACACAAAGTTCATATCCAAAAAAAAGTCTAGAATCAAATACAGCAAATTATTTATGCATGTGTAAGAGTAGCTGTTTTTGTTGGGTTTTTAAAAATGTTTTTAACCACTAACCAAAAAGTTGAGTAAGTGTTACTTCTCCTTTAAGCAGTGTGCTCGTGTGTGTACGTGTGTGTGCATCTAACCCTAGATTTTCTTTTTTTCTCTTTAAGCAGCAATAATGTAGCACACAGCCACAAAGTTCAAACAATAAAATCACACACAAAACCTCACCTCTCTAAAACCAGACTGTGTGTGCGCACGTGTGCATGTGGTGTATCTGCCTGTGTGTGTGTTGTGTGTGCATGCAGGTAGAGCCATCTGTGATGTAGATCACAGCCAGATGTCTTGAGCTCCGCCACTGGCCAGATCACCTTACATAAATACTTTACCATGTGAGGGAATCATTTAGCCATATTAATTGATGGTAAACTTGCCCTGGAAAGAAGTCTCCAGACTTGCAGACGCACACGCACATGCACACACACTCACAAACACACTGTCCTGCATCACAGGTGGGTTCCTTCACTCACAGGAGCAGCGAGTGGGTAACTGGTGGTAACCGGACTCTGATCAAAAGGAAGATTGACATAAATAAAGAGCCTGCAGGAATGCATTGTGCAAACAAAATATGAGCTGGGCCCCAAAACATTCCCTGGAGGGAAGGGCTGTAGAAGGAGGAGGGAAGGAGCAGAGGAGAAGGGGGCAGCCGTTGAGTTGCTTTCTTTTTTTTCCCCTCCTGCACTCAACTCTCCTGTCTTTCATTTCTAGACATGTGTCTCAGCATTCAAAGGCAGATCAAAAACAAGAGGAGGCCAGGTGAAAAAGAAAGGAAAGTGTGAGGACGATGTAATATGTGATGGGTGGGTTTTTTTTTGTTTGACAGCAGGTCCCCCATCAAAATTATACTGAAAACATTAAAACACATGCTCTTCAGGGCACAGCGGACAGGGTTTCGCCCCTCTAGTGACAGTCTAATGTTCTGCCACCTATTGTTGCCACTTCTAAACACAAGCAACCCTTCTTCAGCAGGAAAGTGATACTTAATCCCTGTTGACTGAACCTTTGATATGGTAGACTTCACCCATGGGGCTCTGAGGTTTGTGTACACTAAGACACAGAATGACACAGGTATACGGACACACAACAAAACCTGTCTGGGGAACTTCCATGTAGCTGCTGTCTATTTGTCTCCATGTAAGGCTTTAAATCTAAAGGGAAAACAAAGTGACATAGCTCACTTAGACGTGCGCGCACACAACTGTGTGTACATGGTCATAACAATACCATAAGAGGAGTTTATAGTTGGCACTGTAGGTCACTTCTTCCACTACCGGGACATTTTTAGCTTTTTTTTTCCAAAACAAAATTACAGACTTTATCAGGAAAAAAAAGAGTGACTAAAATCAGCAGCAGACAACACAAACAGAAATGCACAAATCATTTTTTGAAAGCTTTGTGAAACTGTTTGTTTCTTGGTTTGTGACATCAGAAAATGAGTATTAAAACAAACTTCTGGCTCATTGTGCATGTGTGGCAACTTGAGTGCGAGCTTTTTACCATTTTGTCTGTTTGTCTCCTAATCCCAAAGCACCAATTGTAGACGGGAAGGAAGATATTGTAGAAAGAGGAAAAGCATAAAAGGCATGACAACAATAGTGAGATCAAATCACTCCTGACAGCAAGCTGCAACCTCATCTCTGAAGGGAGAATCGCACTTTTTCAAATATACCTTGGAGGCTTTGTTTTCTCAGCAGGGACTTAAAATGTGACTATGTGTACCCCCATCCCAGTGCAAGGTGTAGCATCCCTTCAGGTAAGGGTAAAGCACCCCTCAGGTGGGATGAGAAGAGGAGGTTGTGGTGTAGCAGCAGGGAGCCAATCCCACTGGCATTGCCATGGGACGACTTCAAGTTTGCCTCTAGTGTCCCACAGAAACCAAAAAAGTAAAAGCAGCAAGTTGACAGAGCGTCTCTACCTTTAAATCTTTTCATGGGAAAAAACAAATATGATAAAGAAATGGAAAAAAAAGACAGAAAGAAAAAGCAAAACAGAGCGAGGTAAATCTAATTACAGGGGCAGATGTGGCATCACTGTTAGTTCACACTGAGATAATAAATACCGCTCCCATGCTGCCAGGCTGTGGTTGTGTGTGTGTGTTTTTATGCGAGTGATAGAGACCAGAGGAGAGCAACAGGGAAAGACGAGCCTGTGTTTGTTTGTACATGGCTGTTTCTCAGGCCCTTGACACTGGCATTCCACAGCCACACACACACATACAGATTTACGCACCGACTGTTCATAACTACTGAAGATCAGATCACAACACACTCTTTTAGACTAACAGATGTTCTCATTATTGCACCGATGAGCTTCAAAAGTCATGCAAACGCTGTACTAACTAATCATATCTGACCAAAACGACACACACAAGCACGCAGAAGATTTTATTTAGTCATTTTCTTCTCTGAAAGAATTTGTCGCTGTTCGTGGCAGAAAGAAACCTCAACCTTGCCAACATACAAGCCTTGAGCTGACACAAAAAGCCTCAGTGGAGAAAGTGCAAAGGATTTTAACTGATGTTACATTTTACATGGTGGAATTACACAGCTTAAGAAAAGGATCTGACGGTCTTGTCGCATGTTATTTAACATTACTTTCAAATGTGACATTGCCCAGTATGCCTGCACAATGCTGCATGTCACCCTCTCCTCTGAAGCTACACCCGTTTCACCTTTGCATACTTAGACGTGCTCACAGCAGCTTTTTCTCACTAACACCTACCTGCTCTGGGAGTGGGACTATGTAAGTTCACGTGTCAGATAAAGAGATCTTGAGTCCAACCTAAACACTTGTGAGAAGAGCTTTTTCCACAGCCAGACATTCAAAATAAACTTCCACGCCAACCACTATCTATCTGAGTAAACAAGTGAGATTGTTTTAAAAGATACTTTTACCACACATCCCAAACTTACTCTGACAGGGCAGATGATCTTTTCTGTGCAAGAATACACACACACAGTCCACTTACCCTTCAGTTCTCCATTTGGGAGGTCATAAGTAGGTAGGTAACATGCCGCTGTATTAGTGCACTTTTTACCATGACTGACCATAAAAGGTAAAACCATTCTGCTTGGACCTGCTTACTGTAAACAAGCAGAGAGCAAAGTGGAGAGGGTGAGAGATGTCGTGTGGAGAGGTGCGGAAAATGAAAAACAAGCACCAAAGAGAAGAGAGGAAGGGCGAGGATTGGTGGCAAAAGTGGAAACAGTGACTTTTAAGACTTTTTAAGGTTTTTATTCCTTTGCATTTATTTTCACCCTGACCACCATTCTTTAAGCGATCTGTAGTCCTAAGCAGGTATTCATTTCCACCCCCTTCCTGTTATAGTTTAGATGTGAACTGGCTTAAAAAAACCTTTTTGACAACATGTAAAAATGAATTTGTTGAGACAAAAGCATGCATCCAAAGTGGCTTCTGTCATGTGGAGGTGTTGTAGATGTAGGACCCTTATGAATAGCCATCCTTAACCAGTTTATTAAAGAGAGAAAGGGTCGAGGAAGAGGAGTAGGCAGGTGCAACCTGGTGGCTAACCCGGGCACGCTTGTGTCTTGGGCAGGCATGGCAGGACTTGACCCAGGGGGTTGGCAAATTTGAAGAAACAAACCAGGACAGGAATTGAAAGAAGAAAAAAAGTGCGAGAATCACAACAGGTTTTTAGGTTCAAATCAGAGTGGAGTAAAGTCATTCAAACAAGAGTTATTTTGCTGCTTTTTAACATGTAAAATTATCATTTGAATTGAGAGCAAATAAGAATTTTCCTTAAAATCAAATTAAATTTTTTTGGTATAATTTTCCCTACTTTTTTATTGTGGAAACTTAAATTTTTTAAAAGTGACCAAATAGACGGGCTATATAAATTTTCTGGACTAGATATATTTCTTTGTTTTATCCTGAAAGAAAAAAAAATGTTAAATGCTTTGGTAATTAATTGTGACAATATTAGTTTTAGTTGTATTTTCTGATGTAGTAGACTGTCTATTAACAATAAATTATTTGTATATTTTATATTTAGTTGTTCTAAAGTTTGCAAGCCCCACTCAGCACATGTCTGATCAGGTAAATGTTTTATCTGCTGTATAATAAGAGGCAGACATGCTGATTGTGGGTGATGTGGGACTGAGGGACGAGAATGTCTTTCTTTGTTCACCCAACTCTTAAATTCAAAGCACAGTTTCACCCCTTTAATCCACCCCTTCTTTTCTCAAGGTGATTTATATAAATGAAAAGATTGAAAGATAAATAAATAACTCCCTCCTCTAATCGTAAAATTGCATTGACCAAAAGCAATACATTTTAGAAAAGTAATTGCTTTTAGGGTTGTTTTTTTATCATCGTTAAAAGGATCTGGACAGCATATTTGTATATGTGCACACACACATGCACATGTACACACAGGTTGGCAAGGGCAACGTAACAATACAAAATGGAAAAACATGAGCCTGGCTGTTGAGCATGAAAAAAAGACGTCTTTAAATGAATAGAGTAAACCACAGCAAATGAAGAGATGCATCAAGGTGGAGGAGGATGAATGGAAGCAAAAGGGTGAACAGGGAGAAGCTGATTTGCGTAATCCCATTGTGAAAATTGACTTTTAAATGCAATATTCAATTTCCACACTGCCGAGTTGAGAAAGAGCGAGAGCCTGGCTCTTTGGTTAATAATAATAACAAAATAATGTACTTGATACATAAAAAGCAAATATCAAAATGAGAATAGGCGAGCTTTGGAAGCAAGAGACACATCTCTGCTACGCACAAACAAAATGCAACAACCTTGAGTAACAAGGTTGTGAATTTATGTGCACCTTGGCCTTTCAGGTTTTTAGAAGAACACTCAGAATTTTTGTTGTTTTGCTTGAAGAGTGGAGTGAAAGAGATGGGCTACAAATTTAACCAATTCAAAGCATAGTGGTTGTGAGCCGTTCCATCCAAAGCTATTCTAGCATAACAAATAGAAAGTTGTGTTGTAAAAGTTTTCAATGCAACACAGAAAGTTTTTCAAAGTAGCCAATAAAGGAAAAACCCAACATCCAAAAACTGTTGAATTGCTAAATTCACACATTTTCTTTTTTCACTACTACTTTATCTTTATATGTATAAAAAAGTTCATAATTCATTTATTTCAGCTGGTAGAGCACAAACCTAACAAACTAGTTTGCTATTAATGCTGGGGTTTGAATGACTGATGTCTTTATTATCCTGTTTTTGTCAAAAGCTAACCAAGGGGTTTGTTGGTTTAATGTGACACAACCAAAGTTAACAAATGATTCTGCTTAAAACCAGAAATGAATCTTTTTAAAAAACAAAAAGGAAAAGAAATTGTTCTCATAGAAGTGTATGAGGAGCATGAGGCCGTAGCATGGAGAATATCCATCATGCACAAGGAGCCATTTTTCGGCATTCAGAGAGTTATTCCGCAAGCAGCAAACTGAATTAAACAATTCAGATTTTCCTAACTACTCAGCTATTTTGTCAGCTCCAACATAAGATATCAAGGCATTCGTGGAACTTGTGCAAAACAAATCCCACTGGTTCCACTCAGCATGATGGAGAAACAGCTCTACTTCATTATCTAAAACCCAGCCTCGCCACAGAAGAAACTTGAAATTAGTCTTGTGCTTTCATTCATCACCCATTGCTGGTGACCATAGGTGAGCGCTGGAATGCAGATCAACACGTAAACTGATAGCTTGACTTTTTAGTTTAGTCCTTTCTTTACCAGAAGAGACTGAAGCAGCATCCCAATGATTGCAAATGCTGCAACAACCCATCTATCTTCATCTAATTATTTGTGGACAATATCTTGATATATTGGAACTCCTTCACTTTGTGCCTCAGACCCAACCCAGAAAGGAAGACTTTTTTTTATCAGTTATTTTCTTCATTCACTCATCTTCTGAACCGCTTATCCTTAATGGAGTCGTGGGGGATTCGAAGCCTATCCTTGCTGATTTAAGGCGAGAGGCAGAGTACACCTCGAACAGGTTGCCAGTCTGTCGCGGTCAGTTATTTTCTTGACGATGCAAATTGAAAATATTGATCTGCATGCAAAGTTTGTTTTTTCTTGCACTTTATCTATTCTTCTATAGGGAAATTACATTTGCTGAATGCCAGTGCAGCAGGCAGCAACGACGGCAACAATGGTGGGAGAAGCAGGTGGTTAGGTGTAATCTCCAGGGACACCTAAGCCCAGTAGGAATGGAAACCGGCTTTTCCGGCTCCAAGGACCGACATTCTACCACTTACTTTTGATTGTAAGTGATGACTGGTAAAGTCTCGAAGTACAAAGTAAAGCAAAGAAAGTGGTTTACCAAATAAAAAGGTGGGATTTGGGAAAGTGTTTTGGGAAGAAAAGAAGGGTTGTTTGTAAGTGTATAACACCAGATATTTCTAAAGAAGAAAATTAAAGTAACAATTTTAATGGCCACTCACTTTGGTTAGGTCCTAAAACTTTACATAAAACTGTCATTGAACAGAGTAAGCAAATAAAAATTGGTTTAGATTGTAAGGATTCAGTTTCATTCCCTTGAACAATTATTTTGTGATGCTAGAGATTAAATTCTACAAAAGCTTTGCCACAACACCAGTACTTGTGCAATATAATATTAGTTGCGATAGAGCAAAGTCAAGTAATTTCCCACTGATTAAAACCATAGACATTCAAAGAACTTATTATTAATAATAATTACAAGTATTTTAATCCTCATTAGTTTCTGCTTGTCTCTATGATCTTTTACACAATTTCTATGAAACACAATCTTGGAATATCTCATTGACCAGATGGTTTCTTATAAACATAACCTTGACCACAACTTGAATGGCTCTGTACACCAGAAAAGAGAATCAAAGTTATTTGAAAAGAGCAAAAGAAAAATACAGTATTTGATTCAACTGAGATTGCATTTGGCTGAGCCACTTATGTGCTTTATGTATTTATCTTATTCGTGTACTGAGAGTGTGTAGTCGGTTATATCTTAACGGCAATACACACGAGAGTGTGTAAGCTTTAGGTGAATGTACAAATTCTCAAAGTTGGCCAAACATTCTTGGAAATAGAGTTAAAAACACATGTCTTCAATAAACATAATAAAATAAATGTCTTGCTGAAAGAGATTGCTTCAGACCTAAAACTTCAACACAGGTGCGCCAACTAAGTATCAATCTCCTCACACACACATCTATGAGCAAACGCAAAAACACAAAAGCTCACACAACCCTGGCTGTAATCAGTGTGTTTATATAGAATGTCAAGAAAAGTGGGTAGCTCTGTGGAGTAAAATGAAGACCGCAATGACAACCCATTGAGTGGTGTGCACCTCATAATCTGCTTAGAAACTACACATACACACTCACAACGCTGTCCACCACCGCATTCTGACGAGGACTGATAGACCGAACGGAGATGAGGACAGAGGAGTCAAACAAAAAGGTGAAATATGAAGACAGGAGGAAACAGAGAGCCAAAATAAGAGAAGAGGAAGCAGAGGAATGAAGCACAGGATGAAGATGACAGACACTTAAACAGCAAGAACTCATAGATGGGGACTTTTTTCTTCTTGGAAGCTACAGGCATGAGATTAGAAAATAAAAAAGCAATAGTCAAACTTTATTATTCAGTAGTTTCTTGCTTTTTTTCCTCAGTTTTCTAAAGAAAATAACAACACATCCCTAAAGAACATGCACACAGATTCAAGTCCAGCAGAAAATACACACATGAGTTCCCTCCAGCCTGGTTAGTTTTGTGTGTGTGTGTAGTGGTGGTGGGAGTGGAAAGGGGGACTAATATTTCTCTTGAGAGAGATTGATGTGATCTGTTCAGTGTTTCATTGTTTGAGGACGATTTGAGTGAACAGCCTGTTCTCAGCGGACCCGGCCACCTGAGTGTATGTATGGCAGTGTGTGTGTGAGTCAACAGCACACCGTGAGCATTAAGGAAAGAAATTGCTCTATTATTTTAGTGACTGCAACAAATCAGTTGGTTCACCTTTGTCCCTCTCAATTGTTGGAGCGAGCATGGACATACTCAGCAAGCGCACATGGGACTGTCTGACTGTTCGTGCGCTGCATAAGCCCAGCCAAGTGAATAGAGTTTTTCAATTCAATAGATTCACGAATGTCGGCTAATAAAATGTGTATACTTCATTCACTGGTAAACTTGATCTGTCCTTTCACACCATCTCTGGGGGTGCCACAACATGCTTACAATAACAATTAATTATCACTCCGAGGGCCTAACCACGATGTGATATGTTAGTCAAAGTGTTTACACAGTGTGCTGCTTTTGTTTAATCATAATTTATGTCTAGACTTGTTCATTAACCCTAATTTACTCTTCCCATAGTTTGTAAAAGTGTAACACTGACAAATGTGATGAACTAATGGTTTAATAAACTTGGCACAAAATACTTTTTGTGAAAGTATGATATGTGTTGATCATTTATTCCATAACAAATTTATTCATTTTTTTAAGGCTTAATGAGTTTTAGACTGAGATTTTTTAGACTGAGATCCAAAGTATTGAAAACAAGTTTTTCTTTACTTGAAAAAGGAAATCAAAATACTTCTATGCGTGATGTAAAAACAATGTAAAACCTCAAAAAACTGAAACAGATTAGATTGAAGTGTACACAATTTTTCACAACTACCAATATGTAATTTTTATTAAATTTTTTTTTATAAAAACCATGTTTTTCCATCAACTTTCTGCCTTACGTCACATATTCTTGCTCTTATTTTCAGATAATCTTTTTTTAATGGTTTGGATAGACAATTCCATCACACTATCACAGATAAGAATTTGAAATGTTTGTTTGGATCTAAGTCAATTACTCAATATGACAGGCAATTGAAAAAAGTCCAGATGTGGAATTTCAGAAATATTATGTACACGTGGCCTAAATTTGGTTCAATCTATCGGTTCGATTCCCACTGGGCTCATACATACAGTAAGTGTCCCAGGAGAAGACACCTAGCCCCCAGTTACTCCCACCATTGGCGCCATCATGACTGCCTGCTGCAGTGCAATTCAGCAAAAGTAATTTCCCCATGAGGGATCAATAAGGTACATTAATTAATATTACTAAATATGCAAACAGATTCATTGGCATTCAAAAACAAACTTGTCATTTGCTGTGGCAGAATAATTTAGTGCTTAAATGATGATACTAGAGTTTAATTCCAAATGTATTTTCTATTTTTTTTCTATTTCTAAAATAGATGTAAAAAAAAAAAACAGTTCTGCCGTTTCTTTCACAGTCTTAATGACTCTTGAGTTTGAAATGAAAACTCCATTTCCCTCCTATGAGACAAAAAAAAGCACCATCATAAAATGAGACTCATGAAAGAGTTTCTTGTGACGAGCAACTTTTCAAAGAACAAAAAAAAAAAAAACAAGAATCCGCCGGATCTGCTTTTTGTATACATGAGACACGTTTTTTGTTTTGTCTTCCTTTTCATTTCTTTTCATGTCACAAACAATGCCATTTTGTTTGTTTTCTTTTTATGTTCTTTATGTCTGTTCATTGTACCATAGCAGTTACATCATTATGTTTCTTTTTCTCTGTGGTATACCAGTCTCTCCAATGGACAAGACGAGAGCAACGCTTTATCATAAACAAACACATAACACATAAGGGATATGAGGGTTACAATCTAAAAGTTACATAAATCAACACATGTATCATATTCAAAGTAGTCTGGGTGCAGAAGAGGAAACTTTGAGTGTCTAAGAAGATTTAAAGTTAATTTAAAATTGGCTTCAAGTGTAATAATGCTCATTTTATGAATTTATGTTTCCATCCCGAGAGTTTAAATCGTTAGAACAATCGGTTTATAAATGTCATTTTGACAAGTTCTGGAACAGATAAGTGAAAAACTTGAGCTTTTATGATATTAGCTACGGTGAATTAGGTTTTTAAACTTTTTTTAAATTTGCTACTGATAAAAATACACTGTGGCAATGTTCATTTCACAGATGTTCTTTTTGTAGGTGATGATGACAACAACAGTGATTGGCATGGCAATAATGCCTCCGATTGTTGAGTCATTGAGATGTTTGCACTACAGCACCCAAATTTCACTTCAAGGATAAAGTTCATTCTATTTCGTTCCAATGATGTGATTCCTGAGTCAATCTTAGTTGAAATTTTTGTTAAATAGGCAATTCTGGATCCAGTACAAACCGGTGGTCAAGACTGTTACTTTACACTACCCCGCGTGCACTCCTCAAATTGTTAGGAATCATTTTTTAAAAGCGTCAACCTCATGTAATTCCAATTTATTGTTTAAAGTAGTGTACATATTCACCAACTGTGTTCTTCTTCTTTCAGAATTTCCCTTCAGGGGTCGCCACAGCAAGTCAGTTTTTTCCATCTGTGAATGTATGTAATGTACTGGGATTTTTTGTTCAAAAAAGTACATCTGCTTTCATGGAATGAAGTTAAATAAATGTAAAAGATTTTTCACAAAGTAATCAAATTAGATCACAATTAAAATATTTGATTTTGAATGTGTGATTATAGATTATGTCAGGTTTCACAAGGTGTATAACATTAAGAGATGAAAATCCTTTCTTTTATCCCATGGTAGTTTTTTTTTTTAGAAACCCACCTGTTGACTCATCCTTTGAACAGAACTCCATTTACAGATTAACATATGAAAGAATTTCCAAAAATGCATTCAGCTTTGTTAAGTCTTAATAAAGGTGATTGCATCATCATATAAGTTCTGGTAAATATTTCACACTACAAACATGCAAGTTCAATGGGCATTTAAAAAAAAGAAAACTTACAAAAAGACTTGTGTAAATTTGTGACACTCACATTTGAATCTGGTTAATATGCTACAGACTGTTCATTACAACTCAAAACACAAATATGGAAAAGGTTCTTTATTATTTCAAATTATACTGTTTAATTTTAAAACAATATTCATGAGTGGGGGAAGGATGGAAGAAGCGATGAGACAGATTAGTGCAGTGTCCAGAATAATCAGGACGCTGCATCAGTCCATCGTGGTAAAGAAAGCTGAACCGAAAAGCAAAGCTCTCGATTCACAAGTCAATTCACGTTCCTAGCCTCACCTATGGTTACCAGGAGTGGGTGGTGACAGAGAGAATGAGATCTGGAATACAAGCAGGTGAAATGAGCTTCCGTCGCAGGGTGGCTGGACTCTCACTTACAGACAGAGGGAGGAACTCTGTCATCTGGGAGGAGCTCGGCATAGAGCCATTGCTCTTCTGGGTCAAGAGAAGCCAGATGGGTTGGTTCGGTCATTTAGTTAGGATGCCTCCAGAACGACTTGCTGGTGAGGTGCTTCAGGCACATCCCACCGGGAGAAAAGCCAGAGGTAGACTCCGGACTTGCTGGAGAGATTGTCTCGGGATCCTCCTGTGTGAGCTGTAGGATACAGCCGGGGTGAGGTAAGCCTGGGCTTGCTGTCTGAAGCTGTTGCCCCCGTGACCCAGCCCCAGATAAGTGGAAGACAATGAAACGGAACAAAATTTAAAAACTATGATTATGATGTACTATTGTAAAAGTTGATATTTATCAAAGTTATGTTTTCATATTTCCATACATAACTGTACCTTGTATCAACGTGGACAGTAAAAGAATTGAATAAGAGATGGTGAATCATTTTTTATCTGATGCAAGGTTAAACATATAATAATAAAAATATTGTTTTTTTAAAGATATTTTTTTTCCAGAATAATTTCAAATACCACGTATTGCACACTTGGTGTCACTCTGAGGAGTAACACTGTGGGGATAGAAAACTTTCTTCATCTCCACTAAATGAAACTGACATTAGATTTGTTAGCACTTTGAAAGAATATCACAATATGAAGTACCACTTTCCATCAATGTCCTCATGAGATGTACTCATAAAGCTTCAAAATGCTTCATGAGCCAGACTTCAGGCAAAGTGTTGTTACTTTGTTCTTTCCTCAAACATGTCACAATAATGAGAAGCGTCAGGTTCCATCAAGCAGAAGAAGACAGGTCCACATTACAGATGCATACATCACTGCTCTCATTTCAATGTAATAACACCTGTCAGGCCTGATGACGGGGGAGTCATGATGGCTTAGTCTGAGCGCCACCGATACACACTCACTTTTACATTCTGACATACATGTGCGTACATGGATGCAAAGTAATCAAATCAACAAAACACATGTAACACACTGCAGGTTAACATGAAGGAATGCACACTTGATTTTCATTTTATTTTCTCCAGGGGTTTTGGAAAAGAAAAAAAAATATTATTTTTCTCATAGAAAGAATTGAGAAATATGTAAAATACATGAAATGAATGCAACAACTGGTCACATCCATATTTTCACCACATATTCAAACAAATATTATCAATGTTTTTTGTTGAATACTTTCAATAACAAAATTATTTTCTTGTTACTCCTCATCATCTACCTGTAATTTTGATGTGATTTCGGGTTTGATAAAAAATGTTTCAACAACAAAGACATTTTGCTGATGGGCAAATTAAACGTGTGAGGATGCAAATAATTGTATCATTTATTCCCTGCTAATTATTTGCTGGTGAAGTGAATCAAATCAGTGATTTGTGTTTTATTAGTCAGTTTTGAAAATATGATTTGTCTTACTCTGATTTGGGCTGACATTGCTATGCTTTCTGGTGGTTGAAATTAGAGATCAGTCTTTGTAAAATGGAAAAATGTGTCATAAAAATAAAATGTTCAAATTGTACCCAGAGGATTATTAAAAGATGAGTTTCAAATTAATTCAAATGAATTTGTTTAAGAGACACAGCTAATAAAGTTGTGCTCGTCGTCCATGCCTGTGGGTTACTGTCACAGGAAAATGCTCGGTTAATTTTAAGTGCAAAATAAAGGTGAATATGAGATTTTAACTTAAATTTACATATAAATATTGAAGGAAAGAATTAAGTTAATACTAATTTATTTTTTAAAGCACCTTGAATGGTTTGTGTTTGCCAAGTAGCTGTTGAGGTGTGAAAAAGTGAAAAGAGGACACTGTGGACTTGTAAATTAAAAATAAAATTTGACGGAACTAGTTTGGCTCAATTTGTTTGGCATTGTTTAATCCCTCTTAACTCATTTGCAAAACTGTTTTCTAACCAAATTTCACAACAAAATAGGAAAAAAAAAAGAAACAAGTCCACAACCCAAAGAATGGCAGGTAAGCTTTACACCAACATAATCCACTTCTCACTTTTTTTTTCACTTTTTCACTTTTTTTTTTATCTTATATTATTGCACAGCTGTATCAAAGCAAGTTCCTAGTCTCTGATATTCTTCATTGACATGGCAATAAAAGCATTCTGATTCTGATTCTGATTCTCGATAACAATTTTATTTTTACATTCTTTCTAAATTATTCAAAGTTGGATGGTTTGGGACAATTGATAAAAACCCTGTTTTGTTTGAAATAGAGAAAAAGCACATTTTTTATGTTGGTATAAAAGAAAAGGTTTTTCCAAAGATTTGGTGAGCTCACTGCTGCAAAAACTGAACCGGTTTCTTTTCATTAAAAAAGATTTTCTTTTGGTTCAATCTCCAAATTAAAACTTAAAAGTCTGGGGGTTAAATAAACTTGATAGTGTCCAAAATATTGCTGTGATTAAGGAAGGCCTGGAAAAAGTTCTATCGTTGCTCAAAGATGATGCAATTGTTGACTTTTAACTTCTCTAAGTTTTTTGTCTGGATTGTCAGTGATGCATTCAGAATATGTCATGACAGAAAGTTGGTTGTTGTGACTTTGTGACTTTATTGAACCAGTTTTGGCTGACCAGATGCAGCCTTGGAAACAAGGTAATACTGGAAGGACATTGTGCCGTTTTCCAAATGACCAAGTCATTTCCTGTCCTCATTCTTTTTTTTTTTTTTTTTTTATCATGAAGCATAATTTTGAACTATTCTACAGTACCTTTGCTGGTTTTACTTTGCAAAGTGAATTTGCAAAAATAACACTAAGCAGCATGAAAACATAAAAGATCATTCTCAGTGATGTTATTTTGGTTGAGTGTGATAACCCTTCTCACTGAACTGATCATGGATATTTTCATTTAAACTGCCATTTGTCCTCGGTGGAGCACACTTCAGTTTTATCCCTCTGTTTGTTTTCAATCCTTCCACTCTTTCACTCCCACTCAACCCATGCATTTTAAACAAACTAGAAAATGAAGATTGCAATAAGAATTATCAGTCACACAGACATTTAATTATATAAGCAGAACTTTTTATGTGTTTAAAACTATGCTAGAAGTTTTGTACGACTCCCAAATTATACTTTGTTAATAAAAGATCAGATCTGGCTGTCGTTATTGTCTTGATGTGTTGAAGTGCAGCAAATGGAATGAAATAAAAATTCTCGCTAATGGAGTTGGCACTGTGATACCATTTTCAACCAGCCACATGTCGCTTGATGCTGGTCACAAGTTTTAAGCTTTTAACCAAGCACTACAACAAGAAATAAAAGCAACTCCAGAAACATAAAAATGTGTGCATATGGCTACAGCAGAGAAATCCATGCACACTCACACCTTACACACATATCCATCTGCACAGACACACACTCAAACACTCTGCAGAAGCAGTAGAACAAGGCATTACCATAAATTCATTAGAGTGGTTGGGCAGTATTTATAAACATGTAGAGATGTTGTTTGGAATGTCTGACTGGATGGATTACACGTCTACACAGACTAGTGAAGGAAACACTCTCAATATACACACTGTTTACACTGGCAGAGGCGGGGAAGAGAGAGCGAGAAAGGGGTTTGAGTGCATCGCCCCACGAGGTCTCTGAGTGGCATGTTTTACAGAGCGAAATAAACATTCAATAAAATAAACACCCCTCAGCGGCGCTAAGCTGCTCTCTGCTGCCGTGATCTGGACAGGAACGACACAGAAAGGCCTCTGTGTGCACCCAACATCGCTGTAGGTGTGAGTACACAGGTGGGACAGGAGATTAAAGAAAAGAAGACCAACCAGTTTGTCTTTTCTCATTTGTTTGAACTTTGAATTATTACAAATTAAACATTATTAGCTTGATTAAAGGATTTTTTAAAACAAATTCTTAAAAGTTACCAAGGAACAGCATTTTGTTTTCTGAACAGCTTATTTTCTAACGGGGTCGCAGGGGTACCAGAGCCTATCCCAGCTGATTTAAGGCAAGAGGCAGGGTACAGCCCACACAGGTTGCCAGTATGTTTTGGGGCCACAGACACAGCCATTCACACAATCATTCCTATAGGCAATTTATTATCATGGTCAATCAACCTAACATGCATGTTTTTGGGGAAAACCGGAGTACTTGGAGAAAACCCACACATACATGTGGAGAACATGCAAACTACACACAGAAAGGCCAGTGTTTCAAACCTTGTCCCACTCCGGGACTCGAACCCCAACCTTCTGTGAGGCTACAGTGCGAACAACTGCACCAAGATACTCATAAATCCAATTTTTTAAATGTTACTTCAATCTGCTTTCACTATTTGGACATGCTCAGAATCCAGCCAATCATGTTTGTATGAGGAGCAAAACTCATTCGTACAGAGCATGCCAATTAATTCAACTTCCAAGCACAAGTATTTGTATTGACTGGAGATGCAAATCAAGAAAAGCTTGAAAAGACTACAGTGGGTCTTAATGTTTGCCCATTGTTCTCAACGACTTTAAGACTACCTTTAACAAGATCGGCTTAAGAGTTGACTATTAATTCCCCAAGACTCTGTGGTGATGCATCCCTGCTCCATTGGCTTGATTGTCTTCACATTGAATGATGCATACATTCCTCCATTCAGTTTGTGGTGTCTGCAGATGCATCCCAGAAACCTTTTGGCACAACACTGTCTTCTATCTTCTTTGATTGAGGTAAAATTGAGTGCTGAACCAACAGAATCAAACAATAGATCAATAGGAAATTCTTCTCAAGCAGCAAATTTTAAAAAATGGGTTATGTTATTAAAACAAAAAACTACGACACATGAAACTGTGTGTGATTTCTCAAGGAGAAAACACAATATTTTAATCACAAATTATGTGAGGCTTTGCAATCAAAAGACAAAACCAAGTAGGTGCTAGATGATACCAAAGTTTATTTAGATATTTCGGGAGCTTGATGTAACAAAACCAGCCAGAGCCAAAAGGCACTGAAAAGAGTTTACATACTGTTAACGTTTCATAAGCTTCGTGCACTCCAGAAACCAGAAAAATGCACGCCCCATTTGTTTAAAGTGATTCCTGTAGAGCCTTAAACAACAAACTGAAACAAAGCTCCTATAATTAATTATTCATTGTTTAGACATTGAATACAAAGTGGTCAAATAAATAAATGGTTTGACTGTTTAAAGTTATGTTAAAGGATAGTCTTTCCTTTTTTTTAATGCAAAAATACCAACCATAATCCAACAAATACAGTTAAACTCTAAGCATTTAAAATCAATAATGAAATGGCAGCATTTTAGTAACCAACTTCACCAACCTGACACCTGAGCCATGAAGGGGCAAAGCAAGGCCGTGTGGATCAGTAGAAGAAGTGATAAGGGTGTTGATGAAGCAACAAAGACAAAGAGATTTTGAGATTTGTAGAGAAAAGGATGAATTTATTGCTCTGTGGAGACACGTATATAAAGGAGAGGTGAGGGGTGAGTGGGGTGGGGGGACAGAGGAGAGGGAAATAAGACTGGTTGGACTTTGAGAGCACACACAGACGTACTCTGTTTAATGTCTCACTGACATTTCTGCTCTCCATCTCCTCCCCGCCAACCCGCTCTCAGCGGAGACAAACGGCCAAAGAGGAAAAGGAGAAGACAAAAAGGAGGAGAGTCTTGAAAAGATGCAACATTCTACATGGACTGCCTTCAAGGTCACAAGCTCCAGACAAAGTCAAAGGTCAGGGATCACAGGAGGGCCAGCCAATCGGAAGGTGTCTAGGTCTCGACAGATCAGATTTCACTGCCTAAAAGCCTGTCTGAAGGTTTTTACACTACCCCAACGAGGCTTGTCATGTTCTAGTTCTTTATCTTTTAATTTTTGACTTCTTAAATCTTTCTTTCATCTATGGAAACACATTGCCTCAGTTATGAAACTGCAGATGTATTATAGTGTTAAAATAAAACTCACACAATGTCCATAGACTTTCTCCAGGGCAATTGAGGGGCTACCTGATAGTTCACTCCCTGAGACCTTGACTAAATTCCTTCTGGATTCCGTCACTCCATTAACCCGGGCAGTCAGCGCTGCATGTATGCATGTGTGTGTACGTATATGCATCATTGAGGCTTTTATTCACTGTCACTGCTCTGTGTCTGGTGCTCATTTCAGTGCTCTAAATCAAACCATCTGTGTATTCAGAGGGTGGAATGTTGTCCACACATGCTGCTGCCTAAACACCTCCCATCCATTGACCCAGTGCTAACTGGTGGTGTCCATATCAACAGATGAAAGATGTTAGCTACCAGTTTCCTTGTTGACCTTCGTATTTATACATTAACCATTCGTTTGTATCGGTTGGCTGAAATACATGGAGATCTGGTGCATTCAATTTCATTTCACATGTCCGGTGACCTTTTTTAATACTCTTTTGCTGGTGACAAAGCATTTCACACTTTGCTGCTGTTTTGACTTCCCAACAGAGGTCTGACCAGGCCAGTTGGTTTGAATCACATAGCGCTGTGCAGAGAGCAGCGGGGACAACAGGCAGCAGTGTGTCGGTTCTTGGCCAGGCCTGAGAACAATTCACTAACCTGATCAGCACCAAGACAAATAGAGAGGTGATTGCTTCCCCGTGGCCCATCTGGTTTCTTTTACAGCAACTAAAGGGGGAAAGCAAGGGTGGGCATGCATGTGTATGTGTGTGTGCATGTGTGGGTGTATGCTCTTAAAGGCTGCTACTTTACATAGGGTATTTCAAACACACCACTGACTTGCCGACCAATTACGTCCAATCGGTGCTGTCGGTCTGGTTGCTTTTACCCGTCAATAAAAACATTTTGGTTTGGGCTTTTCTTGCCTCTCTAGACTGCAGCCCGGCACAAACAAACTCACTTGGAGTTTTGACAAATCGTAATGGAAGCAGCAGGTTTTCTGACTAAATCCAACAGCTGAAACCAAAGGCAACTTTGCTCCTTGGGGAGGTGAAGATTGGGATGGATCTGTGCAAGTATGCATGACCGATGAGAACTTTTCTTTTACCCACTGTACTTTACTTACCTATAGTTAGGAAAAATTTTGTCTCTCAGGATCATCTGAAAGGTCTAGACTGAAAGTGAACTGATGAACCATAATGTAAGAACCCTCAGGCCCTCATCCATTCAAACTTCTTTTATCCTTGATCGCTGCACACCTCCATCTACTGCCCACCTGAAGAACAACATCCAGGCAAACGTTGATGTCCTCTGTAGACTTAAAGCATTATCTATGATTCGTTACTTTTATTATGAGTTTCTTTTTGCATCTGCTCAGTCATGCATCTGCCTCTTTCTTTTTCTGGATCTGTTCTCCGTCTCCTTCTGTCTGTTCCTTTCCCTTAAAGTTAATAATAAACAGAGATGCTGAGAAATGGGAGCTGTCCAAACAGCAGGACAATAATAACTGTTTGTTGTCACCACGGATACACACTTTCATCACTGCCAAGATGCACACAAGCATCTGGATTCTGTTAACTGTTTCCCAGTATCAAAAACACTTGATATGTCCGTGTGTGTGTGTGTGTGTGTGTGTGTGTGTGTGTGTGTGTGTGTGTGTGTGTGTGTGTGTGTGTGTGTGTGTGTGTGTGTGTGTGTGTGTGTGTGTGTGTGTGTGTGTGTGTGTGTGTGTGTGTGTGTGTGTGTGTGTGTGCTCACTGTGGTATACATAATAAAGAGAATGGTGTGGGAGACCATCGAGAATCTGATAAACATTTAGGTCTGGAAATAAAGATCTATTCACCTGCAAACTCCATCAGAGCACTCAAAGTGTTAATAATGTGTTCTTTCAACTCATTTTTTTTTGTGTATCCGTAAGTGTGTGACTTGAAGTGTGTGTGTAGGCGAGTGCATTTGTGAGCATGTGCTTAGGCTAAGGAATGCCCTTTCCCGGTTAGGGAGTGGGGGCCCAAGCTGGGGGCATTAGAGGGGGACCAACGTGTGTGTGAGTGTGTTTGTGTGGGCAAGCCAGTGGGAGCTTAGGAAGGGGCCCTGTGTTTTGTTCTGTTCCACATCAATGGGACGTCAAGCCAGGTTTGGGCCTGACAGCACCCGGATTAAAGGTTTTCTACCAGACACTCTGTACACCTCCCCCCCAACGCACACACAAACACAAAAACACACACACACACAATAGGTTGAATGAACAGCGTTTTAACTCTTGGACTGCGAACTTGTGATTTACAGATGGCCTAAGGCATTAGGATGGACTTGTAATCATCAGAAAGCAGGTTAAAGATGCACACATTTGAGTGTGAATAAAAAAAAAATACTCAAAAAACACAAACTCAATGTATTTTATTAAAAATTGAAAGCAAAAAAATACTTTTTGGTTGAATATTTTCTTTAGTTTTTATAGACTTGCAACAACTGTTAACACATGTTTTAAAATGCAAACAAAATGAGAATAGCTCAGTTAATATATGTATATAAAAACATTCAAATAATATACATTCAATCAGGTGCACATTTCATTTGAAACTTTTTTAAAATTTATTGATTAGAAGTTGTGCAAATAAGAATAAAAAATACTAAAAGGATATTAATGATACAATGCAAAAAATCCGCAAATATAAAGAAATCAAAATTTTAAAAGAAAGAAATTAAACGACAAGTAATATTTTCTAAAAGCATAGTATTCTTTGTCATATTTGTATATGTTTTTAATAGCGTAAAACATGAGAAGAAGAAATGATGTGTTAACATTTACAATGTATAATCTGGAAACCTTTTTAAATCCACATGTGCAGTTCATTCTGTCTGCTGAGGTTGGCA
Source organism: Neostethus bicornis (assembly GCA_902685375.1). NCBI lineage: Eukaryota > Metazoa > Chordata > Actinopteri > Atheriniformes > Phallostethidae > Neostethus > Neostethus bicornis. The sequence goes on along the minus strand of LR738557.1, from coordinate 12,473,100 downwards.
GCTTCAGAGCGAAACACCTTCTCTAAAGCAGCATAAAATCTAATCTATTGAAAATAAATGCAAAAGTCAGACGTGAAATGGTGAAACTAACCTGAAAGTCTGTGACACATGCCCTCAAATTTAACATGGAAAATTAATCCAAGCTGATAAATTGTTTAGTCACAACAAGAAAAAGAAAAAGAAAAACGTAAGCATATTACATAAAAATCATTTTAAAGAGCTCATTTTTTTCCAAAAAAAATTATTGATTTGTTTAAAACATTGTAGTAGATGTATTTTTGTAATTTTTGCCAGAAGCAGTGAAATAGATGGAAGGCATGTGGAAAAAAAGAGGCTGCACAGTTTTTGCTTCTTTTCCCAGGTGGCTCCAAAGATCTGGTGGTTCATGCTTCTACCGGACATTCAACTGACAATAAACACCTTTGATGCTGACTGCTGTTGGGTTGTAAAGTTTTCACTAAACCCCCACGGTCTGGGTGTTGGGGAACACAAGCAAGCCGACTAGCTCAGATCCCCCATGACTTAATTAGTGCTCTCTGATTCTTCGCATTAGTTTACTGTATAGGAACAACTTTTATCCTTAACTGTAATCAGCTTGCCCAGAAGAATAGAACACAATAAGAAAGCTGTTTGAAGTTTTCTTTGTGTTATCTCACACTCTTCAACAAAATCCCACATCAGTTAGCCTCAGAGTATAACGCTAGGCCGGCAGGCAGCACAGTTAGAAAGAACCCACACTGTTGTGTACCTGCAGCTCCTTTTCCCCAGAGGAAGCATTGTTTTTTATGTTCCTTAATTAAAACAAGTGTTTTCAAGCTCATGGCTTCAGATGTTCAGAAAGAATTGATTCCTTTTTTTTCTGTTTGCATGTGATAACATTAACTGTAGAATTGATTTGGATCAGTTACAGTATTTGAGGTTCCGGCCTCATCGGTCTCATGAAAGTTTATTGCTTCATCAAAGAAATTATTCTTAAAGTGAATCAATTTTGTCATTCATTGCCATTTGCCTTCTTTAAAAAGATTTGAAAGAATTCTTTATGTGTCTTTATAATGCATAATTATGTAAAGTCAGACCTTATTGTGGTCTTTCAACCTTTTATTAGAAGATCATCATGACAGACTGCAGAGCTTTTATGATTCTCGTAATATTTCTTTTTAAAATGCTTTGCTCTTGTTGATGCTCAAGGTGACCACTAATTTGATGGCAATCCTCCTCATTTGTCACAATGAGTGAATGACACAATAATGACATTTAACTTAGAGAATTCAAGAGGAAAATATTTATTTGATCTTAAAAAGGATTATAATTCAGTTATTAAAACCAGTCGAATCGGTTTGGGATACGGGTATTTATCTTAGATAGAAGAGTTTGATCATGTACTTTTATATTTATTATTAAAAAGCTGCTGGTTTACTTCATTTTACTTTGGAGTTTGTCATTTTTCTCCAAAAAAGGTAAGTTTGAGAGTTTTTATTTTGTGGTTCTCAAAAAATTAAATGACTAATGCAGCAAAAAAAAAATATATATAATAATGTTCAGTAAGTTGAAGCTGATAATGTTTCTTCATGTTCACAAGAGAAACATCATCCCACAGAGTTATGAGGAAGCAGGTTTTATTCGTGGTGCAGCTCTACCATCTAGTGTCTGAAAATAAGGCAAAGAAGTCAAGTACCAAAAAGCCTTTAAGAAAAACTAATTAGTAAACAAAAAAAGGTCTAATTTTAGAATACTTACTGGTGGTTGGTGATTGTTTAATTTTATTAATCACAGTCACAATTTAAGAACTTTATTTTCAGCCAACAGTGCAAAAAGACTATCTTCTTCATTTTGCATTTCCCTTCGGTGGTCGCCACAGCCAGTCAGTTTCTTCCATCTAACCCTATCTCCTGCATCCTCTTTGGTCACGCCAATTATCTTCATGTTATCCTTCACTGAGTCCATGAACCTCCTCTTTGATCTTCCTCTAGACCTCTTTCATGGTGGTTCTAAACCCAGCATCCTTCTACCGATGTACTCTCTCTCTCTCTCTCCTCTGCACATGTCCAAACCATCTCAGTCTGGCCTCTTGAACTTTATCTCCAAAACCTCCAACATGTGCTGTTCCCCTGATATACTCATTTCTAAGGCTGTCCATCCTGTTCACTACCAGAGACATCCTCAGCATCTCCATCTTTGAAGATGGCAAAAAAAACCTATAGTTTTTCTAATTTAATTAATTTAATGACTTGTTACGTGTTCACCTGTATGTTTGAGAGTTACTATGATGAGGACGTTAAAAGTCAGACTTACTTTTAGCTGTGCAAATGATACAGACATACTGTATATTATCTTCCTTCTTCTGTCTTGCTTGAATTTTAAATAAATGGAATCTAATAGAGTATTATAGTCTATTAGTTGATAGACAATAGTCTATTAACCAGATTCGACTCCTGCATTTTACATTATGTAAAACAGACAGCCATGAACAAAAGGTTTAGTGAGGGAGAACTTGAAGATAGTTGGCGTGACTGAAGAGGATGCAGGAGATAGGGTTAGAAGGAAGAAACAGACTTGCTGTGGTGACCCCTGAAGTGATATGATGAAAGGAGAAGAAGAACCCTAATTTTTCAAAAGGTTGAGTAGGAAATCATAGAGAGGAGATTGTACAAAAACAACAGCATGGAAGCATTTTTATGTTGATTATAACCATGCCATGCTGTGTAGAATGGAAGTGTTTGGACTGCAGGTGAAAACTTCAGCTCATGTGCAAACCACTTTTACCTGCAACTGGACTCCACTTAATGTGGAACAATTTAAAATTTCAATGAGAGAGAAACAAAAAAATCTGTCTAGAGGGCTAAATTTATAAGTAATAAACTTGACTACAGATTAAAGATAGGATTCTTCTTTAAGTACAAATAAATCAACCAATTCTATCTCTTTACAGCTATGAACTTACAAAATAGAGAAGTTTGTTGAATTAAATAATTTACTTTTATTTTTCTGGAAAGTGCTTTAGATCATGTCCAGATCATTAATACAATATTCTTGTGAGGACTTTTTTTTGGATGACCTTCTATTTATTGCTTTTCAAATACACACACAAAAATATATATAATGAGAGTGAAAAACGTTTGGGTTTGTGAAGTTAGTAAAAAAAAAAAAGACTTGTCGTTTCAGGTTAAGTCTGGCAGAGGGCGCCACAGTACAAGTCTTGAGTTCTCCCGGTGCCGATGTTTGTAGATTAGTTTTAATACAAAGATCTGAATCCTGCTCTTTGAAAATTGGTGTCCTACAGATTTCACACGTTTACCTGCTGTAACAAACCTCATTATGACCAGTGAAGTTTTTAAAATTGGGTATGGGCATATATAAATGCCCATACCCAACAACAACCATTTTTACTTTGTACATCTGAGCTCAAAACAGACCATCAATATTAGATTGGGTCTAACAACCAGGAATGCGTGTTTATTTTTTAACTTTACATTCATTTAAGAAGACATAAAAATATTTATGAATTACAAACGCTTGTGTTGAGCACAATAATTCTAATTTGTGATGAGGCTTCTTCCTCCTCTTCCCTCAGTTGCCCTTTACCAAGCAATCAGGGACTTCACTGCTTCTTAGTAACAGGTAGAGTGGATCAAGCAATTGAAATATGCTAAAACCCAATAAATACATTTAAAACATGCAGAGTAAAACCATAACATTCATGCAATAAAATAATCCACCTGTGACATAAACTTAAGTCTATACTTTTTATTCTTTGGATTTGAACTCAGATACCGTTTGCATTTCTGAAGGTCAATTTTTGCCAGTGAAAATGTTTGAAAAATGGAGAATCTATTTTTTTCTTTAAAGAAACTCATCAAGGGCTCCATTTCCAGGACATGAAAGTGAGACATGTGTGCTACAATGTCATCAATTTGACTGATTTTGTTCTAAACAAGTCAAATACTTGTCATTAGTACACAATGTCCTGGTGAAGAAGCAGAAAACATATTCATCTTGTAGGAATGCACAGGGAGCAAATCCACACATTCTCCTAACAAACTATCTCCTGCCTGCATGTTTGTTGGAGGTTGCACTGAACAACTTGTCTTTACCTGTTCACTGAGATACAAACTGGTGAAGAATCTGTTTTTGATTTTGTTTTTCTTTGCATCCCCTGAATTTGTTATGTCCAACTTTGGAGAACAAGACAGAATCTTCAAAACCACAGATGGACCAGTCCAGAAGGATGAGCTTTCATACTGGTTAATCAAATGGGCTTATGGAATGGATACATAAAGAGGAAAATAAGATTAGACAACACACTGAAATAGGGGAAAAAAAACTTGTTTGTTCAACCTTCAATGGCTCTTATGTTTTTGGCGTTTTAAATCCATTTAAAGGGATTCACAAATAATTCAGTTTTACCTTTGCATTTAACATCTGAATATTATCCATCACAGTAATAAGTGAATTTGTTAGGACGAGATGATTTTCTGACAAATTTTAAAGCAAAAAAAGAAAAAGGAAGCAATGTTGCACAATCTTGTAAGCCATCCAAAATAAACCAGATTAACTATTCAGTAAATCTTTTACCTGTATTGATTGTGCAATTTTACATTTACACAAGAGGAAGAAGCAATCAAAGGAACTCTTTTAATTTAACTTTAAAAAAAACAATCATCTTTGCATTTAGGATATTTAGCAGAAATGAACAATAAGTCAACTTAAATCAAGAGAAAAAAAATTCAGAATGCTTCATTTTTATTTTGAAGCAACAATAAATAAATAAAAAACATAACTAAAATCTTTTTGAAAAAGAACGTTTATTAATTTAACAAGCATACAAAACAACAAATCATATTTTCAACTACTAATGCAGTTTCAGTGCAATTTCAAAATATACATTTTCAGCATGTTAATCAGTTATTCACATCAAAAACAGCCTTTTAAATAGTTTCTACTTATCAATTTTCATCTATAACTTGACAAATGTCCTAACCAGAGGAAGATTGTTTGTGAACCCTTAATGAGGTCAAACTGTACGCAACCAGTCTTTTTTTAAAAAAAGTACAAAACTAAGCACTGCACAGAAAGAAAAATTAAATATATAACTAGAAGTGGACTTTTTACAACATAATATAACCTAGAGCATTTGTAAACCAGTTTGTAAAAACAGAATAAAAACACACACAATGTGGTTGGATTTAACAAATACCTTATCAGTGATTTTTTTTCCCCCAATTTGCACACACTGTTCATTATAAAAAATAAACTAAGACTCTCTGCTGTGGTAATGTTTTTGTGATTGAACATTTCAGCAACAAAAATCTACTTTTATCTTCTGCTCTTTCTGGTTTTACATTCCATTTTTTCCCTCATATTAATACAAGTTAATGATTTTCATTCACTAAGACACTACTGTACATATTAATAATAACGGTGGAACACAGCTGCAGGATGTTCACCAGGTTAGATACATTCAGCAGTGTTGACATTTCATTAGTAGTTCATTGTCTGCCATTACAACATTAGTAAAGCTAAAAACTTTTTGGGTTGTGAGCTTTACTTTCTACTGTTGTGTTCCATCTTGGAGCAAAATGGAAAATACAAAATCCAATATTTAAAGTGACAAAAAAATAAATCCCCAACTATTCATTTAGGTTGAATTATAAATTAAATACTGATATGTTTACTCATTCTTTGGGGTTCACCTTTTTGTCTCTGTGTGCTATTGGTATGCTTAAATATAACAAAGGTGCAAGAAAAACACCTTCAAATTTGATATTTGTATGACACTTTTTTAAGCTTAAAAGTTCTTATCAGATAGTTAAAAGTCTGTTATACTCTATTTTTCCTATTTTGTCATTTGTAATTTCTGCCGTTTGTTTAAATAAATAATAATTAAAAAAAATCATATCTCATTAAATTGAATCTAGGAACCGTTTTAGAATTTTCACAAAAATCAAAATCCCAGATTAGTAGATTAGTACGATTAACTGCAATAGACTGTGTTTGTGGTTAAATACACGTTACTGTCATCACAAGTGTAATAAACACTGTATTAGCATCAACGATATATGCCATGGTCGTACGGTACCATAAATATGCTCTTTAAAAAGCGAGATACTTGTAGAATATCATTCAATAATTGTGCCATTTCCCTAATGAGGGCTAAAATGCACTCAAGGTTTCATTCATTACCCAGCCACACAGTGAGAATATAATCCATTAAGACATAATGAATGATGGACATTTCTATTATTACAGCATTTTTTTTTGTATAGAATATACAGGAATTGTCATTAACAAAAGGTGCAATAATATGGTCTCTTCTTCATACAAAAAAAAAAAACAAAACAACCTGATTCAACATAAACAAGCACGTCATTCGTATTCAAGTCCCACTTTCTCATCACACCAAACCATAAACACTTCATGAAAACGATTAAAAATAAAAGCTCAAGAAACCAAACCGCTTTGGACTTAAAAGTCCAGTTGTTTGTTAAATTAAGTTTATCCAGGCTGCATGTTTTATGATAGCCTGTAATATTCACAAAAGGAGTAAAAAGAGTTTCTTTTTTTTTTTTGTGAATGTGTGTTTCTGTGCTTTTGTCGGGGAGCAGTAAAGGCGAAAAGGTAATTCAACACTCAACTAAAAGAACCAAAACTTTTGGAACATGTGTTCATGGCTACATCCCATCATTGATCAAACTTCAGGTTTCCTGTCACATATGTTCAAGATAAAACACCTTCTGGGATGTCAAGGTTTGACATATAGCCTGAAACAGCATCCATACAGCAGAATAAAACATGGTCGGGATGAATACTGGATTCTGATTGGCTGCAGGGTGTTCATTGTTTTTGCACAATGTACACCTTGAGAAGACGTTCGGATCAACCCCCCTCAGCCCTCAATATTATTACATCCTTTAAGTAACCATAACAACAGAAGCTTGAAATGTTACTGTAATTTTTATGATTATTTACTCAGTGATAATAACATAGAACAAATAAATTATTTGTTTTGGTTTTTTTTGGGGGGGTGGGGCTGTGGAGCGGGGAATTTAACAACATCTTCTGGAACAAAAACAAGTGGTAAGAGATGTCCTTTCCCTTTGAAATTATACTTTTTTTCCCCACTCTGTAGCTGTTACCTACAAACACCAACAGAGGCGGTGGCTCGGTGGTAGAGCATTCGCCCTTGGACCAGAAGTTAACCGGAAGTCCACGGGTTCAATTCCCACTGAGTTCATGTCTAGTGTCCTTGGAGAAGACACCTTCCCCCCTTCGTTTTTCCTACAATTGGCGCCATCATGGCAGCCTGCTGCAGTGCAATGCAGCACACAAATTTCCCCGGTGAGGGATCAATAAAGTATACATTATTATTTTTATTATTATAAATTAAATATTTGTAATCAATTAAATATTCCTTTGTTTTTTTAAATGACCATGGTATTACGCCTTCTCTGTCACACATGTTTAATGCTGAATTACCCTTCAATACTCCTTTTGTTTCACCCTCTGCAACCCGGCATGGTTTCTACAGTTTTTTCAAACACCAATACTTACACATCAAACTTCAAGTGCTTTATAACTTTTTTTTTTTTTTTTTTTTTAACTTTCTACCTAATGCACTCCTCTTCTGATGGGCTTTCTGAGTCTTCATTCTCACTGTCGTCTAATTCAGGTAGATCTCCCCACAAGAGCAAATTCAGACCTGTGGATAAATTTGAAGAAGTTACACGAGAACAAAACAGACAAACTTTGTTGCTTTTATTGAAGAGCAAAGAACAAACTGACCTGTTGCGTCGAGTCTATTGAGAGTAGATACAGCATCACTATTGAACATCCAGAAATGGCCATTGTTACAGGATAGCAAGCATGGTTTGCAGGGGGCCACCACATGATAACCCACAACATTGCCACTGGAAATAGAGAATGAAGAAGAAAAACACAGTCAGCATTTTGGTAGGGGCACTTTTGAAAATGCTGACTCAAATAGTGCTTATCTGGTGTCTAACAGGTTTGTTTTTACCCTGGGTGCAACAACAAAAGCCAGCAAACACAAAAGAGATCTAAACCCCCTTCTGCAGCAATAGATCATACATACGTCTATACTTCTTTTAAACTAGAGATCTGACCATGGGTGATTTTATATTTGATTGTATATAAAACTTTCTATTCCGTAGGATCAAGAGATCATACTTTAGTAAACACTGACATGTGTAACAGGTTTACTCACCATTTCAGACAAGCAATGTCTCTAAGTTTGCACCTGCAGCTTTCTGTAGAATAGCAGCTGGCCACAAAATCAACAGTCCTAGAGGTGTATTCAAAGAAAGACCACATCAGTAAAAAATGGAAGGAAATTACATTTTGATCTTTGTTAGAACAGCTTTTATAATTTAATTATGTCCAGTGGATCTACAAACACCCTGCAGCTCAGAAACAACAACAAAACAAAGGTTAGCATCACTGCTAACACAGTTAGCACCCACCTATTTGGAGGTATATCGGTAGAAAACAGCTCAACTTCTGTGTCTGCGAGCAGCACTGCTTTCATTCCTCTTGTGCAGAGTAAACTCTCACAAAATATACAATTAACCTGAGCCACGCATTTGTTTTTAAAATTAGCGTTGGATGTAGACATCTCGGTTGAGATCAAATTAACAAAATCTTCTTGTCTTTCTGTCCACAACCAGCAAAATATCCACTGTTTATAATTAGATTGTGTTAAACTTGTTAGATTTTTACGAATTGGTTTTGTTTTTAGCAAAGTTTACCAGCTGCAGCTCCAATGTCCTTGTGCAAACGTTAGCTTCTTCTTCTTCGCGACAGAACGTTAACGTTAGCAGATTATCAACTAATCCGGAATGAAATGTTTAACTGGAAACTGCTCAAACTAAATCACAATGAAACCACACATTTACGAGAAATCGACTCGGTTTCCCAGTTCAGCCATACGAGTGCGATTAACAGCTAACCAAGTAGCTGCTGTCAGCTTTGTTCACAACTTCCTGATATTTAAAACACTTCCTGAAATATCTTTAAAAGACCAAAAGCCTCATTCTGATTGGATACTTTGACACAAACTCTAACACTGATTGGTTAAAAATTTTGAGTCTGACGCTTTTTCCAAGCAGTTATTGGTGTAAATTTGTGTCATTTAAAGAAAACCCCACCAATAGTGATTAGGGATATAGTTTCATGAGGCGGGGATTGTCCATAAAAAGTTTTTATAAAGATATTTTTTAACAAATAACCCTTTTAAATGACCTCATTTTAATTCATAATTATTTCAACTGTATTTTGCTGTAAAACCAAGTATTATTTTTAAATTTTATTAAAAAAAATTTAAATAATAAAAAAATAATTTAGTAGAGATTAAATTTTTCCCATAGCTCGTTTTTTTATTCTTCACCGAGTAGGAGGATCTAACAATGAGCTGTTGTTTATCTTTAAACAGATTTTTGTGTAATTTTTTGTTTTATTCAAAAGATAATAATATCAAAACAAATAACGCTAAATTATGCCAAACAAATGTAAATAAATGACACAAAATTACATTTTTTTAGAATCATTTTTTATCTTGCTTCAGAATTCTGTTCTATGTTTGTGAAGTTTTGTCTTCTAAGTTGGAAACTAAAATAAAACTAAAAAGAGCAATCATATTTGATCCCCAATAAAATCCTTCTGGATTGGCTATAAATCAGTTGGATTGCTCATTTGAATGAAGTTTGGAAGTTTCTTTACCTTCACCCACTCCATCAGCACTTGGTTTCCTCTATCTCACTTCAGAAGAAGGGGGGAGAAGAGAGCAGTTTAGTTCAGTCAGACAAGCAAGCGTTTGGCCAGCACAGAGAATCAGACCATTTGGTTAGCTTTTCAACCATTTTACCAAAAGCTAAACCACAAGTAGTGTTTGTTTAGTTGTGTTTTTCTAAGAAGGGAATGAGTCTTCATTCACTTGAAGTTATTTGCTCCATAACCGGTTTTGAGGTGTCGTTGAGGCGGATTCAGCAGCACAATGCGCCCTGAGTGAGTGAGCGCAGCCAGGGAGACAATACGGACACGCGGAGGACCTGCGATCCCTCATTTCCCCTCAAATCCTTCTTCCAGGGGGACATTTTGTTTCACCCACGACTGATTTACTGAACAACTGAGAGAAAATTGACTTCCCGGCTGATTTAAAAAAAAAAGGATCAGTGGTTTGATCTCCAAAGTTAGCCATGACGTCTCCAGCCAAATTCCGTAAGGACAAGGAGATTGTGGCCGAATATGAAACTCAAGTTAAAGGTAAAAGTTTTTAAATGTCTCCTAGTATTGTAAAGACAGCGCATGTGTGAGTAAATTCACATCAAATCTGTGCTTCCTTAGTGAGAAGCGTGTTTTCTTTCATTTTGGATGATTGCGTTTCTCCCTTCCCTCTTCCTCTCTCCTCTCCTACAGCCTGCTTTCAGATCACTAAGAATTCATCAAGGTTAATTACCAGTAATGCAGACAATTGCAAGTCAATGATATTAAAATAATTCCAGCAGTATCTAAGGATGCACATGATTCATGAAGCGCATTATAAGGCGCAGGCAAGCTAACAAAGGCAGGGAAAAAACGCGCAAAAAAAGGAGAAAAAAAAATGAGTGGTGCTGTCCATATGTGGAATCAGCAGTGCTGGGGGGGAGTAGGAGAAGGTGATGTGGTGTAGACTATCCAGGAGGTTTCGACATTGAGCAGAGCTGGGCGTTTTCTTTCCTTCTGTCTGTCTGAGCTACTGTCGTTCATTCATGTGTAAAACGCAAATGTGTAATAAATGATCCATTTGAGTGAAGCCTCATTCATTGATCTGACTCCTCAGGGCTCACAAGGGCAAAGGAGACCAACCCTAATGGGGGGATAGGTTTTTAATTGTTAAATAGAAGCCTTTAGATGTGAACTATTTCCTGGCTGAATGGTGTTAGTGGGATTTTTTTTTTCCCACCACCTCCCCTGTCTCTAGGCAGGTATAGTTGTTCATTTGAAAGTGTGACCCGAATGCTTATCACATCTGGTTGGTAATCTGGTTCATATATACAGTTAGAGAAGAGAGGGAGAGACTGAGATGATGAAGAGGGTGGGTTGGGAATGTTTTCCTCTCAAGTGAGCTGCATGTTTGCTCTGCTGCTGCAGTGCCAGATGCTTTGATAAGATGGGCCACTGCTTGCCTCATCACTCCCTTTTCACACTTTCATTTAACAGGAATTCATTGTCCTTTTCCAGATCATTAAGAAATGCTTCTGATTTCCAGTTTATCTGCAGTGCACCGAAAAAAAAAAAGCAGAAACCTTACAACTGGATTTATAATTGCTATCAAATTGGAATTTCATATTCAGACATGCATGAGCGAGAAAATTAAAGCTGAAGTTTATGATTAAATTGTTTTAGCATTTATTAAAGTCTCAACAACTTTCTAGAATAAAATCACCATGTTTTTTAGAGAAATTGTCATTTAGTTGCAATCAAATGTGAAATTAATTTGATCCCTCAAACCATGTTCCTAAAAGCAAGCGTTAAAACTTCTTATTAACATTAATTTTATGTACCATTTATCCATTTTGGGGTCACCGGGTGCCTGAGTCTATCCATAGTAGTCACCTCAAACAGGTCACCAGTCCGTTGCCGAGTCACACAGGCTCAGCCATTAACTTCATATGTTTTCTTTTTAAATAATCTTTGATACAGTTCAAATAGATGTGTGATTTTGTGGTAGATATTACTCAGTTTTTGCTTTAAAAAAAAGATTTATAAACTTTTTTGTTCCTGTCCACTAAACTAAGAGATACTAAAACTCCCCCAAACTTTCAACTACCCCTTTTCTTTATCCCTCTACTTTTCTTCCAACTAAATGAATGATCAGATTACTAATCAGATCTGTTGAGCATTGAGGTCAGTCTTTCAAATGAACCACCATGCCTTCTACTGGTTTCTGTGCCCATGTGAAAGCTCCAGGAACATTAGTGATGTTGTCTCTTTCTCTTTTTAGACTGCCATGCCTGGCAGCTTGCGTAAAGCTTCTCATCGGTGCTGCATTGTGAGGTCTGTCTACTATGTTTGTCAGACTGTGGACTTAATGTTTGTCCATCGACCCTCTGCATTGATTTCTTCTGTCAGTTACTCTACTTCTCCCCATGGACCAGCTATACTTTGCACAACGTTCACATATGCTCTTCATTTGTACATGAAGTTCTGGAATGAACAAATGAAAATGTAAATGTGTGTATTCAGATGGTTGTTGATGGGTTCATTTTTTAAAAAGAAGTGGTGATGTTGATGTGACAATCTCAGCAAGTTGATTTTTCAAGGTGAGACCAACTAACAATCCTGTGTGAGGTTTTGAAATAGACACTATGTAATTAAAAAAAAACAACTTAATGTGGAATATCTGACTGTTTTCAGTCTTTACACCGTTTCTTCTTGTTCTTTTAGCCAACAGGAACTCGTACACCCATACTTCTTTTTGCTGAAACAAAACATTTAGAACGGACTTTTTAGGTTGCAGTCATGCATTTCAGCCGTTATGCACATATGGAGGAATATAATAAAACTGTTTAAGAGCATTTTTTAAATGTTCAACTCCTTCCTACAGTCATGACAGTCTTTTCACGTGTAACAAACCATCACCGAAATGGGCATAGATGGGTAGGTAGATACACTGAATTCCAACTTATGCAAATGAGATTTTTCTGTAGAGGTTTCTGCAGAAACACCCTAATTGTTCCTAATGGTGGCTGACACCTTGCATGGCAGCTTCTGCCAGCAGGTATGAATGTGTGTGTATACGAGTGAATGTGAGCTACACTCTAAAGCACGTTGAATGTAGACACAGGTAGAAAAACGCTATATAAGTAAAGTCCATTTCTCATTTATGAAAGATAACCTGTTGAAGGGATCTCTCGCTGGATCGATTTGCTGCCGAGTGTGAAGCGGCCGGGATGGGAATTAGCGCCTCCAAATCCGAGACCATGGTCCTCGCCCGGAAAAGGATGGAATGCCCCTTGCGGGTCAGGGACAGGGTCCTGCCCCAAGTGGAGGAGTTTAAGTATCTCGGGGTCTTGTTCACGAGTGGGGGAAAGATGGAGCGGGAGATCGACAGGCGGATTGGTGTGGCGTCAGCAATAACTAGGACGCTGCATCGGTCCGTCGTGGTATAGAGAGAGCTGAGCCGAAAAGCAAACCTCTCGATTTGCTTGGTTCAAAGTGCACATTGTGGATTTAAATATTTTTACGATCTACGTTCCAACCCTCACCTATGGTCACCAGCTGTGGGTGGTGACCGAAAGAATGAGATCGCGGGTACAAGCGGCCGAAATGAGCTTCCTCCACAGGGTGGCTGGGCTCTCACTCAGAGATCGGGTGAGGAGCTCTGCCATCCGGGAGGAGCTCGGTGTCGAGCCGCTCCTCCTCTAGGTAGGAGCCCGATGGGGTGGTTCGGGCATCTGGTCGGGATGCCCCCCCCGAGCGCCTCGCAGGCGAGGTGTTTTGGGCACGTCCCACCGGGAGGAGACCAAGGGGCAGACCCCGGACCCGCTGGAGAGACTATGTCTCACGGCTGGCCGCGGAATGACTTGGGATCCTTCCGGGTGAGTTGGAGGATGCAGCCGGGGAGAGAGAGGCCTGGGCTACCCGTTTGAGGCTGTTGCCCCTGCGACCCAACCCCGGAACAAGCGGAAGATGACGGAACGGAACCTGTTGAAGTTTGTTGTAGCCAGTGGATTTAATGTCCTAAATTGTGGCATTTAGAAAATGGCAAGAATTGTCTATAGCCGCATTCACAAATTTACTGTATCGAATATCATAGGTCTGGAAAACCCATATTCTGAGTGATTGTCTAAGGCAGGGTTTTGCAATCCTAACAATCTTTAGAGCTATTTTGAACTAGTCTATAACCCCAAATATTATATCGCCAGCATGGGGGAAAAATAACCTCACTTTTTACTGTGAAAAACATTAGTTCTTAAAATAAAGTCGGTGTTAATGTGAGCTATTAAGAAGGTGAAAAAGGCCGGTAATAGCTCTAGGGCTAGAGGTTGCAGACTCCTTGCCTGGGGTGATAAATACTGTCACACACTTGACACTTTTTACCGGATCACTGTCCTGGAATCCTCCCTCTTTACTCACTGAGTTATTTTCTGTGTGAGCTGCTCAACCGTGCTTTAGCCAGAGTTAGCAGGGTGAACTGAATTCACCTTACTGTTTAAATTTTAATTGAATTAGTAGTACTGAATGAAGCTATGTCCCCAGCGCCATGTGAAAAACTCAAGCAGCAGACATTACATATGACTAGAGAAATGTTTTTTTCCCCTCAAAGAGCTGAAATACTAGAAACATCCTGGAACCACTTTTTAAAACATTTGTAATTGTGAATGACAGTAGGCATCCCTGTTTGTATCTGCTACATGATTTTGATAGAGATTAGTGGAAAAAAATTAAATCAGACCCAAATGTAGGCCTGTTGACAAGTATACAGAGCTACCAGATAAACAGTAGATTTGGAAACATGGAGTATAATCGTGATCACTCTCCTTTCAAGTCCCCACCTTATTACACCGTTTTATTTCAAGCCTTGGGAAATGTTTTTATAAAAAACTAGAGGGCGGTGAGTCAAAAAAAAAAAGTTTGATGGTCATTTTATTTTTGTAGTTCACTTTGGCTCAGCGCTTCAGCATCTGCTCATGTTTTACACATCTGTAAATGTTCAGAAGTGGGGCCTTTGTTGCCTCTTACAATGTGCTTTGATGAAGGTATTCTGAGAAATACAAAAAAAAGTCAGAATGACCGTGCAGTCTGGCCATGTGCTGAATGAAAAGTTTACTTTTATGTCACAACCCAACAATGGAGATTGTTTGCAAAAAATATTAAAGGATTGTGGCCTGTAATGACTTTCCAGCCTCATTCAGCTGAAATGATGTTGATGTGAATTTCTGATGGGAGTAAAGTGAAGCTGTGGTTGCTACGTGTACAATACTATGTTTACAAGGCAGCTAAAGAAACATATGATTTCAGTTAAATGAGTGCATTCACGTGCGTACAATGACTCTTTGCAGTGTGTTTGTTTTTGGTGAAGCTCTGGGATTAGCTGTTATACTATTTATCTACAATTGTTAGTGGATTGTTTATCATTTTCTTTTTTTCTCTTCTTTAAGAAGAAATTTCCTATTTAGTTAATACATAGTGTGAAGGTTTCTCCCCAAAAGGCTGCTGTCCTGAAATTTTCAACGTGTCTCTGCTCTAACTTATTTTAAATTGACAGCCTATGGAGTTCAGCACAATAACTCAATAATGTGTTGATGCAGAAGAACTCTGAAAAACTCCAGAATTACCGCCATTGAGGCATGAAGTTAGACACTCTTCATGTAGAGAAGTAATAGAGAAAGTATAAATTGCTAGTATCGTAGAAAGGATTTCAAAGTTGTCTTCTGGACAGTGTATTTGATGATCGAGACATTTCGACTTCTATCCAGAAATCATTTCCAATCTGACTGATATGAACTGATTCTATTTATACAGTATACTACCCTGAGTTAGCCCGACGAAAATGATTTCCGGATGGAAGTCGAAACGTCTCGATCATCAAATACACTATCCAGATACAACTTTGAAAACCTTTCTTTGATAGATCACCCCTGGATGAATGAGGGATTACACAGATTTATAATTTGCTAGCCATGCTTGTGAAATACTTATCAAAAACAATTTTGGCTATTTAGTTAGATGAATCAATACCTAATTCCACAGTGGTGCTGTTACCTTACTGTATATGTGTTTGTGTGTGTGTGTTCATGTTTGTGTAATTGGGCAGCAGAGTCTTGAATCCTGAGACTTTGTATGCTCAGGGAAAATGCTGACGGAGGTTAAATAATCACTCAGGAAGGATGTTTGTGTGAACTGGAACACACAAGGATCATACAGGAGTGTGTGAAGCTTCCTGTTTAGGTTTACAGTTTTGTGTCTGGCTAAAAGAATAAACACAACACATCAATGTGGGGTAGTTGTGTTTGACTGTGAAGTTTCCCCCTTTTTTTAAAACTTAAAATAATACATAGGAACTGGCTTTTTGTTAAAGGAAATAAAATCCTTTTGTCACTTCACCCTATTTTAAAAAGAAGCCTGATTTGGAACAATGTGTTCTCAAGCAGGCGTCTCGCTGTTCTTTGTGTTTTGTGCGTAGGCGCTCAGTTAGACTCACTTTGTGCTGTGTCAGCACTTGATGTGACAAGGCTGAAAATTCTCATTGATTTTCAGTTTTCATGTAGCTGTTTTACTTCTTATTCGTCACCGTTCAATATACTAACTTAATGCAGCACCTGAGAGAAAACATCTAGCTTTATATTTAGTGAGCCCAAATGTGCTGATTCAACACAAATGTAGAGAAACTGAGCTGGCCTTTTAAAGTCACTGAGTGTGTTATTGCAGTTAGATGGAGAAGTCTGCATGATCTCCTACATCCAGGTTATAGTTGACTAAGAGATAACGAAGGAATGGCTCCTGCCACACTGGTATGTAAACGGGTGCAGGGATGCAGATACCATCAGATCCTAGAGATACCTGCATAGTTATGCAAAATATGTTGTAAAAAAGAAGATAATAAAATATTGAGAAAAGAAAACCCCGTTTGAAGTTAGATTTTTACCTGGTTTGCATAGTTGCTAGATGATCCAGACGCTGCCATTGGGCAACAGATGTTTGGTCTGCCCTAATTGGCTTGTCCTTAAAACTTCAGCAGCCACCAACAAATCTGCTCAATGTGGATAGTGCTAAGACTTCTACATTACAACAAGTGTGTGTAGGTGCACCCATGGGAGGCTTCTTTGTACGAACAGTTGATGAGTCGCCACTGGCAGTTGCATATTGAAGCCAAAGCCAGACATAAATACAAAAACCTGGGATTTACTTTTACCTGCTGCAGTTTTTTTTTTTGCATAATGTCAACAGTCACATTCCACACAGACAGTTGGTGTTTGTGAGATAATGAAGATGAACAACATTGCATTGGAGATGTTCCTGCATGTTTGATTTGCATTGAAGTGTGGTCAGTATGGTTTCAATTTTACTATTTCTTTTTCTTATGGAACACATCAATTCTTTTTTATGTAGTGCAGAACCAAAGGCAATAAATATACATTTCTGGAGTCTATTAGTTCAGTTTTGTTTTTTTTTACCTTACGGGGAATGCTGAGGAAAAAGGAAGGAGGAAAGATTATAGAAAAAAAGTGGATAAAGATATAGAGGGGGAGAGGAGGACAAAGTTAAGTGATAATCTGTAGTTACAATATTAAGCATCACAACCAAATTGCTGAATTATAAGGAGAAAAAAAATATACAAACAACAATTTAAACTAGAGATAGAGCTGACACATAAAACAAAACCTTTTATATCAAATTATGTAAAACACAAACTCATGTTACTAAAGCTATACCAATATTGGTTGGGAGCAAGGAACATAGTGGACAGTAAACAATGTGGCACAATGTGCGTGTGTAAGTGAAAGTACATGCATGCTGCTGAAGCAGACCACGTGCCTATTAGGGGTAACAAATCTTCCCCAACCCCAAAAAGACCAAAACTGGGAAGGAAGAGACACATGCAACCCAGGCCCGCATTCATCGCAATGCCGGAACCCTGAGGCCAAGCAGAGGAAGCCGCCCCACCAGGTGCAGAAGAAATGCCCTGCAAGAGTCCCCCTGCACCAAGGGTCACGGGAGTCTCCAATGGCAGGACTCCCAGGCTACTTATTAGTGCTGTTTTTGATTATGCAAAATTTTCATTAAAGACTTCTTGAATGTGCAGCAGCTTAGAAAACGTGCACTCAATCAATAACAAACCTTTCCACACTTCATACAATTTTCTGGCATCAACTCTTGTCATTTGTTTAATGGTCTGAAGTAGCAAGAAAGAACTTTAGTTAAAGTTGATATGGAAGATCTTTATCGATTATATTTTCTCTATATTACTGTGATCTGCCTTCCCTGCTTGGACTCATGCACATTTTTGTGGTTCCGGATATGAGGCATTAAAAATGTCAACTAACAAAAACCATTTGCCTAAGTGTTGAAATCTTGACGGTGTTGTTTGGTATGAAAATATAAAATTGCAAATGCCTGCCAAGTCTAATCAAGTTAGCTTCACATTGAGATTTTCTCCAGTGTTACTGATTGCAGGAAGAATCTGTCTGACACTATTACACCTCATCCATCTAAAACTGTTAAACTATTCATACAGCAATTCTCATATGACCCTGCATCTTCACCACACCTTGACTCTTAACATTTTCAGCTGTCATTGGGAGACTCAACTCATTGCAGAGAAAAGATTCTTCACCATGGCAGGCTTCAGGGTGTGTGTAAAAGAAATCAAATGCAGATAAAATGCATTTATAGCACCTATTGGCTAAATAAATTGTCAAAATGTGTGTGGTTTTTTTTTTTAACTCAAGTTATTTTTTATCACAAATTAGTTGGATCAATTTTTTATTACAATGGGATTTTTTTGCTGTAATTCACAGAGTTTAAACACATCCCAAAATGTTTAATTATCACCTTTTAATTAAGAAGAATCACATCACATCAGGCTAGTGTGTCTTTCCACTGAAGACCAAGGAAAGATGTCTGAGTGTGCATATGAGAACATCCTTTTAAAAAAAAAGACTCTAATCTAAATAAAGCCAAGCAGGTTTGAGACAAAGCTTTGTCATATCCTTCGTAAAACAATCAATAGGAGAGCAGTTGCCCGGCTGTAAATAAATATGAGTGAAGCACAACAGCAGAAAGGTCGGCTAAAACTCCCCAGGGGTGTGAGAGGAAACAGGTTGTTTGAACAGCCCTCTGACTGGCCAAAGCAGAAAAAGCAAAGGCTCCAACGAAGGGGTGGAAAAAAAGTGGAATAAGGAGGATATAAAAAAAATCCCCAACTTACGCTTTGGTATGCAAATAAGAAAAACTATGTACGTTTTCTCACATCTCCATCTCTTCCTATCTCCTTCCTCCTCCATCAGCAGCTTCTCTCAACATGCAGGCACAGTTGGTTGCTAGGGTTACAGAATTGCCCCCATTTTTTTCTAGATTTGTGTGGAGCAGAGGGAAATGAGAGAATATTGTAAATTTGCTTCCCCTGTAGGTTCTGGCTAATCAAGTTAACACCAAACACACATTCACTCCCTTTCCTTTTATTTATAACCCTAATAGATGTCTTTTTCCTCTCTTTCTCACATTGACATTTTTTTTCTCAGTTTTTTAAAAATCTTATATTACATACTTTTTTTCTGTCTTTCTCACTTGTTTTTCTCCATCTTCTCCTTAGCTGTGGAATGGCATGCCAAATAACTGTATGAAATGAGGAGAAACTAATTCAGAGGGAAAAAAAACCCCACAAAATATTGCTGTTGTGTTCTGATAATTCTGTAATCTATTGTTAATATTTAAAGACAGATAATCATTAAAGTTCAGAGCACATTTTCTGATGCTACATGCAGATTGATTTTTATTTTATAGTACATTTTTAATTATATTTTTATTCTATTTTGATAGATTTTATGTTTGATGTTGCACACTATATTAAAGCAAGTTCCCTGTCTGAGAATTTTCATTGACAATGCCAATAAATATTTCTTGATTCCTTGCTTTCTGATCTTTGTAAATGGGTCAGCAGAGGGTATTTGTGATGTGCCAATATGGATGAAGTAAATAGCTGTATTGTGACAAGTTGGTTTTTTTTCTCCCTGAAACACAGCGGTCACAGCAGAATGGGAGTCTTGCTCAGGTTCACACCTCTCTTAATGCTGTTTTAATGAAGCCATTCATCAACTCTTCTGAGCTAAATCTGCATCATTTAAACATACGCAGCCTCCTGTTTTATCTTTTCTTTAATAGAAATGAGTGTAAGTACACAATGTACTCCCCCCTTTGATTGCTTTGTTTATGTATCAGTACTGTTTTGGATTTTCCCAACCTCACAACTGGACCCGTGATGACTTTCCTAATTCACCCCCTTAAAATTCCAGCTCGCTTCTTGTGGCTAATCTAAAATGCTGAGTAGTGCCTTTGCTTTAGATCCACATTGGTTCAGCAGAATTTTTTTCTCATTTCCATCATACTTGTATCTCATCGCCACTGAAAAGACAAGCATCCCTCGCTCTCTCATCACACCTTGAATCCTTAAAATCTCACTACTGAAATTTTTTTTAACTGAGTCCATCTCTGTTAATTGCTGTGCAACATGTGTTTAGGTACTGTATGTGCTAACATCTACTTTAACTGGTGGGTACATTGTTTAAGTTAACTTGGAATCTAGTAATGGAAAGTACAATATGCGTTCAGATATTACCTCCCATGTTCAAATTATGTTTAAACTGTTAATTGTAGATGGCGTTACTCTTTGCAGATGTGGAAAAAATCCTGCATGGATTCAGGACAAAAGAAACAGAGTAATTTATAGTGTAACATTTTTTTTTAATTATTATTTGGTTATAAAAGGTTTGGAACTAAGTCTTAAGTCTATTTTCAGATTCTGACCGGGTGTTGTTTGTTAGATCATCTTGGATTTCTTGTATACTTCAACTTGCCATCCCAGCATGATGGCGTACCTGGTGTGAATCCACCTGCTGTTATACACAACTTACCTGCAGCACACTTTATACTTAAGCTGTCAGAAACCAGAGGGATGCTCTAGTACCTGAGGTCTTGTTTTTAAACTCACTACAGGAGTTTGTTCCCTTACTGGGGGTAACAAAGGTATAAACAAGTTTGTATGCTCTTCATTTATGAATGCTGAAGTGTGCCCTGAGGCTGAGGGACATGTACTGACTTTACATACAATCACCAGGGGACAGGGAGTTCATCATAGCTGTGCTCAACAGTTTACACATATTCACATCTTAGTATTCATTATTACACCTTCATTACTAAGCTGTAGTGATGGAGAAATGCTATGCAACAAATCCCCAAAGATGTTCTGGAACTGTGTAATAATTTCTGCTTTTAGGATTCGGATCTCGCTCAAGACATCTGATTTAAATAAAAAAAAAAGGACATCCTTAACAGGAAGTTTCATTATAGCATGAGCTTGTTAATCCTTAGTTTAAATCAGATGTGTTCAAGCACGAAACATAAAACCAGCAGGACAGCGATCCTTCAGGGACTTAAGTTTGACATTTGTGTAAAAAGGAAACAACTTGCTGAATTTCCAAACCATCATCATGTTTTCACTCATTTTTAAATAGAAAATTTAAGACTTCAAGGTGAAAGTTTTCAATATGGTTTTGGAGATTTTTGTTCTGTTTAACTCAAGGTTTGTTTATTGATTTTTCTCTTTTATTCCAACTGTTTTTAAATATTTTTTTTGTTGGTATGATAAAGTTGTTAAAATTGGAGTTACCAGTCAGCTTTGTGCACTCACTGGCTGTAATTATGTGCCTATAATTTACAGCAATGAAAAATAATACCAAAGAGAAGGAGTGCTTAAATTGCATAAAACAAGACGTCTATGTTAGTATGTTCATAACAGATGAAAAAAGGAAAAGTGACCATAAATCAGCATTCCTTTTTTACTTGAACAATGTTCTTAAAGTAGTGTACAGAGTCAGGTGGATTTAAAATGGGGACATGTCTCATGGTGCATATTAGACATAAGAATGTTTTTCTACAAGTTTTGTTATTGCAATGTCAAATGTAATTATAGTCATCCACTTGCTTGGTTAGTAGTTAGATTTTGGTCTGGCTACCCCCGCCGGGGGCTATTATGTTCCTCTGTTCATGCTTGTGATTGATAGGGAAATCTTTCTGTCATTTCCTCTCCTTGTGCTCCGAGCCTGGAGAGGAGTGTAAAGACCATGTGCCTGTCTGCACTGTGGGATACCCCTCTCAGATTACCACCGTCACCCATCCCCTGACCCTCCCTACGTTGTCCTCCTCCCCTTGCACATTCCAACTCAGTCCATGTGCTTCAAACTAAGTGGAAATGTGAACATCCTAACCTTGGTTCATGCACATACACATACCATTCCTGCTGTTCAGCAGTCCATGCAGGACAGAAGTTTCACACTGTACGAGGTAGTGCACTGTATGTTGCATTACTTAATTAAACTGTATGTTGCATTATTTAATTTAATTACTTCTAAGTGAAGGACAAGAAGGAAATGAGCTCTTGCCCAGATCTGTGTTAGGTTGAAAGTTGAAACCAAGAAGTTCCTCTTTTAACGAGCAACATGTCCTAACTGTCAGACTGATGGGGATTTTGACAAAGAGAGGTATAAACATCAAGAGGGGGGATGTGCTTTTGCACAAAGATCCCTCCCATCAATCACTTCATCACATTTGCCACATAGCTATTTGACAGAGGCATGTTCATATGACCCATCACTCTTTTTTTTGTATCCGTTTTTCGCAGAATCTTCTTTCTCTCTTCTTCTTTCTGTGATTCCTTTCAGTGTGAGGGCAGCGTGTCGTGTTAAAGGTTACTAGTCGTGACACATACACACAGGCATTGTCTGTGTGGAAAGGTTGCAGTGGGAGGCAGAAGGCTAAGTGACTGAGTGTGAGTGAGGCTCTTGTCATGTGCTCATGGTGTTTCCTCAGAGGAATGCGATGGAAAGAGATTCCCAGTCTGGACTGGTGGATTCCAAAGCTCTCCAGCATGATTGTAAATCATTAGGAACTAATGTGATCCCAGTGGCTTTGCACATTTATTTTAATGCCCTTTTGAAAAATTGCAGACATTATTGGGTGGCAATGGGTTAAAGATAAACCCCCTGAGCACTTTGATCATTTTTTACTGTGTTGTAAAGTGTGCTTTAATGAAATAAATTCCTGTAAGACCGATGTGTCTTGGTTCTTGCAGAATCAAACACATCTTCAGCATGTTGGATCATTGCTTAATTTAGCTTTAATAAAAGAGCCTAATGTACACAATTAATTTTCTTTTCTGGAAAAAGCAGTCTCTGAAAATAAATAGGTGGTTGGGATTGTAACTTACAATGCTCAAAATAGCACGTCATTCATTTTATTAAAGCAAACGTATTTGTCCAGGATGGGGTTTTCCATTAATCTCTGGTAGCTCTCTGGTATCTGTTTAGAACCATTATAATCTGTATGTAAACACAAACAAACTGATTGTGTTTGGTTATTTCAGCCTTCTGTCATAGTTCCTTTTGTCTGTTTAGTATAGTTTGACTCAAAGATATTAAATCCACTGTAGAAATATGGATTGGAGGTTAAGGAGATGGAATTTGAAAGATTTAATTTGACAATATTGGTGAACACAAAATGAGCTGTTTAATAAACTGATGCTTTAAAATTCTTCTTCTTTCAGTAAAAAGATTTGCAACTTAGCGGGAAACAAAACACACGATTACTTCCAACTTTTTGATTTTAAGTCAACGTGTACCTCATAAAATATCTTAGAGTATTTGTAATTTTTTTCTAAGCTATTTTTGACACTAAAAGGGATCAAAGCTTTAGAAAACTTTTTTAGTCTTTTAAAGTTTAAACAAAAACTTTTCTTTTGCAAAGCCCTTTTTGGGGACATTTTTGTCTTAACAGTCCAAAAGCAAAGTTTTTAGAAACTTTTGTTTATATCCATAGGGTGTGGTGTAAACAAGTATTAAATTGCATTGTAATATTTATTCATTTTCAATGTGCAAATTTAAAAAAATAATTACAAAGGCCTGATTTTTAATCCAGAAGAAAAAAAATTGAATAGAAATCAGTTGCAATTTTTACAGTGACGTTTTGGAGCAGAAAAACAACTTGCACCACCAAACGGCACACTAACACTTACCAGCCATTGTTTTCTTTTTTGTTCTTGTTTCTGAAAACAGCTGGGAAGCCTTACTGTATGTGAGTCAGGTCCCTGCCCGTATCCCTCTCCATTGTGCCATGCCGTGCTAGAAATGACAATGATGACCACTGTGCTCTGAGTGAAATACATCGCTGACATAGCTCACATTCTACATGGTCCATATGCACACTGCACAGCTGTCCCTTAGCACAGCTTCTGCTGCACTGAAGCCATTTTGAATTCATAAATAATTTTGTTGTTTCTGGTGCAAGAAGCAGAATGTCTCTGATTTCTAACAAGCACGAGACGGAGAATCTGTGACTCTTCTTTTTCTGTAAAGGAGTGAGAAATGGAGTACTCCTCTTTGGTGAGGGAGAGACGAGTGCATGCTTGATGTGTGGGAGCAAGAGAGTCAGAACAGCAGGACTTCACTAGATCAAACAGGCTTTCTCTGTGGATAAGACAGATAGCAAAGGAGGGGGAAAGAAAAACACCAGCTGAGTACGGGACATGAAGAAGATGTCTCTTACTAGTATTTCAGACTTGGAAGAGTTACTAACTAATAATAGTTAGGAGTACCCAAATGAGCAACTTATTTGTTTCTGCATCATGAGTCTCACTCTTCATCCTTCTATGACGAAACCAGGGCAAGTGTAGAGCTGCTGTGGACCCCTGGGGTTTTTTTGGTCTGCTACAATTCTTAATGTCTACCCCGCCAGCTATGGGCACATGCATGTTCTGGGGGTTTGCCTTTAACTCTCAAGTTGGTTGTCAAAAGGGACACTCACTGTATATTTTCTTGACATCTTGGTGTTTGTGAGCACTTGTTAATCATCCAGAGATTACGGTGTGCCAACATACTCTCTTCTCACCCTTTACTAAAAAGCAGCATCAATAATTTAGCTACACTTTGCAGAGGTACAATGTTCCACACATCACTTTCTCTTCTCTCTCTTTTCCTTGGTTTTCCTTTCGTTTTATTCTCTCAGTGCACCATATTTTCATCTTTTTTCCTTCTTAGATTCTGCTATTTTCTCTTTGCTTTTTGTTTCAAATTGCCACTAAAAATGACACTGTACCAAACTCTTACAGAATCTGTTCTTTTTTTTTTTCTTGAGTAAACGTTCCATTTTTTCCAGTTTGGGTGTGTAAATTCCCTTTCTTCATCCAACTCCTTCTTTTTCAAATCTTCGTTTTTTTGAGGGGCCGCAGATGAGGCTGTGGAGGGGAGTTTAGGAGGAAAGGGTGTGGCCACCCACACTGCAGTCTTCTATTGTGTTCCCCTGATTCTAGTATGTCCTCTCCCTGACAAACAATCATAACATCACACACAGAAGAGAGCAAAGGCTTCACGTAGAGTCCTCAAACACTTGTCTTAGAGTAGCTCCTACAAGAGGCGTTTTCTCTTGCTATCTCGGTTGTCCATCCTCTCGTACAGATAGCTTTGTTTTCTTTCGTGTGTTTGAAGCTCTCACAGAGATTGTTGGCTCTTGTTTGGGTCAGAGGTCAGAAAGCCTGAGAAAACAACCAGGATTTGACATTGGGCAGAAAATCCTCAATGCTTTCTCTTTGGTAAACAAAAGACTTGAAATCACTTTTCCAAAGAGCAGCGCAATACCATTTTGAGATATTCATGACAATAAACAAGTAACTGTGTTCAGATTAAATCTCAATTTTGCACAAGTTACATCCATAAATACATACGCCTCCATCATTTTTAAACCAATATTTTCTTGATGATGCACATTCTCAAAAAACAAAAAAGACAAACATGCAGCAGAGAACGTGGAAATGGTTTGTGAATCCGTTAATACATTTCAGATTACATCTTCTATCTATCTTTCGTGGGTTGCAAATTTGTTACTCTGCAAAACACTGCCTTGTATTTACTGCTGTTTCTACTCTGTCATGTCTAGTTTCCATTCACAATTTGGGGGGCGAAGAGTGGCTCAGTGATTAGGGCGAGCATCCTGTAACCACGATGGGGGGATGACCCGCCATCGGGGGTTCGATTCCCCGCCCGGAGTTCATGCCAGGATATCCCTGAGCGAGACACCAAACCCCCAATTGCTCATGATTGTGGTTTGCACTTTGCATGGCAGCTCCACCATCAGGTATAAATGTGGGAATGTGAGCTACTATGTAAAGTGTTTTGAGCACCAACGCAGGTAGAAAAGGGCTATATGAGTAGAGTCCATTTCCAATTTCTCTAAATAAATCAGAATTTAAAAATAACCATCACAGAATATAGAAATTCTTAGCACACAGACACTTAACTTTTTTTTTGGAAGATTTTATCTTAATTGTGGACAAACTTGCACATAAGAAGAACTTGCATAAGAAGAGTTTATGTGATGGAAAACTATCTCAAAGAGACGGCACTATAACAAACATTTAACCCTCACATCTGTTTTCTCTCACATAGTTTCTAAAATTAATCTGTAAAGCATTCTGGGTGGTTTTGTGAAATCATCCCAATAATCTGGCCTTTTCTAAGATTAATGTCTTTTTCTGTTTTCTTCAAGGGTGTCAAAGCTGAAACGCATGAGCTTTTCATTCAGTGGCTCACTCTAAAATTCCAACAGAAATTTTCTCCTTCATTCAGATCTGAATGTTGGCTTTCTCCGTAGAAAGTTTACTGTAAACCAGACCAACTGAAATTTTTTTGTCAACTTTGTGTGGGTGTGAACTTGTTTTTACCTGTACTGGTTTCAAGTGCAGGGTTAATATATGATTCATAGAAACCAGTTTGACTAAATAATAAAAGCAGAATTTAGACAGTTGTGAAGGGTTAACTTCTTTTGGTAGGAACAGCTCAAGAAAATTCTTAGCTATGTAACTTATTTTTATTGGAATCAGAGCATGAATTTGACATAAATTAAGATAACATTAAAGCAGTAAATGTCATTTAAAGGATCCAGACAGTTGTCCTAGCTGTGGAATTTGTCCAGCTAGTCTAAAAGTTGCATTTTCAGTTTGACCTGGTTTAAATCTGTATCTTGAGACATCGATTTTTGACAATTAAAGTGTGAAGTTACTCATTATTACTATCCCATTAGAATGTATTATTTGAGCTAATAAAAGTGAGGCTACAAGGAGAAGAGATAAAAAAAGGTGGAAGATTTTAAGTACTTAGGATCAACAGTCCAGAGCAATGGAGAGTGTGAAAAACAGGTGAAGAAGAGAGTGCAGGCAGGCTGGAAAGGGTGGAGACATGTATCAGGCGGGATGTGTGCCAGAAGAGTTTCAGCTAAAATGAAACTCTTCTGGCCATGATGAGACAGGCCATGCTGTTCGGTCTAGAGACAGTGTCACTGAGGAAAAGACAGCAAACAGAGATGGAGGTAGCAGAAATGAAGATGCTGAGGATCTCTCTGGGAGTGACAAGGATGGACAGGATTAGAAATGAGTATATTAGAGGAACAGCACATGTTAGAGGTTTTGGGGATAAAGTCAGAGAGGCCAGACTGAGATGATTTGGACATGTAAAGAGGAGAGAGAGAGTACATCGGAAGAAGGATGCTGGGTGTGGAATCACCAGGAAAGAGGCAGAGAGGAGACCAACGAGGAGGTTCATTGATGCAGTGAAGGAAGACATGAAGATAGTTGGCATGACCGAAGAAGATGCAGTAGATAGGGTTAGATGGAAGAAACTGACTTGCTGTGGTGACCCCAGCAAGTAACGGAAATACCGAAGAAGATTTGAGCTAATGAACACTATTATTTGGAAGGTGCATTATGCTTTTTAAATACATAGGTAATTAAAGTGCATGAACTCAAAACAGTAGTGTGTATGCACCAAACTTGCTGTGGTCATGAAGTATCGGGGCAAATTCGGTTGACCCACAAAGTGATTTAGAACCACCTTCTCTACGATGTTATCTGAAAGACTATTAGGGAGATGCAGTCTTTTGTATCAGTTTTAAACTTGTGTTAGTTTTTTTTTCTGGTTTATGCCAAAGTGTAATAATTTGCTTTGGGGGTCAACGGATATTTGCAGCTTTCTTCTAAAGCCAAACAAACCTCCAGGTCTGTTTAAAAAAGCTGAAAAAATACATTTTCCCCCTGTTTGGGACATAGGCTTTATTTCGGTTAAAGGCGTTTCATTGCTCACCTCCTTGTAATGAAGTATAAACACAAGCAATGTCAAAATAGTCACAAAATAGTCAGTTTATGAGCATGTGGTCTGGTCATGGCACAGTGAGGGTGGGATTTAGTGCGCATGTGATCATTTATATGAATTATTTTTTAATTTATTATGCACATGGAAGAAACTGACTTGCTGTGGTGACCCCTGAAGGGAAATGCCAAAAGAAGAAAAAGATATGATAGTTTGTCTTCTACTGCATCATACTGTTTACACACAGATATACTTATTATTCATTAATAACTTTTTTTTGTCATAGTTACATTCCTTACTTATCAGTTATATTTTCACAAATTCTCTAACTTTTTTTTGCTATAGCCTTTTGGGATTTAGTCAGTTAGTCGGTCACCTTCCTTACCATCTATTTGTCGCCAGGCTGCAGGGGGTCCTGAGTCTATCCTGGCTGATTAGAGGCGAGGGGCAGGTTACACCCCGCACAGGCCGCCAATCTGTCGTGGGGCCACACACGCAACCATAGACACACACTCATTCCTAGGAGCAATCATGTAGTGGCCAATCATGCCAATCGTGGCCGAAACACCTCACCAGCGAGATGTTCGGGCGACCGAACCCCTCCTTCTGGCTTCTCTCGACCCGGAGGAGCAAAGGCTTTACTCCGAGAGTAGAAAATTACATTAAAATAGTATTAATGAATATTAATTAATATGAAACCTTTGTTTTGTGGTCAGTCAGATCTATGAGTTCCTGTCCCCTTTTTTCTTAGTTTCATAAGCATGTTTTACTAATTAATTCTTCAAAAACAGCATTCTTCTCACTTATTTACCATGTTGCCACTGGAGTGCATTATCCCCAAACCCTTTCTAGGCCCAGAAATGAATAAATAAATTTTATTTTTAATTTTAAGGACAAATATTTGAATAAAAATGCAATGTAAATATGCCAGAATTATCCAAATGGCTACTTAAACTCTGTTAAATAGGTATTAAATTCCCCCATCACATTCAGAAACAGACGTCCTGGAATGACGTCTAATATAAAAAAGAAAAGCATAAAAATAAAAGGAACATACCCCGAGTTTTCGCCAGATTACAGTAATTAGGGTATTTTATTTCACTCACATCGTAAGCCTGGTTTGAAAGACTGACATACCACACATTTTCTGTAATCTCATTTTCAGCCTCTATTATACCCCGAAGCACAAAAATATTCATGAAAGAGCTAAGCTTTCACAGAGCAGTCCAAATAGAAATGGGCTTTAACCCAAGAGTGCCATTAACTGAACTGTGACTTGCTTCTTATTTCCCTTTCAGCAAATAACGTTAGTTTTCATCACACGGGGACGTTATTACACCAACTTACATCTCTCATCGGTAAAGTTGCATGCAGAACGTTCAATTTAGGAATCAAGATGTTCACTGCTTCTGAGGGACTTTATCTTCACTAATGAGCTAGAAACCTTTTTTTTTTTAAATGCTTGCAAATTTTGTCGAGTGTCATGTAGCAAAGGAGCAAAAGCACAGTAAATAGTTAATATAGAACAGAGTTGTAAGGTACGGAGATACACAGCTGAACTAAAAAGCAGAACAAGTGCATTTATTAGTTCTCTGTGAAAGTGTGTCGTAGGGCTCTGCCGATGATTGGGTAATGCAAAGCACTTGATGCTGCACACATCTCATTATGCTTTCACATGCCAGCAGTCATCTAAAAATGAACACTGTTTTATTTATGCTTTCTTACATTTGTTCATAAGTTCGTGAGTAAAAAAGATTCTTGCTCAATGTAGTTGATTGTTTTTTTAACCTGGACTAATTATAAATTTTATCCACTGATTAACTCAGTAAGAAATCTTTTCTTATTGCTGATCTTACTCTGAGGGCAGAATTCCCATGTTTGGATGAAAGTAGCCAAATATAAAACTAGTTAAGCACAGAAGAACACCACAAAGTAATGGAATGTTTGGAGGCGAAAAGGCCAAGTTTTCCTCTCAGTTTAAATCTCCTCTGCTATCCTTGTGGGTTTTCTTTTTTTTTTTTTATTGCATCATTGTGCTCTTCTGAGGTGAGAGGCTGTCACACAGGAGCTTGGCCCGGTTTCTCTCTCTGCTCCACCTCATTGTTCCTGCAGCACTCTCAGGCAATCTCATTATATATCTATACATAAACAGGTGAGAATGTAAGTGTAGATGAAATAAAATCAGTTATCTAAAATCTGATCTTATACTCTCAACATCAAGTAGACGATATGTAAATCTAAGGAATGCTCATGTTTATTTTCATTACAGTATGGTTTATACATTAAGCCCAGGAAATGAAATGGGAGGCACTCAGGGAAAGCCTGAGAGGGTCTTATGAATAAATTGAAAATTGCCCTAATGCACAGAACAAATGTGTCTGTATCCACCATCGGGCTATGAGGATCAAGCATTGACAAAATATTGCTATTGACTTGCACAGTGGTCTCTTTTTTTAAAGTTTGTTTGCATCTTGAGTACCGTAATATTCCCAATAGAAGCATGCTTTCTAATTGAAACACACCTGTTTATTTCTGAAACTTGTATATAGCAAAGCTTAGTCTGACAAAAATAATTGAAGATACTTTATTCATCCTCGAAGGGAAATAAATGAGCCGCCCATATCCAACTATAGCTCAAGTCTGACACGTCCTTGTCTTTTTAAATAGCGTCACCATGCATGTGCAGCTTAGTATTGGTACCATACTGAGCCCAATTTTTTTGCTCCGCAGATTTTTATTTTGCTAATAACTTATCTATAGACGCGCAACCCATCGGTGTGGCCGCGCCAGCGCGAGTATTGGAAATAATATGGTATTTTTTATTTGGTTACAGACGATAAAATGTCATTTATATTTACAAAATTTTGTAACATCTTTGTAGTCTACTGTCTACTCTCCTCTGAACACCATAGTTGCTCTTATTGACGCCACAAAAAATTGTGATTGTTTCAAGGATACACTTGCGCACGTATGAGATTTTTTCTCTCTCACTCTTAGACCACAAAATGATAGTAGGTGCATGCACACCATTTTTCACTGCTGACACAGGGTTGTGGAGATAAGTCTGGCTATTCCGCGAGGCTATTGTGACAGACTGCTGCCTGGTTGAAATGGTCGCCATATTTCATGGGCCAACCTGTCATTGCGAGCAACCTCAGGCTCAGCTGGTGTCTGTGCAGCAGTCATGTGGTGCAAGGCCACTTCTCTATTGCCAACAAACACATCCACACTTCAACACAATCAGCACTGGAATGAGTTATATCTTCTAAAACAGTCAGCAAAGGGTAAAAAGGGTGAAATTGAGACATAGAAAGGAAGTAACTAGAGAGATCCCATCTGACTCGCTTATCTAGTACAACCAATATATTTTTTCTCTAAAAAAAACCTTAGAAATGTTAAGACTTTGAAAAGTATCATGGACTGTACAGGGAAGATACTCCTAGTATCATCTTTGTGGAACTCTGGGTCCTACTGATTCTACATTAGATCTTGTGCACATCCCTGTTTGATCCTTCACCCCATTGTCCCTCTTCTGTCTGAGAAAGTTGCAGTTGCAGACGGTGACGGTGTGACCTCAAGCTGGATTTGCTGATTGTATCATGTGCCATTGACTGCTGTTCCGGGTCTTACCCTTCCTGTGATGGAACATATCCCTTTGCTCTCATCCCCTGGCCTTACTGCCTTCCACTGGTGCCCAGATAAGGATCAAAAGCCATCAGCAGATACTGCCTCTTACTTGTATCACTGCTCATCTCACTCTATCCTCTGTTTCTGTCTCTATTATTTCCCCACAACCTTGTTCAGTGTGCCACTGATGTCTTTTAAGAAGACTTTTTGGTTTGAAAATACTAAAAACATTTCTCTGCTTTATGATCTCAGATGATTGATAACGTGGTGATAGAAATGTACCTTTAAACACCGACATTCTCACATACATCACCAAAGTGTGCGTAGTCTTGGATAATTCTTCTCATGCCCAGGCCTTAGAGACACTGCAACTCTAGGCTGTCGAGGTTGATTTAATATAAGAACACACACCGTCAGTCAGCCCACTCACACACTCATAGAAAGAGAGAGACACACACATACTCAGTAGGCTTCTTCGTATGCTTGTGTTGTGGATTAGTCAAATCCCCTGACTGGCTGTTAAGCTGATTAGGAAGGTTGTTATGGACTGGCCATCCCGAAATACTGGACAGGGTGCAGAGTCAGACCAGTCGGCTTAATAGTACCTCTCCTGATGGCCCATGATCGTTTAATGTGTCTCTAAAAGGGGGTTTGTCTGATACCTTTCCATACCTCCACAGACAGATGGCACAGATCACCACAGTCAGAGATTCAATCTTTGCAGCAAAACCCTGAAAATGTGTGTGTGTAACGCTGAGTAAAGGCTACAGGGAAAGAGATGAAGGCTGTTGGAACAGACTGAAGCCCAGATGGCTGAGTCCAGCAGAGACAGGAAATAGAGGTGACGCCAGGTGGATGGTACCCTGGAGCATAAACCAACACACATGCACTGACAAGTTACCCTGGAGACCACTAATCCATCTCAATGAATGGTCACAAATCTTGCAGTTTTATAAATCACAAGCTAAAGTGGGATTAATTTCATTTTGCAAAGGTCAAAAAATTAGCCATCAATTATTCAAAATAAGGTTACATTTAAATAGAAGCGATCATACAGCTTAAACGTTCGCATGCATAAATTATTTATGCATTTGCACATCCTAAGTTAAGCATGCTAAATTTAATAATTTTTTATTGTAATTTCACATTTGATTAATATAATTGGGTCAACATAAAATAATACTTGCAACTTCGGTTTTATACAATAATTCCAAACCACTGTCTTCTAGTTCCCACATCAATGAGGAGCCCCTCCCCCAAACACTAACCAGACTGGGTTAGTAGAGCAGGCGTTGGTTGTGACAAAAATGGGCAAGGAGCTAGTTAACTTTTGATAAGCAATGTTTTTCATTATGCATAAAGACTCCCAGCCCCCAGTCTCCAAACCTGCAACCTCTCTGCCACCTCACATCAGAGTAGAAAAATAGGACAACTGTCTAAAGCAAAAATGTGTCCAAGAAAATCTTTCAAAACTTGATAAGTTATAGAGTAGATTATTTTTAAAGCTGTAAAAAATGGTTTTATATTCTCTAATGCTTTGACTCCACTGCTTTTGCAAAAATCCTTACAATCTATCATTTTTACGCTTATGAAGTTCAAGAAAGCCTGATTAAAATCTTAATGCCTTATACTCACCAACAGATCTATTGGGCAAATCTGTCAGGTGAAAAATCTCAAATCCGACTGTTTTTGTCTCCTCACTAGCGGTTTAGCCAAGGGTTAAAATCTTTCTGAACTGACCAGAAGGGTGTGAAGTTACGCAAGAGGAATTTACCCCCACGGAGTTTTAACCCTCACAACAAGTCCCTTTCTCTATACTTGTCACCTTCTTTTCACGTCCTGCCAGCTTTCTTCTTTCATGTGGACAAGCAAATCGTGGGGAAAACTCTAGGAATGCACAGCGAGTGCGTACATGGATGTGGCACAGTTTTAATAAATTACTTTGGCAACTATGATCCCCAAAGTAACTCTAACTTTAATGATACCAGTAATTCTTTTTAGTCTTTAGATTCAGGTCTTCCTCAAAGGTTCACTATTACTAGAAAGTAGCTCATTTAAATAGACAATCATGAATCGCCTTTCATCTACCGCTACATCTCGGTTACATCTGTTGTATTTTTTAGGATCCCAGGTAGATATCAATTCAGCATAATTTTTTCTTGACAGCTATCTAAACCGTTTGTCAATTTTCTTTGGCCACTCTCCTTTGTTGAAGCTTATAATTATCCTACAAATAAAGTCAACCATTGATTGGGTCATGACTTTAATTTGATGTCCACTATTAGTTTTTCTTTTAAATTTTTTTGTATCGTTTTCTACTACGTAGATCTAAATTTCTTTGGAATCATTGTACCATGAGAAAATAAATGTGGTCAATATTAACAGCTTAACAATGGCAAAATCAATTTGACTTCAGTTCAATTGCTTTATTTAGAAAAGGGTATATTTTATTGCTCTGTAATTGTAAGATTTCAGCAACTCATTTGGAACAGACAGTGATTAAAACATTGCAATGGGGAATCAGAATGTTACCAGACAGAAAATCTAAAGGAGCAAGTAGCTACAGTTTTCTACGTTCTGGGCTTGAACTAAATGTTCTGGATAACAACATGATTGGTTTTCACTTAAACATGTTGCATTGAGTGTGACTTCTGACGAAGATGTGACTTTGTGTGAATAAACAATAAAGCCCTTAATTGTCATATTTTGAGAGTGGACTAAATTTAGCAAAACAAATTCCACATTTATGATATATCTCTTTGAACTAGTTATTTCAGTGCACCTTTTAGATGACCTCATTTCTAACAACTTGAACATTTTGGAGAAGCTCATTTTGTGCATATTTGAGTTCTTTTTCTAACATTTTTTTTTTGTATTTTTATGTATATGTTGGTAACTTGCTTTGTTCTATTAACCAATTACTGCTACTTCTTTGTCCCAATGTTGTCAGATAAGTGATAACCAGTTAGAACACATAAAAATCATTTAAAGTGATACCAGCATTCATTTCGATTTATTGGGGAGTACACTTTTATCTCTGATCATAATATGATTCAAAATATTCCTGTAAAGTAGTGTATCATTTTCCACCTATTTTCAACGTGTTTCTTATTCGTCACACCTACCTTGTTAAATTAAATCAACAGCTTGATGAGTCATTAATTTTAGTCTGGCATGTTGAACCAGGAATACATTGAAAACCAAAGTTTGACACCCGCGCTTGTTTTGCTTCAAGGTAAATTTTTTCTCGTGTAAATTTTACATAATTTTTGTCCTCAGGGAACCTTTTAACTCTCAATAAAACTTTCTGGTAAAAAAAAAAAAAAAAAAAAAGTCAACTTAAATTTTCAACTACCAGTAAAAAAAAAACTCACTCTCTCTTTTTTATTTTATGAGTTTCCTTTCTTTTTTCCCCAATTTTCACCAGTCACGGCCTGAGAGTAACTTTCTATGTGTCTCCTCTGTTACCTGGCACGTTTGCAGTGGTTTGGCTTCAGCAAGCTTTTCCATGTCTAAAAATCTCTAAGCTTGTTAACTTGCATCCATGAGACAACACTGCTTTTTCCTAAGGTTCTGGGTGAGAAAGGAAATGCCAATATAAGTTTCAATATGTGTGTGAGTTTGTTTTCAGAGGAAATATCCTGACCCAAGGAAAAGACTTTGGTTGGAATTTTTCCATTCCTGCAATAGTTTCCCCTCCAACACTTACTGTACAGTGTAATTCTAGCTTTTCTTCCACTCTTGCTGGAGATGTGTGTGTGCGTGTGTGTGGATATTTACACTGCAGCAGACATGTCTGGAACTAATCAGGAAAGACTACCTGCAACCTGAGGTTTTTGGCACTTCCTTGCTGAACTAGCCCATCCCACACGCACACACACACCTTTCCCAGAATTCAACCTGCAACCCTCAGTGCAGGCTCTGCTACTTAAAGGCTTTTCTCTCTTTTTCTTCTTGGTTTTCGACTCAGAGGGCCTCATCCTGCTTTGCTCTGCATTACTCACACACATGCATACTTCCTGTAGTTGTTTTAACACAAGACCCCCCCCTTACTCACACACACTCCCAAAAGCCCCCCTTGCACACTCCCCGCTGGCAGTGAACTGGTCCTACTGACTTCCTGTCCCTCTGTCCTCTCTTCCTGTGTGTACAAGCATGAATGGACATATTATTCACACTGACGCAGTGCCCACCCTCTTACTCACCCCTTTACACTACTTTGTGTTTCTTTCCCCTTTTCTTTCTGCTTCTTTCATTCTTCTGAGGACAATAGTATGAGCTCACAGTGGTACAACTCAAAACCATTCCCTCCCCCTCCTCTATCCCACCGCTCTACAGTCTGTACTGCAGTATCAGCCCCCGGAGCAACAAAGACCAGGCCTTACTACAAAAACATGGTGCATTCACATGCACTCACACCACACACACAAAAAGCAAAAGCCAAAAGAAAAGGCAATATTATCTTCCTGGTAGCTACATCTCCTCTTTGGTTATCTCATATTACCTGTTTGGCACTTTTTATGGATTCTTAAACCAAGTTTTAACAGAGAGGATAATCCCAGTGTACACTGCAACAACTTGATTATTATTCTGAAAATATATCAAGATCATTGTACCTGCAACTTGGTTGTTACAGAATGTTTAAGACGTCTACTTTCTAACAAGAAAAAACAAATGATTGAGAGTATTTTGAAAGTTTGAGTTATGAGCAAAGCTGTGGCTTCATGGAAATACTCATAGTTTCACTTCTGTATTTATGAGTTCCCACATCGTGCCATTCGAGAGGGGAGTTTCTGGAAGTCTCCAATGAAACCAGATAATAGTTGACGTCTCATCTTACATTATTATACTTGAACTATGAGTCATACAACTCTGTCCATGAAGGGGTTTGCTCACCCCAAAAATAAAGACAGTTGTTACACAACCTTGGCTAGCTGTGTACTAAACTAGCAATTAAACTAGACATTGTTGGGGCTGTACTGAGCTGTAAAAGTCACACTACCACTTCAACTAATTCAAACCTTGTCTCCAAAACTTATTGCACCTACTTGTAAACACTTGTCTTGTATGTAGGTGTAAGTGTCTGTGGACTTGCGTGTCTGTGCAATAATTCACTGCAGTATTTAAGGAGGACATTTCTGGGTTGGGGTTTCCAAAAGCTAGCAAGATGGCTGCTGTCAAAACAACTCTAGATGACATTTTGAACTCGATCCCATACCGTGTGTATTATAAGATCTTCAGGTAGAGTTAGTTTTTAATAAAGTACAGCTTGATGAGAAAAGACCAGCAAATGGGCATCCATGTCTCCTCCACTCTAGAAAATCTCCAATAGGTTAAAGATGTTGGTGATTTTGATGTAAAACTGAACTGTAATGTTGCAGGAAATCTAATTTTAGTTGTCATGTTTGGTTGCCAAACAGCGATGATTGTCTCATGACCGGTGGTGTTGACTTTTCATGCAGATTTATTTCCTTTTGCTGTAGTTATTTCCTTTTTAAGCTCAGTATCCACATCGTAATGTGCAACAGCATAGCTGAGTGCGGTTAAATTTGAAACAACCCAGAACAACTGTATTCAATTTGCGTTAACTCCAAAATGAACAGCAGGCATCGTGCATATCTGTGATGATGTTGTGCTCGCCCTGTCCATCATCTCATTCCTTTTTTTTCCCCTCTTTGTCGAGGCTAGAGTACAAATCAGTAATGATTAATTAGAATGGGCAGGTTTGTGTCATTCCAGCTTGCATGCTTAGTATTTTAGGTTGTGTGGATGTCACAAAGCAGCTTTTTGTAGATGATGCATAAGCCAAAAGGAGACCAATGGAGAACTGTTCTCTTTTAAATAAAGCTATATCTATGTCTGAAGTCTCCAAAGGTGGACACATTTATCATTGGGAATCAGAGTTCTGCAGAGCTGCTTTTTTAAGTCAACACAAAAAACCATAAGCACAAGACTCATGCAGAGCCAGACATCTTTCACCACTATGTATAGAAAACTCTTGGGGGTGGGAGGGAGTGGAGAGCATCGGTAAGTAGAATCCCAGAGCCCGATTACAAGACCTGCTCTCATCTGCCTGGAAAATATGACCGGGCTGTCTAGAGGAGGTGGAGACACCACATTCCAGTTCACATCCTACTGTATGACAAAAAAAGATAACCATTAAAGCAAGACACAACTGAACTAGGGTTTTTTTCCATTGTTGTTTCTGATGATCATGAAAACCTAGTTGTTAAAATAAGGTAACTTTTTCTATTTAACATAAAGTTCTTCAGTTTAACAGCATGCACTAATAAGTTTCATTATAGAGAACCCTTTTATTCACCCCTTTAGCCATACATTTTCTAAATGGAGCATACCATCAGGCAGTCTAACACCCTATTAGAATTATGTTCGCAGTTACGCATTTTTTTAACCATAACATATCCTCCCGGTAGTGCGTTCAGTCACTTCCTTGGACTCATCGTAGAGTTTGTTTTTATTAGAGTTGTTGCGCACCCATTGTGTTGTTGTTGACTTGGAAGGGCTAATTAGTAGGCCACCATCTCGAGGTTCTGTGTCACAGCTTGAGGAGGCGGGTCTCTGACTCACTCTCCATCATTGACAACATGGTGCAATGAGCAAATTACATTCAAACACGCACATAAACAGACTACGAGACAATGACACATGTTGTCAAAGCAAATATTCACACCAGGTCATTAACACCGATGCAGACCGTGTGCACGGATTTGTTTGTCCTTTGGTGCCACTAAGCACAGCAATTTTAGCCTTGTAATCAACACAGAATATCAGCCGCTGGCAAGTGGCACAACGTTTAGGTCCTAGTCTATGAGCGAGCGAGAAAGAGAAGTGGGAGGAGCGGGTGGCCACCAACACGTTTAGATATCCTACTTCTCTTTGTGGTAATGAGAAACTGCTCTCTCAGCTGTTAAACACAAAAGCAACATCACTGTCAGGCTGACGGGTGGCTGACTCTCTGCCCGTTCATTTCTGTCTACATGAGGGGAATCTGTACTGCAGTCTAGCCAGGATGGAGGGCAAAGCCATCCGATTTCTGTACAGCCAGCGGGGCAAAGGTAGGACTGTGATTTTAGAGAAGTTATCAGACAGCTAAAAGTTTTAACCCCGCGTTCTTTCCTGACCCATGAAAGGATTTATTGTGTTCTACTTTACTTTGACATGAAGCTATATGAGCATAGCATTTATAAGTCAGCTATCAGCACAGAACTATGTGATAATTTTTTTGTGTCACTAAATGTAACATGTATATTCACATGTTGCTGAGATTCTCTGGTCCGTAGCTCTCCGGAGGATGTTTTTGTAACCAGTGATTAAATGTGGTTTCAGAGTGTGTCTGCACCAAGTGCACTCTATTAATTTGAGACCAGACTGGAGAGCAGCATGAAGGAGAGAAGGGGGCCGGAGGAAAATGAAAAGTGATAAGCCAGGATAAATGGCTGCCTCTGGAGATGTCTGTGCGTGAAAGATGATATCTGATCTCATACACACACTTAGGCACACTCGCCTGTAAATATGATGACGTGCACATGTACTCAACAGTCTTCACTTACGAAACTGGTGGGAGGGGATGGATTTCACATGAAAATCCAGGCTCCAGGTGTTTCAGCGGGGTATTTAGTCATTCACATCTGCTGTAAAGAACAAAAGGGTGAAACTCTTTAATGGCTTGTGCATTGTTGGTGCACTTGTTTTAATTACTGCGCTGTTTTGCCAGCTGCGAGTTTTTCCCTTAAATAGGTAGTTGCATGGATGATTTAACAAAGTTTTAGGGGTTTCTGCTGTTAGAAAAAGCAAACAATCATCCAGGTTATGTGTTAGTATTTTAAATACACCTGCATTGTAAAAATGGCTGACTAAAAGTAAACTTTGTGTCCCTTTTTTTTCGGAATCATGGCAGAAATCCGTGCCCAGCTGGTGGAGCAGCTCAAATGTCTGGATCAGCAGT
The DNA here is from genome assembly GCA_902685375.1 of Neostethus bicornis. NCBI lineage: Eukaryota > Metazoa > Chordata > Actinopteri > Atheriniformes > Phallostethidae > Neostethus > Neostethus bicornis. The sequence continues at coordinate 12,433,605 of LR738557.1, read as the reverse complement.
GTGAGCTGAGGGTGCAGCTGCTTCAGGACCTCCAGGACTTCTTCAGAAAGAAGGCCGAGATTGAGATGGACTACAGCCGTAACCTGGAAAAGCTTGCTGAAAGGTTTCTCACAAAGACTCGTAGCACCAAGGATCATCTACTCAAGTACGTAACACATTTTATTTGCTCATAATGGAGAATTTGGTTATGACTTAGAATAATATGGGGCAGTTTTTAAACTGATCTAAAAGAAAAGTAGTCATTTTTCATTTTTAGATGAGTGCCTCAGGCTGGTTACTTCCTTCCTGAGCAAAACAAGAAGTAGAAACAACGGGCACAAAAAACGAAGCAGAAAACAACCAAGAAAGAAGTGACATAATTACTTTCAAAGTAGTAACATAAATCACTAACCTCTGCAGCAATACTCTGCAAATTGATAGCACATTTCATCGTTAGCCTCTTTTCGATTGTTCACATGCCTCTGTGTATATTTTTGTTGGTGTTTATGTGTGTGAGACAGAGGGTGAAAATAATATCTGGGGGTCATGTCTAACAGGGCCAGGTGGTGATTTTGTGCTCTGCGTATTGTGTAGTGTCTTGCTGTGAATGGATCTTTGCCCGAACAGGGATTTTCTCTTTGGTAAAGCGGCTTTTTTTTCCTCTCTTTTTCTGCCATGTATGTCTCAAGTTCCTCTTTTACTCTATGACTGATAAAGAATTTATATAGTCTTCGACTCTGCGATTTTAGCAGCTTGATTTATTTGTCAGTTTTTCTCAAACGAGAGAAGTTTATTTCCCTTTGGAAAAGATTTACCTAACTTTTTGCTTATCGGAAACAACATACACATATACATGCATTCAGCAGAGGTCATTTTTATTTAGATAATTCTGTGCATATGTTACACCCAATCTGTGAAGTTGCCCCATTCACAAATTTTGCATTGAAATCCTGCTCATTTTATAAAGTGATCAACATGAAAGAAAAAAATCAGTTTTGTTTACAGATGTATAAAAATGCTAAAATGTTGAGTTTCACTCTGAAATTGTTGGTGGATCTCCTTTAGGTGACTTAATCCACGTTGTCACAGGATTTGTGGCTATGGCAGGTACTGTTACATCAAAGACCAGTTGTTCATTTCATAAAACAAGCAACCATAGTACCCATTTTATGAAATGGACAATAAGACTGCCCATTCACAGATTGAGTGTAATATATATACATGAAGGGAAATGCCAAAAGAAGAAGAAAACCTTTTTTTGTTTGTTTTAACCATACTATATTCTGCCCTCATAGAAAATTACTTTTGCTGCATTACATTGCAGCAGGCAGCCACAACGGCGCCAATGATTGGGAATAACTAGGCTGTTAGGTGTCTTCTCCACGAACACTTAGGCATGGGCTCAATGAGAATCGAACCATATTCTCCCATTCCTAGGACTAGCATTCTACCACTGAGCCAACACCTCCCACCTTTTGCCCTGAATAAATAATAATAATATATACTGAAATCCTACTCACTGTGTGCAGGTATTTTTTACCTCTAATGTATTAGTGAAAATAATGTAAATGCAAAGAAATTGTTGACCAATAAATACCTTGTTCTCAAAATGATATGGATTTAACATACCACTCAGTGGTTTACTTTGGCCAAAATAGAAAATATATTTTTTACTTTTTCAGTGTAAAGTATCACAAAACTCTCCAGTTTCTCAAATACGTTCTGGAAGGTTTATTCCCTGGTTTTTATAATCAGCCTCGACCTGTACACAAGGAAATAAATGCAGTTTGAAACTAGTTAAAACTATTTTTTATTATGTGCTACTTTGCACTAACTTAGATGAAGGTAACAGGCTGTGAAGGAAAAAAATGCTACATGCCAATACACTTTAAGTTTTGTTTGTATTTTTCAACTAACTGAGAATTTCATGAAGCTATTAATAACTGATAGACATAAAATTCTCAAACACAGAAAAACTCTAACAAAAGAATGCTTTTTGTTCAGATGAAAAGAAGTCGGCAAAGATGAAAACTCTTGGTTCAATTTGAAAAGGGTGTATTGTGTTATTGTGAGGTAGTAATTCTTATTTTAGACCATGCAAAGATGGACATGTTACTTTTTGTTAGCTCAGAAATACCCGAGCGCCTTGCTGGTGGGGTGTTTCGGGCACATCCCACCGGGAGGAGACCAAGAGTCAGACCTGCTGGAGTGACCATGTCTCACAGCTGGCCGGGGAACGACTCGGGATCCTTCCGGGTGAGCTGGAGGATGCAGCGGGGATGAGAGAAGCCTGGGCTTCCCATCTGAGGCTGTTGCCTCTGCGACTCAAACCCGAATAAGCGGAAGACAACAGAACGAAAGAAATACAATATTCACCAAAAAAAAAAAAACTTTATATATGATTATATATTATAAATATATTTATTTAGTTGAATCTCTTAATTTTCCTCTCCTGTCACTCCCCACTTCATCCTTCCCCTAGTCCTCCTCTTACGTTACTATGTGGGCGGAGCGAGTAACAAAAGGCATGGCCAAGAACAATCTGGCATTTGAAACATATTGTAGTATTGGAGGGCAGGGCTTGCAAATTACTCAACCATCCATGAATGAAATAAAAAATGATGTCAGGTATGTTTCTGATGTGGAAATAATATTGGAGCATGTTAAAATAATTAGTTTTGCATGAAATCCTCTCTTTAAAGCTAGTAAATGTATTCAGTGAATTCAAAGGTGTGTTTTTTGCAGCATAATAAAACTCAGGTAGCAGGCTCACAAGCACAAAAGCAAAGCCAAATGCTGTTGTATGGATACTTTTCCATGCCGGGCTAGGGAAACTGTCAAAACACCTGGAAGGGAAATGTGCAGCCAATGTAGCAATTAATCAAAGATGCTAATTTAAAGGGGGTTCATCTTTGTAATCTACTGTTGTGCCATAAATCCATCATCAAACAATCCCTGCAGACACCAACAGCTGCATTTGGTGTCATAATTCCAAAGCAGCTGTGCATTGTCGGTAAATGCTTTGCTTTTAGAATTATTGTGCAGATTTGAACCTTGCAAACTCAAGCCAATACACTTATTCACATTCTGCATCTGAGCTTTGTAGATTCACTGAAGCTTGCAAATTAGTAACTTAGAAATGGTTTAACGTTCTTGCGCTTAAGCTAATCATCCTGGTGGCTTTTCTAAACCTTTTCATGAAGCATTTGTTTTCTGCTAATGAACATTATCTCTAACTACGTTGGAGATAAGGTGTGGTACAATCACACAAGTTAGCAAAGTAGTAAATTTAGAGATTCCTTGGATAGTTTGAAATAAAACTATTCCAGGTTTTGTTTTTGTCGGCTTTTATGTTGTTGCTGAAACATTTATAGCAAATTAGACAGGGCATGTTTTATTTATTTTGTTTTCTTCTGAACCGCTTATGTTAAGGGCGTTACCGAAGCCTATTCTTGCTGATTTCAGGCGAGAGGCAGGATACGCCCCGAACAGGTCACCAGTCTGTTGCGTGGCCACCCTTACACAACCATCGGCACACACACTCATTCTTAAGGGCAATTTCATAGAGGCCAATTAATCGAACCTGTATGTTTTTGGATGCATGTTTGTCACAGTAGAATCACCTAAATTAGCAAAGGAGCAAGTTTGAAGATACTTCAGCTATCCTAATCTAAAGTTAGTCTTTTTGGATTTAAATGGCATTTTTACGTTGCGTTACGTTTATGTAAGAATAAAAACTATTTTAGAGATGACTGATATTACAAAGTAACAACTTTAAAAATACCTTAGTTCTGCTCAGCTAAAGCTAGTTATCCTGGTCTTGTTCAGGTTGGCTTTTTTTTTGCCGTTATAAAAACACTAAAGAGGAAGCTTTCGTCTAAACCAGAACTTACTGTGCATGTACATTTGAATTTTTTTTAACATTGTTTTTCTGAATCAAACAGCAAGTCACTCTCGGTGGCACCAGCCAGGCTAAAGTCACCCAGAAATATTCATCTCTGTCTTATGGTTAAACCCACATTGACACCCCTTCACACAGAGACACAGACTGAAAAGGATCAATAGGTCTTCTAAATGAAACTCAATTCTGAGTATAGGCTCTGTGGACATACCGTTAACAAACACACCCACATGCACACACCCTCCAGCTCAAATCAATATTGAGACAGTTGCAGAGCATGTGTTTGCCTCTGGTGTATTCGGGGGGATAGAATTAAAGAAAAGGGATGGACTGAAGAAACTACTTCAATATCTGTGGTCCAACAGCTTGGCTTCCTCTGTGGGAAGTCTGCTCACGCACAATCTATTGAGATGTCATAAAAAATGCCAGTTCGCTCAGACGCATCTGTTTTGTTGTTTTGTTTTTTACCTGCTATCGTTTTTTTTTTTTGTACTTCTTCCTTCTTCCCAAATCTGTATGTTAAAGAAACTTTTTGCATCTGCTGTTGCTCAGTCCCGCTGCCACGTTGGAATTTCACAGCTATTTTCCGGTTATGCATGTGTATGTTTGTGCATGTTTTTTATTTAGGCGTGTGTGCTAGTGAGGCGTGGCTGTGGTCGTTTCTCTGCACCAGCAGGCGTTGATGGTCCTCTGAGCAATTTGGAGTGTGAGGATTGTGAGTATGTTGAATCCATGGAGACCCGTGGTATGCAAGCTATTTGGCAAACTGTACACAGCGATGGTTTATGGTGATACAAGGCTAAGCCATATTGTGTGTCCGAATGTGTGTGTACTTGGTGGGTGACAGATTGGTCATGTGGAGGAGCACCTCACAAGTTGAAAATGTTCCCTGGCCTCTTATTCTAAGTATCAGGTTGGTCTTGCTTTTAGAAATGTTTCGATTTCTTCTATTTTTGTTCCAGTTGCTTTTTAAGTGTCCATATTTTATTTAGCAAATTACCCACTGTGAATTTGTGCACTTCAGTCTGTAGTAGAAATGTGTGTAGGTCTCTGGAAATAAAAACTTTAAAGAGATCTTGTTTTGTTGGTGTTCAGATTTTGATTTGCAGGCACAACTGCCTTTTCTTTTTCAAGAAAATTACCAATATTCATTCATAATCTGAACCGCTTATCCCTACAGTGGTTGTGGGGATGCCAGAGGCTTTTCCGGCTGATTTTAGGCGATAGGCAGGGTACACCTCAAACAGGTTGCCAGTCTATTGCAGGGAACACTCTTTTTACATTTTTTTTTTTTTTTTTAAGATATGGAGCCAAAATAACAGTCCACCGCATCTTTAGTTGTACTAGCAATTATAATGATGAGGTGAAATATTTTTTAAAAATGATTCAAAATCAAGGATACAAGTTCTTATTATTGTTTTTCGTCTATAAATTTCCCATCTAACCATAATAACCTGAGTGCAGTAAAAAAAAAAAAAACTTTGAGTTTTCAAAATGTTGGATTTAAACCAATAAGGACCTTTCTGCTCCGATCAAATAAAACACCGGGAACGCAACAGACTTCCGTTCATCAAAAATAAATTGCATTCCATCCAAACACACTTTATTTAGGGTATTATCCAGAATTTAGATTTTGGGAATATTTGAGGACAACTAACCTGGCTGGGGGAAACGGTGATACTTTATTAATCCTCCTGTTAATATGTTGGACGTTGTAGACAGTGATTTTCATACTGAGCTAAAGTGCTCAGTTTATCTCAGCCTTGCTTTGATCTTCAGGTGTTCAACCTTTGCCTAACATCGTGACTTTTTTCCAATTTCAACAAAAGAAAGCTCTTCAGTAGGTACATGACAGATTTTTTTTTTCCCCGACATCATAGCCATATCCTCAGAGACAGTCTGTGTAGCAACATTTCCGCTATGCGACCTTTGGACACCGAGTGATATTTCAGTGTTTACCATGTGATACCCAAAGTGTCAGAGAAAGTTTTAAGTGATATTTTACCCGGCGGCATAACTATGATCACTGAGGTGATGACAAGCCGTGTAGAGATTCTTCTTAAAACAACAGAAGAACTGCTGCTTTTCCTTTGTGTTGAGCGACCACTGACCACAGAAATGTCAGAAAAACAGACAGCTGTTGGAAATTGGTAGAAAAGGAAATACACACACACACACACACACACACAGCCACATGACCAGTGCTTTTAGTTCACATTACATGCAGACTTCAAGTGTCTGCTTTGTGAAAACTATAGACAGCAGATTTTTTTTTTTTTTTTAATACTTCATTTGGGCTTTACCATTAGTCATTTGATCTGTGACATCCAGTACCAGCCTGTCACATCGCGATCCATATACCTCTGTTAAACACACACACAAACACCCCTCCTTTCTGCGGCCCACCCCTCTGACAAATCAAAGACTTTCTCTGTCTGTTTGACATTGTGTATGCTTGGGTCACTGCTCTACTTTCCCTGACCCCATCTCTGTGTGTTTGCGTCCGTGCGTGTGTGTGATGTAAATGCCTCACAGCTCTTTGCTCTCTCTATCCAGCTAAAGCTGCTCTTAACAACACAAAGGCCTTCTTTCATCCACTTACACTTACTCATAATCCATTTTACCCACTAGATCATCCGTGGATCATCCATAACTGGTACCGTTGTCAAACACACACGCTTGCTCGCGCACCGTGTTTACACCCTGTAAGAGTGGAGTGTGTTCTTGTGTCAGCAGGACATTGAACAGCATGGCATTTGGACTAGATTCAAAACCACTTAGAACTCAGACACTCTAAATAGTATTTCAGTTGAAGCTTCAAAAGAAATGGTTGCTTTTATTCAAATTTTTTTCTCAGATAGAGTTTTTTTTTATCCTCTTTCTAATTTTTTTTCTGCAACAGCTGTTCTTTTAGGGAGCCCTACACTTTCCCGCTGGGATTTGTACCCTGGCTGAATCCCTTGTTTGGGTTGGCTTACAATCCCTCTGTGTCTGTGTGTCCATGCGATTTTAATCTGTGTGGGTGTGGCAGAAAAAAGGTTGTCTGATGTGTGCTGAAACCTGATTTTTGTAGGGTGTTGTTATACCTGTGAATCTGTGAGGAATTAGTTGAGATAAAAATGCATTTTTCCAGCTGAAGAAAGAGATTTAAAACTTAACAGAAAATAACCGGTGAAATGTTTGGTGTGTACAGGAAGGAGCAGAGCATTCTATCTCCGGTGAACTGCTGGAACCTTTTGCTACTTCAGGTGAAGAGGGAGAGCCGGGACCACGCCACCTTGTCTGATCTCTACCTCAACAACATCATCCCTCGGTTTGCACAGATCAGCGAGGACTCTGGTCGCCTCTTCAAGAAGGTAAAACACACCTACAGAACCAGTCAAGCTTTTCTCCGGCAACTTCTATTGAATTAAGTAGATTTTATTATTTTGCTTTCATGTTTATTCCTGATCCACCCTTTAAAACAAAGTTTAGTTTGTGTGTTGAAGCTTTTTTTTTCTGCTTCAAACAAACTTTACAACAGAGCCAGACATGCTGCACCCATGTCGTATTTTTGCCATGTCCAGCCAACTCCCCGGCATCTGTTTTCTGTCTCTACTGATTTATTGACAGATTAGTCGTCAGCCAAACCTGTATTCCGATCCATTTAGTGTGTTCGCACAGAAGCGCTCTCAATGTCCCAGCTGATCTTTAGATTCCCAGTCTAAGAGATGAAAGAGATAAGAAGGAGGAAATGTGGAGGAAGAACAAAAAAGAGCTGAAGCAAAGAGTTGGCATGGAGACCCAGAGGGGGATCAGTAATAATGAATCAAATACCAAGAAATACTCCCTCTGTCTGAGATAGTTGTTGATCACCAAGATGGACATGTTAAACTATTTGTTTTGTGTGAGTCTTACAGTGAGAAATTGCTGCTTTGTGAGATCATTTATTAGCTCCCTATTGGTCTAGATTTAGAATGAGACATTCTATTAAATATTTAAAAATGAAAGTGAACAAAAATAATTTAAGTTGCTTTAAAGTTTATCTTGAGTAGAGTAAAGCACATCAAATGTGCATGCACATACTCTTTTTTTAATGCATTTACGTTAAAAAAAAAAAAAAGAAAGGGCTACGCGGTGGTGCAGTAGTTGGCACAGTGGCCTCATAGCGAGAAGGTCGGGGTTTGAATCCCGGAGTAGGGCGAAGCTTGAAACATTGGCCATTCGGTATGGAGTTTGCATGTTCTCCCCATGTATGTGTGGGTTTTCTCCAGATACTCCAGTTTCTTCCCATCCTCTAAAAACATGCATGTTAGCTTAATTGGCAACTACAAATTTATCTCTAAGAATGGCTCTCCGTGTGGTTTTGCAACAGACTAGCAACTTGTTCAAGTTCGTGGTGTACCCTGCCTCCTGCCTGAAAGCAGCCGGGATAGATACTGGCACCCTACACCATGCCACCTAGGGATACATGGTTCAGAAGACGAAAACATAAAAAACAGCACTCCCTATTGAGAGTGGGATGGATCCGAGCACACGCACCAAAACACATTCTGCTTACTTTAGAGTGGGGGGTAATAGCGGAGAACTCAATCCATGGCTAACAGTAACGTTGCGTGCGGTGCTATCAGAATACTGGACGAGAAAACTCGTAAATTGCTCAAAAAGGCAAATAAAAAACAATTCAGGTGTGTTTTTGATGTTCAAATGGCGTTCAAACATAGTAGAAAACTCCAGAACCACTTTTTTTGTTAAATGGTAACGATAAAAATTAATAAATGAGGCTGTTGTTCTGATAATAGAAAAAAAGTGTTGCTGGTTTTCAACGTGGCTTATTTTTTTAACACTTTTTTTCTGATCACTGAAATCTCTTCTCACGTTCCACTGTCTCCCAGATACAAAACTACCAGGCAAGACTTTCCGTTTTTAGTCTTTCAACACTAGTTGTTGTTTTGGTAGATTTGCTTTAACATCTATTCGCAGGATACCCCAAAGGCTAATTAAGTTTATAATTAGTCCACTTATTATACTTTCAGTCACTGGCACGATTACCAGCAGAGCCAAGGGCTTTGTTGTGCGGCACAGTGTGTATTAGAGGCGGCAGCACATTTATCTCGAACACCCGCATCCAGCTAGGCTGGATTTACTGCAGTGATACAAGTAGTGCAGTAGGATTTTGTGGGAGTTTATCCCTCATTCTGAACCCGATGTTTCAGAGCTAATGAAGCATGCTGGTTGCTAGTTTGTGCTAAAGTCTTGTCAGGATGTCCAAGGGAAGCACTTGCAAAACGAGGGGTTCTAAGTTTTTCACCTTTGATAAATGGCAGAGTCAGCTAAGCCTGATTGCTTTTTGATTGGCCGCAATCTGGTTGCTGTTACCTGATATGAGCACTTTAAACAGAGTGTGCAGGACAACAGTAGTTATCCTCTTACATCCATGCTGTGCTACTTAAATCTCCTTGTATCGTTCCGTTCCACAACAACTCTTCTCTCTTTGTTAATAACTTTTTCACACCCTTAAGCGTCTCTTTACCTCCCGAACTTCTATTTTGTTTACTGGCCAATACAAACCTAATTTGTCCCTCCCAGCACTCCTTTTGTACACTCTCCTTCAAGGACAGATGCTCAAAATACATGTGCAAAACACCATTTTTATTGCTGACACTGTGTTTTTCTTGTCTGGTAATTTGTCACTTTATTAGCTTCATTTCTGTTCACATGATAGTTTTCTGCTTATTCTTGTTTTAAACCTTAGTCATATGAATAGAAAATGACTATATGCTGACATGTAATGTTCTTTACCTTTTATTTAAGTTATTTCAGGCTTTCTGAGATGGTCAGGTTCAGAATACTTTTTAAAAATGAAATCATTTCAACCTGGTGTTTAGCAACTTCAAGCACTGCTTTTGGTTCACATGTTCACGATAGAAACATTTTGTACTTTCAACTCTAAACATCATATTTTATATATTATTTCAATCCATTGTTAAAGTGGTCATATCCACTGTCTTGTAAAGCAATAACAATTAAATAATTGTTGTTTGGCAAGATTAACTGACCAAGGGGTTTAAACTGGTTAAATACATTTTTTTGTCATGTTTGTAAAAAAAAAATTAGACATGTAAACTTCTTTATACGTATATACCAGTATATGAACCAATTTTTTTCTGATTCATGAATAAAGTTTTATTTCATTTTGCTGGTGAAAGTTTACTCTTTGTATGAGAACAACAGAAAATAACTGTAAAAGTGTCACCTATCACCTTTTCAAAGGGGAATATATTCAATTGAAAAATACTTTATTGCCCACCAAAGGGAAATTTGAGTGGTGCAGTGCAAACAAAAAACCAAAGAAAAACTTGTAACTACCTCCAGACTGATGGTTATAGACTAGAGGATGACTGGTTAAAGAGTTTTATGGAGGATAGCTGAAAGGATTTTCTGTACCATTCCTTTGAGCAGCAGGGTTGCAGGAGTGTTACTGAAGCTGTGCAGGCTTAAAATAAATTATCTGAATCTAAAATATTTTTTTTTTTAAATGGCCTTTCAAAGGTTTTGGGAAAACCCCAACAATCTGTTTATTCTTTCTTTCTTTTTTTAAACTGAAACTGAAATTTTTCTTGTAAAATAAAATCACCAAAATTTCCCAAAAAGCCTCTGGCTAAATTATGCACTTAACTTGGCATTATTTGTAAAGTTGGCTTGAGAAAAGTGTTGAAATCGTTGCTTATAAAAAAAAAAAAAAAAGGGGGTTTGTTCAGCCTAAAAAAATGTTTTGTTTTGTTTTTTTAAATCATCCTCAGCATTTTTCTGTTTATCAGAAAAAAATTGGTATGCTAATTGTTTTTGTGTAAAACTTATATACACATGTTGTATATTATTCTTATAGATAAAACTATGAGGGTTCTCCTTATCTGACAGCTTGTGGATAGAGGAGAACACATACTGTTCATTCTATTAAACCTCAAAGAAGTCTGTGATTTTTAAACAAAACAAACCAAAATGACCCAGCTTGGCTTTTCATACTCTCTTTGCCCAAGCATTACAATCAACTTTCAATGGTATCCTTTTACTAGATTGAGACAGACCGTGCATATTTATGCTAAAATTTTAAAAAACTTATGAATGAACCATTTGTTTGTGAGCATATATTTCTACTGATCAGTGGGTTGCTGTCATCAGTCACCAGAGACTCCTGGCAGCTACGTCTGGAGAATGCTAGGGTCTCTGTTTCTCAACCTCTTCCCCTCTTTTGTTTCATTTTAATCTTTTCCTGTTAACATAGATTGTTTTTTATGGCTTTATTGTCTTCTTGCCATTCTGCTGTCAAGTAGAGATCAGTATCTAAAGACTTAATTTATATACTTTAAATCCATTCCTATCCTCCTCATTTATTAGGATTAGACATTTTTTAACGTCTATTTGAGAAACTAACAGAGGTAAATCTGCTTGATTGAACCGATTTCCGAGTGAGTTTGATTTGACCAATTGAGCATTAGTCCTAACAGTTTGGGGATGTTTATTTACAGTATTCTTTATTTTTCTTCCCTCAGAGCAAAGAGGTTGGAGTGCAGCTGCAGGAAGACATGATGAAAGTTCTTAATGAGCTTTACACGGTAAGCAGCACTCTCTATTCATGGTACAGTATGAGAACATATACAGGCATATATTCTTAAATTAAAGTCAGCAATGTGTTCCTTATGGTTGTAACTACATAGCAAACTTTTTCATTTGAGCTCTATATGAGAAGAAAAGATGTTGGCCAAGTCCTAAATCTCACTCGACTGGATAGCTTTTCCATACGACAGAACAACATGGTTTCAATAAATATTCTACTGTAGCATCATCGGCGTGCAGATAAAACCATTTTTGGAATGAAACAGTCTGCATTTACTGGATTATTTCTTAAAACTTTATGATGCCTTCAGGAACCCTTGAGTTTTCAATGTACATCATCTGCAGATAAAACTTTTAAATGCACTGAAACTTAGGTTTACAATGAAATGGACAACATTACATTTTCTCTGCAGAACTAATGTGACAATAATGGTTTTGTAAAACTCAATGGTGATTTTACCACTAAACCTCACTCAAACATTATTTGTTTTGATCTGCTTTCAATTATCAAAAGCATCATAGGGTCTGGTTCAAAATGTTTGTGGTTCTGCCAGAAAAATAGAGGATTTGGACCGAGTTGCACTGTTTGCATTTGTGGCTTTTTTAAAAAGTCTTTTACTAAAACAAGATAGTGGAATTGCTCCAGGTCAGTTAGAACCATAAAAGCAACTCTTATGTGTAATTACAGTCTATAGTAAGATATAGAAATAGATCTGGTTTGAGTGACGCTCACTAGATGGAGGAGTGTGTGTGCAGTGTTGTTGGAGGGTCTGAGAGGAGGAGTGTAATGACTACTCTTGTGGTGATGGGCATTGAAATCAAGCTGATACTGCACAAACATGCTATTAAACTCTTGATGTTACACTGAGAACATTACCCCTGGGGTAGAAAAAAAAGTATTTTTCATTCCTTTTTTAAACTCTTCACCCACCACAGTGTCGTATACCAGACTGGTTGTAAAGAGGAAAACACACATTTGATTTCATCTACAACATCTTGATTCTTGCTCACAGGTGATGAAGACATATCACATTTACAACACTGACAGCATCAATGCTGAGTCCAAGCTGAAGGAGGCTGAGAAGCAGGAGGAGAAGCAGATGGGACGCTCCAGCCGACAGGAAGACCGCCAGACGCCACGCTCGCCCGACACACTGGCTAGTATAAAAACCGAAGAGAAACCAGCTCGACGCTCCAGTGTAAAAAAAATTGAGAAAATGAAGGAGAAGGTAAGCAGGGTTGGAGACAGGAAATTGAAGGCATTGAATGAGAGGAAGAGGTTGTGTGTGAGGACTTCACCTGTTGTCACACACTTATCTGTGTGTGTGTGTGTGTGTGTGTGTGTGTGTGTGTGTGTGTGTGTGTGTGTGTGTGTGTGTGTGTGTGTGTGTCTCATGAATGATTTATGAGAGTGTGACTGGCTTATTGCTAACCTTGTCAGCTGCATCTGGAACGTGTCACAAGAACACGGTTCTCCACCTCTTATCACCCCAAATCAATAGTGAGACATTTCAGTTTAACACCTTTAATCCCTTTCGCATCCTTCCTCCTCTTGGTCATCACCTATCCATTTTGATTTTGGCCTGAATTATTAACTTCCCTCTTTTATAAAATTGCTCTCTCTTTCTCCTGCCAGAGACAAGCCAAGTACACAGAGAACAAACTGAAAGCTATCAAGGCCAGAAATGAGTACCTGCTGGCGCTGGAAGCCACCAACAATTGTGTTTTCAAATATTACATCCATGACCTCTCTGACATCATTGATGTGAGTACAAACCCACCAAATTGATATGTAATATTGGCATTTAAAAGAAAAAACTTTATTTCCTGCATCTTTCCATTTAATCCTTGAAAGTTGCCAATAGGTTTGTCTCCTCAAATTAACCCAAGTGTCTCCAAATAAATCCAATTAAACTTTATATAAAATATTTATTTCAGACAATTTTATCTCAAATCACATTTTATAAAATTAATTCAAAGTATCAAAGGCAAGACAAAAAAAGGCAGCTTTCTTCTTTCATTGACTGAGATAAGTGTGCAGACAATGACATTGGAGCATTTTGACTCAAATGAAGACTATTTAACTCATTTTCGATACAATTTATAGACTTTCGGCAGTCAAATACTAAAACAATCAATGCACTCACTTGTTTTTCTGCATTATTTTGTGACAAGAAGTCCCTAAATATAGCAATACTGCATGAAAAAAGGCTGTTGTTGAGATCTGGGTATAGTCTCCGTATTGTACCAAAGAATGGTGCTCAATGCTATTCAAATAAATGATACTGTATGCTGTACCTGGACATTTTTACCTCGAGTTTGAGTGTCAAAAAGAAGCAATAAACATTTTTTATAAATGTAGAAGATGATATTTCAAAGTACTTCATATCTTTATTTCTTCAAGACATTTTTTAGTAGTAAACTAAAACATAAATATGAGTGTCATCTGCATAGTAGGGTAATTTTGCAACATGCTTTCTGATAATATCTTAAAGACACTGGTACAATATTTAACAACGTGGCGACTCTATTTTTCTGTTTTTTTACTGCCTAACCCACACACAAGTTTGTTGTTGCCTCATGTAAAAATAGCCTGTGGTAAAACAGGTTTTTTTAGTGAAAATAATAAGTCACTTTTGTGATCGACTGGACCACGTCATGAGCTGAACAAGACCATGTTGTCACACAGTCTTGTGTGACAAACTGTCTAGACAAACTGTCTAAAAATTTGTCTTTTGCAAATTCCAACTCTTATTCTGAAGGTTGTGAAGAATATTTTTAAAAGGAATATTATTATGAAAAGCTAACTTAAAAACTCCCTTCTCTGATTAATTTGTGCCACGTTTTTAGAAGCACAGACCTGAAAATTGGCTTATTAAATCAGCTCAACGGAACTTGAATTATTTTCAGTCGCTTGAATTCAGAGAAATTGATGTATGAGGAACCCGTTGAGGGAAAATGTGTCCTTCAGTATTTTCCCACGGATATTTCCACATGGAGAATTCTTTCCAACTAGAGGATGAAAACTTCAGTGGAAATTAACAACATTACCAGTCAACAGAACTGAATCCAATGAGGAACATCTGGGATTTGGATCCCGCTTTGTTCCAGCTCTGTATTTTGTTGCTTGTCATTTCTCTTTCTCTCGTCTGTCCCCGCTGTTAAGCCAAGAAAATAAAGCCAAAAGATTACAGCTAATTGATTGTGACTCCTCATAGAGCTGGTTCTTACTGTTTGCTTCCATCTGTGTAGTGCTGTGACCTGGGCTACCACGCTAGCCTGCATCGTGCTCTGAGGACCTACTTATCTGCTGAGCAGAATGTAGAAACATCCAAACACACCGGCCTGGAAACACTAGAGGTGGCAGCAGAAAGCCTGGAGCCTAATGGGGACAAACAAAAACTAATGGAAACCTATAATAATGTCTTCTGTCCACCGGCTCGCTTTGACTTTCAGTCCCACATGGGAGACATGGTAAGTTTCTAAAGTTGTGTTTGAGCAGTGGTGGACATCTGGGCCTTTAATAGTTCTACATCAACATAAAAAAGCTCTTCATTGACTATTTATTTTTTATAAACCCATCTTGTTACACTAAAATAATACAGGATATTCCTGGGGATTGTGATGCAACTCTGATTTCTTTAATTTGTTCAACTTATTTTTGAAAAACACATTTATATTGTTTGTCTAATAATTTGCATTTATTACTTTTGGGGAAGGAGGTGGGTTCCCTTGTTTTAGTTTTGTTTTTTTCTTTTTCTGTAATTTTGTTGGGATTTTTTTCTTGTTTCTTTTTTCTTTGTTGGTGTAGCGTCTTAGCCTGTAAAACCTGTAGTTATGAAAAATCTTTATAAAATATGGATGAACATTACCCTGAAAGTAAATCAGTTCCCAAATCTTTTAGTTTTTCTCCAGATGTTCATGGTCTGCCACTCTTTGTGAATCCATCAAATTAATGTTCTTGTTAATTGTCCTCTTTGCAGATGGGAGTGATGTGTGCGCAGCAGCCGCTAGATTCCGAGCTCCTTCAGAGATGTCAAAACCTCCATTCTCGTCTCTCTACTCTTCGAATCGAGAATGACGAGGTGCACATTTCTTTTGATTTGGTTTCATCTCCTGCTTTATGTGACTGTCTGCATCACATCTTTGACTTCTATTCATCAGGTGAAGAAAACCAAGGAGGCCACTCTGTCCACTATCCAGGATATGGTGACAGTGGAGGACTACGATGTCTCTGAGTGCTTCCATCACAGCAACAGCATGGAATCTGTCAAGTCCTCTTTCAGCGAGTCATATCTCAGCAAACCCAGCCTCGCCAAAAGGAGGGCCAATCAGCAGGAGACGGAGCAGTTTTACTTCACAGTCAGTTTTTTTTCCCCCCAGAAATATTAGAGGGATCAAATCATTAAAAGTTGATTCTAGCTCATGTGTCTGGTCTTTTGTAGAAGCTAAAGGAGTTTCTGGAAAGAAGGAGTCTAATCACCAAACTGGAAGCTGAGCATGACCTCATCGAGAAGGCCCTAGGAGAGAGTGAGTGTCTTTCAAATCTTTTTGGATGTTGCCCTTGTTTCCATTTGTGTAAATGCAGGAAACCCCCAATCCATAACCCCCCTCCACCCTACACACCCAGCTGGATAGGTTCAGAGACAGATCTGCTGCCCCAGGGCAGAAAACGGGGAGCAAATGAGAGAGATGAATGGTGAAGTGAGACACATTAGTGTCCTTTCAGTGAAGCAGAATGAGTTTAGTTTATCTAATAATCACAGACTGTGTGCGAGTCAAGTGTGTAGGTCATAGTGACACTGACCATATGTGCGTGCAGCTGTAGCCTTAAGTGTGCTCCTATGGTTTGTACGTTCCTGTTGGTCAGATGTGTCAGTGTTTCCACAACCTTGCAGGAAAAGCTCAAGTGGGAAGTTTGTTTCCTGGTTTTATCTGAAGCTGCTTCCTCCAGTTCATGCACTAACCACTTTTCCTTGTGTCTCTCTTCTGTCATAAACTCCTGCCCTCTCATGCTCCTCCTCTTCATCCTGTCTCTCCCTCCTTTAGGTCAGAAAACCGACTGTTGCCTTGCCAGGTACGTGTGGTGAGGAAAGGGAATATACTCAAACACACTCATCCACTTACATATACCACCACTGTGTTAAAACTTTATTTGTTGGCGGGGTTATTTCCCTCCTTGATGTTTATAGATATTCTCAACACATGTGCATACGTATATGTTTGTGTGTACAAATAGAGCAATACCAAAAGTAGTGAATATAAATAGACTTTCTCTGGAGGGATAATGACAGACTGCTTTATTTCTTCTCTCTTTTTCTCTGTGCAGTGGAAGAAGAAACTCAACAGTACGGAAGCAGGTAATTAGCAGAGTGTGCGTGTGTATTTCTGAGTGCCTTGTAGCTTCTCAGTCCAAGCTGCTGCAGCTTTGGGCTTAACTCAAACCACATGTTATCTGAAAATATTCTTGCGCTATATCATGCATTTGCATCTGGATGTTGAAAAAAAAAAAAAGATGTGGTTTGTTATGCGGTCACTCGGTTAAACTAGAACCAAGCATACGTTTGTTGTTTTGCTGCAGTTGAATCAGCAGTTAATAATCAAAAAACCAAATCCCTCACTGGGGAATGTCATGTTTGGAGCGCTACCTGGTGGTGATGCCTTCAAATGTGGCTTCACAAAAACATTTTTTCCCTCCATATTTCACACTTTAGTTTTATAGTTCAAATTGTAGTTATTTTGATCAAATGTAAGATACGTACGTATTTAATCATTTTACTTGTGCTAAAAAGCATTATTTCTACATGAATATTTAAAAAGCTCCAACAAACAAAAGGAAAGGCAAAAAGATGTTGTCTCCTAGCAACAACCGGGTGCTGCACCCACCCTCTTTTCCTCACTCCTCTTAAATGTGTGCATCAATGCAAGTGCATGTGCAAGCATGCATGAAGAGAAAAAAAAAAAAGATATTCACCCCCTCACCATCCTCTCCTTATGCCACACTTACTATTAAATTTGATGCTTTTTGCTGAACAGGAATCATTTTTCTCTCTAACATTTCAGGACTCAGGTGAAGCCATTCCTCTGATGGTTGAGAGCTGCATCCGCTTCATCAGTCGCCATGGTGAGGAAATTCTCCAGCGAACTGATAGGTTTACCATCAGCTCTTTCAGTGTGCTGATTGGTGGGGGTTTTATGTCTCATGCGGTTGGTTGGGGGTTTACTGACCAGGAAATTTTACAAGAACTTTTTACCTTTAATAAAATACATTCTAACACTCATAATTTCATCACATCTGTGTATGTACACAGGGCTCCAGCATGAGGGTATCTTCCGAGTTTCAGGCTCTCAGGTGGAGATGAACGATATCAAGAATGCCTTTGAGAGAGGTCTGAATCTTGAAAAACTCTTTTTAACAAATTATCTGTCTATTGGATGCTTTATAATTAATTTCCATCCACATTCAGGTGAAGACCCACTGGCAGACGACCAGAACGACCATGACATGGACTCGATTGCTGGTGTGCTGAAGCTCTACTTCAGAGGACTGGAGCATTGTCTTTTCCCCAAAGAAGTCTTCCATGACCTCATATCCTGTGTTTGTACGTCTTTGTGTGTTCTTAATAGTCCCAATAATAGCAATCTCTGACGAGAGGTTTTGTTTTCCAGCGATGGAAAGCCTCCAGGAACGGGCTGTTCACATCAAGAAAATCCTGCAATCTATGCCAAGTAAAACTCTAATCATCATGAGATACCTGTTTGCCTTCCTCCACCAGTAAGTAACAAGTTAACAGGAAGTTCAGAAAAAATTTCATATATCAAAGCCTTCAAATTGTCTATTTATTTAGATATGTGTTAAAATGATTCAATCACAAACACTAAATTAGACCTTCTCAAATTATTTCTAAAGGTCCATTCATTTTTTTGGTCAAAAGTCAAGTGTCTAAAGTTCAAATTGTAGCAAAACCCCATAAACTAAAAGCTTTCTTTTAAAAGCTTTTCTTTTTGGATTAATAGTTTGTTTTTATAGCTCGGTATTACAAACATTTTGTCCGTGGAGTCGGCGACTTCGCATCAGCGGGATTCCAAACTCAATAAAAAAAATAGCACTATTCCTTAAAAAGTGAAAATAAAGTGGTCAGGAGTGGATTTCATTCCATGCAGCTCATCAAGTCCTGGCTCATGAATGCACAAGTTTTTCATTGTTGAAATATTATAAAACAAAAGCCTGCCACAGGAGCATTTAAGGGGACATTTGAAACTTCTGCGTGAACCAGACAGTTGACGTGGAGACAGTAGATCGCTTATATTTACTCGAGGGATTCACACTCATCCCGATGCTTCTGTTACTTGAAGCGCACACACACATGCACACAGTATCAGACGGTCTCCATTACCACAGGCTTGAGTGCTTTATGAACTACTGTTGGAACTATTACATCTATTTACTCTGATAATCATCCTCACATTTACCAGAATCGTTCAGACCATAAATGGAACTCCAGGAATATTTGTGTGCAAAATGTTTTTGTATATTTTATGTCTAAGAGAGATTGAGATTCTGTCCTAAAATGACTTTTGGTGTCTTTCCACTTAGCTTGTCTCAGTACAGTGAGGAAAACATGATGGATCCCTACAACCTGGCCATCTGTTTCGGCCCCACGTTGATGTCGGTTCCTGAGGGGCACGACCAGGTCTCCTGTCAGGCTCATGTCAATGAGCTCATTAAAACTATCATCATCCACCATGACACCATCTTCCCTGGACAACAGGACCTGCAGGGTCCCATATATATCATCTCTGGATCAGGAGATGACTTCTGGTGAGAGGAGAAAGATTGGAAGTTGTTTAAAGAGAAAAAAAAGATGCCTTGTTTATAAAGAAGTTCATATTATAGGACAAGTCTTAAGGGCATTTGGAGAATAATGTTGAGCCTTTTTGCTCCACTCAGAGCCCAAGGGCCATGTGGATCAGCTTACTTTCAATCACTCTGAAGATTAAAGCACCGCCTGACCACATCAGCCCACGAGGGCGCAGCCAGTCGTACCAACGTACACATTATGGCTAACTTTGAATTTTATTGTAACGGAAACCATGCCACAAGATATTGTGATCCCTGCCTCTTAGTGCAGCTGTTTGGACTGAAGCTACAGTAGAAAACTAAAACCAAGGATAGTATTCTACCTGCAAGCAAGAACTCTGTTTTTTAAAACAGAGTTCAACCTGTTGTTTCTGATGAAGCACAAACCTATACGTAAGCTAAGTATTGAGTAAACCAAAGAATCTTTTAAAAACTTGTGGTTTATTTGATCCTTTCTGGGATTTTGACTTTTTCTCATTGCTATCTTCTGTCTCTGTAGTGATACTCCTCTCTCCATGCCTCCTCCTGTGGAAGAGGTGGAGTCTCATCCTGCCGGCCTTAATAGTGAAGATGGTATGTGATTTAATTGGTTTTTATTTGCTCACTTGATAAAATCTAATCCTACTTCTTGGGGGTTTAACATTTGATCCCCACACACTGCTCTGAAGAAACATTCAATTACTTTTTTTTTTTTAACCTTATCGCTCCGTTGCTTTTCATTCTTTTGCTGCAACCAAATGTAATATCACTAACCTGCTGCGCACTAATCCAACTTCCTCTCCACCTCTTTGGTCTGCTTCTGCTACTTCCTGTTTCCACCCGCCAACCTCTGAACTCCAGGCTCATCGGCTGTTTCAGAATCTGAACCAATTGAAGCCATCGCACGGTTTGACTACACCGGCCGAACCAGCCGGGAGCTGTCGTTCAAAAAAGGCGCCTCTCTACTGCTGCACAACCGAGTGTCTGATGACTGGTGGGAGGGGAGACACAACGGCGTTGATGGTCTGGTGCCACACCAGTACATCCTAGTTCAAGACACGTAAGATATTCTGCTTTCATTGGAATACAAACATTTTTTTCTAGAAAAAAAACAAAAAGATGCTTTGATGCTTGTTAGATTTTATTTTGTTTGGTTGGACTCTTTGAAACGTAACATTTTAACCGCTAAATAACAAGTTTTACCAAAAATAAGATTGTTTAATTACTATTTAAGCTTAATTACAAAACATAAAACTATGTATAGAAAAAGTAAGATTTTTTTTTCTTTCTTGAAAAAATGCAAAAAAATATGTATAAAAATAAGATTTTTTTTTCTCTGTCTGCTTTAGGAATTCGTTTTGTTGTGTGTAAATAAAGATGTAGACAAATTTTGCAGCTCGTGTAATTTCTTAAATAAAATAATAAATAAGTATGGTTAAAATTGAGGATATTTCTTCTTTAACGTTATTTATCTGCAAATAAGTTATTTATTATTTATCTGCATGGATTTTTTTTTTTTTAAACCGGAACTAATACAGAAATCAACAACTCAAACCTTAGAAAAACAAAATGTTCTGCAAACAAAGTTTTTTAGTGTGACTTTTTGTAAGAAAAATCCAACTTTTCAAATAAATTTGAAAAGGATAGACTCTATCCATTTAAAACAATCAAAGTAAAATGTTACTTTTTATTATTTACAGGACTGATGTTGGACGGGGTAGTCCAAAGCCAGACTTGGATAGCAGGGACCTGTTGGAGGAGCGAGTGTCCACTAGAGGAAGCGCCGCATCACCCACTGGAGCTCATGTAGCTGACATCTATCTCGCCAACCTCAACAAGTGTGTTTATTTACTCTCTATGTTGTGTGCTTTAAGGTGTTTTTTCATTCATTGTGCACCTTTTGGTGGGTTTTTGCTGTACCCTGCCTCTCACCTGAAATCAGTCAAGCTTGGCACTGGCAACCACATGACCCCGTTAGGGATAAGCGGATCAGAAGACGAAACGAAAGATTAAAAGACATTTTTTGTGATGCTATAACTCTATCATTTTCTCATCAGGTTGAGGAAACGGCCTGAACCCGGGAACATCCGCAGACCATTTCGCTCAGAAAGCGACAGCTCTAGTCCAGGAGCTAGTGGGGGAGGGGTGAGAACAGCTTCTCTTCCTGTTGGTGGGGCTTTAATAAAAGATACCGGAGACAAACGACCAGTCAGCGCTCACAGCATCCTGAACTCGGTCACCCGCCACTCTTCACTTAAGACAAAGGTAGTCTACCTGTGACATTCTGTCTGCATCCGATTTCATAAACATGAAAAATAAATGGCTGCTTTTTCCATTAATGGTGATTGCTTTGAACATTTAGGTGGAGAGTCCACAGTTACGAAAAGCGACTCCAGCAGGACGCTCCAAGAGCTTCAGCAACCACAAACCTCTGGACCCAGAGTTTATAGCTTCACAGGTACTGCTCTAATTATTATCATGTTTGTGTCTTCATGTCGCTTTGATTAAGCATCTATACTTGTATCATGTATGTTGCAGGACATACAAGACTCCTCCCTGACTGAGTTCAGTAAGCTGGAGAGACAGAGCTCCTCCAAACACACACATGCCCCCGATGTGGTCCTGGACACACTGGAGCAGCTAAAAAGCATGAGTGGTGGTGGAGCTTCTGAACCGTCCAGTCCACTGCACTCCCGCTTGCTACGGGACGGGGAGGGGGGCTCTTCACATGCTCATCCTCTCCAACGGAGCGCCTCCTCAGCCAGTGATGTGCCCTCTTCGTTCCGCCCTGCTAGGAGCCAACCCCGCAGCCCACTGCCATCTGCCACATCCCCTTCTTTGTCCTCAACTTCCCTGTCCTCATCTGTACCTTCCTTCAGAGAGCTGCGTCCACCAGCAACGAGACCTAAGCCAGTAGTGTTCCCAAAAAGTGGAGGGGGGACGAGCAGCCCGGCGATGGGCTCCCCAACCTCCACGGTTCCTCCCACACCTCCTCCCCCTCCACCTGGAAGCCACGCACACACGCTCTCTCACACCCCTCCACCGCCACCGCCCCCTCAGACTAATGACAAATCCTGCCCAGCCTAATCTAAATCCCTAAATCTCAACCATGAAATTTATTCTAATAAACTCTAAGCGCTTCGAAAAGGTGCCAGAAGCACTTAATTAGTTTCACATGGGATTCTTTACTCACTACTCACATGTAGCACTCACATATTAGACAGGTTATTAAGATGCCATCTTTTTCTGTTAGAGCGTGAAGAGTCTGACCTCTTCTGGCAGCTCTGCATTATTACAGGCAGGCTATCACGGCAAAGACTCCAAAGGTGGCTGGATTTTACCATCTTTGAAAAAAGAGCAAGACTCAGGGTGGGCACAGATCTGCAGCACATGAAAAATTACAATTAGAAGTTGATGATATGTGAAATGGTGTGAGTGGGTGTGCAAGAGTGTTTACCTGCTTTCAAACACAAAGCAACATGTGGAACAATAAGCACACCGTGGTTTTACTAAAGCAGACATGACAGGGTTATTTTTTTTTCTTATGTTTCATTAACCCTTCAATTATCAGAATTTCTGAGAATAGACTGTGAACCGCCACGATTTTGCTTTGTAGAAATGATACACTGATTTGCTGCTTCAGAAGTGATAGATTGAAAACGAAAGGAAGATAAACTGGGCCAAATATCAGCGTAAATCTTGTGATCAAGAAAAAGCTTTATTTCTTCTTCCAACGTTTGATACGTTTGAGTGTTTTTATTTGATTTGATTGCTGTTAAGTAATAGTGGCACAACAAGGAGCAGTATTTCTAATTCCACATAAAGCAATAAAAACAGTGACAGCTGGAAGTTTGTTGCATTGTGCTTCTCTTCCTGAGCTGGGCGATGTATTTATGGGACCACTGAAACCCAGCATTTTTATATCTCTGTTGTACACACACATTCACTTTTTTTTTTTTTAACAAATATGTGCGATGGTGGTGTTTTGTGGCAGCTAAAACGCCTTTCAGGTTTTCCTTGCATGCTGGGTCATGCACTACAGCCGCATTACGGAAGCAAACTGATTGCATCAGCTTATAAAACCAGTATAGAACAACTTCAAAACACAGTCACACATTGCTCTTTTTTTAAAAAACCTTTTGCTTTATAATTAACCAGGACAAAAGGGTTTGATTATTCTAATATTATCGTATATTAAGTCGTCATGGTAACTGGAAGCATGCAGCTGAGGAGCCTCCTGTGTGTAGATAAGCACAACCAACCACCTCATTCACTGCATTCATAAGAAAACTTTTTAAAATCAATTATTTACCATTTTAAGCAAAAAATTGTTCGAATAAAATGGGCATTTGTTTTTATGCATGTTTGAACACGTGCATGAAAAGAGGACGTATGCACATAATCAGATGTGACTATCTGGAGATACACAGATGGAGCACGTCAATTGTACGTTTCATTGTAAACGGCTGCCGGGAAACCTGAAATGTCTTCATAAGTTGCCGTAACAAATCAGCTGTTTGAACACAAGAAATAATTGTTGCTCCTTAGTGATAAAAAAAAGATAGAAAAAAAAGGACAACTTTTTAGAGTTTGAACTAAACCCTTTTTTAGATAAATGATTTACTTGTTTTTTACGTGTTTCGGGCACGTCCCACCGGGAGGAGACCAAGAGGCAGACTCCGGACCCGCTGGAAAGACTATGTCTTACAGCTGGCCGGAGAACAACTCAGGATCCTTCCGGGTGAGCTGGAGGATGCAGCTGGTGTGAGAGAAGCCTGGGCTTCTGTCTCAGGCTGTTGCCCCTGCAACCCGGTCCCAGATTAGCGGAAGACGACGGAACGAAACAAACAGGTTTACTTTACAGGTGTGACTTACCACTTTAACTTGATTTATTTTTCAACATATTACAGCACACTCTGCATTCCTGTAATGAATTGTAAAGTTGTGTTCTTTACATCTTTCTTCGTGCATACCTGGTGTATCAGTGTTGCTTTTACCTCATTGTGACAACTGGAGAGGAACTGTGTGTGCTTGTGTACATTGTGATCCAAAAAGATTTGCTCACACATCCAGATGTGCATGTGAGCACATATGGGTATGTTTGTGTGTGTGTGTTTCCGTGTGCGTCCCGGCTGTGGTGTTAAAAGGAGTCAGGATTCTTTTTTATTATTATTAATCTAAAGTCAATCATTGTGCACTTGAACATCTTGGCTTGCATGTGGACTAACTGTGGGGATGATATGTTGGAATTAAATATTGTTAAATATGCATTTTTGTGTCGATTTAAAAACAGCTGAACTTAAAAAAAAAAAAAGACTATAATGTCGGATCTATTTATAGTTGTCTCTGTATTACTGGAGAATCCTGTGTTAAGATGTACTTTGTATATACACTGTTGTACATTACAGAGGTACACTTTTTTGGTACAATATTGTACAGTAATAGCAATAGTAGTTTAATCAAATAGGCCTTATATAATTCCATGTGTAGTTCTTGTAGTAGTTTTTTTTTTTTTTAATAAACATGGCTTGCTATAAAGACTTTTGTCCTTGATTTATTTTTATGTATTGAAAAATGAAAAATGTGGTTTCTATTTTGCAATGTGCAAAACAGAAGGTTTAAAAGAAAAAATGGAGATAACTCTTAAACTAAAGACTTTTTTAACCCAGTTTTGCCATAAATTTTAAAGCATAAGCCTGATCGATCGACACCAATCGACAGACGGATCAGTGCGGCGTCCACAATAATCAGGACGCTACATCGGTCCATCGTGGTGAAGAAAGAGCTGAGACGGAAAAAACAAGGCTCTCGATTGACCAGTCAAGAACAAGATCATTGATACAAGCGGCCAAAATGAACTTCTTCTTCCTAGCAGGACGGCTAGGTTCTCACTTAAAGATGGAGTGAAGAGCTCGGAGTAAAGCCGTTGCTCTTACGGGTCGAGAGAAGCTAAATGGGGTAATTTGGGTATCTGATTAAGATACCTCCCGAATGCCTCACTGGTGAGGGCGTTTTTGGTACGTTCCACCAGGAGGGCAGACCCCAGACCCAATGGAGAGACTCTAACAGCTGGTCATGCAACACCTCGGGATCCTCCAGGGTTGGAGGATGCAGCCGGGGTGAGAGAGGCCTAGGTTTCCCGTCTGAGGCTCTTGCCCCTCAACCCGGGCCCAGGGTCAGACCATATGAAGTCCAAGTAGGACAAAAAATTAAATATCCCAAAAGTAAACTCTTTCATTTGATCAAGTTTTGAAAAAAATCTTAATGTTGTAATAAAAAAAAGGAAAGGTGACAAATACAAGATGCAATATTTTAGCTTTGTAGATAAACTGATTTAGAACTTTTTTTTTCTGGTTGTCAATTGAGTCAAAAGTCTATTTTTTTAGGGGAAAAAAATCTCAAAGTATTGTTTATTTTTATTAAAAAAGGTTGAAAGAGAAATCTGCTCTGAATATATTAAGAATTGTTCATTAATAATGATGCTAGTACTTCCCAATTTGGACACAAGAGGGCTAATTTCAGCCCACTACAGCGTCAGACTGGCGACCTGTGCAGGGCGCACCCCGCCTCTTACCTATAATTTGCCAGCCTTGGCTCCGTGTCCTCCTTTGGGATAAGCAGTCCAGATCAGACAACAACTTACTAACTGAAAGGGTCAGATCTTTTACACTCTATGTCAGATGTGTGACTTGTCCAGGGTGTACCCTGCCTGGCGGGGATAAGCTCTGGCAGTATTGGACAGTCTGAAAAGATGGAAGGAAGGAAAGAAAGAAAGAAGGAACGAAGGAGGACTATACAGTAGTGCTGTTTGTATACAGGTGAACAAATATGTGTGTCATTAGTTATCAAATTAGGAATTAAAATTCACAGTAACAATGCTCAAAAAAATCAATGTAGATTACAAGATCAAGTGCTTTGAAAAGGGATCTAAATATTTTTAAATCTTCCTGTATTTTTCAGATCCTAATTTCTTCCCATTTTCAACAAATTAAGACAAATTTCTTAACTTTATAAAAGAACTCACTTTGTGATGAGTTTAAAGTCATAAAAAAAGGTAGTAAATTCAACTTATTTCCGCTGAAGACCTAACTCCGCCCCATTGAAGTCAAGACTTCCTACTTCTAACACCTTTTGCTCAGCATTTCTGATCTCTCTGCCAAACATTAAGGTCTATATAACTACATACATGTTATTTATAGATATCTTTCCTGCCTGGACAATAGCCACATTTTGTGGTATGGACATACTTTTTTAAAGTAAGTTTTAAAAGTTGGCGGATTTTTCTTTCCAGAGAAACCTTAAACACAACATTGTGAAGATCAGCTAAAGCAGAAACAAGAGAAGAAGCCTTGAACACTAGTTAACCTGGACAGGTAAGTTAATCATATCACAGCTTATAAACAGACTATTTTTTGGTTATCAAACTTTATATTGATCCCAAACCATTTCATTATGACGCTCATGGTGTCTGATCCCACTTTAGTTGTGGTTGATCATTATATTTTAACATGTTAGCCTATTAACATTATTTGTGTGTCATGTGGTTATTAATACTAATTATGTTTTTGTCTGTTGTATTGTGATTTTTTTTTTTTAATCAGTATGTGAGTGGTAAAGCCACTGACATCATTCTGACTGTAATTTTTCTTCTTGATCTCTCTCCAGCATGACAACATTGACAGGAAGCACTGCAAACTACTTGTGGTCCTTACATGATGTTCTTGGTCAAGGTGCTACTGCAAGTGTCTACAAAGCAAGAAACAAGGTAATCATCATGTGTATGGTTTATGATCTTAACCAATAATCATCTAAAAACTGCCGACATAGTTTCTGTCATCATTTTTCTAGGTTTCAGTCCTTAGATGTAAAGGTTTAGATAAGAAGAGACAGTGGATTTTAACATTGATGTGGCTTATTGCTGACGCTCAGTGACGCATTCAACTGACATGGTTTGTGTTTCATCTTTTCCAGAAATCAGGTGAGCTGGTAGCTGTCAAAGTGTTCAACATTTTGAGCTACAATCGCCCACATGATGTTCAAATGAGAGAGTTTGAGATGCTCAGGAAGCTCAACCACAACAATATCGTCAAGCTTTTTACTGTAGAGGAGGTAAAGAAACCATCACAGGATGGAAACGATTACAAAGATTGTGGATTCTCATTCATAGTCTCATCTAGTCTCTAACATATAATGCTTTCTTTCTGTGTTTTTTTTTTTTTTTTGGCAGCTGGCCTCCAAGCAGAAGGTTCTAGTGATGGAGTATTGTTCAGGTGGAAGTCTGCTCAACCTTCTAGAGGAGCCAGAAAATGCTTTTGGTTTACCTGAGACAGAGTTTCTCACTGTATTACAGTGTATAGGTTGGTGTATTGTGTTATGATTGATCTACCTCTGTATACTCTGTGTAATGATTTAAAACTCTCTACAGTGCAGGGAATGAATCACCTGCGGGAATACGGAGTTGTGCATCGGGACATCAAGCCAGGGAACATCATGCGGCAGGTTGGAGAGGATGGCAAATCGGTTTACAAGCTGACAGACTTTGGAGCTGCAAGAGAGCTTGATGATGATGAGAAGTTTGTGTCTATTTATGGAACAGAAGAGTATTTGGTAAGATTTCATTTTATAGCAAACTTTGAAAAGGTCTGAGGTTTGGGTCCCGGAGTGGGGGAGAGGCTTGAAACTCAGGCCTTTCTGTGTGGAGTTTGTATGTTTTCCCTGTGTATGTGTGGGATTTGTCTGGGTACTATGGTTTCTTCCCACCCTCCAAAAACATGCGTGAAAGGCCCCCTATGAAATTGCCCCTAGGAATAAGTGTGTGGATGGTTGTGTGTGTGTGTGGCTCAGCAACAGACAGGTGACCTTTTTGGAGTGTATCCTCCCTCTAGCATGAAATCAGCTGGGATAGACTCCACCGTCCCTGGTGACCATATTAGGAATAAGCAGTTCAGAAGAGAAATCAAAACTTCATCAAAAAAAAGTTGAGGCTTTTTAAAAAAAAGTGATTAATATACAGACATAAAAACTTTTTGTGAGATAAAGTGCACATTAAATAAAATAATAAAATTCCTCTGATTGGCTTCCTCTTCTCTAAAAACATTTTTTTTTTACATAATCGAGTAACAGATCTGAACTTCTGCAAAAATTAATAGTGTGATTAAATAAGAAAAAGGATATTAACAGGATTTACCACCTGAAAATAGTATAATATGCAGCTGAAAACGTTAATCAAGTGGCGGAAAGAAAGTTTTTAGTTAGTGAGAAACTTGTAAGGGACTGGAGAAAAGCGGAGGTTACTCTAACTGGAATGAAGAAAAAAAAAAAAAACTAATTGCGGGCGGGCTAAAAGTTATGTTGCCACAGTTAGAGGAACAAGTTCATACATGGGTGGTAGAACAACGTGTTGCAGGGAGAGTAGTTGTGGACGGATCAAAAAATTCTGAACTTATGGCTTACAAAGTGCTAAGTGTCAGGATGGCTTTTTTAGAGCACGCAATGCTCTGCTTGTGATGGCTAGCATGCACATAGAGCGCACGTCACACCACCGTTCAAAACTGAATTAAAAGTTTTCTACTCCATACCTCCCATCATTCCTGGAGGCTTAACCAAAATCCAGCCACTTGATATTTCTGTAAATAGGAGTTTAAGGCAGTCTAACGTAACCTGTGAAAGCAGTGGATGAAGGATGAAGAGCGCAGCTTCACGATAATCCGAAGAATGCCCCGTGCAACTTTGCTGGAAGTCATTGGCTGGATCAACAAATGCACGTTCTCAGTTTGTTTATGCGTCATGTCATGGTAGTATACCTTTATCACCTGTTGTTCTCCATTTTATTTACTTTTGAAAATGTCTTTCAAAGAAACATGTCTGTTTTTGGTGTTGAATTTTATCAAATAAATTTCCTCCAAAATGTGAGTTATACTCCAGTGCGACTTATCTATGGGGTTTTTTTGTTGTTGTTTTTTTAGGGTTTTTTGCACATTTTTTTTGCTGGTGCGACTTATAATCAGGTGCGACTTATGGTCTGAAAATTCAGGATAAACTTTGGGTGCCCATGTCTCCTAGAGATGGGTGGACCCTTGTGGTTTTGGCCTCTGCATTAATGGGCAGGCCGTCTCCTGGTGTGGATCAATCCCCACTTATTATTTCCACACTGCAGCATCAGGCCAGAT
Source organism: Neostethus bicornis (assembly GCA_902685375.1). Taxonomy (NCBI): domain Eukaryota; kingdom Metazoa; phylum Chordata; class Actinopteri; order Atheriniformes; family Phallostethidae; genus Neostethus; species Neostethus bicornis. The sequence goes on along the minus strand of LR738557.1, from coordinate 12,404,120 downwards.
GTTAATTTTATTTACCGTTCAGTTAAAGAGACAGTAGCTAGCGGTTTAAGGGAAATGGGGGCTGTGGGGCTGGGAAAAGAGGAGGTAGCGTTTGGGAGAATGTGGGGTTGTGTGTGCAATGTTTTGTGTGTGTGATTTTTTTTTTGTTGTTTTTTATGTTTGTCTGCTTTTAATTGATTACGTTTAATTAATGACCTGACCAAATTAGTTGACAACTATTTCAATAATCGATTTTAATCGATTAAATCGATTGGTTGTTTCAGCCCTGTCTGTGACGCACTTTGAATTGTCTCACACACAAAATGTGTTTTATAAATAAACTTGATTTGTGCTTTTTAAAAAACTGGCTCCAATTTGATTTCAAACTGTGAGAAATTAAGATTTTCTACTTTTAAATCTATCTTTATCTTACTTTGATTTACTTTTGATATTTTGTGCAGCATCCAGACATGTATGAACGTGGTGTTCTGCACAAGCCTCATCAAAAATCTTACGGAGTGAGCGTTGACCTGTGGAGCATCGCTGTGACCTTATATCACGCTGCCACTGGGAATCTTCCCTTTAGACCGTACGGAGGAGCTCGAAGAAACAAGCCCACAATGTAAGCTAACAATCTTAGACCCCTTTAGGTTTTTTTTTTTGTTAATTTAATGCCTAAAACTCTGACACATCTTGACTGTTCGGCTGTGCAGGTACAAGATAACTACAGAAAAGCCAATGGGAGCCATCGCAGGCATACAGCGGGTAGAGGGTGGACCTATCGAGTGGAGTTACCACCTTCCTTACAGCTGCCAGCTCTCTCAGTGGGAAATTTAACTAACACATCTCGGCCTGAATTTTATAATTATAATAATTATAATAATTTTTTCTCTCTCCGTTGATTTCAGGGGTCTGAGGGTGCTGCTGGTTCCTGTCCTTGCAGGTATAATGGAGGCTGGCCAGGACAGATGCTGGGGCTTTGACCAGTTTTTTAAAGCTACCACCGATTTACTTCAGAGGCATCCGGTTCACCTCTTCTCTTTACAACAGGCCGTGCCTCACTGCGTTTATGTGCATCACTACAACTTGTACGTCTGCTCATATCAGAGATTTTGTCCAAAATCTGCTTTTTTAAATATGCTGCATGCTTTCAAGATGTGACAGATTCCAGTAGCATCACTACCCATTCGTGGAGAGACATGGTTGTCTTTATTTCAAACTATATTTATAGTTGTACTTTGAAAAGTTTCACTTCTATTAATTTAGTTTACCGCATCAAAGCTCAATTTAAAAAAAAAAAAAAGCTCACTTTAATTTTAATGTCAGCTAAACATTTTTAGTTCCTCAACCCTTCTGTTGAATATGTTTCCATGCTTAATTTAACTTTTTTTGTCTCCTAACATAGTGCCTGCTTGGTTTTGTCAAATATTATAAAAAGATTTTAACATTTTTATATGAATTATTGTTGAGTGAGCTGAACAAAAACCTCAAACTTTAGCAGAGAGAAGTATTAACGTCTGTGATTTCTGATGCAAAATAGTTCTGTTCTGTTATCTTACGCTTGACTAGGACCGGGTCGTGGGGGCAACAGCCTCAGATGGGAAACCTAAGCTTCTGTCTCTTTATCTGCATCCTCCAGCTCACCCGGGGGGATCCTGAGGTGTTTTCCTGACAGCTGTGAGACAGTGGGTTCAAGGCCTGACTCTGGGGTTTCCTCCCAATTGGGCTGTCTCTCAGAGATAGAGTGAGTAGCTCGGAGTAGAGCCATAGCTCCTCCAGTCGAGAGAAACCAGATGGGGTGGTTTAGGCCTCTGGTTTGGATGCCTCCTGATCGCCTCGCTGGTGAGATGTTTTGGGCACCAGGAGGAGACCCAGAGGCAGATACGAAATAGTGTGGCTCCTTCATAGATTAAAATCTACATGTCCCGAACAGGATGTGGTATTTTTACAAACAAACTCCGGATATTAATAAAAATGAGTTATTGTGTAAACTATTTTAAAACGCCACAAAATGGGCTTGAAAATGTCCATGATGATAATAAATCGTTGCTTTATGTTTCCAGAATCTCGATGTTCCTAGAGGAGGTTGCTTCTCAGACTGGGATTGGACTTCAGCACCAACACCTGATGTACCTGGGTCATGAACTGCCACTAGAAGGCAGCATGAAGGTGGTCAACCTCCCCAGTACTACTCTTTCTCAGCCTCTAATTCTACTCAGTTATGCACCAGAACCAAACACCAACCTGCCCTTCAGAGAACGTAAGAACACGTGTGTTGATTCATCAATATGTCTATATGTCTCATTAATTTGAGGGGTTTTTTTCTGATCCAAATAGCCGAAACTCCCAACATTCCATCCAAATTTGACGTCATGGCTGACTACAATTTCTCCAAGGTAGTGTCTTTTTTACTTTCAACTCCCACTGATGCTGAGAGTTGGACTCATACAGAAATCTAAAGTAGAATTATAAGACCCTTCACTCAGCTCTCTGGGATCGATAATGCATTCTAGATAATCGTCGGAGTGATTCATCAGTATCTGAGGATTGTGCAGTTGCTCCGCACACACAGAGAGTTGCTTCTGCAGGGATACTACAGCTACATGTGAGACTAAAAATAAAAAGATGTTTCTCTTATATGAGGAAGTTACATTGGTAGTAATCCATGCCATTGTTGTGTCTATTTGGATGTGTCTATTTGCAGGATGAAGTTACGTAGTGATTGTAAAGAAGCTGTACACAGCATCACAGTCATCAACATTAGACTGCAGTCCTGTTTCAACGCACAACACAGAATTTATAAACTGTGAGTCTTTGTGCACATGTTTTTTCTTTTGGGGAAAAAAGCTGTTTCTGAAGTGTAGTAGTAGTGTTTCCTCTCTACCACTTAAGGCAGTGGTAGAGAGGAGGTCACTGAACAAACTTTTGTCCATCGTGGACAACCATAACAATCCTCTCTATCCACTCCTGGACAAACAGCGGAACTCTTTCCCCAAGAGGCTCAGACGGCTCCGCTCGAGAACATCTCGGTACCAGAGGTCTTTCTTCCCTTACGTGGTCAGGCTCCACAACAACTCACTCTGCAGATAGAAAGTTGTTGCTGTGACACTCAAATTTACCATGTGTGGGATCATTAAAGTATATTTTGATTCTAAACTGTCTGTTCCGTTCTGTCAATTTCTGGGGACGGGACGCAGGGGCAACAGCCTCAAACGGGAAGCCCAGGCTTCTCTCACCCCAGCTGCATCTTCCAGCTCACCTGGGAGGATCCCAAGGCGTTCCCCGGCCAGCTGTGAGACATAGTCTCTCCAGCAGGTCCGGGTTCTGCCTCTAGGTTTCCCCTCGGTTGGACGTGCCCGAGGAACCTCACTAGCCCGAGGAACCTCACTAGCGTTCGGGAGGCTTTGTAACCAGATGCCCGTAACCACCTCAACTGGTTTCTCTTGACCTGGAGGAGCAGCAGCTCTACTCCGAGGTCCTCCGGGATTGTACAGCTCTTCAACCTATCTCTGAGTGAGACCTCAGCCACCCGACGGAGGAAGCTTTTTTCAGCCGATTGTATCTGAAACTATAAACTGTCCCGTACCGTACCCGCTTTTTAAGTTTATCTTTTCCAACCCAACTTTTCAGAATTAAATGACCCATGTTGCCATCGTGAAATAATTTAGTTTTTGCTCTTTTTCACCTGCTTCTCAGAGCTCTTTTCTCTCCTGAAAACCAAAGTTCAGTCACTAACGGTCAAAAGTTGCAGCAGGTGAGTCACATCAACAAGGTTGATTGAAATTGCTAATGCTTAATGCCACAGCAGCAGAAATGTGTCTGTTCTCCCTCCAGCTTCATGACGTCCTGCCTGTTTACACGGCTGGAATCCAGGAGTTTCAGTCCCAGCTGGATCACCTACAGATAGAGCAAGCCAAACTAGCTGAGACACTGGCCTGTGATAAGGGGTATGCTACGAGGACAAGCCTTCAAAACCCTAGGGATTGTTAATTTTCTTTTTTTTTTTTGGTTGCTGTTTTAATCTTTGGCCTCTCTGTTTGTTTGCTTCCCATAGCTGCCAAAAGATGGAAATGTTACTGCAGAAGATAACGACAATTCATCAACATTATCGGAAAGACAGAATGGCTGGCAGTAAGTAGACAAACATACAAAAAATAAAAAAAAGAGGCTTTTGTTATTTTAGCTTACAGTTGTAAAATCTATCATCTAGAGCCCAAATGATGCCATTTTTTGAAAAAAAAAACAAAAAACGTCGCTGTCTTTTTTTTTTTTTTTTTTTTAAATGTTTACGGTATTGTGTTACTCACAAAGTGAATCTCTTTAAAGTTATAGTTGAGTTCAAACCCTCGAAATGAAAACAGACCATTTTCCGCTCCTCTCGGTTTAAGAACTCCCCACCTCATCCAGTTCCGCGACGCTGTCCTTGCTACTAAAATGATGGCAAAGTAACACATTTTTACAAGTTTTGGAAGTTTATTTGCAAAAATAAAATCCAGACAGTTTTTCTGTGGTGTGCTGTCTTATGGTAAATTAAATAGAAGTCCTCACCTTACCAAAGATAGAATGAGGAGCTCTGCCATCCTGGAAAAGCTCGGAGTAGAGCCATTGCTCCTCCGAGTCGAGAGTATCCAGATGGGGTCGTTTGGGCATCTAGCTAGGATGCCTTCTTAATGCCTCAGTGGTGAGGTGTTTGGGCACGTCCCACTGGGAGGAAACCCAGAGGCAGACCCTGGACGCATTGGTAGGAATACGTCCCAGAGCTGGACAGGGAACACCTCTAGATCCTCCCGGGTGAGCTGAAGGATGAAGCCAAGGTGAGAGAATCCTGAGCTTCCCATCTGAGGCTGTTGCCCCACGACCTGGCCTCGGATAGGCGGAAGATAACGGAACAGGAAAAAAAATTATGCTTATTTACAATCAAAAAGACTTTCTTCCAACTGTTAGTTTGCTAGTTTCTTCCAAATGTTAGTCATTTTGCAGCACTAGCAGCTGCAATAAAGATTTCAAAACAAACCAGGTACATGACACCAAAAACTGCTAGGGAGGGGTTGCTAGGTAATGGAGTATTTCTAGAGGTGTGGTCAGTTCAAGGTGATAATCAGCCCGTTTCGCTTCTGCTCTGAGGAAAACAAACAGAGTTTAAACTCAAAGCATGCAGGTGTTCTGACGAGATTTGCGGCCTCATCGAGATCTGCGAAAACAACCGGAAATGATCAACCGGTTGGAGAACCTAAAAATAATGCACATTAAACGAATACAAAACATTTTCTTGTTTCTTTTCTAATGATAGATTTTTAGTAGAAAAATGTAGAGCAGGTGCAAAAAACGCTAATTCCAATAGAAGCCAGCGCCACGCCAGGTCGCAGATCTCAATGTTTAGATCATCTGAATGGGATGGGGAGGGGGATTACATGTTCTGGGCATGTGCAGAGGCGCAAAGTCACAGATCTCGACGGTTGCAGATCTCGTCAAGACACAGGCCTCAAAACAACTGTATGGTTATGAGGTACAAACAACTCTGAAAAGTTGATTTTGCGTAATGGGTCCTTTAATGGTGTAACTTATATGCAAATAAATAATCCTTCACACAGTTCTTTTTCTATCTTAATCTATAGAGTTGGCGTATAACGATGAGCAGATCCACAAATTTGAGAAGTGAGTCAGCACCTTTGCTCAGTACCGTGCAGGTGGGCCTGCATGGGAAGCCTCGGAGCTCTTATGTAATCTACTTGTCACCCTTCCTTCTCAGAATCCACCTGTCAACCCACATTAAGAGAGTGAAATCTCTGTTCCGGGAGGAGTGCCTGCAGAGATATAAAGAGCTCTTAGCCTCAACGAGGACATGGAGCAGGTCAGAGGATGAGCTAAAATAAACTTTTTACCTTTTGGAAAACGAATTTGAACCTTTCTAATCAGTAAAAATAAGATTAAACACTTTGTGAATAAGTCAATTCTTCATTGTTGACTATCAAGGAAAGGATTAAGGAATCTTACACAAACACAAATCTATTTTTTATTTTTATGCAACAAATGCAAATTGTTTTGCAAATGATTAACTCTTTATTTTCAAGGTTTTTTACACCATTTATGTAATTTTAAATTTTAAAAGGAAAAAAAACTTTTTATAAAATGAATAAATATAAGTAAATAGAGGGAAGAAGAAAAGATGAATCAGGGCAAAGAAAAGTTTATAAAAATCTGGATTTTTGCTATTTTTATGTTCCGTCGTCTGCTCATTCGGGGCCTGGTCGCGGAGGGCAACAGCCTCAGACGGGAAGCCCAGGCTTCTCTCACCCCGGCTGCATTCTCCAGCTCACCTGGAGGGATCCCGAGTTGTTCCCCAGCCAGCTGTGAGACATAGTCTCTCCAGCGGGTCCAGGGTCTGCCTCTCAGTCTCCTCCTGGTGGGACGTGCCCGAAACACCTCACCAGTGAGGCGCTCGGGGGGCATCCCTGACCTGATGCCCGAATCACCCCATCTGGCTCCTCTCGACCTGGAGAAGGAGCGGCTCAACACCAAGCTCCTCCTGAATAGAAGAGTTCCTCACCCGATCTCTGAGTGAGAGTCCAGCCACCATGCGGAGGAAGCTCATTTCGGCCGCTTGTACCCGCGATCTCATTCTTTCGGTCACCACCCACAGCTGGTGACCATCGATGAGAGTTGGAACGACTTGTAAATCGAGAGCTTTGCTTTTCGCTCAACTCTCTCTTTACCACGACGAACCGATGCAGCACCCCAGTTATTGCTGACGCCGCACCGATCCGCCTGTCGATCTCCCGCTCCATCCTTCCCCCACTCGTGAACAAGACCCTGAGATACTTAAACTCCTCCACTTGGGGCAGGACCCTGCCCCTGACCTGCAGGGGGCATTCCACCCCTTTCTGGGCAAGGACCATGGTCTCGGATTTGGAAGCGCTAATTCCCATCCCGGCCGCTTCACATTCGGAAGCAAATCGCTCCAGTGAGAGCTGGAGATCACGGTCTGATGACGACTTTATTATTTTACCTTACGTGCTGATTTGTTCAGAACTGCCAGTTAGCCATTAGATACGTAACCTTTAAACAGTTATAAGCTTAACAGCATATAGAAGATTTAACAAATATGTATCTGCATGATGCACCAAGATATTTGATATGAGACTGATGGAAAACTCCAATAATAGCTTGATTACCAAATTGTTTTAACAATCTTGACTATTCTAACGTAAAAGTTCTTTTGATTTAAAGACATCTCAACACTTAATATTGTTACACAACTTAATAAAACTGGGAAAAGCATAACACTGTGATGTTTCCCATTTCTATTAATGTACTCTTGTTTTTGATCAAGGCAGCAACACCTGATTCAGCTGTGCTTTTATTTTCAGCGTTCTGCTGGAGATGCAAACCCGTCTACAGGAATTCAGCTCATTCTCCACAGGCTTATTGGCAGAACTGGAAATGATTGAGCAACAACACAATAAAGTAAAAAAAAAAAAAAAACTTCTGTTTTTGTGTTTGATCCTCAAAGCTTGAGTCACCAAGATGTCCAACTTGATCGTGCTACTGTAAATTTGAATAGTCTAAATTGGCAATGTGTTTTTAGCTGTTTACATTCATAAATTTACAAGTTTATTATAGTGATATTCTGCTCCTCAGTGAAGCTGTAATGTTTCATCTGTTCACCTCAGGCTACGGACAAAATGCTTCAGAGTCTGCAAAGTATAAGAACAGAACTGCCATTGCCGGCACACAAAGATAGAGACCAGATGGTATCCAGGTATGTCTGTCTGTTTCTACTTTATTGTCTAATCAAATGTTTATATATTTTCATTGCAACACGTCATTGGGCTTTAAGAAGTCTGTTTTATAAAAGGCTTCTTTGTATTAGTCATATAGAGTGACATTGTGAGAAGTTAAGTGTGTTTTTTTGGTTTGACTAAAACTGGGTGTGTCTAAAATTAAGGGTCTAACATTACAAATAAGTATGGAATTAGTCACAATGTGTATATTTGTTGTGTGTTTTCATTCTTTCCTGTAGGATGCACCACTTGAGAGAGGAAATGGAGCTCCTCGTCAGAGAGCTGCAGTGTAACAACAGCATTATAGAGAGGTGAGTAGAGCAAATTTCTGTTCATAAATCTTTTTGTGTGTGCTTCTACTGCAAAATTTTAACTATATTTCTGGTTCTACAGTTTAGGAGCAGTGAACGCTGCTGCAGGACAGGCTGGGGCTCCAGATAGACCCTTCACACTGTGACAAAACACACCATTTTTGTAGCTGAACATAAAAATTCACACAACCTCCATCCAAATTTTTTCTAATTTCTGGTTCTAATGAGAAATGTGAGGATGCTTCCAGTCTTTGGCACCAAGAAGAAATAATCTCTGTTGAGAGATGTGATCCACATTACCATTTAGAATTAGTCACGGATGGATTTTTACCCAGTGATTGCACGTGTGTGGGCTTGGTGCATCGGTTCAATACAGATCTCATTATTGCCTTTAGTCTTATTGTATTTTTAATAGGCTGACAAAGAGGATAAAGCATGTTAAATGCCTAGTCAGCCACTCTCATTTTATCCATTGCCTGCTTTGTTCCTGCAGTATTTACTACCATCATGGTGCTTCAGTGTGTGCATTTAAATTAGTGGGAAAAAATCCCACTTTTTTAGCCTGAAATATTTTTAGGATGTTGAAATGCAAAACAAATGTGAAAAAATAAGCCTAAGGCACATTCCTTTACCAAGGATCATGTATATATAGCCATACTTTATGCCATTCTTGAATTTCTTTTTTTTTTTTTTACATACTCTACTGATCCTTCCCAGAATAATTTGTGTGCTGCGCTACTACACCGCAGCAGGCTGCCATGACTGTGCCAATGGTGGGAGAAACTGGTGTTAGGTGTCTTCTCCAAGGACCCTAGACGTAAACTCAGTGGGATGTGAACCTGCAAACTTGCGGTTTTACTTCTGGTCCGCGGGCGAACGCTCTACCACAATTTTGTATCAATAACGCTGACTTTTCTATAAGAAAAGGTTTTTTTGTGATGGACTTGAAACATGTTCAGGGTGTAACCTTCTTCTCACTCGCTTGATAACTGGGATGGGTTTGAATTAGAGAAAAAGTATTTTTATCAGTAACTTTATTTTTGCTATTTTTTTAAATAGTTTTAAACAAATAAAAAGGTATTTTTTTATTCTTACTAACATCTGTCATTGGTTTTTATATATAATTTTTAAAGTTGGATTTTATTTGGATGAAAATGATTTTCTGACATTTGTTATCACATCACCAAAATATTATATCACCAAAGTTATTGTAAAGTCAAAATTTTAAATTAATATATTAGATCAAATGTTTTTTATGTTATTAGTGCAAATAAACTGCTCTTTGTTTCTGGATCTTTATATTCAACTGAATTTGTTCATCTCAGTATCACAAAACAATTGTCTCAATGGGGCTTCACATGCTAAATTGGCGGAGGGGGGAACTACAAAGAACAAAAAAATGTATGTTAAGAAAAAAACAACCAATTTCAGTGTATTCCTGCCTTTCGACCCCCAATGAGAGAAAAAAAAACAGCACGGGGGATGGAAGAAAGCTCATGAGGATCCAAATGAAAGAGAGATCCCACCCTGGGGCAAATGGGCAATATATCTAAGACTGTTAATTCAATATTAGCTCATTCTACTCCACAGCTTTATATTTGAAGAAATTAGAAGGTGGGCTTCATCCTGATGGAAATGATCGGTTGATTAAGCACAGAGGTCTTCTCAGACTGACAATGCCCATGAGAGGGCCCAGTATATGATGCCATGTCCTTTCGTGCCATGTAGGTTAATAAGAAGATTTTAAACTTTATTCTAAACTCAATCGGGAGCCAGTTGAATGTTGCTAACCTGGAAATATTAAGTTTTCTTCTACTTGTTCCTGCTGATAGTCTTGCTGCTGCATTTTGAACAAACTGAAGATGTTTTAGTAAAGAATTAGGGCATACTGCCAGCAAAAAGTTACAATAATCCAACCTTGAATCTACAAATGCATGGATGAGTTTTTCAGCATCTCTTTTACATAAAATATTTTGGATTCCAGATATGTTGCGAAGGTGAAAAAAAAGGCTGTTTTCTAACCCATGTGAGCAATAAATGATAAATCCTGGTCAAACAACACTTGAATTTCAAACTGAGATGAAACTGGAGCTATACATGAGCATAGTTTAGCATGATTTATTTAAAGTTACAATAATTCATATAATGTTTTGAAAGAGTTACCATTATTTGTTTTAGGGGTTTTCTTTGCATTTCAATTTGATCAGAAATGCCATGTTTATATGATAGTAGAGGGGGTTTGTTGAAGTAACATTTAAGTGACATTTCTGTTAAAAACCACTTCACAAAAAGGTTAACCAGTGTGATGCACCCGGGAAACCCCTACATAAATTTGCTTTTTAGAAATGGAGAATACCTCTCAGTCTGAATGTAAACTACTTTGACATTATGTTATCCTCTGTCTTTACTTGCATGAATTAGTAAAACTCACAGTCAAATAACCTTTAGCATACATTTTTATTTTTGGCATAAAAAAACCCTTAATCAGAACCCAAACATTCTTAAAAATGATTTTGATCACACTTTTTAAAGTCCCAGAGGGCAGCAAATGAAAACCAAATCTTGATCTTTGTGATGGGGGTGGTGTGGGTGTTCATGGACTTTCTGATTTCACAAAGGGGGATCAGAAACTTCCTAGCACTGTGGGTTTTTAACCAACGCATGACGTGTTTCTGGTACAGTGGAAAGTTTTTTTTTTTCATAGAAACACAGAAGAACAAGTCAGCATTGTTTCACTTTCGTAAAAACACTTTGACTAATTTGACTTTCTGTTTATTAGATGTAGTCCTGTTAACAGTAAGAGTGACCCAGGGGGAAAGGTGGCTCAGTGAGTAGGATGACCGCCCTGTAACCGGAGGGTTGCCGGTTTGATCCCCCGCCAGGAGTTCATGCCGAGGTGTCTTTCAGCAAGACACCGAACCCCCAATTGCTTCTGATGGTGGTTTGCACCTTCCATGGAAGCTTTCACCATCAGGTATGAATGTGTATGTGTGAACGGGTGAATGTGAGCCACACTGTAGAGCACTTAGAGTGCCAACTCTGGTGGAAAAGCACCATATCAGTAGGATAATTTTACCATCTAGAAAAGGCTTCAAAGTTGTTGAACAGGGTATTTAATGATAGAGTTGTTTCGACTCGTCATTTTCAATCATTTTCCCGTCCAGAAATCCTTTGCTGGACGGGAAAGTGATCGAAAATGACTTCTGGATGGAAGTCGAAATGTCTCGATCATCAAATACTCTGTCCAGAAGACAACTCTGAAATCTTTTCTACCATGTTAGTTGAGTTAGTTTGAAATGAGGTGTGCAGCTGACCTCTTGACCTGGTCACCCTTGTTAAAGATCTCCATCTTAATGAGTCTTTTATGTGGATAAATAAATCAAATAAATTGAAGTTGTCTCCTTCTCTGAGTTCCTCTCCCAAACAGAAGATCAACTCATCAGAAAGTTTTTTTCTCTCTCTCTTTTTTAATAGTGAAACCTGCTTGGTGAACATACAGGAGGAGGATTAACAGGCGCGCACCCTGCAGGCGCGCACCCGCCACATTTAAAGCTGTTGATCCTTTGCGTCAAAACCACACATTTAGTCTCAGACTGGTTTCCATTCAGAGAAAACAACCAGACAGATATAGATTTTTAAAACATTTGAGGATAACGGACATCGCGATGGCGTCTGTGGTGGTTCCACAGCCGAAACCCCACAGGCTGGACTCTGACCAGCAAATACTCATCCTTAAACTGTCCAGCAGCAAGAATAACATCATTCTACCGAGGAAGACTTCCTGGGATGAGAAGACGGTAAGAAGCTCAGGAGAATGCGGCTTCATCACAGCGGAAGAACCGCTAAGTCATCGCGGAGCCGCGATCGGAGGATGTGGAGGATGCGGAGATCCATCTGACGCGCCACGTTCCAACCAGAGGGTGAGAGAGGCTAGGATCACCTCCACCAGGGACACCACCAGCTTTAATGTGGATGTGAATAAACATAAAAGATCTCGGGATGGTGAGAGAAGGAGCTCTCGGAATGCAGACTGTATCTCAGAGGGTCTCTCCCCTGGAGAGCATGGTGGTCTGCAGCTGGAGCGCCTCACACAAGGCAGGACTGGAGTGGTGAGACTGGCCCGGACAGAACCTTACCGCAGAGAGGTCTGGTCCATCTTCAACCAGATGGATCCCAGGTTGAAGACTGAAAGGGGTGAAGGACACCGTTTTGAGACTAAACCCATGAAGCAGGACTGGTGTGATGCCTGTAGCCGTCAGATCAACACACACGTCCTCAAGTGTCAAAGTAAGTCAATTAACAACAAACTAGCTGTTCTATTTTAAAATCATTAATGGTATAAACATTTATTGTTGATCCTTTTGTCTTGTTTCTGGGACACATTTGGATCATTGAAGGGCACCCACAGCAGGAGGTCAAACTCTCCCACTCAACTACAAATGGTCTCTAAGCTTGTGAATTAGGCAGCATGACATGGCAGGAGACATTTTCAACCATTCCCACACAAAAATCCCATTATCTGCCTCTCCCAGCTTTGCCTCCTAGAGTTCCCAGTCAATGAAAAGCAACCAGAGAAGGAAGAAGAGATACAGGGATTTACAGACCAAAATGTGTAAGCATCAGCAGTTAGTGGTGTGTGCAGTGTAGTGAGGTGTGAGGAAAATTGATTTAATGCAAGAAAAGCACAATTTTTCTTCAGTTATTGTAGCAGGATGACCAAAATATGAACCCTGATTTTGACAAAGACTGTATTGATCACACAGAAAACCCCTGAGGTTCTAAAATGTCTTTTCTCTCTCACAACTATCTGTCTCTCTTGGTCGGTGACATTTACTCTGCAAGAATCACACATTTTAAAACTAAAAGTTTAGCTAAACCTGATCTGAGAGCATGTCTGTGTACATATTCAATTCTCCAGTATTTACACAAAACATGCACAAACGTCTTATAAGAAACACGCAGCTCATCCTGAAGAACCATTGTCAGCTTCTGTGTATGTGTGTGTTAGTGAGTGCCTGCGGCTGCTGAGCTGGCATTATGTCAGCAACACTGTGATAGGGAGGATGTAGCGTAGCGTGGGATAAAGCAAATGAAAAGAGGGAATAAAATGAGGAATAGTGGAGATAAAGAAGTAGGAATATTTTGGGGAATGTTGAAGAAACGGAGCAAATGATTAGAAATTGTGAACATGAGGAACATGAGGATTTGAGGATGAAGAGAGCAAGCTCAGTGAAGGAAAACTTTGCTTGTGTGAGGAATGAAGGAAAAGTTTGTCCTGCACTGCATAACTGTCTGATTTAGAGCGCTATCTCCAAAAAATCAGTGGCACAAAAGAGGATTGCTGGAGCTCTATCCACATACATACCCAAGGACACCTGTGTTCACACTTGGGTTACAGCTCAAAGTTATTGAAACGTCTGTTTTTTCTTTTAATTGTCATTTTTTTCTATAGTACAAATCAGGGGTGGATCCAGGGAGGGACGTGGGGAGCGCACGCCCATCTCTTTTGGTCCACAAAAAAAAAAAAAGAAGAAGAAAAAAAGGGGATAGTCAAGCTATCCCCTTGCAGACCAATGTATGGGCCACCAAAATGCAGAAAAATGACTCATATTTTTCAAAGCCCCATACTGGCTTTGTCAATGACCTCACACCCCCAGGATCCTTTAGAAAATCTTCGATCCGCCCCTGCAAATGAATGTTATTTACTAAAGCTGCACACTATATTGCAGTCTGGTAATTACAGAAAGACTCAATTTTGTGTTCATGTGCAATAATCTTTTAAACAATCAATAAATGAACCGAAAATATGCATTTTAATCATACTTAATATGGTGATATGAATATGATATAGAGCTGAAATTCATGATGATTTGTGTCATGAGTCTTCTGAACTGCTTATCCCTATTGGAGTTGCGGGGGATGCTGGAACCTATACTAGCTGATTGCAGATAAGAGACAGGGTACACCCTAAACAGGTCACCAGTCTGTTGCAGAGCCACATTCACAGCCATCCACACCAAAACTCATTGCTAAAGGCAATTTCATAGTCAGATTGCTATTGTTTCATAGCGATACCTATTATGCATGTTTTTGGAGGTGGGAGGAAATCAGAGCCCCTGGAGAAAACCCACACATACATAGGGAGAACATACAAACTCCACACATAAAGGGAAGTGTTTCAAGCCTCATTCCACCAGCGACTTGAACCCCAACCATCTTACTGTGAGGGCACTGTGCTAGGCTCTGCACCCACTGTGCAGCTCATGAATACAGTTTATAACTAAAATTGTACGAGATGTCCTTCCCCAAAACAAAAAATTGTTAAAATGGGAATGAAATATTCCATAGATATAACTATCAGTTTATCAATAAAATCTTGCATTGCAGATTTAAAAACTGTATATTTTCTATGTATAATAACTAACAATTGTTGCAGAAAAGTACGTTAAAAAACAGATGCATCAAATATCAAATTAATATTGCAATTTCAGACAAAAAAAATTAATGAAGTATTTTGTCAGTATCATGCAGCCGTAGTGGCTACACCACTGCATTTTTTCTTCTCTGCTGCCATAAACCAAAACAAGGGAGCTTGGTGAAGTCTAGAAGGTCTCAAAAGTTCAATGTTTAAAGGATTTTTGGGGGATATAAAAAAACTTTCTAAAGCCAACTCATCTATTCCGCAAATGAAGGGGACTAAATGGAAGACGTACAAACATAAACAACCATCACTCTGCGCCTTTTGTGTCTTGGCTTTGCTCTGTCTGCATTTCTTTAATTTATCACCCTGCCTCGCTCTGCATTGGGTTTGCTGCTTATGAAGGTTATAGAGTCAGCTACACAGAGCGTCTCCTGGGACAGATGTGGCCTTGCCCCGCAGAGGAATCTGTCAGACTTAACCTCAACTCCCAGCCCTGTCGTCTGCTTCACTGTTGTTGTACAGTCCTCTGACTCCACTATCAGCTTTCATCTGTGTTTGTGCTTTGCCTTGAATCTTCATAATTTATATTCATTACCAGTGGGATTATATGATAGCATCGTATATGATGCAGAAGTTTGTTTGTAAATGGTTAAAAACTTACGAATATGTTAAAAATACAAATTGCATCTCAGTTTTTCAGCAGAAGATATTAAAATAAACCCATCTAAATTTATTTGATGGAAACGTTTCAACATCTAGAAGCTAACTTTTACCAATATGTTTTAGAATTATTATCACCTTCACATAGAATTAGTAGAACATTTGTTGTGTAGCATTTTTAATCCAAAATAAATCAAGAAAAAGATAACTGAAGAGGAATTTTTTAAAAATAATAATAAAATAAAAATCATTGCCAGAAGGTTGGGGTTAACAATGAGACCGTTAGCCTCCTTAATCCCAGCTCAAACTGTCTCCACTTCAGGATTATATACGGTACAGTAGCACAACAGGAGTGGTGTTGAGATTACAAGCAGACAGTCAGATGTCAGATTAATGTTTAATTAAATGCTTTCATGAACTGTTTTGGGAGCTATGGATTTGGTGGCTTTATCTTCCCAATCTCTGCTCAACAAGACATGGACTCTAGTGTACGTTGAAAGATTGTGCAAAGTCACTATTGCTTTTCTGTCATTTCCACACACTCTGCTCATTCTTCTCCGAGCACTGACTTAACCCAGATCTTTTAGCCCAGAAAACTGCTCCTCACCTCATATTCTCTCCTCCTCACACCTTTCTTGTTAAACCCGAGAGATAACTTTGGTTAGATTAGGTCAGATCCCATTTATTCCTTATTTTAATGCTTTATTCTGAATGTTTTTTAATTGTCTTAACCATATGTAAAGTTAAAAATGATCTATGTGGAGATCTAATTACGTGTGTTTGTGAGAGGTAACAGCAAGGCTAGCAGGTTGTTGTGGTTCTATCAAGTTGTCTCTGTAAAAGCTTAAAGCTTTGTTTGAACATGTTTTCTCATCAAGATTTGTGGCGAGCATTGAGCATATCTAAGGAACATTCATCTCTGCACTGTTTCATCTAAATTATTACACCACATCACGCTCATTGTGGCATCTTTATGTTTTTCCTCCAGAATTGATTGATGTCAATTCAATTTTATTTTTACAGTGTAGTATCACAACAAAGTTGCCTGAAAGGGTCTTACAAAGTTAATCAGACATAAAACATAACTGGGCTTGTCATAATCAGCATAGTGGCCATTTAGCCTGACACACATCTTTTTGGAGGGTGGGAGGACAGGGAGAACATGCAAACCCCACACAGGAAGATAAGTGTTTCAAGCCTCGTCCCCTCTCCCCCCCACTCCGGGACTCAAGCCCCGATCTTCTTGCTGTGAGGCCTCTAACTAACCACTGCGCCACTTTGCAGCCAGGAGATAAAAAAGAAACACTCCTAAAAATCTTAATTGCTAGATCATCTCTGAGGACAGAAGGGCCAAAGTAGCTCAAGATTGTTAATCAGAGATTAGCTCATCTAAATTTACAACAACATATTTTAGGCTTGTTGGAACAACAGGTGGGCTTTACCTCGACAGAAGTTCAGCGGCGGCAGGGGTTTAGGAAGTTCATGAACGAGGTCAAGGAGCCAGAGGCCAAAAACAGGAGCACAGATGGGATTATCTAAGGTCAGAGACATCCACTAGGAGATCTCCATTTTAACCTCCAAAGAGATGAAAACTAGAATGAAACAGGCTTCAGACAAAATCAAAGTATAAGCAATATTTTAAAATTTTTACAGCTCTATCAAATATCAAAGATGAACTATTTGGAGATGCATTTGGAAAAGTTTTATTTGTTTGTTTTGCTTTAGAAAGACCTGCATGATTTAGCTCCCTTCACCTCTGTTTTCTAAAGGTACGACAGCACAGTGGGTCTTTTGTGTAAAATATTTTTAGGTTGCCCTTGGTGGACATTGATAAGACGACTGCAAAGCTGGAGATGGTCACCACTGAGAGACACTTTTTGAGATGAATTAGTAACAAAAAAAACCTGTTTGAAGATTTCAGAGGAAACTAAAAAAAATCTCATTACCTCACATCAAAGTGAAACCTAAATTAGGATGGTGTTGCTTGTGGTTATGTCACACACCCGTGAGCACATCCTGTTCATCCAAACACTTTCTTTTTAGAAGTAGGGCAGGAGAAGAACTCCCAACGGCCCCTTGTCTCTGTTTCACAGTGCATATTCATGCCCATCGACATGTGCGTCATCTCAACCCACATACACAGACACCCTCCTACTGTCTCAGGGTGATGCAGGTTCTTCACACTGAGAGGAAATCTCTGTTGGGGGGTAGCAGAGAATGGCTGAGTCACTTCCCCTCTACCAGGCTGCGGAGTTTTACAGCAAGGAGGCAGAAAAGGGGAGAAAGGAGCATCAGTAATCCTATCTGCAGTGTTCTGAGATGTGATGGCTTTTATGTGGAAAGATGTCCTCAACTGCTGAGTAAAAGTCAATTATAAGGGGGAGGAGGAAAAAAAAAAAAGAAAGGGTCCCATTCCTAAAAAAGAGAAGAGGTAGAAACAGGAGCAGATTCTCTGATAGCATTTGGGGTTGTCTGTCTCTTTAAGCTGCTGGGTTGCTGCAGAGTGAGTGGGTGCTGCAGTAGACCGAGAGAGGATGAGGGAGCAGGGGTAGCAGAGAAACAGCAAAACCAAAGAGAAACAAGTCACTCTGCAGGGATCCAGGTCCTATGTCTTTTCATCGGGGTGCGAAGACGGCATAGGAGCAAACCAAAGAAGAAAGTCGAAGGAAAGTAGAGAGCTTGGAAAGTGGGTTTGGAGAACAGGTGAAGGGGTGGCAGAGCGTGTGGAGAGGGGGCTGTTTATTCGGAGCGTGGCACCGGTGGCAGAGTGGCTGCGTTGGGATGGAGGTGGGGGCCACTGGGGGGGCTGGCGTTGGGGCAGCCCACAGAGGGACAGAGGTGTCCAGCGGCAGGACAGAAGGTCCAGTGACGGCTGCACAGTGCCTGCCGGATGGTATCGCCATGCTTCACCTATGGCAAAGATAGCACCTCTCCATCCGGGGAAGAAGGAGGCAACGGGGGCAAGGTCGGGGGCAATTGAAGGAATGGGCAGGACATTTCTAGACCAGGTGTCATTGTGTCTGGAGGAGGTCAGGGGTGAATCGGAAGGGGAAGTTACCAGTGCTTGCTTCGGACAGGTGTCTCGGCGACTGGGTCGGCTATTGAAGAGGCTCCCCAAGTCCCGGTCCTGGAGCGATGGTCTGCGAATCCTTCGCCGCTCCGCTTCTAATGGATCCCTGCTTAACAACTCAGGTATGAAGGAATGTGCATGAGTAGAAAACAGTGATTTAAACACTTCAACTTGGCTTTTAATTAGCAGTTTTCAGGGCTGGATGCAGGGCTGTGTGCTTTGGGGATTAACAGAAAGATGATGAGTAGACAGGTTGGAGGGGCTGGCCCCAGCAGCCGGCTGTGAGCCAAAATATTTGTGTATTGTGTGCATCAGTTTGCGGACCACCATCACACCTCTCAAACTGTTTGTCTTTGTCATTCTGTGCCAATCCATCCCTCTGGTTTTTTAGAACACAGAGTTGTGTAAAATTATGTGAGGTAAATAAGAGGATGTAGATTAACTGTGCTCTAGTATTTTTCTCACAAAGTTATTTTTGACTGAAAAAATAAAAAATAACTTGTGATTTGTAAAGAAATCCTTCATAAGTTAATCAAGATATCGACTTTCTTATTTGTAGCAGAAATTTGAGCAGAGAGAGCTGGCTGGAGGCGGCGCAGCATCGATTTTCCCTGCTTTGGCCAAATAAAGAACTGGCCAGTGCCTTTTTTTCAGGGGGTGATGAATACGTAACGTAACATTAGCACAAAGTGTGTCCGGGGTAAAAAAAAAAAAGGGTGGCAGTAAAAATAGCTTGGTCCTGCAGATTCATTGATTTGTTCCCAAAAAGAGACTGACAGCTTAGTTTAAAAAAAAGAGCTGCTTCAGTTCTTTTCTGAAGAACTGAAGCAGCATACACAAACATCAGTGGGAATGTGTGTGATTCATCCACTATAAATTTTATAGGACCCTGAAAAAAATATGACTCTGACAGCACTTCATCTAAAAGAAGCGAGCTCTATCCGAGTGACGTGATGGAATCAGCCTCATCAGTGGTGGCTGATTCCACTGCATCTGGCTTTTAATAGCTGGTGTTCCCTAAAAGGAAACCTAATTAATATTTTCAGTAACAAAGTGGCCCAAACTGGATTTTCTGAGCTACAGATGATATCTAACTTCTAAAGAGGCCATGGATGACAGCTGATGGGGTGTTCTGAGATCTTTTCTCAAAGATAAAAAACTGTTGCTGACAGTTTTGCAGTGAGTGCTTTTCTGTGGAGTTATGTGGAACAATAGAGGGTTGTTTGCTGGTTTTGCATGTTTAGGGAGTTTTTATTTTGATAAGAAATTATTTTTATAGATCTTGTCATCAGCTGGACAACATGTTATTGTAGCTGTGAGTCGAGGATTTTTAATCCAATGCGCACTTTATTAACTAAAAACTGCCATGACAAAGAGAGTAGTGAAAGTCAGAGGCTCTCAAGTGTGAGAAAGTAATCCAAATGATTTTATCAGGATTGGGCTTAGAGACACGTATAAAACATGTAGTTTAGAAGATTTTCCCAAACTGGAAGGCGAAAACTGTTTAAACTGAAGTCTATGTTTAACTCCTAAAGACCAAAACAGACTTTTTGTAGAAAAAAGATGCATTATTGTTTTTTTAGTCATCTAACTATGGTTGTACTGAAGTGAATATGGATTTAAGACTATCTGGGTCAGTAAAATGTTCAACTGTTTGAGGTTTGGAAAGTTTTTTTGCTTTAGTGAAGCTCTTTGTGGCAATTTCTTTTACCATGACAGTTTAATAAATGTAAAATAAAAGACCTTTCAAACTGTTCATTCTTCACACCTCAACGGGTGACAGAGCTTGTCCAGTTGCCATGGAGATGTAGTCATGAACTCAGTATGATTTGAATGAATGAATGATCTTTATTAAGATTTAAAAGATTTTATACATTTCTTTCTATCTTCATTCAAACCCAGTATAATTTGAACTTTTTTAATAAAAGAGAAACCCTTCGTGTGTTTTTTTAATTGATTTAAGCAACATTTATAACACGAGTGTGCTCGTTTAAAAAAAGAGATCAAAATGCTTGTTCAGAAAAAGATCTATGATTATTAAAAGACTAAATTTAGCCTCTTTTGCCTATTAACCTTTCTTCAGGGGATTGGATAGATGAGTTAATCAACACGTAACTGTAAGAATGAAAATTTTTTCAATCAATTTCTTAGACATAAATCGGCTAAAGCTTTAACATTATTTAATTTTGTGTGACTAATTTAATTTTAATTTATTTGTGATTTATTACTCAAAATGTCTCCGTTGTGACACATCAGAGCATTCAGCTGGATGTATTTGCAGTTGGGTTCATTTTGTGTGAGAAGGAATCAACCACAATTGGGCTTTTTGGGGCTCTATTTATTTAAGTAGCTGCACAGATGGAGACGCAAGAGAACAATTTCTATTTCAGTATTGAAACGTTAAATTTATGTATATTTTCACAGAGATGAAGCAGGTCAGATTTGATCAAGCTGCAGAATTAAAAATGTTAAATTGTGTTTGGTGGGTCAGTGATCATGTCAACAATGTGAACGTATGTGTGCATGCGTGTGTGCATGTGTGTGTGTGAGGACTCTACGAGGTAGGGCTCTAATCTGTTATGCAATATGTATAAAAATGTAACTAAATTAAGTATTTTCTTCCTAGTCTGCTCAGTGATGGTTAAACTGTAGGATAAGAGTATTTTTTAGCATGTAATCCATTAAGAGAACATGAATAATTGTTGTAAATCAGCTGAGGTGGGATCAGACTAGCTAAAGACCCCCAAAGACTAGCTAAGCTGCTTTTAACTGCGTTTTAGACCCACAAAGCTTGCTTAGGGTTCATTAGCAGCTGTGTTACTCTGCTAACCACACACCTCCTCCATCCTTTTCCAGACAAAGAGTAAATACCCCTCCATCCACCCTTTTTCATCCCTGTCTCTATCTGCTGCCATACAGACATCCTCTGAGCCCTGAGAGGGCCGACTAATCTGCATCTTTACTCTCCTCTGTCTGTCACATGCTTCACTGTCTCACAGGAAAAACAACCTCCCACATCCCCTATCACCCAACTCCCACCCCAGGAACATCTCAGCTTGCAGTAAAAGAAGCTGAAGAGATGGAATTTGTTTTTTAAGATTCTCGAGGATAAAAAAAGTCAAACAATGTTTTGTTTTGGTAACAGAGAGTTCCGTCTTTGCCATGTTCCGTCTTTGCTGATGCTATCCACCAGCACAGCGATGAAAGTTAACACAGCCACAGGTAGATCTTCCCATACTGCATA
The DNA here is from genome assembly GCA_902685375.1 of Neostethus bicornis. NCBI lineage: Eukaryota > Metazoa > Chordata > Actinopteri > Atheriniformes > Phallostethidae > Neostethus > Neostethus bicornis. The sequence continues at coordinate 12,382,654 of LR738557.1, read as the reverse complement.
TAAGAGCCCCTCTCAAGCATTCCTCTTTTTTTCAATGCAGCATCGCTTTTTCCCAAGGCTGAAACTTTGTCCTTCTCTTTAGCTCTACGTCATCCGTACAAATCAATGCCATGTTATTTGAACTGTACTGAAACTGGAGAGTCAGACGCTAACATAGATTGGAGAGAAGTCTCAGACTAGTTTATTGAAGTGACACATGATACCAGTTTTCCTTCATGTTGAGACAACACACAAACTTGGATGGGAATGTTTTGTGTGGGAGGAGATGAGCTTGTTTATTGCACAACTTCATGACAGATTCTTTGTGGCCTGAACCAAATTTGGACATGTTAAAGACAGGTTGAAAGATCGATAGAAACAGATTTTTGCAGTATATCTTAAATCTGCCTTCACTAGTAGGACTCATACTTATATACAGGTGGACTAAAAACTTTAAAAAATGATAAACCTCAAGCTAATCATTATTATGTGGTGAGCAAAAACAATTGGAATATACCATGGTTGCCCGACCAGTTGAACACAGGCACTGATCCCAAGTCGACCTTGAGATCTGAAGGGAACAAGAAATGACAGGAAGTCAGTGTTGCCAACTCAGTGACTTTGACACTATTTTAGCAAGTATTCAGACCCTATAGCAACTCTTTAAAAAATTTTCTTAAAAAAGCGACAATCGCGCGGCTTTTAATGGTGTTATTGGAGAGTTTTTGCAGTTTGGGACAGGAAATCATGTTGTTAAACCTGTTCTAAATGAGCAGTGCCTTTTGCTGCAGTGGCCCGTCCCAAAGCGCTGCGTTTGTGGGAAATTTGTCTGTGTACATTTGAGAGAGGGTGGGTATGTGATGTGACGTCCAATGGATGTGTGACAACAACAAAACATGATGGTAATTCCTGCAGGCTGGAAACAATCGCTGTGTTTGCGATGTTGTGTTGTGTCTGGATTTTTGCAACTTGAAAAGTGGCTAAAAACAGTTGGGCACCCCAACTTCCAAAGTCATGCCCTTGACTTTCACTTTTTGGGTTTGGTAATACATCAATATTTCCGTGAAATCTGCATGTTCTAGAGCCAGCACATGTGGAAAAGTAATTGTCACTTCCCTACACTATAAAAAGCTAAGAATTGTTTAAATAAATACACCAAATCGCTTGCTTTTTTTTACGCCTTGAGTGAGTCCTTGCTAAACTGAGGGCTCTACATTTACAGGCTTCTTCCGTAACCTACCGAGGGGTTTGTCCCTCAACTCACTCTAACCAGAACCACACAAAGTTTGCCTGCGATAGATCTATTATTAAGAAAATACTGGTAAGAACAGACTCACCAGCTTTATAAGTTGACATTCAAGAAATAATCTTTTAAAAATACTGAGTTATCATGTGCAACGCTAATGGATTCATAAAATTAACTCCATGAATTATTAATATGGTAAGTTTTTACGTAATGTTAGAATTCATATTTGTGTTTGCAAATGCAGACTACAATACCTCTTAACCAACAGCAAGTATGACATTAGTAAAGAGTCCAACTCGTGGTGGTTGGTAAAGATGCTAACCCCAAAGCAGTAAAAGAGAGAGGTGGCAAAATGCCTTAAATGGGTTCTATGTGCCGAATAATCTACATACTGCTTTTAAAGTTTTTATTTTGATTAGTTGTCATTATCATGAAAGCAAAACCACTATGTGGGTGATGTATGGAGCTCAGCTTATCAAACAAGATAAACTTCAAATCTTGTTTTACTTAGATGGCTTTATTGAGAATAACTACTGCAATTTTGTGTATCTAATCCTTGTACATCAGAAATGAGTTTACAGCATTTAGATTTGAGGAACTTCAGTTTGTCAGATTGTAACAGTGTTCTTTCCAGAAAACTGGCAGGGGAAAACCCCAAATGTCCAACACACTGTAGAAGAACAGGTTTAACAGCTGCCAAATTTCCAGTAAACCATTATCAGTAACCATAGAAAATAAATATACTTCTAATACTGCAGACTATATTGTGATATTACTTTCTGTTTCTTTCTTTCGAGTTCATTTTCTCTGCTTGTGTCAGCATGTCTTTGTAATCCTCAGAAACCCCCTAAGGATCCCTGACCAACTTGCCTACTTGCTCAATAACTCAATCATGCATGGGGCTGCAAAAAAAAAAAAATCCCCACCTGCAATTAGTTAATATGCATCTTTAATTAACCTGAAAAAAACTAAACCCGTATGTGTGAAGCTCTGAAAGGTTTCTTTATCCATAATCATCTAATCAAATTGACATTATCTCAGATCTACTCTGTGGATAGACGGAGCGACATAGAGAGAGAATAAGACAGGAAAGGAGTTTCTCTTTTTCCTTTATGTGTGCTTCCTTTCTTTCTGTCTCTCTCTACAATGACCTCTAAGCTGTGATGGACCATTATGCTTTATCTGAACTACTCCCTTTCCTCACCACACCCCTCCTGTCAGTGAGATAATCCATTCTTTCCTTCTCACCCTTCTACCAACTGTTCTGTCCTTCAATGAATAAAGTGTTTCTGATGGGATCTGCACTTTTAGCTTCACATGGTTTCTGACAGAAAAGCTGTTAATTTTATTGTATTAAAAAAAACAACAAAAGCTACTTGAATGTACAATTTTCTTATTTTGGAGTTTGAATTTAAGAGACAAAATATACAGAAATGGCATCCACATCTGTCTTTACATTAGTAAAGTTTCTCTGTTACATCACTGGTCACTGAGTTGCTTGTTACTATGGTGACAGAGCTGATGCTGAGCACGAGAGACAGAATGGTGCTTCTCTCCATGCAGGCTAACATCAGTGGACAGGAAAAAAGAGCCTAACTCAGCTTTTTCCTCACTGCTAGCAATAGAAACATTTGGCTGCAGGCGCATGTAGAGGTTATTTTTAAGACATTCAGGACTTTTGTGTGCACTGACTCAACATTTGAGAAGTGAAACCCAAGGTCGGGTATTTCAGAAAGACAGGCAGTGACCACAACAAAGTCTGAGAGCTTTAAAAAGACCGAAGCTCATTTATGTGAAAAAAATAAAAGACACAGTGGATTATTTTTGGAATTTTAAGCAAAAAAATTGTTTATTTCTAACCCAACAATCAGAGGGCAAGGCTGTTCTCCTGTCAACTTTTTACAGTTTAAATCTTTAAATGGAGCCAGTAAATTGATGCAGTCCTACAAAAATTTATATTGCTAGTTTGAGTAGTTTATCTTAAAAGTCTTTCATGCTTTTTTTAGCAGATGTGTCATCCTAAACCACAGTAACGTGCTTATTTGAGTTTGAGAAGTAAGCAAGCATGCAATTAAGATGCTAAATCAAAACAGGTTTTATCGTTAGTCTAGATAATTTACCTGTATTCTCACATTATTTATCTTCTCATCTTATATTTTTGGCAAAATTATATACACATTGTGAATAGGTTGTGTTTTGCTGCCACCCCGTAATTTGCACGTTTCAGTTTGTAATTTTGACCACAAGATGGAGCCATTTTTTACTTTCTGATAACATATTTGAATGCCATTATTTTGAATTTTCTTTTTTCTTAATATATAATCATTATATCATTTTTTTCAAATAAAAATCTCTCAGAAGTTTTGATGAAAAGTTTGAATCACTGCCATCTACTCATCGATTGATTAGATTATTGTATTTCTCAGATTGCAACTACACCTGTCACTTGGAGTGTGAGAGCCATGTCCAGCTAGACTGCAACCAGAGAGATAAAAAGTCAGAAGAAACACCATCTCCCAGAAGTCACTGCTCCTCCACAGCTTCCCTGCACAAAGTGAGTATGAACAACAATCGTGAAGAGGAAGTAAAACTCAACAAACAGGGTGTGGTGAATTGCATGAAGGAACAGACGCTTTTCTTTTATGCACAATTTCGGGGCAAAATAACTGTGCAGATGGAGTGTGCATGGCTCAGAGCCTCTTCGTGTTCACAAAACCAATACCACTTTCTTTCATAGATCTTTATGTACATGGCTTACGTCCTTTTAGACAAAATATATCCAATAGACAGAATTTTCATCATGTGAACGTCCATATAATGTACATTCCCTTCTTCCTTTCGTGTCTATTCTCTTGGCTTTATCACCACACTCTTCTGGCTTTTTATCATCTTTATCTTGCATTAGAGGTTTGTCTTAATCATCCAGGGTTGGATCTTAATGTCCTCACTTCCTCTCTGCTTGTCGAATGGAGGCAAACTAATTAGGGTAATCACTGGTCTTAGGAACATCCGTCATGGCAAAGTTATGCTAGCTCAATCTGTTCTTGTTTTTTTGTTTTTGCTACATTAAAAATTGAAAAACTAATTAAAAGAGGGATATTTACCAATGTTTGCAGCATATTTGTGCCATGAACTCTCTTACACTAAATTAGGCCCCTGGTGGTGTGCCATTACTACACATACACATTCATGTTGGTAATATTAACTATTTAAGAATAAAAATGAAAGAAATTAATTAAAAATGAGCTCCCGCCGTATTTTTAAACGTAAACCGCAAAATTGTAAGAGAATCTATAATCAAGAAATTGTTTTGAATTTTTTTTAACATTTTCAAAATTAAAGCAACATTTTTATAACTTATTTTAATTTTAGCTTATTTTTAAAACAGATTCCTTTAAATTGTTCGAACGGTTTTGCAAATTTGATTTTTGAAATACTGCAGTTTATAAAACAATAATGAAAGAAAAAAAATCTGTGTCTGAAAGACTTGTTAAATAATAATCTAGCAAGTGTTGTGATCTTCCTCTGAGGTGTTGCATGTCAGCGACTAAAGCTGCACACACATTCACACAAACACACACAGATACACAGAGACACACACAGAGACACACTGCTACTCACAGCAGTACTGCAGACAAGACGAAAGATGACAGATCATTTCCTGCAGCCCCCTTATTCTCTGTTTTATTGTTGTATGTGTGTGTGTGTGTGTGTGCTTGTGTTTTACCCTCCTCTTGTTCCTTTTTTGTGCACCTCAGCAATAATTGATCCTCTATTGGCCGAGCATTCACAGAAGCTGTCACAGCCATGCTTGCATTCAGTGGATTGACCAGGAGTTTATCGACCTGAAGCAATGAAGAATGTCCACTGTCTATGTGTGAGTGTATGTGTGTGTGCATTCCTTATATGCTGTCTCCCCCCTCGCGGTGATTACTCTGATGGAGGCGAGAGGCTAAAAGGAAGCCTCCATGAAACTTGACATTAAATGGTGACACAGTCTTGCTACAAACTGAAGTTCTTTGTTAAAGCACTGAAATCATGAAGAGATAAGTACATAGTATGTGTTAGTAGTGCATCTTACAGGGAGTTGGTCACTGCCATATGCCATAGTATGAGGTTGTAAAAGGTTAGAGGTCACTGGAAGCTCTTTTGTGGAAGTAATCAGTCAATATTTTTCAAATCCCATTTTTTGCAGCAGTAGCCCATCTTTCACATTGCTGAAGTCAAATGCTCCATCTGACCGTGACCAATACTGTCTGTGACAGTTTTGGCTTCTCTGTGTTTCGATCCCACACTAAAACACTATTTATGGTGGGTGTGCTGGGTTTTTTAATTAACTACCATGCTCTGTAAGCAGAGTAGCCATATTTCCAAGCCTCTGTGCCACTTCCTGTCTCTGCAGCTTTGACGTTTGCTACTCGAGAGCTTTGAGGCTTCATATCTCTTCCTTATCGGCATTTCTCTTTCTGTTTACCCATACCTCTCCCCCCTTGTATTGCGTTCATCTTCTTCTAAAGGAAGTGGCCACGCTCTGCAGGGTGCAAGAGGAGAGAGAGTGAGAAAATATGAGAGAGAGGGAAGGTAGAAGGGGGAGGGTTCTTGCAGCTTGATGGCACTCTCAACCACAGATGGTTGAGTGAGGCTGAGGGAGTAAAGCGAATGAAAAGAGGCACGGAAGAGAGGAGAGTGGGAATGAGAGGAGTGTGAGTGGGAGGAATCAGTCATCAGTGGGATTGCCAAAGCAATGGGCAGAAGAGGAGCTCGTCTTGTTGCTGCAGCATACTCTTGACTCCAGCCTCAAATGGATGCGTACACAAATATCTGAGCTACTTCTGCAACCAGGATGTGAACTGAGCTGTCATTCGTTCTTCACAGCAGGACTCAAACAGGATGTGGTATTGCCTGCATGCCTTTATTAGTCTGTGGGTATAACAGGTGCCTTTAGGTGAACAGAGAAAACTTGAAACCAACTTGTAACCTGACTACAATGTGCATTTGTGTGTGTGGTTCCAAACTATAAGAGTGAGCACTGAGTTGTTTGTTTATTTTTGTAAAGCTAGGTAATGGATGGTCTGTTTGTGACAAGAGCATCAGAGCATTCTCAGACACACACACACTCAGTCATCAGAAGGAAGTGACACGTCTGTGCTTGTTCTCGTATTTCCTGGTCCCCTCTCCGGTGGCAGCCCGAGTGTTGAATCGAAGCCGAGTTCACCTGTTTGGCCTTCACAGGTGGGACTTGGAACTCCCTGGATGCAACAGAAGAGGACTGACTTTTTCTAGAAGAGGAATGGCTGGTTAGATGCAAAAGGATCTCGACTGTGGCTGAGTGTCACTTCAGCCCCTGCATTTCAAGACAATCCATCACTTCCTGAACTGGTGCTGCTTTGGTTGCCAGAAGCAGAAATCTCCATGACTGTCAGTACTGCCCTGGCCCCCTCCATGACCAGCAGTAACAGCATGAGCAGCGGGTACTGCAGCCTGGATGACGAGAGTGAGGATTTTACTTTCTTCACGGCCAAGACCTCGTTCTTCCGAAAGCCCAAGCAAGCAGCGAAGGTACAAAATCTTAAATATTAACACAGAAAAATGAGAAAAAGTTTCAGTTCTTAAGATAGCAGGTGTTTCAATCGTACTGATGAACAAATATCCATTTATGACAAGAAAAAAACTACTTTATAAGCAGAAGTTGGTAGAGGAAGTGCTGCTGTAGTTGGAGCAGGCCTTTCGGTGTGCGTATGTGTGCGTGTGTGTGAGAAAGAAAGAGGAGTTTGCTGTCACACACTTGCTTTGTGTAACTCTGATCTGGCGGATTGATGCCTCAGGCAGCCTCTTTATTGAGTAAGCGTCTGGTTTGTATTAAGAAGAAACTGTGTGGAGACTGAAACCGTCATCTTGGTTCCTCCAAACCCAACCTGCAGAGATAATTTGTTTGCTCCGTTTCAGCAGAGATGCTAATGATCTTAAACGGTAAACTCTGTAATGGCTTCCTCTCCACAGTGAGTGGGAGAGGTTTCTGTAGACACAAAGCTCATACTTTTACTTTAGTACGTGCATGCCTACGCTTGAACGTCTGCAGAAGATAGCAACTACTTACCAGTACTTTTTCCGTTACCATAGCAACTCCAGGTTTCAATGACACACTAGACTTTCAGAGTGTTTGCTTTAATTTTTTTTAACACTCACTCATTACACACATAGTTTTGAGAAAATCCAACAATGCTGCACTAAATTTTCGTTTAGTGTGCAGCAATGATGAATAATAGAAAGAAAAAGAAGTCAAAAGTAAATCAAGAAAGTTTAACACGACTCTTTTGTTGTCTCTGTCAGACTCTCCCTTTGGTGTCTGAACTGCAGAAGGTATAATCTCTGAATAATTGACCAGCTGGGTTGACAGCATGCAGAGTTAGGGTGGCTGCCATGCTGACACAGAAGCGTATTGAGGTTAGCTTGTCTGCCCTACCAGCCTGAATGTTGGCACAAAAGCCTGTTTGCCTGGCATTAGTCAGCCAGAAAGAAATTGTGTGAAATACAATATGGCTTCAGGTCCTTTTAAAAGTAGCTCTTAGGAACATCATCTCTACATAGCAAAGTGCTCTACCTCCACTGTTCCTTGCATTTGACTATAAAAGAAGAATGCAAAAGACTTCCATGTTGCCCTGGTGACCGATCAATTTCCATTTATTTGTGTAACATGCATTAAGCATGTGCCACAATGTTAGAACATTTCCATTAATCATGTAAAATAAAAAGCAACAGATAGATCTTCTTTATTCATTCATAAATAATTTCTGGAGCTGAGTCTTTTGCTCCAGATTAGTCAGATAGGTTTAATGCACGAATGCATGCATCTACTTTAAAAAGAGGATAGATGTTTTTCTTTTTTTTCTTTTGCTTTGGTCCTGTGCAAAGGGATGAGCTGTATTGATGCCCACCAACAAGGAGAATCTTTAGATAAATGTGTGGGCTACACTCCCTCGCTACTGGTGATGCAGTGTGTGGGTGGCTGCTCAAAGTATGTCACAGACCTGTTTACATAATCATCATATGTGAATGTGTATTATAATCTAACTTAGAAATGTTGGCAAAAAATTATTTTTTGAGAAATTAATTAGAAATTAGATATTTGTGGATTTTTCAATGTTATCACTTAATCCTAACAAGTTTATTTGCACAAAATAATTTTTTTTAAATTGAAATAAGCTTTAAGATATATTCTTGTATTTTTTTTCAAAGTTTAAAAAAATTGTTACATTAAGAAATATTTGCTCTTCAACTGAAGAACAGTTAAACTTTCTTTTGAAGCAACCAGTATTTTTAAACCTGACTAATATTCATAGGCTTGTAGATTTCCTCCTCATCTGGAAGCACTTAGTTCTCAATAGTAGATCCCATCTTTATGCATCAGATCAGTGTGACCTGGATGAGAATCTACATGATTAAAGTTAAAGTAAATAGTTTGATGCAGTAGAAAGACACTTATAAGTGTGTGTGTGAACGCTTACATACGCGTTGGTGCATGTATTGACTAACAGTGATGGCACAACGGTCTTAAAGCTGTGAAACAGAATCCGCGTGCATCTTCTCAACTGAGCGTTGCCTCTTCAACCCCTGACCCATTAAAGATCCAACCTGAGCTCACGCTATTATCTTGTAGAGGCTGGTCTAGTCTCTCTTGAATTGTTATTTTACCCTGTCAGTGACCAGTAGACCCAAAAAGATGGTCAGGTTACATAAAGAGACATGTTTGGTGCATGATTTATTACGCAGGGCTTTGCAGTGACATTTAAAGCAGTCATATGACCTCTGTTGTCTGATCTCATCAGACAGAGAGCATCAACAATTACTCATGTCACCCTGAGCTTTTTTGTGTGTGTGTGGCATCTGTGTAAAAATGTGTGTGAAAGACCCTTAAATTACAATCAACAAATTTCATGTTTCGACAAATTTTTGTTTGGCATTTTATTTTGGTATGAATGGATTGATTAGACCAGTCAGTCACTTTCTTAACCGTCTATCCCCTACGGGGTTGCGGGTGGTGTCGAAGCCCATCCCGGCTGATTCAAGGCGAGGGGCAGGGTACACCCCGAACAGGTCGCCAGTCTGTCGCGGGGCCACACACACATACATATTCCTAGCGGCAATCATGTAGTGGCCAATCAACATAGCATGCATGGGTTTTTTTTTTTTGGAAAGTAGGAGGAAACCCGAATACCCGAATACCCGAAGAAAACCCACGCATACACAGGGAGAACATGCAAACTCCACAGAGAAAGGCCAGTGTTCCAAGCCTCGGATTTAACAATTATTGCCTTATTTTTGTGTCATCTGTCCCACAAGATGTCTTGCTCCATTTTAAAAAATGTGGGTTGTTGATCAAAATGAACCGATGCGTCACAAAGGCAATAAAAAAGTTATTCCACTAAGAAAAAAGCTGCTTTCACAGTGGCATCGTGGTTCGCACAGTGGCCTCACAGTGAGACAATTTAGGGTTTTCTTTCAGGAGTGTAGATGAGGCTTGGAACTCTGGTGTTTCTGTGTGGAGTTTGTATAATCTCTCTGTGTATGTGTGGGTTTTCTTCAAGTACTCCAGTTTCCTCCTATCCTCTAAAAACATGCATGTTAGGTTGATTGGCCGCTACAAAATTGCCCTTAGGAATGAGTGTGCGTGTGGACTCTCAACAGACTGGTGACCTGTAATGGGTGTATCCTGCTTCTCGCTTCTAATCAACTGGGATACGCTCCGACACTCACTGCAACCCAGTAAAGAATAAACAATTCAGAAGACAAAATGAAAAAAGTGCTTTTAGTGACTTAGCAAAGTGTTATTTAGAAAAAAATGATTAAGTCTCCTTGAAGGTGTTTATCTTAAGATCCCATTTAATGCAACCTCTTCCATGACTACTCACTTAAATAATGCATCTTTCTGTCTCTGACTAATTGTTGCTTTTAGCATTTATTTTTGTCTAAATTATTATTTTTGTCTGATTTTTTTTATGTAGTTTCATACTTATCTTCTTTTATCTTCCCTTTTGGTTGCATTCTGCACCATGACTTGAGTTAATCAGTCTTTTTCAGGCAGTCAGGTGCAAATTGCAACTCTGTCTTATTTCTTTCTAGAATAGTCCAAGAACTCTCACTGGTATGCTGAAAGGGAGGGCATGGCTGTTTTTCTGATACATTTAGAAACTCTCATACAAACACAGGAATTCCTGCGAGGTTCTTTCTACTTTGTTTTCAAATGGGAGGGATTAGTGAAACTAGTTGACTCCTACATACCCTTCAGATTCTTTTCCAGACTCAAGTTTGTACATGCTTCACTTTTATTATGTGACACAAAAAGCAAGGGTCCTTATTTGCCAAAATGCACAAGAACGGCCTTTTATTTGGTAAGAAATGTAAAAAAGTTTTTCCTGCTTCATCATCTTTTCTGGATTATTCTTTTTTATCATGTTGGGCCAATAGCTACATTAAAAGCATCCTTATCCAAATTTTACTGTTCCTGCCCACTTATGGACTCATATTTTATATTTGTAAAAAAAAAAAAAGGTTACATTGTTATAACCACTTTTTTCTTATTGCAACCAGGAACTTGAATAATGCTGATCATCACCACAAGAGTGCTTCAGTTCAGATATATGATGAACCCGTTCACCATCTTTTCTTTCCGTCCTATAAGACATTGTTACCTCACAAGCTGAGGACTCCCCTTTAGAAAGATTCCCTTGCCACATGTCTTTTTTTTCCTCACAAAATCCCTTTCTGTCCCAGAAAATGCAAACGAACAGTAGAAAAGAGAAGGGGGGGCACTATTGTGAGCCAGAGAGGATGCATCCCACTATACTAAAAATAACCCAGTCAAACTCTGTGTTGCTAAGGCTGGCTCAGCAGCCGCTCTTTCATCATTCCTCACCCCTTACTTGCTTTTTTTTTACTACCTCCCCCTTTCCTTCTTCTTCCTTTCATGTTTTCTCTGCTTCTCTGTGTCATAAAAATGAATGAGAAGAGTAAGGCTGTCAATATCCCTGAATGTGCGATTAGCTCCATGCAATATCTTCATTTCATGAGTAACAATGCTGAGCAGGAAGAAGTGATTCACTCTATATGAGCAATTGCAATTAGTGGCAAAATAGGATGATGGACCTATCATCCATGGTCACCTGTGACCATAAAGACACATTTAGCAATCAAAGTTAATTTGATTTCAAACCAAATACATTTTATTTATCATACTGTATTAATCCCTCATGGGGGAATTCCTGTGCTGCATTGCACCGCAGCAGGCAGCCAATGACAGCGTCAATGGCCGGAGAAACTGGGGGTTAGGTGTCTTCTCCAGGGACAGCCAGGCATGAGCTGAGCAGGATTCAAACTGGCACCTCTTTGGTCAGAGCTATGCCTCATCCTTTATGGATCATTACGGATCAAGCTTTTTTTTTTTCTTTTTTTTAGGATTGTCTCTAAAAGGACTGTAGGGTGCAAGTTTTCTCTCTGATTCAATTGTCTCCTCTCATAAACTTGAGCAGAACCAAATGGATGGTGGAGTTTTAAAGCAACGGCTTCATGTGGTGCCATCTGCTGGCTGAGATCAAGATCATAACATTTCATTGATGTTTTCTGTCTTTCAGCAGAGTGAAACAAAAGAGGAAGAAGAGGGAGGAACTACAGATTTGTCAGTTGAAGAAGTACGAGCCAGGATAGAGGAGTACAATACCCAGGTTCCTGAACATGGCATGAAACTGGTGAGTTATTAAATCATTAGATGGTTAGATCAGTCTCCTATTGGCTGAAAATGAGGAAACACCCCACGTGGTACATCATCATAAGTTGCTTGTTGCCTAGCAACTTGACAACTCTAACATCTCTCCAAGAGGAAATGTGTCCTAGTTTTCACCTTAAACGTTTGGTAATAAGGAGGTTAACAACATTAATATTTAAAAGTGTTACCACCCCTATATTTTTGTTATTGACATTAAAAAAAGATACTGTGGATCAGTGGTTTTATGTTTCCTCGCCATCAGCAAAACTCATATTTATTGCTAATCAAAGATCAGTACTCCTATGCAGAGGCAAATCAAATAAAGTTTCAACTGGGGGACAAGAGTAATAAATAGTGAAAAGACAGATATGGGTATAAAACAAAAAAATAATAATTTTTTTTCCATTTAAGATGTTCACCTGGTGCAAAATAAAGTCTGGAAGAATGTAAACACACTTTATGAATAAATGAAAATGTATACTCGAATACTGTTTACAGTTATATCATTAGAAATTTGCATTTATCAATTTATGTATATAGAGCAACCAAAGTTTACATGTATTATAGATTCAGCAATGTATGAGTTTTATTACTGCTGTATAAAGAATATACAAAGAAATTATAAATACATTGTGTCTGTCCATGTGCGTGTGATCTGTTTTATCAATGACTTTTGTTGGTTTTGATTGAAATATCTCAGATGTTACATCAGTTGTTTTTATAACTAATTTTATTTAAAAGTTCTAAATTATAAATTTGATATTGCCTTTTGAAAGATGGTAAAATAAGCGTATAAATGATGTACATAAAATGTTGTGTTTGCTGAATTGTAGACATTGACACTTAAGAGTTACTTCTCTAAAAGTAAATATATGTTTACCGTCAATGGAGTTTAATTTATATTAATCCCATTATCAGCTGTTTTTACTCTGGTTAAAAATTGTAATAATTTCACTGATTCAGTCGTTCTCTATTTATTAAGTAAAAATTTAGCAATCAGTGAACTTTTTTCACCCCATCTTCAAGTTGTATTTTCTTGTGCACATAATCATGAAAACCTCTGCGCTACTTTTAATTTTCTCAATCTCTCTCTCTCTCTCTCTGATGTACTTCAGGCTGAGGATGGCTCCTATAGAGGTTTCATCAAAGTGCATCTGCGGCTCAGTCGACCGGTAACCGTCCCTGCCGTGAAGGAGCCGTGCTCGGACAGGCTAATGGACAACCGTACAGCCTCAGAAGAAGATGAAACAGACTGTGGACGCAGTGAGAAGAGAACCTCCTTCTATTTACCATCTGATAGTGTGAAGCACCTCCACATCAGCTCTCTGACCACCACCCAGGAGGTCATTCAGGGTTTGCTTAAAAAGTTTATGGTGCTGGACAATCCTCGCAAATTTGCGTTGTACCGGCAGACGCACCGCGATGGACAGGGTAAGAAAACACCACGCTGCTGGATAACTGATTGTTTCAACAGCTTGTTTAATGCTTTTTTTTTTGCCCGTGCAGATTTATTCCAGAAGCTCTCTCTGTCTGAACGTCCTCTACTCCTGAGGTTGATTGCTGGACCCGACACTGAGCAACTTAGTTTTATCCTTAAAGAAAATGAGACGGGAGAGGTTGAGGTGAGAGAGGAAAATACAGACATAGTCACATTGTGTTTACATGCTTATAGTTTAAAAACTCTCAATTCAGCTGATGTAAACATTAAATTCTCTTTTTTTCCCACAGTGGCATGCGTTCTCTGTCCCAGAACTCCAAAACTTCCTGGCCATCCTGGGGAAAGAAGAGGCAGAACGAGTACGAGCTGTGCAGCAAAAATATGATATCTACCGACAGAAACTACAGCAAGCTCTCCAAAACCATGATCCCTAACGCCCTCATCTGGTATCCTCTGTTTACAACTCGAGGACAAACTGATTCTCTGAACACTGAATAGCTCCATCGAGACTGTGTAATCTCACAGGGTGGGGCTCAAGATGGGCTTGTCTTTTGGCTCCTAACCCAAACACACAGACACAGACTAATCCCACAAGATTGCTTATCCTTTCTCAGGACTCGCACACCCCTCATTGTACTAATGTGCATCTGCTCCCCGAGGGGAAGATATGGACCAGTGGTGGGGTTTTTGTTTGTCTTTTTTTGCCAAGGACACACAAGAAGTTTTGGACTAGAACTCTAACTTGAGATTTTGTTTGGAACTGATATCTTAGTTTCCTCATCTTCTGCTACTTCTGCTGCTGCTACTGCAAGTGTTACTTATGCATGAGTCTGTCTCAGCTCATCTGCTTAGGATTAAAAGAGAAGGCATGAATAATTTTCTGAATCTTACTAGGATGGAAGGACAATCATGACATCTTTTTTTTATTTCACTTGCATCAGTAATGGTTTGATGCAATGTTGCTCCTGGTTTTGTGGATTTGTAGTGGAAGTGTATTGGGTCAAGAAGTAGAAAGGTCACGTTTCTTTTCCTTGAGAGAGAAGTCAAAAGAAAAAAAAGGGGATGCACTCATATTTTCCTCAGGAAACATGTGTTACACAGAGATAAAACCCAAAAGAGGAAAGACGACCCCTCCTCCGTCACACACCAACCTATTTGAACTAATGCCTATCTGTTTTTTTTTTTTTTTTTTTTTACTACTTTAACTTAAAAAGGTTCAAAGAGATCAAAATGCCATCAGAGAAGTTACAACTTTTCTCTCCCTTTCTGTCTCAATACACCTCAATCTTAAAACATCTACAAATAACTGTGACATCATTCTCCTTTTGCCTGCCTCAAATCTCAATCTAATCATCTTTGCATGAGATCCAACTGTAAGTGAATCTGAGAGAGGAAGTCCGCATCCATTTCCTGGTTTATTTCACAAATCTTGTTACTGTATTTGAGTTTTGAGGGTGAAATAACTTTTCAAACCAAAGTTGAGAGGTAAAAATCTAAAGAGTTGGTGATTGAAGCGTAAGCTAGTGTTTCTATGCTTTTTTTTTTTTTGCACATATAGATGCAGGTCATAGAATGACCTCCTGTCCCAGCCATCCGGCACCCAAAACAATCTGGAGCTCGGCACGCAAGTGTTTATGTTTTCTTTTATCCTTCGGCCTTCCTTTTCTTTATAGAAAAGAAACAAAAATATAAAAGAAAATTGCTATGATGTACCAATGATGTTTTAGACATTCATATGTGAAAAAATAGACACTGGAAAAAAAAAAGAGTGACATGGTTTGACTTTGTGATTATCATGAATATTTTTTTGGTATCACTCCTACTGATTGATGTGTTGGTGTGTGTGTGTGAACATTCAAACCAGTGACATATTATGAGTGGTTCCTGAGTGTACGTCCATAATCTTTCTTCTACTGGGACTCATTTCTTCCGTATTAAAGTGTGCATCTGAGGTGCCGATGCAAAGTAGTGTTACATTTCAACATTTCATTGCAAATTAGGTTGTGATTAGAACTCTTGAAAAGAAAACCATTAGTGTGCATGTGTATCGTTAAGTGAGTGCATTTAACCAAAACCTTTGCAGACTTGGTTTCTTCATATATCCAATCAAATTACAAATAACAGGAGCCTGATGTCTGCAAATATACATTTCTCTGTAAACACAAACATGTCTCATTATCATCCCAACCATCCAAAGCCACCCGAACTGTTTCTCCTGGCAGTGCCTTTTGTTTCATACGCCCCAGTGTGTCTATGTGCATTGTGTTTTTCTGCACACATAGGTGCCTGAGTACATGTATGAGTGTTTATGCATGTGTGCAAATCTTTCTTGGGTGGTGCTACAAATGTGTGTGAGTTTGTGTCCTCTTCGCATTACGCTTATCTGTTACCAACAGATTATCCGAATGACTGTGCGTGTGTTATTTATTCCGCAGCTCACAACACCCCACATATGGAACTTTTTGTTGTTTTTTTTTCATTCATTTTGATTTATTTGAAAAAGTTTGTATATATAAATATAAGTAGATCTGTACAGAATATTAAAATGAAATAAAAATGATAATCCCTTTATTGAAACTTTTTCATTTGTCTGTTTTTTTTCCACTGAAAAAAATACTGAAACGTGCAAGATATTGAACTGCAAGCTTGTGTAGTGACATGGATAAGTTTTTTGACAAATAAATGTACATGAAGTTTATAAAGCTAGTATGGGTTCATCTTTAATCACCACCAGATGGCAACATTCTGACTAAAATACAAGTTAAAACATTCTGAGTGTAATGCAATGTTTATACACACTGCCACATGCACTTTAGGTATAGATCTACGTAAATCTTGAGAAATAGGAAACAAACAACCTGGTCTTTCTAAATATGTTTTATGCTTGATAGTGCATTGTGATTGCACAACACATACTGTATGACTTATTTAATGTGATCTTTGTGTTCAGAACTTTGTGTTAGACCAATAAACTCACAGATGTCAATGTCTGTCACAAACAAAGCTGCCACAAGAACCTATAGGTACCTATAGGTTCTTTGCACCTGATTTGATGTTTTGTTGTAGATGTAAGTTCACAAGTGGCGATTAAATTGGTACTTGGTCAAAGACTCAAACGTCGAACTCTGTTTAGAAGAAAATGCAGAGAAGCACATGTGTTTATAGGCATTGTGACCCTACACTTACTGAACACCACCGCTTAAGAGTACTCATCATGGCCCAAGTGGTCTTAAGAGCTGGATGCAGGCCAGCAGGGCCACCTAAAACTGTGTCAGCATGCATATTTATGGCAGCAAATATAGACAGACCTCTCTTCTCACCTCTGAGAAAGAGCTAAGATTAGCATCACCCTCTGCCCAGCATGTATCACTTTCTGAATTTAGTCTATTCCCCTTTTCATGCCGCCCAGTCTTACTCTGTCTGTCCTTTGCACTGCCTCTAACTATTTCTAGCCTTGTTTAGATCTCCATATCCTCTCAAGTTTCAATCCACAGTTCTCCTCATAGGGTATGCAAAGTGACTAACCAATAGCACCAAGTGGACCTGGAGTGGGCTGGGACTTGGTCTATGCTTTAAATATGAATCAGTAACTTAGTGGAAAGGTTAAACAATCATGCAAAAGTTTACAGATGATAGAAAAAGTTAAATCACTTTATAAATTAAACATTTGCCATGCTTAAAATCAAAATCAGAAGTACTTTATTGATCCCACACGTGAGAAATATGTGTTCAGAGAGCACTGTGATCATGAAAAAATAACAGTAAGTACATATACAAAAATAAGGAATAATGTAAAAGTAAGGAATAAAACAAGTGATATTTTTTAAAATCTAAAAAGGTAACATTTAAAAGGCTGTGATTAAGAAATCCAGCAAATGTAGGACCTTTTTAAAAATATTTTCTATAATAAAGTAGACAAAAATTTTTTTGATTTTTTAATAATTCTCTTACTTTATCTATGTATTTTTCACTTCTATAAACAGTATCTTCTGTCGTCATTTCTTTTTAAAATAATGTATCCCTCCTTCAAATGGTGAAGTTTTTGTGCTGCACTGCACCACAGCAGGCAGCCAGAACGATGTCAATAGTGGGAGAACCTGAATTGACAACCCATCACCTCGTAGAACAGCGAACATTTTTCGGCTTTTCTGGGTTTGCATCTTCAAACTAGTAGGAATACTTACTTGATACTGAAAGCTGAAAGGTGTATAGCCGACAATTTCCAGATCAACGGTTTTTGCTCACCCTACAAAACTGATTGGCTGAGGTTTGAAATCCCACACAGAACCCATAGTTTATTCATATATTTTATACATATATATTCAGCAGACTTATTTAGAAATTTTGAGATCAGATCTTGAGTCAGTGACCTCTGACTGCTATAGGTGGCGTGCAATGGTCAAAATCAGTATCAAGCAGGCCGAGGATAACACTGCGGTCTGCCACTGCTCCCCCCATGACTCACATCGCCTATCACGTTTGCAACAAGTATGGTAGGAGCTGTAACTCCCGGATCGGCTTATTCAGCCACAGCCCAACGTTCCTCAAACAGATAAGTATCCAGGCGCAGACTCCTTCTGACTCTAGACAGTAAAATCAGATTTGAGTGATATCGCAAGAAAAAAAAGTTCCATATTATGATTTGGGAGCGGCGCAGTGGCCTCATAGCAAAAAGATTGGGTGAGGACGAGGATTGGAACCCTAATCTCCACACCACTGTCCGAGACCTGCGCTCCTCCTCCTCCTACTGCCTGCACCAACCAAGGACCAAACTCTCCACTATGGGGGACAGGGCCTTCCTGCTCCACAGCTCTGGAACGCTCTTCCCGAGAGCTTGAGCGCTCCACAGAGCGTTGAGGTTTTTAAGAAAAGACTGAAGACATTTTTATCTCTAAAGGCTTTTTAACAAAGTTTTTAGTGTTGTTTTTTTGGTGTTGTGGTTTTATTTAATTTTGCTGTTTGTTGTTCCTTTTGGTCATTGTAGCACTTTGAGATCTCCACTGGAGATATAAAGTGTGTTACAAATAAAAATTTCATTATTATTATATTATCCTTTCTGTGTGGAGTTTGCATGTTCTCCCCGTGTATGCTTGAGTTTTCTCAGAGTGCCCTCTCTTCCAAAAACATGCATGTTAGGTTGATTGTCTGCTGGATAATTGCCCCTGGGAAGGAGTGTGTGTGTGCATGGTCGTCTGTGTGTGTGGCTTCATGAAATACTGGCGACCCGTTCAGGGTGTATCCTGTCTCTCACCTTGAATCAGCCGGGATAGGTTCCGGCATCCCCCGTGGCCCCGTTAGGGATGGGTCTTTAGGAGCCATGTTTTGGCTGGTTTGTATTTTATTACTCCTGTGTAGTATGGTAACTGTGCGCTAGAGGGCGCCGCTCAGTGTGGTTGTGGTCTAAATGAAGCCCCGCCCCGTTTCTCTCCGTGTTTGCCCACTGAAGACGCCCTTAGCAACACACTGCTCCGTCGAATAAGAAACTCTCCCCCCACTCTGAAGGATTTCCACCGATCAGCTTTACTTCTCTCACTTCAGGTGAAGAAGGATTCACCACATGTTCCTGCTGTAAACATGAAGCGTGTGTTCTGATACAGGTTTTTGGGTTTTTTTTGGAAGCAACCCCGAAAAGAGGAAAAAAGGTCCTGGGTGTTCTTCGAGTGGTTGCATCGCTGTTTGCTAACTCCAAAGTCAGCTAACAGGGACGGGAATGGTGCTCTGGATCCACATATTACACCGTCAGAGACAGGAGAGGGGGACGAGGAATATCACAGAGAGAAATACCTCCAACATTTGGACTCAAACTTCTTTGAGTAGAGGGAGTGATTCACGTCCGGACGTCTGTTTTTCTGGCTTGCTTAGTAGCTAGCTGAAGGAATCAACCCCCCACCATCTGTAGAGATCCTCAGACTGATTCAAAGCTTCAATTGGTTCGAGTTTAAGAGTTGGAAGAAAAAAAGAAAACACTATTCTGTGCTTTAATAAAACAGAAACAAGGCTCTTTAAAAGTCAGGAAAAGCTTGCTTACCCTGCAGAGATCTCTTTAAAACTTCACGTTTCTGAACAAACGTTTTTATAAAAAATTTAGATATTTTCTTATAAATCTTGGATTGTCTTTAACTTTGGATGCTGGCATCACCGATCGATCGCAATTATGATGATAATAAGCAGAAAACCAGAAGGCCCAATATCAACAGGTAATCCTAAACTTGTCTTCTTCCTTTAATGTTTTAAAGTTTGCTTAGTTTGAACCGTTTAAGACGTTTATCTACGTAACTTCCAGTTGATTTGATTGGCCGATCGTACTGTCGTCTCAACATGTGTAACGTAAACATATTTTCTTTTGATTGTTCATAACGATATGTAAATCATATCTGGATAACATGCCACTGTTTTGGGAGACAGTCCAGGAAGTGCCCAGTTGTTGACGCCACTTCTCAGTAAGGGATCATTAACTTACCATATTGATAAGATGAAAATAACTAGTTTAAAGTTTGCACTGTTATGGTTCTAGCTTTTATTTATGTTTCCAATCATGCATTGATTGGATTTGAACTTGTGTTTTTGAATCATCTCTTCTATGACATGTTTATTACATATTTTTTTAGTTATGGATCAGATGTGAAGACAAGTTGAGAATACCAGGAAAAGTTGTGTGAAATTCCCACTCACATATTTTATGACACATGATCTGTTGTGTTTGCTTGAACTTTGTTCCCAACACTTTACTGATAGGGTAGATAGGGGAAAAAAGTCCCACATTGTCAGCCTGTTGCATAGCTGTGTTTGGTCAGAAGAAAAAAAATTTTTTTTTTGCATTGATGAGTTCTTTTTATTTTGTTTTTAGTCTTATCAGATTTGCTTGAAATGCTGAATTGAAATCCCTTGCTGCTGATAAAACTTCAGATCAAAGCTTGAGTTACTACTGTATGTTTGTTTTTCAGAAAGCTAATGGAGTCTATGCTTGCTTAATATTGTGCATTGAGCCCTAATACTGCTTGTTGCTGTGCTTTGCAGGTTTAATGCGTCTGTATCCAAGCAGCAGGTCTAATCTGTCAATGTGCTCAGGGGATGTGGGCTCTGACGCACCTTTACATGGTTACAGCACTCTGGGGGGACTAGTCTAAGAGAACATCAAACATGCCAAAACTAAGAGCTTTCTCTAAGGAGCTAACCAAACACAATAGCTTTATAAATGGCTTATGCCACCAGCTTATTCAATTTCTTTTCAATCTAATCATGATGTACTCTTGTATTTTGGGTGTCAGCGGAGATAAACAGCTGGTTGATGGCGGTTTGTCATGTCAGTAGCTAGATCCTACCTACAGATCCCAAATATCCATCTACTCCTGAACATATCACCTCTCATTACTGTAGGGGTTTGGCTCAGTGCCGTGGATGTGAGCGTGAAACTGTACTATTGAATGACAAACGCTTCCATACATCTCTCCGTCCTGGCTCAAACTCTGTACACACCTGGTGTGTTCCTTAAATGACTTGGCCTGAATGGACAGATGGACAGATGGAAAGATGTTGTCGTCACTGAGGCATCTGTTACCCCCATTAGGCCAATAATACCACTTGCAGCGCTAGCGATCTGGGACCCTAAGCCCTATCTAAGCTGGTCAGGTCAGAGTCCTGGATACAATGTATGTGAGACAATAGATACAACAGGCTAACTGGTAATAATGGTCTTTTCACAGTAAATGTGAGCTAGGATGTTGTGACATACAAAATTCACCTCTGTCCACAGTGAATAGCGGGGTAGCACAGTCCCGCTTGAGTTATCTGAAGGGATTTGTTTGACTGCTGTAAATCCATTTATTTTATTGTTCAGGTTGTTATTTGAACAGTGGGGTTACCAGTCTTTCTTTGGCTGGTTTAAAACAGGGAATTTGCTTCTCTAGTTACAAGATCAGATTTCATTCTGATGATAATACCTAGAAAGATGATTACTGAATTCCTTTTTTTAATTCTCATGCTATCCCATATTTTATTGTTCTCTCTAAGCACGCCATGGTGACGGCTTGTATGACTCTTACATGAGGACAGACCACATCCTAAAAGACGAAGCAGATACAAACAGTCCGTCTACGCTGGCTCAAATGCCGAAACATACAGTAAGTACACACGCAAACTCCTCACACACACACGTGTACATGCACAAAGCTAGTTAAGCCTCGTTTCCTGTGCTGAGATTCTGTCTGTCTCCAGACATCCTGTTCCTCACACAGATATTCCAGGTCAACCTTGTTCATACTTATTTCACTTCTCTTCCTCGCTGTTATTGTATGTTTGTTTTTTATTATCTGCAGCATGTAATACATATTAATTTCCTTTTATGCCTCTCAATAGGATCCCAAATGCATATGAGAAATAAAGATTGATGCCTTGCAGTGTTTCATTATCTTGCAGCCATTTTTTTTACCTCGCTCGCAATTAAAGCAGACAAACACGAACAGTTTTCATATTCGCCATCCTAAATTGCAAGGGAAAAAAAGCTTTGTTTTAGTGAACGAATGTTTCAACATAGCACAGGACAGAACATCCTGTTTGGCCTCTTCCACTGGCGTGCTGTACTGATTTTTTGTCTGTCTTGATGGGAAAACTGACTCCACATGACGCTATTTTGAAAAACCTGAACAAATGAATTCCCTCTTATAAGGCGGATTGTTTTGTGATAAGCTTATTGGAGTTTTACATACTCTGGTTACGCCTCTATAAAAAGGGATTATTAGGCAAATTAAAACTAGCAGCAGAGATTGGAGTGACTCCACACCAGTTTATTTTTCTTTTTTTACACCCCCTTCAGCAGAAAATGTGCACACGCAGGCAAATGATCCACCCCGCTTGCAGCATCATCTGAGGAAAAGAGCTGCTTTAATATATTGTAAAGATTTATTGGGCTTGAAAATGTGACCCACAAACAAATACACCAATCAACATTGTGCCCCTCCTCCTCTTCTCCTGGCTCGTGTAATCCTCCCGTCAGTGGGCTTGCACAGGGTAGTCCTAGTTTTCTATTCCCCTCCTGCTCTTCTTTCATTTTTATTTTGCTGTCACGCTCACAGAGGTGCCGTACTTCATCGGTTGGGCACGTTCAGTTCTCAGATAGTTACCTCATGCTCCATTAAAGCAAAGTACACCCTATTTCATGTAAGCGGAGTGTATTAACTATTTAGATCGCTCTGGTAAATGTAGTTGTTCCTTGCAATGCAAAATTAATGAGGGGAGGTGGTCACAATGTTAAAAGCTACTACAAACTCCTGCTCTGCCATTACTTCATACTATCTTTTACCAAGAACCCGTCTTTGTGATTGATGCAGTGTTTGTGTCGTACGGGGAAAAAGAAAAGCATACTCAGGTGTCTCTCTCACAGCAAAGAGATAAGCTGTCCTCCATCTGTTGCGGTATACAGATTTGCACGCGGGTTGCACCACCTTTATTAATACCTGTCTTTGAGAGGATCTTCCCCGTGTCTCTTTCTTTCTGCTTCCTGTTTTCGGCTTTCTTTCGGCCACATGTGAAAATGTTTTCCACCCGACATAATTTCAGCCTTCATTCCAGCTGGCCTACGATCCATCACAGCCAGGGCACGTGCGGGAAGCTTTGATTTTTATGCATGTCTGAGGCTCAAATCAATGAGTTTGACCGTGGTTGTCATGCAATCTCTGGCCAACAGCTGCCTGTGAACCTGGGTCAGTAGAAGCTTTGTTATAAGCTAAAACTACACGTATGGAAGGCAATCTCACGTGCCATTTCTAGTTTTAGGGCTTGAACTTACGACACAAACCCCTGGAGCAAAATTTTCTTTCAAAGAAAGGTGTCAACATCTTCTTTTTTTTTTTGTTTTTATGAACCGTGTGAAGTCAGCTGTAGACTGGATCAACATAAAAATGTTCTCCCTTCTAAACTAGTGTACTCCAGAACTTGGGAAGTCCTAAGAGCTAAGCTCCTTCAGAAAGCAGTGATGACTGTATGCCGTCATAGCAACACTACGTTTACAGTTTTAAGAGTATAATCTAACTTTAATGACCGTCATTTCCCTCGTGCTCCATAATCTTGCGGAGGGTTTTTTCCGCTGGTAAAAAGAGGAGAGACAGAGGGTGAGGGAGAAAGAATTCCTGGGGTCGCCAAAGCGAAAACGGTTTACTGGAAAGACTGAAACTTTATTTAAACTCCTATTATCCCTGCAGGTTGTCTTGGTTTAATGTGTCCATGCATCATACTCAAGTTACTTTATTTTCACTTGTGTGTAAATGAGTAAAGATGATAACCAAGTCAGAAGAATGCACTTCCATTTTTCAAGTTGTTGGACTTTTGTGTTAAAAAGTTAAATGAACTGTTAAATAAGCCAAAAATTTCGTCCACCTTTTACCTGCTTGCTAATAGCTCTTATAAAAACAAGAGTGGAGGTATTGAAAGTGCGATGTGGATTTGCGTGTGTTTTCAGTTGGGGGTTGGGTTTGTCACATCTCATCTCTGTATTCTCTGCCAAACTGGATCTGAATCCTGTTGTGCCAGTTTGCCAGCTGCACACAGCGACTATTAGTTTTTCTGTCTGTGACTCAAGAAAATCTTTTAAACTCATATCAAACTAAACCTAAACTGCATCTGATACACACTGGACTTTTCATTCGATTAATCACTTTAATTCTGCTGTTTCATTTCAAACCAAAGCCCATGTTAATGTGATAGTGATGTAATAATCCAAATAAACAGTCTTAATCAGGGCGAAATGTTGAAATAGTTTAATCCAATTCTAATATTTTGATCATTAGTCACATGTTTAACATTTTTTTCTGTGTAGCATTTACTATGTGGATTTTTTGTGTTTGATCACAACAGGTTGTCAGTAACAAGGTTCTAATGAGGGATCAGGTATCACTTCGTGGTGGCCAGCTCAAGGTCAAGTACCTCTATGAGGACGTAACCAATAACAGGAAGGTCAATGCCATAACTGCGGTAACCACTCAGAACGGCGGAGGTCAGACATCCACTAGGTCAGCTCCAGTCTCCTATCAGTCCAAGGAGCACAGTGTTGACAGGTGAGAAAACTAAAGAAGGCTAAAGACTGTTTCGTATAAGAGTAGATTATCACATCATTAATAAATTTGTATTGTTCCCACAGTACTGAATCCAGTAAAGGCTCCAATGACTCTACCGGGTCACACGGAGGCGGTAACAGTACCAAAGTATGCGGCCCGCTCACACCTGATCAGGCTCTGAGGCTCTACCGATCCCAGCTCAATGCCCTAGAGCAGACTGAGATACACTCCTACACAGACATCTACTTCGTGGGACCCAATGCCAAGAAGAGGCCAGGTATCACTGGAGGAAGCAACAACTGTGGCTACGATGATGAGCAGGGGGGTTACATCCACGTACCCCATGACCACTTAGCATACCGCTACGAGTTCCTGAAGGTAACACAAAGCCATCATAAGCTTGTATTCTCATCTAAAAGTTTTTTGTCCTTTTGCAATAACCCTCAAACTCTTCTTTTTTTATCAGATAATCGGAAAGGGCAGCTTTGGCCAAGTGGCTAAAGTCTACGACCACAAGCTTCAGCAGCACCTGGCTCTCAAGATGGTGCGTAACGAGAAGCGTTTCCACCGGCAAGCCCAGGAGGAAATCCGCATCCTCGAGCACCTGCGCAAGCAGGATCGGAACGGCACTATGAACGTTGTTCACATGCTGGAAAACTTCACCTTCCGCAACCACATCTGCATGACTTTTGAGCTGCTGAGTATGAACCTGTACGAACTGATCAAGCGCAACAAGTTCCAGGGTTTCAGTTTGGCGCTGGTCAGGAAGTTTGCACACTCCATCTTGCAGTGCCTGGAGGCCCTGAACCGGCACCGAATCATCCACTGTGACCTCAAGCCAGAAAACATCCTTCTGAAGCAGCAGGGCCGCAGTGGCATTAAGGTACCAAACATCTTTAAGATTTAGTTTGATGATCAACTGAGTTATTGAGCATTTTTAATTGTTATTGTCCTCTTCGTTGCCCAGGTGATTGACTTTGGCTCCAGCTGTTTTGAGCACCAGAGGGTCTACACTTACATCCAATCCCGTTTCTACCGAGCTCCCGAGGTGATTTTGGGTTCGCGTTACGGCCTCCCTATCGACATGTGGAGTTTCGGCTGCATCCTAGCTGAGCTGCTGACTGGTTACCCGCTGTTTCCCGGCGAAGATGAAGGTGATCAGCTGGCCTGCGTCATGGAGCTGCTGGGCGTGCCTCCACAGAAGATTCTTGAGCAGAGCAAAAGAGCAAAGAACTTCATAAACTCCAAAGGCCACCCTCGCTACTGTGGAGCCAACACCCTGCCGACTGGCGCCACTGTGCTAACGGGATCTCGCTCTCGACGCGGCAAGATGCGAGGCCCTCCAGGTAGCAAGGAGTGGAGCGTCGCTCTGAAGGGCTGTGAGGACCCGACGTTTACTGACTTCCTTAAGAAGTGTTTGGACTGGGATCCCTTGTCCCGCCTCACCCCCAGCCAGGCCCTCAGACACCCTTGGCTTTACCGCCGACTCCCCAAACAGTTACCGGGGTCAGAGAAGAGCCCAGCGACCACTGTGAAACGACTTCCTGAGCACCACACCACCTCCTTCCCCTCCATCCTAGCCAAAGGAGGAACCAGCTTAACCACGTCAGCTACCAGCAACAAACTGAGGAGCAACATGTTGGGAGACTCGGGAGAGGCCATACCCCTTCGCACGGTCCTACCTAAGCTTGTCTCATAATGGAGAGAGGGTACTACCTTCTACTCTTTCTGTTTAAGATTTTCCACCTATGCACTCCTCAGGAGGAGTTTTAATATTGAAGAAAATGGATTTCAAACTCGTTTTGGTTGTTTCTTTTATTTGTTTTCTACTGAGAGGTGTCGACACCCCAGTTTAAGCTTTTATTATTAGTTGATGAAAAAAAAAAAAAGATATAAGTTTTTATACAAAAGATTTCTTCCAGAGGCCGTGGAATTTCTGCAGACAGCCCGCTGATGAGGTTTTACTTAGACGATGCTTTTTAAAATGTCCCACTGCACGAGTGGAGAGATTTTTGGGTGAAAAATAATGTTTTTAACCATCTGATCAGTGCACTCAGGCACACGTGCACTTGCTTTTATTTCACACGTTTTAAACTTGAAAAGGGCTATAGAGATTACTAAGTTAATAGAAGCTCAAAAGTTTTTGCTCAAGTACATGTGGGTACTGATAACATTGCTGACTCAGCATAAATGCCTTTCATTAAACAGGTAAAGCAAGTCGGGCTTTGTTTTGTAAAGAATTAGAGAAACATTTTTACCAGTAAGTCTTCACTTCCTCATTTTTATCTCATGACATCGTCCACCCTGCTACTCGGCTAACACGCTTTAGCTTCACAATGCTACATTTGTAGAAATTATTGAAAAGGCTATAAGCTTATTTTCAGAACACCACTCAATCTTTGTCACAAAGGTGTCCGCCACACTTAGTGCTTCACAATTTTACGAGACATCATTTCATAAAGCTTATTCATGGAACGAAAGATGGGGAGAGAAGAGTTGGAAGTCAATGCATACGAGCACCTACATGGTGACCGTCCAGAAAGTTGTTGGAAAGCTGGTGTAATTGTTGCATCGCGGTGGTTGTCCAAATTGAAGAAAAAAAAAGTTAGATGTGGATTATTTTGTGATGGGAATGAAGAAGCAAGAGGATTAATCTGAGTTAAAAGACTTTTTTCTCCCTCTTTGAGGGAGATGGAAACAGGCCAGTGACAGAACAATTGTTTTATATTAATGGTACTAACAAATGAAGTGTTTCTCAGGGAGACATACTTGACACATCCCTCAAATGTACATTAACCCCCCTCACACACATTGGCATGACATCCTGTCCACTGCGAGCGAGAGAGCATGCATGCGCCACAGTCTGACCTAGATTTCCTTCTCCCCTCCCAACTGTCTCTTTCTGTCTCATGTAGGGCAGGGAACCTCTTTAACACAAATAACTAGTGAGTTATGGTGCTGTCCAATGCGCGCACGCACACAGGCGCGCACACAACACATCAGGTGCATGTTGATACGGACCACACCGTTCCAAGAGATCTATTTTTCCTCTCTTTCGGCCCTTATTTTCTAAGTGAGACTGTCAGGGATTTCTACTTCGTCTCCAACTTTTGTCTCTCTCTTTTTATAGAAGTGGTTCTTTACACTTTCCACTCCAGGTTTTTAAGAGGATGTTTAAAAAAGAAGCAGAATCCTGAGGGAAGTTGTTCGCTGTCATGTTATACTAGTGGTGTGAGTTACGAAGGTGTTTGGTGTTCAGCATGAAATCACAACCTGTTATCAGACTGAGTGACAAACCAGAAGAGAAACTGTACAGTAACCAAATGAAGTTGTGATAGTTTCTTTTTCTAAAGAAAAATAAAATATCTGTTGAGTAAATTAAGTTGTGGGATTTTTTTTTTTTACGTCAAGCATTCATGATTGATGTACCACATGAGTTTTCATACAATGACTGCTCGAGTTCAATTAGTCATAGGATGAGGTCTTTAAATGATAGGATGACATAATGAGACAGTTTTCCCCATCTGTCTCCCCCTACCTAGGTGTGTTAAAAATTTGACGCCTGCCCTATAAAACGAAAGGGCCCAGGATTCAGCTCATAGAGACACTAATAAGCGGGTAGGATTTCAGTGAGCGATAAGGTTACTCAGTCAATGAGCTCAGAGTAACTGATGCGTCAATGCCCAGCAACTATGACACTTCCTTGTTATTCTCTCTCATCAATGGCAATAAACAGGCAGCCTCATGTTTGGCAGATATGGTGATGATTCATACTGTAAAGCTGCTTCGACAGCATTATGAAAGAAATATTTCAAGCATTCATTGAAGACAAGTTTTCTTTCCAAGTAGGAAACAAAAAACAAGTTGGTGCACACAAGCTCCTGGATGCATTATTGTCTTAATAAAGATTTGAAATCACTTTTATTTTGGAGTAAACATTGTGGTTAAATAATACTTTGCTTTAATTATAAGACCTCAAAATAGAAGAGTTTTAATGTTTAACATCATTCAAGTGGTAACAACATGAGCAACCCATTTTTACTCCTCTTTAAGTACAGATGAGATTTAAAGCTAATAAAAATTTCCATGATTTTTAGCCAAATTCTCTTGATTTGTAATATTTTTATCCCTAACTTGGAGGAATCACTGTCAATTTATGTGGAACAAATATAAATATCTAACAAGTTGCTTTGCTAAATGGAAAAACTGAGCAAACTTCTTCTGTTTTTTTAAATTTTATTATGATGAAGCTCAGGCCTGATGGTCACAAACCCTCCTAGAATATACTAATAACTTATCATAAACTCATAAAATTGTTACAAACAGATACCACGTCATTGGATAGAACAAACATGACCTGCAAGTACAGGGATAGCAAAAATAAAATGTACATTTAAATATTATTTTAATATAATATAGATTTTTTTAAATGAAAGCAAAAATGTACAAAACCGCGGTGAGACCGGCCATGCTGTTTGGTCTAGAGACAGTAGCACTTAGAAAAAGACAGGAAACAGAGATGGAGGTAGCAGAGATGAAGATGCTGAGGATCTCTCTGGGAGTGACCCGGATGGACAGGGTTAAGAATCAGTATATCAGAGGAACAGCACATGTTAGAGGTTTTGGAGATAAAGTCAGAGAGGCCAGACTGAGATGGTTTGGACATGTGCAGAGGAGCAAGGGAGAGAGTACATCAGCAGAAGGATGCTGGATTTGGAACCACCAGGAAAGAGCCCTAGAGGAAGACCAAAGAGGATGTTCATGGATACAGTGAAGGAAGACATAAAGATAGTTGGCGTGACCAAAAAAATGCAGCAGATGGGGTTAGATGGAAGAAACTGACTTGCTGTGACGACCCCTGAAGGGAAATGCCAAAAAAGAAGAAGAATTCCACCCCCCCAGGGCTGCACAATGGTGCAGTGGTTAGCAAAGTGACCTCACAGTCAAGATTCAAGTCCTGGAGCACAGCAAAGCTTGTGACACTGGTCTTTCTGTGTAGAGTTTGCATGTTCTCTCTGTGTATAAGTGGGTTCTCTCCAAGTACTCTGATTTCCTTCCATCCTCCAAAAACATGCGTGTTATGTTTTTTTGGTCATTACCAAATTCCCCCTAGGGATGGGTCTGTGTGGCCCAGCAACAGACTGGCAACCTGTTTGGGGTGTACCATGTCTCTCGCCTGAAAACAGCCGGGATAGGCTCCTGCAACCCCAGTATTAACAAGCGATTCAAAAGGTGAAATGATACAAATTCCACCCCAATGTTTAAAATTTTATCCAGAGGACTCAAAGCACATTTCTTTTTTATAAAAGCGTCTTAAAGTTGAGAGGCAGCTCGTGTTAATAAAGACAGAAGGTGGGAATGTTGGGCAAAGCGATGATTTGATGTTTGGTGTTAATCTGAAGCTGTAGCCCTGTGTGACATTTGATACACATCCATCGTGTGTGTTATGGTGTCACCTCCAGTTAAGGAGAACAGCTCAGGTGCTCCATGTTGCCCTTCCAGGAAATCTGTGTCTATAATAGACGGCCTTTGTGAGAGTTCTGGCTCCCTGTTCCACCGAATTACACGAGAGACAAAGATACCCATAAAACCAAACTCAAACCGGTCTTATCATTCCTTTCAATCTTTGTGTGGTGTACAGGTCTGTGCTGTCCGGGAATCACACTGCTACTAAGTTTTACGACCCTGAAAAACATTCTCAAGCAAAGGAAAAATTCTTGTGCATAACCATCCCATCCCCACTAATGATTCATGGGTATTTACATTTACAGCTTATGAGAAAAAAAAGCTGAAATATGTGAAACAGGAGGACAAACCAGTTCAGTGTTTAAAAATAAATGACACATGACGTGCCGTTCATTGTTAAGCCCACACATTTAGATTCCAGCTGGTCTTTTTAAATGAAAGTGACATTTTATCATTTTCACATGATTAACTGGGACTCGTGTCGTTCTAAAAGACAGTGAGTTGATTGTTATTCACTTTGTTGTTTGAATGATAAGTCAGGCTGAAAAAAACACCTATCAGAGTAAAGGTGTCAAACAATATGCCTCCTTTATAAAATTGCGACCTTGATCTTTGGTTGCATCATCCTGAAAATGTAATCAGTTCAACTATAATTGGTACTGAAAATGTCAACTTATGTTCAGCCTAAATTATAGACTATAAATCTCTTTACCTTCAAACATTACTTTTTTAAAAACTTTTAATTCAACAATTTTACAAAGTCTATTCACAAACGTCTCCAAAACAACTTGTTGACTGTAAGTTATCTTTATTTTTATCTTTTTCTTTCCCATTCTGTCAATGTAAAGAGCAGATTATAGGCTTATCCCATTAGACATCAACCCAGTCACCTTCTGACCAGATGGTCCAAAGCTCCTCGGCCTGTTTGACACACTGACTGCTACTATGTGAGTCGTTCACGTCACACACCTCTTCCTCCTCCATAGAAGATCTTTCTAAGTCTGCAGACCATATGGAATCACAGCAGGATCTCTGCTTCCAACAGAAGACCAAGAGGGGGGGTAAAGTGATGACAGGTCTCTGATTACCACGTGGGTTAAGAAATCTTAACCTGCCTGTTGCTTCTTGTCTGGCCAGAGGGGTAAACATGTGCCTTCATTCCAATTATTTTCTGGTTGGTGTTAGATGAAACAGAGCAGGGGAAAATATTTCAAAGTAATCATGAACCCAACAGTTTTTAACCCTCACAAGTCAAGCTTAGAAGGAAATTAGGTGTAATTGTGTCGATTTTAGTGGTTTACAATCATTTTAGCCTAAAGTTTTAATAATAAGATATACAAATCACAACCAGAACCAAAAATGCTACTTTCAGCTCCTCTAGAAGTTTGTGGGAGTTTTTTTTTTTGCTCTTTTTTAAACCAGCCTTGTAAATTTTCTGTGACAAGTTCCTCAACCTGTACTTAGGGATGTGAGAAGATGACCAATCTGTCCCATGTGTCTGGATATTTTTGAAGGATTGCTTTGAGGGCTGGCAGGGAGTATATTACGCTTTGTTTGTTCACATATTTGTGTGTTATATAAGGAGTAAATAGGGAGAAAAAAGTTTTATGTGGCTTTTTTGATGTTAGTGTGTGATGTACTAGAACAGGAAGTTGGATGGTTTGGATTAAGACTTCAATCACACTCTCCAGCACCCTCACTTGGGATCTTCTACACTTAATTTCTGGAGCTACATCAGCCTTATCTTGCTTGATGTTTGACTGACCATCACAAACACCACACATATGCACACTAACTCTCACAGGTCATGGAGTGCAGACACACAACTGAGCTATGTGTGTCGTCTGGCTTCGGTCCACTGGGACAGCTGAGGTACGAAGCAGGCTTTGGACACAGTGGGAGAATATTAGATCCCTACCACTCTCCACCATCTCTCTCTCTCTGTACCCAGTAAACACACACAACATGCCTCCACATGCTCAAAAACAGACAGCAGCCCACTGTTCATTACTCATATACACACAGTGACACACTCACAGCTGAGCTCTCAAACCAGTTCAAATCACATATGCAAAGCTGAGCACATGTCGATACAGGCTGAACAGATGCAGATCACTGGTGGAGGTGGGGTAGAGCTCCAGGAACACCAGCCCACCCCATCACATTCCACACACACTGCTGAGCAGAGGAGGTTTTGCATATTTTTCTAGTTGTTGATGCAGAAAAAAACTCAGCTGAGGTTTCCAACTTCTTCAAAGTTGTAATTATAGCTTCACTTACAACAGCTAAAATATTTCCTGCCAAAAGTGTTTTTTTTTTTTTTTTTGCTTCTTTTAGATGTTTATGTGACCTGGCTGGGTCACAGCTGGGGTAGCAATAAACAATGACTCACACTCTGTCTTGGGAGATTAATCCAACAGTGTGACTGTAGTCTGTTTCTTGCACTCTCATAGCCTGAGGTCTGCATGGTAACACTGGGAAAAAAAACCTTTATAGGCAAATCAAAGCTATCATTTTGTTATTTCTGTTGAGTCATCCACCCAAGACTTCCTCAGAAGACATTTACCAGACTGATCACGTTTTTCTGACAAAACGAAGGTTTATTTATTGTGCCGTAAACCAGCAATAGCAATCTTGCATTTGTACTCTACAGTGCAAAGCAGAACAGGTTCATCTGTACAGTTGATTACATTAGATAGCAAAAATAAGCGGCGGGACCTTTAAAAGTACTGTCATTTAACATTCATGTAATTGTGACGAGATTATTTGTTTGTCTTTAAACACTAAATCCATTCTTTACACTACATTTTTGGTCTTTTAACTTTTTTTTCTTTTTTACTGAGCACAATCAAAACAGCATAACTGGCTCTTCTTAAATTTGTTCTTTGGATTGGGATCTCTGTACAGAATACATACTGTGTTTTTATCAAAACCAGTGACACTGTGGGGCTTTCTCTTTGTGTTACTGGTTCATAATGAGATCATGTTAATAATGGAACATTGTTTTTAAGACGGGCGGCACGGCGGTGCAGTGGTTAGCACAGTGGCCTCACAGCAAGAAGGCTGGGGGTTTGAGTCCTGGGTGGGACTCAAACCAGGGGGTTTGAGTCCCACCCAGGACTCAAACTGGCCTTTCTGTTTGGAGTTTGCATGTTCTCCCTGTGTGTGGGGGGGGTTTCCTCTGGGTACTCTGGTTTCCTCTCACCCTCCAAAAACACACATGTTAGGTTGATTGGATACTGTGAAATTGCCGCTATGAATGTGTGGATGGTAGTTTTTGTGAAGCCCTGCAACAGACTGGCGACCTGTTCAGGATCCATCCTACATCTCGCCTGAAATAAGCCGGGGTAGGGTCCGGCATCCCTCACCACCCTGTTAGAGAGAAGCGATTCAGAAGACAAAATAAAACATTTTAAATAACTTTTGTGCAAAGGAAGTCCATCCAAGAATTTTGCAAAATGTTTTTCCATTGGATGCAAAAAAAGAGTTTCATTTCAAAGTTTAATAAAAGAGGTGGTTAACCGTACTGTATATTCACAACAATTGCCACTTGTTGCTAAGACATTTTTGCAATTAGCAACAATTTTGAGGAAAACTCTTTGTGTGGTATAAATTTGTTGTTTTCAGTGACACAGAAAATAATAAAAGCAAACTAAAATGACATATTTAATACATACATAATAATATGTAACCATTTAAAAATCCCACCGAGCATTGCAACTAAATTCAAGTTTTTTACAGTCATGTTTTTAAAGTAGTTGAACAGCAATAAAATATTAGGAGATGAATCTATGTTTTATTATCTTTGCTTCCTGACTTTTTTCTAAGGACTACTTTTATGATGTATGAGTGGAGACACACTAACCCTTTAATGTAGGCTATAATGTAATTATTCAAAGCTATAAATGGCTCCTTGAACCAGTTCTTCCATAAATTCATAAATGAATTCCCCTGATGTTATTTTCATCCTTGTATGTTATCCTCAGTCTCCATCGTCTGTTCCCCAACTACTAGTGTTAAAGTTACATGTGAAGCCACTCATAACTATTTAAACACGTTATGTCGTCATTCTGTGATGAGCTAAGTATTCAGCCAGCTAAGAAGACTCTTGTATCCTGGTGTACTTTGAACAGTGTTGTCGCATCCTTTCTGTTGCTGGGTAAGTTAGATATTTATGGTTGGTTTCAGGTGTCTTGGGAAGACTGAACAATCACAAGCAGCAGGGATTTTTTGGAGTTTAGCAGACAGAAAGTATCTACAAAGAACCCTGGATTACTTTGCTTTACTCCACACGTTCACAGCCTTTGTAAATCAGGAAAAAGATTACCTAAAAGGTCAGAAAAGATAACACAAACACATAGTCTCAAAGTTTCTCTTTCCATGAGCATATATACACATGAGACATGTGTTTGAGTAAACATGCAGGCTCATCAGTTTCTGTCACGTGTCGTCTTTTGTTTGCACTTTAGTTGAAGCTTCTGTCCAGTTAAAAATCAATATAATTCTGCGTTATTCAGCAAAATTTCAGAAATGTTGTCTTCTTGACATTTTTATGAAGCTATTGGTGACAAAGTCCAACCACTTTTTTGGCATTCATCAGCTACACTGTACCCAGAGAGAGCTCATATCAACCACTATTCTTCATCATTACGGGCTTGTAAAGTCAATTCACTGCTGATTACAGGAAATCGAATTAAAGGAGAACATACTGCTTTACTTTGTTTAAGGGGACAAAAGTTCCACTCACAATTTCTCTGAGAATATTAAAGCCTTCGTTGGTAGGAAATATTTTCAGGACACAGTGGCACCAGCACAGCAAAGAATACATAACACAGAATGTGTTTACATGCTTGTGTTTGCCACAAAACTCCAGATTCCAGCTATGTTCTCCTCCTCAGGTCCATGTCTGTAACAGCTGCTGGGTCAGTTGTTGACCCTACAACTTTTTCCATGACAGAGTTTAAAATGTGTTCCCATCCACCTTTGACTGGAAACATGCTGACCTACAGAAGAGAGGAAAGCAGTTTCACCAGGAACCAAAACAACATTTACACTTTGCTGTAACTAGGTGTTCCCCTTTCGTCTAAGTCAGTGTTTTACTAACACACACGAACATGCACTCTGCCAAATATTGATAATTGGACGTCATGAGCAGAACAGTTTGTGTCTCAGTCGTTATTGCACAAACACTCATACACACATTACTAAATTTAGATGTGTTGAGAGACAAAGTAACAAACCTTCTTAGAACTGATGAACGTAACAATAAATGTGGCAACAAAAAAAATCAGATTTTTCCAGTTTATGTCAGCGCTAAAACAATTTAGTGACATGTCAGTGCAGCACAGTGTGTACCCTACCTCTCACCTGATTGCAACTGAGACAGGCCCTCTTCATTTAATTAATATTTAGTTGATTTCTACTTTTATTTTTGGGCATGTAGATCAATTAGCATTCATTTTTCAAAAGAACATAGTAGTGAATAAGAAAAGTTACCAAACTTCACCCCCTGATAACTTGGTGTTGGACAAACACCTAAGAAAGTAATTGGATGCATATCTTTGAAAATATTACACACAACAGCACAAAAAAATTGTAATATGATGCTACTTTTCTTTATCTTTGTATATTTTTTTAAGTTTCCAAGTTTGACCTGACTAATGCATTTCTGATTTGTTGTGTTATGAGTAACTTATCAAAAAATTCTATTAAACCAAGGTTACTGAGTCAGTTTTGATGATCCGTAAAAATATTTTCATACTCATCTTTTCAGGGTTCTTCCTGGTTAAAGTGCAATTAAAAATTATGTGAAAGACAACAAATGTAAAATGTTTAAAGTATGTACTGGATAAATGATGGTTGAAAAATAATCCAAATGTGCAAATTCACATCAAACAATATTTTAGCAAACCTTTAGTGCAGCAAAGTGCACCTACAGTATCTGCAGATTTTCTGAGTGGAAAGATTTAAGCTCTTTGAAGGTTTTTGCAGTTTGCATGACCTTTTACTTCCAGTTCAAACGTGTGTTAAAACGCCCACAATGTGATGGCATGTTTGTGTCTCTTTTTTGTAAGCTGTAAAAAAAAACCTGTACTTTTTTAACTTTACATACATGAATTATCAGATGAACATTTTTGCTTTTTGTCACTTAATTTGAAAACAATTATATAGTTTAAGATGCTTTTAGGGTTAGAGTTTTATCCACCCCACCCCCAATTTCACTTAGGGAAACAGTGTGTTCCTGGCTGTATCACAACTTCACAGACACAGCGGATGAGGATTAAAATGACATCAGCTGCCAGCCTTTAGCCAACCATAGGTTAAGTCCAGGCCAGCTGTTTTCCAGCGCAACATCTTTACAATACAGCAAACAAACTAATTTGCTTCTCCGTTCCTA
The DNA here is from genome assembly GCA_902685375.1 of Neostethus bicornis. NCBI lineage: Eukaryota > Metazoa > Chordata > Actinopteri > Atheriniformes > Phallostethidae > Neostethus > Neostethus bicornis. Next base: position 12,346,321 of record LR738557.1, on the reverse strand, counting down.
GCGGCTGTGTCTGTAACTCTCACATGACTTTTTTATAGAGTTGTAAAGTTATGTTGCATTGGACAATAATAGTATATCAGCCATGCACCCAGCTGTATTAACACCTGAGTTCAAGAGTTCAGGGCTTAATGGTACTAATCCTGTCCGTTGGTGAAATGGACACTGGAAACGTGAGACTGGCAGAATAGTACTGTGTGTATAACACTATGGAAGGCTAAAGGCTGAAAATGATCTATTTATGTGACTTCTGTGAAAATGCATAGAGGTTCACAGCTTGCACATAAGCAGCTGTCTACATGCGGCATCACCAAGTGGACAAATTACGTATGTGTGAAACTACTTTGTACAGGACAGAACACGATGATAATAGCTAAGAGGACAACATGTTGTGGGAGTGGGCTCCACGAATGGACATCTACACTACTGGGGCATGCCGGTCTGTGGGTCAGACCACCATACAAGGGTAAAAGAGAGAGGCAAAGCACCTCACAGCAGCATTGCATGTTCACATACATATACTACTGTATGTGGGTGTGTGCATCTGTGCTGCTGGTGGAGGGGGAGGCTGAAGTGCCAGCTGGGCAGCTTAAAAATAGAGTGGAGGATTGTAACTGCACGGGACTCTAGGAACATATGACCAACGGTCTAGTAGTAATTCACAACATATTTCTTTCAGCTTCATATTGAGTGATGAGACAAAAAAGGACAATGATTAAAGTGAGTTGTGTTGTGGGGCTTTAACTCAGTCGACTACCTCTTTTCCATTAGGAGACACCAGAGGAGGCAGGGGCGACTGTGTGTTTGTAGGTCAAGGGGATGGGGCTTGTCACTTTGGCAGCAGAGTGCCATTGACCCTTGCAGTTCTTAGTTTCTTTTAGTTTCTTTTTCTTCCCAAAATTTTGTGACTAGGGCTGCACGGTGGCACAGTAGATAGCACGGTGGCCTCACAGCAAGAAGGTTGGGGCTAACCTTTCTGTGTGGAGTTTGCGTGTTCTCCCAGTGTATGCATGGGTTTTCTCCGGGTTCTCCGGTTACCTCCCAGGCTCCAAAAACATGCATGTTAGGTTGATTGGCCACTATGATATTTTCATTAGGAATGAGAATGTGCCTGCACCAGACCGGTAACCTGTTCTGGGTGTACCCTGCCTCTCCACTGAAATCAGCAGAGATAGGCTCGGGCACCCCCTGCGATGCCCGGTTAAGTGATTTAGATGACAAAAAATAAATTAAATGTTGTGACTTTTTTCCGCCTTGGGACATAAACTTGTGTGTGCAATCTGGGCTCTATGATGTGTAGTATAATGTCTGTGCAGAGTTTCTATACACATATGGATCATCATGGTTCATTTTTACCCATAAGACCTTACTGTTGGTAAATGTTGTTCCTATGCAAACGTAAGGAAAGCATAGTGCAAATTATGGGTAGTCTGTGATGCAATATCTAGCTATGTATGGAATATTCAAATATAGACTGGAAAGCTACCTGGAGAAGCATTAGAGAAGAGTCAGGAAATACATGTTGTAATGGAGATAAGCTGCAAGGTCACAGCATCACATGTGATTGCTTCTTTACATCCAACCGCATTGGAGATGAATTTTTGAAGAAGAGGCTGACTATGTTGGGAATACTCAGAAGAAACAAATCAGACCTTCCTGCAGCCTCAGCAGAGCAAACCTTTGTGAGTCCTCTGACCAACAACATAATAGATAACATAATAATCGACGACATAATAATATAAGGGTTAAACTGAAGAATATGGAAACTTCTTTGGTGAAGCTTGCCAAGCTTATACGTCATGGTAGTAGGGCAGTAGGTTGATTATAGGAGGTGAAACGTGACAAGGATCAGACTGCCAGGATTTAGAGAGCACTTGTCTGACCTCTGTTAATGCAAAGAATGGCACGAGAAAAAAAATCAGGCAATGGCTACAAGAACAGCTGCTTATTACAAAGCGGCTCTGTATTTTGTCTTTCATTATTGCCCCAGATACATATCACATCTTTTCAATATGTGCAAATAAAAAGCATGCTAACATTTCACAGTAAAAACCATAGGCCTGATTTAATCCTATAAAAAAAGTGGCTCTTTCACCTCATGAAATCTCAGTATGGGTTAAGATGGATTACTAGAACCTCATAAGCAGTTGTGAGGCACAAAATATACATGGGTGAAATAAATATTCAGAAATTATATGTGTAATATGTACAAAGTAAATATATATGTACATAAATACTTTTAGTTATAATCTTTCATTTTCTTAGTTCACTTTTTAGATCCTGGACAGGTCACCAGTGAATGACAGCCAAAAACAAATTCAGATGTCAGTAAATTCCCAGATGTATTACTATTCTTTTAATCAGTGGTGGAAAAAAGGTGTTTTACCCCATCAAAAAATAAGACTTTGAATAAAAAACTGAGTGAATTAAACTTGGCAGCACGGTGGCACAGTGGGTAGCACAGTGGCCTCAAAGCAAAAAGGTCGTGTGTTCGAGTCCCGGGTGGAGACGAGGCTTGGAACACTGTCCTTTCTGTGTGGAGTTTGCATATTCCCCCGTGTTTGCATGGGTTTCCTCTGAGTACTCTGGTTTCCTCCCACCCTCTAAAGACATGCATGCTAGGTTGATTGGCCGGTGCCAAAATTGTCCCTAGGAATGAGTGTGTGTGTGGCCCTGCGACAGACTGACGACCTGTTCGGGGTGTACTGTGCCCTTTGCCTTGAATTGGCCGGGATGGGCTCCAGCACCTGCCGCGACCCTGAAATGGATAGACCGACAAGAATGTGACTGACATTACTATTCTTTTAATCAGCGATGGAAAAAATGTGTTTACCCCATCAAAAAATAAGACTTTGAATAAAAAACTAAGTGAATTAAACTTGGTGGCGCAGATGGGTAGCAAGAAGGCAAGAAGGTCATGGGTTCGAGTCCCGGGTGGGGACGAGGCATGGAACACTGTCCTTTCTGTGTGGAGTTTGCATGTTCTCCCCGTGTTTGCGTGGGTTTCCTCCGGGTACTCTGGTTTCCTCCCACCTTCCAAAGACATGCATGCTAGGTTGATTGACCCGTGCCGACATTGCCCCTAGGAATGAGTGTGTGTGTGGATGGTTGTGGGTGTGGCCCCGCAACAGACTGGCGACCTGTTTGGGGTGTACTGTGCCCTTCGCCTTGACTTGGCCGGGATGGGCTCCGGCACCCCCCGCAACGCCGAAAGGGATAGACGGACAAGAAGATGACTGACTGACTGACTGACTTAAGACAGCCAAGTTTTACTCTTACAACTTTATCTTAGATAGTTCAACTTTTGTTACATTTAATGTCCAGATTCAAATAGTTATTGTTTTGTCTCATTGTGCTCTAAAGGCACATAGAACTCTACAAACTTTACTGAAGGCTAATTTTCGTCAGTTTTTAAAAAGCCATATTTCTGCCAGAAAATAATAGTGAAGCCAGTTCTGGTTTCTTCCTCCACTTCCTGTACTCAGAATACATTCACACAGAAATTTGCAGACACACGCTGTGTGCTTTAAAGACAAAACCGAGTTTATGTAGTGCTATAAATTCCTGAAAGATGTGTTATAAGTTAAAGGCCCATTTACCTTCCAGGTCACTTATGCTTTCAAAGTTTTAATACATTGTATGATGGAGAGTCTGGGTCTTCTCAACTCTGGGTCAGTGGTTTGGAATGAATCACAGATAGAAGTGCCACTACTTTTGCCAAAGAAGCAATGACTGCAAAGATTCTCTGTGCAGGATAACTGGAGCATCCCAGAGCAACATGTCAATGAATCAGCATAATCCAACGTGTGTGACTTTGGAAAAAAAACAAAAACAAATAATAACAGAACAGTTTGGAGGTAAAACTAGGGCATCCCTCGTCCCTGTGATGAGCGAGTAAAGGACCTGGCATCAAAAGTAGGCTAAATAATTGTCTACCATCATCAAACAGTCTCTTGTTTGTTGGAGAGGGAAAAGACAGGACAGGAATGTCCGTGTGACCAAAAACGTGAGAGCCACTACTCACACATTGGCCAAGCTGCTGTCCCACTAACCTCAAAAGAAAAGTGACAAAAAGAAATTTCTGTATCAAGAATAATTAATTATTTTCTACTCAGTTCCGTAAATGTTTTTCTTCAGTCAGACCATTGCTTTCTACGGATCTATTGAAATTTAGTTTATAGACCAGCAAATGTAACACACTGAGGGATTGTAGTGACCCTGCAGAGACTGGTGTGATTCACTTTCTGTTCACAGATGAAAGGGGGATTCCAGCCATGGTCACATGCTTCCTGCAGGGCTATAGACGAGGCCGGCCACTTTATAGATGACGAGCCTTACATGGTTTTCTTTTGTGTGTTGCATATGTGCAGGTTGGTATTGTCCAGCTTCTTTGTCAAACACAGCAAAATGCCACATGATAAGGTATGTGGGAGAAGAATGGAAGGTAAATTTGGTTTAACCTCATCTGTGAACCATTCACATGGAGAGCAGTTGTAGCTAAAAGTTTCCTATTATTGTAATATGAACAAACTATTTTCATATTCAAAAAATCTATTATTAAAATAAACTCAGTTCTATCGACACACATACAGAAAATCCTGTCTTGTTCTGCAGGTTATGTTGTACTTTCCCTTTTAGAAACCAGTGAAGAGTAGAGTTAGAGTGACTTCTCATACTGGAGACTATGATACAACAAGAAACAACATAAATGCATTTGAGCTAAAAACATAAATTATAATTCACTAGAGCTAATGTAACTACAGGAAATGAAGAGAGAGCATGCAAAGCAATATGCAAACAAAATGCCAGGGACAAAGACTCAACCAGAAGTTCTATTTCAAACCCAAAATTTCCCGAAGTATGCTCAAACAAATAGTTTGGAGGAACAAAATCCCAAGTGAAATAAAATACACACATATTGTTTCTCGTAATTTACAATGTCAAAGAGACAGAACGAGATGAAAAACATGATGGAGAAACAGAGAGATCATCGAAGGGCATAATGAAAGAGGAGAGTGTGTCTGTCTTTTATGTCCAACAGTGGGGTGAGCCAGTTCAACAGGTCCCTTGCTGGGAGGAGGGTTGCGAGTGTTCAGGTGTTAAAATCCCATATCAGAGCCAGTGCTGACTGTGGTACTATATCAAGAGCCGGCTAGGGTTTCAGCCCTGCAGCAGAGGATTATTCTGAGAAAGAGGGGTTCTAGCCAGACTGAAATAACTGCTCCATACTTGTTTTGACTTCTGCACACCAATGAAGAGCAGGAGAAGGAAACAAGACAGGTGATGCGCCCAAGTTTTCTTTCCAGAAGTTAAAACAAGAGTAATGAACGATACTAGTATCTGAGGGCAGAAGGGAGTGGGTTTCAGTTCCAATTATAATCATCCACATATCTCAGATTTTATTACAACCATCTAAGATGTTGTAATAAGTTCTATTTGCTCTGCTGTCCTTTTTTTGTTACCTTTGACCGTTCATACCGTGCTCTTCAAACAGTCCTTCATACTCTCAGTGTGGTGTGAGGCCCTTCAGAGCCTGCTTTTCTTCTTTCTTACTTCTCCCTCTCCGATATTTACAGGTGCTGGATGGTTACTAACAGGAGGATTGGGCTGATTACTCCCACCTGCGTGTACGTGACGTTGGCTATAAAAGACCTGGTCTCCCCGACAGTGTCCAACTACTCTCGTAGTAAACTGACCACCTCCAAACTGTGCTTATTTGACATCTTAGACTTATGTCTTCATTCTCCCCACAGGAACCTTCAGCCCTTCCTCTTGGCCATCCAGCACTGCCTGAAGCCATCACCACTTCCCTGTGAACACCTTTTGTTACTTATTCAATAAACTGTTGTATACCTGTCCTGTACTTGGATCCTCCTCTCTTCATCTCACATAACACTCAGGAATAGAATGAATTTATCCATTCATTTAATATTACTCAATCTAATAGGGGTTGGAGGAGGTGGGTGCACCTTTCTGAGCCCTTGCATGAAAGTGGCAGGTTACACCCTGGACAAATTGACACTATTGTAATTCATGAAAACATTTAAACCAGTTTTGGGGTGTCTAGAATTTGTTTTAGTTCTATTTAACCAATGTGAGTTCCTGTGTATCTCACACCGTATTGTGGATAATCCTTTAATGGGAGAGTGACTTGTTCATAAGAAAAAGCTGTTTTATAAGATGTAAGTTAGACTCATAGTTATCTGGCTTCTTGAGAAACAGGTTTTTGTTGCATCCTGCTTAAAGGCTGTGTAACCCTCAGGGAGCTGTTGTAAACAAGTTGAAGGAAGTGTGTTGGTTAAGTAATAAGTTTGCCTTTAATCATGGAAAGCAATAACTTATTGACTGTCAATAAAATAAAAACTGATTTACAATTTTAAAACCATCTCATTTATTGCATGTAATTATTTTGGAGAAGGCATGAGAAATTTGCACAGATAAAGTAAAAAGCCGGCACAGCTTTGTTGTCTGGAATTTGTGAAGGTATTTAATAGACCATGGTTATATAACTGTGGATAATAAAAGTGAAATGCATACCGTCGTTTACCATACAATAGAAACTATTCAGTACTGGTAAATAAATACAAGCATAAACCTGACATGAGCTCTGAAAGCTGCATAAATGATCAAACATTGCAGGTAAATCAGTGACTGTTGTCTTGAATCACATGTTAAATCAAAGAAAGTACTGTATTTTATAGTAAAAAAATGTGTTCAATGGCTTTCCACAGTAATAAGGTCAATTTTATTGATGTACAAATTAGATTTTAAAGTTATACTTAAATAAAACCCGACTGACCCAATTTGATTTTACTTTAATTATCTTTATGGGAAAATTAAATCCACACATCAGGATCATTTAAATTGTCTTGGAAGCTCTTATCAAGTAACAAAAACATTTATGGGCTTAAAAAGATGCCTCAATCAAATTGGGTTGAGAAAATTTTATATCAAACAGCACAAATGAGAATATTGGTTGGGACTTTTTTGGGCTTTTAGCTAGAAGTGTTTCAATGTGAAAGGCCTAGAGTTTTTGAAATATCTAAAAGTGAGGCAACATCAATAGAAAAAATAGATACATTTTTGGTTCAAATATTGACAACATTTCAGTAATGTACTTTTTTTAAAAATTCTGTAACCTTTGATAAAAATGAAGTTTCAAACAAATTAGCTCCTCTAGTTGAGAAAACAATGAGAAGTAATGAAAAGTGTGTGAGTTAAGTTTTTGCTTCACTTTCTAAGTCATACCCTGGGTTACACAAGAGTGTGTACAACACAGAAGAAAACTCTGAAGTTCACATAAAGGCAATCTTAATATTATTGTTGTTTCTTATTGGACTTTTAAGCCCCTCTATGTTAAGAACAGGTTCATACAGACACATAGTACTGATGAGTTTATGCCAAAGACCAAACACAATTGAACCAAAACAACTTTAATTTTAGACTGCAAACCAATATATTTATATCGTGTACATTTTATTCTTTTCTGCACAAAATCAAAATATCCATAAATCATTTGAAACTGAGCATCTTTGTAAATATGGCCATTGACACCTGTTTAAAGTAAAGGCTTTATAAAGACATTCATTTTAAAAACTTTAACATTACAACTTATTTGATTAATGTATTAATAATTTGTTTTGTTTTCTGTTTAACGTGGCATGTTTGTTCTGTGCACTGTTAGGTTTTAGTGACATTTTCCTCAGTCCTGTTTTTTCATTTCAAAAAACAGGACTGCTCTGCTATCTAGTGGTTAAATAAGTTGCTGCAGTTAAAACAAAGTTTTCCAATAATCATAGGTTTTCTCATAGGATTATGTAACAAAACATATATATCAGTGTACTGTCTTGTGAAATATTAAACAGGTGTACAGCTATATGCCCATGGGTGTCAGGACTGAACCAGGAGTTTTCACTTAAACATTCATCACAAAAAACTGGAAAGATGTACTACAAGACATTTACAGTATATCTTCTATATATATTGTCAACTATATTAAGTTCTTGTGAAGTTTTGAAATAATTCTGATGATACGGGAAGTTTTGTGGAATCTTTTGGAAGAGGTGGCAGAAAAAAAAGTTACAGTCCGAGCAAAATCTCATGTGCCATTTCAGCTTTTGACAAAAAATGTTTTAAAGCTTGAAAAACCATTTCTTGAGTGTCTGTGTATTTAAAAGCCTGTTCAAACCTTTGCCCCCAAACAAGTTCATTTCCTTCTATATTTTCCTTTTATTGTAAGAAAACATTGAACAGTAATATTTTAAATACTTTGTACATTGTCAGGCTGCAAGATTTTACTGCTCTGACTGAATGGAACAGCAGTTGAATGGTATTATACGAACAAAAGATTTTTAAAAAATGAAACTAGCCAAACTAGAGACCTTTGCGTTGTAATTTATTTCAAAACAAAGCTAGAATATGTATTGTGCTTTCATTAATATTTCCATATTGTTGAAATTTTGAGGTTTTGAACTACAGTCACAGTTCTTATTATTATTCATGTAACAATTGATCCTTTAACTCTATTCCTTCTTTTGCTTTTCTGGACTTCAATTGTGGGCAAACCAATTTAAATCTGGACTTTCATTTCTCTAGCTACTTCCTGCGGCACACTCGAGTACAATCCAAAGTCTCAGTCTACCAAGGAGATAAAACTCCCATGGGTCTTCTTCAGACCTCCTCTCAATGAAACACCTAAGATATTTTCAGGAGGCATTTTAACAGACTCCTATTTTATTATTTTAATATTTTATTATTTTTTTATTTTCCTTCTTGTATATGTACTGTCTATTTCTTTCTTGTTACTGCTGTAACGCACAAATTTCCCAAGTGTGGGATCAATAAAGTAAATCTATCTATCTATTTATCTATCTATCATCTATCTATCTATCTATCTATTATTACTAATAACTTCATCAGAAAAGCATTATTGTACCAGAAGCAATTTGTAGCTTCACAATACTAAAATGTTCTCAAAATGTATCCAGCAAAATGATAGTATAAGGAGAGAATATTACAATACATATTCTTACTTGATAATATCTATTTAATAGCATAAAATGAATAGCATAAAATGAAGCCAAAAGGAGCATGAGCATGTTTAAAAATAGTAATCTTCAGTCTGAATTTAAACATTGGGGTAGAAGCCTGCCTAACAGAGTCAGGAAGACTGTTCTAAAACCTCGGTGCATAACCGGGGCACCACGATAGGCCTTGATTGCTGAAATGGTCCTACGTTGAGTTAGTTTGACAGTAACCAGAAGAGGAACTGCAAACGGTTTCTTCTTGTTTCTGTGGACTAAACACAATTGTTACTGTGTGATCTGGACTTAGCAAGAGAAATTTGTTTTACATTCCTACACTGATTCACTGGATGCATGACAAAGAGATCTAGTTCTCTCAAATTCATTCACCTATTGATAGTGAACCATAAAGCTTTGTGTTATCAGCATAATTGTATTAAGACATGACAATATGTTTTAGCGATTTGCCTCCCGGGAATATGTAAATTTTAAACAGAAGGTGTCCCAGAATTGATCCATGTGTCATCCCACCGCCTAATGATATGTTCCCTGACTCATAGTCATCTGACTTAACAATAAATATATATATATATATATATATATATATATATATATATACGTAATGTATACGTATGTATACACTACGTAATTAATTTACAAATTGATCACATCTGACCCTCTCCAAATACTTTGTGGAAACATCACTCTGAGTCCAGGCTGGATAAATGTGCTTCTCATTCTTTCTGCCAGGAAGAATTTTGTCACTGTTTAGAGGGAACTCATTTTGGGTGCATAAATTTGCAATCTTGTTCTTTCAGTCAAAATTCATGAATCGTGACAATTGGTGAGAGTGTGACTGTACATCTATAAATAAATATAGAGCTTCATCATTTGGTACAGCTTATTCTTTACTACACACACTTATCAGGCTGTGGTTGCGCCTTTCCCTGCTTGCTTCTTTTGCAAACGATTCATAATTTCTCCATTCCTTCAATTGAAGCGTAATTCCCAACATGGAGAGAAAACTCAGACCTTTTCTAGCCAAAGACAACAGTTGTTGATTTGTACAGATTCTCACCGGGTTGTGAAGCGCTTTTGCAAGAGTTGTAAATCACAAGTCAACAGAACCACATTATTTAAAAAAATACACGGGCCCAACCTCGAGGCCACTGAACAGAACTGTCTCGATAGTCAAAAAATGTTTTTATAAAATCTATGAATAAAATAGCCAAAGTATACTATGCTAACTTATAAAATAACATTTTTATGTCAACTTTATGCTACCTTGTCTGACAAATTGTACTCAGTCATGGTGTTTAAATGAATAAATCTATTTTTATCAATCAAATCCCAGCATTTTGCCAATTAAGATCAAACATTTTGAAGTTTTTAAGTGACATCAGATCTATTTCAGAAATAGATATTTTTGAGAAAAAAAAAAACCCAAATAGATACAAAAATAGTACAACTCTTTTTAAAATACACAGTATCAAGTTTAATGTTCACTTTTATAAATTCCTAGATCTCAAGAAATTATTTTGGTAATGGGGTTGAGACAATTATGACAATTTTCATTTATAGTGATATAAGCATTGTACAAACAGATCAAATAGAAACCTTTCCGTTGTCTTCCGCTTATGTATCTGGAGTTGGGTCACGGGGGCAACAGCCTCAGACGGGAAGCCCAGGCTTCTCTCACCCCAGCTACATCCTCCAACTCCCCCGGAAGGAACCCGAGTCGTTCCCGGGGTCTTTGGGGTGTGCCTCTTGATCTTTTCCCTGTGGGTCATGCCCGAAACATCTCACCAGCGAGGCACTCGGGGGGCATCCTGACCAGATGGCTTCTCTTGACCTGGAGGAGGAGCAGCTCGACACCGAGCTCCTCCCAGACGGCAGAGCTCCTAACCCAACCTCTGAGTAAGAGCCCAGCCACCTTGCGGAGGAAGCTCATTTCGGCCGCTTGTATCCGCAATCTAATTCTTCCGGTCACCACCCACAGCTGGTGACCATAGGTGAGTGTGGGAACGTCGATCGACTTGTAAATCGAGAGCTTTGCTTTTTGGCTCAGCTCTTTAATAGAAATAGAAAAATAGAAACCAAGCTAGTTAATGTAATGTATGCATGCATGAATACAATCCTGATTACTTTTTTAAAAATCAGTTTTAATGTTGCAGAGAATTATCATTTGATTCTATTCTTAACATGTATTTGGGATGACTTTTAACATCTGCCCAGGAACAAGAAAAGAAATAAAATAAAAGAAGTCATTTGGACTAACTGTGGTTTATCATTGTCAGATGCCCATATCAAATTAGTCCGTCTGCCGCTGCTTCCCCCATGACTCACACCGCCTATCACATTTGCAGCAAGTGTGGTAGGAGCTGCAGCTCCCATATCGGCTTATTCCGCCAGACAACAGCCAACGCTGCACAAACAGATAAGTTTCCAGGTGCGTACTCCACTGTCTATATGGAAAGAAGGCAGTGGTGGAACGTAACGAAATAAATGTACTTCGTTACTGTACTTAAGTAAAAAAATTGTGTATCTGTACTTTACTTAAGTAAAATTTAAGACCGGTACTTTTACTTCACTACATTTTTAGAGCAAATATCTGTACTTTTACTTCGCTACTTTTTAAAAGTCTGTTTTACATTTTTCGTTACATTTTCGTTCAGGAATTTGAAAAATACACAAGTTTTTTTTTTAGCGCATCTTGAAGCCACATGCCAAAATCAAAAGAAGCAGTTGATCGGGAGAAGAAGTCATGAATCGAGAAACATTTTCCGCATTCATTCAGCGACAAAAACCTAACATCAAATCTAGTACAAATTAAAAAGAGTCAGAAGATCGTTGTTCGTTGTGTTTACTTCTACATAAAAAGTTGAGCCGTCATTACACGGAGCAGGGGCGGATCTAGAATTTTCCAAAGGGGGGTGGGACTTTGACAAATCCAATATATAGTGACTGGGGGCCTCCCCTCCTCCCCAAAACGTTTAAAAAAATAAGTCTCATTTTCCTCCATTTTGGTGCCCATTCACTGGCCCTTCTAGGGGATAGCTTAACTTGTCCCCTTTCCTTTTATTTTATTTATTTTTTTTGTGGACCAAAAGAGGCGGGAGAGGGGGGGTCACACCCCTCCAGAGTATTTATCCTAGTTACCATGGTGACACTCTACAGCACAAAAAATAACATCTGAATTATGATCAAATACTTTTACTTTTTACTTAAAAAGTACAATTTACACCAACTACTTTTGTACTTTTACTTAAGTAGATTTTTTTTATTGGTACTTTTACTTTTACTTAAGTCATTTTGAGTACTTCATCCACCACTGAAAGAAGGATGCCAACTAACCCTGTGAAATAGACTTGAAAAATATTGTTGGAGTTGTTAAATCTTTAAGTTTTCTTTTTGGCAATGACACTGTGAAAATCTTTAAATCTAGGCTGAAAACAATCTGTTTAATCATGCATTTGAATGTGGATTGATTACTCTTAATCTTTTTTTACTTCTTTTTCTGTCTTGTAAAGCACTTTGAATTGTATGTAAATTAATGTATGCCAATTGTGAATAAATTGTTCTATTCAAATAAACTTGCCTTGCTTTGTAGCTCACCAATAAAGTACTTAATTTTATTTTATGCACAGCTTACAGGAAAAAAAAATCTGACCTTGATGCAACCTGTAGGACTGTGGTCAGAGATTAGTGGGTCTATTTCTGTCTCCATGTCTGATACAAAACCTTATGAGAGGGTCTCTGACTTTCAAAATTGGTAGAGATTGGACCCCAATTTAGACTAAATAAAATCCTTTTAAATAATAAAATACTTTGATTTAATTTGGCTGACATTTACAAGCCATAGATGTTGTTTTCTGCTAGTTTTTGGCTAATCAAAGATCTGTTGTTATGTAAAGTCAACCATTTCCTTACTTCTCCTTTAAGCATGACGTCAGAGGAGAAGTGCCGTGCTACTGCTTACGGACTCTTCTCGCTCTTCTTTGGATTTTATTTGGCGTTTTCACCGCTTTTGGACTTTACTTCCCGAAGTTTCACAATCTTTTTTTGTGAAACCCGTTCTTTTAAAACTAACTTAAGTATGTTTTAGGAAACTTCCCGAAGAGGCGGCGGGAGGAGATGGATAAGCTAACCGATAGCTTAGTTGTTAGCTTTGAATCATAGATCAGAGAATAGGTCGGAGCTAGCATGCTAACAACTAGCTAATTTAGCATTGATCAGAGTTAAACCTGTAACATCAGAACTGCTGACAACTAGTTCCTGCTTTCAGACATTAGATTTTTATTTACTAGAAAGTTAGTTTTCAGTTTAGAAGGTGGCTACTGTTCATCTTTTAGATTAGATTGTTAAACATGTTGTCCAACGCTCAGAACCAGCCCGTGTTTCCCAACCCGACGGGACAACAGAACCCTGGAGGTCAACAGAACCCTACGGGTCAGTTCCTTCCTTTTCATGCCAAACCCAGCCTACAGATCAAGAAGTGCGCCATTACTGATGACTACAAGGTGACCAGCCAGGTGTTAGGTCTGGGCATCAATGGGAAGGTCCTGGAGATCTTTCAGAAGAAGACCGGAGATAAATATGCTCTAAAGGTGGGTCACATCTCACTCCTCAGTTCACCAACAGGTCATTGAAGTGGACACAAAGTTAAACCTTGGTTTAGACATTAAACTCTTTGAAGGGTTACGTAATACAACTTCAAATAAACTCATAAAAATGCCTTCAAGTTTGGTTTCATCATTGTGAATGAATTTATGTCCGTTTCGTTGCCTTCCGCGTTTCCGGGGCCGAGTCGCGGGGGTACTTGCCTCAGACGGGAAGCCCCTGTGTTTCTAACCCGGCAGCATCCTCCAGCTCACCTGGAAGGATACTAAGGTGTTTCCCAGCCAGCTGTGACCCATATCCTTTCCAGCTGGTCGAGGGTCTGCCTCTATTTCTCCTTCTGGTGAGAAATCCCTGAAACATCTCACCAAGAAGGCATCCTAACTAGATGCCCGAATCACCTCATCTGGTTTCTCTTGACCCGGAGGAGCAACAGCTCTACTCCAAGCTCCTCCCAGATGGCAGAGCTTGTCACCGTATGGCTGCGTGCCATCCTCTCGCCATCCTCCAGAGGAAGTTAATTTCAGCTGCCTGTATCCATCATCTCATTCTTTCGGTCACCACCCACAGCTGATGACAGTAGGTGAGGGTAAGAATGTAAATTGACTGGTAAATAGAGAGGTTTGCATTACAGGTCAACTGTTTTTCCACCACACGGACCGATGCAGTGTCCTAATAATTGTGGAAGCCGCACCAATACGTCTGTCAAAATCCCGTTCACAATTCATTCACATCTGCGTTTGATTGTGAGTTTTTGTTGTTTTGTAAAAATTTTCTTAACTTGACCAAATTATTCCATCGTGCAAGTCTAAAAGTTTTTTGTGTTTATCGGTCATATGAATCTAAAAACATCAGAGGTTTATTCAAGTTTTTCTTTGTGAGTAATATGTTAAATCCTGCCTCAAAAACATAAGGAGTCATGTGCTACTTCTGATAGTGCCCTTCTATCAGCTCAATTTTTCAATGGTAAACAATAGATTGTTGTTTTGAATATCCTCGTGGAGTTTCTTACACTCATTGAGCAAATAGAGATATCTCAACTAAACAATAATCGATGAACATAAAAAGGATTCTTGAAACCTGCTGGCATTTATGTGGTTTTCAAAACCAAATAGTGCGTTAGTGTATATTAGTTCTCCACTGGTTGAATTTTAAAGTGGAAGAAATGTGTTGAGAAGTTGCCTTTTCTTGATTAATACAGACTTTTTTTTTAAGGCTAGAGAACCTGAGGCATTTGATGCCCTCACTGAATGATTCAGAATGTTTCTTCTTGAGATATAAAGTCTTCCTCGTTTTGGTAGAATGGACACTGACCATGTGATACTGCCTAGATAGTAATAGGCCAAAGTGGTGTAGTGAGTAGTTGTAGACAACTTCAAGTGCTGACAGCAATGGGTCTTTGGGTTCTTGACTTAATGGAACTATGTGGGATATTTGTCTCTGTGGTATTTAGTTGATGGGAATCAGTGTCTGATTCTCCATCCTTGCTACAACTGTAAAATTATTTGTCATTAATATACGATATACAATATAATATGAGAAAACTGGCTGATGTGTGGGGGAATTTAGAAAAAAGATAGTCAAAAAAGACCATATTTGTTAACGATAATGTTACTTGCATAAAGCTTGTCTGGTGGTGCTTTATTATAACCTTGTGCTTATTTAGACATCAAGCTTCTAAATTGAATTCCAGCTAAGAAGAAGGTTTTGTTGTGTTCCTATCAAACTCAATAGAAAGCGTTACTTATTAACTCTGATTAAAAAAAAGTGTTGTTTCTGCAGTGAAAGCTGTTTTAGCTTTCGCTGGAATCAATGCCATTAAAACATAAAACTGTTCTCAAAGGGAAAGGCGTTGGTCCAGCTAGATAGTGGAAATAATAAAGCAGCTGGTACTCAGTGTAGTTTACGAAGCCATTTGTATGAAAGCTCAACTTCGGGTTTTAATTTTTTTTAATCATGCTGGGACAAAGCATGAAGAGAAGTAAAAAGTGAAGAATAAATTGAATTGACTGAGTAAACATACATATTATAGGAGAGTCCAGGTAAATCTGGCTTTATACCAACTACATGGTGTGTACATTGTATGTGTCCAACTTAACGGTCGCTCTGCAATTGCAGTAGCATGGCTTCTAGGGTTTCGCTGCAATGCCTATTTTTTACTTGTGAGGTAAGTGTCATGGAAGCTGTTTTAATAAAAAAAAAAATACACACCAGAAATACTTGTTGCTCATCATGTCCACCAGAAGTGAGTCTAAATGTATTTTTCACCATAGATTTGCTGTGTATATTGTGTGTATATGATAGTCTCACATTCATGGTTGCACATACGGTACCACGTTTAGGTAATAAAGATGGATACATTGTCAGGCATGTAATCTATGGGCAAACAGAAGTTTATTAAAAGACATCTCTAAATTTTGCTTGCGCGTGGCATGCATGAGCACTATTGTTTTTTCCATTAATATGATGATGGGATGCACAAGCGGGTGCGTCATTGTGAGGTTTCAGTTGTCTGTTCTGCACACATTGTTTCTGCCTCTTTTTCTCTTTCCTCCTCCATGGAGTTGTCATTCCTTTGTTGTATAACTTTTTTTCTGATACAGAAAGTGAAAGGTTTTGAAAGCGTAGAAATGTCAAGTGAACTTAATTTAAAGCGTTGTGGAGTTTGTTTTGCTTTTAACATTAATTTGCTTTGTTTAGGTTTTTTATTGGAGCAGCAGCCATTTTTCAGGTGATTAAGAATTTTTTTTGACAAACATCTTGTATGCCAGCGTTTCTTTTTTTTTTTTTACTCAATTTTTTTTGCAATTAATTCTTAGGCGACCCCTCTTGTTTGAAACACTTGTTTTAGATCAACTAGTTTTCTAGGTTTACCTTTTTTTTAACTTCCCCATCTGGGAAAGGCTACTAGGCTTAGGGATTTATTATCATCAGTTACGGGATGATAATCTGCTGATGGACATACGGCTGAGAGAGCAAATGAATTGACTGTCTTTATATGGAAAATTTTAATTTTCATAATGAATATAAAAGTTAATCCCAACAGTATGAAATTAATCCTAGGTCTAAAAACTTCTTGTAAATGAGCGGAAATTAATGAGCAAATTTCAAACGGGTTGCAAACCAGGTATTTTTGAGTAACTTTATGTAATTTGTAAACTATTTCAATATCCATTTAAAGATAATTTGGTAAATGTTTTTTTTAGATATACAAAAATGTTAAAAATATATATTTTTTTCAATTTTCTCCAAAACTTATGACCATACCTTTTGATTCACTCTGGGCAAATTTTTTATACTAAAAATGTGATTAAAAATAAATAATATCATTTTTTTTTTTTTTGGTATTCGAATCATATTTTTTCTTTATACTTCATTTAAAGTTTAAAGATTGCCATTTTACATAAAAAACTTTCCAAAAGTCAATTTCTACAAACTTGGTAATCATAAACATTGTAGTTAGTTTTAGTCTTTTGATAGTTTTGGTTTCAGGATTAAAATGAATGCATAATTTACAGATGTTTGATACCATAATTTACAGATGTTTGATACCATAATTTACAGATGTTTGTTGCCGTATACAGTTCAAAGCCAGACACAAGCACATTTATTTATTTCACTCAATTTAACTGCATGAAGGGCGGCACGGTGGCACAGTGGGTGGCACAGTGGCCTCTCAGCAAGAAGGTTGTGGGTTCAACTCGCGGGTAGGTACAAGGCTTTGAACACTGGCATTTCTGTGTGGAGTTTGAATGTTCTCTGGGTATTCCGGTTTTCTCCCACCCTCCAAAAACAAGAATGTTAGGTTGATTGCTCCTTGGAATGTGTGTGTGTGGTTGTATGTGTTTGGCCCCGCAACAGACTGGCGATCTGTTCAAGGTGTACCCCGCCCCTTGCCTTGTTTGTAACTGACTGACTGCATGAATAAATTAACTATTAATCCTTAACGACATGTTCAGTGTCTGTTTAGTTAATGACCTGCTTTTAAAGAATTTATTTGTTGTCTGATATCTTGTGGACAGACTAGATGTATAAATTGAGGTTAAAATGAAGATGTTCCTGTTCCACCTACACGCTCTTATCCATCTTATACAATTTGTTTCAATTTAATATGGGGATATAGTTTTGCAGCAGGATTGACAAATGTGTCAGATTTACTTAAACCTCTACATTTAATAGCACACTCTACATTAAGCCATGTCCTTTGTCACTTTGCTGATGTTAGCTGAATGAATCCTGTCTCATCTATTTGATTTATTTAGCTTGTATTAGTTTCCGAGAATCTGCCCGGTCTGTCCAGTGACATTGAAGCATTTCCATTTATGTCCAGAGCTAAATTAATACAGGTTTTATTTTTTAAAACCACAACATATTTTTTATTTAATTTGTTGGTTTACTACATTTAACTTTGATCAAAAGAGCAAATGTCATTTTTAAAAATCCCTGCATTCTTAAATATTCAACAAGTGTAATAAAATATGTTTGCTTTTAACTTTCTCCTGAAATCGATATCTACGACCCTGTGATTCAGGGGTAAAGCAATGTCTCTTGTTTGTCTTGAAGGTGTCCTGTTCCAGGTATAACTCACAGTGACTGCAGCATGTGACAAGTCAGAATGTTGACATCTGCAATAAGCAGTATCAAGGCAATAAAATGTCTCGGGGTTTACCACATTCAAGTTTTTTGAAAGCATATGAGTTTAATTCAAATCTGGCTTTCCTTTAGTTTTATTTTAATTGGTGGAAGAGGCTGAGATAATTGATTAAATCTAAGTTAGAAATTGTGCATTTGGACAAAACAAAAAAAAACTGTCAACACTACCGGGTACTTGCACACCCTTGTCTTCACCAGCTTTACTGCTTTTGTAAGTCATTTAGTCATCCAATCTGATGACTTCCTGTTTCTAAAATGCTGAGCTAAACTGAGACATCTGAACATGCAGATGTAGTTAGGATAGATCTGGGATGAAACATGCTTGGCGTTGTACACAAAGACTGTTATCATCAATGATAAAGGTTGTTCTTCTTGGTACAACCAAGCAGTTTAGGAAACTGTTGCTTACTAGTTCGATTCAAATCATTAAAACAAATAGGAATTTAATATTTTTGTTTGATTTGGTGTGCTGTGGCCAACAAACAGACATGAAAGTTAGATGAAAAAGCAATGGACGAAAAGGAATGGACACCTTTTTTTTAACTGTAATTTGGCCTTATGTGTGAAGAAGCTTTGCATCACAAGCATATTTAACTTAATTTATTCATGGGCCAATCCAGGGATGTTGATGTCTGTTAGATGCAATTATTTTATTTACTATTTATTTATTCATCCTGGACAGGGTAATATGTTTTTAAATTTAACAAACATTCTTCAACATATGGTGTCAATTCAAAATGATCTTAATAATGCAATGAGAACAAGTGCACAGATCAAAGGTTTTAACGTACAAGAAGGACTGAAACATTTAAATATTCATATAAATATTCATTTAAATATTTAAAAACAAAAATTTAAATATTTCCATGAAAGTGCAATTTTTAAAAACATTGTTTGGCATGATAAAATAGAAACACCATTCAGTAAAACGCTGAAAGTTCTTTGTATAAAAAACATATTAAAGTTTCTAGTTATTTTCTACTTTATAACCTCATTTACACCAAACATATTTATACCAAATCATATGTGATCTACTTAACTACCGGTTAACCATTTAATTAAGTAAAGAAACCCCAACATCTAAAAAAAAGAAGAGGAAAACCTTAACTTCCTGCCAGATGTTTTATCAGTCATACGAGTCTGTGGGGAGTTTCCTTTATTTTTTTTAAAACACTAAAGCCATTTATACTTGTGTGTGGCCAAACTTGATATTAATATCTTTAAGAGGTGTTTTTATTTGAGTATGTGAATGAACTTAACTAATCAAATTTTTATTGAATGATTTGTCTCATCTACAATATTTTTTATTTCATTTTGGTTTTAGTAAGAGATGACGCTGAGTTGTAAGCATCAACCTACACATAAAATGTAGAAAATCTTTTTTTAATCAATCTTAAAGAACAAACATAATAAATATGAAGTAAAAATGTTAGTTTGTTTAATGGTAAATTAGACTGGACGATCATTTCTAAACTGGAACTTTGTTCTTTCTGTCCTTTGTTTTAAATGTTTTGTGAAGAGTTTTTTTTTTTTTTTTTACGTTGTTGGAAATTGACGTAAAAGATTGATGAAAGACTATATTGTTTGATTGGAAAGGTTTTGTGATAATGTGAACAAGGAGAGCCAGGGTGTTAAGTGTTTCCGTTTGACTGTGTGTGATGTGAACGCACATCCTTTCCTTGAATTAGTGGACTCATCATTCAGCCTATGACTGAAATTACCTTCATTTTTATGGTATCTTTTAAAATATCCTTCCTCGTCCAAAGCGTTTTATTAGTAATTGGTTCAGAATGAAGAGTTCCAACTTCCGTGATATGTGTGTGCGCAGGAAGTAAGCCAGCCTGCCCACAAAATAACTTTTCCTTTTTGTGCGTCTAGAAAAAGCTGGTTTTGTGGCTTTAATGTTGAGTCCATCGATGACTCTAGTGCCGAGCAACTTCAATTTTATGCAGAAATCTTTGAATACATAACAATTTAAGTCTCATGGCATCAACTCACCATTGTAAATACTTGTTTTTTCTACATTTTCTCACGTCATGTTCTCATTTCAATCAATGTTATTAAAAACAGGGTTGTAGGTACTATTATGATTCTAAAGTTTTCATTTATTCAAGTTTGAAAACACTGTGTGTGTGTTTGATAAGAAAATGTTCTTTCTCTTCGTTCTTAGTTTTATTTCCTCTTGCATGTCGTAATCTGTTGTTGTGGTTAAGCCATGCTACGTGGTGCTCTTGCATGAATGGTGGCCAAAAAATAGCCAAAAAAATACAAGTTTTGCCTGTTTGATTCATAGTGTGTAACAGTAATAAGATTTTGACAGAGTTGTAGCAATGAGGTCCGTCCTGTTCGAATGTGTGGTTTACAAAGTGGAAAAAATTGTAAAAAAATACAGAATTACAACATTAAAAGCAAGAAGAGAAACAACATATTTATTTATCTGGTTGTAAATAGATGTAATCATTTACCATTGTATGTTGCAAATTAAATCATTATAAGAGTTTTATATCAATGTGATGTCCTGGGGTGGATTGTATATTTTTGATTATTTTGATTATTTTGAATTACTCTATTCATCCCTCACCGGGGAAATTTGTTTGCTGCACTCCTTACACCGCAGCAGGCTGCCCTTCAACGGCGCCAATGGTGGGAGAAGTGGGGGCTAGGTGTCTTATATACCTATATATATATATATATATATATATATATATATACCTATTTACTATAGTACTGATTCTAAAATAATATGTTCTTGAATACATAGTGGCTGCAAAATTACGTTAGTGAACTTTTAAATGAACTTAATTACACTTAATTTGAAAGTTATGTCTATTTAGCAATTGTGCTTACAGTTGTTTTTTTTTTTTTTACTTTTACTGAAAAGAAGGTCGCGGGTTCGCGTCCCACGGAGAGCACGTCTAGGGTCCTTGGAGAAGACACCTAACCCCCGCTTCTCCCACCATTGGCGCCGTTGAAGGGCAGCCTGCTGCGGTGTAAGGAGTGCAGCAAACAAATTTCCCCGGTGAGGGATGAATAGAGTAATTCAAAATAATCAAAAAAAAAAAAAAATAATAATGTACTTACAAGTGCACAAGTCTGGCTGAGGTTAGAAAGAACAACTATTATTTTTAATTGGTGTCAAGACAACTCACACTAAATTATGAATGAAGCAAACTGAGAACTCTGCACATTTTTTTAAGAAGCCAGATAGAGCAGATACATTACAGAAGACGACTACAGATGACCAATTTTACCACAGAGTTACCTTTCTAAATTTTTACTGCCTGAACAAAAAACTTTCCATTTCGCTTTGCAAAGAAATGCCTACAAGTGAGACAGCTACAGTATATTCATAAAGTGTCGTTTATGTGTGAATGGGTCAAACTTCCTTCCCTGTCACACTACTGTAAATTTGACATCCGTTCATCATTTTGACTGCCGACAAGTGGCTGGTTTTTGTATGCTAGATATAGTTGGGACAAAATGTAACGGAAATGCACGGGTGCACAATACATTGATCATGATCGACCAGTAGCTCAGTTGAATTGTGATCTAATTTTGGTTGGTGTTTAAAAAAGTGACTTCACATTATTGATCTTCTCTATGAAATCTTTTATTTACAAAAAGACATGACTGTCCGATGGGAAAGTCAGCTTTTCCATTTTTTTTACTGTGTTCGTGTAACCTTTCTTTCTTTGTCTTGCTATTGCTTGTACGTATTTTCCATATTTTTTGCGTTTTTCTTGGGATGCAAGAAAATCCAGTTTGGTTTTTACATCAGAACGATTGCAGGTTCTAACTTTATTCCCCACTTTCTGTGTGACATTAAAGCGAGGAAATGTTTCTATTGGGTTCTGGGTAAATGTTTTTAAGGATGCCGGACTTTTATTTGGGACCAAACTTATCAAACCTTAGGGTTCAATATGATGTGCTTTCTTAAAATAAATACTTTCAACCAAATAATAAATTAATTTAAATTCAGGCAGGATAGGTTACATACTACTAATAATATGATACATTTAGCACCTGCAATCTTGCAAACATTTTCCTTTTTTATCTTTCATTGTCAGTAGATGTTTTTGACTTGGTAATTTTATTTGTAGCTGGTTAGCTGAAACCACCCCCTATAATATTTAGCCTCTAGTTTGCTGCCTCCTTCCTGCACAGCGAGCCTCTTTAGCCAGTAAAATATATACATTTTTGATGCAACTCTTTTTTCACTCTTCCTTCTCTTTCCTCTTTCAGAAAATTTCACGCCTAAATTTTTCTCTTGTTTTGTATTCAGACACTGATTTAAGCTGTTGGGCTAACATAAACCAAACGACGTTACCCAGATTTCAGAGTTACTAAGATCATTCACATTGCACGGTTTGTTAAAACGTTTCTGGGAAATGAAATTTTCTCAGGCTAATGTTCTCTTATCAAATAGTGTTTCAAACTTGGAGAAAAAAAAAATCAATTTTAATGAGCAGGTTATGCACACTGGTCTTCTTTGAAGATGTCATTAAACTGTATGCGTCATCTTGGTCAGTCTTTGTGATGGAACTGAGTCATCTTCAATCCACCACTGATAAAATTTCGTCCTCGTCATCCTCCGTTTATTGCTTCCTTCTTCCTTTTTCATTGCTTGAATTTTAGATCAGCTTGCTCATCTGTTAAGATCCATCCCACTCTCCCCCTATGCTCTGGAGCTTTTCTATTGGCTTGTGACAGTGCATTGTTTGCCCATCTGCCTCACTCATATTCCTTCTCCACTAGCCTTACCATTTAACTTGAAAGGCCAAGCAGCAGATGGGGGGCTAAAGAGTAGAATAAACAACAGGGGAGTGTCAGAGGTCAACTCTTATGTGCATATTTGTTTTTACAAAGACCACAAACCCTCTGTGTGGAGGGAAGTCTGTCATAAGTTTGCTTTTCTTCTTACATGCACTCACTTTATTGTGGTTTATTTTTAACTCATTTAATTTAATATTAGTATTGAGCAATTATGCCACCTGTTCTAGCTTTATTTATTCAGTGTAATTTGACTTCTTTATTAAATGAGAGAGACATTTTGCTGAACTTTAGCAAATATTTGTGCTAAGAACACTGAAATTTTTTTAGCTCATGTTTCTACAAGAAAAAAAGAGTAAAGATGAGTACAAACATACTCATCCAATTTTATGTGAATTGTTTACTGATGCCAAATGTTACCGTTTTACAACCATCTATCCAAAGCATAGAACTGATCTGGTCCTTATTATTCATTCTGATATGTTATGTGTCTGACTAGCGTGATGCCATTCCAACTGTTTTTTGTTTTGAGAATAATGTTCTTGATGAAAATGCACGCGCGTAACAGGTGGAGAAAAGTATCAGATGTGATGTGTGATAGAAGAGTTTCAGCTAAAATGAAAGGAAAAGTGTACAGAACCGTGGTGAGACCCGCCATGCTGTTTGGGCTAGAGACAGTGACACTGAGAAAAAGACAGGAAGCAGAGATGGAGGTAGCAGAGATGAAGATGCTGAGGATGTCTCTGGGAGTGACCAGGATGGGCAGGATCAGAAATAAATATATAAGGGGAACAGCACATGTTAGAGGTTTTTGAGATAAAGTCAGAGAGGCCAGGCTGAGATGGTTTGGACATGTACAGAGAAGAGAGACCAAGTACATAGGCGAAGGATGCTGGGTTTGGAACCATCAGGAAAGAGGCCTAGAGGAAGGCCAAAGAGTAGGTTCATGGACACAGTGAAGGAAGACATGAAGATATTTGGTGTGACCGAAGAGGATGCAGCAGATAGGGTTAGATGGAAGAAACTGACTTGCTGTGGTGACTCCTCAAGAGAAATGCCTAAAGGAGAAGAAGAAGAAGTTCTTGATGATAATGTTTTCGTCATTGGCTGTATAAAAAGATTAGTTAAAAAATAGAAATGCTCAACCTCAAATGCAATTTGACCATTTTATCAATTTGCTTATTCATTTCCAGCATTTTTTTTTTTGTTAGTAGAGACCTCTTTCAACAGTTTTTAAACAATGGTTACAAATTTCTGGACAAAGACAAACTAACATAAAAAAGTTATTCTTTCAACTTGCAATTTGGTTGTCTGGAATGGATTCAATTTTGTATGAGATAATGCAATAATTAAGATGTTTCAGAGCACAAATGTGTGTGTCAGTGTGTGTGGATCAAATGGAACATTATTTTTTATGAAACGAGCAGGATTATAAAAATTAGACACAGTGGTATAAATGCATAAATTGCATTTACAGTATATACTGTAAGTGGTGTAAATTGCACTGTGGTGTAATCGCAGGGAGATGTGCGTGTCTTCAGAAGCATAAATATGAGTCTGTGAATACAAATGTGTGTGTAATTTTAATTTAATCCTTTAAATTGAATAAAAATATTTATATCACTGTGAAACACATGTATTTTTTATTTTTGATAGTAATTCGTACTTAAAAAGTAGATAAGTGGAAGACAACAGAACGGAAAGCCATATACTATTAGCTCATGTTTTTAACTTTTGCCGCTTATCTTTTGTCTTCTTAAAGCTTGATGAGCTGTGCTGCATGTTTATCATGAAGACAAAGCAGTTTCAGGTCACCACCTCATACCAACTTTTCCTAGTAACACACACAGACACACAATCCATGCTGAGTATTTGTCAGCTGCTTTCCACTCACTCTACTGGACAAGTCAACTTGGCAACCTGCAAAAGAAATAATTTGATTTTCATCAGACTTTGTTTTCTTTAGAAGTACTTGTTGCTCATGGGGCTGACTTTACAATTTTTCGAACGAGAATTACTATTAAATCCAAAAGGAAAATTGTGTTGCAGTAGTTCTACTAAAATCTTCACACAAGGACAAATTTTAAAAAATGCACAAACGTACCTGCCATAAACGCAAAAGTTATTCTAAAATTTCTTAAGAGTAATAAGTACAGCAGGTCAAGCTTTTTAAACATGAAGCTTCAACATTTGCTTATATTCACATGTAGTTATTTGGCTGCATTTTTATCTTTTGTCACTAATAAGTTATTGTCTCTAAACTGTGCTCTAAATTTTTCTGTGCAGCATGTGCCAAGCCAACAATCAAAGAGAAGGGGCTTCACAGTCACACTTGATTTCCCATTGTTAGACTTTAGCAATCTCATCTAAGAATGCAGATAACATGTAAAGATGATCAGGCTTGTGCTTTGTTCATGGCACCTGTATTTACTGTTGTTGACGATCAGAAGCTATAAAATAATAAAGAGTATAAATAGAGCTTTTAAAGTTTCAAATTTATTAAAACCTTTTTCCTATTGTACTTGTTATGAGGGTGAAGTGAAAAATAGAAAATATTTTTTCTTAAGAAATTTTGAATTACCAATACTTAGAAGTTGAGTATGGCTTACTGAACCAAATCCATATTGTTTTATCTGTGTGCATTTACTAAAGACTAAATTTTGCTAGCACAGAGAGCGGATCTGATAACAGAGTGAAGCTACACTGAATACGTGGGTTATGTTGGAATCTTAAAAAACCTCGAAATGTGCCAACTGGGGCTCAATTTCAGGTGTTTTTTTGGGGGGATTTGTAGTTTGTTTTCTTTGTCCAATTTTTATCAATAGTTTGTCGTGAAATAACAATTGCATTCATTTTATCATTGGAAAAAGGTGCCAGGCAAAAATATTTTTTACAGAGGTGGGTTCATAAGTTCAGATTTGCAGTTGACCTGGAACAAGTTTTTCTAGAATCTGGACTAGTTTCCTATTTCATTCTTCACGGTATTTGCTGGTGTGTGTTACAGCATGGATAGATTACGTAAGACACTGCCTTGTCCATGTATGCCATGCCACTGTTCTGCAGGGATAGTGTTGCACAGTTCAGTCGGAGATCAAGTTGCTTCAACTGAATATCTAAATATTTAAATCTGGTAATAAAAGAAATAGGACTCTTTGTATATGTAACTCTTTAAAAAAAAATTTTTGTTTTCTTTATTGGATCCATTCTCATGATGGTTGTAATAAATAAGTAAATACAAACATAAATGTTTGACAAATTAAATTTTGTATTGTATCTGAATAGTCTTGTATCAGTGTCATTCACAAGGGGGCTCCACCTTCACTTCAGATTGAATTACCAGTTCCCTTGACATATTCTATGATCTGCCTTTTGATGGCAGCACTACACCTCTGTTGTTGTTTCATTAGGAATCATTTGAGGTGTTTAAAAATAAATTTTCCTTCTTACTTGGCTGGAGACAAATCAGTAATCTGGGACACAGTAGATCATCTCAGAATAAAGCATTAGTTTGATTCCCTCAAGATTTGAATGCATTCCTGCCCCAGTATGTCTGACCGGAAGGTTTAACTAGTTCTGCTGACTTTTTAAGAGAGTAGGATCCTTTTATTATTAATCAGGTCTTTTAAAATGGGGAATTTTTAAAAACCTGTTTACATATACAGTGAACTCTTATTATAACAAGGATCACTTTTGCAGATTTTTTTAATGCAGTTTTTAAAAAAATTTTTTTTTTTTTAATTATTATTATTACAGTACATTGTGCTCTGTCTTCTGATTGGCTAAGGATGACCAACGTAAACAGTTTCTGCACAGTTTGCCAAGATGACATTTGCAAATTTTCTCCATGACAAAACCCTTAATGTTGATGAAACATGCATTGACACGGGTATCTACGTATGTGTCCAAATGGAAGAGAAAAATAGAAGTATTGCAGAAAAGGGTAAATTTCTGTACACGCTGAAGGAAGGTAAAAGCAATGTGATCGCCGGCCGTTATTACGGAATAAATAAATCTTCGGTTCGTTCCCTGAAGACGAAGGAAAACTACATAAGGACGACAACTGTGGGGAGGATGTCTATTATGAGTTCTGTTTGGAATGTAGTCCCCAAGAAAAGAAAGGGTTCACTGCACATCTGATGCTAATCATCCTCACCTTTTTCTCTGTTCCTCTGCCTAGATGCTGCAGGACTGTCCTAAGGCCCGCCGGGAGGTCGAGCTGCATTGGAGGGCATCCCCTTGCGCCAACATTGTGCGCATTATTGATGTTTATGAGAACCTTTATCAAGGACGTAAATGTCTTCTTATTGTGATGGAGTGGTAAGTGAAACATTCTAAATCTACCTACAAGCGTCATGACCGTCAATGTGACGCTTAAATAATTATTCATGTATATTGCTATGTATATTGCTATATTGCTTAAATAAACGTTAAATATTTTTACAACCTAGAATATAAAAGCAAACGCCATAGTAAAACAATCTAATTCGTCAATAACCTACTTTTTTCCGCATTTTGCGCTGCTGTTTCAAACAATGTCCTCGTTGAGATTGACTATAGGCTGTATTCCAATATCTGAACCTGAACTTTCAAGACTTATCTACAAAACATGACATACTTCATCCAGACAACAATTTTTTTACTCTCTTTATGGTATCTTTTCAATATTATCTCCCTCAACCTTTCTAAAAAGTTTCTGTAATGGCATCAGAGTCCTCCTTGTCTCTCTCCACAAATATAAACACACACACACTTATGCGTGGCCATAGCAATGTGTTTGCTGCCGTTGTTGCTATGGCAATGCGTTCTTCCTCCCAGCTGCTGCGCCCGATTAGAGGAGATAAAATACTTATAAATTTTGAAATGTTCATGTTTAGAACACAAAAAATACATAATAAAATAGAAAACAGGTTTATATTAATTCATAAAACGTCAACCTCTGGTGTTGGCAAAGGAACCAGACTAAGGAAATTTTTTTCAAGACAGCCCCTCACACATGTCACCATGTAGAAAGAAACACATGTTTTGTATGTCATTAATGACTGTGATCATGGTAAGGTTTTGGAGGTAAAAATCAGAGAAGCTGGACTGAAACGATTTGGAGAAGTGACAGTGTTTTGGTAAAGCAACTGCGAGAGATAGAAGGCCTAAGGGGGACAAAAGATGCAGTCAAAGAGCACATGAAGGTAGTTGGTGTGAGAGAAGAGAATGCTGGGCTGGATAGAAGTAACATATTTGTAATAAAAGGAAATACAAAAGGAAAAGAGTGTTATCATGAGAAATTGTAATTTGAATAGAGGCTCTGGCAATTTATGACCGTATGTACTTTTCTATCCAAACCACACCACAAATGGATGTGTTTACAAATTGAAGTATCAACAGTATTGGATAATTAATAATTTATGTATTGAGATATTTTTTTATGTAATTGAGACTTTTTTTACACACTGATCTGATATTTACTGATAATTACTTTTTCACATTGTCACATAGCCAGTATATATTTTATGATGAATTTTCTCAGATAAATTTCTCTAAACTCTCCCTCCTCTTTGAGTCCTGTGTCTGCTCTGCAGAGGCAAAAAAAAAAAAAAAAAAAAATTTATACTACTGTAAAACATAATCATACAAAGTGCAGTGATGTACAATTAGTCTTTTTTTTTTTTTTTTAAATAAAAGTAAAAAGCATTTCACTTTTAATTCAGTGAAATTAAAAGTAAACCGCTCATTTCTTTTAAAAAGGTTTAATTTCTTTTCATTACACCACATGACAAACCTCGTCTTTGAAAGTGTGCATTCTTTAGGCCTGTGGTTTAGATTTTAGTGAAGAAGTGGGGGACCCGTCTTCCCACACATTTATGTGTAAAAATGACTAATTTTTTTGAGCAAAGGGTAACGAGGGGTATTGTACAAGAAACATTCTCATTTCAAGTCAAACATTTGTCAGCAAATGCTTCTTTAACTTGTTATGTACAGTCTAAGCTTGATTATGTGCTTTAAAAAAGTAGAAATGAAAGTGTTGAATCTTTTTTCCGCTCTTCAAACTTCTGTTCTTTGAGTAGCATTTTCACACTGTATATGAGAAGCGAGAGATTGTAGGCAGAAATTTGTTGAGTTGGATTAATATTGTGCGGGTGTGAAATCTACTGAAAAACCTTCTTCATCAATTATCTGCTGAGAACTTGCTGTTCTTCATAAGCTCAAAGGAAGAGGGCAGGGTTTGTCACCCAGATTTGCATGAAAGATCTTGGCAGAGATCTCCTCTGTTCGTTTCTCGACACGTGCTATGTGAATGAATCAGAGTGATCAGAAGTGCGCTGTGGTTTGCCAGGGTGTCCCAGGACACCACGGTCCTCTACCTGCTGGGTGTCTGAGGAGATGTGGTGTTGCACACTTCCCACCTCACGCATGTCAAATTACTATTGATGATTGGATCTGAAACTCCCAGTCACAATTTGGTAAAAAAAGACTAAATGAAACTTACTGAGACTGGTTTTCTTTTTGAACTTGATTGGGTGGCCAATGGTTACTGTGTTTTTAAACCCATTTTTTTAAAAGGAAATTTGTTCTCTTTAAAATTTCCACATGAACAAAAATTTGCCTCAATAGAAAATTGTTTGTTTTGTGGTCAAAACATTTTCTGTAGTATTTATAGAGGATGTCATGTTTTAATCTTAGAATCTAGTAAAGGAGTTCTTAAAATAAATTTATTTTCACTTCGTGAAATCATCCACGAAAATGATGCAATAGCGTCCACTGATCTAAAAAAAAGTATATTGTAACAAAAGTTGTTTTTATAACAACCAGAAAAATATTTTCACAAGAGAAGACATTTTTTTTTTAAAGTCTAAAACAATTTGTTGGCTAGCTTATGCCGCCGAGTGTCTGACCGTCAGGTCCCCGCCGTCGGCTGGCGACCATCTCTTCCTTTACCCGACCGATTATTGTCCTTCTGCAGGTAGTGGTCCACTGGACGGACGGCCCATGTCCGCTGTTCGGGCTAAACTCGGTCGGGCCCCATATGTAAAAGCCAGGCCATTTTGCGCTCGCTCTCTGTGTCTTGTTCCTGAGTGGGGGAAAGATGGAGCTGGAGATTGACAGACGAATCGGTGTGGCGTCTGCAATAATCAGGACGCTGCATCGGTTCGTTGGGGTGAAGAAAGAGCTGAGGCAAAAAGCAAAGCTCTCGATTTATCAGTTGATCTACGTTCCTACCCTCACCAATGGTCACCAGCTGTGGGTGGTGACAAAAGAACAAGATCGCAGATACAAGCGGCTGAAATGAGCTTCCTCCACAGGGTGGCTGGACTCTCACTCTCATTGGCAGAACAGCTTTGCCATCCGGGAGGAACTCAGAGTAGAGCTGTTGATCGTCTGGGTAGAGAGAAGCCAGATGGGGTGGTTCTGGTTCTTTTTGTGTTTGGAAAACAATCATCAATAGGTTTCACATTTACAATAATATCGATATATAAATCTGTCTAAAATAGTTGTGACAAACTGTAAATCTCACCTGCAGGGAAGGTTATATTTGTGCTTGCTCATTTTGGCTAGTAAGAACTAACAACCAGCATAAAAAATGAACAATTATTACATTGTTGAAGTATTTCTGTTTTGATTATTTTTGGCTTTAAAGAACTCAACACACCTAAATTGTATTTCTTGTTGTTTGTTTTAGTATGGACGGTGGAGAGCTTTTCAGTCGAATTCAAGACAGAGGAGACCAAGCATTCACTGAGAAAGGTATTTCTGTCCCATAACTGGCTCCTGAAAATGATAAAACTTCATTTGAATACTTTCTGGTTAATCACATGTTGTAGAAGCAAAATCTATTTTTTTGTTCAAGAATCTGTTTATTTTGCTCCTAGTACACAATTATGAACATATAAGAATACCTTTATTTGTCCCACAATGGGGAAATGATCTTGGAGAGATTATTCTTTTTTAAAATATTAATTATTTTAGCATGGTTTTGACTCTTTTGTATTTTTTGTTTATAATCTTATTTTTTTCTTTATTTTAGAGGCATCTGATATAATGAAAAGCATAGGTGAAGCCATTCAATTCTTGCATGCGGTTAACATCGCACATCGAGATGTAAAGGTTTGTGCTTATATGTCTGTTTTTTTTTTAATATTTTTTTTTTTTTAATCATATACGTATAAAATTAAGCTAATCACTGGAAGATTAAAGCATCCAAATTTAAATGCTTCTGTTAAAGATTTTTCAAAAGAACTGTTTTGAACTTTCTTGTTTTGTTTTTACAATAATGTCTTCAGCCAGAGAATTTACTGTATTCTTCCAAGAGGCCCAACGCGCTGCTCAAACTCACAGACTTTGGTTTCGCCAAAGAAACCACCTCCCATAACTCATTAGATACTCCCTGCTACACCCCTTACTATGTTGGTAAGGAGCTTTCTCGACACATTATTCAAATAAATAATAAACTATTGTCATATTAATTCTAC
Organism: Neostethus bicornis; assembly: GCA_902685375.1. Lineage (NCBI taxonomy): Eukaryota > Metazoa > Chordata > Actinopteri > Atheriniformes > Phallostethidae > Neostethus > Neostethus bicornis. The sequence goes on along the minus strand of LR738557.1, from coordinate 12,314,799 downwards.
TTTCTTCACCATTCTTTTGCAGCACCTGAAGTCTTGGGCCCAGAGAAATATGACAAGTCATGTGACATGTGGTCGTTGGGTGTCATTATGTATATCCTGTAAGTTTGTTCATCTGTTACTGTGTCACCTGATCCATTAGCGATTACAGTAATAATGTCGGTCTATTAATGTCCTAATAGGTTGTGTGGATATCCCCCATTTTACTCAAACCATGGCCTGGCCATTTCTCCTGGGATGAAGAAGAGGATCAGAATGGGCCAGTATGAGTTTCCCAATCCGGAGTGGTCCGATGTATCAGAGGAAGGTGAGAAACTAAGAGTGCAATCACCCTGGCTCTGTTTAGTTCTAATGTAGCTGACCTTCATCCACTTCCACAGACATTTTAGGTAATCCAGAGTGGTATGAATTCATATAGCTATTGCAAACTGGGGGTCTTTTTCCCATTTCTAAATGATCTTTGATCTAGTGGCCAGATGACGTGAATCAAAATGTGCAGAAAAAATAAGGAATAACTCTTCTGATAGCTCACTGCCTCAAATTTTGTTCATACAGAAAAGATTTTAATCAAAAGGAAAATACACTTGAAGATGTTCTAGAAAAGTGGCTTCATATGTTTTTATTAACCCCATAATGGAAAACTCCAATAAACAATGGTGTAATAAAATGGGAAATCAATCAGAATATAAAATCATATAAATGAAATAAAATTATATGCCATTAACACTGTCTAGATACAAAGTTGGCTAACCTAAAATAGGAAAGGAAATAGTGCTCTTTGCTTTGCTTTCAATCGAATGGGCCATAGGCCTCTTTAATATTGTTGTCATTTTAAAAAACTTTTCTGTTGGTTTAAGAGTTTTTTAAAAGCGTTATCTAAAATTATTTTGATTAACAAACTATAAGTGCTCTAAATTGTTCAAAAAGTTCAGTAAATTCGTTTTCCTCACCTAAAGAATATTTCAAAATTTAGCATTCATAAAAGAATATTTTTATTAAAAAAAAAAAAAAGTCAAGTGCGTCATGAGCTTTGTAATGAGCTTTACATTTTGCTTGTGGCGAGACTTAGTATTCCTCTGGAAACCACAGGAGCTTTGTAAATAAAAAGTTGTCTGTTTTTGTAATGATTTTTATCTCAATAAATTTGTTAAATGTTACATAAGACACTTGCTTTCATCTAACTCAGTACCTCCAAATTTACCTGCCGGTTTGTACTCTGTTCAAGAAATTGAAACTGATGATGTTTCATGTCTTCAGCTGGAATGCACTACAGAGGAAAAGTGAACTCTGTTCTTCTCTGACTAATAAGTGTGTTTAAAAAGAAAACCACAGTTATGTGGTTGCTGCATTTAACTGTCTTAAATCATCCATTTAAAGGTAGATTGTTGAAATGAAAAACTATTGAAAATGAAAGTTATGAACTTAATCTTACCAAAGTCAAACCGTTTTGCTGTGTTCTCATGTCTAATCTAATTAAGTCAGGTAAAGAAGGATTTTAAATTATCTTTTTTTTTATTTACATGTACACTTACAATTATTGAGGGTTTTTGTTTAAACAAAGCTCTTTCTTGTATTTTGTTTGCAGCTAAACAACTTATTCGGACGCTCCTGAAGACCGAACCAACCCAAAGGATGACCATTACTGAGTTTATGAATCATCCATGGATCAATGTACTACAGACTCTATAAGCTGCATTTGTTTGGACTTTTTGATGATTCCTAATGAATTTATTTAAAGTCACAACCATGAGTAAGACCTGTTTCTGTGTTCTCTACCAGCAATCAATGGAGGTACCACAGACTCCACTTCATACTAGCCGGGTTTTAATGGAGGAGAAGGATGCATGGGAGGAAGTCAAGGTGAGAAAATAAATTCTTTGTAATATTTTTGTTTCGTTTTAGAGGAATTAAGCTCGTTTTAGTTTTTGAGGTTTTTTCTTATTAAATGTGGAAAAACCTTTTAGAAATTTAGACACATTGTCTATCTATTTCTATGTGAAAGTGTTTTCAAACCGTAGACTGCTATGTGTCTGTTTTAACGAGTCCTGATGTTTTTAGTTGAAGACCAATACTGTGAAGCAGGTTTTCGGAACTTGCTTGCAGTTTTTGTTTTTATTCACTTTCTACATCCCGTTTTCAACATGGTTGATGAAAGAAAAAAATATGTGGAGTACCAGCAGTAAATATGGATTACTGTGTGGCTGCTTGCTGAACAAGAAAACAAAAAATAGTTATAACGTAGAAGCAAAGGACCATCCTTCTTTTGCATTCCAAGGGCACTAAATCATGCAATCTTGTTTTTTTTCTCGATGTTTAAAATGAATTATTCTTACTAAAAATAAAAACTTAAGTAACTAAGGGCCAGTTGTTTCTTAACTGACACAATTGTCACAGATCATTTAAGTTTTATAAAAGTTTTTTCTGTAATCACAAGGTAAATGTCAAAGGGACAGATCACAAAGTATACTTAAGAATCAGAATGCTTTTATTGCCTTGTCAATGAAGAATACCAGGGACTCAGAGCTTGCTATGGTACAGGTGTGCAAAAAAATAAATAAAATAAAAATGAAAATAAAAATGAAAATAAAAAAGTAATTTTAATATTACTAAGAGTGCTCAGAAAGAAAAAGAAAAGTAGTGCAATGGCATAGAAAATAATAGAAAATAATAAAGACAGTAAAGTGGCAAGAGCGAAGTGACTAAGTGATCCAGTTTATAACCTGTATCCAGGTTATAAAGTATTCATAAGTCCAACGGCAGAAGGGAAGAAGCTGTTTTTGTGGCGGGACATTCTGGTCCGAATGAACCGGAGCCTCCTGCCCGATGGGAGTCGCTCAAAAAGTCCATGTCCAGGATGGGAAGGGTCAGCTGCTATCTGACCTGCACGCCCCCGAGTCCTGGAGATGTACAGGTCTCCAGGACAGGAGGAGACCCAGAGATAGGTCACTGACCCACTTGAGAGGCTCTTTCTCGCAGCTTGCCGGGGAACGCCTCGGGGTGAGAGAAGCCTGGACTTGAAGCTGTTGCACCTGCGACCTGGCTTCAGATAAGCGGAAGACAACTGAACAGAATGAAACAGCACTTAAAAAATCAATTTCATTAGAATTTTTTTTTTTGTTGTTGAAAACACAAGTTCCTTCTTTCCTCAGGAGGAAATGACAAGTGCCTTGGCGACAATGAGGGTCGACTACGAGCAAATCAAAATCAAGACCATCGAGGACTCAACCAACCCCCTGCTAACAAAAAGAAGGAAGAGAGCCAATGATGCCACGCCCGATCCAAAGTCTGCTGCCCATTAGACAACGCGTTTGCATGCACACAAACACAGGTTGCGAAAAAGGAAGCAATAATCAGTCAACACTATTCATGTTGCATGGATTTTCAGTGTTTTTTCCTGACAAATTCTAATGTTTTTGTAAGAGTGTTTTGTTTTTATTACTCGACCATTTTAACTGACTCGTTAATCTGCTCCTGTAAGCCAATGAGATGAACTAGTCTTTTTACACCACAAAAGAGATTGTGACTGAAAAGAGAGGGAGAAGTGGTGTCTCTCTCCTCCTCTTTTCCAAATACAAGGCTTTGTGCTCGTGAGGGGCATGCGCATTTGATTAAACCAGGAACCCTAAGCATTTTTCACAACCCCAGTTTTATTTGCCCCAAACCTTTGAATGTTGTATCAAATGGCTAAATCCAAAACAAGACAAAAACGGAAACAAGAAAATGTTTCTATCTTTGCAAAGTGAGCTCATATTTTTGAACTGACAAGTGGAATGTAGAGACTCTGTCCTGATGAAATTAGCTGGACATGGTTGCTGATTTCTAGAAATGGGAATGTCAGGTTCAGTTTGTTTATCTGAATGTTGGGGCCTATGCACGCACGGGCCACGGGCCACGTGCCACTATGACAGACCACCTCACTCGTAGCTTCTCTCTCCTTAATTCATTTATTAGTTAAATTGTTTTTAGGAAAGAGAAAGAAGCTGGTGTTATTTTTACACTGAACCAGTTCTTTTTTCTGCATGTAGCTCACTGGAGAGAAAGAGACAAATACTGTATTTTTTAATGGATTTTATCAGCATTTTAGCATAGGCCTGCACAGCACTGCTTAATTGCAAATGGCTTTTTTAAAAAACCCTTTTACCATTTAGTTTAACCTCTTCCTATGTTTTGTTGCAGACTCATTTCAGATTAATGCCACGCAGGTTTTTTGTCAGCTTGAAATGTTAAAAACTCTTGGGTTCTCTTTGGGAGATTCTGATCAACAATACAAGTTGCCTTTGTATGCAGAAGTGTTGGTCACATCATTCTACGGGTTCATCTAAACTTAGATGGTGCCAATGCACATGTCCGGGAAAAGTGATGAGATTGAATATTAGTTCGCCTTTTTAGGCTGGGTAAAGTTTAGAATAGTTTTGTTCCATCAATGAGATATTTTTTTCTCAGTTCATTTTCTATCATGGGAAGTAAATATTTATGTAGATTTGTCTTCACTTTGACAGATTACCTTCACATATAATTACGCCTGAAAATCTCCAATCTTCATTTAATAATGGCTTCTTCTTCACATCTTTTTTTTTTTTTTTGTCTTTTTTAGTAAAGGCCCAGATGTTTGTCTGTACTTGTCCAGTCTGTTCAGCTACACCTGCCATACTTTTGTCTGCTTCGGCTTTGGAATAAAAAATGGATACAACAAAAGTTTTTTTCTTTTTTCCTCCTCAAAGGTAACCTAACTTTTTTAGTCCAATTACGTCAATTGAAGGAGTGTGTTCAGATTATTTTGTGCAGACACTCAGGGTTTTTCTGGTTTACTTTGACCAAATTTGAAGGAAAAAAAGAATAGAACTATTTATTCTCCCTGAAGTTCTATTAATCTGTTTCTAGAAGTCATTCTCCTTCATTGGTTTGTAGCCTGTCCTGGCAGGAATCAGTCAAAAAAAAAAAAAAAAAAAAAAAAAAAAAGAGTACATCCTAGCTAGATCCCATTACTAAAAATATTTTTTTAAAAAGTCTTCCAAATTAAACCGTGGCTTAATAAAATTATTTCTACTTTTGGAAATCTTACAAACCACTAAGCCCTGCATTTTGTGAGCAAAGTATTTTGTTTAGTTGAAAAAGTGTTCTGATCCTTTCATTTTACCTTCCTCTTTTCTCATCCTTGTGCACTCACCTCTGTAAATTTGCTCTCTTCTATTTGTCCATTACTGTCTGTTCTTTTTTAAACCAAGTGAAAGTCCCACTGAGATCTCTGGAAAGCAACTGAGTTTCGACATCTTGCTCAGGACCGTCAAAGCCACATATTCTTCTTTCGTCCAGACAAAAAGGTATTTTCTTTGGTTAACCACACCAGTTTGAAAGTACTATAGTAATTTCCACATGGAAATCAGTCAAACTTGTGGTTTCTGTATGGTTAAACAACTTTTCAGTCCCAACTTCTTAATTTTCCTTCATATTTAGCAAGGTATGACACAGTTTCATTCATTTATAGTTTCTGTAATGTCTATCCACCAAATATCAACATTTTTTAAACTAATGCTGAGGATTAAAAAAAAAAGTGTGAAAGGTGAGAATATTGGACCACAGTTTACTTTAAGGAAAGGGGAAGGATTGACGTTAACGAGTTGACCAGTGTTGAGACTCAATGGACTGGTAAAAACATATCGGTATTCTTATCAGGATCAGACATGATGGCCTTGACACCCTGGAAATGACTAGGAAAGCAAATGCTAGATGAGGACCATTGACACAGTGATCCGGAAACAGTACTGTGTCATTCAGAAAATGATAAGAAAGAACCCAAGACTTCTCCAGTACCAGTCAACCAGGTACTGCAGAACACAAGCCTAATAATACTGAAGATGATGGAAATGAATACACAGTTCCCTCATCAATAGTCTCAGGCTGGAGCCAGCAGGCTGATATGCATGGTTAGTGTTGGAACTTGTGGTGCACATTTATGTTTAATGGCAGACAAAAGGCACCAGGGACAATAAGGAACAGGCAGTAACTGCAGGTTGGCAGGTAGGCTTATTGTGACCGAGGAAGGAACAGGCAAGAATGAAATCCTGAAAGTCTTAATGGTCAACCACCAAAATATTGGGAGTGCATGTCTAGAGTTGTACTTTTGAATGGCGGGCAATAGGTGTCAGACTTCAGCTCTTAAAACAAGTGAGGTGGCAGCAACCACCTCACTGTCCCACTACCACGATTGAAAGGAGATTGTGTTGACAGAGCCACGGTAACCAAAGAAAGTTGGGGTGACGGGGATGGCTAAAGATTAGACTAGGTCATGGTAATGGATGACTGATGGGTGAAACTCCCAAAGTGTGTAAAGACTAAATTTGTGAAAGACTGATTTATGAATGACTGATTTGTAATCGACTAATTCAGCATTTATAGGGAGCACCAGGAAATAAGAGCCAGCCCAATCCATCTGCTGTTATAAGCACGGCTGCACATCACTGGGCTGTCGCTGTGTGCTTTTCTGTCTGGCTGTGCCAGTGTTCAGTCATGTCTCTGCCTTCACCAGCTGCTTTAGACATCCTGCACCTTTGTGTCTACCACAAGTGGAGTTCATTAACATGGAAAGAGATTAAAACACGATAAAATCCAAATACTTAAAAACATTTTTAAAATTCTGGAAATAAAGATTGGGAACGAGCTGTACGATATTGTCAATGGATGGAAAGTTGTACCAGCCTGAACTTCTCTCACTGATGAAACTGAAATCCTTTAGATTATTTTTTAAAATGAAGTCATGCTTATTGAGACTTTGACACTCAGTCACGTCTCCAGGTTTGACTCATCTTGTTGTGTCTGCTTGGGATTTGCGGCTTTAAGTTCAGGTGCACAGACTCAACTTGTGATTCTTTTGTAATATCTGTGCCAGCATGAGTGACTCCTGGAAAATACGCTTTTACAAAGCAAAACAGCACAGTGCCACTGAGTCAACGCATTTGCCAACACTGGGGAGTTTAGAGTGAGTTTCCCGCTAGTGTTCACTTATTTCTCTTTGGGTGCCAGTTCAAATGGGGGTGCTGAGCCTCCAGCTTTGAGTACAATGAAACTCACAGTAATCTCTGTATAATTCATCTTCTAGGATAAAGAGCGCAAGATGGGGGGAATGGGGCATTAGGGGAGTCCCGATTGTGGGCTTGTAGAGGTTTTAGTTTTACCCCATTATTACAGCAACACACCCACCATTGTGCTTCTCAAAAATCTTTTTACCCAGTAAATTAGAACAAAAAGTAAGGAAGTCCTGTTTTATTAAGTAGAAACTACATTATTTTTTAAATTTATATCTCTAAACTGTTTTTATGTTTCTTAACATCAAAAAAGGAAATTAAAGTTCTACGTAAAATGAAAAAAAAATTTTGTTTGTAAATTTAGAAAATCTCATCAGGTTGGGCTTCCAAGTGTCATTGCTCTCTGCTGCCTAACCAAAAATGTCTCAGCAGTAACAGACACCCAACATCTTTCTTTGAAGTGGTAAACATGCTTCCCTTCACACATATCCTCTCACACGGTAAGAAATACTGACCGACACAAGGGTGCAATAGAAGCATACCTCACCTCTACAGTGAACTTTACCTGATCTTCTTCCTTTTGATCAACAATCTTGATCAAAAGAAAAAAGCTGAAGTTTGACATGTTGAGTAACAGAAACTTGTCTTTCCTGTTTTCTTTCATGTCAAATGGAAAGACAGTCACACTTACAACTTTGTGCTACAAAGGTGCTGAGTTTCATGTGATTGTTTCGATTTGTTCCCTTACATGTTATAAACAACTTGTAGAAACAAATGTCGCTATCTTCAGATAATACACAATGAGTAGAATACAACTATTTACTCATGTGTACGTCTTCTTGACCGCTTGCATAGTTATTTTTTTTGGGGGTGGGCGTTACGAGTTCAATGAAAGCCACCTCAGCTATTTTAAGTAAAAGAAATCATAAGTGTTTATCTAACTCGATCTAGACACAGACAATCCAAAAGAAAATCCGGTCGTGTCAACACATTAACAAATTCTGTGAAAGGTGTCAGAGCAGCGTGTGTCAAAGCTTTAGAAGAATAGAAGAAATTTCTTTTAATTTGGCATCATCTTTCACCACATCTATTCTTCAAAGTTTCCAGTTTCGTTCTGAATTTCAAATCAACATTTCATCATGACACTTTGACCACCGAGCTTTATAAACAGCACGGTTCTTGTGGCAGAGAAACTTGTTGGGTTTGTGTAGGAGACAATTCTTTCTTTGATAGCCACAAATTAACAGTTTAGTGTAACCTGATTGGCCAATCTTTATCAGTGGCAGGCAGTATCAAGATCTACACCAAATCCTTGATGTAATTTTTTTGTTTGCATGGTGGCACAGTGGCCTCACAGCAAGAAGGTCAGAGGTTCGAGTCCCGGGTGGGATGAGGCTTTGAACACAGGTCTAAATTTCACTGTGAGAACGGTGACAATAAAGAATCCTGAATCTTTCTGTATTGAGGTGTGGAGTTTCTCCGAGTACTCGGGTTCCTCTCACCATCCAAAAAAAGGCACATTAGTTTGAAGGTGTACCCCGCCTCTCACCTTGAATCAGCCGGGTTAGGCTCCGTTATGCCCCACGATTCTGTTAAGGATAAGTGGTTCAGAAGCCGAAACAAAACAAATTTAATTAATTTCTCCTGTATGGGATTAATCAGATATATAATTTGAATAGAATTTTTTTTCTTCAAATGATTGTTCTTCTAGTTATTACACTCATGCATTTTCCTCTTAGAAATCTTTCATTACTATTGTGGTCATCCTTGCGCCATACTAAGCTCACCTCATAATGATGTCACAATACTCTCCTCGTTCTGCTTTTTTCTTCTAACATCTTTTACTACCAAGTGTTGAATCTTAACTGTCTTATTGCATAGACTTAGCACTTACCAAATTCCTTCATAGAAAAATGTTGTCAAATTGACAGAAACCCACCTATGTGTACTGTATGTGAAACAGACTGACAGATGCATATCTACTGGCGGGTTTATGTATATGCCTATTGTCATCACTCTATTCAAAATTATGAGGTATTGTTTGTTATATTAAAAACAATTACAAATTGTTTCCAGAGTAATACATTCAAACTTTACAACTTATCTTGCTCATGTAAGGAAGTGCATAAAGTTCCACTTGTTTCACAATAATGTTCTTTGTGGTGTGTGTGTTTTGTGTGTCTGTGCAGTATTGGTGTTGTGAAATGTGCATTGAAGAGAGAATCTATTTTATAATAAGTACACAGGAAACACCCCAGCAACGTAACTACGTTATGAAAGACGAGCTCTACATTTAACTTGAACGTTTCTCATGGAAACTGCCATCTTGCTTTTTAACATCGTCAGTGTGTAAAACACCAATTACTTTCACATCTTTATTTTGGAACAATGTTGTACTTTATGTTTTGATGACGGAAATAATCTGTCGGCACTGAGTCTTTGAGTGATAATAATGAATCACAGAGGATGTCACTGAATCATCCTTACACATTCCATCTCATTTTCCACAAGTGTTTAATTTTTACACTTTGTTTATATAGTCATCTGTTTCTGAAATGCAGTTACCTAACTGTCTTAATTTTAGTTCGACAAAATTCTGTCATGTTCTGCTTGTAGTTTGACAAAATTAAAACTCAAAATCCTTATCATTTGAACTTAAAAAGGGAATTTTCCCAGGTCCTGAATTAAATTTGAGCTGTTTTCTGTTGTGTTTATTTTTTCCATCTAAGTGGCATAGTGTTTCTCTGATCCTAAAAACATAAAACAGATTGAAACAGACTGCTCACATAAATAAGCTATGGGTCTGAGATGCATCGATTTGGGAAAAATGAGCAAATTCGGTCATAGCTCGTGGGTTCATCTCACTCAACGAGTGTCGTTCGCCTCGTTTTTTGGCCTTTGCAAAAGATTGCAATATTATTGCTCTGACTTTTGCAACCGTTGCAACGATTGTCTGAAATCTACTCTGAGTTGAAAGTTGTGCGATTGTTGACTGATTACCTACAGATAAGCACTAGACAAACGATCGACCGTCTTTCAATTTAATAACAGGTAAGTGGTGACATTTATCAGATGAACATTGTGTAATAATTTGTAGATATTCAATAGAAAAATTGCCGTTAATTGACCAATTTTGAGTGATCAGAGACACGTCGTCGTCTAGTCTGATAGTTGCAATATTGTCTCCAAATAATTGACCTATAATAGAAGCTGCATGCATGAAAATCCAAATTCCTCTGTGTGTAGATCTGCTGTGCTATGAAGTTTTGGATGCTACCAACAAGACATCTCATCGCACTGTATCCTCAGCTTGACCGCCTCCATTTACTTCCCAAGATTGTATTATTTTTTTCTTTTTCAGGCATTTCTTCTGTGTAGAAACTTGTTTGGCTATGGAGTCCTGAGAAAAATAAGTGTACAACTTGGGAGTGCCCACTATTTGTACTAAAGCCGCAGATGTTCCCATGGCATCCACATTGGCGATACGTCATCAATATGTTGGCATTATGTAAGCAATATATTGCCTAACAGTCTGCGAGAGTCTTTCATCAAGCTCTTTATGTTTAATTGTCGCCTTACAGGCAAGACAGCATCATTTGATGTTCTCCCGAAATGCGGACAATTTGGACCACTTCATCTCCCAATGCAACGCAGGTTTGACGCTAACGAGTCCCTTTACAGTGAACAACACATACTGCGACCCTTTCATAGCACATGATTCACACGCATAGAAAAAATGCTGCTATTTTCCTGGACGCCGATGCATCTCATATTTTGTGAGCAGGGTTTTAAGAAGTTTAAATTAGTGTAAATCATCAGCAATGGCCAATGCACACATTCAGACGTATTTCTACACTTCTCCTTTACCTACATTATGTATAAAACCTTTTTAAGCTGTTTTTGGTGGTAAATAAATGGTTAAACTAGTTGATGATCATTTGTGAATGTTAGTTAGCCTACTACTATTTTCCTGCTCTCATTTATGCGTATCTAACACAAACTCAGCAGTAAGCCTAACTCCTTCTGAAAAACATGCGCAGAGTCAGGATGTAGCGTCCAAGCTCCATTTTAATGACTATGACAAAGATGTCTTCAGAACAGAGTAAAACTGCAAAACAAAAAGAAAATACACACCCAACATAGTGCAAAAGTATGTTTAAAGTAGCTTATCACCATGAAAATAGGCCTACATGTGGTAATAAACATACAAACCAGCAGTAGCAAAATACACACTTCCAAGTGTCCTTCCACACAAATGAGACATCAATATTGTACTTTATGAACATATAAAACAAACCTACAGACTGTGATGTCAAAAGGGGATTAGAAAAAATAGACGAAAGGCGGTGGATAACTTGAAGCTAACTGTTATGCTAACTCACGAGCGAAGCAAATCGCTGACTTCTCCTCACAACCTCCTGCCTCTAGTTCAGCCTTCAAAACAAAACACAGGAAACGGCCTTCAAAACAAAAGACAGAAAACTTAAAGAATGTAATCTAACTCTGAAAATAAATATTCCGCACAATTATAAAGGGCAAGACACTCCCCGCCTGGTGTCTGTAAAGATGCCATATAAACCTAAAACATGCATTCAGTCCTTTGATTTCAGAAGAAGAATGACCTCGGTGACGGGCCGAAGGAATGTCTTTGTAGATCCATCTTTGGTCGTTTTAATCTCGATTTTTCGGACCTTTCTATCGCGTCCTGGAAAGGTTTTAGTCACAAGAGCCATGGGCCACTCATTGCGGCATGTCTGAGTGTCTTTCAGTAAAACAACATCACCTTCTTCGATGTTGGGACTTGACGTTTGCCATTTATGACGTACTTGTAGTGTATGCAGATATTCACGTTTCCAACGACTCCAGAATTGGTCTGCAAGCCTTTGTACTTGACGCCACTGTTGCTTGAACAAGTCTTTGTCGGTGAATTTTCCTGATGGAGGTGGAACACTCTGTTTCCGGGTGAGAAGCATCGCAGGGGTAAGTATTTGAGGAACCTCTGGATCAGAAGATACAGAAACCAAGGGTCTGGAATTGATGATGGATGTCACTTCTGCCATGAGAGTGCACAGGACTTCATTGGACAAGCTTGACGAGTGAATTCGCATGAGCATTGAATCTAAGATCCTCCTTGCGACTCCGATCATGCGTTCCCACGCACCACCCATATGTGAGGAGTGTGGTGGGTTGAAGTGCCATGAACATCCTTGATTGTTTGTGTACTTCTGAACGTCTGATCCCTTCAGCACTTTGTGAAACTCCAACTCTCTGCAAGCGCCGACAAAGTTGGTTCCACAGTCTGAGTGAAGCTGTTCAGAGGGGCCACGGATAGCAAAGAATCTCCTCAAGGCGTTAATGAAAGACGACGTGTCCATCGACTCTATTACCTCTATGTGGACAGCACGTGTACTCAAGCATGTGAAGAGAACGGCCCAGCGCTTGTTTTGTACAACACCTCCTCTTGTCCGTTTGGCTGTCACAAGCCAGTGTCCGAAGACGTCCACACCAGTGTATGTGAAGGGAGATGAAGTGCTCAGCCGCTCTTGAGGGAGGTCTGACATTTTTTGGTTCTCTCTTTTCCCACGGAGCTTTCGACAGGTAACACATCCATGAAGAATGCTACTTATACGTCTTTTGCTACTGATCAACCCGAAACCGGCAGCTCGTACAGCGCCTTCTGTAAAGGTACGGCCTTGATGTTCCACTTTGTCATGGTAGTAGCTTATGAGCAGAGTGGAGACGTGATGTTTGCCTGGCAAAACAACTGGATGTTTCTCCTGATCGCAGAGATCAGCTTGCTTCAACCGGCCTCCGATTCTCAACAATCCATCTGATCCAAGGACTGGATTGAGTTTTGACAGTGGACTTTTCTGGTTTACGTCAACTCCCTTTGAGAGGGCAGTGAACTCTTCATTAAAGCAGTCCTTTTGTACAGCAAGAAGAATGGCTGAAGTTGCTTGAGATAGCTCGTCCGCTGTGCGAGGTTTGCTACACTGATGCCAGCCAGTACAATCTATAACATTTTTGTTTGTTAACTTGAAACAACGAGCTACATGGATGAGGTTTGCAACCGCTCTTTGCAATGACTTCCAAGTTGAGAATTTTTCGAATCTCTTCGGATTGAGCGACTTATCATTGTGGCTGGTAACGCAACTTGTCACTTGCGGTCTGACATCAATGTCCGACTCTGGGTCAATAAGCTCAAATGTTTGTTGCTGATCACATACTGTTTGAGGCTTGTGAAGGAATGCTGGACCTGTGAACCAGTTTGTTTTGGTGAGCAGAGAGGCTTGAACGGATCTGGATGCATGGTCACTTGGAGACTTGAAAGGAAGGGGGGCGACCCAACTGTTGGATTCATCCTGAAAAACTTGTTCATCCATGACTTTGATAAACTGTTCGTCCTCTACAGAGAAGGCACGTTTCTCGTCATTTGCAGTTCTAGCAAAAACAGTGAGCCCGAGGGAGTCAGCGTCCATGTGCAAGCGACCGTTTCTGTGTCCGTTTGTTTGGCTTGGACTGATTACTTGGTTAAGATGGACGTGACTTGTGCATGACTGAAAAAGTGTTGGTCTGCCATCTCCCAGTATGTTTGTTTTGTAGCTGTGAACTGTGGGCTTATGGACTTTTCCCAAACACACATCACCGACCAACACCCATCCAAGGTCAAGTCTTTGAGCAAATGGTGTATCTCCAGGGCCATTTATCTGTTGTCTCACTTTATGTGCGCGAAGAATGTCACGACCCAGAAGTAGAAGGATCTGAGCATCATTGTCCAGAGGTGGGATTTCTATGGCGAGATCCTTGAGATGGCGGTGGTGGAAAGCAGCCTCAGGTGTTGGTATTTCCTCACGATTGTCCGGTAAGTCCTCACATTCAATCAGTTCTGGGAGTGAAAAGCTTATTCCACCTTTAATTGCTTCAATCTGAAATCCAGTTGCTCTTCTGCCAGATGTTGTGGTCAGTCCAGTACACGTTCTCAGAGTGTATGGATAAGTGATGGCTTCGATTTTGAAAACATCGAAAAACTGCGACCTGGCTAGAGACTTGTTGCTCTGATCGTCGAGCATTGCATACATTTTCACTGCTTCATGTGGGTGGTTCTTTGGGTAAACCTTGACAAGACAGATCTTCGCGCAAGATTTTGCCTTCAGAGCGTCTCCGCAAATCTCGGTACAGAGAGGACTGACTACTGAGTTTGCCTCTTTTTCTTGCTCCCCGCCGTTATCTTGTGGGGGGTTTGACTCTTTGTTCGCCCATTTAGGCGGACCAGGGTGAAGGGCCGATATGTGACTTTCACTGTTACACTCATCACATTTCACCGTAACTTTGCAATCCCGGGCGAGATGAGAAGAAGATGAACAACATTTGAAGCAGATGCCTTGTTCTTTTAGATAAGCCTTTCTGTCTTCGAGAGTCTTAAGTCTGAATCCTCGACATTTCTTTAGGGGGTGGGGCTTCTTGTGGATAGGGCACTGCTTGACTAAATCGTCTTTAGAAGGCACTTCCGTTGGACTTTCGTCGTTTGTCACCTTGGTCTTGTGCACCGAAACCGCACCTCTTGGACTGACTCGCCTCTGCACAACCTGTTCTGAACGAACGTTGTTTCCAGAATATGAAAAGCTGGGATCGTTCCTTATTTTAGCTTGGTAGCAGACGAAAGAGGTGAAATATGAGAATGGTGGATAACTGACTCGAGACGTTTCTTTGTACTTAGATCCCTGGTTGAGCCACTTTTCCTGTAGGCTGTATGGCAACTTCTCCACAATTGGCTTTATACCACGTGCGGTATCCAGATATGACAAGCCTGACAAGTATCCGTCTTCTTTAGCTGCGAGCACCTCGTTTAGTAGATCTCCGAGCTCTCTCAACTTGTAGTTTTCTTTATTAGAGATCTTTGGAAAATTATCAAGCTTCGAGAAGAGAGCACTCTCGATGACTTCTGGAGCACCGTAGCAATCATCGAGCCTTTCCCACGCTGTTTGTAATGCGGCGGCTGGATTGGCTGTATTGACCGCTCTGAGACGTTTGACGTGTTCACTTGATTCTTTTCCCAGCCACTTCGAGAGAAAATCCAACTGTTCACTCGCAGACAGATCCACGTCTCTGATCGTGTTGAAAAACGAGGACTTCCACGCCCTATATGTTTCGGGGCGGTCATCAAAATGTGATAGGCCAGTGCGTACGAGTTCTTTACGAGCTAAATATTTTGCCATATCCATCATTACTGAAGATTCTGCTCTACGTGTGTGAGATGTGTCCGCGTAGTTTGGAAAGCTTGACTTGGGTTTAAACTCTGTCTTTACACTGTTTTGAGTGGGGTTTTTAGTGTGCTGTTGTGGAGACGGCTGATAGTTGAGCGCCATCTGGTGGGGGTGAGAGGGTACTGTCCTTTGTGGACTTTGAGATGATGCTGACCAGGAATCTATCACAACATAGTCCTGTGCTTTGAAGATGTGTGGTGTTGGGGGGTAATACCGGGGCTCAATACATTGCTCTGGGGTGTCCTGACGGCAGGCTGGAGCAGGCCTGTCGGCGAGGTGACCATTTTGTTATTCGACGTAATGGCTTACACGTTCATGTGTATTTTGGGCTGGAACAGGGGAGCTTCTCGTGCTACGGGTTTCTCCGTCCTCTAGATCTGCTGCTGCTTCCAGTGCTTCTGCTTTGGCATTAGCGGCTGCAGCCTCTCTTTCATATTGTAAAACTTCCAGATCGGCTTCCAATTTGGCTTTTTCAGCTTTTATGGCTTTTTCTTTTATTGCGAATGCTACACGAGCGCGAGCGGCTTCAGCATCTGCTCTGGCTTTAGCTGCTGCGGTGCTCACAGATGAACGATTGGAACTGGAACTTCTGAAAGTCTTCACTGACCCGCCATCTTGGGAGTTATTGTTGGGTCTAGAATACTGAGTAGGCTCCGGAGTTAATTCCTGGTTTACTTCGTCCATGTTTGATTATGTGCCGTGCTGTCCTATTTTGTTATCCGATTGCGTGAGGTCTCTTTATTTTTTCAAGTCCTTTTTACTGTTACAGTCTTTTTACTGTAACAGTCCTTTTTTTTTCTTCTAAAGTCATTTTACAAAAAGTCTTTTTACTTTCCTGCTCTCATTTATGCGTATCTAACACAAACTCAGCAGTAAGCCTAACGCCTTCTGAAAAACATGCGCAGAGTCAGGATGTAGCGTCCAAGCTCCATTTTAATGACTATGACAAAGATGTCTTCAGAACAGAGTAAAACTGCAAAACAAAAAGAAAATACACACCCAACATAGTGCAAAAGTATGTTTAAAGTAGCTTATCACCATGAAAATAGGCCTACATGTGGTAATAAACATACAAACCAGCAGTAGCAAAATACACACTTCCAAGTGTCCTTCCACACAAATGAGACATCAATATTGTACTTTATGAACATATAAAACAAACCTACAGACTGTGATGTCAAAAGGGGATTAGAAAAAATAGACGAAAGGCGGTGGATAACTTGAAGCTAACTGTTATGCTAACTCACGAGCGGAAGCAAATCGCTGACTTCTCCTCACAACCTCCTGCCTCTAGTTCAGCCTTCAAAACAAAACACAGGAAACGGCCTTCAAAACAAAAGACAGAAAACTTAAAGAATGTAATCTAACTCTGAAAATAAATATTCCGCACAATTATAAAGGGCAAGACAACTATTTGTGGCATTCTGGTTATAGTTGAAAGCAGCAGTATGACAACATGGCACAATTTATGAATGTGTATTTCTGGCCGTTGCCGCGTAGTGGTTTTTACCACAGCCATACTACACAAGCGGTTGCTGGTTAGACTCTTGATTTGAGAGGCACCCGACTGCAGTCAAGCTGGCGTTCCTGGCGTTGCCGTTTCTCCACTTCTCTCTCTGGAGCGGTCGACCACCGAGAGAGAGAGAAGTGGCGGCGCTCATGGCACTTCCGGGAGGGAGAGTTGGAGAAATGTCGGCACCCATGAACGCCATCTTGACTGCAGTTGGGACTTGCTTGAGGTGTTCCTGGCATTTCAGTCTGGATTTTGAATGTTTTCCTTGTCGGTATGTACGTTCCCTTATGGTATTAAAGTTCTTTCAGTCTGCCTAAAAACGTAGAGGTGACTTTTAATTGGTAATCTAAATAATCTTTGAGTAGTGTGTAAAGAGTGTATACGATTGCTTATCTACCGTGTCATTCCCAAAACGCGCTCGAAGCCAAAGTGATGGGGTGCGCGTTTATAAATAAGATATTTGCTACCAAAAAATAAATAAATCTGCAGGGCAAAGTAATTCGGCTCAGTACGGTACCGATACCAGCACAAGCTGCACATACATACGCAGTAGTGCTATTTAAAAGGACATGTCAGAGCTCCGTGAAGTTGGCCCCTTAACTCATGTCAGACCTGAGTTAAAGTTGCATATGGAAGACATATTTTTGTCGAACTTAAGCTTTGGTGTATTCAAGTTTAGGGGAAATAAACACCAGTGCGCTTCTACAGTATTAGAAAGAGTGCTTCTGTGTGGTTTTGCGATAGACTGGTAACCAGACCAGTTCAGAGTGTACTCCACATTTCCCTGTGTAGGTGAAATTTGCTTTTATCTTTTCAAATGTAAGGAAATTGAATGTTTAAAAGATCCCAGTGACGTTAGCTACTGAAAAAATGGCAGAAGCTAATGGGGATCATGGATAAAACTAAGAAGTAGTATTTTAAAAGAATAATAATAATAATTTTCCCCTTTGCTAGTGGAGATATGTGCAATAGAGTATTTGTTGATTGATGAGATATCAATGAAAAGAATCTGATAAAATAAAGAACCTAAGAAGAATAATTCCTCTGTAGAAGAGTGTGCACCGAGCAGCCTTTATGTAAATGTACATCTCAAGTTTTTCTCACCCTCATTCGAAACCTGAACCATGTGAACAAACCTGAACTAATTCATTCCCTAACACTCAGTTATTATCTTTCTCTGTTTATTACAAAGCTAGTATTATTCAGATGAAGAATTGGGTTTAAAGTAGTGAGCAAACATAGAAGAGCACAATGCATGCAAGAATAATGGTAGTTTGCAATTAAAAAAGCTGCTCTCTGTGGCCAGATGTTGTGAATGACAACATATGCAATGTCATTGCTGGAATGATACTATTCAAATCAGCCCACGCTGATGAACAAATGACTAATTAGAGTAGAGAAGAGCCTTAGAGTAGTTTCAGTACAAAGTTTTGTGTCAAATCTGAAATTGGTTGAGTCAAATGCCTTCCAGCACCTGTGTCAGAGTGAGGAATGTATTTAGTAAGAGGGCAGGACGCATTTCTTTCTAATATTTAAATGTTTGTTTTATTAAGTAGCAGCTAGTGGTTTTTACCTATAGCTGCCTCCTCTGGTTGAGTCACACTAAAGTAATTTTTAGACAACAATTTCTTTGTTTTAAAATTTACTTAGTGTGAATTTGTGTGACTAAGCAAGACACACCGCTGAGCAAATGGCACGAGTGTGAGGCTAGCTTGTTAGTTACGGTAAAATAAGACAGAGCAGGGCCAGTGCTGGGAAGTGATGTATGTGGGTCACGTTTGAGGTTAGAGAATCGGGTTGGTGGATTTACATGACAGCTTTCATGCGTACGTGTGTATCTGAGAGTGTGTGTAAAGCAGAAAGTGACTCAGTAGATTTTTTATGTGCTAACTCAACCTGCTGCTGGTGACACAGGAAAAAAAATGAAAGAAGCTATATCTTATTCAAATATTTATTTGCATGTAACGGTACAAAATGATAAATAGAAAAATAGATAATGTGACATGATAAATAAAAAGTTATAGAATTAATTTGAAAGAGTTCTTTTCTTAGAAATTAAAAGTCACACACTTCTTGGCAAACTTCAACACACACATGCACACACAAAACCCTGTCCTTGGGACATAAAACAATCAATTTGTGTCTTTTAACAATAAAGACTAAAACAGCAGATACACAATCCTCATAGCTGGGAACTTAAAAAACCCAAATAGTACAGAAGTCAGGAACCGACTTTTCAGGTTATGTAGTCTCAATCTGTAAAGTTTCAATGAGTTTTTTTTGAGGGACGAATGCTACTGTGAAGCTCAGATGCCAAGTACTTTTCTATGAAGTTAAACAGCTGGTCCAGTTCACCCATGGCTTTAAATAGTCCTTTGCTTTGCATCTGCACAAAAAATTGATCAGAAATATTAGTCTCACAGTTATTACAAATCAATCTTTTATCATTATTACAGTATTCAAATGAATCATTTTCACACTTACTTGAACGTAGGATGAATTTAAAGTTTGAATGTTGAACTCATCCTTGCAAGAAAACACGTGCTTCTGTAAAAAATAAAGAGACGTTACTCAAGAATAACTCCTTCCAAAATAGTTTTTTCAATTACTCGGACTTGGTGGGAACTGATATTGAAGTTTTAATAAAAGCAACAATTCAAGAATAGCATCAAGAGAAAAACCCTGGGTTGTAAAAATAATTTTATTTCTTTTTTGCCAAGAATAGTGGTGCAGTTGTGCAATAATAGATTACCAGAAATCACTGATCTTTTTAACCATTCCCAAAGAATGGGAAGTTAGAAAGAAAACTACAATTTATGTAAGTATTAACCACTAAATTGCCTTTTTCAACAGTATGAAGTTCAAAGTCTCAGCATTGAATGTTATTATTTTATCACCCTAAATACTCCTAGTTTTCTAAACTATAAACTGTTTGTTTCTAGCCCGCTAAATCTGCACAGGGGAAAGTAAAGAAATATGGTTCTTATTCATATATGTATCTTTCTGTAGGAGGAACAAGTGTCAGCTACTCACACATTTGGTGACTTCGGTTTTGAGATCGTCAAAAATCTGTTTGATGGACTCCACATGAGGCTTCAGATCTCTGCTGTCTTCTTCTACCTGCGAAACTGCCGTTGGCAACACCGTCCTCAGGTAGAAATCCAGAATGTTGTTCATAGCCTGGCAGGCAAATGGACTCTGAGGAGCAAAAGCAAGACTTCTCATTTCATGCCTTTGAACTCATCTGTGTGTTGCAACCCTATTTCCTGGTTACAACACTCATCTGACAGCCTCTTAAATTTCTACTTTTTGTAAAAATCAGGTCAAACTTATAAATAAAATTCTACCTTAAAAGAGTTTTCCACACTTTCACCAAGCAGAGCGGAATCCAGGTCATTATTTGCCTCCTGATTAAAAAAAGAATAAATGTACCTGTAAGTGGATGAGTGCATTTACAGCATCACAAGCTGATCTTGAGATGCCTTTACTTACATAGTAGTTTTTAATGTGAGAAAAGTCCTTTCTGAGCTGCCTGAGTCTGACAGGGAAGCTCTCCACGAAGCGGCAGCATTCGGAGATGCACAAAGGATTTCCAAAGGAGATCCTGAGTAAGTGCAGGAGAACCAGAACAGGCAGAAGGAAAAACTGAGGAGTCATGCTGCAGAGAAGATAAAAAAGATGGTCTTCAGAAAATGCTGGTGATAGTCTCTGATTTGTAACAGAGAGTTTGTCTTCTTTTGGTTTTGCTGGAAAGCTGAAAATCTGATAATTCTGTTCCTACAATAGTTCTAATTTATAGACCAAAAGGGGAGGAGGGAGAGGGATTCTGTCATTTAACTTACTGGAAGGGAAATGGTTAAACATGCTTCGCACATGCAGGGGAATTTTTTCAGAAAAAAAGGGCTGTTCCACTCTTTAAGTCTATTCTGCTGAAGAACTGAGAAGTTCAAGGAAAACTGGGGCTAATCTGCAAGTTTGTAGAGGAAACTTTAATAGTGTATATTGAACACTGTTTAATTAAACATTAATCAGTTTTTAAAAATGACAAAATATCACTTTATGATGTTTTGAGAAGTTGCAAAAAGACCTTTGTATATTTATGCAGATGTGTATATTCAGAGACTTTTAAAAATTAATTCAGACCCAAAATTGTATTTGAACAAATGTAATATTTTCATGCCTCGGAATAACATTATTATTCTGCATCATCACAAAAAAATTTATACAAGCTCAATGAAAATAGTATAAAAATGTGGTTTGATGACGCAGTGGATTCTCTGGTTGTCAGAAATACGTAGCAAAACTATGACAGGGTTTTTGTGTAGAGTTTGGTACTTGAGTCATAATTTTTTTTTCCAAGTCTCTTCAATGAAATAATAATAATAAAAAAAAAATCTTAAAGTTTTGCACATGAGGGCCTGGGTTTTTTAAATAAATGGGCGGTGGGGGGTATTTTCCCCCTTACTAGTTTGTGGAATACCCATTCAACCGCAGCTTATCACATTTGCCTTGTGTCTTGTCTTAGGCAACCCTGGTGTTTTGAGATTCACAGGGAATTACTTTACCACTTATTTATCTCCATGTGATGAAGACTTGTTAAAATTCTTAACTCCAAGGTGATTTTGAAGGGCTCAGTTAATTTTTTTGATTAAACTTTATTTTTGTTATTTTTTAAAATATATTTACGTAGTTGTTTTCTTCGGGGATGTACAATAAACACATTAAGATGTAGGATGTAAAACCACACTGCATGTCACTATGAAGAAAAGTTACACCAGCACTAAAACTCTATGAGAGTCTGAACGTTTAATAAAAATATCATATGATATGAAAGGATTTTCTCAGTCATAGACTCTGAAAAATATCAGCTGATTTATATTTATTTAACTTTTTACTTCTTTTTTGCTAGCGTGGCACAGTGATTAGCAAAGTGGCCTCACAGCAAAAGGTCAGGGTTAGATTCCCGGGTGGGACTTATTTTTAGGCCAAAAGAGTGGAGGGCCTTTTTGTGTGGAGTTTGCATGTTCTCCATGTATATATATGGGTTTTGTTCAGGGTATTCCAGTTTCCTCTCACCCTCCAGAAACATACATGTTAGGTTGATTGTCCACTATGAAATTCTCCGGAGGATTGAGTGTGCATGTTGATGGTTATGTACTGAATGTGGCCCGGGGTGTACCCTGACTGTCACCTTTAATCAGCTGGGATAGGCTCCGGCACCCTCCACGATCCATTAGGAATAAGAGGTTCAGAAGACAAAACTTAATTGCTTTTATTTCCATTTCTTAACTTCCAATAGTCCCCTGTATGTGAATAGTTTGCTGTGCATGTCATAAAATGACCAGTGTGTTAAAATCTAGATGTTTTGAAAGAACACTACAGACGTAGTATTTGCCTTGGGGATGCTGATAGTGAAGTACAGGGAAGGTCAGAGGGAGCTGCACTGTGTCTTTGTAAATCTAGAGAAAGCGCAAGACAGGGTATCCAGAGAAGAACTATGGTATTGTATGAGGAAGTCTGGTGTGACAGAGAAGTATGTTGGAGTGGTGAAGGACATGTATGAGGACTGTAAGACAGTGGTGAGGTGTGCTGTAGGTGAGACAGAGGAGTTCAGTGTGGGGGTGGGACTGCACCAAGGATCTGCTCTGAGCCCTTTGCTGTTTGCTATGGTGATGGACAGGCTGATAGACGAGGTTAGACAGGAATCCCCATGGACAATAATGTTTGCAGATGACATTGTGATCTGTAGTGAGAGGAGGGAAGAGGTGGAGGAAAAGCTGGAGAGGTGGAGGTTCGGACTAGAAAGAAGAGGAATAAAGATTTGTCAGAGTAAGACGTGTGTGAATGCGAGGGATCCAAATGGAAAAGTAAGGTTACAGGAAGAAGCGATAAAGAAGGTGGAAGATTTTAGGTATTTAGGCTCAACGGGCCAGAGCAATGGAGAGTGTGGAAAAGAGGTGAAGAAGCGTGTTCAGGCAGGCTGGAACAGATGCAGAAAAGTATCAGGTGTGATGTGTGATAGAAGAGTTTCTGCTAAAATGAAAGGGAAAGTGTACAAAACCGGGGTGAGACCGACCATGCTGTTTGGTCTAGAGACAGTGGCACTGAGGAAAAGACAGGAAACAGAGATGGAGGTATTAGAGATGAAGATGCTGAGGATCTCTCTGGCAGTTACCAGGATGGACAGGATTAGAAATAAGTATTTCAGAGGAACAGCTCATGTTAGAGGTTTTGGAGATAAAGTCCGGGAGGCCAGACATGTGCAGATGATAGAGAGAGAGAGCGAGTACATCAGCAGAAGGATGCTGGGTTTGGAACCATCAGGCAGGAGGCCTATAGGAAGACCAAAGAGGAGATTCATGGATACAGTGAGGGAGGACATGAAGATAGTTGGCATGAGTGAAGAGGATGCAGGAGACAGAATTAGATGGAAGAAACTGACTTGCTGTGGCCCCCCCTGAAGGGAAATGCCGAAAGGAGAAGAAGTTGAAATCTAAATGTTTCATTTCATCTTCTTAACCGCTGGGCACAAAATAAAGCAAATCGAGGGGTTTGCTTTTCGGCTCAGTTTATTCTTTGCCACGCCGAGTCGATGCAGCGTCCTGGTTATTGCTGACGCAGCACAAGACCCATGCACTCTGGGTCTTGTGTATCTCTGGGTCTCGTACACAAGACCCAGAGATACTTAATCTCATCCATTTGGGGCAGAACCCTGTCCCTGACCTGCAGGGGGCATTCCACCCTTTGAACTACGTTCCTATCCTCACCTATGGTCACCAGCTGTGGGTGGTGACCGAAAGAATGAGATCGCGGATACAAGCGGCCCCAACTAAGGTTCCTCCGCAGGGCGGGCATCTGGTCCGGATGCCTCCTGAGCGCCTCGCTGTTGAAGTGTTTCAGGCACATCCCACCGGGAGGAGACCAAGAGGCAGACCCCGGACCCGCTGGAGAGACTATGTCTCACATCTGACCGGGGAACGACTCGGGATCCTTCCGGGTGAGCTGGAGGATGCAGCTGGGGTGAGAGAAACCCGAGTTTCCCGTCTTAGGCTGTTGCCCCCGCAACCTGGCCCTGGAAGACGACGGAACAGAATTTTTTTTATTTTATGTGAGATTCAGACATTTCAAATATTTTACGAAATTACACCTAAACACAAAAATGAGAATAATGCATTACTCATCAGAAACATTTTTTTTTGAGAAACAGAAGAAATTACTCATCAAGGAGTTGACAATTGACAAATGCGTCAGAAACTTAAGTCACAAAATCCTTTCTAAAAAATTTTTTTCTGTTGTTCTTTGTCATCTTTAATCAGTTCTTTTGGTCAACTTTTTTTCAGAATTCAGTATTTCTATGCCTTGAAAGTGCTGTCATTATTTCATTTTTGCTTAAAAAATTCATCAAGGGGTTCACAGAAGATATTATCTTTGGCTTATTTTTTACTTTCCATCCTTTTTACTATGGCTTTTCTCTTTCAAATAAAATTATCTGAAATATTTAATTTACTTCTTTGTTTCAATAAAGACTTGACACAAATAATTAATTGGCTAGTTTTTGTGACAGCTCTTTTTAAAGGAAACCATAAAATCACATAGGTATAAATTAATCAAACATTAATTAATATCAAGGTGTACATGGGTAACAATGAAAAGGAAGAACATTATGAGAGGACATAAAGCATCCTGTAAAACTAAACTCCGGGATAACTAAATCTGTTGGCTTTGACCAGGTTGACTTTGTTTTGATAATAGTAATAATTATCGTTACAGAACAAATAGTGCCCCACGTTTAAGTTATCATTTTTTGCATAATTATTTCCGGCTGTCTTGGGAATGCCCAGGAATCCCCCAGTTTCACAAGAAGAAATGGTTGAGCAAAGATGTTTTTGACCTTGAATATAACCCCAGAAAAGCAGAAGACTTTGATTAATGAATATTTCTACCCTTCACCTATATATACTTGCACAGAAATTCTATTGGTCTTTGCTCTCTTTACTATTTTGCAAATAATAACCTGGGGAAACTTGGGTATATTAGTCTAACTATTGAAAAATGATTTAAAATAGCTGAGTCAGCAGTGAATGGTTAATGGGAAACTCCTCGTCGACTAGTTCTGATAGTACTTGTTAATGCATGACTGGTCATTCTGTGGCATTGGTTAGCGATTGGGTTTAGTGAAATGTTTTGGTTTTTGGTTAAAGAAAAACCACTTTGAGGCACTTTTTTACTTCACGTGTCACACAAAGTGACAATCTGGTTTTAGCTCTGGATTTTGATTCATTTTTGTTGCGGTGCTCTTTAGTCAACCTACCACAGAATTGATAAGTCACTGAACAATTTGTTTCAGACTGATTTGCTGGAAATGTACTAGTCTATCTGTAAAACCAATTGTCTACTCATTTGTGACAATGTTCTTCCTTCAAAAAGAAAAATAGAAAGAGAGAAGGAAGTGGTTTTATTGCAACAAAGTAAGCATAAAACAAAAAAGATACTTGACTCACTCGTAAATGAGATTCTCTAAATAAAATCTGTCTTTTGAAAACTCCATGATAAATTGATAAGATCTTTAGCGACCACTTCCTGTAAATTACTGTTACAGTTCTGAATCATGGATGCTGAAGCAGGGCTGGAGTGCATCTCTTTGGTTTTAACCCCTCACCCCAAAATGGTTTCAGTGCTCAGAATTTGTCGTCAGCAGGTTTTTTGGCACATTACCTGAAACTAGACTGATGATATCATATCCAGTTGATCCGGCCCTCATTGTAAGGTTTGATTCATAGTGAAACACCATATTACATTCAGGTAACACAACGGCTAGAGATAAATGAAAAATTCAAAACCAAAATCTGTTTGCATGCAATGAGTTCATTGTTAATTCTTATGATCTGGTTTACGTTTCCCCATGTGTGGGTGGCACACACTCTGCATTTGAGCTAACTTTTTTTATGCTTGCTCAATGCATACTCTATGTAACTTAGAGGAAATTTAAGCGACTTTACAAACATAGTCACCACATTCCTCTTTCACTTTCACTCCAGCTGTCCATTCTACTGCTTGCATGTTCTTTGTGCAGCATTCAGTTCTCAAACAGTTTGTTTATTGATCTGTGTCTAAACTGTGAGAGTGGGTGATTGTGTAAACCTGTTTTTCTAAAATGTTCATTAAAACTTGATGGGAAAACAGAGTGGCATGGATGTTCTGTTGCACATACTGTAGATGCCCGCAATGATACATGAACCAACATGCTTTGTGATAGTTGAAGGAAATTATGATAGATCAGTGTAAGTTCTAAGGTGGGCGCTGTTTTCTCTCTCCACTATATTTCATTTCATCTTCTAAACTGCTTATCCCTGATGGCGTCGCGGGAGTGCTGTAGCCTATCTTGGCTGATTCAAGGCGGCAGGCTGGGTACATGCCGGACAGGTTGCCAGTCTGTCATGGGGCCACACACATACACAACCATACACACACACCCGTGCCTACGTGCAATTTCGTTGCAGCCAATCAACCTAACACATGTTTTTGGAGAGTGGGAGAAAACCTGAGTAAACCCATGCATACACGAGGAGAACATGCAAACTCCACACGAAAAGGTCAGTGTTTCAACTCTCATCCCCACCCCAACCTTCTTGCTGTGAGGCTACTGTGCCATATCCACTGTGCCACTGCGTAGCCGGGCCACTAAATTTATTTTTTTTTAATAAAATTCTCTTTCTATGTACTAATATTGTAACATTTTCTATTAAGTAGCTCAGGAATTTTTATTTGTTGAAAGCTTTAAAATAGCATGCTAATTAGACATTTTTAGCAGTGGAAGATCGAAAATTTCTTACCAGAAACTTAGATATTTTTTTGGTTGAGCAAGCTGCTATTTAAAGAACATGAAACTCTAAAATTTTCTCTGTGCGTAAGATTAATTTGTCTTCTGTGTGACCAACGTTTTAAGCGTACGCTTGTCATACGTATTTTCCTTTCTGGTTTGGTGTGTAACTGATCATCTGGTTTGATAGATCTACTTTAGTCTCCATGACAGTTTCTGCAGCAATGGTGATTGCGTAAGCACATGTTTATGCATTCTATTCGTACAAGCGCCTGCGATGGTGTTAACCACACTTTAGATTGCAGCAGCTCTTTTTCCCAGGGTTTCAAACGTAGGAATGCTGAATCAGTGAAACTAGAAATTATGAGTCTTTCTTCGTAATTAGATTGCACCTTGCACACATTTTTTAAACAATGTAATAGATAAATATTGGACCCTCCTATATGGGTCCAGATAAGGGTTACAGT
This sequence comes from Neostethus bicornis, assembly GCA_902685375.1. Classification (NCBI taxonomy): domain Eukaryota; kingdom Metazoa; phylum Chordata; class Actinopteri; order Atheriniformes; family Phallostethidae; genus Neostethus; species Neostethus bicornis. The sequence continues at coordinate 12,287,716 of LR738557.1, read as the reverse complement.
TAGAAAAATCTAGCTGTAAATCAAAACAGTCTAACAAAAGGCTAGTCTAAAGAGCAATAGAGTGCTAAAGAGTTTTAGTGTTACATTGAATGAAATATTAATGGGGTACACCATCAGCAGGTCACCAAATTACTGATAGATATGTTGTGTTGTACACAAGGTCTACATTTTTATTGTTGATGAGAAGTGGTTTCCTTTCATTACCACACAACTGAAAAAGTTTCTGTTTATCAGATACTATAATTAAAGCCGTTATTACTTATGACTCCTGTGCCTCCACATGGTAATGTTGTGACAGTGTTAGTATCATCTCAAGTAGGCATAGTTTCTGTCAGGTGATTGTGTGAAAATTGTCTACAAATCTCAAACTTCCTGGGTTTTCAAATTGGCTTTGAAAAAATTAATTTGTGCCAATCTTTCTACTGCAAGAATCAAGTATGTAAAAGTAACCTGTTGGTTATAGTTAGCATGGCTTGGAATAATTATGAGAAAGGCTTCACTTTGCTGAGAACATTGGGAATATTGTCAACTTTGGAGCGTGACATAATGGAGAGCTGGCCTGTACTACCAATCCAGGAACCTTCATGGTTTCATAGAATCCTGTCACAGATTACATTCAACCCTCTGCAGCAGCTTTCATCTAAAAGTGTTTCATTCTTAATTATTTATTTATTTAGAATAGAAAAATTTGAAGGGTCATTTGAAGTCCATTTACTAATTTTTAAACACTGCTTTATCCAGTGGGGTTGTTGTAGGTGTTGTTAGGCGTTCTAAACAGATTTAGCTACTTGCAGCGTTGACATTAGATAAATGCTTGGTTTTTCTCTACTCATCTGCTTTACAGTCTCTATGTGTGGATTTCCTTTCCATTTCCTCTGAAGATACTGTATCATTTCTGTATTTTAATACCCTTTGAATGTGGCAAAGCTCTACATTTTTTCTAAGCATTGAAATACCAAAAAAACAGTAAGTTTTTTATGATCAAAAAGGAAGTGCTTAATTTTTAAAATACCGGTAAAATAAAACATGTAACAACCATGTTTTTGGTTTCAAACTAAACCACTTAAAATACTAAATGTTAGTCATCCAAAAAAGATCTCAAAATATTAGAAAAATGTTAACTGCTTGACTTAGAATAAGCCTCAAACATTTGTTTTTCAGACCTTTGACTTTTAGAATGGGGATAGAAATTTCTACTGTCCATTTTCTACTATCTATCCCAAGACACTGAGTGAAGACTGTTTCATCGTAAAGAGGTCTCCTGAAGAAAATGGAAAATTTGATCATAAAGGTCAGCAATACAGCTCAGGAAAGGTGGTGCCGCTTAATGATCTCAAACAAAATGCGTCCACACCCTCACACCAAACCATGTATACTAAGTAATGGATTGATGCTTCATTCTGACATCTACTTGAATGATGAAGCCTAAACACCCAGGCTTTCTTACACATTTAATCTCATAGATCAGTTGCATTTGTGGGAAGAGTGTAGTATTTTAGCACTTACTGTATTTTCACAACCACAAGGCGCACCATACTAAATGTCGCAGTCTTAGTTATGTGTACCATTGCTGTATTTAACGCATACATAAGGCACAACTGATTATAGAGCGTGAGTTTTATATAGTACAATCCACACCCACACTTCTCCTTTAACATTCCCATGGTGTCCTGTACTACTTCCGCCTCACAACGACACACACACAGGGCACACTGCACTATAGGGCCTGCCACACATTTTGAAGAAAATCTGAGACCTTTATGTGCGCTTTATAGTCGTGAAAGTTGCTGTCACAGGTGTCAAAGTCCGGTCCTCAAGAGCCGGTGTCCTGAAGGTTTTCTAAGTGTTCTTGCATACACACCTAATCAAGGTTAATGAGTCATTATGCCACATTTTATTGGTTGTTGATTTCACATTATGTGCATCAGCTGTGTTGAAGCAGGAACACAATGAAAACCTTCAGGACACTGCCCCTCTAGGACCGGAGTTTAAAACTGTTGTAGCTGAGAAATGTCCTTTAATATAATGTAATCAGAAGGGATTACTTCAGTTACTTGTTTTCCGCCAGTAATCTCCAAACAATCTGTCCTGGATATCAAAACTTATCTTGGTTCTTTAGCAGGCAAGAGGTGTAGGACATCGTAGAGAGGTCCCCAGTCTGTCAGAGAGCCCTGCACACATACGCGCGCGTCAAGTCATTTCACTTTAACCAATCAGTCTAGAGTGAATGTTTTTGAAGGATGGGTGGAAGTTGGACGACCTGAGAGAGCCTATACATAAGTGAGGAGAACATGCGAGATTCACCTGCGAACGTCAATGTCCCCAGCCTGAATACTTCTCAAACCAGCATTCTTGTAGCTGTGTGGTTGCAGTGCTAATTACGTTCTCTAAAAACAACAAGGCTATTTGGTCCAGACAACTGTTATTCATCACTAGTTTCTATTTCCTTATCAGCTGTGGGCAAATATCCTGAATGACCAACATGCCTGGCTGATTGTCACATGTGAAACCATGTAAATCCCTACTCATATGCCGCTGTTGATGATCAATTTATAAACAAGTCATCGTGATTGTGTGCGCCTGATCAAAAGCACACTGTTTTGCCTTCATGTGATATACTGAAGTAAAACAGCAAGTGAAAAAGAAATTAACTTAAAAAAATGACCGCTGACTATACGTTAAGTCAAATCCAGTTGTTGTTTTTTTTTTTATTTGCTAAAATTTTTTTTAGTTGTCAATAAACCACAGAACTACGTATTTACATGACCTTGATTTGTACTTGAATGAAAATTACCATACTGGTTTTTTTTTAAGTGAATACTACATACTGACAACCGTAATGATACTGAAGCGTCTTCTATTTTGAAACAATCTAATTTTGGACTGTTTAGCAAAGTACAATTTTTAGAATTCATACATCATGCTTACATCATTTTTGGATAAGTCATTCTTTCCTTGCTGATGCATGGATGAGAACCTTTCAGAGGCTTGGGAAGGTAACGGATTTCTACCACAAATACATTTTTTCTTGCTGACAATGAAGTTCATATTTAGTCTCATCTGACTCATTATCTTTTTCTCTGCACATGATAAATGAATTGGACATTTTTCTTAATTAATGAGTAATCTTGCATGGAGAAATCCTCCATGCAGGAAGTTTTGATGTCAATTTTTTTTGATGAAGAAAAAAAAATCACACTCCTCATCCTGCCTGGGAAGGTCTATTCGGGGGTACTGGAGAGGAGGGTCCGTTGGATTGTTGAGTCTCGGATTGAAGAGGAGCAGTGTGGTTTCCGTCCCGGACGTGGAACTACGGACCAGCTCTATACCCTCTTCAGGATCCTGGAAAGGTCATGGGAGTTTGTTCAACCAGTCTACATATGTTTTGTGGATCTGGAGAAGGCATTCGATCGTGTCCCTAGGGGAGTCGTGTGGCGGGTGCTCCGGGAGTACAGAGTCTCGAAGCTCTTGGTACGTGCTGTCCGGTCTCTGTACGACTGGAGCCAGAGCTTGGTCCGTGTAGCCGGCAGTATGTCGATTCCATTTCTAGTGAGAGTTGGACTCCGCCAAGACTGCCCTTTGTCACCGATTCTGTTCATCAACTTTATGGACAGAATATCTAGGAGCAGCCGAGGCGTTGGAGGGATCCGGTTTGGTGACCTTAGGATCGGATCTCTGCTTTTTGCGGATGATGTGGTCCTGTTGGCTTCATCGGACTGTCTCCAGCTCTCACTGGATTGATTTGCTGCCGAGTGTGAAGCGGCCGGGATGGGAATTAGCGCCTCCAAATCCGAGACCATGGTCCTTGCCCGGAAAAGGGTGGAATGCCCCTTGAAGGGTCAGGGACAGGGTCCTGCCCCAAGTGGAGGAGTTTAAGTATCTTGGGGTCTTGTTTACGAGTGGGGGAAGGATTGAGCGGGAGATCGACAGGCAGATCGGTGCAGCATAAACAATAACTAGGATGCTGCATTGGTCCGTCGTGGTAAAGAGAGAGCTGAGTCGAAAAGCAAAGCTCTCGATTTACAAGTCGATCTATGTTTCCACTCTCACCTATGGTCACCAGCTGTGGGTGGTGACCGAAAGAATGAGATCGCAGGTACAAACGGCCGAAATGAGCTTCCTCCGCAGGGTGGCTGGGCTCTCTCTCAGAGATTGGGTGAGGAGTTCTGCCATCCGGGAGGAGCTTGGTGTCGAGCCGCTCCTCCTCCAAGTCGAGAGGAGCCAGATGGGGTGGTTCGGGTATCTGGTCAGGATGCCCCCCGAGCGCCTCGCGGGCGAGGTGTTTTGGGCACGTCCCACCGGGCGGAGACCTAGGGCAGACCCCGGACCCGCTGGAGAGACTAAGTGTCACAGCTGGCCGGGGAATGACGGGATCCCTCCGGGTGAGCTGGAGGATGTAGCCGGGGTGAGAGAGGCCTGGGCTGCCCGTTTGAGGCTGTTGCCCCCGGGACCCGGAAGCGGAAGATGACGGAATGGAACGGAAAAAAAAAAAGAGATTTGCGGTGTTTGTATCCCTTCACTAAAATATTCAAGAGCCAGCCCCAAACTGTGGTAATTGAAACTTTTCGCAGTCGACAGAAAATTGTTGTTGACTACAAAAGTACTTAAATAGTACTTAAACAGATTAAAAAGAGATAAAGAGATTTTTTAAGGGAACACACATCTTTTTCATCTTTTGAACTACTTAGCCCTAATGGTGTCATGAGGGGGCGCCGGAGCCTATCCCAGCTGATTCAAGGCGATAAGCAAGGTACAACCCAAACAGGTCACCAGTCTGTTGCAGGGCAACAAACACTCACAGGGGCAATTTTTTGTAGTGTCCAAATAACCCAACACACATTTTTAATGAGTGGGAGCAGATGGGAGTCCACACATACACAGAGAGAACATGCAAACTCCACACAGAAAAAACAGTGTTTCAAGCCTTGCCCCCACTCCTGGACTTGAACCCCGACCTTTTTGACACTATTAACCATTGCACCATTGTGCTGCCTTTGGAACTCACATCTGGAACAAGAAACAAGTATGTGGGCTGTTTAATATTATCCTGCTGAATTGTGTGTACTTTTGATGTATGTTTGTCAGTAACCAACATAGTTTGGAAATTAAAGTGCAGCTCATGCAAATATTCATTGTCACAAATGTTTAAAAGTCCTCTAAACTTTTATTCGGTAATCATTTCTGTATGTGACACAAATTTTAATCTAAAATAGATTTACAGAAATCAAAACCAATCCTTAGTTTGTGCTTGAAATGATAAGAGTCAATATCATTTCCTGTTAATCAGCCGGTCCTCTGCTGCCATCAGCTGGAGTAATGGTTAGTGGGTTTATGACTGAAACTAAACATCATTTCAGATCAGTCTGTAGAAACTGGCAACTGTTAGTATCCAGGGCTGTTTAAAAATTATTCTTGGCAAATACTGACTTCATTTATGTTAATCAGATTTTTTTGTCTCGACTGGAAATGACAGACTTCTAAAATATAAAAAAATCTTATACAGGTGTCAAAAGAAGTCTCAATTTTTATTTGCATTTGAATAGGGGGACACACTTCTAAAAAAGTAACTTTAAGTAAATTAATAAAGTAAAGTAATAAAGTAAAGTTAAAGTATCTTCAATTCAGTTCTGCTGCTTTATAAAATCCTTTTTAATGATTAGAGAAAAACTTTGAGCATTTGTATTTTATTATTTGCATAAATCATAATAAACAGCACTTTACCTTAACTCTTTTTTTATTTAAACTATTTTAAAATGTTCATTTATTAGCCTGATGTTGCTATGAGTTTATAAAATGCTCATTTATATGGTTGATGCTTTAAAAGTTAATTCCGGTACACAGCTCAACAGTAGCTGCACAATTTCTTTATAAGCCTCTACAAAATAGAACAATGTATGGTATCTATTTTGCCCAGGGAAAAAAAAAACAACAACAAAAAAAAAACATGTTATAATCTCACACTATTTAAACTAACTATTTAACTATAACTAACTATTTAACTATAACTATTTAACTATAACTATTTAAACAATTATGATGTGTTATGATTATGTTATGTGTTACGAATATGTGTTATGATTATGTTATATGTTATGACGTATTATGATTATGTTATGATGTATTATGATATTATTATGTTATGTGTTATAACAATTATGATGACTTAGTATTTACTTATGTCTTTTTGCTTTTATTATGACATAAAAAAAAAAAAAAAAAAAAGGGTCGGCGTAATAAGCGTTTGCTTCAGCCGTTACCTTTTCGGTCCTTTGCTGGAATATGGTTGTTTTCTTTATTTCATTGATATGAGGTTGCACTGTGACCGAAATAAATAAATAAATAAATAAATAAAAAACAAAACAAAACTGTTATTCGAACTCACATAAAACCCACGGTGCATACTAATAATAATCCATCTTCATAGACTCAGTGGCAGATGCAGTTATTAGAAAAAGTTACAAGTTTTGTTACACCTCCAAAAATATATGGAGATCTTGTTTTGTTGAATTGGACTGAAACACAAAAAGTAACAAAGAAGATGGAAAATAAATTTTGAAAAAGCCATCTGTCTAATGTGTTATTGTAGACCAGGGGTGTCAAACTCCAGTCCTGAAGGTTTTCCATATGTTCTTGCATCTACACACCTGATCCAGGTTATGGAGTCGTAGTACCAAATTTGATTGTATTGAACCAGGAACATGTGGAAAACCTTCAGGACACCGGCCCTCAGGACTGGCGTTGGACCCTCCTCGTCCAATATTTTCACTCCCCTATTTTCTCTAGACCTCTCTTGATTGTTTCTCCGCCGATGTTTTCTTCTTTCAGCTTTAGACAGTTGCCCAGCAAGCAAGCATTGGGAAAATTTGACACAGATCTGACCTGGCTAAAAAATAAATCTAACATTCTAACCTGCTGCAGACATGTTGACTTTAAGGCTAGTTTACACTTGTATTTCCTCCATATATCAGACTGAAAACTTGCACAAGATGTCGACAATGTCTACACACATTAATACTACAATGTGTGGTTTTAGAGTGAAAAAGTTTTCTCTGACGGAAAATTGGAAACTCACGTCTTAGCTCAGCTGGAAAACACTGCTTCATTGTTTCTTTGTTTATGTTTCTGGTTGAGTTGGTCTGTTTTTATGATTTTTCACACAGTCTGTGATGCAAGATGACTTTTGAGGTTGGATTCTTTAAAAAAAAAGTATTTTGAATTGTTTGTATTTAAAAAATTTATTTTTTGCTGAGTACTAACTGCTCAGTAAGTTGGTACTTACTAACCGTAAGTACTAACTTATGGTTGTTAGTAAGTTAGTACATACTAACTTATGGTTAAGTTAATAACTATAACTTACTAACGATAAGAGAAACATAGACTCATTATAGTTTGGGAGCACAATGAGCACACTTAGTCCCTAAGTGGTGGTTTGGAGACTCATGAGCAAAGGACACCTCGAATCAGAATAATTATTAATAGGAAACTTTTGGCCACACCCACATATTTGTTGACAATAACAGCATTGTTCTTCAAAGTGTGAAAAATTCCATAAATTGAAATTTTGCTTTGTTGAGAATGTTTGGATTTTCACAGTATGCTTTGGGTCATTGTCTTGTAAAAAAGTGAAACTTCAGCTCAATTTGAAGTCCTGAGCATTCTGAAAGACGTCATGTTGTCTCGATACTCAATCACATCCATCTTTCCTTCATTTGCAACAAGTTGTCCTGTCCCTGTAGATGAAAAACAGAGCCCATTACACGATCCGCCACTATGATATTTTATAGTTGTGATGGTCTCAGACAGTGAGTGGTTTTCTGCACACATACAGTTTAGAATTAATACGACAAAAGTTTGTTGTCATTAGACTGAAGAATCTTAATTCTCATAGTCTGGAGATCCTTTGGGTGTTTATTTTTTTATACAAACACCAATTATAGTGCTTTCATTGTGGACAAGTGTCAACAGAGTCTTTCACTTGGTAGAAGGCTGCATTAATATTTGTCTTTGCAGAACTTCCTCCCATCTCTGAACTTCATTCCTGGAGCTCAGCTAGAGGGTTCTTCTTCCCACCTCTCTCTCTCATCAAAGTTCTTCTCCTCCAGTTGCTCAGTTTGGCAGTACAACCAGGTTTAAGAAGACATTCCTGTCTTTGTCTATGTCATAATCATGGAGACAACTGTGCTTCCTGAAAAACTTGAGTGCTGATTATTGTTTTCTGTTTCTTTGGCCAGATTAGTGCATTGTCCCAGTGTTGTCTCTGAGCCCAGGTCTCGGTTCTCATTTGGTCCGACATGCATTGTGAGTTAAAAATGTGTTATAGAAACAAATTTGTGTCCTTCTTTACAAAACCCAATCATGTTTAACAGGACTCCAAAGAAGTAGTTGAATCATCTCAAAGAGAAGCAGAAGAAATAGATAGTGGTTGAGTGCCACAACTCGAGCTCTGAACTCCTATGATCATGTGATATTTTAGATTTTTTTAAATCTATCTATATTAGCAAAAAAACTCTACATTTTCAATGTTCTTTATTGTTTGACATTGTACAATGAGATAAAAAAGTCCAATACATTTAAATAATATTAGAATGATAAAATCTCCATAATTAATTTGAAATCAATAGAAAACAAGAAAAAAGATCATTTGACCAGAAAAATACCTACACATTCCAGACCAACAAAAAGAGCCAACGCAGCCCAATCCACCACATGAGTGTACTATCATCATTCTTAAGAGCATTTAATGTTTATTCCTGTTAGATAAAAACTTTTACAAAATTTGTTATTCCTCATTTAATTAACCCGAACCTTCTCCTTGGAGGCAGTAGTTTAAAGAATGAGTGTCCAGGAAGTGAGGTGTCCTTCATACTTCTGGGAAGTGTGAAGCTCTTCCACAAGGAGGACAGGGCAACTAATCATCTTCTGTCCAGTTGTAATTATCCTCTGGAGAGCTTTTCTTTGAGCCTTTAAGATAGATCTGAGAATTTTTATTGAATTGAGTTTATGTAGTAATCAGTCTCTTATTACACTCCACAATATACATTAACAGACCTCACACCTGCAAAGTTGTAGCAGGAGACAGTGTAGCCAAACAGCACAGGTCGTGTGTAAGATGACCATAGCAGTGAGGAAGTCTAAGAAGATGAAGGGAGTGCAGAAGACTAAATGGTGGAAACTGAAAAAGGAAGAGTGCTGCTTGAACTTTATAACGGAGTTGAGACAGGCTCTTGGTGGGCAGGAGAAGCTTCCAGATGACTGGACAACTACAGCTAATGTGATCAGGGAGACAGGCAAGAGAGTACTTGGTGTGTCATCTGGAAGGAAGATAGATAAAGAGACTTGGTGGTGGAATGAGGAGGTGCAGGATTGTATCAAAAGAAAGAGGCTGGCTAAGAAGAAGTGGGACACTGAGAGGACTGAGGAGAGTAGGCAAGGGTACAGGGAGATACAGCATAAGGTTAAAGTAGAGGTGGCAAAGGCAAAACAAGCAGCCTTCGACGACTTGTATGCTACGCTGAACAGCAAGGAGGGAGAGATGGACCTATACAGGTTGGCAAGACAGAGAGACAAAGATGGGAAGGATGTGCAGCAAGTTAGGGTGATTAAAGACAGGAATGGATGTCTCTTGACAGATGCCAGTAACGTGATGGGAAGATGGAAAGAGTACTTTGAAGAGTTGATGAATGAAGAGAATGAAAGAGAACAAAGAGTAGAAAACGTTACCAAAGTGGACCGGAAAGTGGCTAGGATCAGTAAGGTAGAAATAAAGAGGGCACTGAAGAGGATGAAGAGTGGAAAGGCTCTCGGCCCTGACGGAATCCCTATAGAAGTATGGAAGTGTTTAGGTGAGGTGGCAGTAGAGTTTCTGACTGGGCTGTTTAACAGAATATTAGAAAGTGAGAAGATGCCTGATGAATGGAGAAGAAGTGTGCTAGTTCCTGTTTTTAAGAACAAGGGAGATGTACAGAGTTGTGGTAACTACAGAGGAATTAAACTGATCAGCCATACGATGAAGTTATGGGAAAAAGTTGTCGAAGCTAGGCTAAGGTCTGAAGTAAGAATTTGTGAGCAGCAGTATGGTTTTATGCCTAAAAAGAGCACTACAGATGCAGTATTTGCCTTGAGGATGCTGATAGAGAAGTACAGGGAAGGTCAGAGGGAGCTGCACTGTGTCTTTGTAGATCTTGAGAAAGCGTATGACAGGGTACCTAGAGAAGAACTATGGTATTGTATGAGGAAGTCTGGTGTGACAGAGAAGTATGTTAGAGCGGTTCAGGACATGTATGAGGGCTGTAAGACAGTGGTGAGGTGTGCTGTAGGTGAGACAGAGGAGTTCAGTGTGGGGGTGGGACTGCACCAAGGATCTGCTCTGAGCCCTTTGCTGTTTGCTATGGTGATGGATAGGCTGACAGACGAGGTCAGACAGGAATCTCCATGGACAATGATGTTTGCAGATGACATTGTGATCTGTAGTGAGAGGAGGGAAGAGGTGGAGGAAAAGCTGGAGAGGTGGAGGTTTGCACTAGAAAGAAGAGGAATGAAGATTAGTCAGAGTAAGACAGAGTACATGTGTGTGAATGAGAGGGATCCAAATGGAAAAGTGAGGTTACAGGGAGAAGAGATAAACAAGGTGGAAGATTTTAAGTACTTGGGATCAACAGTCCAGAGCAACGGAGAGTGTGGAAAAGAGGTAAAGAAGCGTGTTCAAGCAGGCTGGAACGGGTGGAGAAAAGTATCAGGTGTGATGTGTGACAGAAGAGTTTCAGCTAAAATGAAAGGAAAAGTGTACAAAACCGTGGTGAGACCCGCCATGCTGTTTGGTCTAGAGACAGTGCCACTGAGGAAAAGACAGGAAGCAGAGATGGAGGTAGCAGAGATGAAGATGCTGAGGATCTCTCTGGGAGTGACCAGGATGGACAGGATCAGAAATGAGTATATCAGAGGAACAGCACATGTTAGAGGTTTTGGAGATAAAGTCCGGGAGGCCAGACTGAGATGGTTTGGACATGTACAGAGGAGAGAGACCGAGTACATCGGCAGAAGGATGCTGGATTTGGAACCACCAGGAAAGAGGGCTAGAGGAAGACCAAAGAGGAGGTTCATGGATACAGTGAAGGAAGACATGAAGATAGTTGGCGTGACCGAAGAGGATGCAGCAGATAGGGTTAGATGGAAGAAACTGACTTGCTGTGGCGACCCCTGAAGGGAAATGCCGAAAGGAGAAGAAGAAGAGCACTTTCTTTTATCTCTTTTTTTATAATATTGTTCCACAATTGAGGTCCAACAAAAGACAGACACCTTTGTCATTTAAAGTTAATTAATGGCCAAATTAGTTTAATTAAATTTTAAATTCAATCATATTGGCAATTTAGTCCATTTTTGAGTGAATCTTGTAGTTCACTCTTAAATGGGTCATAATTCGCTTTATCCATTTAATTTGTTTGAAGAGTAATTTTAATTCCAAGGCAGTTAAGCCCATCCATAGCATTTAAACTGGTGTGTGAGTAACTCGGTGGGCTCTCTCTTCTTTGTTTAAAAAGAATATTGCAGATTTTGAGTAATTGAAATGTGTATGAGTAGCCTGACAGCTTTTTTATAAAAAAATTACTTCTAATTTTGTGGGAATACAAGTTGAGAGACTCAGTAAAACAGAATAACATTGTCTGCATATAGCAGATACTATATGTTCATTTTGCTCATTGTTATTCCTGAAAGGTTTGCTCTGTTTCGATTTGGCATATCGAGGGGCTCAATGGCCAAATTAAACAATACCAAAGACAAGGGACAACCCTATTAAGTGGATCGTTCATATTTGATCTTACTTGATAAATTATTATTTGTCATCATGAAAGCTGTGCGGCTTGTATACAATAACTGGATCCATTTTTTTCCCCTCCAAGTCCACATCTGCAATAAGGACTTCTTTGAGGTTTATTTTGTGTTGAGGAGCAGATTGTTCTTCCTGCGCCACCTTGTAACTACTTTACCTCCTCTCATCTGCCCCTGAGATGAGTCTCGCTCCTGTTGGGCCATCAGAAAATGTGACAATAGTATTGTCTTAGGAGAGGGAGAACTGTCAAAATGGTACGTGCTGATTGACGAGAGTTAAAATGAAGTTTTTTTAATGTAACAAACTGATGTAATGAAAGAAAACACTAACAATTTCAGGGGTCGGGATACTTTCCGTGCTGAGTAAGATTTTTTTTTTTTTTAATAAGTTTCAGCTTGTATAACATCATCCCATCAACCCTCTATTGGATTCATGTCCAGGAGCTTGTCTGGCAGGTCCCCAACCCTATATTGTTGGTTTATTGCAAGATGTTTCTTGCTTTCTATCTTGTGCCGACTCATTGTCTTCTTGAATCCTTTATTTTACGAGTATTTCGTCAGCATTTGACCAAATTGCTTCTTCAATTACTTTAAAGTAAACAAATTAATTATTTTGGCATGTGTCTACTTCCTCTGCCATTGTGAGAATGATATCCCCATGTCATGATGCTTACACCACCAGGTTTAATGGTCATCAAAATGAAATGTTGTTGGAATGGAGAGTTTAGAGATTGTTTGAACATCTGTCTGAAAGCTTGGGCCAAATGAGAAAAATGTTGCTGTCAATACTCCAAAAAAGGTTTCTCCACTTCACGTTTCACATGTCTATTTTCCAACAGTGAGCTTTTGCAAAACTGTTCTGAATGTTGTAATTATTCTCACATAAACACCTTCTGGCTCTCAATGTATTCACGGGCAACTTAAGACTGGATTTGATCGGTGACTCTTGTTCCATCCGTTCTCATGGTGGGCTAACATTTTTTCCCTCAGCCCACTGGTTTGGCTTTCTGTTTTAACACAGACACAATCTATCATTTTGAAAAATAGTTATCCTGCTGCACAAAATTTGTTACAACCCAGTTTTTTAAGAAACTAAATGTGCACAAAAACATGGAAGCTTACACATCTGGAAATAAATAGCTGTTTTTTCATTGATGCCCTCAGTTAGGCAAAGTACCGATGCTTATTGAAGAGAAACTCAAAGGTATGATTTGGACCTTTTTTATTACATGCCAATAATACATTTTCAAAACAACATGCAAATCGTGAACTCTTTTGTTTGCACACACATAAAAATACACACACATGCATACAACACAATATCACATTTGTATACCTCATGAAGACACATCATCCAGCAATTTTCTTATAAAATACATTCTTTTAAAAGTTGGTTGGTGTTTTGATATCAAACATAGCTTTAAGTTAATTTTAAGTATAAAAATAGAAATGCTTATTGCCATTGAAGAGAAATGAAAAGTTTGTTTTCTCCATCTGCACAGCAGGACAACAGTATTGAATAAAGTCTTTCATCAAAGCCCTTCCAGCCAACCCAGGACTGTGTCCAGTTCTCCCACTGCTTTCTGGGCTGCATCCTTTGCTGGTAGCTGAAGAAAAGAACAAAATCACTTAAGTTAAAGAACAACAATGAGAGAAAAATGTGTAAATCTTCTTTGCCATTCATTCGATTTTTAGAATGAGATGTCATGGTGTATACTATGTGTATACTATGGTGTACACATAGTACATGACATCTACATGACATCTATGACTAAATACTAATTATAAAAATACTTCTGAGTTTAAAGTGAGATACAATTACATCATAAGTTAAAAAAGGGTTATAATTTACCTTGTTGAACTCAGCATGGATTGAGTCAATGGTTCTCTGTGTTTCTTCTGCACAGAGGCAGTGCTGCATGAAAAAGAATGCAGCTGTTAATTCACATGTAAACCATTCTTTCAAAGAACAAAAACCTGAATGAATTTGTGTTTTGAACATACACAGTTGTGCATTTCCCTCCTGATGCTGACGAAAGCATTTGCTAGGGCGCTGGAGCAGCGTTGGAGAAGTGCCTGAGGGGAGGAATAGTTGCTGAATACTCTCTCTACGTAGAAGCGCAGGAGGAGACGCACAAAGCAGCAGGTCTGACCTTCCTGAATAACACACCAGTACAGTACAGTTCAAAGACCACATACCAGCATCTCAGGTATTTATATTTGCAAAGACAAATACAAAAAAGATGTTGATAAATAAAAAGTAATAAACCATGAACTCACCTGAACCTGTTTAATCAAAGACCTATCCAAAAGTTGTAATCCCACTTCAGTGTCCTCTGATAGCTGTTCAAAAACCACAAGGGACTAAGTAAGAATTTTTCTCTTTAATACAAACAGTAGGCGAAATTTATGATCAAAGTGGTTTCTGTGATTGTAAAGAGAAGTTGCTTTGAACTCACAGCATGGGTTCTTATATCAGAATAATATTTGCGCAGTTCATGAATGTGTACATTGACAGAACAGCTGTCAATGTGCAAGGTCCGGGTGTTCACAAGGTCACTCAGACAGCCAAGGATGAGGAGAAGGAAGCAGGCAAGAATCATCTTCATCTCTGAGATTACCTGCTGATGAAATCAATATTTAGACATCTCACTTAAACAAATAAGCATACAGTCTTCAATGAATTTTGAATCCAATACTCAATTCATACATTAAAGTAAAAGGCCAAATGATGTCAAAATGAGATATAACATTTCACCTTGTTCAGACTCACCTGTCAGATGGTCCAGAAGAAGTGTCCTGGAGAAGATGTGTGCCTGTGCCTCCATCCTCCCTCCTCTTATACTTGGTTGAGGGGAATTTACCGGTTACTGAACAACATCCACAAAACAACTACCGACCACAAATTAGTTAAAAGAAGGAAGTATGACGCAATTCAAGGAACTCTCAATTCAAGCTGGATTTCCTTTTGTCCTCATTAGAAGAAAAGTAAAATGAAAATGGAAATATTTCTTTCTCTTGATGTGGAAGGACATTGTTAGTAAAAAATGGTAAAAAAAAAAAAAGCAATATAAAAAAAACAAATTCCACTACAAATACATACATTATTTTCACACCTGTAATTTTACAAATCTAAGTGAGTTCCATATCTTATGATAATAGCCTAAAACCCTGTAATTAATTGATTTATCTGCAATTCAAGGCGTTTCTTTGAGTTACACTTCTTCAAAGGAAATTGTCAGAAACACCTGTCAGACCTGCTCATCTGCTTACGAGATTTGTCTTGCACAGCAAACAATGAAAATTAGTTTGAATGAAAATAAACCACATAAAGATGAGAAAAAAAATTAGACGGGAAGCCCAGCGGAAACAGGAATTACCTACATGCATGACTATGGTTTTTAAGTGAAGAGCAAATTTTTTACAAATTGTTCTGGGGAATGATTACTAGCACGTGTAGATTAAAAAAAGTTTGCTGCTATTTCCTACTTTGCTTCCTCTTGGATTCTATTTGGTCGATTACTACTGATTGTAAAATTTTTTTGAATAGCTTGTATTATGGTGAGAGGGTCAAAGAGCCCAATTATGTCCTCAGGGGTCTAAGGTAATTCCAACCTGGTGATAAACTCTGACAGTGAGTTTCTGGGTGCAATGTCTTTGTTTATAATGTGAAACTGCCCAAAAATAAAATTTGTTTGACTTTTGAAAGAAAAGGTCAACAACTGAAGATAAGATTTTTCTGAGCCCCCTGGAAAGACCAGTCTGGAAATTCAGTGTCTACCCACTTTATTTTAACCAAACAAAAAAGCCTGTTTATAACCTCTTTACTACTTCACACTTCAGTCATGAAATTATGATAGACACTTACACACCTGGCAGTCTGTCAAACCAAAGACCCTCAAAAGACACAAGAAATAAAATTGAAGAGCTTTACAAAACTAGAAGCTGCAGGGTCATTGCAAACTGGTTTGATTAAAAAAAAAAAAAAAAGAACAACTACTGTGGCCATTCGAAAGGAAAGTGGGAGATTTTGGTCTTAAATACTTGTTGGTTTGAAGGGAGAAAAAGAATGAGAATGACCCCGATAATACCAAATCTACTGGGAAGCACGAGGGTGGAAGCATCATGCTCTGAAGATGTTTTTCTTCACAAAGGCCAAGAAGATTAAACTACATTATAGAGACCATGTACAGGCCAGGTTTTGAAACATTTGAGCTAGAACCTTTCATCTGTTTGAACTCTAAAGGTGGGTCGTGTCTGGGTCTTCACACATCACAATGACCCAAAGCACACAGTCAGGAAAACCAAGGAGTGTCTCCATAAAATCCATGTCAAGGCTTAAGAACCTTGACATCTTTTAGAGATTATTATACTACATACATATTTTCTATGTAGGAGATTGCAAACTGGCATACAATGTACGTATATAGACAGATGATAGAATTAGGTCTCAGTATGATATTGTTTATAGTATTTTACTCTCTCGTGTACCTTATGAACTCTCCGTTAAAGCTTTTTCTCTCAAGTAATGATTATATTTTATGTGAAGCACTTCAGTTTTATTTGAACAATAAAAATGCAATATAAAATGAACCTGTCTTGCTAAATAGAAACCAGATCACCATGGTTTCTGGTTATTTATCCAGTTGCTGGTCAGAAGTATTCCTCTCTGACTCATCTAACCTTCCTATCTTTGCATCTGTCTTTTCGAAGAGTGTCTACCTGAACATGGAAAATGGTTTGGGGGTCTTTGCTTTTGCTGTGTGAGAAGCAGATAAGCAACACCACAGGCAGGTCACCACACCTTTACAAGTCCAACACTTAGCAACAATGAATGACACAACAACTTCCAGCTAAACGTGTTTTGGATTGTTTGTAAAGGGAAGCCAGGGAATCCCTGCCTGCACAGAAAACATGCAACCACGCAATGAGGCCCCAGCTAAAGTTTAAACCAGAAACCTATATGTTGTAAGGAAACAGTGTTTACCACCACGCAACTTTCAACTTCCGTCTAATTACCTAAAGGGCAAAAATAACTCATGTTGATTTAAAGAGACCGGACCACAAATCTTGTTCTTTTTAACCTTGTTACTAAGTATGACTCAGTGTCTTCAGGATGAATTCTTTGAATTCATTCTATTAAAAAAATTTAAAGCTTCTATTACATGTTTTTTACATGTCTGTTACACTTCTAATCCCTCAGAAAAAAACTCTATTTTTTTTAAATTAATTTTAAATAAAAGAAAGAAGAAAGACAAAAGACAAGAAATGATGAAAAAATATTTCACAAATCCAGATTTTATTTAGGCTTCAAGCATAGCCAGAGAAACAGAGACAACACATTTAATTCTTTTCACAAAGTAACTTTATACACAGGAATAATATACATGGAATACTGAATAATAATAATAGATTAAAAGACAGTTTTTACATGAAGTACCTTGAAAATTCCAGGTGCATTGAGGACAGCTTTAACTACATGGTAGTTGTGTTAGTGTTTGTGCAGGTGCTCTGAGCTGGCAAACATACAGTATCTACCCTGCTGATCTGTAGCATGTCTATCAATGTACTTGTATTTTCACCCTTTTGTCACTTTTATTTTATGCAGTTTAGGGAAAAAATGTAATCTGCAACTGCAACAAAAACTGTCAGTAAAACATGGTGGTTAGTCCACATTTAGTGGATATTACACTTAGAATCTAACTCTTAAAAAGCCTGAAGAATGAAATTTTTCTATTTAGGTGAAATCCCTTTTTCAGTTATGTAATTTTAAAGCTTTTAAAATGTTTTGTGCTTTGCAGAGCGTGTCTCACAAACACGTGTAAAATTTCCTAGATGACAACAGAGTGAAGGTGTCGGAAGCACATGAGGACATCCAGAGGAATGGGAGGACTCAAGTGATTTCCATCCAAACGCAGGTACCTGAAACAACACACACGTCTCTGTGACTGACTATTCAACTATTTGGTTTCTGTTGGAAAAATGCTTTTTTGCAAGTTCCCATTGTTCTATAAGTGTGTTAAACAACAGTACTCACCTTAACCTCGGCAACAGACTGTAATCACTCAGATCCGACTCCAGGCTATATGGGCAGATTTGGGTTCCATTGATGCCTGTTTGCAATAAACGCAAGAAAAAGTTTCACTCTGTTTTTTTTTCTACTCATATAAATGATTAAATCACTCTAATTTATTAATCTGTTTTTATATACGTAACTATGGGCAATGACACTGGGATCTCAAACAGATATTGTCTTACAGAGAGCTTTTTTCAGATTGAAAGACCTACAACAAGGGTGGGGATTGGTATGCCCTGTAAGGCATATACTGTAAAGTGTAGGAAGTTTTGGTCTGGTTTAAGTCTAGTAATAGCAAAGCAGTAAAGTCAACTAATGAGTAAAAAAAGGGATGGGCTGACGTATGCATGTTTGGTTTCGTTGACTGTGTGTGAGAGGTTCATGTCGAGATAAACCTAATGACCCCAAACAAGGTGATTTACTACGCAGTCAGCAGCAGAGCTCTATAAACATAGTGACGTCTTTCAGTTGTACAACTCATTTCTCCTCTGAGAAGTTTTGAGCTTCACAGGCTATAACTTTCCCTCCATTTCCCCCTGATCTCCATCTGATCAGCTGTCCAAGAGATGAGCCATAACTCTAACCTTAAAGCCAAAAACCTCTGACTCAGAAGGCTGGAAAAACATTACAGCCTGATAACAAAGCTCAGGGAACTTCTGGGAATTTGTGAACTCGTTGTCTGTTTTGGGTAGAATAAGTTAATCGAAGAATAGACAGGAGATTATAATAATTAGTATCATCTCAGCTGGTGTTGTAAGTTTCTTCAGAACATAACTGAAAACTTGAGCAAGTACAAAGTATATCAATGGAAGTGAATGTTATCAACTTTGCTCCCGAATAGAAACAAGCTTAAAAAAATGTAAGTCGAGCGTGTAAACAAGAACTACAGATGTTTACTTTCAATGCTGTTGTGGTTGAGATGGAGATGCTCCAAGTGACTGTTGATGAGAGGAACGGCACTGAGCTGGTTGTGGGCCAGCTGCAAGTCCAGCAAAGAGGATACATTGAACACAGCTTTGGGAACTCCTTTATCACTCAGCTGATTGTAGTTCAGTCGCACAAATGCCAAATGGGTAAAACTCCCAAAATAGTCTCTAAAAAAGACAAAAAGAAAGGATTCAAATTGTAAATTTTACACCTGACTAGGATTGCGGTGTAATATTTCTGTGGTGTGTGGATTTTTGAACGTTTGCTCAGTCTACTTGCGATGGAATGTCGTCTATACGATTTTTATCCAGGAAAAGTTGTACGAGGCCACTTGGCACGCCAGATGGCATCTTCTTTAATGCATTATGAGCCAGGTTGAGCTGCATGAGGTTCTTTAAGTCTTTAAATGTGTTCTTTCCCATCCCGCTATCACTCAGCTGATGAAAAATACCAAACAGTCAGTTTACCTTAGAAAAGCTGAAGATTGTTGCTTTTATGGTCTAAAATCACTAGAAGAAAAAAAGTTTGACCTGGTTGTTGTGCAGGTCCAGCAGAGTGAGCTTGTCTAGTTTGCTGAGGGCACCAGCAGGGATTTTAGAAATGCGATTTCTATCCAGACGGAGCTGTTCTAGGTTTGCCGGGAGGCCTGATGGGACTTCATTTAGCTGATTTCTATGCACATAGAGATACAGTAGTTCTGGAATCTTCTCAAAAACCTGTGAAATGAAACAGTGGAGACTTTTATACTGGGTTTATTGGTAAATTTGAAGTCATTAAGAAAACAAAAACTCTCTGACCTGTTTGTCTATTTTTTGTATGCGGTTGTTTGCCAGGTTAATCCAGCGAACCTCTGTAGCGTTGAGGAATGCATCGGCAGTGACCTCTGAGATGTAATTGTTCTGTAAGTACAGGTAGTGAGTTCTGGATGGAACGACAGGAATCACACGGATGTTCCTGTTCTCACAGTTCAGAGAGTTGGGATAGCTTGGGAGGCATAGACACTCCCGGGGGCAATCCGGAAACATGGACGGCGGGCCCAGAATGGGTGGAGGGAAGTCTGTGGGTTCCTGGGGCTCTGGCTGTCCTGGAGTTGGCTTCAAGCCAAGAGGCTTTTTGGTGGAAGGTGGACGTTTGGTTGGCTTTTTTTGTCGAACTCGCTGCGTGAACACTACCCCCACTAGGAGGAACAGTGCCAGTGCAGAGAAGAGTCCTACTCTGGCCTTCATCGTCCTGTAAGGCAGAAAAAAGTTTGGTTCATATTCACTCTGAATGAGTGTGATGGTGCACATAGTATATTAGCTTTATTTTTTAATCATCTAAACTTTATATTCCTGGAAACAAAAATCTGATCAGATTTGACAAATTTTTAGACCTGCATTAGAGTGTTTGACTTGTGCTGTGCGTCTTGTGAGCATATTCTCTATTCAAAATGTTTTATTCATTATATTGGCTTGATAATTGAAAATGTAACTTTTGCCATGACAGCATTCTGTTACGGAGTAGCTTCCTGAGCTCCTGGGAACATAACCTCATTGCAACAGATTTGAAGCCAGCACTTGGATTGTGTGTGAAAAACAGCTCAACCAAACTTATGGAACATCAGAAACAATAATATCAGTTCCACTTGAGGTGGAATCTAAACTGGGAAAGCTTCCTGAGGACACCATAAAAGAACAGGGTTTATGAGCAAACAGTGAAGAGTGGGAATGGACTGGTTGTGTAAATGCAGCAGAAAAAGAAACACAATCACCCTTTTATTTCAGGTAAAATCTACTCTCCACCAGAAAGTGGGCCTGCTCTGGGTGAATGTTTCTGCAGAGATGAGGAACTCATTTGTTTGTGTTTTTTGCCTACAGGAAAACTGACTGAGCATGCCAGACAGATAGATGGTCTACAGCTTTTCTGGACAGATTGAAGCCACTTTTATCTACCCTTTCCTTAGAGTTAGTGGCTTAAGAATACTGTATCTGCAGTAGAAAGAGACATTTCCAAAACTTAACCTCTCCTGATTGTAAAAATTTGCTTAGAAAATAATTAATCTATTTTCTGGTTCCTAATTATTATTTTTCAGAGAATGTTTCCAGAATCAAAAAAATCAATCATATTTTAACAGTTTACTTATTCTTAAAAAAAAACAAACTCCTGAAACAATTTATTCCTTCAGCACATCCTCCTCTAACCTTGAACAACAACACTTTCATCTCTCTCACAAACCCTGCATTGTCTTCCACCACATTTCCCCCTATGTGCATGCCTCCTACCTCTTCCTATCTTCTGTTATCTTCATAAACTTTGCACCAGCTTCACACCTCCTTGTGTTTCTGAAACTCGTCTTCATACCCAAATTGTTCCAACTGTCTACCATTCTCCAGATTTCCTACCTCTTCTCTTTGATTTGGCCAGCTTTTTTCAAGCTAGCGTGCATATTCATGGTATTACTCCTTAAGCTTAGGGTGTAGCAAGAAAATTTTGCACACCTAAAATGGTGTAATCTGATTTGTTTTGTTCAGCTGAGGTCCAGTGAACGGGTTTTATAGAGAGCAGAGAATGCTTTAGGTATTTCTTGATCTGATTAAGTTTATAAGAAACAAAAACAGGCTGATTCAGGAAATTGGTGATTTTGAGAAAAAATGTGATGGATAAAGGCTCTTTGTCAGGATTGGTCCGTTAGAACACATGGAGCAGTAGAAACTATCAAATAAAAGGTTCAATTCAGAGAAACCTGAAGGAAAGTGAAATAAACCCAACCCTGTCCTAAACAGTGCAGACATTTTAGGATAAGCTTAATTTTTATTAAAGGTTAATAGCAGTTAATATTTGGTTATCCGGCTTTGTGTGTCCATGGATGGAATGTGCTACAAACGATCTTTTATAGTTTTATTCTTCCATCATAAATTCACAAACATTTCATAAGAACTTTGCCCTGCTTTGAAAAACTGTTGTACAAGTCATTAAAGATCACACATAAATCACCAGGCAGGAATGAGGCTTACATCCAGCCCCTAAGCTGAAAAAACAGTTTTGAACTTTCCTCTCAGGGTTCCCTGGCACTGCCATTTCTTTTCCCCCTCAGAGCCTCCCAGCTCTCCATGCAGACTTGAACAAGATTCATTTCCTCATGTTGCTGTCAAACCACAAAAATATGTTAAAACTGTTCAGTTGCTGGATGTTATTTGTGACCATGATAAGCTGTGGTGACATTTTTACATGGAAATTAAAATAGTAGCAGAACCACAATCGATTCATGAGACAAAGCATGTGTATCTAACAGACCATCTGACATAATTCTAAAAAAAAAACCAAGGTGATAATTTACTTTTAAACAAGAATTTGAACCCATTTAAATAGAAATGATTGCAGGAAAAGACATTCAGGAGATAATAGCTTTAAAGTTCAATTTATATTATCAATTTCATAAGCTTTTAAGCCACAATTTCTCTTTTGTAGTTATTTATTCAAGCTCTTTTATATTTCAAAGGTAGTGTTGAAGCACAGAAACTTGTAATGAATAATATGCATGCACGAGAACCACTTTGGTCTTTTCCACCATCTTTTTCGGTTCTTTCAAGGTCTTTAAGGGTCTTTTAAGGTCTGCTACAAACTGTACTCGAGCTGCTCGACTGATGAGTCCTTACACTAGTATCTTCACAGATATTGGGCTAGGTTGTTAGTATGTTGGACTCTCTGCAAGTGGTATGCAATACTTGACATTCCAAGTATACATTTTTAAAATAAAAATGTTATTTGCATAATTGTTTGCATTCTAACTATGCAAATAAATAAGATTTCAGTTTATGCATGCACAGGTATGATTTGAAGAAATATTTACACGTCACTAAAATCAGAAAGCTGAAGTGATTAGCAGGCTGGAGCCCAGTGATTTTAACTCACCGTAGAAAATGATTGAGGTTTTTTATGTCCCACAAAGTCCACAATTATTTTGCTATGTATATCAGTGGATGGCGCTGAATGCCTTCATGGCCTTTTCTGGTGACCCTTATGTTTTGGTCACTAATTCGGGTTAAATATTTTCCAGTGGTATGTCCTTTGTTTTACATGGCTATGAATTGCATCCAACTGTGTGTTTTTGCTAAAAAACAAACAAACAAAAAAAAACCATTTGATTTGACCAATCTCTTTTCAGCCAGGATTTGTCTCTGGAAAGGCAAAAAGTCAATGGAGTTTTTGGAACGGGCTTCAAAATCTGTTCTGTTGGTTTGTTCTGTGCAAAAACGTTTACTTCATCAAATCAGATTTTGAGCATACACAGACTCAAGCTTTAAAAGGTTTTTTACTGCTGATTGGACAGTTACAGTGAAGGAAGACATGAAGATAGTTGGCATAACCGAAGAAGATGCAGCAGATAGGATTACATGGAAGAAATTGACTTCCTTTGGCGACCCCTGAAGGGAAATGCCAAAATAAGAAGAAGGACAGTTACAGAGCCTATCAGCTAAGCTAACAAACTGTGTCTGTGGCTGGTTGTCAATAGAAATAATGTTTCATTGCTGTTAAATATTTTTTATGAGGAAACTAAAGCTGAACAATTAAAACAAATAGATTTAGTTGTTGATTTACTTTCAAGGTTCTTTCGCATTTGGACTTTTCATGAGAAGTTGAACAAAGTAAAGAAATCCGAGCAGCATGGACAGGATATGTGTGCACATCGATCGAAAACTAATGTAAAAATATTACAGGACAGGCTGGACTTTTAGCATGGGTCAGGAGAAAGAAAAATGGATTTTATTTATGAATAATTACAATTCTTTGTGTGAAAAATGTTGTATTCATATATATACCTGACCTGAACGACGTCTTTGAAGATCTGTTTGTGTGCGCAAATAAAATTGATGTGCATCTTTTTTTTTCAGTACACCTATTTGTAACTGTGAGTTCAAAGAAAAGTAATTTTAAGTAATACTGCAAAACAATCATTTAGAAAAGTCATTCATACCAACTTTGAGGAATACTTTAACAAAAAGCTCATTTCATTTCTCCCAAAAGGTTCACAGTGGTACTTAGGTCAGGACGCAAGGTGGTCAAACTTTCGTTCTATACAAGTTCAAAAATCTTTATGAAAAAATTGGCATGGTTTGGAAGGTCAGTGTTAGTGAGAAAATAGTGTGCAAAAAAGTTGCACACTCGGAAGAGCATCAGGAAGAGCGAAGTTGCTAGCAGTGAAAGAAATGAAAGAATGATGTAATTTACACTCATATCTTTTTTTTCTGGTGACTTTTTACAATCCAAAAAACATTTTCTGACCATTGGAAAAAACTGATTGCCTGCAGAAGAGTTTGCAGAATAGTTTGCTTAAGTTCATGCATGGATGAGGTTACAAATTGAGGTAATTTGCCCAACAATTCCACTACCGTGAATACACTAGGTCAGTAGTCATTCTTAGGTTAGTAATTGTTCTTATGCCACCCATTTTATAAAAAAGTGATATTCTTTACACTGTGAAATCCAAGGTCAGTTGCTTTGATGAACTGGTTGGAGAAGGGTCTTGAAGCCAGAAGAGTCGCCCAGACAAAAAGATAAGAGACTAGAACAAGATTAAGACAGAGCTAGCAGGAGTAGAATCGGAAAAAGGAGAAACAATGAAAAACTTTGTACAGCTGTATCTTTTGTTTTGTTCACTAGTTTTGTTGTTAATTCTCCTAAACTCTGTGTGATGTGAAGGCCAAGAGAGTGGATGCTGAAGAGCCTTGACAACCCATCTGAGAATTTCCGGGCACCTTCATTCATAGATCCCAGATCAATGATAGAACCATTATTTCCCTTCCTGTTTGAATCCCAGAAAAATGAACAGGAAATATCTGCACAACAGAAAGTCTGAGCCAACGTTACGGAAAAAAGCAACACCAACAACTTCCAGGCAAGAGGCATGGAGCAGGTGATCTTATTGCTAAACATGCAATCGATAAACTTTGTATGAGTCTGTATCCAGATGTATTTGAAATATTAGCCATTAAAAAGAAGTGGCCAAAAAGAAAGTGAGAAGGGCCCTTTGCCCCTTTTTGTCAGGTTCTAAACCTTTCAAAAAAGAACTCATTTTGAGCCAAACTATTCTGTTTTAAAGTAGAATTAGTTTGTAAGCAGGTGTCAGTCTTCTCCAATGTTTTCTTGAATGGATGCTTCAGAAAGACCAGTCGCCCTGAGATTTAATACATAAAATAATCAGCGACCAAACTATGACCATAACCTAGAAAATTGGACTAGCTGTTACAAATTTGGACACTTATTTTCTCTCCCAGAGCATTTAAGGTATTTAACTCAACTGAGAGGAAGGAGAAAATTAAAAATTATTTGAAAACAAATGCGGAGAAAGATGTTAAAACCAGACTGATCTGCTCTGTTAGGAGTGCTAGCTATAGGTGGAGTAAAGCTTTGAGTGTAACTTGGAGATAGTTTAGTTTTTATTATTTAAAATGATAAAAAATAGTTAAAACCATTTAAATAAATACAGAAACACATAAAGCAGCCACACGTTTTAGTGAATGAAACTGAAACATAATAAGCATATGTCAAATTTATAAAATGAATGGACGCATTTCTGCATGTTGTTTTGAAAAATCACTTGACCTGGGCCATGGTCCAACAAGAGACTCAGATGCCAAATTAGCTCACGTTCATGACAATTTGTGAAAATTATTTCTCCCCCTAGACTCAAAATCCAATATAATTTTGGGAAAAAAGAGGAGTGAATGAAAAAAACCCTATAAATATAGCAATGGCACTGACAAACTATTAACCACAATGGATTTAATGGATTTTGACACAAGATAAATGTCTGGTCATGATATGCTTCTAAAATGCGAGCTTTCAGTAAAGATGCATTTAAGCTTGGACTTACAAAAACTGATAGAACCTCAAACCTATTGTTATTGCCACTTGTATCACATGGCTTTAAAATTTCACCACATCACATACACTCACCCAATTGGATTTGACATCACTTGCACATAACTGACTGTATTGATTTTTTTACTTAGCTTTGAGAACTTTTTCTTCTTTCAAAATTTATTTTACTTGTGACTTTTCCCCCATTTAAGCTTGTAAAATGGTTTTACTTTGGCAAAACAATGTCATTCCTTTCACCTAAATCACTGAAGCTGTTCTGCCAAAACACTAAATATTTTGGAATTCATCATGTTAGAAATAGCCGAAATTAATCATCAGCCTGAAATCAGACAGGCACAGGAACACACACCCAAGTAAAGTGGTTGATCAAAGACTTAATGTTTAGCTATTTCCACTAAATGCAAATGATGAATGAAATTGGATATTTGAAATGGGTGGGAAACTAGTAGAATACATTTTTGCACGTTTTTATTTTATCGTGGCTTCTATTGACTATTTCTAACACTTTGAACTTGTTTATTATGTCAGCAAAAGGGTTTAAAGTCATTTCTCGACCCAGATTTTTTTCAATAGTTCTTTCAAACTAAGGTTAAACTGAACCAAATACAACAATGTAAAACCTGAATGAGTCCAAAAATAAAATCTTTGAAATAAATTTAGCACAAGTCAATGCAAATTTTATTTAAATTAAAACACAGCAATAGTTTTTTAAACTTTCATTAAGCTGCACATTCTCTCAATATTTTCTGGAAATTCTGAAATCATTATAAAATGTTGCAAAAAAATCCCAGGATGCAGCAGCTCCATGGTAGATTGAGCACCAGTTTGTATGGATGGGTTCAGCCATGAAAGTGCCAGGATTCTTCCTCAGTCCATAAACACTTTCCTCTCTGAATATGTTTTTTTTCTTCAGAAACACGTACAAACTCCCCCCATTTTTATCCTATTGATCAAAAAGTAACAAATAAACCCTTTAAAAAAGCAAACAAACTTTTTACCTGCCTCTGGTACCTGCCCTCCTTTGTCAAGTCCCAAGTTAGAGTCTCTCCTCTTCTTCGCCTCTCACGTTTTTTCCTACCCCTCCCTTCTTCTCTCTCACTTCGTCTGCTTCTCTTCGTTCATAACCTGCCCCTCCCTCTTTCTCTCTCCTCTGGTGGACAGGCCTGCCTGTTGGGTATGTTCCCTGGCTTTGTTCCATCTGAGGGTCACAGTAGTTCTTTCTCCCTCCCTGCTCGGCCGACATCCAGAGATCTTTAATCTGGATTCCTTCTGGAGAGCTGCAAACTCTTTCATGTGTCTGAACTGAGCAACATTTGTGATCCACCACATCAGAAGAAAAACATAAAAGCGCAACGGTGTACAGATTTTTTTGTGTTCACGTTTGTACACATCTATATTTCAAATGGCTTATAGTAATATTGTGAACATTGGAGCTCTGTTAGGATGTGTCCAGATGTGGATGGCTTCTCAGTTTCCACCCACTTTACCATTGTTTAGATGGCTGCACACAAACCCAGCCATGTGTTTTTCATAATCAGCATCTTCTCAGCGACTACAGACATCTTTTCTTCATCTTTCAGATGCTGGGGAGAATTCGCTTTTTCTTTTTTAAATCCAGCCTAAGTAAACTAACACTTTGTACTTGCTAGGGTCCAGTTGAGGGTGAGGGTTGTTGTGGTGGGAAGTTTATTACATGTACACTTTGCTGATATGTGACTTGGGGTTTGGAGGTGGACATATGTGTGCAGCACTGCATTCCTGCAGAATGAGTAGTGACCAAACAGTAATGAGGCAAACACATGTAGCGATGTGTTTCTAATACACATGTATGCATTTTATTTGGTTTCCCTATATTCACAATTTTCACAAACAATATTCTGATATCCTAAGTAGCTGGTCATCACATCAGGAATTTGGAGCTCATTCTAGCCAAACATCTGGTAGAGACCAGTTCTAAGGAAGTGAGGCAGATCAAATTCAGCACCAAATATGGTATACGCAACTGAAACTGGACACAGATTTTTCGGGTGTGTGCTCCATCTGCCAATAAAGTCAAATTATAAAATTGCTTAGTCTCTCTGGTCTGCTGCAGTGACTTCACCTCTGTGTTAAGACATTTTTTTGTTTGCATGGTCTACGAGGATGACATCATTGGAAACGGCTGGTCAGTGGCACATGGCTTGTGTTGATGTTGTTTTTCATTTTTTAAATTTGACATTTACAAGAAGGTGCAGTGGTTAGCACAGTGGCCTTAAAGCATGAAGGTTGGGGTCAGAGTCTCGGGTGGGATGAGGCTTGAAAGACTGGCCTTTCTGTATGGAGTTTGCATGTTCTCTTTGTGTATGCAGGGGTTTTCTCCAGGTTCCCGGTTTCCTACCATCCTCCAAAACATGCATGTTAGTTTGATTGGCCGCTAAGAAATTGAATGAGTGCGTGTGGATGGTGGTGGATGGTCTTCATCCCTCACCTACATGGTTCACGGGATATAGCAGAGATGAGGAACAACATGTTAAAGAAATATGCCTACTTTGAACAAACCAGAGGGAACAGCAATGGTAAAATTTAAAAGTCTTAATAACGATTCTCGCAAAGTAAAAGTAAAAATGACTTGTTTTGAGTGGAGAAAAACTTTCATTTGCAGGAAAACAAATGATTCACAAAATTGCAACTTTTAATATTGAACCGAAGTAGATTGGAAAGACAGTTTCATAAATGAAGTGTGAATGAATTATCTCTGCAAAGTCCTTTGAGATGATTTGAATCAAAGTTGCTTATTTTAAATCTACAGTGCATCCGGAAAGTATTCCCATCGCTTCACTTTTTCCACCTTTTGTTATGTTACAGCCTTATTCCAAAATGGATTTAGTTAATTTTTTTCCTCAAAATTCTACACACAACACCCCATAATGACAACGTGAAGAAAAAAAAAATTATTTTTGCAAATTTATTAAAAATAAAAAAACTAAGAAACCACATGTACATAAGTATTCACAGCCTTTCCTCAATACTTTGTTGATGCAGCTTTGGCAGCAATTACAGCCTCAAGTCTTTTTGAATATGATGCCACAAGCTTGGCACACCTCTCTTTGGGCAGTTTTGCCCATTTTTCTTTGCAGCACCTCTCAAGGTCCATCAAGTTGGATGGGAAGCGTCGGTGCACAGCCATTTTCAGATCCTTCCAGAGATGTTCAATAGGATTCAAGTCTGGGCTCTGGCTGGGCCACTCCAGGACATTCACAGAGTTGTCCTGAAGCCACTCCTTAGATATCTTGGCTGTATGCTTAGGGTCGTTGTCCTGCTGAAAGATGAAGTGTCGTCCCAGTCTGAGGTCACGAGCGCTCTGGAGCAGGTTTTCATCCAGGTGTCTCTGTACATTGCTGCATTCATCTTTCCTTCTATCCTGACCAGTCTCCCAGTTCCTGCCGTTGAAAAACATCCCCACAGCATGATGCTGCCACCACCATGCTTCACTGTGGGGATGGTATTGGCCTGGTGATGAGCGGTGCCTGGTTTCCTCCAAACATGACGCCTGGCATCAGTCTCATCAGACCAGAGAATTTTGTTTCTCATGGTCTGAGAGTCCTTCAGGTGCCTTTTGGCAAATTCCAGGCGGGCTGCCATGTGCCTTTTACTAAGGAGTGGCTTCCGTCTGGCCACTCTACCATACAGGCCTGCTCGGTGGATTGCTGCAGAGATGGTTGTTCTTCTGGTAGGTTCTCCTCTCTCCACAGAGGAACGCTGGAGCTCTGACAGAGTGACCATCGGGTTCTTAGTCACCTCCCTGACTAAGGCTCTTCTCCCCCAATCGCTCAGTTTAGATGGCCGGCCAGCTCTAGGAAGAGTCTTGGTGGTTCCAAACTTCTTCCATTTACGGATGATGGAGGCCACTGTGCTCATTGGGACCTTAAAAGCAGCAGAAATTTTTCTGTACCCTTCCCCAGATTTGTGCCTCGACACAATCCTGTCTCGGAGGTCTACAGACAATTCTTTTGACTTCATCCTTGGTTTGTGCTCTGACATGCACTGTCAACTGTGGGACCTTATGTAGACAGGTGTGTGCCTTTCCAAATCATGTCCAATCAACTGAATTTACCACAGGTGGATTCCAATTAAGCTGTAGAAACATCTCAAGGATGATCAGTGGAAACAGGATGCACCAGAGCTCAATTTTGAGCTTCATGGCAAAGGCTGTGAATACTTATGTACATGTGGTTTCTTAGTTTTTTATTTTTAATAAATTTGCAAAAATTAAAAAAAAAACTTTTTTCACGTTGTCATTATGGGGTGTTGTGTGTAGAATTTTGAGGAAAAAAATGAACTAAATCCATTTTGGAATAAGGCTGTAACATAACAAAAGGTGGAAAAAGTGAAGCGCTGTGAATACTTTCCGGATGCACTGTAAGATTCCCTCAGAGATTCTAGAAAGTGACCAATCCTGCAGATTGAATATCTAAAAATGCAAATATGTGAGAAAATACTTTTTTTGTCAATGCTTTTTAAGTTGTTTTTTTTGTGTTAAACTGTAAATAAATTCAGGCATTAAAGGGCTTGGAAATTGCCAAAGTACTTCTTTTTCCTTCACATTAGGGTGATTGCTACTTTAGAAATGTTTACCTCATGAAATTATGAGGGTTTCTTTCATCTGACAGAAGATTTTCAATAGTCATTTTCCACTTTTTCTTTTGTTATCACATTTGTCTCTCCAAACAAATGAGATGCTTCACTTTGCTTGATGAAAGTCACCTGTTCTGGTCTCTCAAATTTTTCTTCTTGGTTCTGTTTTTAAGGTTGAAAGAAATTCAATGTTTTTTTATTTAAAGTGTTGAGTGTGCAGTGTATCAATAATTTGAACAAGTAAATAACCAAAAAAATGTATTAATACTTTATCTGTCTGAATCCAGTCAGCTGAACGCTGAGGATAAGAGTTCAGTGTTTCATGTGGAAACTAAATCACGTGGCTTGTGGAATTTAAATGCTTGGCATGCCGAGTTTTGGATACACAAAGAGTCGGAGGAGAGATACGTGGATGTTTCTACTCCTTTTTGGTTTAAAGTTGAAAGCAACCTGTTGGTGCAAGAAATGCATGTTTATATTCTTAAGCTTGCTTCTATCACAGGAAACAACGCCAGCTGTTTTTCACACAGATGCAGAGACAGGGTCGGCTCCAGCCCAGAATGACTTGTCTGTTTTATAATCTGAAAACTTTCCAAGAACAATTTGTTCCATCATTTACAGAATGAGTTGGGTGACTTAAGTGTTTGGTTTTAAAGAGTTGCATCAATTTCAGCCCAAAAATATCCACAATTAAAGGTATGCTATATTGTTCTCAATATCTTAATATTCAAGTATTTAAAAAACCTTAACTAAGTGCTACAGCAGATTAAAATATTTTGACAAATTTATACTCACATGTTTTATGTATTGCATTCAAATTTACAACCTCACATGTAACTAATTCTACAACCACAAATTTATTTATAGATAATTGCAAAATTCTTTATATTTTTGCACAACAGCTGAAAAATAAATACAAGCATGTTTTTGTGCAATATTTCTGCAATATCTGAGTGTCTGTGCATCGACCACCAACCACCATTAGTTTCTGTGGGTCCCAAAGTGTTTTGACAAGAACAGCATCAGAACAAAGCCAGAGTCCTAAAAACTAACAAATATTTCTGAAGTGAGATAAGCAAATCCTTCTCCAAAATAAAAAAAAAAAATATTTGCACAGTGGACACTTTCAGCCTGAAGCTCATCCATTATTCATTAAATCAAAGACTGTGTTGCTCAGCCAGGATTCAGTTCCTTTATAGTTTAGATTGAATTAATTAGCTTCAGTAATGTGTTGTTCACAGATGTTTCTGAAATGGGGATTTGCAGATAGAATACCCTGATGAACAGACTAAAATATTGTGGAGTTTTAGGATGTCTTCAACATGTTTCATGTGCTGCCCAGTGTTGCACAGCTTGGCATCAGTGGTGGAGTTTGCATGTTCTCCCCGTTCAAATCTGGTTTCCTTTCAAACCCACAAACATGTTTATGTAATTAATTGATTATTCTAAAATGACTAGATTATTCATTCATCTTCTGAACCACTTGTACCTGGTCGGTCATCGTGGAGCTGAAGCCTATCCCGGCTGATCAAGGCAAGAGGCAGGGAACACTCCAAACAGGTTGCCAATCCATTGCGGGGCCACACACACATACAACCATCCGAACACACTCATTCCAAGGGGCAATTTTGTAGTGGCCAATCAACCTAACATCCATGTTTTTGGAGGATGGGAGAAAACTGGAAGACCTGGAGAAAACCCACGCATAAACGGGGAGAACATACAAACTCCACACAGAAAGCGCAGTGTTCCAAACCTCGTCTCACCCAGGATTCAAACCCTGACTTTCTTGCTGTGAGGACACTATGCTAACCACTTTTTGAGATTAAAGAAAAAAAATTGTTTCCAAAATATGAATTGAAAATGTTCTATTACATTTTTAATAAAAACTCTACAATTAGGATTCCATAACTAGAGTAATGTTTACTGAAAAGAAGTAATCCAAGACACCCTGAGAATGTTTTGTAAGCCGTCTAAACTTCGTGTGAATTTTCATGCCAGCTCTGTGAAAGAACTAAATTTTCTCTGACCTCGTGTAAGTCATTCCTCTTTGTTACATTTTCCTGTTTTCCTCTCAAGTCTTTCTGGAAGTAATTATTGACATGTAATTTGTCACAGTTTTTTGGAGCATGAATGGTTGCCCTTAGAGTTTAAAAAAAAACAGAACATCTAATTTCTTTTGTTCATCAAAGCCTCTTCATGTCTGTCAGATTAGAACTTAATGGTGATTAAAAAAAACTTGTAAAAGATCTATTTCATCACATTGACACCCAAGCAGTACTTTTTATGAGCCTGTCTAGCTTCCTTTGGTATACTTATTATTGTTAAATATAATGACATATGCAGTACCTGCCAGAAAAACATAAACAGGTTTGTTAAGGTAACTGAAATGGTATCTGTTAAAGTCAGCTGTTATTGGCTGTGACTGGGAATGGTTACATCCCACCAGTTAAACAGTTCCAGATGATACACTTTAAAGGAAGGACCTTGTAAAATTTTGTTCTAAAGTTTTGTCCTCTCTCTGGCAACACTTTATCAGCTTCACAAAAGTCTAAAGCACAATCATTTTGTTTCGTCTTCTGAACAGCTTATCCCTAATGAGGTGGGAGGGGATAGCAGGGCCTATCCCAGGGGATTTCAGGCGAGAGGCAGGATACACCCCAAACAGGTCGCCAGTCTTTTGTGGGGCCTCACGCACACATACATCCATCCACACACATTCATTCCTAGGGGCAATTTCATGGCGGTTAATCAACCT
Source organism: Neostethus bicornis (assembly GCA_902685375.1). Lineage (NCBI taxonomy): Eukaryota > Metazoa > Chordata > Actinopteri > Atheriniformes > Phallostethidae > Neostethus > Neostethus bicornis. Next base: position 12,254,654 of record LR738557.1, on the reverse strand, counting down.
ACCATGCATGTTTTTGAAGGGTGGGAGGAAACCAGAGTACCTGCAGAAAACCCACCCAAAAAAAAAAAGAAAAAAGAAAACCCACCCATGCATGGGGAGAACATGCAAACTCCACACAGAAAGACTTGTATTCCAATGTTATACTAATTCTTTTACTTTCACCTGCATCAAGTTACTCTCCTTTAAACAATTCCATCTTATTTGTCTGTGTGGTATTTATAAAAACTTTGAATACTTGGACAGAGTAGACTTTTGTGGATCAGAAACTAAGTTCACCATAACTACATGCATTAGAAGTTTTGAGGGATAGGTGGTTCAGTTTTAGTTCCACAGTCTGGACACATTACCACATGCTCATGTTGTCTTTGGTAAGCTGCAGGTGTTTCACATCAGCTTAGCCATACATGGAATGTCCAGTATATATTCCATAAAATACTTGACTCTCCTCTCTCACGCAACACTTAATAGTTCATCTTTACGAACATTCAACTTCTAACAACGTCACACAGACAGTAAACTGCTTTTATCACACCTCCTCCCACAGACGCTCTTACTGTTCATTCAGGAGGACAGAAAAGCTCCTACTGGGATGAATTGAAACAAAAAGAACTTTTCCGTACTCTTTACAAACTGTGGCTATTATTTACTTAATACAAATGTTGGAATTACTGGTGCAAAGTAAAACCCCAAAACAACAAAATTGATACAAAAAAATCAGTTATTCCCATCTCTTTGAAATCCAAGCAGGTTAAATGTATTCATCTTAAAGAGATTCAATCAGGGTCACGTCCCTGTATGTGTCAGTGACATGACCCAAATAAATGACCAAACAAAAACAAAGGAAGTGACCACTTAAGCAGTCACAGAGGTGGTTTACTGTCTCCTGCAATCTGATGAAGTTTCACAAAAGTTCATGGAAAATGTAAACATTTATTTTAACTATTAAAATTGAGGGAGTAACTGAAGTAAACATCTTCAAGTGTGGTCATACATTCATTTTCTGAACCGTTTTTCCCAGATTGCGTCAACAGGGTACCAGAGTCTATCCTAGTTGACTACAGGCGAGAGGCTTCGAACAGCTTTGTTGTGTGACCACACAAAGAGAAAAACTAGTACTCATGCGCAAACCCACGCATTCACAATTAGAACATGCAAGTTCCACACAGAATGGTCAGTGATTCAAGCCTCGCCCCACCCGGGGCTCAAAGCCCCAACTTACTCACTTCTTGAAATGGTAAGCCATATTGTTATCCACTGCACCCTGGCATCCATCACTGTAACGTGTTTTAGCATTTCTTGTAAATTTATTACTACTGACCAAAGTTGTGCCTTGGTTGTGTGGTATTTTTCAGACTCTAGACTTAACAAATGTTTTTTTATTGAGAAATTAGTAGAAGATAAAATATCTTTATTTCAGACTTGACCGTTACGATAAGGAGCCACTTGTGGCTTTGTTGGTGTGTTTATGTGTTGGTTTAATGAAAGGCCTGAAGGCACTGGTCTTTCTTGTTAACAGGCCTGTAAATTACATTTATAGTTCCTTTAGTCTGAGCCAAGACCACAACTGCTTACAAAACTTAATTTCTTCCCTGTTTCACAAGGACCACTGAGTCAAAGAAGAAAACAAGAGTTGAATAAAATCCTAATCATAAAATTTTCCAACAATATTCTATTCTGAAGATGAATGTGATGCTTAAATGGGACAGCCGTTGAGATCAAATTGTTGCTGTGAGCAAGACACATTGCCTAGTCTGGATGGGGTTTGTTTGTGTGTGTCTGTTTGTGCGTGTGTGTGTGTGTGTGATTGGTTAGTGATGGGCAGAGGGGAGGATGGTGCAAAAATAGCAGCCTCGCTTCTGTCAGTATGCCCCAGGGCAGCTTGTGGCTACAACAGTAGCTTACCATCACCTCGTATGGAGTGAACGAATGATGCATATGTGTGAGAAGCATCGTTGTCCAGGAATCATTTAATATCATCATTTAATATCATTATTAAATCAAGTCATGCCTCATGTCGCCATTTTCTCTAAAATGCATAAAAAATGAGAATGTTTTTTCCCCTAGCTTTTCTGTTGTTGTTGATTAAAGAGACTTTAAAAAGTCAATTTAGGATAACTCTACTTCACAAACACAACAGGATGCAGTCACATTAAGCACATTGAAAGTCAAGGTGGTGCAGCTCCAAGGATAAAAAACAGCTCCGGTAATGGGACCATAACAAATATGAGAGACCAAACAGGACTGGTTTGAAAATGTATTTAACCAAAACCAAAAATAAAGAAGATGGATGACCTGCCAGAAAGGAACAAAATGTTTAGAACTTCTAAGACCAACCCCACAATGGCTGAAAGCTTTACTTGTTTGAACAAGTGATACAGCTCTGAAGAAAATACTTCCTCTGTCTGGACAGAGCTCAGCGCCAGCATTAGTTGGATGAGCTGGAATGTGAATAAGGAGCCAGACTTCATTAGTGTCGCTGCTCTTCGTGTGAAAAAATATCTGATCCCCACAGCAGGTTGCATCTCACTTTGCATAATGTTGTGGTAGCTGCTTATTCAACTAGTAGGAAAAAGTTTCAATGCATTTTTTTTTTCACATAACTTCTTACAGAGATTAGCCAGTCAGTTTTTAAGAGCTTGTTTGTTCATACATGTTTCCTGCATAAAAAGCAAAACTTTTACTCATGAAAGTTGCCGCTCAGTTAAATAACTCACATCTATATATGGGCACCTGAGCATAACCATGTTTTTTTAGAAAACAGGATATTTTTTTGACTATTAGAATCAATACTACTCTGCATGAAAAAAAATGTATTTATTTGTTGTGATGGTTGTTACTGATTCCTCATACTCAGAAGGCTCCTGGTTAAACCTCAACACGATTTGGTGAGAGAATCATCTGCATATGTGCTTGATTTGGAAACAGTGGCATCACTCAGATTTGGAAATGGGGCATGGGAAGACTAGGTTACCCTTGAGATTGGGAGGCTCTGTGTAAATGCCAGAAACTATTTTTGACCCACCCAAAATTGTTTGAAGGTTTTTTTAGGGATCTTTTGAGAGTGAGGACACTTAAGAATACAATAATTCTTTTAGAATTGTTTTACATGACAGTATCAGTTCCAAAGTTGTTCTGTTTGTTCCACACACAAATGTATGACCATTATCTTGCTACAAATTATTATAAATAAGGTTTATGGGAGACAACTTATTGTTGCTTCTAATACATGCAAATAAACAGGTTGCCAAAACGGTTTATTTTAATGTTATTTGCCTGAAAAGGGGGAAGTGGAGATGTACAGATTGCCTATGTTGATTAACTCTCTCTTTAATTTCTGAAGTTTCTCATGAAGTCAAATGTACCCAGTCTCTGATCACATTCTTTTTTAACTGTTCAATTATGTGAAAAAACAAAACACTGAGTAAATATTGTGTTCAGAGCAAAAAAAATGCTTTATGAGTTTGTGGAGATTAATATAATTTCAGAGAAGTTGGGCTTCTGCTGCTCCCGTTGTTGCTTTTATGACACCAGAGAGCAGATTGTTTGGACTGGTGCTTTCCAAGGTAGTTTAGTTCAAGACAGAAGGAAGAACGATGCTTTAATGATTCTACCAGCCACAGTTTTATTTTGCTTCTGAAAAGCTGCAAAGACGATCCCTCCGTCAGTGAATCGCTCTTCCACTCATAAATCAAAAGCAATTTATTCTGTTGAAAATTTAAGTTCGAAACATGACAAAAATTTTGTATTTTATAGCGGCCTTTTTAAAAGAAATTTTTGCGGAATAAATTGGCATGAATGGAAATAGCTACACAGGAAATGAAATGACTATCTGATTGGATAATATATTCCAAAGGCTCCCCTTGGGGAATAAAAAGAACTGTGCCTGAATTTCACTCCAGAATGATTTGCTCAGATATCTTGTGTGTGTCTAAAAAAGTCCTTTGCACCACAAATTAATCCTGAGGAATGATTCACAGACAGCAGACAATTTTTCAGCAATTACACAAACTTCTTCTTACCAAAACGTTTTTAACTGCATTTTAATGGTAGCATCCTCACTGTGAATAAATACAGTGGTGGTCAAAAGTTTACATACACTTGTAAAGAACATAATGTCATAGCTGTCTTGAGTTTCCAGTTATTTCAACAACTCTGATTTTTCTCTGATATAGTGATTGGAACAGATCCTTCTTTGTCACAAAAACATTCATGAAGTTTGATTCTTTTATGACTTTATTATGGGTAAACTGAAAATGTGACGAAATCAGCTGGGTCAAAAATATACATACAGTAACATGAATGAGCAATTTTGGAGACTTAGAAAGTTGTGTCAATGACATGAGCATCATAGCATGACCTCTTAACTTCTTGTGAGTGATTATGAGTGACTACAGCTGGTGACTTCTCTGAGGCCATTTAAAAAGGGCTCATTGGATAAAAACACCCACAAACGCTACAATGGGAAAGTCAAAGGAGCTCAGCACAGATTTGAAAAAGAGAATCATTGACTTGAACAAGTCAGGAAAGTCACTTGGAGCCATTTCAAAGCAGCTGCAGGTTCCAAGAGCAACAGTGCAAACAATTGTTTGTAAGTATAAAGTGCATGGCACTGTTTTGTCACTGCCACGATCAGGAAGAAAACGCAAGCTGTCACCTGCTGCTGAGAGAAAACTGGTCAGGAGGGTGAAGAGTCAACCCAGGAGCACCAAAAAGCAGATCTGCCAAGAATTAGAAGCTGCTGGAACACAGGTGTCAGTGTCCACAGTCAAGCGTGTTTTGCACCGCCATGAACTGAGAGGTTGCCGTGCAAGAAGGAAGCCTTTGCTCCAAAAGCGGCACCTTAAGGCTCGACTAAAGTTTGCTGCTGATCACATGGACAAAGATAAGACCTTCTGGAGGAACGTTCTGTGGTCAGATGAAACAAAAATTTAGCTGTTTGGCCACAATGCCCAGCAATATGTTTGGAGGAGAAAATGTGAGGCCTTTAACCCCAAGAACACCATGCCTACCATCAAGCACGGTGGGCCTGTTTTGCTGCCAATGGAACTGGTGCTTTACAGAGAGTCAATGGGACAATGAAGAAGGAGGATTACCTTCAAATTCTTCAAGAAAACCTAAAGTCATCAGCCCAAAGGTTGGGTCTTGGGCGCAGTTGGGTGTTCCAACAGGACAATGACCCCAAACACACATCAAAAGTGGTAATGGAATGGCTAAATCAGGCTAGAATTAAGGTTTTAGAATGGCCTTCCCAAAGTCCTGACTTAAATCCCATTGGGAACATGTGGATAATGCTGAAGAAACAAGTCCATGTCAGAAAGCCAACAAATTTAACTGAACTGCACCAATTCTGTCAAGAGGAGTGGTCAAAGATTCAACCAGAAACTTGCCAGAAGCTTGTGGATGGCTACCAAAACCGCCTAATTGAAGTAAAAATGGCCAAAGGACATGTAACCAAATATTAGCATTGCTGTATGTATATTTTTGACCGAGCTGATTTCGTCACATTTTCAGTTTACCCATAATAAAGTCATAAAAGAATCAAACTTCATGAATGTTTTTTGTGACAAAGAAGGATCTGTTCCAATCACTATATCAGAGAAAAATCAGAGTTGTTGAAATAACTGGAAACTCAAGACAGCCATGACATTATGTTCTTTACAAGTGTATGTAAACTTTTGACCACCACTGTATGTTCCTTCTTCTGTAAAATAATTTGGAAGAACAAAAAAATAAGGAATTCTGTCATAAATATTCAAAAACAAATGACTTATAAGTTTTAACTCATAAAAGTCTGACTCAATATCTCACTTTCGAATGGATCCCCATGAGGTTTCTTCTTTTTTTTTTTCTCCACTGCTGTTTTTTTTGGAGTTTTTCCTCGGTGTCAAGGAGGATTTAAGGGCAGGAATGTCCTGAAATAGTTTAGTTAGATTTTGTTTAGTTAGCCTTCAGCTTTGTATTTGTGTACATGCATTTTTTTCTTTTTTGTTCTTTGTTTTTGTACTTTTTTTTTTTCAATCTACGTACAATGCGAAGCCCGTTGAAACCATTGTTTTTGGAATTTGGGGGAAAACAAATATAATTGAATTTACTTGAATACTATTTAAAACTTTCAAGCAAAAAAAGCCAAACCCAATTTTGTAAAATTGGCTGTTTTTGTGTTACAACAGTGGCTTTCACTTGCCACAGAATTACAAATATGTTGTAACCATTGTGCCAAAAACTATACTACTTTTCCACTGAATCCCTTACTATTTGTTGTTTAGAACAAATTTTGTTATCAGAGTACTTCCAGGAACCTACTCGGACAAGACTCAATTAGTCACGAAAGGATAAAGAAAATGTATCGTGTTTAACAAATACACATTAACAGTCTCAGTCCACTCTTCAAACTCTTGCCAAATGTTCTAACTTGTGGGCAACTAACGCGCATGCTAACAAAAATATTCTGTAACACACACTGAGCACCCACTTATATCATTCAGTCATTGTTTCCCCCACTTGTTCAACACTAGGTTGGATTGCTGTGCTAATCATTCATTAGACAAGACATCACTTATCCCAAATGGAATTGCTGAGTTTGGCGGAGTCTATCTCAGTCGAGAGGCAGAGTACGCCCTGAACAGAACGCCAGTCTGTTGCGGGCCACACCCTCACAACCATCCACACACAAGACATAATTTATTCTTAAGAAATATTAGTCGTGTGAACTTAAACACATTTGGAGGGTATCTCAGAGATGAGAACATCAGCCGTTTGAGACAAATCTGTTCTGCTTTCAGCAAAGTCTTTGAATGATTTTGCCAGATTGTGCATTTTATTAGTTGTGGTTTTTAATGCAGCTTCTAAGTCAATTTACTTGTGATGGTTATTGATTCTCAGAGAATATAACTACAAAAGTTTTTTTAAGAGTTATACAGCAAATATCCTGTTTTTAAACCGCTAACAGCAACATGCTGGAGGTTTTTGTGAACATTTTTTATCAGCATGACTTCATGTGTATCTAGACAGTAAGTACCCACCTGGACAACTCAGGAAATTACATTTCCTTTATTTTGATACAGCATAACAGCAACTTTTTTAGTCTCAGTGTGTCAACTTTTTTCACAATGCAAACCCCTTTCTTAGCAAGTCAGAAGTTATTAAATGTAAAGTTCTCAAAATACTGTGATCAATATTTATTGTACTAAGGAAGCTGTTGCTTCTTGCTCTGGATCAGCTTGGCTGATTTCATTAACAGAAAAAAAATTTATGGTCTCACAGCAATGGGACAAGGCTTGAACAAGCTTTTCTGTGTGGAGTTTGCTTGTTCTTCCCGTGTATGTGTGATTTTTCTTTGCCAGCTTCTAGGGTAGTTTCCTCCCACCCTCTAAAAATAGGTTTATGTTAGGTTAATTGGCCACTATAAAATTGCCCCTAAGAATGAGTATGTGTATTTGTGGCCCCGCAACAGACTGGGGACTTGTTCGGGGTGTACCCTATCTCTCGCCTGAAATCAGCCGGGATGGGCTCCGCCACTCCATTGCCCAATTAGGGATAAGTAGTTCAGAAGACAAAACTAAACAAAACACATTTCCATTTCCAAAAGTACTTCTATATTTTATTGTGTTATTAGCAATTTCTCCCAGTTTGAACCGGGAGAAGACGGTTCAAATCGCAATGAGCCCATGCCTAGGTGTCCCCCCGTTTGTTCCCCCATTGTACCGTTTGCATTGTCCTGGCGGCCTGCTCCGGCACAATGCAGAAATGTTTTATTGAGGGATGAATAGAGTATGTTACAATAAAAAATAAATTAAAAAAAAAATCAGACAAGGTTACATCCTGAAAGGACAAAATGTGCTCAAATTATTTTGTGTTGTAAACTGTTGAAAATCTGCTTGTATTTCCTGAATTGCCCTGACCGTCTTATGAACAACTTCATATCTCATGCAATCCATGGAAACAGATTTCTATCTATGATGGTAGAGGGTGCAATGACATGAGAAGCCAGTGAATAAAATGTGTCACTACCTCCCACAATAATCAGAATCTTTAATGATTGCAAGCATCAAACAACATTTGTTAAAAACTTAAAACATTTTTAATAATCAGTAAAAAATAAAAAAATCTTGCTTTCCACTGAATTAGGAATTTTCCCTTTACTCTGAACTTTGTGTTTACTGGTGTAAATGTTCAACTAGCTGAATCACCATCTTGTGGGCAAGGGACTCAATTAAAAAAAATTCAGTCTGATTGTGAAAAAAACAAATAATTGACCGCTTTTTTACTCAGCAAACGCCCATTGATGTAAGGTTTTGTACAAACAACAATAACATTTTTTCTTTGTGAACAAGTATTAAAGAAAAATAATCCTTTTTTTAATTAATACATCATACACCGGAATCACAAGAAATCACAATTTGACACAGATGTTCCCAAGTTTGTCAAAGTTTATTGTGTTGTTTAAAAAAAAAAGTGCAGGCTTTTTTTTTTCCTGGAGGGCCAGATGTTGTTGTGACCGTATGTATAATACTTTTATTCAACAAATGCTCAGAAGGTGGAGTCAAATGTAAATTTTCTGGAGCACTCGCAGACAGTAAACCCAGTCAGGGGGCAGCTGGTTATAAGAAATTTTGTTTCCATCCAATCGCAGGAGCTTCATCCTGGAGTAAGACGCAGGTCCTACCTCTCTGCACAAACTGCTCACGTTGAACTCTGTAGTGAACAGAAAAAGCAAACTGAATTTGGATTGTAATTTATAATCAAAAACCTTTTTATTATCTCTTCCATATCCAGAGAGGTACTTTAAATTCTTAGCTTGTCTAGACAAGTATGGAACTACTACCATAGAAAGCATTTAAATAAAATATTAATCGCCTTATTTTGTGTAGAGCGCAAGTGTTTTTCTCTCCAAATAAAGTCTGGTTTTACTATTAGATGTCTTTCAGGTGCCGTGGTAAAAATGGAGGTAAAGGAAAGCACAAGCCACTATTTTACTTCCACAGAGTTTCTGTCAATCTGCTATGTTGGCTTTGGCTTGCTAAAATCGTGGTAGCGCTTAAGTTACTTGCCAGACGATGAGGTGTGTTTATTGGTGGACTATTTTGTCTGTCTGCATGTCTCCTTAGCACACACCACCTTTGTCTACAGCATCACCCACCAAGAAACAGGAGTCCTTTCTAACTTTTGCCAGAGTTAAAACTGCTCCTAAGGGCATTACTGCTAGGTGATGTGAGTCACAGTTTGGCTCCTGCTGGGTAAAGAGCTGCTGTGGGACGATATAAGCTAAAGAAATGCAGACAGACACAGAGAAGAAAGACTGAAGAAGGGAACAGCATGTGCTTCTGGCTCATCCTGCGCTCCCACTTCTGAATGCATCACAGATGTTTTTGTACCACTCTTCTTTTTGAGCCTACTTTGCCCTCATCCAGCTCACTAATAACAGCTCTTTTTTTTTCTCTCCTCCTTTACCAACCTCTTACATCTTTTTTCTCATGTTCTTCAGTTTGGCTTATGTAATTTTTGTATAACCTGAGCATATCGTAAACCCTTCTTTGGAGTAAAAGGAAAAAGGCTGGGCATGTTCAAAGCGACTCAAACTGAACATTTTGCAGGATGTGGTCCGAGTGTTCACACCTCATTCTGAGTCCAAACCATGTAATTACATTTATAGTGTGAACACAAACACTGCCAGTTAGGGGTTTTTTGTGTGTGTTTGCTGTGTGAACATGATCATTACCTTGGATTTGATTGGCTTCCAGGTAGAGATAGAGAAGTGTTGTAGGGACTGTTGGGAGGGTGGTTAGGTTGTTGTAAGAGAGGTCCAGCTCGACCAGACTAGAGATGTTAAAAACTCGTGGAGGAATCTTGTGGCTCTTCAGCTCACAATGACTGAGACGGAGGTATTTCAGATTTCCAAAGCTGACAAAGCTGTCATCATTCAGTTCAGAGAATGTATTGTTTGACAGATACAGCTGCTGAACAGAGGGAGGCAGATGCCCGGGAACAGTTATGAACAAATTTCCACTCAAATCCAACAAATTGAGATTGACCAGACCTGTGGGAATAAAAGAGAACATTCCCACAATACTGATTAATATCCACGTTTCAAATGAAGAACAAACTGAAATAAACATCAGACAAATACAGTTATTCTCAGGCAGAAGAAGAAACCCTTTTTGAGTGATGTTTTAACATTGGCGGTTATTAAACTATATATCTAACATTTTGTTGAGAAGTCTGAACCCACTCTGAACGTCTTTAAAGATTACACAACACTAGAAAATGGATCTTTTATGGGTCTTTTGGTTACAAAAAAATACTTACAAACCTCTCAGAGCGTGGATGTGTGTTAGCTAACTCTCTTTTTAAAATATTTGTTCATTTCAAAATGAAAATCTATTCGCGATGAATGAATAATTTTATGTGTCTGTTATTTCATCATTTTTTTCTGAAATTTTCTACCCATATTTATAAAGTGCATCAATCTTTTTTGATAAGAAGTAAATGAAGTCTTTTCTAACTCTATCCTGAGATAAAATATTAATTCTTTAGGAACATAGAAAACATATTCAACCTTTAAAGTCTTCCTCTGTGATAGTTTGCAGTCTGTTTCTTTGCAACAGCAGCACCGTCAGGTCACGCAGGTTTTGGAAAGTTCCCAGACTGATGCTGCTGATGTGGTTGTGTGCCAGTCTGAGCTGTCTAAGTCCATCAGGAAGAAAAGTGGGAACTGAACTCAGGTGATTGTAGTTAGCAAAAAAATAACGTAGGTTGGTCTGGTTCTGCAAAAAACCTTGCTCCAGTTTGTCACTCTGCAACTGGTTGTTATCCAGGATGAGCCAACGTAGGCCGGTGATGTTGGCCAGGACAGCGGAGGACAAGGTGGATATGTTGTTACCCTAGGAACAACAGAAACTCGTTATATTATAGGATGTAAACCAAGGATTTATTTCTTGACTCTGCTTCAAACTTGTGTTTGTGTTCTAAGCTTTCCACTGCTTCTTGTTTTTCTTTTTTTTTTCATTTAAAAGTTCATTTAAAAGTTCATTTAAAACCATAACAAGTTTTTATCGAGCCACAAAAAATAACATCCAGATTTTTCTCTACCTGTAAAAACAAGTATTCAAGTCTTTCTGGCAGTGGGACAGGGATATCTTCCAGACCTCTGAAGTCGCAGTACAGGGACGTCGGCCACTGAATTGGACAATCACACTGTTCAGGGCAGGTCTGAGGGTTGTTTGCCCGAAACCAGCCAGAGTCCATCCGTCCATGCAGACTGAGAACACTGGGTTCACCCAGAAGACGGTTGATCCAAAGAGGAATGCCCCCATAATCCATATCGGTGGCTAAAGTGGCCTCAGCAGCACCAACACTGAGAATCATCAATATGGTTGCGAACAGGAGAGCCATCGAGCCAGTTGCTGGGATACAAACCTTAAAATAACAAAATTAGACAAGTTTACATCCTTAGATCTTAAAACAATGTGTTACAAACATGTGAGAGCTATTTCAATTCTTGTTCAGCAAGTACTTCAGGGACGTTTGACTCTGATGGTTGAACCACACCAGAATCAAACACCACACAATTAAAATGGTAAATGGGTGATCAAAATTATGGGGTGAGTAAAAAGAAAACTGTTATTAAAATATGTGTTGATTAAAAGAAAATGAAAAGAAATTGGTCAAATCAAGACGAGCTATTTTTTTTGGAGGTAATTTGACGGCAAGAGTCCAATGACTCATCAAACCTGATAAATTGGCTAGTTTTTAATTTTTCTTTTTACAGTGAATAATACGTAGCTAAATTAAATTCGAAAATCAAAAAGAATCACATTGTATGATGAAATGAGATATCTCAAATTTATAAGTGCACATTTCATTGTATGAAATGGCCTATTGCCTACTTATTTTAAAAAGATTTGTTCTACTTGATTAAATTAAAATTAAATCCAGAATCAAAACCCATCTGTTTAAATCTGTCTTCTCTCTTTAATCCCACCACCTCTTCCAACCCTGAACTTAATCTATTGCATATGTTTTTTGTCTTTTTAAATTGTTTTATTAGGTGTTTTATATCATATGTATTTTGTTGCAAAGTGACCTTGAGAGTTTTTAAAGGTGCTCATAAATAGAATTTATTATTATTAAATGTACATTTAATAACGTAGATTTAATACATGTTTAAATTTAGCATCTCGTTAGACGTTGCATTGGTGAGAGTTTTGATGGACGCATGGTCTTTTTTTTTTTTTTTATTACAAACAGTTTTCCACTGTGTTGGTTTTAGGTTTTTATAAAAGAAGGTTCAGGGATTTACACGTGTTGATAGATTTCAGATGAGAAACCAACAGAGTGTAATGTTACAAACCCAAAACATTAAGTAACCTTATTTTATTGGACAGTCCGAACAACATCTGGCTCTGCTGTAGAAACATGAGTCTGTTTCTGTAACTTTTGAAGATTGTTTCTTAGTGATCTTTTGAAATGCACATTTGGAAATGTTTGACTTTCACAAGACAAAAAGAAATGTCCTTCATTTGTCTGATTTTTAAAATCACACAATCAAACTGTGATATTCTCAGCTCATGAACAAAACAAGTTTTCTGGCTTGACAAAGTCATTAGATCAAATTATGCACGTGTACAAACACACCATGGGAAGCAAGAAGTTTGACTCATAATGAAGTTCAGCTTAAGCAACCTGTTTGCCGCACCAAACTCTGTCCTTTTTGACCACTATAGTTGCAGTGCTGTACATGTGGAAACACTGTTTCCAGAAGACTTACAGTAATACAACAAACACACTGCAGTTGAGATTATTTTTATTTTACCCGCCTTCCTTGAAGAGGAAATGGAGGCAGACAAGAAATGAGATCAAACTGACACTTACCTGTTTGATCAGATGCTACAGAAAACAGCCAGGTTGTCTCGAATCCCTGATGAATACCCTTGCGTCTGTCTATGTGTGTGTGTTTGTGTTTTTAAGCTAGCAGTGATGTTTGCCAACTGTCTGATGCATTCCACCTCTTCAAACACTGCCCAGATCCTAGAAACTGAACCTCCTCCATAATTTTCCCACACTTACGTCTTCCTTACCCCCTCTCTTCTCGGGTTTAACACCTTTTATATGTTTAAAGTCTGACTTTGTGGGTCCTGATTTGGTATTTTTTCTGCTGAATGAGCATTGGCAGATATTAATGATAGAGAAAATGAACGAAGTCAGAAGCAAAGTATTTTTGTGTGTTTGGATCCAGAACTTTAAGCATAAAAATATTCAACATTCAAATACAGGTTTATAAATTTTTGCGAGCATACACAGGCATTTGTTTGTGTCTATCCCTCTTTATAACTGAGATCTACAATATCAAGCCTGAAGGTACTTGAGCCACAAAGTACCTGGGGAGCCAAAGAGACCATTCTCTTTGTACAAGTGTGTGTTTTTTACTGCACAACTGTGTGTAACATTGTGTACATGCTTGTGTGAAAGGAGGGAACGTTTTTGCAAGCATCTGTGCGAAAGAGAGGAAAATGCTTCCAGATTCTTCTCAACTATGAGAGGAGTGTCATGAGAAAAGAAATCTGATAGAAAAGAAAACTTTCTTTAGAAGCAAAGAACGGGCTAAAAGAAGTTTCTTCTCATCATCACAATTAGATTTTACTGCTTTTTGCAAAATAAATGTAATTTTGTTATTTTGTTACTTCATCAATATGGGTTCCTACAGTGTCAAATTATGTGGCTGCAGATTAGCAGCAGACTAATGGGATTAACTGTGTAGTAGAGTTCGTGCAAATACGTTGAGATCTACAGGTCCAGATGTTCCGAAAGAAGTTTGGACTAGTCTGTAGTTTAACTTGTGGATTTTTCAAGGTATTGATACTGTAAGTTGGTGTGATGACATTCACAGAAAAAAATAATAATGAACAAATTGACGTCTCCATAGGTAGTGTTTATAAAATCTAGAGTACTTGATGTGTCACAAAAACAACTTCAGGAGAATCGGTTATTGGATAAGGACAAACATAGATTGACATTGACATTGTTCAAACACTCTTACAGTGGCCATGGCTTGCACTGGTGGCATGGTGAAGGAGGACATGAAGGTGTTAGGTGTGAGAGAAGAGGTTAGATGGAGGAAATGAATTTCCTGTGCTAAACCTCTGTACGGAAAAGCTGAAAGAAGAAGATTGAGGCCTTACTCTAATTCTCCAAAAAAACAGGTAAGTTTTATCAATATAAGCCATTCAATTCTCAAAAATCTTTTCTTGTAATTTATAATTGATAGATAAAAACTTGATTAATATCCTGCAGGAGAAATTCTGGTGTCAGCAGCAACAGAAATCACACAGGCTGTACATACAAAATAAATAAAACGACATACATACAATAATAAAATAGGACCTCTTGAAACGCTCAGTCTTGCAGAGCATTGAGAGGAACCTATTACTTCAGGTACTCTTCTGGTTTGTGATCACATCATGTAGAGGGTGACGGGGATTTTTCAGGATACCCTGCATTGGAGCCCTCATCCTCCTCTCCAAAACAGCTCCCACAGAGTCCACATTTCTCCCCACCACTGATGCACATTTTCTTATCAGTGTGTCCAGCCTATTGCTGTCCCTTGCGATCGAGCTTCCTCCCCAGCAGACAACCGCAAAGAAAACTGCAGTTGCCACGACAGACTGATAAAAGATGTTCAGCATGTCACCACACACATCAAAAGTGTGTGGTGACACTTTTTGGTGGTAATATATTTTTCATTATCTTTTGGATATATTTTTTTTCTTTCATCATTACTGTGCTGCTGTAACACAAATTTCCCACGTGTGGAATCAGGAAAGTAATTCTGATTCTGATGAAAGTGAAGCAGAAAACACTTGTCACCTTCCACTCTCAGTGAAGATGGCAGCAATGGTTCAAAATCAAAATGAATATGTGACTGATTTATGGAAAGGTCTCCCATTTAGAAAGAAGTCTTTAAATAGAGAGGTCAAAATGTTTTAATCATTAAAAAAAAAACACTTAAAGTACAAAGTAATTCATCTTCTGAACAGCTTATCCCTGACAGGGCTAGCAGGATGCCAGAGCCTATCTTGGCTGATTTCAGGCAAGAGGCAGGGTGCACCCCGAACAGGTTGCCAGTCTGTTGCAGGGCCACACACACGCAACCATTTACAGGGGCAATTTTACAGTGGCCAATCAACCTAACACACATGTGTCTGGAGAGTAGGAGGAAACCTACATATATATCGGGAAGACATACAAACTCCACACAGAAAGGTCAGTGTTTCAGGCCTCGTCCCACCCAGAACTCGAACCTCAACCTCTTTGCTTTGAGGCCACTGTGCTAACCACTGGGCCATCGTGCAGCCAAACACTGAAAGTAATCCCTTTGCAAATGTGCATCAGTGTTCATTTTATCTCGATGCTGATCAACCTACAATCTGAAAATGTTAGGATTCATCTCTGTTGAATAGTTTCTAGAGAAGGACAGTTCTTATTTATCACTTGAAAAATTAAAGTCTCCAGATTGGTTGTTTGGTTAAAAAAAAAAAAAAGATAAATGGGAGGTTGAGATGATGTACAAACTGAATAAGATTAGAGTAAAATGAACAAATTAGCACACGAACAGATGAATTCAGATTTTAGAAACATGGTTTGCATTTTTTCAAAGATTGAAGCAAAAGTTTTGTAAAAATGCGATATTTTATTAACTAACTCTAAACCTCAAACTAGAATGTTGCTATTTTTCAGTTTCGGAAACAGTTTTCTCAGAATAATGTGGGATTTTCTTTAAAATAGGAGGACAAAGCATACGCTTAAGGTAGAAAAATTCTAAAAGCAAACTTGAAACAAAGATAAAGCCATTTGCATTTTTTATGTTTTAACACATCACTAGATCTTAATCAGAGAAAAATCCAAGAATTATGATAAACTCACAAGAAACAGACAGATGTCATTTGCAGTAACTACAACTCAGACAAGAAACTCCTCTGACATAGTAAATTCTTTCTGATGTACTGTAACTTACAAGAAAAACTAAGATTTCACTTTGTTCTTTGTTGATGACTCATCCTTTTGCTATAATTAGACACACATCAACAGAAATGAGCTTTTCCTATCAGCTTTAAACCTGTTTTGAAGGTACATCTACAACTGCTTCTCAAAAATTGCGGCAAAATGCCAAAATAAATATTCAGTTCATTTCATTCAGTTGAGTTCATGTGTTGGTATAATTTCTGATCAACTGGTCTGATCAACTAAAGGAAGTTTTACATTCTTGAAAGTCATAGAATTCTTTTCAAGTCTGTCTGAAAAAAGGAACCGATACTTAACTTGTCTGTACTTGCTTCAACGTATCCTCTTTTCATGAAGTGCTTCTCAGAGGTTTCATTCATTGAGACTATCTTACATTGCGCTCACTTACTTGCTGCAAAAAGTAAATTCAGAACAAGGTCTTTGAATCTTTAAATGTATTACTTTGTTAAAATGAGCTCAAAATGACATGACGACAGTGGCCTCATAAACAGGTGCCAAACCACCTCATCTGGCTTCTCTTGGCTCAGAGGATTGAGTAGTTTCCTACTTTTGTTAGGAAACTAAATGAATTGCAGTACTCATTAACCTATGTATTTCTCAACGACAACCCTTTTGCACAGGAAGTCTATTGATGCTGCTTGTATTCGAGATCTTGTACTTTCTGTGATGGTTCATTTGCCCCCCACCAGAGGAAGCTCGGGGTGTTTCCTTCAACAGTCTAATTTCTGACACCTGAAGGTATTTTGGGCAGTTGCCTTTAAAGTTTTGTGAATTTGACACTGAAGGGAAGTGTCGGGTTATATATTCTAATCTAAATCTAATATCTTCCATTCCAGCCAGGACTTTCTAGCTGCCTGACCAAGATGCACAATCCTAACAATGACTAGAAACTATCCATTCATTCTTGTTTACTTTAATTTACAGCTTCACTGGACTACCATTCAAAATAAATCATGTCTGTTGTCCTGCATTTGGGTCTACCTCCACCCGCCCCCACCCCCGTCTGCTCACGTCATGACACTTTCTGTCACCGAGGCTGTTCTTTGTCACCGATTTGGTTTATTACTTTTATAGGAGCATTTGGGGTGTACACAGTTTTGTTTATGAGTGATAAAAAGATTAAGCAGAAGATCAACACGTGGATTGGTGCAGTGTCCCCAATAATTAGGATACTGCATCAATCCATTGTGGTAAAAAAAAGATCTGAGCCAAAAAAAAAGCAAAGGTCTTAACCAGGTTTTCACCAGTTGATCTACTTTCTGACTCTCACTTGTGCTCACCATATATTTTTTGTTACAAATACACAAAACTCAAACTCTACTGTGGGAGGACAGTAACTCCTGAGGAGCATCACCATGGAGAAGCAGAAGTCTGAGTACTGAACTGTTGCTTAAAGTATCCTCGAAGGTGTAATAAAAGCTTAGGAAGCTGCTACACAACAGTGCGTTACCAAAGCAACAGCAGAGCAACAGTTTAGTAAAAACCATCTTTATTTTCAAACGCACGCAACAGTTTGAAGCTTTTTCACTCTGTGAAAAATCAATTAAAACTTTTGCCTGCTATATTCTACGTAAAAGAAAAAACTTGTTATTTAGCCCATAAACCTATATAAATATTCTTACTTTAGCAGGGTAAAATAATAAAACACTACCATAATTCATCATTACAATACAAGATCATATTCAGAGTTACTTAAACAGACACAAATTATCAGAAACTGAAGACCCTATGTGACCTGGCATGTAGTAAGTTAGTCCCATTTTTCTTTATACTTCTATTATTTAAACCTCTTGCTGGAACCCCCATTTG
The DNA here is from genome assembly GCA_902685375.1 of Neostethus bicornis. Classification (NCBI taxonomy): domain Eukaryota; kingdom Metazoa; phylum Chordata; class Actinopteri; order Atheriniformes; family Phallostethidae; genus Neostethus; species Neostethus bicornis. The sequence goes on along the minus strand of LR738557.1, from coordinate 12,236,828 downwards.
GTCATTTTCCCAGTTTAAATTTAAGACTTCTGGACTTTTTTTCTGATTCATTTATTTCCATCTCATTTCTAACTGAAGCTTTCTTCTCCCTGCCAGTAACAGGGTCCACCCTGAATCGGTCACATGAGAAATGGAGAACTGACAAAAACTAATAACTGCTCTTACTCGTGCAAACAAAAACTTACAAACGACAGTGAAAAAGTCCATTTGAACCCTTCCTTTACATAGGCACTTAACAGGTTTCATAGAAAAATGATGCATTTGTTTATATTTCAGATCTTGATCAGACCTAATTCAATATGATTAAACATATATTTTTAGAAATGTTCTATCAAAATTTTTACCTGGAAATGATTCACACTCCACAGCAGATTCACTGATAATAGTTGGAGTGTACAGATGATTTTTTTGTTGTGAAATTAACAAATAAAATGTGTTTGAAACAAAAGAGGTAGAAGAACCTTTAAAAAACCAAGACAAAATCAAATCAAACCATAACAAATAACCTTAGAGTTAGTTTAGAGTTGAAGTTCAGAGGTGATCGACTACTCTATGTGCTTTTTAGGTTCTTTCAAAGAAACAAGAAAAATCAAAACATGCCATAAAGGGCATCTCAGGTAAGAGTTATCGAGACGTCTTCTTCTTCTTTCGGCATTTCCTTTCAGGGGTCTCTACAGCAAGTCAGTTTCTTCCATCTAACCCTATCTGCTGCATCTTCTTCAGTCACACCAAATATCTTCATGTCTTCCTTCATTGTATTCGTGAACCTCCTCTTTGGTCTTCCTCTTGTCCTCTTTCCTGGTGGTTCCAAACCCAGCATCCTTCTGCCGATGTACTCTCTCTCTCTTTTGCACATGTCCAAACCATCTCAGTCTGGCCTCTCTGACTTTATCTCCAAAACCTCTAACATGTGCTGTTCCTCTGATGTACTCATTTCTGATCCTGTCCATCCTTGTCACTCCCAGAGAGATCCTCAGCATCTTCATCTCTGCTACCTCCATCTGTGTTTACTGTCTTTTTCTCAGTGCCACTGTCTCTGGACAGAGTTATCAAGACAATGAATACTTAATAAAAATATAATTTCAATGCACTGACAACATTTAATCTCACACAAAACACAATCAATAACATCATTTGGAACCCTAACCAAGTAATTTGGGTATAAATATGAGTTTAAACGAATGAAAATGCATCAAGAAAGTAAAACACTAATAGTTGAATTAATGGCAGGAAAACTCTGGTGAGAGAAAATATAGGGGAAGATATTCTGGTAAAAGATTTTCATCATTCTTTTGAACACTGTGGCTCAGAGGATGTTTGTAGGTTGTGGGCTTGATTTATAGAAAACTGTCCAGATCTCATTTTGATAGAAAAAAGTTGATTTTTTAAAAATAGTTCCTTTCTTCAGTACTATCATTGCAGGTAAGAGGGTGAGAGGAAGACCAAAGAAGTATAAAATCTTAAGTGATATTAATATAAAATCTCAATTGATATTAATATGAAATCTTGAACAATTTACAGTATGAAGGTATTAAGTATTATTCTAACTGTGACTCAGTGACTGATATGTTGCTGCCTTAAGTTTTCTTTCAAGTTTTCTTAAAATATAAAAAAAAGTTTTTACTGAATTCAATTTTTTTTTTCTTAATTTCAGTTCATTCCCTTCTTCATCTGCGTTATGAATGAAATTGCAGCAATACCTTTTAATTCCACTAGAGGACGCTGTTTCTCTATTATAAAACACCTTGGGAAACATTAAAATAAAATCATTACCTCATGTATGGAGGGTTAAAAAACACACACATACACACACACACACACACACACACACACACATGCGCACGATGCACATGCAAGGTCGATCCTTCCTTGTAAGAATAGTTTTGCTGCTTTTTTGTTTTTGATTACCACACTATCCCAGCATTGATAAAATGCAACTCACAAATTTATTTCTAATCTACTACATCAGATCTAATCATTTCTGAACATATCAGCAGTAATCAACTCAAATCAATGATTAAAAATAAATTGAATAGCTGCAGCTTTCCTTCATTTGAGGGAAATATGTGGTAAATGTTGAACATGTGTATGTAATTTATGCAGATATGAGTGCAGAGACATCTGCTTTCTGTTTCAAGGGTTTGTTGCCCCTCTTGCCCTGCATCATGGTTTAAATTACCTGAAGGAGCCAAACTGTCCAAGCACCATCGTGCTCATCATTCCTTGAATGTCACACGTTTTCCTTGTGTGATTTTATTTAAGCAAATTTGATTTGACAAATCAGTTAGTTTGAAATAATTCTATTTTTCTGTGAGATTTTGGATAAAGTCTGGAAGATTTTTTCAAATATTTACATGACATGGAGGCAATAGTCTTGTTTATATGAGGTTAAATCATTAGGATCTTACCTGAGGTCACATTTAGGTAGGACAAGTGAAGGTCGTGGTAATGATAAGAGTTTATTTACAACAGAGTGGGAAACTTACTAAGGATTTGTTAAACAGAATATTTCCGTAGCCACATTTAAAGAATTTTGCAAAGGATCATTTTTGAATTGCTGAACAAAAATGCAATCAATTGCAATTTGGATTATTAGCAGATTTCTGTTTCATCAGTTTCCTTTGTTCTCACTTCCAAGACCTTCTGGGTGTCATTTAGTTTCGTGTGTAACGGTTATCTTCTCTTCAATGTTTTCCATCAAAATGAGTCAAACAGACTGGTTTGGTGTTTAAAGCTGGCAAATAGAGCAGAATCACTGATTCTGAATGAGAGAAAAAAATCAAGTGTGAATAGTATCCAACTCCCCTTGTTTTATGTTTTACTTTTCACTGTAAAAACATTTATTAGCATCAAGACTTACATGATTAAGCGTTTAGTTGTTAGTCATTTTTGTGTGTGTGTTTAAAGTGAAGTCCTTTTTTTAAATTTTCTTTTCCCGCTTATCCGGGACTCAGATGGTAACCCCAGGCTTCACTCACCGTGGCTGCATCCTCCAACTCACCCTGAGGATCCCGAAGCTTATCTCTGGGTCTCCTACAGGTGGAACGTGCCCAAAACACCTCACCAGCGTGGTGTTTGGAAGGCCTCTTTCCGAACCAAAATGCTATAACCACCCCTTTTGGCTTCTCTTGACTCTGAGCAGCAACAGCTCTACTCTGAGCTCCTCCCGGATGGCAGTACTCCTCATTCTATCTCTGAGTTGGAGCCCAGCCACTCTCTGTGGAGTGAGCTCATTTCAGCTGCTTGTATCCACAATCTCATTCTATTGGTCACCACCCACAGTTGGTGACCCCGGGTATGGGTAGAAATGTAGATCGATTAGTAAATCTAGAAACCTGCAGTTTCTTTGCTTTCTTTTCGGCTCATCTCTTCCTTCACCACAACGCACCAATGCAGGGTCCTAATTATTGCGGATACTGCAGCAATCCGTCTGTCCATCTCCCGCTCCATCTTTCCCCCACTCGTGAACAAGACCCCGAGATACTTAAACCCCTCCACTTGGGGAAGGACCCTGTCTTAAATAAAACATTTTGCACTTAAACTAATACACCATTTTTGTTCCTGCAATATTCTTTTATTTATCATTTAGATATGTTAGTGTTTCGTGACAAACGTTAATCATTTCACCATCAAAACTTTTTAAACAGGTGTTAATATTTCTGCACAATTAATTTTCCAAGCACCAAACATCCATTAAAATATTTTTTTGACATTTTCACAAGCTTCACTGAGAAAAATGGCATTGTTTGTTACTATTGCTTCATCATAGGTCTCTTTTGAACATCTGCTGTTCCCAGATGTCTGCAAATGCAGACAAAAGAACTAAATTAATGTAAATGTTTCCAAATTATTCTATTACTGTGAAGACATTGTTTTGTTAATTATTGTTTACAATAAGTCATTTTACTTTCAGATGTTTGACATAAAAACTAAAGCAAAAAGACATCCCACAAAACAAAAAATAGATAGATTTTTGATTTGTATTTAAAGTGGTGAGAAGTGCTTTAAAACTCCTTGAGGACTTATAAAGAAATAGCCTTTTTTTTTTAAATGAGCCATATCTAACTTGTATATAGTTAAATTTAAAAAAAATTCACAAATCTGAAACTCTTTTATTAAAAAACTGCACCCACCGACCTTCACATATTTCCTCTTTACCACAAAACAAATTGTGCAATTTCGGCCTTTAAAAAAGATTTCCATGCAATTGATAGTTTCCTCCTTCTGCCAGAAATGATTTCCATGGACACTAAAGCTCTCTAGAAGGCAATTGTGTCCTATTTTATTTAATTTAAGCTCAAATTCTGAATACCATAAAAAATGGAAGAAAACACTTAGATCGTCACTGTGTCATCCAAGTCTACAAATGTAATTTTATGTACAGTTGTTTCCATAGTCACAAAAGAAAGCTAATTTTTATTCTTATGTAATGTTTTCTGCATCAAACCTTTTCTAGACCAAGCACTCTTGCAACCATTTTTTTCTTGTCCTTAACTTTAGTATAATATGAAGTCATAGAACCATATGCAATTCCTCCTGCCCATTCTCAAAGATCAGACACTTTAAGGAGACAGACTTTGGCATCAAATGGCAATAAACATTAGAATAGATTCCATTTGGATTATGTAAACACACACACAAAGTGTATGTATAGGTACAGTATAAATATTTTAAGTTTCAAAGATGTTAGTGTTACCACTTTCTTTTATTGTAATGTGAAAGGAATTGACTGAAAACGTATTAAAGTGTTGAACCACAACCAACTCATACTTTTCTCAATTAATCTAAATTTACAGAATTACAATGAGAAACTCATAAAATAGACATTTGTAAATTAAACATTAACATTGAATATGACGACAAAACAATTTCAAACAACAGTACAGACACGTCTTATTCAATCTTATGACAGCTGTGAAATAGCAATAAAATCCAAGCGCCACGAGCAGGAAGTGTTTAAATGAGTTTAAGAAATGACAACTGTCTGTAAAAATGAAAGATAAAAGTCAGGGAAAAAGTCAAAACTTCAATCCAGATGGAGTTCCTGTTGGCGAGAGGATTCAGAGCAGGAAGAGGCCCACATCAAGACCAGACAGACAACAAAAGCAGAATGTCACACATGTTTTCATTTAACTCTTTACACAATGTACAATTGCTAAAAAAAAGGAGAAGAACAAAAATGCTGGATTCAATGCAATTCAATACTTAAACACATAACACCCATGATTTACTATTTCTTTTTAGTACTCCTTGACTCTCTTACTGATAGATGGGTTTCCCACAGGTTTCCTAAAAGTGAGCATGGCAGTATGGAAAAGAACCAAAGAAAGAACAAGTTGTTCACCCTGTCATAAATCGAGCTGACATTATTATTTCTTGAAGTGTGAGGGAATTACACGTCCCATCTGCTCCTTTTCCACAGTATTTCATCATACAGCCACACTACAATGTTTTTGTTTTTCTCGAGAACGTCACAGAAACGTTTTACAGGCTTGTGCAAAAACATTAATTTAATCCAGAGTTTTATGAACTCTTGCAAAACTCCAATAACTGTGCAAAACGACACTTTAGAAATAGAATTTTATATGAAATCAAATAATTATCAGGAGGGATGATTTGTGTTGTACCTTCAGACAAACAAGACGGAGGTACAGGTGACTGATTGAGTGCAGAGGGGAAAAAAAACATACCACCAGGGTTGAAAAGTAATGTCTTAATTCTTCCCATAAAAATGTGACCACTTCAGCATTTATTTTACATGCGGGTTGTAAATCTTAAATGTTTGATTTGCACTTTTGCATGACAAGTTTTTCAGTCTGTTTCTTCCATTTTCTTTTTGTAACTTCAGCGTCAGGTTGTAATTATCATAAGACAAATGGCATGTCATCAGAATTCTTGCTCAAAGGCATTACGATTCAGCTCTTTGAACATCAAAAGTTGTTGAAGCTGTTTTATAAAGCATGCTATATATATTATTTGTACATGAAAGAAAAGCAGAGGAAGCAGAGAACATTCAATATCAGCACCAGGATGCTGCACGTCTTTGATGTAGCATCATCCGAACTACAGGCTTAAGGAAAATGATCAAACTGAAAAGGAAGGCAAGCTCTTTGCTGAGAGCAACTCATGAGATGCTGAGACTGATTCTGTGGCAGAAAGATGCACAAACCACTTTTCATCCGACCTTGTACAAAATGCATCATGTGGTAAACACTAGTGAACAGACTGGGGAGCTGCCATGATTCAGATCAAGACTTTTCTCTTGATCATTTTTGTTCCAGTTTTAGGATATTATATTCTAAACCACTTATTCCTAACTGGGTCACAAGGAGTGTCAGAGCCTATCCGGCTAATTTCAGGCGAGAGGCAGGATACATCCCAAACAGGTTGCCAGTCTGTTGCTGGGCCACACACAACCATCCACACATGCAATAATTCCAAGGAGTAATTTCATAGCAGCAAATTAACCTAGCATGCATATTTTTGGAAGATGGGAGGAAATCAGAGTACCTGGAGTAAATCTATGCATGGGGAGAACATGCAAACTCTACACAGAAAGAACAGATTCTCCACGCCCACTCCGGGAGTCCAACTCCAACCTTCTTACTTGTGGCCTCTGTGCTAACCAGCGCCCACCGTGGAGCTCGTATTTTACAATTTATAATGTAAAATATGAAAAACCTCTATGAGCAGGTAAACTAGGTTATCTTTTCACATTAAAAAAACAAGAAATAAATGATTGAATATCATATTTTAGCTGTTAATTTAGTTATCCAAAAGTGCAAAAAGCAGAAAGAACAGTATGTCTGTTTTCACGGTTTGCTCTACAATGATGTGCCATTGTTTTTTTGTTGATGTTCCCACAGGCAACCAAAAAACAATCAGAGAGTATTTAACACATGTTTCTTTTTTTTTTTTTTGCCATATGGTTAGAAAAAAAGTTTTACCAACAAGATCAATCACAAATCCCAACTTACTATAAAGGAGAGCAAAGTTCAGCTGAAAAGGTTAAAGTGAGGGTCGGTGTGTACTGCACACAGATGGGAACAATCTCTCACGCCCCCCCTGCAGCTCACACAATCCACATGTTGGGGTGCTGTGGGCCACTACTGATTCAACACAGTGGGGCACCAGCGAGTGGATGAGGGGGTGAAAGTAACTAACAGCAGCAGGATAGACGAAGGGGTGGAGGGAAGTCTGGAAAGAGTAGGGAAAAGTTTTTACAAAGGGTTTGTCAGCGTCCCCTTCAGTCCCACTCACACAGAGACAGAAAAAGGAGGCCAGTCTCTCTGATCAGGTAGGAAGAAAACTTTTGTTTGCATGCATAAGTCTGATTTTATAAGACATTTTGAAGTTGTTTCTATTCATTTCGACTGTATGTACACTTGCTGAACACCTGAGTTTTGCAGATTCGTATCTTAAAATGAGAACTAAAGATGACCCAGTTGTATCTCTAACAAATAAAAGAAAATCAGTTTTTATTTAGTATTTCTGAAAAAGCCTAATAACTTGTAAAAAAAAAAAAAAGAGACAAATTTGTTCTTGAACAATTTCTGGGCAGCATTGAGGACCATCTGCAAAACTGTATTTCTCCTGTTTGGCTTTTTTTTTCTGTTCTCCATCTTCCCTGTGAGGATTTGAAGAATGTACCTTTTTACAGGCTGTTACATTTCTGAACCACAGTCAGCAACTTTTTACTGCTCGTTTAGCACTGGGACACATTTTGATTACATGGGACATGGGACACATTTGGGAAAAAAATTAAAACTTCTATCACATATTTTCTGCACAAAGTATATTTTGACCCAATAATGATCTAGTTTCCTTTTTTTTGTTTGAGTTGAGAAAATAATCTCATCTAAAGAAATGTCAAAAAATTGGTGAAGGAGCACAAAAAGCAAAGTTGCTGTAGCTTTGCAAATAAAACTGATCTGTTGAATGAGATTCTATTAATACTGAAGTTGTAAAATCTTTGTTTTTTTTCTCCTCCAGGCAATTGGAGATTATGACCATGACCATGCGTCTGGATATTGTGGTCCTTTTGTCTGTCTTGCTTCCTCTCTGTCTCTCACATGGACCGGACCCTTTGGGCTGGCTGTTTCGCCTACAAAGACAAGGACATCATTTTGGCTCCTTGCAGGCTGGAAGTGCAGGAGGAGCCTGTCCGGATGAATGTGACTGCCCCCCTTCATACCCTGTTGCCATGTACTGTGATGGGCGGAGCCTGACTGCCATGCCAACCATTCCTTCACGTATCAAGTACCTGTATCTTCAAAACAATGCCATCACAACTATCCCAGACTCAGCTATGGTTAATGCAACTAATTTAGTATGGCTACTGATGCATCACAATCAGCTTACGTCTGAGGGCATCAGTGAGCAGGTAATAAAAGTCTGGTTTTATACATTGTCATACACAAACTGTATGTGAGCTGTGACGCCTCACTAAATTGTCAGATCACAAACAAAAGTCCTGGCAGTGGCTTCATTTTAGTGTAATTGCTTTATGAATTAGCAAAGAAGAAAAGTTGTTTTTATATTAATTTCTTACCAGATTAAAGAAGTTAACTACCCCAAACAAAATTTAGTTTTTTTTCATTAAAATCTGTTTTCTTTCAGCATATTGTCAAAAATTTCAGGGCCATTTGAATCAAGCTGATGAAAGTTCACCTCAGCTATTGGCTGGACAATCTGTTCAGCTGTGTCACAGTGAAATGTCTATATGTAACATTTTTAATGCAACTGCTAATTGTATCCATTTATTTGAAAGATTTTAACATGTGCATGGTTTTTGTTGAACGTTTTTAGGTGTTTTTAAAGTTGAATGGACTGGAGCGTTTATATCTTCATCATAACAACCTAACCACAATTCCTCCAAATCTTCCACGCACCCTGCGAGACCTGAGAATTGACCATAACAACATCGGAAAGGTAATCAATTTCAAATTTTTTAAATATTATTTTTGTCCTTTTCCAGAAAGTCCCCTTAAAAGAATGTATCTACATTGAAATTATTCCAATTGTTCTCTAGGTAACACCTGCTGACCTAACAGGAATGGACAACCTCACCATCCTTCATCTCCAAAGCAACGCAATCACCAATATCGGCACATCCCTGAAGGAACTAAAATCTCTCATAATCTTTGACATTAGTGGCAACAAGCTGACAAAGGTAATAATCCCACTTGTGCATGTTTATTGAAACCCACACAGAACAAAAAAAAGTCCTGACTTGAAAGGCGTGTTTTGTCTGTTTCAGGTGCCAGATGCTCTCCCTGAACATCTGCACCAGCTCTATTTGGAATCCAATGACATTGACTCTCTGCCTGACAGCTTCTTGGGGGGTTTTGCTCAGCTACAGTATTTCAGAATGGCCCACAACCAGCTCACTGACAAAGGAATTCCGCTAAATGTTTTTAATGTGACAGGTCTTGTGGAGCTAGATCTGAGTTACAACAAATTGGAGAGAATTCCTGTTGTTAGTACTACACTGCAGCACCTTTATCTCCAAGCTAATCAGATCAAAGGTGAAATATTCAAATGCATACACAAACTCATCAACTAGTAAAGAGGAGGTTTTTTTTTTAGTTACTTTTTCCCCCCCCACATTTTTGGTGTAGAATTGGTGTAATGATGCAGCAAAGTTTTCTGGATATATAAATCTCTATTGCTAATACTATTTGTCTTTTGATATAGAATTCACCGTGGGGAGCTTCTGCAGCATTGTGGATGTCACTAATTTCTCTCGGCTGCGAACCCTGAGGCTGGAGGGGAATGAGCTCAGTCGTGAAGACATTCCTTCGGAGTCACTCCTGTGTCTGCGCCAGGCTGGCCACATTGAGATTTAACTGAATATGTCACACAAAGTAGACATTTTTAAACCAGACACATCAACACAAAACATCCAGTGTAAAATTCTTGTTAGGACAAGTCAAAACAAAATCATGCCAGAGGTGAAGACATAAAGTGAGTTTGACTGCAGGTAGCAGGAATGTAATGCTACACTGTTCACACAAAAACCTGTAGTTGTTGTAGAAATTATTTAGTTTTTAAGAACATTTTGTTCTCATTTGTTAATTGAAAACACGGTGCTATTATGATCTAGAGGTATGTAGGTTTAAAATTTTGAACTACATGTGACATTTGTGTGACTCTGATTCTTCATAAATCTCAATATGAAGATCGGAGAGCAATACATTTCTTTTTTTAATTATTATAATACTAATTTCCTCATTGCCTTTTTCCCGAGTTCTTTGTTTACTCTGATTCTTCTTCTCCTTTCAACATTTCCCATCAGGGTTCGCCACAGCATGCCAGTTTCTTCCATCTAACCCTATCTGCTGCATCCTCTTCAGTCACACCAACTACTGTATCTTCATGTCTTCCTACACTGTATCCATGAACCTCCTCTTTGGTCTTCCTCTAGGCCTACTGTCTAGCGATTTCAAACCCAGCATCTTTCTGCCGATGTACTCCTTCTCTTTCTTCTGAACATGTCCAAACCATCTCAGTCTGGCCTCCCTCTCTGACTTTATCTCTGAAACCTCTCCGAAACCTAACATGTGCTGTTCCTCTAATATACTCATTTCCTGTTCTCCTGGTCACTCCCAGAGAGATCCTCATCATCTTCATCTCTGCTACCTCCATCTGTGTTTCTTATCTCTTCCTCGGTGCTTCTGTCTCTAGACCAAACAGCATGGCGGGTCTCACCACGGTTTTGTACACTTTCCCTTTCATTTTAGCTGAAACTCACACATCACACCTGAAAATTTTCTCCACCCGTTCCAGCCTGTCTGAACACGCTTCTTCACCTCTTTTCCACACTCTCCATCGCTCTATTTTCTATTTTTATTACTATACTTATTATTCTTTGCAAATTAGTACCTCAACAAGTTCCTAGTCTCTGAATCTTGTTCTTTGACCCTGGCAATAACAGTCTCACTGATTAAAATCCTCCAGCTTCTTTACTTCTTCTCCCTGTAACTAGGTTGTACTTCCCCATTTGGGTGGAGTGATTAAACGATGATAAAATATTGTACCTGTGTTCTATCAGTTCAACCATTTGAAAGCTTTTATTATTAAAAATAAGTAAATAAACTCAATAATTCTTGCATGAAGCTGACTTGTTGAAAAATTGTACAATGAAGTCTTTTATGTAACTGTGACTTCTCACTTTTATAAAAGACCAGCTCTTAGAAGTTTAATAACTAATAAAATAAAATTATGGAAAAAAAACAAGTGTCATCCTCTGAACTGCATATTCCTAGCGGTGTACCTGAGCCGGCTGATTGCAGGCGACATGCAGGGAACATCCGGAATAGGTCGCCAGTCTGTTGCGGGGACGCGCACACGCACTCATTTTGCGTGTATCAGAAAGATGTGTGAACCAAAAAATAAAATACAAGATTTGTTTTTCTCTTAATTTCTTTGCTCAGTCATTTTTTTTTAATTTTCTAGAATTTTTTTTATTATTATTAGTTTTGTTTTGTTTTTTTAAAAAAGGCGCAAAAAAGTTGCTTGGGGTGTTGTCTAGACAACGTAAAGTCTTCCTTTGATGTCGTTTCCTTCACAACCACTTTGAGTTTATGAAGCATAAAAAAATCTCTGTTTCCTCTTCAGACTTGAACTAATAAGTAGAAAAAAACAACATGTCTAAATTCAGCTGTGCCGCCGTCAGAAATTCCTTTTTCGGAAATCCCAATCCGGTACGTTTTTTACTATATGTTGATCAAATATAATTTTTCTTAATTTCTTGCCATTTTGACAACAAATCTGTATTTGAACAAAAATGACTTTCTAAACATAACAAGCGTTTAAAACAATGTACTTTACATTTACTGTTTGCTGCGGCTGTTTTTGACTTTTACGTCTTTCTGTCTGTCTATGACAGGTGTGGGCAAATTACGGCCCGCGGTGCTCTTGCGGCCCGTTAAACGTTTTAATCCGGCCCGTCGAACATAAAAATCAAATAAATAAACCTTGTTAATGTTTTATTTCCCCTGCGATTCTGATGTTTCTTCACTAGATGGCGCACTCTTGATATATTTGCTTTGTTGAGAAAACAACAACACTGCTCCCATTAAAATTTGTGTCTTCGTGAGTATGCTGTCAAAAGAAATAGTGTGTAGAGATGTGGAAAGCCATTGGGCCCAATACACTCACGTAAACAAGCGTATTAGATGTTAAATCAAGCAAAATGTTACATCAAGCGCATAGATTTCAAACTTAGTGCTGCAAAATGCACGTTTTTAAACGATATCGCACCAGATTTCAGACCTAGCCCCGCTAGATTTGAAATTTAACGCTCTTGAAGTAACATTTAGTGCACTGGTTTAAAATCTAGCGTGCTATTCTGTCGGTCTAATTGAGCAGTTACCAAAGCATGCCATCCATCTGCTCCTGTTCTGGCCCCCTTGTCAAATGTTAGAACTCCATGTGGCCCGCAAACCAAAAAGTTTGCCTACCCCTGGTCTATGATCTTTGGTTACAACAGTTCTGTGCATTTTTTTAAACTGTCTTTTTCACTTTTTCATTATTTATTTATTTTGATTTGTACAACCTTTTTCAATAAGCAGGGCGAACATCAGCATAATAAGCATGAAAATATTGAACGTGGAAACTGGGCCAGAAAATCAGATTATATATTCTCAATGATCGGATATGCTGTAGGACTGGGAAATGTCTGGAGATTTCCATATTTGTGCTACAAGAATGGAGGGGGTATACAAGTGACTTTATTCAATCAAATCATAAAGACCTTTTTGATATCTACTGTTTTTCATTACATATTTGCATAACTGTATAATCAATCATTATGTGTAGGTGTCTTTCTCATCCCTTATTTTACTATGCTGATGATTTGTGGAATTCCGCTTTTTTTTCTGGAAAGTGCTTTTGGACAGTTCTGTAGCCAAGGAGCGCTTAATGTGTGGAGAGTTACACCCTTACTGCAAGGTAAAAAAGTACAAAAATACAGTGTTTGTACACTTTCAAATAAAAGGATTAACGTTTCATATTGTTTTATCTATGCCGTTAAACTGTAAGTAAAGTTCTATCAAATAAGAATTATTGTTACAAAATTAGCTTTAAAAATTCTAAATCAGAGCTGATTATTTCTATAACTTCTCTCTAAAAATACAACCCCAGAAAATTATTTATTTGTCTAGCATAGAACATTTGAAAAATGGGTGGTAAAATATGACTTTTTGGGAAGATAATAATAAAAAAAAAAAAATGTAAATATTTACTTTCACATGTCAAAATACAGAATTGTTTGCAGTCTTCCCCTTTTCTCTAATTTATAGTGGAAAATTAAAAAACTCATCACGCCCAAAAATGCAAAATGTAAATATTCAGACATTCAATTCAGTTTGATTTATGTAGCCAATATTACAACAAAATGCTGGGAAACATTGCCCGGAAAAGGGTAGAATGCACCCTGCAGGTCAACCCTTGAGTATCTCGGGGTCTTGTTCATGAGTGAGGGAAGGATGGAGTGGGAGTTTGACAGACAGATCGGTGCAGCGTCTGCAATAATTAGGACGCTGCATCGGTCTGTCGTGGTAAAGAGAGAGCTGAGCCGAAAAGCAAAGCTCTCGATTTACAAGTCGATCTACGTTCCAACCCTCACCTATGGTCACCAGCTGTGGGTGGTGACCGAAAGAATGAGATCGCGGATACAAGCAGACGAAATGAGCTTCCTCCGCAGGGTGGCCGGGCTCTCACTCAGAGATCGGTTGAGGTGCTCTGCCATCCGGGAGGAGCTTGGTGTCGAGCCGCTCCTCCTCCGGGTCGAGAGGAGCTACATCTGGTCAGGATGCCACCCGAGTCCCTCACTGGTGAGGTGTTTTGGGGACGTCCCACCGGGAGGAGACCAAGAGTCAGACCCCGGACCTGCTGGAGAGACTAAGTGTCACAGCTGGCTGGGAAATGACTCAGGATTCCTCCGAGTGAGCTGGAGGATGCAGCCGGGGAGAAACAAGTCTGGGCTTCCCATCTGAGGCTGTTGCCCCCGCGACCTGGCCTCGGATGAGTGGAAGACGACAGAACAGAACTGAATGCTGGGAAACGACATTCAAGTTTAAGATCTTTTAATGTTGTCTTTTTGTACTGTGTGTTTTTTCCTCAATAAAAAAATTGTTTAAAAAAAAACCCAAACAATTATTTTACATGGTTTCACACAATATTTTAAACAAACAAAAGAGTCATCAGATGAACTGCAGAACCAGGACCTTATTCCCGTTGGATCTGTTTTATCTGTGAGGAAAAACTCTTTAAAAGATGGTAGTGGGGAACAAAAGAAGAACCTTAGGGAGATACACAAAAATGAAGCCTAATCGGTGTTAAGCCACTTTGAAAAAAAAAAAAAAATTGTAGCTAGAGATAAGAGGAAAGTCAGAAAATATTTTGAATCAGATGAGTTAAAGTTTATTTCACATAAACTTTATTCACAGAAAGTAATTCTTTCCTCAATAGTTTTTTTTTTCTTTACAGGAATTGGTGCAGCAGCCATTACAGTGACCTATATAGTATCAATTTATTATAACACCATCATTGCCTACAGCATATTCTATATGTTTGCGTCAATGCAAAGTCCACTTCCATGGGCTGAATGTTCTCCTGAGTGGTCTGACATCCGATGCAGCCCAATACCTATAGGTAATCATTTATTACTGTAAAGTTTAATAACAAGATGACATAAAACAGACATAAATAAAATCTACTCAATGTTTTTATCCTGCACATTGACTCAGCTTTGATTGAACTTGAGTATTTTTTTTCTATCTCAGTGCATTGTAACGATAGTGGTGTTGTGAAAGAAAATTGGACTACTTGTAATGAAGCGCACAAAATCAAAATTGAAGTTCAAAGTCCAAGTGAACAGTATTGGAAGTAAGAAACACACACACTATCCTCATACAATCACATGCTTTACCTGTCTCTGAATGTTTAGTTATTGAGAAAGTCTCTGTTCCTTCGTAGTCTTGTTGCCTTACAGCGATCGAGTGGAGTAGGTGATTTTGGAACAGTGGTCTGGCACTTGGCTCTCAGTCTACTATTTAGCACTGCGATTGTTACCGCATCGCTGATTAGAGGGATTAAGTCATCAGGAAAAGTAAGTACACATAAAAAACTTTGGATTTTGTCAGGTGATACACAGTTACGTATGACCTTGTGCTATGTGATTTGAAAATAAAAGTGTGTCATTCATGCCTTTTTTAGTTACCATCATCATGGAGGTTTTCACAGAAACGTATTTGAAAAAATATGAATATGCTTAACCACTTGTGTAAATAAACTTTTTAGATAGAATTTACTTATCTAAACAGTGATTAGTTGGTGAAATAACAAACAAAGTGGTAGACTGCATTCATTTTTACCAAAACTTCAATTGCATGGTTATGGTGTCTCTTTCCTGCCATTTTAAAAATAGATGAGAAGAATTCTTTCCCAAACTTATATTTCAAGAACTTCAGCCAGTTTCTTTAAAAATACATTTTTGAACAAGGTTTCTTAGCGTTTGGAAACCGCCCTGTCAGGAACTTTGTGATCAGAGTCCTTGTTACGGTCTGTGCAGTCTTTGTATGGCTAGTGCGCAACATTTGCTGGACCGATATGCGGCAGAGTGTGAAGCAGCACCTTCAAATCTGAGGACTGGTCAAAAAAGGGTGGACTGACCCCTGCAATTCTGCAACAAGATCCCACCTCAAGTGGAGGAGTAAAAGGATCTTGGGGTCTTGTTCACAATTGTGGGAAGAATGAAGCAGGAGATTGAGAGATGGATTAGTGCTGCACCTGCAACAACTAGGATGCTACCTCGGTCGGTCCATTGAGGGGAAGACAGAGCCTAGCCAAAAAGCAAAGGGCCCAATCTACTAGTCGATCTATGTTCCTATGGTCACCAGCTGCGGGCAGCGACTGAAAGAACAAAATCCTGAATGCAGGTGGAAATAAGCTTCTTCCGCTGGATACCCGGGCAGGAATGATGGAAGGAGCTCAGCCACTCTGGAGTGGCTCAGACTAGAGCTGTTGCTGCTCCCGCTGAAAAAAGCCCGATGAGATGGTTCGGGCATCAAGTCAGGATGCAGACAAGGATGCCTTTTGCTGGTGAGGGGTACCACCAGGAAGAGACCCACAGGCAAACTTACAGCTTAATGGAAGGAGTGTGTTTTGCAGGTGGCCAGGAATGCCTCAAGATCCTCCCAGATAAGCTGAAGAATGTGGCCAGGGCAACGGCGGTCTGGGCTTTCTTACTGAGAATGCTGCACCCTCAACTTTAGCCTGGATACGTTAAAGTTATCCCTTTTTCTTAAACTGAGGCTTCTGTTTTGTTCAGGTTGTGTATTTTACGGTCCTCTTTCCCTATGTGGTCATCGTGATCCTGTTGGTCAGAGGTTTGACATTGGAAGGAGCTGGTCAAGGACTAGGGTTTTACTTGGGCTCTGAATCTGATTTTTCAAAACTGAAAGAAGCTGGGGTATGTTTCCAACAATCCATTGTGAAGTGCAGCAGATGTACTACTGTGTGAAGTTATAAAAACATCTCACCTGTTCTAAAACATCACTGTGTGTTTTAGGTTTGGAAAGATGCAGCAACTCAAATTTTTTTCTCCCTCTCTATTGGCTGGGGTGGGCTTACAACTCTCTCTTCCTACAACAACTTTCACAATAATGTGTTCATGGACACTCTTATTGTTTGTGTTACAAATGCAGGTAGTACTTATATTGTTTGTAGAACGACTGATATTATGAGCTTACCAATTAATCTAAAATTTTCCAATTTTTTTCAGCTACAAGTCTGTTTGCGGGCTTTGCCATATTTTCAATTCTTGGGCACATGGCTCATTTATATCACGTAGAAGTACGCCAAGTGGTTAAGGAAGGTCAGAAACTCAAATGTTATATTCATTTTTAAAAAAACAACAACATTAGATCGACAGGCGAATCGGTGCGGCATCAGCAATAACTAGGACGCTGCATCGGTCCGTCGTGGTAAAGAGAAAGCTGAGCCGAAAAGCAAAGCTCTCGATTTACAAGTCGATCTACGTTCCAACCCTCACCTATGGTAACCAGCTGTGGGTGGTGACCGAAAGAATGAGATTGCGGGTACAAGCGGCCGAAATGAGCTTCCTCAGCAGGGTGGCTGGGCTCTCACTCAGAGATCGGGTGAGGAGCTCTGCCATCCGGGAGGAGCTCGGTGTTGAGCCGCTCCTCCTCCGGGTCGAGAGGAGCCAGATGGGGTGGTTCGGGCATCTGGTCAGGATGCCCCCCGAGCGCCTCGCAGGCCAGGTGTTTCGGGCACGTCCCACCGGGAGGAGACCAAGAGGCAGACCCCGGACCCGCTGGAGAGACTATGTCTCACAGCTGGCCGGGGAACGACTTGGGATCCTTCCAGGGGAGCTAGAGGATGCAGCCGGGGAGAGAGAGGCCTGGGCTGCCCGTTTGAGGCTGTTGCCCCCGCGACCCGACCCCGGAACAAGCGGAAGATGACGGAACGGAACAACATGAGTATAGAAGTTCTGTGAAGGTTTGTGTTCACCATTTTTGTTTAGGATTTGGCTTGGCTTTCATTGCCTATCCAGAGGCCCTTGCACAAATACCAGGTTCCTCCCTGTGGGCCACCTTGTTCTTTTTTATGCTTCTGACTCTTGGTTTGGACTCTCAGTTCACACAAATAGGTTAGATCTTTGGCTTTGTATAAATTTCAATTCACACAAGACAGATTGGTTTGCTTAGAAGGTTTTTCTCTCAACATCAGAGGTCTTAACGACCACCCTGCAAGATGCTTTTCCCGATTATTTCAAGGAAGAAAAACGGGCTCTACTAACAGTCGGAACCACAATGGTCAACTATCTCTTTGGCTTACTATGCGTTACGAGAGTAAGTTTCCATCTGAGCAACTTTCTTTTTTACTTAACAAAACAATGCATAATTGTTATTATTACTAAACATTGGTATATTTGTTTTTGCGTCATAGGCAGGAATATATTGGGTGCTTCTCATGGACCAATTTGTTGCCAACTGGATGATGCTACTCATAGTTTTCTTAGAACTTATGGCTCTTTTTTACATATATGGTAGAATCATGATTAGGATTATATTCATGCAGTTATTAAATTACAACATGATTTTTAGATTCAAACGTATGTTCTTGGCTTACATTTCCACAGGTGGAAATCGTTTCATAAAAGACATGGAAATGATGATCGGAAAAAAAACTAAAAATTTCTGGCTATGGTGGAAGATTTGCTGGTTCTTTTTAACACCCACTGTCCTAATGGTGAGAAAGAAACACATTACAATGGTCTATTCTTTCTGAAAATGTTTCAAAATGGGCTTCATGATGAAACAGCAGTTTGAGGTGTGATCTCACAGCAAGGCCACGGCTGTTTCAAGCAAAGGCTGGCGTGAGGCTTGGAATACTCCCCTCTTTTCGTAAAGCATTTGCGTCTTTACTTTTGTATTCACGACTACTTTGTTCAAACAGCTTATAGGTATGATTGAGTGCACGATTGATTGTGTGACCAGGTGACAGACTCAGACTCATGAACCGTACAGGGTGTGCCTTGCTTCTAGCATGATACTAGTCGAGGTAAACTCTGGCAGCTACCAGAGTAGCCCCCTGGACAAAGGGGGTTTAGAAAAGAAGATAAAATAAATTGCCATCAAAAGTTATTTATGTTATTATTATGTTATTTCTCAAATAAAACTAAAGAAATATTGATAGTTTTAATGAACGGTTTCTGCGAAAAGAACATGCTTTGTTGTTGTGTTTTATCTTATTACTCTGTCTGCAGGTAATATTGGGTTGGTCCATAAGCACATTTGAACCCCCCACCTATGAAGATCTTGCATACCCAACGTGGGGATTGGCTATTGGATGGCTTATGATGGCACTTGTATTAATCTGGATCCCTCTTGTAGCCGCGTACAAGATATGGTACACAGAAGGACCTATTTGGGAGGTGTGTATTTGTGATTCACTATTTTTGTCTCATTGGTGTTTTGTTTTTGATTTTTTAGTGAAGTAATACATTTTGGGTTAAGATCTTGTAAAGAAATACCTTGGACATGATCATTTGGTAGCTGTATAAAATGATTCTGAACAATTTTTCCATCCTACAGCGTGTGAAATCTCAACTACGTCCTGCACTAAATTGGCATCCCTATCTGGAAATCCATCGAGGAAAGCGCTACTCAGCAAAACGCTGCCACCAAAGACATCACACCCACCCCAATGACAAAATTTGATGTCATTGTCACCTGTACCTCAAGGCTCTGGCACATTAATGTCTTTTTTTTTTAAACCAAGCTTTGTCTGTTTGCTTCATTCCGATCATAAACAACTTCTAAAGGGTATGTCAATGAAGGATGGCTTGTCTTGGTCTTTAAAAGGGGAACCCATTTACAACTATCAAAGTACAACGCAGGATGAAACTGGTGGTTGGTCTGCTTCAGAGCACCAGTCACAGTAGGCTTGGATAGTCCAGCCTACCATCAAACAGTAGGCTGGATGGTACACAAGCATACATTGACTATGTGGAAGGCATTACTTGGCTGTCAAATGCCAATGTCTCTCAGTGTATTATTTAAACCACTTTTGTTTCTGGTTATTTTGCTTATTTTTTATGTTTGACAAAATGCCAAGAGGTTGTTTTGCCTTTACAGAAATATGATATATAGTAAAAAGAAACTTTATAGTAGTGTCCTGTGGCTTGACACAGTCTTTATGTGATAGGTCTTTATGGGTGTTTATGTGTTACTCAGTGGTTCTTAACCTGGGTTCGATTGAACCCTAAGGGTTCGGTGAGTCGGTCTCAGGGGTTCGGTGGAGCCTCCGTCGCAGAGGTCCACCCCTCAGTCTAGTCTGCAGTTAGTGGGCACAGTCATTGAAAGCTTCCTGCTCTGGGAATTCCTACCGGTCCGCTTTGAGGTCGCTGGTTTATGCAGCAGAGTGAGACCTCCCTATCAGACCACTTAGAGAGGGCTATATACTACTGTATGTGTCTTAGTGAGACTCTCTACCAGTATTGGTATGCTATGCAGATCCAGTATTCAGCAAATTCCTCCCAAATTGTTCAAATGGTTCCAAAAAAAATGAAATAATGTTACGGTTTGTGATGGCGGTTCACACCCCCATTCAACTACAAATGTTGAATGGTGGTGTAAATCATGCAACATTTAAGGATTAAAAGTTCGGAAGTCACCAGACTCTTTAAAGATCTGGTAACTGGTAACTCCTTTTTTGTCGGCTGCAATTACAAGTTCATTTTCATTTTTTTAGAGTACATGACTGAGTTCATGATTATGCCAGTTGGCTTTCAGTAGGTTTAGAACACTTTTACTCTGAGGGAAAGGGTATGAAGTGCCCCTAGGAACGAGAGAGAGAGAGACAGAGACGGAGAGAGATTTTGATTTTTAACAGACCTTTATTCGCCTGTAAAACAAACACTCTACAACTTTCATTTAGGTTTATACAAAACCCAAAATACACAATGTCACCAAAACGGCACGGTTCACACGGTGTACACTATGTACACCCGAAAAAACAACAAAAAGACCCATAAAACATTCATGAACAATATTTACATCGTATACATTTAACTATCAACACCATTTACATGACACACATCAAAAGAAAAAAGACCCCTTTTCCCCACCCTCTCTCACACAAACACCCACCCTCACACAAACAGAGACCCAAGTGCAAGATCCCCCTCTTTCACAGTGGCTAAAACCCCTTCACACCCCTACAGCCCCTCAAAACCTTCCAAGTCCCCATTTATTTGAAACACCCCAAACTCCAACCTGAGACGGAGAGAGAGCGAGAGAGAAAACAGACTGGCGACCTGTTTGGGGTGTACCCTGCCTCTCACCTTAAGCCAGCCGGGATAAGCTCCAGCACCCCTGTAGCCCCGTTAAGGATCTATCCCTGGTTTAGAAAACGAAACTTCTGAATAATGCACGTGTATATTTATAAAATATAACTAATGTCCAGCTGACTATGAATATACTCGTAGCCATGATTAAAATATTAGCAACACAGTCCGAAATAGTGCAAATAGTGAAATAGTGAACAGGAATAGACCCCTTTTTCAGTCTCTGTTTGTTTGTTTTCTTTGTTCTTTGTTAAACATGTAAAAAACACTGAAAAAAATAAAAATAAACTCAAACTCAAAAAGTGAACAGATTCCCAAAATTGATCCGAAGTGAGATCTAACGAGCATGCTACGTCAGAAACAACCCTACAAAGAAAAAACGGAACGAGTAGCTATGACAACGTACACGCTGCACTGGATGTCGTTGACTTTTTCATTTCGAGCAGAAATCCATTAAAGAGTCTCTTTGGAGATTTTATAGTTACCATTCAAACGCTTACTAGTTGGTGAAAAAATGACAGAATGGGGGATTTCTTTTTTTCAAGACTGTTTCAAGAAATTATTTATCGAAGAAAAAATAGACGAAAAGGTAGGTTTTTCACAACGCTTGTTAAATCTGACTTCACTTTGAAGATTTCGGGGAGAAATTAGTTTATTAAGACAACAACATATGGACACCGTTTGAGACAACTGTTTTGTAACGGCTGCTTCTCCCCAGTTTATAGAAATATCAGTTCCGTTCTTCCGTTTGTCCGGGCCGGTTCGCGGGGGCAAAGCCTCAGACGGGATACCCAGGCTTCTCTCACCGCGGCTGCATCTTTCAGCTCGGCCGGGAGAATCCCGAGGCGTTACCTGGCCACCTGAGAGACAATCTCTCCCGCGGGTCCGTGGTCAGCCTCTGGGTCTCCTCTCGGTGGGACATTTCCGAAGAACTTCACAAGCAAGGCGTTCAGGAGGCATCCTCATCAGCGAAGCGGCTGGGAGGCATCCGACCAGATGTCCGAACCACCCTGTCTCGGTTCTCTCAACCTGGAGGAGCAACGGCTCTACTCCAAGCTCCTCCCGGGTGGCAGAGCTCCTCACTCTATCTCTGAGGGAGAGTCCAACCACTCTGCGGAAGAAGCTCATGTCCCTCGCTTGTATTCGTGATCTTGTTATTTCGGTCATCATCCACAGTGACCATAGGTGAGGGCAGGAACGTAGATCGACTGGTAAATCAAGAGTCTTGCTTTTCAGCTCAACTCTTTCTCCACCATGGCAGACCGATGCAGCATCCTAATTATTGCGGACACCGCACCGATCGGTCAGTCGATCTCTCACTCCATCCTTCCCCCACTTGTGAACAAGAGCCCGAGTTAGTTAAACTCCTCCACGTGGGGCAGGGCTCTGTCCAACGTTGTTTAGAACAACTTTATTTTTTATTAAATATGTGACACGTGTATTTTTTTGCAGCGGGACGTTTTGAATAGTGGAGATGAAAACATCGAGCGTGGGAACTGGTCTCAAAAATCTCAGTACATTTTGTCTGTAATCGGATGTACGGTTGGATTAGGAAATATCTGGAGATTTCCATATTTAGTCTACAAGAATGGAGGAGGTGCATTGGATAAAATCTGAATTTTATATATATATATATATATATATACATATATATATATATATATATATAATTGTGGTTCTTTTTATGACTGCTTTGTAAATCTCCTTTAATTTTATGCAGGTGCTTTTCTTATCCCCTACTTTGTAATGTTGATTGTGGCTGGCATGCCGGTTTTCTTTATGGAAAGTGCTTTAGGTCAGTTCTGCAGTCAAGGACCAGTCAATGTGTGGAGAGCTGTACCATTATTCCAAGGTGAAAAATATATATATAATTAGTCTCAAAAACAAAATTTGAACTAAGATTTCCCCCTTATTTGATCTCATTTTTATCCAAAAGAAAAAAAATACTTGACAAAAGTTACAAGTTCCATTACTGTACATTACTTTACATTAACACCCATCCCCATTTTTCTACTGACACCAGGTTTGGTAAAATTACTTGCAACCCAAAATAATCTAAATGTCAGGACATAATTTTTGATTAGGTAACAGGAGAAAACCTGGTTGACAGTTTTCCATGAAAACAATCAATTTTGAAAACATCAATAAATCACTTTTTATTTTTATGTTACAATAATCTTGAATTTTGTTTTCTCTGCAGGAATTGGTGTTACTTCAATATTGGTAACCCTACTAATATCTGTTTACTATAATGCCATCATTGCCCACAGTTTGTTCTATATGTTTTCGTCATTGAAAAATCCACTGCCGTGGTCTGACTGTTTTGAGTGGGCGGGCAGCTTATGCAGCTTGAAAAACTTAGGTACCTTTTGAAATAAAGTTTACCGGATGTCTTTTATGATAAGCAGTCAAATCCGTATTGATCATTCTGGAATAATTGAGGGATTCCCAGATAAACAATTTCAATTCTGGCTGATGATGTCTGAGAAATTACATATATTTTCATCTTTTCCTGTTTGTTTTTTCATTTCAAGTATTTTGTAACATTAGTGGTGTGGTGACACCCACTGGAAATAACACTTGTCCGTTAGCCAATCAAGTTCCAGTTCATGCAAGAAGCCCAAATGTGGAATTTTGGGAGTAAGAAATAAACATTCTGATCGAAACAAATAGATGCATAGATTTTCTGAATGTCCATTTAATGAGAAGATCTCTACCCCCTCTCAGTATTATGGTTCTTCAGAGATCAGCTGGCATAGGAGAAACAGGAAAAGTGGTCTGGCACCTGGCTCTCTGCTTGCTGCTAAGCTCCATACTGGTTGTTCTTGCACAGATTAAAGGAATTAAATCCACAGGAAGAGTAAGTACATATAAAACAGAAAAAAAAACATTTATGTTCTCATGATGGTGGTGCAGTGGTTAGCAATGGGGCCTCACAGCAAGAAGGTTGGGGTTTAAGTCCCAGGTGGGGTTGTGTGGAGTTCGTATGTTCTCCCTGTGTACTCATAGATTTTCTCCAAGAACTCCGGGTTCCTCCCATCCTCCAATTAGGTGTGTGTTTGTTTAATTGACCACTTTGAAATTGCCCCAAGGAATGAGCACGTGTTTGTGTGTGCATGTGTGTGTATGTAAATGGTTGTCTGTGTATGGCCTTGCAACAGACTAGCAACCTGTTTGGATGTACCCCGCCCCGCCTCTTGCCTGTAATCAGCCGGCATAGGCTCCAACATTTTCTGTGACTCTGACCGGGATAAGCGGTTCAGAGGATCACTGACTGTTCTCATGATTGTTTTTTGTTTTTTTGTTTTTTTAGCACCAGGTTAAGTCAAATTAAATTTGGTGCCATGTTCAGACTGTGCCTATCATTCTTTTAACAGTTTTTCTGGGTGGGAGATTACTTTGAATTATTATCAACTTATTAGAAACTTTGCTTACACTGAACTTTTGTGTTTGTACAGGTTGTGTATTTCACAGCCATATTCCCTTATGTGGTGATTTTAAAACTTTTAATCAGAGGAGTGACCCTTGAGGGAGCTCAGGAGGGATTGCAATTTTACCTGGGCTCAAAATCTGATTTGACAAAACTGGGTGAAGCTCAGGTTTGTTTCAAACAATCCATCTTAAAGTGGAGAAGATATCAGCTGTTTAAGTGTGAGATGTTAAAAGTCCTGATCTAAAACATCACCGTGTACTTTAGGTTTGGAAAGATGCAGCTACTCAGATCTTTTATACCCTTTCTATTGGCTTCGGTGGAGTCATGACTCTTGCTTCCTATAACAACTTCAACAACAATATGTATAAGGACACTATTGTTTTGACAATTACTACTGCAGGTAGGAACCTGATAGCTTTCCAGTTGTAGAACAAACAATACCTAAAGCTTATCAGCTAATTTTTCCCATGTTTTTTAGCTACAAGTGTAATAGCAGGCTTTGCCATATTTTCAATACTTGGACACATGGCTCATGTATACAAGGTACCAGTGAACCAGGTGGTTAAAGAAGGTTAGACACACAAAATTGATTGCCACTAAAGAGCAGAAATGTATAACAGATGTTGTTGTTACAATTTTTTGCTCATTATTCTTGATCAGGATTTGGGCTGGCTTTTATTGCATATCCAAATGCTTTGTCAACTCTTCCTTTTGCCCAGCTGTGGAGTTTCTCGTTCTTTTTCATGCTTGTTACTGTTGGTTTGGACACACTATTTATACACACAGGTTAGCTCTTCAGCTTCCATTACATTGAATAAAATTCTTTCTCCAGATCCGAGACCGTGGTCCTCGCCCGGAAAAGGGTGGAATGTCCCCTACGGGTCAGGGACAGGGTCCTGCCCCAACTGGAGGAGTTTAAGTATCTCGGGGTCTTGTTCGCGAGTGGGAGAAAGATGGAGCGGGAAATCGACAGGCGGATCGTTGCGGCATCAGCAACAACCAGGACGCTGCATCGGTTTGTTGTGGTAAAGAGAGAGCTGAGCCAAAAAGTAAAGCTCTTGATTTACAAGTCGATCTACGTTCCAACCCTCACCTATGGTCACCAGCTGTGGGTGGTGACTGAAAGAATGAGGTCGCGGATACAAGCGGCTGAAATGAGCCTCCTCCGCAGGGTGGCTGGGCTCTCACTCAGAGATCGGGTGAGGAGCTCTGCCATCCGGGAAGAGCTCGGTGTCAAGCCACTCCTCCTCCAGGTCGAAAGGAGCCAGATGGGATGGTTCGGGCATCTGGTCAAAATGCCCCCCGAGCGCCTCGCGGGCGAGGTGTTTTGGGCACGTCTCACCGGGAGGAGACCAAGGGGCAGACCCCGGAGCCCGGACCCGGGGTCTGCCTGTGACCCGGGACCGCGACCCGGCCCCGGAACAAGCGGAAGATGACGGAACGGAATATTTTATCTAGACAATTATTTCAAGCTGATCTTTTTTCTTTTTTTTTCTTTAGGGGCATTAGTTACCTGTGTCTATGATTCTATTTCCAAAAAACATCATTTGAAACGGGTAAGACTGACAGTAGCAATAATGTTCGTCGTCTATCTCCTGGGCCTGATATGTGTGACACAAGTAAGTTTGCTCCTTGGAAATATTTTCTCTCTGTTCCATGACAAAAATCTTTCAAACATGTTCATTTGACATGTGTTGTGTTTGCATTACAGGCTGGAATATTCTGGATTTCTCTCGTGGATTATATGGTTACTTCCTGGATGATGCCACTTTTGATTTTCTTTGAGGTCACTACAATTTCCTTCATATATGGTAATGATGCTAATTGGGCAATCATTTCTAAAAGCTACATATTGATGCACCAAAAGCCTCAGTCTGAACCTGGTGAGTGTGGCTTACATTTAACAGGTATAAACCGTTTTCAAGAAGACATTAGGATGATGATTGGAGAACAGAAACGGGATTTCTGGCTGTGGTGGTCAACCTGTTGGCACTTTTTGACTCCTGTTGTCATTTTGGTGAGGAGAAACACCACAGACAACATCACTCAACATAAGTTTATTTACACTTCTCTAAAAAGTGGTTCCATCTAGAAACCACTGGCGGACCATGCATTTCGTACATACGTCTCCGGTAGTGCTCTCTCTGAACCAATACACTTGTTAATACTTTATGGTTGCAGTGTGTTTCGGTGTAAATTGCTGCGTAATCAGAGATCAAGTAAAAATGTCTTTACTCAAAAAGTAAACCATCGCTAATTCTCCTGCAGTTACAGCCACCACAAATAACATATCAAAATAAACTTCCAAACTTCAAAATGATTTAATTAGCATCACTCACTAAAAAAAATCTATCTATCAAGTCTAGCCTGCTGAAATGGCATTGGATAAATGTTGTTGGCATCCTTTTGTCTCTACAGACAATAGAGTCTGCCTCTGGATACTTACTGTATATGTTTGTGCAGTGTTGGCTGGGGTTAAATAAGCCAATGCGGGAGCATCAGCTCCTACCACACTTGCTGCAAATGTGATAGGTGATATGAGTCATGGGGGACTCATTGTGGCCTCGCGCTGGATCTCTTTGTTCTCCTCGGCCTGCTTGATACCGGTTTTGACAACAAATACAATAAATACCATGCTTTGATGTAAAAAGAAAAGAAACCACTCATGGATTTACCAACAACAATCTCCTCAAGGTCGAGAGGAGCCAGATGGGGTGGTTCGGGCATCTAGTCAGGATGCCTTCCGAGTTCCTCGCTGGTGAGGTGTTTCGGGCACGTTCCACTGGTAGGAGACCAAGAGGCAAACCCCGGACTCGCTGGAGTGACTATGTCTCACAGATGGCCGGGGAACGACTTGGAATAGTTCCGAGTGAGCTGGTGAATGCAGCCAAGGAGAGAGAAGCCTGGGCTTCCCGTCTGAGGCAGTTGTCCCTGCGACCCGGACCCGAAACAAGTGGAAGACGACGGAATGCTAATAGTTTCTTAACATTGATAAATGTACTTTAGACTATTTCAGGATAGATGATAAACAATAATAACAATCCATTTTATTTCTAAGGTGGCTTTCTGAACACCCATGATTGCCGTAAATCACATCCACATATACAAAAATAAAATACAAAAATAGTTAAAAACAACATTAAATTCATAAAAATTTAAACAATATATTGATCAGTATAAAAAGAAAGATAGTCATAAATTTAAGAGAAAGAAGAGTCATGGTTGGAGAGGAAAGGCCAGTTAGAAAAGATATGTTTGTAATTCAGATTTAAAAAGTGAGAAAGCATCAGTGTTGTCGAGTTCAGGAGGAAGTGAGTTGCAAAACCGAGAAGCAAAAACGATGCTCTGCACCTCATGGTGACAAGATGGGCGGAGGGGACAGAAAACTAGATAGATGAGCGGAGAGCGCGACCAGGTGTGGCAACGTGGAGAAGGTCAAAAAGATATGTAGGTGCAAGGCAGTATAACGCCTTGAATGCAAGCAAGATTTTGTTTTGAATGAATACCTCTCAAAAATCTAATTTTTACTTCTAAACACACATGACTGTAACAAAGAGTCTTCTAACATCAACACACGCGGGGTTTTTTTTTCATTTAACATTCTTTTGTAGATCCTGTTACTATGGAGTATAACCACATATGTCCCTCCAAAATATGAAGATATAGCATTCCCAAACTGGAGCTTGGCTCTTGGCTGGTGTTTGGCATTATTTGTCCTCATGTGGATCCCTATTGTGGCCGTGTACAAGATAATGTTTGCAACAGGAACATATTGGGAGGTGTGTATCAGAAATCATCAACTCCATTTGATTTTTATTCATTTAATTGTGTAGTTTGCATTTGAAAAAATTCTAGGGAAAGATCTTGTCATGCATGAGATTTTTTTTTTTACAGCGTGTGAAGTTGTTGTGTTTGCCATCTGTTGATTGGCATCCCTATCTGGACATTCATCGAGGACCACGCTATGCAAAACGCCCCAAAAAAAACACCAAAGCTGTTAAAAAAACTTAATGTTGATGTGAACTCCAACTGAGGAATTTGACACATTAATGCCTACTTTTTATAAACAAACTGAGTTAGTGAAGCTTGTTCAAGCAGTTAATAATTTTTAAGTGGCACATCAAAAGTCGGAGGTTTGTTTCGATCTTTTACAAAACAGGTTTTATTTGTCACCTATTGAAGTGCAACAAATGGGATTTCAAATGTGGCTGAGTTTCAGCAGCTATAAATACACACAAGTTGTGGGTGTGATGGTAGAAAAGCATACCTTGATTAACTGGATAGCATATGTTGGATAGATATTTTTTTACGTGTTACAGGTTGATTCCTCCAAGCATGGTATCTATTTTTTTGTGTTTTGTGTCAACGCACTGTTTTGACAAAACTCTAAAAGGCTGTTTTTAATATCTATAAATTTTATAATAATATAGTAAAATGTGTCAAAAAGTTACCAAATCTACTCTTAAAAATATCGATTCTATGCATTTTTAATACCTTTCAGTAAATTTGTCGTGTATTTCAGATGCTTTAGATTCATGAAGCATGAAGCTCAAAACTTGTGCAAACTGTTTGCGACTGCAAAAAAAAACATGCCTTTATATCTGCAATGTGTAGTTGTCATCGTTGCCTCTATTCAAGCAGGAGACGCATGGCAATTGCAGTAAAATGCTTGTTGGTATTGCTATGCTTCCAGCATAGTCTGCCCCAAATTAAACTTACATAAAATTCCTAAACAGTTTGTTGTCATTTTAAACTT
Source organism: Neostethus bicornis (assembly GCA_902685375.1). Classification (NCBI taxonomy): domain Eukaryota; kingdom Metazoa; phylum Chordata; class Actinopteri; order Atheriniformes; family Phallostethidae; genus Neostethus; species Neostethus bicornis. Next base: position 12,207,761 of record LR738557.1, on the reverse strand, counting down.
AACATTAAAGTGTTTTTGAGTTTATATTTTAATTGTGTTCTGTTTTCTTCTTCTTCTCCTTTTGGCATTTCCCTTCAGGGGTTGCCACAGCAAGTCAGTTTCCTGCATCTAACCCTATCTGCTGAATCCTGAACCATTTATTCTGGTTTATTTATTCTGAACCATTTATTTATTCTGTATCGAGGTCGCAGGGGGTACCAAAGCCTATCTCAGCTGATTAAAGGCGAGTGGCAGGATACACGTCGAACAGGTCGTCAGTTTGTCACGGGGCCACACATACATACATCCACACTCATTCCTAGGGGCAATTTCCATAGCAGCCATTCAACCTAACACACGTTTTTGGAAGGTGGATGAAACCGGAGTACTCACAGGAAACCCACACATACATGGGGAGAACATGCAAACTCCACACAGAAAGGCCGGTGTATCAAGACTTCATTCCCGCTCCATCAGGATGAAATCCATCTACTCATCCCCGCCCTGGGCATCGCTGGGCTGCGGAGTCTCCCGTGTCTCCATCAGGATGAAGAACATCTACTCATCCTCATACTGGACATCACCGGGCTGAGGAGTACCCCGTGTTTCCATCAGCATGAAGAACATCTACTCATCCCCGTTCTGGACATCTCCGGGCTGAAGAGTCCCCCAGTGTTTCCATCAGGATGAAGAACATCTACTCATCCCCGTACTGGACATCTCCGGGCTGAGGAGTCCCCCGTGTTTCCATCAGGATGAAGAACATCAATTGACTTCTTTAGATATTTAGCTGTAGATTATATTAAGCTAATATTTAAACAATAATCTGTGACACATTGTTTGCTCGTCCCGGGGAGGGATCTCTCTTTCGCGTGGATCCCCATGAGGTTTCTTATTTTTTCCCCACTGATGGGTTTTTTAGGAGTTTTTCCTCACCGAGAAGGAGAGTCTAAGTGCATTAATGTGCTAGTCTTGTTTAGTTAGCATTTGTTAGTTATTTTTCTTGCTGTGTATTTGTGTTAATACATTCCTCTTTTTCTTGTGAAGCCCATTGAGACGGACATTCTGTGATTTTGGGCTATACAAATAAAATTGAATTGAAAAGACTCATCCCACCCAGGACTCGAACCCCAACCTTCTTGCTGTGAGGTCACTGTACTAATCTGTGCGCCACAGCGCCACCCAGTGTATTCTGTAAAGACATTAAAACACTGTTTCTTTTTTTAATTCACTTTCTTTATTTTCATATCTGTTTTTCTTGAGGCAGAGCTTTTTCAGACATTCTTCTTTCGGCATTTCCCTTCAGGGGTCGCCACAGCAAGTCAGTTTCTTCCATCTAACCCTTACAGCTGCTGCAACGTTTTACTGGCACTCAGATACTCTGTCGTTCCCCCTCTTGTTTTTACGCAGGCAGTCAGCAATAGCATATTAGCCTCCGCCATGTTGCAACACAACTTTATTTAAGAGACATCAGAATTACCCAAGATTATGCAAATGAAACAGGAGACAAAGTACTATATATCGACAGGTCGATCAGAGTTGCTTCTGCAATGAGGAGTTTTGGTTGGTTTAAGAAAATATAAGGACTGAGCTAAAAGGTGGGATTTCTATTCTCTGCCCAGTTTACAAACTGACAGTGAGTAGTCATCAAAAAACTATAATTAGTAACACAAGTGACCCAAATGAGTTTACTTAAATGGTTGATCATCAGAAGATTTTTTGAGCATGGGTCATACAAAAGACCTCAAAGTATCCACAATTATAATTAATGTAATCATCACTGTCAGGTGCTGAACGCCCTTTCTTTCATCTATTTTTAAAAAATGACTTTTGTCTAGTTAAAAAAAAAAAAAAAACTCAAATAATGATGTAAGCTGATGATTCAACATTGTACTATTCAACTGCCATCCTTACTACTTCCTACTTATCCCTTACTGTCGGTTATCAAAATTGGGGATATCCGATGATGTGGTTAAAATAACATCAATAAATAACTCAATAATAACAATAAAATAACAAAAAGTACAGTGCATCAAGAAGAGCAGTGACCTCCGGTAGCTCTATCCAGCTTCTGAAGTGTAAGTCAGATGACTGCTGGGATGAATAACTTCCTGAATGTCTCAGTTCTAAAGCACTTCCACAGGGATGCCTCTCTGCTTGACCAGAGTCTCATGGAGAGGGTGTTCTCCAGTAAAGAAGATAGCCTCCACTACACTGCTCATTCTCATACATTTGTCCAGCCTAAAGAGTTAGGACTTTAAAACATTGGAACAATGATTGGAAAAGTGTTAGGTTTACTCTTAACATTCAATGAAGAAACAAAATGAACACACACGGAGTCAGCTGCTAAATGTAAAAAATGGCTTCTGCAGAAGGGGAACTGTCAGAGGGCACCGGGACAACAAGGTCCATGCACCACACTCACAGACTTCTCCAAAGTTTCCCTTCTGCATAACCCTTTTTTTTTAGCAAGTGGGAGAGCATTTCAGTGACGTTAATCACCAGGCAGAGTATCAAGAAGATCAAATTAATTAAGCACATAAGTGTGTGTGTGTGATAACCATTCATTATCTGGTACCTGGAACAGGGTGTAGGCATTTTATCTTAACGTTTACTGAAACAGGTCGTGGATGGTTGTGCTTGATGTTTCAAGAAACACTATGAACTGTTAGAGACAGCTTGACCTTTAAAGTATGTAAAAGCAATGAGAAAAGCTGAATATACTTTACAAAAAGGAAGAGAATTGACATGAAGAACAGGAAGAAGGCAGACATTTTGTGTGTCCACAAGTATTGACATCAATGAATACATTGGGGTCAGAAACAGAAAGGTTGAGAAGGTGATGGGTTTGGTGCTCATGAGAGGAGCATGAAAGGACTGGTGATTGTTGACTTTGCGATGAGAAGGAAAATCACTGTGGTAAGTTAAAATATGCTATGGATGGTCAGAAAGTGCTTCCAGATTAGAAGACGTCTACAACGTATGTGATCAAAAAGACAAGTTGGAGAGCACTAGGTGTCACATCTGGAAGGAAAATAACGGACTGCATTTACATGGTGGCTTTACAACGGCTCTCAAAGTGCTCACATTCGTCCATTCACACCTGATGGTGGAAACTATCCACAACTCTTGAAACCATCACTCTTGTTAAGCCTAAAATAGTGAAATGAGAATGCACTAGTTCTTTAGCTGTTTTCTGCTTCAACTTAATTGACTCAGACAAAGCCTGAAATAATTCAGACAATATTTTCTTTTTTTAGTTAAGTTTAAATTCTGAGGTAATGGTTAGTTGTGGCATGGCACAGCCACAACACCATGGCCTTTCTTCTCTTACAGAGCAAGCTAGGGTTCTGGCTAGGATTGGCAAGACCGAATGAAGGTCAACCAGACATGAAGGGAACAGACATGAACAAGTTGGGACATTTGATGTAACAATGGAGTGAAAGTTAGAAGGGTTTATATACCAAAGAGGGGACGAGACATGGGTGCACATATTAAGGCAAGGCAATTTGGAACAGTTTCAGGAACAGGAATCAGGACAAAATTTAGAACAAGAGGATTAAAGAGAATTATGTCTGGCAGATTTCTTTCAGAGTATTTGAAAGGAAAAAGGCAATAAGACATCAGTTATATACAAAAGTTTTGTATTTTTAAAAGTTATGCGACAAAAATTGAAGAAAGTAAAATGCATGGATGTTAAAGAAAATGAAAGACAGAAAAAAATAGCTTTGACAAAATCAAATATTTTATGTTTCAAAACCGCAGTTAGAGGCAAAAATGTTTTTTTAGAAAGCTTCGATCACTCAGTTTTCTTTTATGTTTTATCCTTTTATCCTCACAGATGGTTTGCTTCAACTTATCATTGTTTATTCCCAACTTAAATTCTTCAACAAAGAGTCACATGCTTGGTGTTGATTCAACAGTTTGTATTTAACCAGAACCACCCCCGTGTATACAACCTGTCAGAGGAGGGATGGTCAGGAGAAGGGCTATTTTTATGTCATTTGTCATCATTTCTGGAATTTGAGGTTGTAGCAAGAGATTGCCATAAAAGATCAAGTAGGTTAAGTGCTTTTCTACAACGATCATAAACATCACTGACTAAACGGTCAGAAAAACTTTGTGGCAAAGCAGTAAAGTTCTTTTCCAAACACAGAAAAAGAACGGAGTAGTTAAAAACTAGTACCCGGCCCTATAATATGATGGAAAACGATGTTTCATTTGATGAGAGCAAAAGTACTAATAAAAAGGACGATGTGATTTCTGTTCATAGAAACAATTAAACATTATTGTATGACCTGTCTTTTTGTGGTTTTGTTTTACTACAAGTATTTTTCATCTCAATAAAATTTTCTCTACCAGATGTTGTAATTGTGGAGACATTGATTTTTATATTTCTAAAATACTTTAATCCATTATGTAGAAAAGAAAATTATGGTTGGTTTTTTTAAGTTTTGATTGTTTTGTCTTAATTTAGATTTCTAAGGAAAGGAACACTCTGATAGTCTGGTGACCTGTCCAGGGTGTACCTGGATTCCTGCCAAATGCAAGTCACTTTGGTAGGATACTTCTACAACGTGGTGTTGGAGCAGTGTTTCAGAGAATTGATGGTTGGATGAAATTGAGAACAGTTTTTAGAGATGATCTGCATTTCTCGTAAAAACTTAATTGTTTGTCAAAGTTTCATTCTGAAAACTTCTTGATATATATTTTTTTAAAGGAACAGAATTTTGATACGGCTTTAACCTTTTTGGGTTAAGGTTGGGCTTTTCAATAAGGTGCACAACTCCATGGTTGAAGTAGAATAGAACTGATCCAGATTTAAGAGAAAGATTTATCAGTCAAACAAACCCAAAACCAAAAACATTAAAAACATTTAAGAGTGGTTGAGATGTCAGCGGGTCTGGGTAAAGGTTTTGTCTTTCACACTAGGGTCTTCACATTCAGTAGGCTGACTGTTGTATAAGAAACCTCCAGCATGTACGGGGTGGTGGGAAAAAATGGAACAAATGTCTTGGCAGGAAGGGCTAATGCCAGCCCTAGTGTTTTTAATTTTCTGGACAAGGAACGTTAAGAAATTATTTCAGTCTTCTCATGAGTAGAAATGCATTTTAATCAGAAAAAACTCAAGAGACTGAGTGAATTAAGGCATTTACAAAATGTAGAAACTTTGGCATGGCAGACACCAGTGGGATATCCGTATTTGAGGAATGAGCACAGGAAAGGGTGCCATTGAATAAAATGATCCCCGCTAGGTCTGACCTGGTAGTGGCAGCAATGGAGAAGAAGGCCTACAACTACTATGCTAACAGATGTGATACGAGAGTGCAGAGAGCTTCACACATGCAAGAGTGAATGATTGCTACCATAAAAACAAACCTTAACTAACCAGCCTCAGGATATCCAATACTTAGCAGTGAGGAAAAAACCCTTGAATATAAAAGCCAGACAGGGTAAAAATGAGAAAAAGTTTTATCAAGATCTGTTTAAAAAGGAATCCCCTTCCAGGACACACAGGCAATCAACCCAGGACATGGAAAGAGAGCTTCCTAACGCCACCTGAACAGTGAAAAAGAAGCAGAGAGGTCAAAAGCGGAAAGAGGAAAAAAGGAGGTTGTCGAGCGGAGCCAAGTGTCCGGCAGTGTCCACCGTGCAAGTCAGATGGAGAGAAACATTTAAGACCAAAGTGCTAAGAGATAAACTAATGACACATCGGTGGTAGATGGGTTGAAGGAGGGCTGCCGATGCGCTCCAGGAGATAGTTGGAAAGAAGATGAGAGGTATTTAAAAGAACTGCATAACCGTGATCGGCTAAGCACACCAAAAGAGCGGCGCTGATTGACGAGTGGGGGACTTCTAATTAATCACCTGACCAGGAGAGGAGGGAAACAGAATGAAGCAAAGAACAGCAAAGGTCATGAAAAGACAAAGGGTACAGCCGGACACGATGACAGATCAGTCTTCCTGATAGAATTTTCAGTAATAGCTTTATTTCAGAAACGGAGGGAAAACCAGGTTCTGAAAAGCATCAAATGAGACCTTTGAATTTTTATTGTTTAAGTCTAAGAATAGCAATGCACGACGAACAAGCGTTGATCATTATATCAACTTACTAAATTTTATTTTTCTGATCAAATATGTGCTCTTCTAATCAAATGGTATTCCACAACCGTCCTCTCTGATAACTTTTCCCAAAGCTAGAGTTTGCTTATTTTAAGTTTAGGTCATTTCCTTAAAACAAGATTAGGATTAAAAACCCTATCGTTTAAATTCAAAGCAGAAGTGTTTTAACAACTCAGTAAAAACAAAGTACCCCTTAATAGATTTATGGTTTATATAATTAGAACTTCTTTACTAAATATTTTCTAATTAATACTAAATTAATGTGTTTAATCATCTATTATGAAGTGAATGACTATTAAGTCATTCTAATGAGTGGAAAACAGTTTGTTTTAATCTCCCTCCCCAAAGTTATGTCATGCCTTGTCATCAATATGATGATGACTGATGCCCCAATGGTGCAACCACAGCCACACAAAATAACTGTTTGTATACAAGTTATAATTATAAGTGACTGTCATTGACCAGAATGAGAAAAAAAATGTGTATCAGCAGTGACATCACAAGCTCTCAAACACACACATTTGTCACAGCATCACAAATACAATCACAGTCATGGTTTTTCCACTTATTTGATATCATTTGGTCCAAGTCTGTTTCAGAGGTTTAAAATATGCAAAAGAAAGCTGGAAAATATAACAACCTCATCAACTTGAGTCTTGATAACATATCTGAGAAACTGTATCCGTAAAAAGAAAGCTTGTCTCACAAATTCTATTCAGAAAAAAATGTTTTGTAAGCAGGCTCTTAACACTCAGAGGGGTGGATCAAAACCGTGATTGGTCATTCACTTATCTTTTAAAGTAAGAGCTCATTACAAATGTCCTTTAGGTCTGTCAACTTCTTGTTTAAACTTTGACTGCAAGCTGGGAGAACATGAAAAATTACAATTTGAACCATTTCAAGGATTTGATCTTTAGCAATCAAGCTGTTGTTGAACAGGTATGTTAATTAGTATGTCTTTAGAACACTGAACTTTGCTTGTAAAATGCAATATAAAGAGATCAGAGCTGTATTTTTTGGGAAGTAGACCACAGAAATGTTATATTTAAGATTTTTTTTAAAAGCATCTGCACATTAACATCAAATTTGGAGACAATTGAACAATTTCCTATTGTTTACTGGTAATTTTTTTGTGACTGACTAGTTTTTTTCGGGTTTTCAAATTGCTTCACATAATTAAAACTCATAACAGAATTATTTAATAACATTTTTTAACAAGCAGGATCCACATGTGGATAATGAGGATGAAAATACTGAGCGTGGAAACTGGTCCAGCAAAAAGGATTACATTCTCTCTATGATTGGATATGCTGTCGGACTTGGAAATATCTGGAGATTTCCATATTTGGCTTACAAGAATGGAGGGGGTACATTAGTGTCTGTTTTTATTTTAATAATCCAAGTTTAGTTTGTGTTTATTTCTGCTTTGTAAAACTTTATCACCACTTGCAGGTGCCTTTCTCATTCCCTACTTCATCATGCTGACTGTGTCTGGAATACCACTTTTCTACCTGGAAAGTGCTTTTGGTCAGTTTTGTAGCCAAGGACCAATCAATGTGTGGAGAGCTGTACCATTACTGCAAGGTAAAATCAAGGCTATTTCGTTTGCCTGTAAACAAAATTAATAGGCATGTAAAATGTGTCAGTTAATCATAAACCGGGAAATTACTTGTAAACCCTAACACCATCAAATTGGGGATAGTTGTTAAAAATTTACCCAAAGATAAGAGTTAATCATTTATGTTACACTGTTTGGAAAAAAAGAGGATGAAATACGAGGAAAAAAATGTGTCAAGGTAACAACTCATTAGTGGGTATGAGTTTTGTTTAATTTTCCACTTTTATTTGAAAAATTAGCAATAAGTGTTTAATGTATATTTTTTGTTTTGCTTTAGCGCAGCTAACTTTTATCATCTTGCTGGAGGTTGAGAGAAATCCAATAAAATGTTTTCAATGAGAAAAGTCAATGTTGATGTGATTCAACACTTTTTAAAAAGTTTTCCACTTCAAAGTTCAAACTATCTTTCCTGTTTTATTTTCTGTACAGGTGTTGGTGTTGCCTCGGTTGTGGTGACTGTGGTGGTATCAATTTACTATAATGTCATCATCGCTTACAGCTTGTTCTACATGTTTGCATCAATGCAGTCTCCACTGCCGTGGTCCGACTGTTTTGAGTGGTCTGACAGCAACTGCAGCCCAATGCCTATAGGTAACTATCTGTTATCTTTTGTATTCTTATCAATACAGCTGCTGGGAGGTGAGACACTCACAATACTGTGAAGTTCAACCAAATTTATTAAATGTATAAAAGGGTTATGAAACCTTGAGTTGTTGGGTTGGTGGTCGAATGTCTGTCCTTGGACCGAGAGAAGCTGTTTTGATTCCCACCAGGCCCATGTCTAAGTTTGCCAGAGCAACCACCAAACCCCCAAGGTGCTCCACCATTGGCTGCCTGCCGCGGTTCAATGCAGCATAGTAATTTACCCATTGAGGAATAAATATAATACAATTTAAAAAATACTTTAAAAAGTACTAAACACAACAATAACTAAATAAACAATATGATTATAGTGCCTCCCTTCTTACGCTGTAGCAGTCTGGCATAACTGAGCATATGTAGTGAATACCTCAACTTTATCCATTTGGAGACATTTAGGAACACAAAAAACATCTGAACTCATCTCAACTAGATGGTGTGTGAGAAATGAAACTTTAAAATGGTATTTTTGTTTATTTACTTCTCCTTTTCTCTCTTAGTGCATTGTAATACAAGTGGTGTTGTGACGACCAACTGGACGGATGGAAACAGCAGCTGTCCCATATCCAATCAAATCCCAATTGCAGTCCAAAGTCCAAGTGAGCAGTATTGGAAGTAAGAAGGACACATACAATTTAAAATTAACATAACTTCACACTTTAAATTTCTCTGAATTTCTCTGCTGCTCCCTAGTCGTGTAGCTCTGCAGATATCCAGTGGATTAGATGAAACAGGAACAGTAGTCTGGCACCTGGCTCTTTGTCTGTTACTGAGCACAATAATTGTTGCTGCCTCACTGATCAGAGGAATTAAGTCATCTGGGAAAGTAAGTAAATGTATTCGTTTCCAAAAACAAAATTTACGTTTCCTCATCCAATTCTGAGGACAAACATTTTCAGTTATTACAAACTTGTCTCATTGCTTCCACAATTTTCAAAAGTAATTTTTTTTCTACTCCAGTGTACGTGCACTATGAACTATTCCATGCAGCTGAAAAGTATCATCTTTCATAAAACTATATTTTCCATAAGAAATCAATTTAAATATTGAGAAATGATTGGACTCTTTTTTCTAAATTGAGTTTTGTTGTTGTACAGGTGGTGTATTTCACAGCAACTTTTCCTTATATAGTAATAATAATCCTGCTGGTTAGAGGTGTCACACTAGAGGGAGCTGCTGATGGAATAGAGTTTTACATTGGCTCTCAGTCTAATTTAACAAAACTGACTGAAGCAGAGGTATGTTTCAAACTATTCATCTTGAAGTGCAGCAAATACCTGCTGTTTGAGAAGTTAGAAGTTCTTATTTGATTCAAAACATTGTCTGTTTTAGGTTTGGAAAGATGCTGCAACTCAGATCTTCTATTCTCTCTCTATTGGCTGGGGTGGTTTAATAACTCTGGCTTCTTATAACAACTTTCACAACAATGTCTTCAAAGATTCTCTTGTTGTGACTATTACTAATTCAGGTAGGAGTCTGGTAGCCTCTGTATTTGTAGAATAAATAATGGAATGAATAAATAAAATTTAATACACATATTTATATTTTTAGCTACCAGTGTGTTAGCGGGCTTTGCCATATTTTCAATTCTTGGACACATGGCTCATATCTACAATGTACCAGTGAACCAAGTGGTTAAAGAAGGTCAGATATTATTTATTTTTTAGTCACAAAATGCAACAACGAGTTAACAGAAGATGTTTGTGAAGATTCTCTGCTCTTCGTTGTTTTGTAGGATTCGGCTTGGCCTTCATCGCGTATCCAGATGCTCTTTCAAAGCTGCCCATCTCCCCGCTGTGGTCCATCTTGTTCTTTGTCATGCTTCTGACTGTTGGTTTGGATTCTCAGTTCGGAGGAATTGGTTAGATCTTCAACTTCCATAGAATTGTTTAACAATTTGTTGTATTCTGAATTTTCCACTCTTCTCATTAGAGGTGATCACTACCTGCTTCATTGATGCTTTACCAAAAATCTTCAAAACCAAAAGGGCTCTACTGACAATATCAGTGACATTTATACTCTATCTCATGGGGCTTCTGTGTGTCACACAAGTGAGTTTGCGACTGAGTAACTTTGCTTCTCTGTTACCTAATCCAAGCCTAGTATACACTAGTTTGTATTGTGTTTGTTTTAAAGGCAGGAATTTATTGGGTCACTCTCATGGACCAGTTTGTTGCCAGCTGGTTGATGCTGTTCCTGGTTCTTTTAGAGGTCATTGGGGTTGCCTTCATATATGGTAAAAATCTAATTGGACCATAATTTACGCCACTATGGAAGCGTTGGAATAGCTCTTACCTGAAGGTTGTGTGTGCTTACACTTTACAGGTGGAAACCGTTTCATAAAAGACATAGAGATGATGATTGGAAAAAAGTCTCCTGCTTTTTGGCTGTGGTGGAGAGCATGCTGGTTCTTCATCACTCCCTGTATCATACTGGTGAGAAGAAAACATATATATTAACTTTTACATTTTTGCACAAAAACAAAACTGTCATCCTTAAAAACAAAGAAGTAAGAAGTACTCCAGATAATTACTGCCCTGAAAAGAATTTTTAAAATAATAAAAAAAATTTAAGATTTTTTGTTACGTGTTAGTAGCACACATGACATGGGTAGTGAAATGTGTTTGTGTATCACATTCAACGTACAGTAAAACATACAGTGGAGTGTCAATATGCCAACAGGAATAAGAATAATGCCGGAAGAGAAGAAAAGAGAGTGCATGCGCAGGTTAAACCCTCTAAGTGGCAATAAGTTAGATTTGACTGTGGTGTGGGCTGGTTCGCAGTTAAGAATCAACTCTTCTAAATATTAAGGCCATGCTCTTCAACAGAAAAAAGGTAGATTGTCCACTCTGGTTTGTAGAGGAAGTCTCAATCAAAGTAAAAAAAGTTTGGTTCCTCTGGTTTAGTTTAAATGAAGGAATGGGAGAGCAAAGTGAGAGACGGTATAGCGTTCCTGCAAAATTTCATTTCATGTCTGGCCATGGTGGAGTATTTCAAGTACTTGCTGCTTCTTTTACAAGTAAGGCAAGACATGAGTTCTGCATCTGTGTGAAACGACAATAAAAAAATGTAAAAGGCACTCAATCTACCACTTCATCTACAACCCTATTCTGGCCCATGATCACCAAATGTGATTTCACAAACAGAATTGGCTGAAATGGTTTCCTCTTTAGGACAGCCAGGATCTCCCTCAGAGACAGATAGGGTGGAGTGCTTAAATATCCAAATTGCCTACTTTTAAATGTAAAGATTTGTTTATTTTTTACTATTGTTTTGATATGAACATGCTGTGATTTGTCTTATCCAACTGTCTTTAGGTCATACTGGTTTGGTCCATAGTCACATTTGTTCCTCCAACCTATGGAACCGTACCATTCCCATCCTGGGGCTTGGTGATAGGCTGGTGTATGATCGTGTTTATCCTTATATGGATTCCTGTGGTGGCAGTGTTCAAGATGAAAAACACAAAAGGGAGCTTTTGGCAGGTGTGTTTTCAATAGACCTGTTGAAGTTTGATGTATTTAGTTGTTTCTGTAGCATTTTAATCAGTTATGTTTTGGATCTTGTCAAGTATAAGAACTTTTTTTTTTATATTTCTACAGCGTGTAAAGTTCTTGTGTTTGCCAGCTGAAAATTGGCATCCCTACCTGGAGGTCCATAGAGGGCAGCGGTACACAGAAGAACGCTGCAGTAACCGAAAGAATCATAAAAAAAATCCAGAGTTTGATGTCAGTGTGATCACTAGTTCATGGCTCTGAGACATCAATATCTTCTTTTTGTAACCAAACCTCATGTGCATAATTTTATTGTTAAAGATTATAAATGGGCAGTTCACATGTCTATTGCAGACCTAAAAAGACGTGACCATATGGTTTTCTCCAGTAGGTTAGACTACTGAAACAATCTTTTTTGCACTCATTGAACCAGTTGTTACAAAGGTGGAGTACATTGAGAACCTGCTGCTCAGGTCCCAACTGGAATCAGGAAGTATGGTCATATTTGTTCTGTCCTGGGCTCTCTGCACTGACTTTTGAAAACTTCAAAAACTTTATACCAGCTTTGAATGTGCACAGGTATCTTCATAGTTTAGGATCTAATTACATATCAGTCCAAATTGAACCATCTCGGACTCTGAGAATGTCAGTAATAGGTCTTATGCTGTTGCCTACAGTGAGCAGTACACTCTATGAATTCAATATTTTAACTATTTTTGAATCCAGACTTAAAACTATTTATTAGCTGAGTAAATGATAACCAAAAGTTAGTTTAGGCACCAATATGTATATGTCTTAAGTAGTTTTTTACCAATCAATCACAACCTTGATTTAATGTTTTTTGATTTTGTCTTTTTTACTGTGAAGCACTTTGGGATACTCTGTGTATAAACTTTACAGTTCCAACAATTTTTTTTTTCTTGCAACATGGACTGTTTGCAGTAAAAGGCAAATTTAGAACATCAGACCTTTAAACGTATGCTTACTGTTGAAAATGTCCAAAACTTTATCTTTATTTATAATGTCTTATTGTTAACATTCACTGAGGAATTAGATTAATATTTCAGTTAGACAGGATACTTAAAAACATCTTATTTATTTCACTCTTGCTCATTCAAGTGTCTTATTTTTTGTCTGGTACCCTTGAAGTTAATTTTTTTTTTTAATGTTTGTACAAGTTTTGATTTTTGAAAAAACTTTTATTATATTATTTTTACAAGACAGGTTTCTGAAGTATTTAAAAACAAAATCAGTTTCTGAACATAGAAAAGTCAATGTTGGAATATTCTAAATCTTGTTTCGTTGTCATGTTTAACACAATAAATTTACTAATCTTGATATAGTGTGTGGCTATGAGGGAACTGAATCTCTCAATAAAAATGTGATTAAATCAAATTCTTCTCTGGAGGTTTCTGTTTCCTTTATATGCAGAAAACATTTTTCCACGGCTCACCCAACAGACCCAATTTGCCTTGTTACTGTTTGTGTCACCATGTGGTTGTAAAATGTAATTATTCTCATGACGTCAACGAAGATAAATGGAAACTAAAAATATGACAATGAACTCAACATCTGTCACTGTTGCAACTGAAGGAGGTTTACTTCCAACAAAAATCTGTGAAAACAAATACATCGCTGGTTTCTGGGATTGAATTGTGCATTTTTAACTCGATGCATCCATCATCATAATTGCTTAAATAAAGTTGACTTTTGTTGATGTTGATTGCTGTTTGCCAGTCAAAAAGTGTTTAATTGTGTTTTTTTTTTCAAAACAAACAAAAAGTATTGCTGTAAATTATGTGAGTTTCCTTCTTGACCATTTTTAGATGACAGCATTCCCTGTCATGAGACAAATCTACATGTGGTGATTCTAACTCTTGATTAGTCAGCACTGAAGATCTTGGTTTCAGTGACCACACTGAGATGCGTACTGTACAGTCATCACTTTTAGTCACACACACATGTTGGCATACTTCTGTTTCTAAGAACAATGGAATCTGCACCTGTATACTTATCTGTTTGTGGAGCATCGGCTGGGCTGTGGCTGGATAAACCAATGTGAGAGCTGCAGGTCCCACCACACTTTCTACAAATGTGATGGGTGGCATGAGTCATGGGGGGAGCAGTGGCAAACATACTTTTTTGCTGCTTCTGGGTCTTTGTGGCCTCGCCCTGGATCTCTCTGTTCTCCTCGACCTGCTTGAAACTGATTTTGACAGTTGCACACTATCTATAGTGGTCAGAGTTCACTGACTCGAGATCTGCTGCATTGATGTTGCACAACTTCAGATCCCTCTTGCAGGCATCTTTGTACCGCTGGGCAGGTTGTTCAGTTGGCCGCAGTCCTGTGGCGAGCTCCTCGTAGAGGAGACATACATATATGTCTCATATACTGTAGTAAGGCGTACAAGTGTGTGTTAGACACATATAATGAGTACAAAGTCATGAGGTAAGATTCAAAGACGCTGAAGCGTATTATCAGAGACTACGAGAATGCTGCTGAAGTCGGGTACACTTTCACACTCAGACTAGAGAAGCCAGCGATCAAACTCTCCAGTCTTTATTTAGTAAATTTGTTAAGCTATCTTCCATGTTTGGGCTTTACCCCATGTGGAGCAAGTCAAAGACATCAGAGTAAATTTAGGGCAGACAGTAGAGCGTGTTTGCTTTTAGAATTACACAAACTCTTTACCACAATTTTCAACAAATGAACACATCATTAGTTGTGACTTCAGTGGATTTTTCTTTCTAACCATCACAAAAGAAATTCTGCTAATCATGTGGTGTTTAATGACGATTATTAGAACAGCTTTAAGGTACAAACATGGACAGCTGAGCCTCTTAACATGACTTGCCAAACTTAAACAAATGATAGAAATGTGTCTTGTCAAAGACTTTCTTTACTTTGTTATCTTGTGTTTCTAACTGGATGACACTTTGTGGACACATCGACTGCTGCTTATCAGTAGGTGTTTTCGTGTGACAGCTGAGATGTTTTTACCAATATTAGAGGGCGTTCGCATAGCTTTTTTCATTCAAAACTTTTTTCCAATTTTTTTTTTATATTTCAACCATCTGGGCATTTTAGACTTGATCTAATGCAATTTAAATTTATTTTCATAGCCACTGCTACTGGGACAACAACGTCCCAGTAGCAGATGGGCTGTATCCAGACAAAGAAGTGGCGGTGAGGTGGCAGTAAAAGGAGAAAGGGATGGCAAATACCAAGTTTTTCCTTTTTTAATTGTTATCAAAGCTCATGTTCTCAACATGCACATACTATCTTTTACTCTACTAAAGCACTTTATGGGGACACGTCATGCATCTTCTCTCGATCACACTCGTCAGTCACATTTTAAAACCCTTTATGTCCTTTTCACTGTTGTAAAGTATAAAGTAGTAAGTCTTTTATGAAGTATTTTTTTCAGCGTTCAGATGGGTTAAGTTCTGGTGTTTGATACAACTTTCCTTACACCAGGTGACAGTCATTTGAGCCATGAAAATGTAATCCTAGTAATTGCCATGGGAACATAGTGAGAAAAATGTTTCAAAAGGAAAGGATGCATGTTCGGTATTCACAGAGTTAATGTGAAAGGAACTAAAAATGTTTTCATCCTTGTGTTGCAGCAGCAGGAGGGTTCAGACTGTGGCAGGTTGGATTTTATATGAAAAAAGATGAGTGAAAAGATGGTAAAATATATCAGACATGCTTTGTAAAGACCAAGGACAATATTGAGTGCAGGTCAGGCACAAAATCAGCAGCCAGACAAATCAAGTCTGAACTGGGATGCAAGTCATTGTGGTCAGAAACCAAGAGGCAATCTCACAGTGTCACCATGAGCTTGTGATGATTGGTATCCACATTGTTTTGTGTAGAATAAACCACACTTATCAACCAGTTTGAATGTAAAGTAAACCCCAGCATTTAAATGTAGAGAAATTACCTCATAGCTTGTTATGAGTATGTTTTTTTAATAAAAAGATAAAAAGTGAGAAATTTCTGATTTATTTGTAACAAGAAATCATAAACCAGAATCAGACAAGTGCGCTACTGGCTATGAATGTGAAACATCTTCATTTCATTAGAACTGACATACTAGCATAGTTAAGAATCTTTTCTAATTTAATTTTTTTTTCTTATAAAGAACATCTCAACAAATAAATACTAAAGTGCATTGAAGTACGAGAAAATGGCAGAGTATTGCAAAGGTGTTTCACCATGCTGCTCATCCAGCACAATCAGCCAAAAGTGAGACAACTTGTTTTATATTGCTGCATCACTATTACATCACAAGTCATAAAACAATGCATCATGGTTGCTTTTTAGTTATTTACACCATTGTCCTACATCAGTGTTTCTTTGTGTTAGAGATGTATCCGCTCTTCTGAGAGCTAAATATATGTGATTAATAAGAAAAGTTTAGGAGAGCGGAACGTGAAATCAGCAGGTGATGGGTGGTAGTGAAACTGAATGCAGAATAGACTGTTTGGCTATCATTTTCAGAAAAAAAATATTAGCTGCACAACTATTTTTTACCACCAGAGAGAGTCAAATAGCTGCATAAAATCTGAGCAGTATGATCTGATGATCAGCAGCAGATGATGTTCTTAGATCATTCTGATTCTCACCTCAGTGATATAATGTGTTATTTTACATGTCTAATGTTCAGTAATCCAGCTTTCCTCAGGACAAACTCCGCTTATTCTCCTGCTCTAGTGTTGAAAAATAAATTACATTGAACTTGTTGAACCTCAAACCAATCAGCCTCGTCTCCTCCTTTCTCTCGCCATGGCAACCATGCACAAGGTATCAGCAGATGAACACAAACCTGTTGCCATCTTCTTCCCAACACACAGCGTAACAGACATGGAGCTGTTTGACTGATAAACACCACATGGATGTTGGGAATTAATAGTGATTCATACTGTGTCTTGAGTTTTGATGTAAAACAGATATTTAGCAGGAAAATTACCCATTTTTTATCTGGTTGTTTCTTTAAAGAATGTCAAAATGTTCTGATTCTGAAAGCCTCTGTGTGAAACTGAAGGTTTATAAGGTTAAAATAAATCATATAAACAAGCCTTCATCTGTTTTGTTGAGTCAGAACCTGGAAAAGTGTAAAAAGAAACATGAATAGTGAGTAAAAATGTGAGCCTAGCATGCAGTAGTGTTATCCATCTCTGTCTCTCTTCTTTCTGTCCATCCTGCCCCCCACCCACCCGGATAATTCAAGCTTCTCAGCAGCCCGTTGCTATTAGATACTGCTGGGCTTGTCACCATGGTAGCAAATGCACGATTATTTTCTCCATCACATGTTTCTGTCTCCACACACTTTCATACACACACAGCCTCACGCCCCCTATCATGTTTAGCTGTGATGTGGTGGGAGGGTTGTCCTTGAGTTCCTGAGTGTTCCCAGGTCCAGCTGGGGAACAACCCACCTGTGAACAGAATTCAAATGCAGCAACAGAAAAAAGGTGTTGTGCCTCGTGTCCATTTCACATTTTCGACAATTTCGGCATGGATTGGAGTAGAAATGAAGTTTCTAACTTGGCAGAGGGATTCTTGATGTGAGTCAGACACATTATGAGAATAAAATAAATGACGTCAATATATTTGATTGTGTTTTGACCAAAGTCACACTTTCAAACGTAAATCCTCTCTTTCACAGGCAAGCATCATAAAGAGCAAATATTAAACTCCTGATGTGCCTCGTAACCTTTAAGAAGTACTTGTTGTGCAAACACAATTCAAATAAAATGGCGTTTGGTACTTAAATGTTTTGCAGGAGAGTGAAGCTCACATAAAACGAACCCAGAGAGAAGAAAAAGGTTTGTCAAAAAAGAGGGAGATGAGAATGGGAGAACAGGGAGATGTGGGGATAGACGAAGCTGATTCCCTTTCTCCAATAAAAGCGACATCCCTCCGGTGTTGCTATGGCGACCTGCTTCCTCTCCTCTTTTTTTTCCAAAGCTACCACTTATCCTTGCTGCCTTTCAGTCACCAGGGCATGTGGGTGGGTGTGTGTGCTTTTGTGTGTCCGCTCTTGAATGAATCAAGCAAATGAAAGGCAGAGCCATCAGAGCCAAGTCTGCAGTTTTTACATTGAAGTTAACTGACTTCTTTGATTCTTTCTTTCACTTTTTGCCTGTTTTATGGGTTATGAACTAATATTCATTTTTATCTTGCCACGAAACAGCACATCAAACTCTGTAAACTTTGTCTTTTATCCCTCAGCTCAACCATCTTTCTATTTTTTTTTTTGTTTTTATGCAACAAGTTTTGTTGAAACCTTTTTTTATCAAGTGAAAACAAAAGGATTTCGAAGACTGACGCAAAGTTACATGACTCCATCCATCTTACAAGAACAGGAAACACTTATGCAACATTAAAAAAGAGAAGCAGAGCTAAAAGGTGAAATGACATCATACTTACGAAGTATGAAATGCTTTCAAATGAATTCCCACGTTGCTTCTCCCTGGGTAGAAAATGTTCTCCCAGCACAGCCATCGGATTATGCTACAGAGGAGGGAGGGACTGCTTTACCTTGGTAACACTGGCCCTCACAGCTCTGCTCATTGCCCCGAGCAGAGCTGCATAAGTACACGACCATACCGACATACTGTTTTTGTTTGCTATCACACTGTGAAGGAAACTCAAAACATTTCAGTGATTCAACATCCGACTTGGTGCATTTTTCATGTCTGTCCAGAGGCTGCATTTATGCATTTGCCTTCAGATTCACTTCATTGAGGTAACCGCTAGCAGTTGAATGTCAGACATGTGTAAAGGTCTGGCAGCTTTTTTTCCAATCAGCATGTTATAAATGTTTAGAGCAGACAAAACTTCTTTCACACAATACGCAGGAAATTTATACGGTTTGGACTCGCTTCGCAAATTTCAATCAACAATAACTTTGAATTGATACGCATAATGGAAAAAAAAGTTTCACAGCAAGAAAGTTAGGGTTTGGATCCCGGGTTAGGTAGAAACTTGGAATACTGGCCTTTCTGTGTGGAGTTTACATGTTCTCCCCTTGTATGCATGGATTTTCTCTGGGTACTCCGGTTTTCTCCCACCCTCCAAAAACAAGCATGTTAGGTTGATTTGGCTGCCATGAAATTGCCCCTTGGGATGAGAGTGTGTGTGAATGTGTGTGTGAATGGTTGTCTGTGTGTGTGGCCCCGCAACAGACAAGCAACATGTTCAAGGTGTACCCTGCCTCTCACCTTGAATCAGCCAGGATAGGCTCCGGCACCCCCATTATCCCCCAGGAAATATATGGTTCAGAAGATGAATTATTCTGCTTGTCATAATGCCAAAGAGGACTGGAAAATAATAATAATAAAAAAATAAACAAGTGGGTTTTTTTTTATCAAAGATAAATACATAAAGAAAAAAATCGAGGCATAAAAAAAGATGAAGAATGTTTGTCTTTCGTCTCCTGAAACGCTTATTTCTTAACAAGGTCGCGGTGGGTCACGAAGCCTATCCCAGCCGATTTAAAGTGAAAGGCAGCGTACACCCTGAGCAGATCGCCAGTCTGCGACAGGGCCACACATATACTCATTAATGGGGCAATTTTATAGTGGCCAATTAACCTAACAGGTATGTTTTTAGAGGGTGTTGCGAAACCCAGAGAAAATCCATGTTTACTCATAGAGAAAACGCAAACTCCACACAGAGAAGCCAGTGTTTCAAACCTCACCCCAACTCTGGGAACCCCAACTTTCCTGCTGTGAGGCCATTGTCTTTCCAAATTGGTTTGCACTGAATATCTAAACTTTGCTGATAAAATTGAAATAAAGACTTTTGTACTTTTCATTTGCATGATTTATTTGTATTTTTGAATCCATAGATCAGTAAAAAAGTAGGTTTAGAAAAACAGTTATTTAGTCCAGGTAATTAAATTGATATATAATTTACAGTGTCCAATAGATGTATCGACCAAATGATGAGGAAAAAAAATGCTTTGATTGAATCAGTCCTTTTCTCTTGTTGTGTCATAAACAGCACATTTGTCACATGGAAAATTATAGGATTCATACTGTGAGGTTTGGAAGGTGAGAAATAATCGACATACGGTACTTTAATCTTAGATATATTCCCTGTGTTCAGGAATAAATCTAAAACTCATTTCTCTGAGGCTGCTTGAGTTTCCTCGCTCATCATCATTTCACTCCATTGACCTGATTTTGGTTTTTAGGTCCTATTTACACCCCAGCACACCAATGTACTCCACCACAGTAGCAGAAAAGTGCAACAAAAAACCTCAACTTCAGTCTCTACTCGCGCTGAATTTTTACCATTTACATACAGAGGAGTGTAATAATTTCCACAGGGAGCTGTGCACTGTTCTGCATATGAGCTACTCATCATGTTCCTGCTGAACTGCTGAAGTCTTCAACATCCAATAGAGCAAAGGTTACACCTCACTTCCTCTCCTGGCATATTCATATGCAACATAAAGATAATGTAATGCCGTGAATTAATCCCTCTAGTTATGGTGCAGTTATTGAACAGACACCTGCTGCAGTACGTCTCAGTCTCTCAGTGTCTGCAGTCATATTTAATTGCTGTTCTGTCATACATAAATTACCATCAGTATCCACCAGAGTGGAATTATACAAAACCTGACAGCTATGCTTTGGATTTGGAAAATAGACTACGAAACTCAAATCTGCTTCGGATGTCCTCGAAAGACTTCAATCTGTTACGTCACTTTGGCGTTTAGGTTCCAGAATACTTAAAATGTCTCCACACATTATAATCTGGCTCAGCAACAATTAGTCTCAACACTGTGCCTGGCTGTTTATACAGCTGCCATGACACCACATCTGTATGTGTGATCTGAAACGACACACTGATCTGTAAAGTGCAGTTGGAGGCAGAAAACTAACATTTCTACCAAGAGGCACAGAAACCTTTCATCCAGCAAAAATAACACGCTGTTACCAGCACAAGAGGTTTTCTATTGGCTTGTGAAATTGGAAAAGAGAATGAGGGAGAGTGAGGCAGGCAATAGAAAGAGAGGAGGAGAGATGAGAAGTGCTGCTGCAGAACACACCTCATCTCCTCTTTTGCTGGAGGGATAGAGAGCAAAAGAGATTCAGTCTCTACCAATTTTCTTCTCTGCCTCACAGACCTACAGGACGAGTCAGGGAAGTTCTATTCCAGAAATCTTAGAATATAAATTAATGAAATACTAAAGAGAAAAGAAAAAAAAAGTACATCAGTGTGAGGAGAATCTGCTAATAGAAGATCGGCTGTAGACGGGGAAAGAAGAAAAGACAGGAAGAGATGTGATCAATGCTTCTATAGCGGTAAGAAACCAGAAAATTTTTGAAGAATTTTCTGAGCTGAAAGGACAATGCAGCACTTCCATGCTGTCATCTGTGCACACATGCAGATCCGGATGCACGCACAGTCACTTAGAGGCAATGATAGCAGGTGTTTAGATCAGAGAGGCTGAAGATGGGAACGAAGATGTGCACTGGATGGAAATGCATGTGTGAGAGTGTGTTATCCTGAATCTGCTGGAGCAGATTCAGCTGCAGAGCAATGCGTCTGAGATTTTTTTTATATATTTATATCTGCATCAGGCACCTGAACCGCTGTCATAACATTCCTCTTTTCTCTCTCAGAAATCCTCTCCATCATCCCCTGTTGCAGAGTGTCTGTGTCATTGTTGCAAAAGCCCCACAAACCCTGTGCTAAAAGAAAATTTATACAACTATAGCATTTCTTTGCATGTTCATCTCATAAGTTCACTGTGTCTTTCGAAAGATCTAAAGATGAAAATGGTTTCAAAATAACTTTGTCCATATACAGTGCATGTGTTTATCCTAATTATTCTTTTGATAACTGTTGTTTTTTTTTATATTTACTGTCCCAAATTCTTATGACTAGCGCCAAGGCTTTTTAAATGGATGTATATGTATGTATGTACAAAGATTACCCTCATTTATTTTTAGCAAGAAATGACATTTAAGCTTGTATTTGCTTTTTAAATTTTACTAGAGAATGTAAGAAAACTGTAATTACGGCAGCTTAATTATAAAAGAGGCAGACAGGTAAACATTATAATTCAAGGTTTTCTCGTTTTTAGTTCGAAAATGGATGGTTTCCAAACTTTTCTCTCTTTTTCAAAAGATGGCTAAGAAACAGCACTTTATTGAGTAGACATGTGGATGGAGGTGATTACAAATCAAAAGTATTGATTTTTTACGTTAAAAAATAAAAACAATAACCTGAAAAAAATCCAACAAACGTGTAGGTCATGGTTTGCTAAATGCTTTTAGAAAGTTCAGTAATCTGTTGCAATGGCAGCCATCTTTGGTGAATTAAAATTCATTTGTTGGCCTTTTCACAAAGCTTGAAATAGCAGTTGGAATAATGTTAAAGCTGATCTGAGATGGTGATTGCTGACCCCAAGTCATAAGACCCAGAGGGATGCCCCAAAAGAGCATAGGGGGTGCCCGGGTTTTGGGAGCTCAGAGCCAATCTGATCTTAATTATGGCTTTTCTCACACACAGAGGAGTTACAGTGTGTTTGTTTCTGAATTTCCTTCAGGCTGATTTATTCACCTAAAACCTTTCTCAGACACGTCTGAAAAATGCCACAGCGCAGAGGATTTGTCCTTATTCATAGAAAAAGGAAGGTCAAATGTTGATAATTAACCCGGCTTTTGGATTTATCAGAAGTAAAGACATTTATGGCAAGAAGGTGCAAATTAAAGCATAAAACTAAGCAGAGCTAAAGACTAGAGGAAAGAGCAAAGGTCCATAGCTTTTGGTATTTGGAAAGAAAACAGACAAGTTTTTCATTTGTTTGTTCATACAATGAATGGATGGATGAATAGATGGATGGATTTATAGAGGGATGGATGTAAAACCAAAAAAAATCAACGAAGAAAATGAAGGCATTGCTAGAGATGAATAGTTCAATAAAGGGGTGCAATGGATGGATTTCCATCCATGCATGCATTCATTCAATGAATGGATGAAACGATGGATAGATTAACGTGTGTGATGCCTCATCAGAAAACTGTTGTGACATTGGGCTACAAGAATAAAATCAAACAGAATATAAATGAATAATCAAATATTTGACATGTTTAACTTGTTTATTGAGCAATTTCTTATGTATTTGAAGAGGAATTAAAATTTCATCTGGCTATTTACATTCTGTGAAAAATTTTAATCCAGATAATTGAGATGACCAAGGTTTTCAGTCTCGAAAAAATGTGCATTTCTGTTGCACAATCTCAGTGTTTTTTTTTTTAAATAAGTGTTTGACACCAAGTTATTTTGAGTTGGAAAGGACAACAGAATGAAGTGCCTGTGGAATAATCCAGATGACATCTGCTCCTACAGTTAGATGAATATTTATCCTTCCGTTTATTTTAAGACATCAACACAGTTTTTCTGAAACTGCTCAAAAAACCTGCGCGCCTTTGAGAGAAAATGTTAAATTGGAGGACATCAAACTTAAATGATAAATCCCTTATTGGGGGAAGTGCTTAATAGAAGAAGGGGGAGAACAGATGAAAGAGAATAGATGACACAGGTATAAAGAGACCCTGGAGAACAGCGGGCTGCTCTTCTGTTTCTACTATGAAGGGTCAAACATCAAACTGTACTGACATGCAGGAGTCATGACAAAGTCCCCCGTCTCCACGCCAGGCTGCTTCAATCTAATTTTGTTTGAACTTCTTATCAAGAATTGTCCCAAATGCAATCCATCCATTTTTTTCCCACCTTGACAGTAACTTGGCAAGCATCTCTCCATCCTTCTCCTGCCTACTAACCAACACAGCCAACTTCAAAGGCGGCACGATTTTACATTACCTTCTGTCAAACATGAACACTGCAGGCCTGCTGGTTTCTGAACACCAGCTGGCAGGATGAAAATATTTTGCAAGTGTCAGATGAAGTTACAAATTCATTTGGTGACAACTTTTTTTCCTCCTGTTGAAGCCTTATTCCTCACATGGACACATTGGCTTCTCTGTAAGGATAACAATCTGGCCCTAACAGAAAAAATATAGTTAACTTATTTACCGTTTATAATTTGTAAATTGGATTTTATTTTAATTCATTTTATTTAGATGTTAATACTTGATTTAAACAAGAATTCCTTTTAAAAACTTTAGTTACACTTGTCAAACGACAACATATAACAGTAACAAATTTTCCTTTGGAGATAAAGTATTTTCAATTCAATTGAAATATCACAAATTAAATACAGATTCCCCATTCAAAAAAATAAGCATTTTTGTATTAAAACTTAAGTCCAAACATTTCCAAATCTGATGTGGTTAAAAAAATGAACAGGTATAATGAAATATGACTGATTTGTGAAGAAATTGCAAACAAACTCCTGGTAATTAAAATAAAATCTTGCAAAAAATGTGGCCTTCTGCCCATTTCTCTGAGTGCATGAATGTGTGGTGGGTTCAAGGCTCTCTGGGAATCCCAGCATCTGCTGTGGAGAAAAGTTCCATGTTTGTGCAAATTGTTGCAACTGAGCCCATTAAAAATGAATTAGGGGTTTCATTCCTCATGCAAAGGTCTTAAAATGGCACATCTTGGAGAATAGATACAAATCCATCTATTCTGAAAACAACTTCTCAGATAGGTAAATACATTTTGCTTGTATTAGCTAGGCATTTCATACCTTTCTAAAAAATAAGGGAGGCTTCTTTGGCATTAATCCACCTAGAAAATGGTATGAAAGCACCTTATCATCTCTGTGACCTGAGATGATTTACCTGCCTGTCTTGCCTGTCTGGTTTTCTGTGGGTATGATTTAGTCATTTGTAACCATAAAGAAGTCATAGATAATCTTCATTTTTTTAACAAACTAAAAGGTCACTCAGAGATGATCTCTCACCTCTAGGACCATTGCCCAGTTTCAGCTAATGGGATTCACATAAAAATTTAACACTCCCTCACCTCAGCCAGTTTTCGCAAACCCACGGTCAGACAGATGAATAGACTAATTAAATATGTATCTGGCAAAGCTGAAATCATCTCTACAATTCACCCTCATTACAACAAATTTTTGTGACATTTTTCACACTGTGTTACGGTGTAAGATGTGTTTTTGCTTTTGCTTAATGCAAGTACACCATTAATTTACATATAGTTAGTTGATGCAAAAACAACCAGGAACGCAATACTTTTTAAAGAGGTTTATTCAAATATTTCTGGATGTACAAATATGTTAAACTTTCTATTCTTGCCAATGTGATGGAATAAGAACATGCTGCCATTTTGAACAATAAGAATATATTTGAGCATGTTGCAGCATAGTTCTGTTACTGGCTTTTTTATGTTTTAAGCAGGCCAAAAGAACTCCTTGACATTTTAAGGACATTGTACACATCCTTCCATTGTTCGTTCAAAGCCTTTTCAGCCTCTTTCTGCAAAGCTCTGATTCCTCTGAAATATCTGCCGTGGTCATTTTCTAAAGTGAACAGTAAATCATTTTGGACGTGAAAGTCTTCCAAATGCTGATGTAACAATGTTTTGTGATTCCTCGTTGCTCCAGCCGAAGCTATTTGATCTTTACTTGAGTCTTTAAATACCAAAGACTAATCATATAAAAGATCCTTGGGGTGTCATTTAAATGTTAGATGATAAGAAACATTTGTGGGAGGCCATGGCCAGAACTGAACGCTGATATGAAATATGCACGTGAGTAACTGAACGTGTTAGATCCTATGTAAAAGAGGAGGGTGGAAAAAAATCTGTTTTTCGTTTGTGCCAATGTTTAATATTCACTTTAATTCTACTTTTTGGCTCTGTTTTCTATACAATAAGTGATGTTTTGACAGCTTGTTGTACATTTAGTTCCAACTGCATTCACACGGACAGTTCTTTACATCTAAATCTTTTTTGTCTTTTTGTGTGTTTCCACCAGTTAACTACAACCTGCCAGATGACCTTTCCTCTACCTGGTTCCAGGATGTGAAACTGATGTGACGACAAAGAAAATCATCAAGTCACAGCAGCTGCATGGTCCCCGTTCTTACTACTCCACTCTAATCCACACATTAACAGAACCCCTAACAGGAACACATGCATCTCGATTTATTTGGTTTATCTTTAAATGTAGTAGCCATCCATTCTGAAATGAGGTTTTGTTGTCAACTTTTTGTGGTTACTTAAGTTTTAATGATTACTTTTGAATCACCAGAACAAAGTTTTCCTCACGTCGTCTGAAAAGTTCTTGTGAGGATTATGAGGCCGGTTTTAGTCCTCCTACAGTCACATTGTCTTTTGTGTGTCTTAAGTGGTGTGTTTGTCTCTATTGTTGTGGGTTCACTACCTCCTGCACTGCCATGGCATGTTTCCTGTCCGCTAAGGTGTGTGTGTCAGATAAAACCATGGTTCTCCCCAGACTCAGTCTACCATGAAGCTCCCACTGTCGACTGTAATGACCTGCTGTTGACCAAGCTCCCTTTGCCCATTCCTCCGAACACACACACCCTTCGTCTGCAGAGCAACCTCATGTCAGTTCTTGACATCCCGGTGCTACAGGGAGTCCCCAATCTCACCGATTTGGACCTTTCCCAGAATCGATTCAGTCATGTCCGAGCAGTGACTCATGGCACCCTCTTGCCGTCTCTACTGTCCCTACACCTGGAGGAAAATCAGCTCAGCCATCTTCCTGGGGCTTCTTTCTCATCACTGCCAGCTTTGCAAGAACTTTTTCTTAGCCACAACAACCTACATTCAATAGCTCCAGGAGCTTTCGCCGGTCTGGACTCTCTTCTTCGTCTCCATATTAACAACAACAGGCTCACAACTGTAGACCCTCAGTGGTTCAATACGTTGCCTCAGTTGGAAGTTTTGATGCTAGGGGGAAACCCTGTGGAGGCTCTTCCTGATAGGGGTTTTGTGGCTTTAAAATCTCTCCGAAGTCTTGTGCTTGGGGGTATGGGTCTGAGAGGCTTGGCGGAGAATGCTCTGGAAGGTCTGACGGATCTAGAAAGCCTTTCTTTCTATGACAACCTCCTGACCAAAGTTCCATCTCAAGCTTTGAAGAGAGTACCAGGACTGAAGTTTCTTGACCTCAACAAGAACCATATCAAATTGATTGAGGCAGGAGACTTTCAAAACATGCTCCACCTCAAGGAGCTTGGTCTGAACAACATGGAGGAGCTTGTGTCCATTGAGAAATCTGCTTTGGAGAACATTCCTGAGCTCACCAAGCTAGAGATCACCAACAATCCACGTCTGTCCTACATTCATCCTGAAGCTTTCGTGGAGCTTAACAGGCTGGAGAGCCTGATGCTGAACTCCAACGCTCTGAGCGCTCTGCATCAGGACATCATGAACTCCCTGCCAAGCCTTCAGGAGGTTAGCTTACATTCCAACCCTTTGAGATGCGACTGTCTTTTTCACTGGGCTGCCAAGGACACCTCTCATCTTCCCTTTGAAAAGGATTTAAAAATAAAAACGCAAACAACCCGATTGGTGCGTTTCATCCAACCCCAGGCAACTGTGTGTGCGGAGCCTCCAGAACTAAGAGCGCGCAGAGTGAGAGAAGTATCCTCAGGGGAGATGTCTTCTTCCTGCCTGCCTAATATTCCTGCCAGCTTCCTTCCTTCCTACATAGGGGTTCAGGAAGGAAGCAAACTGGTTTTGCACTGCCGAGCACTTGCAGATCCACAACCCAAACTGTACTGGGTGACCCCCTCTGGCTTGAGACTTGAAGCCTCACAAAACCAATCTTCAAAGAATTTTTCAGCTCTTTGCAAGAATGTAACAACATCTGAGGAATTTAACCATCAACTGGCCCCTAGTGTCCAGAGCCCTCAGGCTCAAGAAGGTAGTCCCTGCCAGCCCTTCAGAAACTACCAGTTACTGCCTGAGGGTACTCTGGAGATTAGAAAAATGACCCTCAGAAATGCAGGGCTGTATACCTGTGTGGCTGAGAACGCTCTGGGAGCAGACACACGAAGCGTTACTGTGGGAGTGCACAACAGAGGGAAAAGCAGAAAGAGGGGGGTAGCAACAAAAGCAAAGAAATTTGCTGGGATCAGAAGAGATGACAGATTGGAGATGAGAGAGGTTGGAGAACATTATGCTATTCTATCTTGGCAGAGCAGGCACAGCCTCCCCTCCACCCGCCTGTCCTGGCAGGTGATACGCACAGACGCCTACATGCCAACATACACCACACGCATCTTGGCTGGCACACAGAGCTTCAATTTGACTCACCTGCAAGCAGAAACCTTTTACAGAGTGTGTCTGCATTTAGGGATTAGCGAGAGCATCAAACATGCAAGCAGAAGATCTAGAGAGAAGCCTCAGTGTGTCACATTCAGGACGAAGAACATCCCAGAACCTCCACCTGGATTGCAGCTGAACTCACAGCTGACCTCCACAGCTGTCACCCTTCTGCTCCTCGCTCTTCTACTGCTGCTGGCAGGCCAAGGGTGGGACACTGAGTCCAGCAAGGCAGGAGAAATACACCTCAGTACTCATCATCAGAACATCAAAGCTCCTCAGATTCTAATCATCAATCAAAAGACAAAAGAAAGCAGTAAACAGCAGTCAAACCAGAGTGAGAAACTACCACCAAATAAAATATAATAAAACACCTTTTTCCACTTAAATGGAGAGAAGAAAGGGTAGGGCAAAAATGCTTACATTAAATCTGACAAATGTACACTATGCTTCCCACAAAAACTAGAAAGCAGTGGGAGATGGAAGAGCAGATATTTGTATTTATTTTCTATACAGCATATAGTATATATTGACATTGTTTCTGTGTTAAAATGTGTTGTAAAAGTTGCTTCCCCACTAACCGGGGAAATAAAACTGGACAATCATGCTCCTGCTGCACAAGAGAATAGAATGAGCTGGTGCTGCCTACGACCACTGGACTAAAACTAAAGGAAAGTTGATGCAAGGAAGGAAGCAGCTCAGACTTTCAGGGTTTCTCCCTGTTTTTCTGTCTATATGTTTCTACAGACTGACACATATTTCCTCCAAGCTGATAAAATTCTGCCTTATGACTGATGCTCAATGAACTTCCTGCTTCTTTGGACTTTGTAAATCAAACTGATTGATGTTAGCACTTGCTTTGTTCTCATCCCCTCGGACAGGGTTGTCCATCTTACAGTACATACGTAGATGGTATAATCATTCAAATGACCATGTTCTGTTCAAATAAAATACTATATAAATGAACGTATTTCTTTATTGTAACTTTTAAAATGGGAAGTTTGTTCAATTTGAGTTATCTAAACTGAGCTTAAATTACTCCAAGAGAACTACATCAGTGATGTAGCTGGAGCTCGCAGTATCATGAAGCTGAAATGTAAATGCAATGCCCCCTCTGCTGGAGGATTGAATCAACTGAGGACATAATTTAACCATCCTCCCCCAAACCACACATTTATTGAGCCATTTGCTATCAGAACAGGAGGTGAAAGTGTAAATCTGGCCATAATACCAGAAATTGTGAGAATTTAAAACATTTTTGAAGGATAAACCCAAAATCATCCTCAACATAGTTCTTTCAGAAAACCAATGTTGTATTTTTTTAATTGAAATGCAAAACAAGATAGGTGACATGTAGCAAACCATTTTGAGATAATTCAATAGGGTTTGTTCTTCTAATGAGGATATACAGTATGACAAGCCAGTTTTAATCAGGTTAGCCAGAATTTTGCTAATGTATTTAGGGTAAAGTTGCAATATATAAACTAGAAATGTGCTGGTTTAGATAAACAGCTGCTCAATGCCTTGCAGCCGCCTTGTTATGTTGGAATGCCGAAAATTAAGTACAATCCCCATAATGCCTAGCACATCCAGCGCATGCTGTAGATCTTCAATTCAATTCTTCTTCTTCCTTCAGGGGTCACCACAGCAAGTCAGTTTCTTCCATCTAACCCCATCCTGCTGCATCATCTGCAATCACGCCAACTATCTTCATGTCTTCCTTCACTGTATCCATGAACCCTCTCTTTGGTCTTCTTCTAGGCCTCTTTCCTGGTGGTTCCAAACCCAGCATTCTTCTGCCAATGTACTCTCTCTTTCTCTCTCTCTCTACTCTGCACATGTCCCTCTCAGTCTGGCCTCTCTGACCTTATCTCCAAAATTTCTAACAAGTGCCTTTCCTCTGATATAATCATTTTTAATCCTGTTCCTCCTGTTCACTCCCAGAGAGAGCCTCAGCATGTTCATCTCTGCTACCTCCATCTCTGTTTCCTGTCTTTTTCTCAGTGACACTGTCTCTAGACCAAACAGTCAGATTCTCTACTGCCACCTAATCAAAACACTTCCATACTTCTACAGGAATATCATCATGACCGAGAGCCTTTCCACTCTTCATCCTGTTCAGTGCTCTCTGTATTTCTATTTTACTAATCCTAACTACTTTCCGCTCCACTATGGTAACACCTTCTACTCTTTGTTCTCTCTCATTTTCTTCATTCATCAACTCTTCAAAGTACTCTTTCCATCTTCCCATCACATTACCGGCATCTATCAAGACATTCATTCCTGTCTTTAATCACCCTAACTTGCTGCACATCCTTCCCATATAGGTCTCTTTGTCTTGCCAACCTGTATAGGTTCATCTATCCCTCTTTGCTGTTCAGCCTAGCGTATAGGTCATCATAGGCTGCTTGTTTTGCCTTTGCCACCTCTACTTTACCTTACGCTGTGTCTCCCTATTGTGAAGAGTCTTGCCTACTCTTCTCACTCCTATCAGTGTCCCACTTCTTCTTGGCCAGCCTCTTTCTTTTGACACAATCCTGCACCTCCTCATTCTACCACCAAGTCTCCTTATCTTATCTATTCTCGTTACGCTGTAGATTTAATTAGTTCAAATGCACCCAAACTAAACAGTCCCACTGCAGCATACACATGTACCCTTGTTAAAGCACTATATAAATAAAATCAATAATTATTTTTGCAAACAATTCTTGTAAAGCAGTCCCATTTTGTCTCCTTCAGCCATCTGTGGGCTGCAAATGTTTGAGCTACGCAAGAATTTTTTTTTATTTTTTATTTTTTAGATGTGACAAAATTTAATTAAAACAGCAGTTTAAAAATGATTGGAGTGAATGAGAAAACATCCTAACTTTGGCTCGGCTGAGGGCTGCAGCAGGAAAACAAAAGCTTAAATAAAAAATCTAGTTTGACGTAAGTCTTAAAGGGGTACATTTTCTACGTTTGGACACCAAATTTGTGGCTGTAGTATAAAGATGAATGGAACTACGGATGTTTTTTTTTTACTTCATAGGTCAATCCTAACTGGGACATCTTTCACGTCAAAAATGGGACTATAAAAAAAACCCAAAAAAAACAGAAAAACAATGCTAGCTGCCTTTTCAAAACATTGCGCAATGAAAAAAAAATGTATGGACAAAACAAAAAAAAAAGAGGCTAAGAAAATCCTGTTGAGCGTAAGTTCAGTATTTACTTTCAGCAAGAGTTTAACTTAACATTTTCTGCATCGTCTTGCAAAAACAAGCCTGATACAGTTGACTTGTTTATTTCACTCTGAAATTAAATTGAGTGGAGGCACAAGGTTGCATCAGCTTGGCTTTGCACAAGCATAAAAATTTCATCATCTGTGTATCTATCTTTTTGGATTGATGGATCCTGATGAATTTAAAAATATAGGAATATTTTAGGCCAAACTTTGATGTAACGGATTAGTGATCTACCCTACCTATTGGCTCCTGCCTGTGTAATAGCCGGGATACGCTCCAGCCCACGCCAATGCTTTGAATTAGAATAGGCGGCCCAGAAAATAAACTAAAACAAAGGTCAAACTCTAACCATGAAGTGATTCATTCAGTGATGACATTTATTGAAGAATAAAATACTAATCGACCCATTATTTATTCCAAAACACTGATTCTTCTGGTTAGGATCTTGTTTTTATTCACACAAAACAAAATACAAAACTTTTATAAGGCAATACAACACTGTATATACATCAATATAATGTATACCACTTTTGAATGTGATATCCCCTAGCTTTATCTTACCGAGTTCATACTCAAAAGTAAATACTCAAGCAAGTAATAAAAAAAAGAGTGCCGGAAAGAAATTTTTCAAGTCATACTTTTAGTTGTTCAAGGCAACAATCCTTACATAGTGTGTAACTTGTTCTGGGCTTATTTTGGCTAACATCTGAACACAGATATCAGGCATTGTACTCTATTGAAGTAAAAAGTAATACTGTGGCACTATAATATTATTGATGGAATCAGAGTTTGTGTTTTAAAAGACACTCAAGGGCACCACAGATTTTTTTTTTCCCACTTAAGCAAATTAATAAGCAAAAAAAGGCATCACTTTGATCATTTTAAACAGCATTGCCTGTAATGACAATCTCAGCACTAAACTACAAGCTGACATCATAATTACATGCTAGTCGAAGTCTTTCCAAATAATACAGTTGCAAAGGATTCCAATGAGTTTGTTTTAAATGATAGATGTCCCGTGTACAGAGCGACGCAAAGTAAAAACAAAATTAGTTAAGCTCTTCACAAAAGACAAGTTTACAATCATTTACAAAAATATATTTCTATAACGTTACTTCTCGTTGCAATGATCATCACTGGTAAATAAGAGGATGAAATCAATGAAGTTAAAAAAAATAAGATGGCAACAATCGGAAATACTGCTGCACACAAACACACAATTGTGTGTGTTAACAGTTGAGCAGGACTAGACTTTTTCAGTCCGTTCTGTTCTATTTTTACAGTTTAGGGGGAATGTATTTCCTTACATGACGACTACCCGGAGGATTAAAAAAGAAGCTCCTTCATTCTGATTTGAAGGTAAACGCTGTTAGATTTGGGAAATAATCATATTAAACTACAGAAAAATAATCAAATTTGTAACAATTTAAACATAAGATGGAATTTCATGAACAAATGCTCTTGCTTGTCTTTTTGTCTGATTTTTGCATTCCATCTGGCTTTAAATACCTGGTTATTTATTTATTTTATTTATTTTGAATTACTCTATTCATCCCACACCGGGGAAATTTGTTTGCTTGTTGAGCCGCATTTTGTAATAACGGTGCATTTTGTAATAAATGTCCAAAATGCTTTAAGTTATTAACTTAAGTAATTTAAGTTATTAACTTTTAATATGTACTTAGAGGCATAGATTTCAGTTTTACTTTACAAACTGTTTTTAATGCAGTGAGCATAACTTGGACAATGCAGGTTTAAATTCAGTCATATAATTTCTTATCAAGGGCAAAACATCTACATAACTTTAGATCAACTGCAAAATGTCTTTATACTTCCATATATTCAATTACACAGATAATATTTGGCACAGTTTTTTCATACCTGGCATCATGTTGAACTCTGTTGGCTGTCTCAATTAAGCATGCAAGCAGCGCATGATCTTTGTAGAACTGATGCAGCAGCCAATCAGATTACAGCCCCCCCTCCCTGGCTGAGTGACAGACGTTTATTACAAAATGCACCGTTATTACAAAATGCGGCTCAACATTGCTGCACTCCTTACACCGCAGCAGGCTGCCCTTCAACGGCGCCAATGGTGGGAGAAGCGGGGGTTAGGTGTCTTCTCCAAGGACCCTAGACGTGCTCTCCGTGGGACGCGAACCCGCGACCTTCCGGTCCGCGGGCGAACGCGCTAACCACGCGGCCACCGTCTCCACCTTATCTGAACCAGGTGACATTTTAAGTTTTGTGGATTTATGGATTTAACACTGTTGCTCATAAATACAGGGCATTATTGCAAGAAGTTTTTTTTGCACATTTCTTTAAAGAAAAAGTTACCTTTAGGTTTACCTTTAGCTGCATTGCTCATTTCTCAGAACCAAAATTCTTAGATACGTATTTACCATGTAATAAATAGAAATAACTACATAAACTCAGCAATTAGTGTCAGGTTTTCTAAATCTTTATGCTAAATTTTGATATACGAGTAATTTTTTTCAGAATGAAAAAAAAAAAAAAAAAAAAAAAAAAAAAAAACTTGTTTCCTTTTTTCCAAATGAAAAAAAAAACCCCAACAAAAACTCATAACATTTCATAACTTGGTTAAATGCTGGTGTCATCATAAACAACTTTGATATTTTTCTGTACTTTACTGTTTAACAGATTAATTTCTCTAAGCTAAGTTGAAAATATGCAGTATGTATAAATATCCAATATATGTTTTGTTTAAAAAAAATTATAAAGTTGGTTATAAAACAAATCTACAAGTTTCAGAACAGGAAATTTTTCACATCTAGATATTTTTATATTTACTTGGACTACATCCAACAGACATGTTAAATGGTAAAATAGCGCATGGTATGAACAATAAGGCAATGCAGTGACAATGATTTGTTTGATTCGTGCTTTTCAAAGACATCAGAGACTTGACCCTCATCAAAGTGAGCAAAAGGCTCAAAAATTATAAAAATGATTTCTTACATTTTTAACACATATTTGTAAGATCAAATCATAACCTTCAGTTATACACACCAACACACACAGAAAGCTATTTAAAAAAAAAAGGCCATAAATGCCACATATTATTTTCTTATTCCTATTTTAAACTTCTGTAGAGTGTGTTGACAGCATTTGAAATTGTGTTTTTCTAGAAGTTGGCAATTTTATGACACAGACTTGGCTTTTTTTGAGTATTTACTCACTGTCAGCTCTGATCAGATAACATTCATCCCAAATTTTGTCAAGCTTTAGTAGAATTGATGTTGGCTGGTTCCAGCTTGGATTTGGCACAGAAATCAGCATTCAGACCAACAACAAACATCAAGTGATGATGTGAATCTTGGAGCGGTATCGCATAACCGCAACTTAATCCATGTTTTTTTCTGATCACAATGAGTAATTTCACATTTAATTTTGAACCTGAAAATACATTGAAACATTTCCCGATCGCTACTAAGTCATGACAGAAACCCTGTTGGATATTCATCCATGCTAAATATCTGACCAATTAGTGGATTCGCCACTAACAAAACGTTTAGCTACTGCATTCAGATTTTTCTTTTATCTGTGAATCAAGAAAAACAGAAAAATCAAATGAGTAAAATGGACGAAAGAAAGAGTACCACTTGGTTCACAATGTAGCACCGTAGTAAACAGTGACTTTTGACCACCCTGTAAAGCTATTAGTAACTTATTTCTCTCTCTGGTATCATCACAATCACATGTCTTCAGG
Source organism: Neostethus bicornis (assembly GCA_902685375.1). NCBI lineage: Eukaryota > Metazoa > Chordata > Actinopteri > Atheriniformes > Phallostethidae > Neostethus > Neostethus bicornis. Next base: position 12,172,711 of record LR738557.1, on the reverse strand, counting down.
GTCCTGAAATTCTAGTGGTTTCTTCTAAATGTGTAAATAAAACTAAATATATCCAAAGATGAGCAAATACTCTGGATACAAATATATCACCTCCGAGCACTTACATCTCAGCTGTAGTTGTAGGTGAAGTTATATGAGCTAGGCTCCTTTGGTACTGGAGGTGGTGCCTCTGGGATGGCGATGTTCTCCAGATCGAGAAGGCGAAGCTTCATCTCCATACTGATAAGGGTATCAAGGTCACTGCGTGTCAGGTCACTGCCCATTTCTCTGCCCAGCAGCGCACACAGACCATCAGTCCAGATGCAGTACTGCACATTCATAAACACACACACAGACACACAAAAACAAAAGTCAAAACCAATGATAAATCAGATTAGTGTGTGCAGCAGAAATATGCAAATAAAAAACATGTATATCTCATTTGCACTTAGAGAGTATATTATGCTAAATTTATTTTTATAAATTTCTATCTTGTTTGAACATATGAATGAAAAACACACCTGAAGTGGTCCTCTATTTCATTTTTGCATGTTTGCGCAATTTCTGAGCTTTCCTGTAAATTATTTGGATACTATTCGAATGGCAGATTATTCTTGGCCGATTTTGTTCTCCACCACATTCACATTCAAATGTAAGCAGGAAGTATTTTTGCCACAGTGGACATGCCCTGCTCACCGGGGACTGTACTTTTGTGAGATTGTTCAACAGGAAATAGAAAGAAAATAAAATCTATATGCCGTATTTTCAGGACCATAATGCGCACATAAAAGTCTCAAATTTTCTTCAAAATGAGCGGTTCACCCTATCATGCAGAGCGCCCAATGTGATTTGCAGACGTTTTATAGAACCATGAGGTGGACGCAGTTGAGAACATGAGAACATGATAGAACATGCTCTGAGCTGAGATGCTCTGCGGAGGAATATGGGAATCGAGCCACCGCAAGAAAATTTAAAATTAACGAGTTGATGGTTCGTAAGTGGAGGAAGCTGGAAAATGAGCTGCGACAGGTGAAGAAGAAGACGCAGCTGAGTTTCCGCGGAAATAAGGCGAGGTGGCCAGAGTTGGAAAAAAGACTCTAGCAGCGATGGATGACCAGAGGAGACCACAGCTTCACGAAAGGTGAAAGGCAGCGCCGGGCAAGTTACGCCACAGTGTGCCAGTGGATTATAGATGCATGGGCTACCGGGTCTGCTGGCACTGTTGTCCAAGCTTTCGCAAAAGCAGGCATCATTTCCGATGAGCTGCACGGTACAGAAAGTGACTCTGACAGCGAGGACAGTGAACCTGCTATGTTAGATTTAGCGCACCTGTTAGATTCCGAAACAGAGGATGAGGACTTGGATGGATTAAATAAATGACAATATGATGACTATCACTAATATTTAAATAAGGACAACCAAACTTAGTTTTGCTCCAGATCTATTTTTAAATACGCACACTTGTGTGTTTGTGTGTGTGTGTGTGTTGTTGTTGTTGTTGTAGTAGTAAGGCGGACGGTGTACAGGATATGTAATAAACCGGTGCCTTATCATTGGGTGCGTCTTATGTGTGTGTTAAATAAAGAGCACGCAAAATTTGGACTGCGTTTTTAATACAGTGCACCTTTTGGTTGTGAAAATACGGTAATAAAATATATATAATATAAAAGAAAATGCACTAGCTTTGCTAACTTAATGTGCTTTACCCTGTGTCATCAACACGCCCAGGGGCCAAAAAGTAAAGCTGAATAATTGCATTTGTAAGCTTTTCTTTTTGGTAAATATTGCATTTCAGAGCAAACAAATGTACCATCAGAATTATCAGTCCGCAAAACTCTCTCTTTAAAAAAAATATACAAGTTGGTATAGGAGTGAAATGATTAGTGGCAGGTTTGTTCTCTTTCCTACCAATCACTACGCTGCTTCTCACTCTATCTACTCACTGAGTAGCAGTCTGGAGTTAATTTTTTATGCGAGCTCAGCAGAGTAATTGCAAGAAAAGGGTTAATGATGCCATTTTTTTGTTGTGGCGATACAATGTCTTTTATCTTCCTTTTCTAACACCTTCTAGTATCTATTGTGAGATTTCTGCTACACCTACATTATTTTTACTCTATGAATAATTTGATCAAAAATTCAATATTTTTAAATAAGTAAGTTTGAGTAAAAATACTACACTTTTTTTACTTTTGTGCTTTTTGTGCTTTTATGTGATTTAATCCAGTTGAAATATTAAAATATGTATTTTGAGATTTTTTTGGAGAAACACTCTCTTAGGTTTGACCCAAAAACATTAAATAAGGTCACAGTGACATCACCACTCCGTGTCAAAGTGTTTCAGATGGATTAAACTCCTGAAAAATGCTCCACGTATGCTGATTTTTTGTAAAAGAACATAAAAGCCTGCAGCCCAGGTTGTCATACAGACAAGAAAAATGTGTCATCACTGTTTCTGGATCTTGTAAGAAATGGATTCACACCCAATAGTCAAACACTACCGGAGTTACTGGCTCTGTATGTGAGCTTACCTCATATTTGTTTGGAGCAACAAAGTTAAGTGTTTCATCAGGATCATACAGGACAGAGAAAGCCAGCTCCAGCACCTCCTAAAGGGAGGAAACAAGTTAAAAACTTCACACAAACTGAAACACACAAAATATAGTAAATTCCCACCTTATTTTGTTTTAGAGCACTTTTTTCTTTCATATGAGGGCAGTCCTTGCCTGTCAATACGGACTTGATGTCTGAGACGGGAACTAGAGACAGAACATAGAAATATCTTGTTGACAGAAACAGTGTGTTCCACCTCTGACCGAGCCATTATGATGTGTCTCAAAAGTTTTATTAAGAAGAAGTAGAGCCACGAGGAGAAAAAAAATATGTCTTACTCTTGTCACTGAGCAACTCAAAAGGCACTTCACCCTGAGGTGACTCATCCAAGTCCCCGTAATGCAGCACTTTGTGATTCAGAGACAGTCTGCAGAACCAAAACTTTTCTGAACATAAAAAAGAAAAACATAGAATTTAGTTTATGATCATCAACAAGACTGTTTCCTCTGCAGAAAAACAGATAAGTGGACTGATACACTTTGTACCTTGCCTTCGACGGTTCCCTAATTTACGGAAGCAACTTCCCTCACACAAGCGATTGAGCCGTTGTTGCTTGATAAGCTCCAAGATCTCCGGCTGGATTCTTTCCCGCAGCTCACTGCAGCACAATCACAGCATGACTGACAGGATTGGGAACAAACTCACACACTTGATTAATTCGCAAAGTTTGGATAAGTGATTAAACAAAAACAAGCTTAGCAGAAAAGCTAAAGGTGCCAAGTGAATAAATGAGGAATTAAACATGAGGTGGACATTACTGTAACTAACATGATAGGTGGTGACTGGAAATCATCCTGGCTCATTCTTTCTGACTGCCGCAGACGCAGAATCTCTGAATAGTTGAGTCCTCGAAGTTTATTCTTGAGCTGGTCGATGGATGGCGGTTTCATTGCCAGAGCTCTGGTGATCTGTTCACGAACCACTTGCATCACCTGGTAAAAGTTTTAGGACATGCAGACCTCTTCATTAGAAGTTATGCTTTAGACATTTTTCAATTCTTAAATGCATGAATATTCTAATGTCTTTATAAAAGTCATCTTAAGGACAAATGTGTTTCTTTTTATAGGCAATAATCGTCCAAATACAACGATAGAATTATTTCTTTGTATTGAACTAATTATTTGTTTGGATAAGAATTTTGTGCATGGCTTAATTAACCAAAACTCCTCTCAGCTTTTTGCACCACTGAGCTGTTCAGTCACACACAGCAGGACATGGCTGCAACAGTGTGTGTCAATAAAAAGCCGGGTGAGCTCTCATGCTCATAATGTTCAAACACCATCCAAACAGATGGTGCTTGTCTTCATTTTTGAGTCTTTTTAACTTCTACCTCCCACATTTTGAGAGTAACCAGAATGTACAACACAAATTTATACTAAAATTCAACCTCCACACAACATTTAAAGCATTTTAAAAATCTTAGGACTCAAAAGAGCCATTATGAAGACATCGCTAAACCATTTCCAACAAAATGAGGTAGTGAAAACCACTCAGCAATTATAATCATCGCTATAGTCGGATTCGTGCTTCTGAAGGTTTATTAGCTCACCATCTGCTCATTAAAGTTCACAGTATGATGATAACTATTGGCTTTTAAGGTTTGATTTGGTGAGTTCAAATGTCAAAGAGTGAATGTTAAAAGAAATCAGTAAGTATGCCCATTTGGTTCCTTCGGTAAATCTTAGACCTTATTGAAGTCTTCTGCCGTTGCACGCATCTCCTTCCAGGTTTTATTGAGCAGCTGAATGCAGACACAGAAGAACTCCTCCCATGCTCTGTCATGGGTGAAGAACATGGGATGATAGTCGTTGCACCCCTCATTTGCTACACATCAACAAAAAAAACCACTTTCAACATCAAGCAGAAACCTCACTGTCAATACATGTTGCATGGAATTTAAGACAGACAGACAAAATGTCACAGTCAGTAAAACACCGCAAAACTACTTACGCAGCTCGCCAACCTGTAGGATCTCACAGAGCATCCGAGTGAGTTCGATTGCACAGCGGCCAAAGGGACACTCGTGCTTATCTTCGCGGCTGCTGTTTTCTAAAACAATCTACAAAGAATAACAAAACTAGTAAAGTGTGGTTGACTTTTTCCACTCTGACCAGTCTTATTTGAGACTAAACACACCCTGATGTAGGTGTCCTGGTGAACTTTAGCAAGATAGAGCATGTTATCCAAAGCCAGCATCCCAGGAGGAGTCTGAGTGAAGTCCATGGCTGGATTCACATGGTTCTGAATTTAAAAAAAGACACAATTTAAACCAAACAACAAAAAATATAGCTTTCTATTTGTTTCATTTTTAAAATTAAATGAAAAGAATATGTGTGTATTTTGTGCTCACAGTGAATCCCAGCATCTTGTAATCCTTCGTATACATGGCCTTTCTCTTCTCTGTACCTGTGGGATCGCTTTCTCCATCAAAGGCAATTCTACGCAGTTCAAAAATAATGTCTCTCTGAGCCTGCGTGGAGAAATCAACATGCTAAAAGCCAATCAGCATAAAGAGAAAATCACTTTAGGTAATAGAAGCAAATACTAAACAGCCATAAAAAAAAGATGGGTCAATCAGCGGTGAGCAGATAGTAGCTCTATACAGGCACACAGACAAAAAACGTTAATTTTATGCTCTGCTCGTTACACTTAAATCAGTTTCATCAGGTAAAAAGTTTTCCTGGTGGAAGTTTTCTTTCATTAATTTCTTTTCTCAGCATGCAGACTCTTTCCGTTTCTTTTTTTATTCTCTTTAATCTTTTTGAATCACTTTGAAACACTTTGTGTGTATTTTTTAACAAGCATTCAAATACTCTTTGGATGTTTTAATTTCCCCAAGTATGATTTTAAAATTGGATTTGATTGGATTGATAATTTAGAGAAAATTACTTGACTTACCTGATCATTTGGGTCCATTTTGGTCATCATTCGTTCCTCTAGAAGATTAAAAGTTAACACCTGCAGGACATAGAGCTGATGGGCCATTTCAGCTTTTATTGGTCGATTTCCTCTGATAACATGCTGGAACAGAGACGTTTAGGCAAATTAGCCAAGTAATACACATTTTTTAAACTAAAACTAAAGCATCTCGTGATTAACTGTACCCCAGTCGATGTACTTTGTTAAACGAAGCAGCGACATTTTACTGTTTATGGTAACTATTGGATTCAATTATCAAAGTACATAAAAAAATCCCTACTAAATTTAAACCTACATTCATTGGCTCCAAAATACCAGCAATCACATTACTGACATTTGTATTCATTCACTTCCAGACAGGTGTAAAAAAATGAAGCATTTCCAGAGCAGATTTCATGTCGTAACAAATGGTGTGAAATTACATCTGATGATCACTGTCACAGTGATCTCGAAGCCATAACCTTTTATTTCCCACATGCACACTCACAGAATCTCAATAAAACTTAATACGATCTAAGAAAAAGAAAGTACGAGCCATTAATACTTTTGTAAGATTACATTCTGATTAATTTTTTATATTTATTTTCAAATCCTCTCTTTTTCTTACGCAGACATAATTAATACCGTGCTAGATTTTGGGGATTTTTCTTTCTGAGATCAGTAAGGATCACAGACAAAACAAATTCATCTATGAACAAAACTTTAACTTTAAAAGAAATAAATATAAAGAAAAGGAAGAGCTGGGCTGAAAAGCAAAATTTTCCAAGTTTATGTACGTTCCCACCCTCACCTATGGTCAGCTGCTGAGGGTGGTGACCAAAGAAATGAGATCACGGATAGAAGTGGTCAAAATGAGCTTCCTCCGCAGGATGACTGGGCTCTCACTCAGAGATAGAATGAGGAGCTCTGCCATCCGGGAGTAACTTAGAGTTGAGTCGTTACTCCTAAAGAAGCCACATAGGGTGGTTAGGGCAAGTGGTTAGGATGCCTCCCGAGCGCCTCGCTGGTGAGGTGTTTCGGGCACGTCCCACTTGTAGGACCCCTATACGCAGATTCCGGATCCGCTGGAGAGACTATGTCTCACAGCTGGATAGGGAAAACCTCGGGATAGGAAAAGCCTTGGGATCATCCCGGCTGAGCTGAAGGATGCAGCTGGGGTGAGAGAAGCCTCGGTTTGCCGTCTGAAGTTGCTGCCCTCACGACCCGGATCCCGGATAAGCGGAAAACAACAGAACGGAAAAAAAGATCCTAATAAATTGATTGTTGACAAGAAAAAAATGACGACATTAACTGAAATAGTTAATTAGGTAAATGTGAATTTAAGAAATCAGATGTAAAAAAAACAGAGAAGACACATCAGGCTTTAAAACTGAAACGAAAAGCCCTAAAAAATTTCAGTCAACCAATCGACAACTCTACTACACCTCATGTGAATATCTCCTGATTGACGAACAGTAGTCAATAAATACATCTCAATTTAATACAAGAGATAAATAAAAAAGCTAATTATCCTAAAGTGCAAGTAAAATATGTTGAAATTTTGTCAGTGGGTTTTATAGAGTAATAAATCATATTTAAAACATATGAAGAGGATTTGGTACTCTATAAAACCAGCTGTGAAACATTACCGAAGCAGTAAGCAATCATGTCGACAAAACTGATCACCAAAGAAGAGCTTTTTAAAAACTACTCACAGAAAGATTATCAAACAAGGCTCACTCACACATAAAATGACTGTAGACATGTGAAATATTTATTCTGGTTTAAGTTTATTAGAATTGTACAAAAAAAGCCTACACAAGATATCATTTTATTATTTCTACTCACATTGAGGATGATGGAGCGCAGGTGCTTCTGAGCCAAAGTGCTGGCCATTTCCTGAGGATATGCATAAGAAAGAAAGAATTTTATTTTAAAGTAAAAGCAGCCTTTTTAGGAAACCCTATTTAAAAAATAGATTTTTAAAATTTTACATCAAAGTGCTGTTGTTAAAAAACCATTACCATTTAAGAGAAAAATTTCCTAAAAGAGTTCATTTAATTAAACAACTCAAATAAATCAACTTTATTTTTGTCAGCTCAGTCTGTCTGCAATAAAATGTAAATCTATTCTAAACTAAATGGACAACACAGTGGTTTTTTAAGGACACGAAACAGTAACAGAGTGAGAAAGAACCGTGACTGCAGTTTGTGGGAGGGTGATGGAGACTCTGAACGAGATGCAGAGGGATGTGTACTCACAGTGAGGTGCTGTTCCAGTGGGTTACAATACTCCTCCTACGAGCCAAGGGCAGGGATGAGGGGAATGGGCATGACAGTGATGAAAACAAAAAGTGTACATGGTCCATGAGATACAGCAATACAACGCACCATGCAACAACAACATAAATAAACATGGAATTGTATCACGTAGCAACACCAGTCATATTAGAACAGCTCACATGTTTTTCACTTGAGACAAGAGCATAACTAATATTCTACAAAATCATCACTTCCTGCTCATTTTACCTGAAAAAAAACCCTGCACACCAATGAAACAAAAATGCACTAAATTTATCATAATCAGATCTATTCCTTTGATCAAATTCAGTGTTTTCATTGGTTATTTCAATTATCTGAATGCTGCAATCACATCAAGATTTTCACGATAAGATCTTTGGGTGGTTTTCTCACAACTGACCAAGTTTGCCCTCCAGTGGTTGATAACAGCAGCAGGATGCAGATTTTTAACTAATATGTGATTAAATAAACTGTATTAAAAAGTACATCTGTGAAATGGACTCGATCAGCTGTTGCATACAAGTTACATACCTGTCCAATCACGGTTGGATACAGGCTCGTTGGGGTAAGCCCCTCCTCGGAGGTTTTGACCTCAGGTTAGTTTATATAGAACTCTAAGGCCATTTTGTCAGATTGAAAATTATTTCCGGATGGAAGTCGAAACGTCTCAAACAGAAAATACGCAGTCCAGAAGACAACTTTAAAGCCTTTTTGACCTTCAGTCAACCAAATTTCCTGATCGCTGAGTAATTAGCATTAATATTTTTGTTCAATTTCAGTAAAGCTGGCACATAAAAAGTTGAGAAATTTACACTTTCTAGGTTATTTTTGTTCCCTAGTGAATATTATATTGCACATGCTTAAAAGCCTGATTGATTCAACAAGTAAGAGTCACTGTCTGTGGAATGAGTGAAACAGCTAGAGATCCGAGTGGTTCACAAAGAAAAAGTCCCTCGTCCCCAGCGATGATGTACAATTTTAAGAGGGCACTAACACAAGTTTAGCTGAAGTTTTATCAAAATGGTATCAGTTACGAATAGCTGCGATCAGTTAGGCTTTCTAAGACAACATGAGGTGATGTCAAGAAGGAAAGAAATTACAAAAAGTCATTTTTTCCCGACATTGAAGACTTCAAATGCTTCGTTCTTTATGTTTTCAACGTTTGTAAGTTCTTCTCTGCTTAATTTTAACTCTGCATTCATAAGATTTTGATGCTCTGCATGACTGCATGATGCAGTCGCTGCATGCATGTCAAATTTTAACAACTGATGGAAAAAAAAACACAAGCAACGATTCTAATAGTAGTAAGAAGTATATAAAATAAATATATTTTTTAAAAAATTGTTTCACTTGTTTAAGTGAGTAAATAAAATTTGTTAGTGGTTACCGGTTTAATTAGCATTGCAGCAGCAACCAGTTTGATAAATAACTGGTTCTATTTCAGGTGTGTTCAGCTATTTTCAAACTTCCACAATGAAACAATGTTGGCAAGTGTTTTTGTTTTATTTTTCTTCAATGTTTATATGACGAGCTCATGAACAAAAACAAGACAGAGAGAGACCGGAAAAGTGGATGAAATAAGATTAAACGTGGCTGTGGAGCACATCGCAGCATGAACTGGGTTAAAGGTCACTGCATCTAAGTTAGAATAACAAAAAGACGGACAAGACAATGAACGTGTGGACATAGGACACACATGACACACATACCAGTGGTGGATGAATTACTCACTTTTTTTACTTAAGTAAAAGTACAGATAATTAGGCAAAAAAATTACAAAAGTAAAAGTACCCATAAAAAAATCTACTTAAGTAAAAGTACAAAAGTAATTAGTGTAAATTTTACTTTTTAAGTAAAAAGTAAAAGTATTCCACCATAATTCAAATGTTATTTTTTGTGCTGTAGGGTCACAGAGATATACTCTGCAGGGGCAGAGAAAGGAAAGGGAACTAGTCAAGCTATCGCCTTGCAGGGCCAGCGAATGGGCACCAAAATGCAGGAAAATGACTCTTATTTTTCAAAATGTTCTGGGGGAGGCCCCCAGTCCCTCTATACTGGCTTTGTCAATGACCTAACCGTACCCCCTACCCCTTTAGAAAATCCTGGATCCGCCCCTGCTCTGTGTAATTATGGCTCAACTTTTTATTTAAAAGTAAATACAACAAACAACAATCTTCTGACTCTTTTTCAATTTGTGCTACATTTGATATAAGTTTTTTGGCGGGTAATGACTGTGGAAAATGTTTACTCTCAATTCTGATTGGTCCTCAATTCATTACTTCTTCTCCCTTTTGGAGACCGCAGGTGATCTACTGCTCACTCTACAGGTTGATTTTGGCGATGCAGCTTCAAGATGCGCTTAAAAAAAACTGTATTTTTTCAAACTCCTGACCAAAAATATAACAAAAAATGCAAAACACACTTTTAAAAAGTAGCGGAGTAAAAGTACAGATATTTGCTCTAAAAATGTAGTGAAGTAAAAGTAAAAAGTACAGGTCTAAAATTTTATTACAGATACACAATTTTTTTACTTAAGTACAGTAACGAAGTACATTTACTTCGTTATGTTTCACCACTGACACATACTTCCCAACTAATATATTTGTCTTCTACAAGCTGATTTTGTCTCTCTTTATGGTTAAGATTGAACAACTAAAACCACTTTATGTTATTTTTTTTTAACAATAAGTGATTGTCCATTATTTACAGAGTACCTGAATTAGTCAAATCTGTTCCAATTTTGTTTTATTGGAAGCAAAAACATCTGTTCACGCAATTGTGGACGCAATAAATTGTTATAAAACTATTGCAACATGACAAATGTGCTTATTTAAAAGGAAAGCAGCTCTTTTGTGACTCGGTGTATCATTACAGCAATGATTATCAAACTGAACCAGCGCCATGACAGCTTGGTGACAGACTTGTATTTATGTGATCATTCTAACAGCTGCAAACATAAGCAGCCTCAGAAACCATGTATCTGCAGTTCTCTGTCAGCGTAGAAACATAAGAGTGAAACATTAGTATTCTAGCTTGCAAGCTCCATCTATTATTTTCATAGCTACAGCTTGCTGTGCTGTGAGTGTGGTGCACCAACCTGCCGTCTGTCCTCTGGTGCCTTCAGAAAAAGAGCGTTGATGAGAGCGATGGCGTAAGTCTGGATCTCCTGATTTGACCTGAAGAAATGTCCAGTTTTGCAACAACCAGTTAGAAGCAGCGTGCTCTATTTGTTTCCAGCAGCCTAACCTATAACTTAGCACTTACTGTACACACTGTACAAAAACATTTCTCTTAGTTTTTGCACAATGCATTCAATAGCAAGGGTGGGTTCAGGGTATGTTTAACAAACAGTTTTGCTCATGTTATATGAATTAATTTTGTTGCAAAAATTTATCTTTAAAAGAATGATCAAAACAGTCATTCAGCCTTTGGTAGGAGTCACTTCTTCAATTAATAATTGTTTTTCTTGTTTATTCATGAAGTCATTTTTTAAATGAATTTCATTCATTCATCTTCCTAAACGTTCATCCCTTAAGTGGTTGTGGAGGGTGCCGGAGTCCATCCCAGCTGATTTAAGGCGAGGGGCAGGGTACACCCCGAACAGGTCGCACAGTCTGTTGCAGGGCCACACACACTCCTAGGGGCAATTTGGTACCAGCCAATCAACCTGACATGCATGTTCTCTTTGCATCCTGAACCCACCCTTTCAGTAATAAAAACAGCTAGACTATATAAAATGTTGCTTCAGAGTGCAACAGAGATCAGAGCGCAGAATGCCCCTGTGCGTGTGTGTGTGCTCACACTTGCAGGTGCCCGATGAGCTGTCCCACGGTGATCTCCTGGGCCACTCGATGGTACAGGCTGTGGCTATTCAGAACCATGCTCTCTAGGATAGCCAGAGAACGCTGAAGGATGGACACATCCACCATTGGCTGGTTAACATACCCTGCAATCTAAAAAAAAAAAAGTGTCTCAGTGCCTGATCTGCTTTCATCCTGTCTTTTGCTGTGAAGTTTGGGCAAAAAAAAACTAAATTAAAGCAGCAATCCTTAGAGACAAAAAAAAATAAGTGAAACAAATGGATTATGTTTGTTTTTTTCTTCTAAAAAAAATTATATAAAAAGCAGATGGAGACTTTTGGCATTTCAAGGCTGTAGAGAACTTTTTCAGAGGGAAACTATTCCCATACACAGTGAAGGAGCCGTAGATAATATACCGAGTTGCTAGGCAACATCGCCCACGCATTTCCGGCGTTTTAGAGGAGAGGGAGGTCAAACAATTAAACAAAAGAACATATGAAAGAATAACAAGAAAAAACCTTGAAATTGTAAACAGAGGATGATGCAATTATGAGGGTGGGCTTGTGACAAGCCGTCATGATATAAAATTGTTCCTTTTCAGAGGAGGTACCTGTTTGATAAAAGAGAGTGAGATAAGGTCCCAAGACACAATGCCGTGATCCATCAGCTCCAGGAAGGCGGTGAGAGTGAAGGCTAACATTTCCCCAAAGCTGGAGAAAGAAAACAACTTTTTCTTTGTGTTTTTGAGAAAATCTCAACATGAATAAAAAAAAAGATTACATCAATGAGACCATTTCTAACGGCATTATTAAGGCTGGCTAACAACAGTTTTCAAATTTAAGCTGTCAAGAGAACGAATGAGAGCTCACTGGGTGCCGCTTTCCACCAGGCGGGCAAGGGTCCCAATGCCCTCCATGTTAATAAACTCTGCAGCAAAAGTGGGGTCTGCAGACAGCTTGGCGAGCTCTTTCAGAGCCTCGAGGCGAGCATCGATGCCATGGGACTGAATCCTTTCCAGGAGCTGACGAGCAGCACGACCCTGTCAGAGAGAAAAATGCATCAATATTGTATTTAGAAACACTGACCGCTGACATCTGCTCATTTTAGTTTCTCAATAAATCACAAAAAACTAGACACAGAAAAACTAAGATGATTCATATGGAGCGGTAATGTTCGCCTTTAAACATTCATATGGGTATGCATTTGTTTTAATGTTCATTTTAGCTTATCTTCCACAAAAGTTGGACCCCATGAAACTTGTTTTTTTACATGTTCACACTCCTAAATCTTATTAACTTTGAGAATAAAACAGTGTAGCAACAGCATCTAACGCATCCAAAATAAAACTAATTATCACTATACAATCCTTTGCTAACTTCATTTACACTTAGCTGTGGGCCAAAGTCTCTGTTCACTTAGCAGCAGCCCAGGAGAAGGAAAGTTGATCATCAGACATTAGAGAGTAAAAAAGTGGCATCATTACCACCATCAAAGCACATCAACGTCTTTCTAAATGCAGAGCAGTGCCACATGTGACTTGCTAACCGTCTGAGGAATTAATTAAAGCGTTTATGATACGATAAGGTAATAAAATGATAACTAAATAGATAAAAGCAGCAACATTTTTACATAGAATTACCGACACAGATCTGGGTAGAGACAACTTACAGGGGAAATTGCTAATCGAAGGATGGTTCCATTCTTTATTTCTCCACGACTCTTAAACATAAAAAGAAAGAGTTTTAGTTTTAAATAATAATTACGCAGCGCAAAGTGTGAAAGAGAAGAATAAAATTCACCTGTTCAGTGATGTAAAGCTGAGGACCGTCAGCGTAACGAAGGGCAAACTGCTCTGAGCCTGACAAAGACCAGCTGAGGATCCAAAGTGGACATGAAATGAGTATTTATTCTTAATAACTACAAGAAACTAAATGTTCAAATGTATTAATGCAACACAATCCAACATTCATGAACAAAAGTTCATTCAAAGTCAGGCCGTTTTCTCCAGCAGATGAATTTACACAAGCTGAAAGCTCACTGTGTAAATGTGGGGGAGAGATTTTCAGTGGGTGTTTGCAATAAAGTGTAAAGAAGATTCTCTTTCAGATACCATAATGGAAGCAGTGGGTAGATGGAGTTACAAGGTGAATGAGTAACATTACATGCAAAATAGACAAAGTGGAAAATAAAGCAGAAAATGTAAAAATGAGGGAATAAATTCTTTAATACAAAAGAAAAAAAATTGTACAAAATGCATCACCTACACAAAAATGTAAAGATAATGCTATTTTTTACTTTGTACTCATTTCCAAAGTTATGTTTTACTTTTTTTAAATCCAATATAGAAACTTTTTTTTTATATTAAGCAGAACAATATTTGAGACAGAAATGCAATATTATTTCTCCCTACTTGCAGGAACCACAACCAACTAACTGATGAACAAGTACCCTGTATGACCACTAATCCCAGCTTTACTGTGGGTTCCTTTGCAATCAATAATCAACTTTATTCTTTCTACATGAATAAAGAATAAATTTAAAGAAATTACTTTTGCTGCTTTGCACTCCAGCAGGCAGCCATGACGGCATCAATGGTGGGAGTAACTGGGGGTTTAAGTGTCTGCTCCAGGGACATTTAGGCATGAGCTCATCAGAAATCAAACCGGCAACTCTTTGGATCATCAATGGTGATTCTACCACTGAGCTATACCTTCCCCCTCATGCCTTTCATGAGTAACAAGTTTAACATCCCAAAGTCAAATCCGGCTGCAAATTTCTTGTAAGATTTTATTGTTCATTGGGACTTCGGCGTCATTAGGTGAACAACCAAAAATGCTTATGCAGATGACTTGGAATGACCCCAAAAAAAAAATCACATTAAAAACAAACTGAAGCCTCTACGAAATATTAACAAAGCAACATTTTATGGTATTTCACTTGAGTTAAGAAACATGAATATGTATGATTGAAAATTTGTCAGGTATAGTTGGTCTTATTGCATTTTTTTATGCTAAATTGTGAACATGCAAATTAATCCAGGAAAATAGTTAAGACACTTTTAATCATCTAGAAATTACTAATGAGTGTGAGATCTAATACTCACCCGTCACACACTTCACGTATTATGGAGGACAGAGGTCTCTTCTGCAATTAGAGATGTGAAAATATTATAGCAACTACACACTTTAGAAACATAACTTCCCCTGTATAATCCAACATGAGCTACGTTCAATTCTTATTTTCTGTTCTTTCTCTGCCAATCAAAACCAAAGTAATCTTCTAGGAAAGTAGAAGGGTGACCAACCTGGTCCATTTCTATGAGCTGTGCGTTGGCACCGGGCCATTCAATGGCAACCTTCACAATATCAGCTGGAGGAGGCATGGTTAGGTTATTGTTAGCACCTAAAAGATAAAAAAAAAAAATTACATATTGATCAAGGATAAACTATCTAGCAAATCATGACTGATTGATTTCATACTCTCATGACAGAAAGAGATCCTTTATCTTACCTTAAGGATCTGAGCAGAAAGGAGTCAGTCAGTCTCACAGCTCAGCTGTATGAACTCTTGTGTCACTTCCTCTGTGAAAACAGAAACACACTCTGGTAATGCAAATACAAAATCTAACAGAAAGTTTTAATATGTGGCAAACTTTTCATTTCTCTCCTCTAAACTTAGCCTAGCTCAGAGATGAATAAAAGCAGCATGGATCACACTCAGCATATCAATTCATGTCATGCTTGATCTCTTTCTTTTCCTACTGAACCGTGGGTCTGCTGCAGTTTTATTTTAGTGTGTTGAACTATAATGTGTCTAAAACCCACAGGACAACCAAAGTCTGAGATTCTTATAGTTTTCAGAAAACTTGTAATACAAAAATTATTTTTTAAATCCAAATTTCTAAACTTTTTTGTTACTCCGCTAAAGCGCCAACAGCAGGGATGAGATCAGAAAGAGTCATCTTTCCTGTGGCACAAAAACTGGATGAAAACCTGGCTGACATAATGGTTAGATGATTGGAAAACTTTCCTTAGAGGGAAAAAACAAAAAAACAAATGCTGTTCTCCAAATGGCTCATTGCTTTTCTGTGAGTTTTTAAGGTTCAAACAAAAACCCTCTAACATTCTACACAGTTTACAGCTCGTTATTTGAAATATTGTACGATCGCTCTGCCATAGAAAACATCTGCTTAAAACAAAAAGGATCAACTACTGACTTCTCTCGAGATTTATTAGTGAGTATTTCTTTTGTTTTTCCGAAGAATTTGGAGTGTTTGTTCTATAAATATGTTTTCCTGTCAGTTCACATCAACAATAACCACCGTCTAACACTTCTATCTTTTGATTTATTGGGAAGTAAAGCAGATTTCTAACACCGTATTCTTCTGGGAACTCAGCTTTGGTTGTTAGTGTATCATTTCACTGCAGACGCCGGCTCCTGAGGATAGAAACATTTCAGAATTTGAAATAAACATCCAAGCTGTCATACTAGAAATAATAAGCACACCTAAATCTTTTCTACCCTACATCTTTTAAACAGGAGACAACTATACTGTGTTTCCAGCAGGATTTGTAAATAGAGCATGATAAACATATACTGGATCATAAATGTTCTCGACACTGATCGATTAGTCGGTGCAGAGAAAAAAATGACACATTCCAACCAGCCATGTAATGAGGAGAAAGAACCACCTCCACATCTTCAACCAGTCTGCTCATCACATGACAATGTGTGATTTTCCAGCTTGCATTGCTTTAAAAATTCTGCTTACTATCTCAGAACCAACCTATTGCTTAAGATGTTCTACATGCTCTGAAGCAGATGCAGATTTAGCACTGATATAAATATAAATTTAGGTCAACACCTCCAAGAAATACTGACTCATCTTCATAATGAGAGCTAGCTTTGATTAAAAAACTCAAACCAAGGTGTCACATATTTGCTTTTTCCAGGTCGAATATGTAAAAAATGTTTTGAATGTTAAATTGCATAATATTAAAATCTTAATCATATTCATCGTCTTTATCCCCTAAATAAATCATCTGTACACATCTAAATATAGATGTTTTTTGTTTTGTTGTTATATGATACCACAAGTAAAGCAGCACTAAACAACAAACTAAAACTGTTTTTCATTTTGTCTTCTGAACCGCTTATCCCTAAACGGGGCGCAGGAGGTGCAAGAAGCCTATCCCGGCTGATTTCAGGTGAGAGGTAGGATACACCCTGAACAAGTCGCCAGCTGTGAGACGTAGTCGAACAGTTGTGAGACATTGTTTTTCCAGCAAGTCCGGGGTCTGCCTCTGGATCTTCTACTGGTGGGACGTGCCTAAAACAACTCATCAGCGACGTGTTCGGGGGGCATCCTTATCAGATGCCCGAATAACCCCATCTGGCTTTTCTCGACCTGAAGGAGCAACGGGTTAGTTGCAGTGTGCAACAAAATGTTTTTCAAGGCAAACAAAACTTATGAGGACACTTTGGGGTTCTTTCTAGATCAGGTTGGCAATATTTTAAAAATTCTAATGTTATGCATACAATATCTTATAAGCTATTTAATTTAGATTTACACAAAAATGTATACCCAAGGTTTATAAACGTTTTTATATGGTTTGCACCAAAAAGAATTAGCAAGCAAACTGATCTTTAATGAACATGGTTTAAAACAGAATCAACATGATCCATTTTGTAAATAAAGTGATAACGCAAATTTTTGCAACCACATGTATTTTAACTTAACACTACCACTTCATTTTTTATTACTATCAAATATAAACTTTTTTAAAACAGCAATTTTCAACCAGTGTCCTGCAGCACAAAAGATTGTCACATCATTTGGTGATCGCAATCCAATGATAGCTCCCAAAGATAGTCATGGTGTTTGTGTAAAAAATGGATTTAAGAATATTTATTTATGTTTATCAATATGACATCTTGTAATTTTATTTAGAGGCAGGAAGAGTTGTTCAGTGATAGGTTGTCTACTGTAACCGTAGCAACTCATTCTTCTCTGCTTTTTTGTCCATCCTTCCCGAAAACTACTCCAACTAGTTGATTGTATTATACATATTTTTGAGACATTAATAAAGAAATGAGGTTGTATTTTAAAGTAGAAAAATGGTGGATTCTAATGAAATCTCACATTTTCTGCAAGACATTAAACAGGAAAAATTTTCTCTTGCATATTGGGTAAGTCTTTTGGAAGGCTTATTGTCTGGAATTAAACATGTTAATATGGAAAAAAGTTGCAAAGCTTTCAAAAATACAGAATAATAAAGTTTTTATTATGACACATGATTATACATAAAATTGTTTTTGTAATTAAATAATTCAAATTCATTTAGAATATTGTTTAAAGCATTTTTGGTTAGTGATGTGCCTCAAGATTTTTTTTAATAGAAAAATGTATCCTGACATTAAAAAAGTTGAAAAAGACTGATGTAAAGATTTTGCTTCTTTTTTCCACCTGCAAACTTCTTCCTATTCACTCACTGTTCCCTTCACAGCATGGGGTTTGAATGAAAGCCTCTGGCTGCCACATCCAACACATCACATTGCATACACTAGCCTTTCTATTGCTTTTGTGCACATTGTTCTCTTAACAAGTCCAAAGTAAAGGGATGGGAACTGTTTTCTACTTTGTGTCATCTTCCTGATCAGAGCTGTGCTGGTAGCTTAGCAACAGCTAAAAACCTACAGCCTGAAAAGAGATCCAACAGCATGGCCTCAACTTAAAAAAGACTTGTTTTGTCCTCTAACCAGCAGCTTTTCACCACGATCCACAGCTTTCTCACCCTATTTTAGATTTATTTTAAAAATATTAAAAGGGATTGCTCTGTGGATTGATGAATAAAGAGATTCACAAGAAGAAAATGTGCACCGTTTAACTTTCACAATATTTAGTATAGCTTGTTAAATTAGCAAAGTAGCGCCCCCTCTGGTCGTATGACAATTTCATCAAATAAAATTAATATTGGTTCAAAGACTTTTTAAAAAAACACAGACAAAATCACAATTATTATAAACCCTGCTATGTCTGGAAATAAATTCCATATTTAATTTTGCATCGTTTGTTAGCTTGTAATGTTAGCATCTTATGATGCACCCCTCGTTGTTCTTTACTAGTAACCATGATCAGAGGAAGTAGTTTTTATGTTTCGATTCGATTAAAAGCGATCGATTAGGTTTGAGTGGATTAAAAATGGCCAAAAAGCAGCAGCAAAACCTAATCGAAGAGGCGATCCTGGCTAGATTACGCTTTGTAGCAAAAAACACTTGATTTAAACAGATGTTTACGAAGAATCTGTCACATAGATGTAATAAACTGCTTCATTTTTCCTTTAAAAACAGATCAGATGTCTGTCAGAGTACATTTACAGTCTTATTTCCAGCTTCTGATCCTCAACCATCCATTCAAGCCTGTAACTATCCTCCATTGCATGCAGGATGCAGACAGCCTCCTGGAGGCAGATGATAACCTTCAACCTGGATCGACAGTTTAAAAGCTACTGATGGGTAATCTGATTACTTAGTGTTACTCACCCCTTCTCTGGGCCATCTATAGTCCACTCGGTATCACTCTGTCCCTAAGATCCTGGAGGAAAGGAGACAGATCCACGCCTTGTAGGCGGGACACAGTGGAAATGTCACCATGGGCTAATCAGAAAGACCCTTCCTCTTTTTAAACATGTGTTTAAACATGTTACACGAAATTCAATCGATTATACTTTGTGTACCTCAATGAGGAATTATGTAAAGATGCATTAAATTGGGCTTCAAATCCTAATCTATTATCAGTCTTACTAGAAAAAAAAGATTAGATATTTATAATAGTACCACTAAAGGGTTAAAGTGCACTGCTGAATAATCAAGTGCTTATTCTTAGATCTTATTTTGATGGACAATGATGTTAGCAGATAGCGTTGTGATCTGTAGTGAGAGCAGGAAAGAGGTGGAGGTATGCATTAAAAAAGAAAAGTAAAGATTAGCCAGAGTAAGACAGTACATATGTGTGAATGAGAGGAATGGGGTTACAGGGAGAAGAGATAAAGAAGGTGGAAGATTTCAAGTTCTTCGGATCAACAGTCCAGAGCAATGGAGAGTGTGGAAAAGAGGTGAAGAAGCGTGTGCATGCAGGCTGGAATGGGTGGAGAAAAGTATCAGGTGTGATGTGTGAGTTTCAGCTCAAATGAAAGGGAAAGTGTACAAAACCATGATGAGACCGGGCATGCTGTTTGGTCTATGGTCTAGAGACAGTGGTACTGCGGAAAAGACAGCAAGCAGAGATGGAGGTAGCAGAGATGAAGATGCTGAGGATCTCTTTGGGAGTGACCAGGATGGACAGGATCGGAGGAACAGCACATTAGAGGTTTTGGTGATAACAACAAAGAAACCAAACTGAGATGGTTTGGACATGTGCAGGAGAGAGTACATTGGCAGAAGGGATGCTGGGTTTGGAACTGCCAGGCAGGAGGCCTAGAGGAAGACCAAAGAAGCGTTTTATGAAGACAGTGGAGGACATGAAGATAGTTGGTGTGACCAAAGTGAATGCAGGAGATAGGGTTAGATGGAAGAAACTGGCTTGTTGTGGTTACCCCTGAAGGGAAATCCCAAAAGGATAAGAAGACTCTTCGATTCTTATTTGAAATTTTAATTGTCACAATAATAACTCTACATGTGCAGGCAGAAGTCATTGTCTTTCACAACACAGTTTTATTTTACACTGAGATCATGTGTACAGAAAAATAATATCCACAATCTGAATGGGACCAGTATCACAGGCTCACCTAGTAGGATGACTGCTGGTGAAACTTTAAGGAACAAGCAGACAACTTGCACTTTAACTCACTGAGGAAAAAACTCCAAGTTTTATTCTCCACGTTACACATCATGCATGACATCAAAAATGACATTTCTGACAGTTTCACAGACGAAAAGGAAAGATACTCATATCTAACTCTCCACTGGGAGAGAGGCGTTTGTCTACCACTCTGGAAAGGTTTAGCCACATTAAGTGGTATCAAAAATATTTTTTGACATTTTGATTTAGTCTAAAGACTAGTATGTTTGTTAGATGACACATTTTGCAGTTTGTCAACGTACCAGCAACTCCAACTAGACAGTCACTATTAAAACAGCTATGGTCTTGAAGAATTAGAGGCTTTTTAAAAAATGTTTCTGCTCTGTGTCTCTTCAAAATAGAGAGACAAATACACAAATTCATGACAATCCATGAAAATTCCTTTTAAATGTGCCAACAGTATAAAATAAAATGAACATACGGCAAAGAATCAGCAAGAAAGAGAAAGTTTCTGTTAATGCATTGTACATTTTCAGCAATCATTTACTTACATGTACACATAGCAGACATAAACACACCAAAACAAAAAAAAGCAAAGCAATTTAAGGCTTTTAACACTTGACCATACATGAACACAACAGCAGAGGTTCAGCAAGACAAATGTTTCCACGAGTGATGTTTCTGTCACAACAACACTGTCACTTCAAATACAAAAACACTGAATGGTAATGTTCTACCATCTGGTTGTTGCACTCGTTTTTTATTAAACATGTCAAATGAAACTGAGCGAGAAAAAAACAATCTGAAAAAAACACTCAAAACAACTCCAAGAGATGGAAATATAAGACAAACCCAACGAGTCTCAGGCAGCGGATTCAGGAGTTGTTAGGAGTAGGGGGAAAAAAATGGGTGTGGAATAAGGTTTCCAGGATCTATCCTAACCAAAAAAAAAACCAAACTCACATTAAAGTTTAATAGTAGTTTTATAATGCGTCTTAAATCCCACCAAAAGAAGTTTTACAGACCATGTGTTAAATCAAATGTTTTTCAAGTCGTTTTTAACCAATTAGTGGCAGACAACCAGACTGAGAAATTAAGCAAAGAAACAAACTACGGCTCCATTTGAGTTCATTTATCCTCACATTTTGTCAAATTGCATTCCAAATTAAAAAAAAGTAACCAAACCCTCAGGATTAAAAAAAAAAATTGTATTTAGCTTGACTTCAGCATGTTTGGTTGATTAATGGTGAAGAATACACACACACAAAAAAAAAAACCACAGCACCTCTGATAGGTTTACAGAAAATGAGATGTTCAACAACAAAAATACATCAAGAACAATTTCCTATTATAATTAAAAGGTTTTGAATTTGTACTCATGATACGCATTGCAAAGAGCAGCTGCTGGTAAAATGAAATGATTAAATTGATTAAATTAATTTTTAACAAGCATGTAAGAGTAATGACCTTTTCAATGTCCAGCACATAATAAGCCTCATTAATATCAATCCTCAATTAGGATGTTAATCTGAGAGTGAAAGCCTGCATGACACCAGTAGCTGAAGTGGAATTAGCATGTTTCACATGAGATTTACAATGAATTCTTTATTTCGAGGTAAACACATAGGTCATCCTATTAGCTACCATCCCAACCTATTCCCTGATAACTATGCATTATCTTCACTCTCATATAGTATATACATCATATTACAGGAGGAAATATATATTTATCAGTAATAAGTTATAGATATACAATATATAGACATGATTCATTCAAAACTTCCTGGTGTGTTGTGTTACGAGAACACAATTCATCTGAGTCGAGATCCTTTTTGAAAACTCAAACTGCATGTGAAAAATGCAGAGACAATAAAATGAAACAAATCCGAAATATGTTGAAGAGCTCTTATCATTGTTCCTGGAATGTTTTAGCTTTACGGTAGCCTGAAGGCTAAAACATTGTCAGAAATACAATTTTTAAGGCTCTGCTCTTTGCTCCAAATAAGTTAATTCATTGAACCTCTTGTTGCATAACTGAAATAAAGGCAAACTGGATTGCCTTTATGTCTACCATAATGTTTTGTTTTATTTAAACATTACCGTAATTTGCGGTAATTAAGTCATCTAACTGTACTTCAATCTAACTGTAATATAGAAGAAAAATAATTACAATTATTATTATTTAGTTTGATTTACCTTCTACAAGTAACTTTTCACTGCCTCATGACTGAGCCACCCTTTACAGACCACAGTGTGTTGCATTGTTTTGGATTTAAAAACCTTGACAAAAAAAAATAACAAAAAACCCACAATTTTTTGTGTTTTGTTGGCAATTAAGAGTTATGCCATACAACAAATGTATGACAAAACAAACTTATGTTGTGGTTGTGTTTTCTTGTTGTATTGCGGCACCACTAAAAAAAAAAGAACTTCTCAAATCTCAATCTCTTCTTTCAACTTTTAGACACATTCTACGTGAGCAGTTTTACAAATGAGGGCTGTTTATCACACCAGGAATTGTTTTGTTTTAGTTTACATATTCACAAATTTAATTAATGGTTAATTTATTGGAATGACTTTTTCTTCTTTTTAAGCAACTGCACCCACACAGAAGCTGGGCTAAGTGCCAGTCTGTCAAAAATGCTTCTCAAACATTCAGTTTCACAAAACGTGCAAAAACCTCACAGGGCATGTTTGCAGAGAAAATACAACTGATTGAAGTTAATTCTATCTACAGCCATCATTTTGTACGGGGTCATTTTTTTCTCTTCCATGCATTATATTCCAGCAATACATTATCTCCAACTTATTTCTACACTGCTCACACTGGTTCATTTCTCTTTAACAGTTTGATCTGATTTACAATAATTATGCTAGTGTCTTTGTGAAAAAGGCAACTGGCAGTAAATTACATCTCTGAAAGTAATTTTTTTTTACAAGATCAACGTATCCCTGGGTTTCATTAATCTTTCCTTGGATACGCATATTTACTCTGAATGCATAAACAGAATAGAAGCTGACAACTCTTTCCCTCAGAGTGCCAGTGAGATGAACAGAGATGAAGAAAGAAAACAGACAGAAGGATAAATAAAAGACGTGTTTGTGTGACTACTACCACTCTGCGTTATCCCAGGCTTCTTCGGCAGGTTTCGTTGGACTCTTTTTCGTCTTACCCTCTGCATTCTCCCAGTTGTTGTCCCAGGCCTCCCAGCTCTCCTCTGTGCTGTGTTTGTTGTTTGATGCACCTTCAGACCCCCAAATATCCCAACTATCAGAACTTTTCTTAGCAGAATTATCCGCTACGGTCCAGCTGTCACTGCTGGGAGATTTTTTCTCTTTCAAGGAATTGTTGCTGCCAAATGTGTCCCAGAAATCCCTTGACACAGGCTGACTAGAGCTTCCTTGATATCCCTCAGTTGCATCCATGTTCTGGTAGTTCTCTGCACTAGATGTGAGAAAAACAGGAATCGTGGATAAAAGTAATTAGCCACACTATGCTAACATCTTCCCAGGTTGAAATTTTTTGAGGTTTTTGTATGAACTTGTGTTTATTACCCATCTTCTGGTTTCCCTGTGAACATGGTGGTCAACTTCGCACCTGCTCCCTGGACCTGTGGCGCAGCACATCAACTATCACAAAAAGCCCAGCGAAATGTGGACTCAGCAAACACATAATGATGAAAGCTAAATCTAAACAAAAATCTTCTGCTAATAAAATACAAACCACACATCTTCCAAACAAAGAATGAATCTTATGCCATATAATTCCTGCCAAAAAATGTATAAAATTCTACCGTAAAGTTGATCATGAACAAGCTTCTTTTCTTAACACTACATAGCTTAATTTGAACGGAATCAATAACATTTCCCCTTAAAAACAACAACAAAAAGCTTGTATCGAATAATTATATTTTACGCTATTTTCACAATTGTTTAAATTTAGCGAGTTATTTTGGATTTCTCAAAATACGTAAGCTTATATAAAATTAAAAATACATATACGTATAAAAATACATACATTTATAAGTAGTGAGTGATTTCCCACAAAGCAATGTATTAAAAAAAAACAAAACTATTTTTTAATTCTAACTGCTCGCATTATACTCACCACCATAATGATGATGCAGCCAAAAAACAAAAAAAGCACAATTTTGATTAGCATACATTGAACATATATTGACACAGCAAACCCAGTCTCCTTAATAAATTACAATACATAGGTAGGACATTCCCTGTACGATCCGAACCTTGTCCAGAAGCAGCTTTCTTTGTGTTCATTAGTTCAGGAGACTGGTTTTGCTTCAGTACAGAGTATTATCCTACCTTGTTTGCTAGCCCAGAGATGCTGACTGCCATTTCATCTAGCAATTTGCCATCTTTCACCTGAATGAGCCAAATAATCATTAAAAAATTGGGATAATAAAATTGTTTAGGAAAACTCTCTTAATCTGTAGACAGATTAGAAAGTTGATTTATAATTCCTGGATGTAATTAATTTAGATTGTTAGATGTGAGGTATTAAAGATGTGCAAAGCATGTGAAAGACTGTTAATGAAAAAGCATGCATGCCGCTAAAGATTACTACCTAAACTAATATCGCCAGCTGTATATTAAACAACATTTTTAATTGATTTCAGGCATAAATGGTGATTGAGATAATCTTACACAATTCAGAAACATTCTTCCAGAGTCCTTTGCCTTGTGTATATATACATAATCTCACTATTATCATTTATTATTGAACGGCACATCCAATTGTGCATTTCAGACTAATGTAAAGCGAAAACACTGAGGTATTTCTGTGGAAAAACACGCACCAACTAAATCTTATATGGCGGGACTACTGATTGCTGTGGGCGCTAGTGTCCCGCAAAGAACATCTGGATCCATCAATATGTTCACATGTTCCACAAACACAATGACAAGAAAATGTCATTTTCTTACTGAGAACTGACTGAAATTATATAACAAAAAGAGAATTAAGTTGTTTTAAAATAATTAGTCAAATGAATTTTGTCTCATCAGTGTTTAGTTAATAATTTGATTTAATGTGGCTGGGCTCTCACTCAGAGATAAGAGTAAGGAGCTCTGCCATTCGGAAGGAGTTCAGAGTAGAGCTGTTGCTCCTCTGGGTTGAAAAAAGCCAGGTGGTGTGGTTCGGGCATCTGGTTAGGATGGTCCCGAGTGCCTCACTGGTGAGGCTTTTAGGGCACGTCACACTGTGAAGAGACTCAGGGGTAGACCCCGCACCCGCTGGAGAGACTATGTCTCACAGCTGGCCAGGGGAATGCCTCTGGATCCTGAGCTGGAGGATGCAAGCGGGGTAAGGCAAGCATGGGCTTTCCAACAGAGACTGTTGCTCCCACGACCCAGCCCTGAATATGCGGAAGACAACGGAATTGGATTTTTGAAAATGAATGGATGCTAAATTTGAAAACTATTTTGTTAATCTAAAAACAAATCAAAGCGTCTTTTCTAGAAAACAATTTTGTCTTTTAATATACGCTGGCGAAAAGCAGAGAAAGCAGCAGATGAAACAGAGCAGAAAATAGCACATTCACATCTGAAGCTGTTCAGTTTTCTTCTATGCACTCCGTCCCACCACCAAATTAACAACTTCAAACATCAATGTTACCTTTTCTTGGGTAGGTTTGATAACATTCTCATTTATCGTTTGTCCTAATTCAGTTGCCTAGTTGGGAGTCAGAGAGGAAAGATGGCTTAGATGAAACATTCACGATGAGAGTGCAACACTATTTTGCTGGTTCTTTTGATGCACGATGAGACAGAACATTGACACAATAACAAAGCAGTAGAGTGTGTAATGGTGGAGGAGAACATTCTTTAAGGTGTTTTAACCAGCTTGAAGTTTTAACTACACATATATAATCTGACTAAAAAAAATTATGAATATTTTAAAAGACCACAAGAATATAGTATAATTACCTTAAAAAAAAAAATTTCTGTCCTTAAAAAATAATCATGTGGTTATGGTTAGAAATGACAAATTTACTGGCCTGCAGTCTTTACGAGTTCTAACGCACCGGACTGCAATGCCTGTATGGCATAAATATATGATAAAAAAAAATCTATAACAACAGCCAAATTGAGAGAGGATGTCAGGATCTTTCTCAAGCCTAGTTGAACGTATGCATGCAGGTAGACTGATCCTGTGCAGAACATGTGCAGCCAGCTGAGTTATTTAAAAGTACTCTACAGTAACTAACTGTTCACAAGTCATTACACCTCTTTAGCTTAAGTAGCGTTGACCATAAACACTGTCATGCATGAACAAATAGCTATCTTCTCACAAGAAATGGAAGAACACTTGCTCACTTAACGTTGCAGCAACCCATTTCATTTAAAGAGTTTAAATTCAAATCATAATCAACAAACACCAGCAGTGTGTTGCTTTAACATGCACAAGCATTTAAAAGTAAAAGTAAGTGATATTTTTCAAAATATTGTTGGGTAAAAAAAATTTTTATGGAAAACTGACCAAAATGTGAAACTTAAAGGGTGCAGCTGGAAAAAATGTAACATGTAAAAGGCATCATGCATCTACAAACTGCTTTACCGGTTCAGGAGGAGCTTTATAGCCCCTCAACTACATCCAGAGAAGGCACAGAAATATTAGTAGCAAAACAGTTAAAGTTTGAAAGTTTTTCTCATACATCAAAAGATTTTCTTACAAAAAAATAGCACCCATTAAAAGAATGGGAATACTTTTAAAAGAGAATGACAAAAGCTGAAGCATGTGATCAGGTCAGGGTTCTTACCTTTAGAGTTGCTTGGTTGGCCAGTTTAGTTGTCTGCATTAAAAGGTGATTGAAGTCATTTTCAGTTTTATAAAGAGTGTGAAAGTTTTATTCTTGTTTTTACTCACGTTGTCTTTGGCAATAGAAGCAAATTTGCTGGCCCCTACTGTAAAATTGCTCCATCCCTGGAAAAAAAGCAAGTGAAACCAAATCCATTAGCCAGAAAAGGGTAGAAAATGTGAAAAACAAAATAATCGCATTAGAACTTGCCGAGTAAATTGACGACATGGCATTGTTCAGAAAGTCATCATCTTTTTTCTCTGGAGTCACCGTGTTGCCAAAGCCAACATAACGGTTCTCTTGATTTCCACTATAACCTCCTCCACTGAAGAAATATTACACAATGTGAGAAAATTAAACGACTTCATGTCCATATACCAATAGAAAACAGGCTAAACGACCAACCTCTGATAAGAGTTGACATCATCACTTAACCAGTCTTCAAAAGCTTTATCCCCACTGCTTCCTGTGTTCTGAGCTGGTCCAGCAGAACTAAAGTAAAAACAGAATTAATTGTTCCAGTAGTTGCTATGCATGACAGAATTTATTGTTGCAGGATATTTACCGATGAGAAGATGACAAGGTGGTCTTAGGTTGCGGAGAAGTCCAATTTCTAGCAGAGGATGTTTCAATGGACCACTCTTTACCTTCAGCTAGGGTTGCAACCTGTCAAACCAAAAGAAAATACAATTTCTCTAAACCCATATTGAAGAATTGACAACATTCAAATTTAATACACGTGTTTAGCTTTTAGATTTATACATAAAACAAGGTGCTACGAATTTATTTTAAATTCAGCTTGTCTTTCTTTTTCTACAAAGTATTACTATGCCCAACAATATAAACCCACTTCTGAAGACTTTTAAAACCACAAAGTATGCTGGTTTGGGTGGGAGATGTTTATACCACTGTTTGTAAAAGCAGACTGAAGCTTAAATCTATTTTCTTATTTAAAATAAACAAACAAGTTTAACACTTGGCGGTTGTTGTATTATTAAACTCAGAATTCCTGCTGGCTTTACAATCCCTGTGTGTTCAGAGAGAATAAAACAGCATTTTATTTGTCATTCAACAAAAACAGCATGGAGCCTGCTGCTTGGTATCGTCACAAACTAACAGGGAATTTAATAAAAATATAGCTGCTGTCACAAAAAGGAAGTTAATAAAATATAACAAAAAAGGATAGATATCTTTTGTTTGTTTCAAATATTGATCTACATCTATAATTACATAAATGCATTAATTAACAGGTCCCACAAGACAATTGTGACAGAATTCCTTTGTTGCGCAATCAGAGCTTCACACAGTCCTCCTGATGGAGTTTTGAGGAGATTATGAAAGAACTTTCTCTTGTGTACTGTCTATCTCCATGACGTAATATTATAAGGAAAAGTCAGTGTGGCATCCTGATATTTCTTTTTAGTGAGTCTTCTTCTCCTTTTGGCATTTCCCATCAGGGGTTGCCAAAACAAGTCAGTTTATTCCATCTAATCCTGTCCTGATGCACTCTCTCTCGCTCGCTCTCTTCTGCACATGTCCACATCATCTCAGTCTGGCCTCTCTGACTTCATCTCCAAAACCTCTAACATATGCTGTTCCTCTGATGTACTCATTCCTGATCCTGTCCATCCTGGTCACTCCCAGAGATATCCTCAGCATCTTCATCTCTTTTTTCCAGTCTTTTCCTCACTGCCACTCATTCTTTTTAGTAAGTAGCGAATCTAATTGAAGTAGTCTCGTCTTTACCAGTTAGAGTATGGGGAGTATATGGTGTCTTGTAAGCCCATGTGGGCCAGTAACCATTGGTGAAAAACACGTGAAGGATTCAAAAGAACCCAGTCATATCTTTTTACAGATTGTTGAGGACTGTAGTGTTTAATCCAATAAGTTTATCCTGCTAGAGTGTGATCTAAACAAACCACCATCAGCCTACAGCATTTTCTCACCCTGATTCATGTACAGTTTGTATAAGTGCCTTTTTTTCTACTTTGTTATGGTGTGACAAAAAAACGCTCAGAACACACTGAAGTGAGGTTAAGCCAAGAAGATGCAGCTGGATTCATTAGAACTAAAATCCTACAGTTTAAGTAAAGCTAATTTATTGGCCACCCAAAACAAAAAACTAACACAGATTATTATTGTCATGTCAAATACAGGAATAAAGCGGTACAATTTGTACGTCACTAAAACTATTTTATCTTGAGCTCACCTTGTCCCGAAACAGAGCAGCAGCTTTGCTGTTGTATTTCTCCTGTAATGTCCAGTTGGGGTTGTAATCATCCTGGAGTTCAAGAAACAAGCGGAACTTTCCATTTCCTCCTGCTTTCATCTTCTCCAGCTCAATATCTTTCCATTTGTCCATAGTAACGGAGCGCACAAAACTTTAAATGAAGAAAAAAAAAAAAAACACACACATTAGGATAAATCCATTGTGGATTTTTTTTTTTAAATCAATAATTAATAGATGTGCACAAGATCAATGCTGACATAACAACGTTTCCTCTCTCAGCTTTTCAAATAGTAGTATTTTAAAATCTCACGATGAAAAAATACATTTTGTCAGAAATAAAAATCAAGAAAATAATTGAAAATTAAACTTTTGGTTTTATACCACTAAAAGGCTGGACATATGATTATTTACGTAGATTTAACACATTTTAATAGTTTGAAAAATAATTTCATATGACAAAGTAGTGCATGTGTGTGTGTCTGGATAAAGTTACAGTTCACCAGCCTTACCTAAGGTGCACTCCCAGTCCTCTGTGTTTTCCAGAACACTCTAGACATATCCAAATTCCATATGTGACACTAACCCACTGAGGATTAAAAGCGCCACACTCAAAACACAGCTGAAAGGGAAACAGGATGTAAACAATTACTGACTAATTCAGCAGAAAATGAACAAATATGTACCCTGACTTTGTACTTATTTATCTGTACAGTTTGTTCACAAGTCTACAAGAAATACAAATCTTGAGGTTTCTTTTTTTTACTCTGACCTCGGAAAAAAAAAAAAAAAAAAAAAAGCTGAAACACTGCGATTGCCCAGAGATACAATTTTACAAAAGGTTAAAAGGAAAAAAAATATAACTTACAATAAAACTTCTCACGGAAACTACACAAGAAAATTTTGATAAGGTTGGGTAAAACTACATAAAGAAGCATCTACGAGCACTCACATTATTCTCGTCCTGGGTTCTTACTTCTTTCAGAACTCTTCTGGTCCTTGGACTCGCCATGATGACAAACTGAAAAAGAAATTGACCGTTTTTCTTAAATAAGAAAGAGTAAAAACTTCAACTTATTTTAGCTGTATGTATTTATACGTTACATTTGTTTAAATTTTTAAAGAAATTATATTTGAAAAAAATTTACATTAATAATCACTTTTCATTTTAGCAAATTCATAATTCGATGGAAGTAGTAGCATTGGAATAAACTATAAATAATATCCAAGGCACTGCTACAAATCTTAAGATGGACTGCAGAGTGGCGCAGTAGTTAGCACAGAGGCCTTACAGCAAAAAGGTCAGGGTTTGAATCCCGGAGTAAGGGTGAAGCTCATAACACTGGCTGTTCTGTGCGAAACTTGCATGATCTGCTCGTGTATGCATGGGTTTTCTCCAGGTACTTCGGTTTCCTCCCACCCTCTAAAATTATGAATGTTAGATTGATTGACCGCTATAAAATTGTGAGTGTGTGTGGCCCCGCAACAGACTGGCAACCTGTTTAGGGTGTACCCTGCCTCTCGCCTGAAATCAGCCAAGATGGGCTCCAGCAGCCCAGTCCCCATTGGGAAAAAGCGGTTCAGAATTTGAAATGAATCAAGATATTTACCTAATTATCAGGCCAAACGGGCCACTTTTCATTAAGGCATCATTGACTAATATTGATTATATAAAACTATAACTTATTTGTCAACAAAGACATATGATCAACAATACAGGATTATGTTGGACTATTTTCATAAAGAACCAGGAACAACTTAGCAGAGCAATGTTATTATAAGAAATGGATGAGTTTAGCTTTAAGATTACATTGGGGTGAATTAGATTAGGTAAAGAAATGGACACAATCACACTACGATCAATAGTTAATTAAATCAGCATTAATAAAACAGAAAGAAACCTTGAAAAGTAAGGATAGATTATCAAGACGTGTTGGAAATTTTTCGATCTTGAGGAGCAAAGCTTTCCATGAATCAACAGAGAAACACACAGTACACATTTAGTGGAACCTAAAGATCTTTATCACCATAACAGCAGATTTCTAATCAAATTCATATTCTATCAACCATCCTCAAAGCAGAGAAATAACTGAAGTGGAATCAATCAGAATATGGATTAGTATTTGAACTCAATCTGAGTGTAATTTTAGAAATCACTGCATTGGTTCTCACAGGTTGCTGTCGTGGCAAGCACCCCCTGTTAAAACGATAGTCACTGGTATTTAACAATTTATGGTTAAAACAACTGTTTTGCTTTCCTATAACTGTTTCAGATAAAGAATCGGTTATGTATCACTGGAAAAGTACGCAACATAAAAGCGAACATTTTAACGACAAGTCGCGGCAGGGCTAACATTAGCTTAGCTATCATTACCTGACTTTACTGATGGAATAACAAGCTGGTTTTCACAGTCAGAACGCTCTTCTGTGAACTCTTCAAAGACGTCCAAGGTTTAGCAACAGATGTCGAGATGTTACAGACTCTGTTAGACACCGCTGGGTTTTCAGGAGGCTTCTGATGCTAACAGCCGGTAGCCATCTTCCTGTTTGCATACGTTGGCAATGCAATGCATGCTGGGAAAATATTGTTCCTCATGTAGCCTGTTGCTAAGGCTAAAGAACACGCTGTAAGTATCATTAGCGCCCCCTATTGATCTAAAATATTCAGTAATCCCTTTGCCTGGAAGATATAAAATTTTAGCTGTTTATTTGGGTTTTTTTCCGATTCCTTTCAGTAACTTATCTTACTATGCAGCAAATAGCAGACTGTCAGGTAGAGTTTATTCTTGTGTTTATGTCTCTTACTCTTTTTAAATTTAAGTCATACTTCACAAATCAAAATATTCAAGTACAAATTGCCTTATTAACTACATTATCCTACAATCTCCATAGCTAAAAAGTCAACAAATTTATTTTTATATATAACTTTATGTCTGTCTTGGGGAAGCAGATAATCGACCTGTCACGGCATTCCCGTAGTGGGTAGATTTTCACGCAGCACTAAGCACTTAAAAACCGTATTCATTGGCCATTTTGAAGATTACAAAAGATTGCGCATGCGCAGTAAAATTGTTATGAGCCAGAGCGGCGTAATGGGGCGTAATCAAGTGTAGCTCTGACTGCGCTGTAACAATGTACCAGGCTTTAACGTAAGTCATTTTGTTGGTGTTTTAATGTATGACACGCATACTTTAACTCACTCTCGGCATACCCTAATCAGACCGTTTGTCTAAATAACTATTTGAATTCATTATGATTTGTCATTGTTTTAAATGTATCTCCAAAGTTTCACACCACATTTAGACACCCAAAACCTTTCCAGGTACTATGAATATTGGACACACACACAGTTAAAAATTCCCATTTAGCAAAGTATTGGTAAGTAATTGGTAATCAAATGTTTTGAATAAAATTTACAAAGTGTAAAAATGTCCAAGGTCAGGGATCTTTATAAACTTGGATTGGATAAAGAGAGTATTGGTGCGTTCGAAAGGTCCAGTTTCAGGCATGGTTTCTTAGGCTTGTTTCTGTAGTTTAAGCAGTGGAATGTATAACGTACAATAAACTGCCAAGAGTTTCACCAAACGTCAACACATTATGTGAAACATGAAAGAACAAGTGAACAGTATAAAGTACAAAAAAATTGATTAATTTTATTGGTTATTATCATTTGTTTTTAATCCAGGACATACCTCTGTAAACTGGATTAATGTGTTATGTCATTCCTTTATTAATTTTTAAATATTAACTAGAACACTGGAGTCTCTTTTACAAAGTAAACCTGTTGGTCTAAACACACATGTACGTACAGTACGTATCTAGTGGGAAGAGAATAGAGAATGCAAAAAAAGTGTTCAAACCCTTTCCAGTTTATACTCAGATTTTAAAACTTAAAACCAGTTGCCTTTTTGTTGTGAGGACATCATGTTAACCACCATGCTGGTATGCAACCGTCTTCAGTGTTTGTTTTATTACAAAAATTATATATAATTTTATGCACAATATTGAGTCGTTTCTTTTCCACCACACTTTCCTCACAAAAGCACATTTATAAATGCATTCTTGTCTTCAATTTAAGGTCACTACTCAATTTATTTAATTACAAATTAAATAAATGTTTACACTCAACCTACCTTACTTAGATACTAATGATCTGACCTGAAGCTAAGTCAAATCTGCTTTGGGAAATTAAAACTCTTGAAGGTTTTCATATGAAACAACAGGAAAATAGATGAGCGTTATTGTGGAAAATTTTTGGGATTAAAGTACATTGTTCACTCACTTGCTGCCCTGTTAAATAACCCTGTCCAGTATTGGCTTGGCGGAGAAGGATTTTCAGCCAATGCTTTTAAAGCAGTCCTTATCTGATGGGAATGATGGTATAAATGAGATTACCGACAGCTTTGTCAGAACTGTGTTGACTGTTGGAGTTATTCATCGACATGACAGCGTCAACAAGTTTAAGGTTGCGCCTCCCAGCGCTTGTGTTAGTATTAGAGATTGTTATGATAATACTTTATGCACTTTTTGTCACATATGATGACAATGCTAATGCTAAACTGCAAAATAATGAGACTAATCCAATGGACAACTCTCTGTATCGTGACTACCCCTACTTTGCAGATGTGCAGGTGATGATCTTCATAGGCTTCGGTTGCTTGCTGGCTTTCTTCCGCTTCTACGGCTTCAGTGGGATGGTTTTCAACTTTCTTACAGCAACATTTGCAATACAATGGGCAATCCTAATCCAAGGATTCTTCCAATTTAACCATGATGGTAAAATTCATCTGGGTGTGATCAACCTTCTGAATGCAGAGTTTGCATGTGCTGTGGTACTCATCTCTTTTGGAGCTGTGCTTGGAAAGACCAGTCCTGTTCAGCTCTTAGTAATGGCCCTGCTGGAGATCCCTATTTTTTCTGTAACAGAGTGGGCTGTCCTGAAATACATCAAGATCAATGATGCAGGTGGTACCATTCTTATCCACCTTTTTGCTTGCTATTTTGGATTAGGAGTGACTTTTGTGTTGTACCGGCCACGTCTGAATGATGGACATCCTAAAGAAATCACTAGTTATCAGTCTGACATCTTGTCAGTAATGGGAACTCTTTTCCTTTGGGTATTCTGGCCTTCATTCAACTCTGCTCTCACATTTAAAGGGGATGATCAACACAGAGCAATCCTTCACACTTTTATCGGCTTAAGCTCATCCACAATGACTGCCTTCGCTCTCTCCGCAATGTTCAACAAGAGAGGAAAGCTCACGATGGCTGATATTCAGAACGTGACTCTAGCAGGTGGTGTGACCGTAGGGGCCTCTGTGGACATGATGATTTCCCCTGTAGCAGCATATGCATTAGGAGTCATGGGTTGTACAGCTTGCTTCTTTGGTTACAAATACCTAACGCCCTTTTTGGCTAAACGCATGAGGATCCAGGATCAGTGTGGTATCCACAATCTCCATGGACTCACTGGACTGATATCATCCACAGCAGGGATCTGTGCCATCCTATTAGCCACGGAGGAGACCTACGGGCCAAGCATGTATCAGATATTTTCACATCGGGCTCCACCTGAAGGCGATCCAAAGCTGCTTGAGCTGCAGACGCTGATTCCTGGATTGAAGCCAGGACTTGGCCGTACAGCAAAAGAACAAGCTGTCTTCCAGGTTGCAGCTGTTTTTGCCACCATTGCAGCTTCAGCAGTTGGTGGGATGCTCACTGGACTGGTCATGAATATGTCCTTTATGGCATCACCATCAGATGAAGGCTGTTTTGACGATGATATTTTCTTTGATACACCTTCTGACTTTAGCACATTGGACATGTTTAAAACTGACCTAAGTTGTGAAGAAAAACAGAAAATGAGTTCGATGAACACCAAAGTTTGAAGTGTCATATCTGTTACTCAATGTCAGTGATGATACAAAGATCTGTTTTACATTAGTAAAATGATTGTCATTAAATGTTTTAGCATGAACATTTTACCCATATTTTTTGCAGGAAACAAGATGAGGCTGGTTATTACTGTTCTTAAGAGATCAATTTTAGCCTTAGATTTGACCAAAAATAATTTTTTGTACTACCACAGTTTCAATTGAAAAAGAAGTTCAGTGACCTTCCTGTGTACTGTTTGCATGTTCTCCCTATGTATGTGTGAGTTCTCTCCAGGTACTATCGCTTCCTCCTACCCTCCAAAATATACATGTTAGGGTAATTGGCCACCAGGGAATTGAAATGTATGAATACCAATAAACAAGAAAATGTACAAACTATCAGTTTTATTAAGAATGTACGGACATTTATTATACCAAAAATGTTTATTTTAAATAAAAATGGAGCAAAATCCAATTTTCATGCTTCTTAAACACATTTCATGCACAATCACACATTCTTCAATATGAGGAGGTGAGAAGAATCTGTTCTTCTTTTAACCAGATTCACTCTACCTTTACCTCAGCAATCATTCATAAAACTACTTTGAGTTCAGTCTGATAGTTGATGATCATTTTGTGGTTAAAATTCAATTTGCAATGCAATTATTGTCACATAATTGAATTGAATATAGTTTATTTATCCCCTAAGGGGAATTTGACAATATGTTTATTATAATATATATACAATATGTATATTTTGTAGAAGTTCATAAAGCTTTGCCAGATGATAAATGCTTCTCAGAATTAAAAGCTGGCATAAAATATCTTCATGAGATGCTTGATCAGAAAGCTTTTATTGATTTATGTCACCATAAAATACAATCAAAGTGAGCATATTTATGAATATAATTTACAATTCTACCCAATCGATTGCCAAAACATTGATGAACCTTGATAAAAACCATAAATCGATTAATTGTTGAAATGAACAAGACATGAACTTCATAAAAGTCTTTTTATTTGATTACATATGATTATTATTTTTAAATGCTAGAGAAGCAGATTATTTTATCCAGTGTTCACCAGCATGACCCTGTAGTTACAAAGGTTAACTAAATCATCGTATCTCTTTTATTAACAAATAGAATCAAGCAAGAGTATTATCTAATCAGGTATAATAGAAATCAAAGTTCTGTCTATGCAAACTTTATTTTATCAAAGTAACAGGAGAACATTACAACCTAATGCCAAATTTATAACCCGCTTCATAGAGAACAAGTCCTGCAGACCTCTGCCATGTTAATCAGACCGTCATACTAAATTTATATGCGTTTGATCCAGATCATGACAAAGGGGTAAAGCAGAAAGTGACTTACAATTATTGTTGCTTATTGTCAATTACATAGAAACGATCAAAATAAATGTAAATGATAATGCTTAAAGTGCATTTATTGAACACATAAAAGACAATATACACCATTCAGTCTTGATTTTAGGCACTTAAAATATCTCAAAAAAAGATTTTCACAAAAGTTATTACATTAACAGTTTGCTCAATCTAAAAATCTTAACTTGTATAAATAGTTTGCTGAGTAGATAAACTGTTTTCTGAACCCAAAATGTAAAAATCCAACTTATTTTTAGACTTTTAATCAACACTTCACCTTGAAACTGTTTCACTTAATTAAAGTTCTTATAATTACTTATACTCTTTTGTTTTGAAATAAAAAACAAACCCACCCAAGGCATGACAGAACTTTATGTTTTATGTATTTAAAAGATAGTCTTTTTTTAAAAAAAAAAATCTGTCACCCACAAGATACAGAGCTTTACTGGAGTTTTCATTGTCCTCATGAGACACTCACTTTTTTGCCTGTTATGTTTTCACTTGTTTATAGTTTATTTCCACCAGCCATTCATTATTGTAGTTTTCAATTAAGTGGTGACATAAAAAGGTTTACATTCATCATTTTTGCGGAACGAACAATCAATGCAGCCTAATGTTTTGCAATAGAAGACAGATTCAAACCTGGGTTTAAAACATTTATTTTCATTGACTAATCCTTCAAGCTAACATTTATATCTAAATCAAACTCTGTAATGCAAATGCGTGAAGAAACTTATTGTTTCAACTTGCTTCAACATTGTTTAAACTCATTTAGATCTTTGACTTGCTAAAAATGCAGTCAGATACAAGAAACCAAACATTGTAGTTGGTTTTGAGTTCAAATTAAAATTTAAAGTTGCGTTAAAAAAAATTGTAATTTTGCACCACTTTCAATTGGAAAAGATTTTTCTAAATGGTAAGTACTGTACTATGTAAAGTTTATGTATATGGTAGAGTGTATATTTTTAGTTTTGTCATCATAAACTGACTGTCAGACTTATGATAAGAAAAACCTCTGTCATGTCTTTCTTGTCCTATTCACCTGCTCTGTTTATCATTTTACAGGATTAATAATTATAAAAATATCTTATCACTGACATTGATTTTTTGCTTTCTCAGCTGTTACAGGACTATTGCTGCCATAAATAGGATCCTATAAGTACACGGGCTTTTTTCAAGAAGCCTAAGGTTAAGTCTTTGGCAATAAACTTTTTTCCTAACAATTTCTTTACCATTCCCAAATTGTATTCATATATGTGCATTTTGATGCAAGTTCAAATATGTAGATATTGGAAGTAAATAGCTGAAACTCAACAAAGAGTGAAAATCCGAAGCAAGAATTTCTCAAAACTTTGATTGAATCTGACATCCAAGGACACTTAGAAAAGAAGAAGACTTGTGAAAACAATTTGCAGTTATTACAATTCCCATTCAAATCAAGCACACCAGAAACCAATTTGTCAGCACAATCAGTTCACCTCAAACTGCAATTGCAAATGCTTTTAAAATTTGTACAACCTTCAAATTTTAGCTCAACGAATTAAGTGAGGAGCACTCTTTAACTTTTTAATAGGGTTTTAAAAAACTAACTTCAATAATATATTCTTTCATTTACTCAGAAAGTATGATAATCCCTTCAGATTATAAGTTTTTGTTTTCAGTTTTTTCCCCCAAAGTTTTACCCTCTCACTTGTTTCTTAAACTGAAATACCGTTTTATTCCTTATAGCCGCGCATGCGCAGCCGTGCCGATGGGGTGCGCGTCCATAAAAAAGCTTTGCCGTATTCAATTTTTATAAAAAAAAAAAAAAAAAAAAAGGCGGTGTGCTTCATTACAATATGTGCTTCTATTGGGAATAATTATTTATTTAGAGGCATGCAAGGCTGTCCTGCAATAAACCGTAACCACAGTAATCAACTCTTCTCTCTGCTTTCTTGTTGTATGCTGCTATCCATTACTCCCAAAAACGACCCCAGAAGAATAATAAAAAATGACAAAAGAGGTTTGAATGTCTTGATTTGATTTCTATATATTGTCAATATAGGCGGCTATGTAGAATGATTTTTCATTTTTAGTTGGTGATGTGCCTCAAGATTTTTGTCAATCGAAAAACGTGCCTTGGCCTGAAAAAGGTTGAAAAAACTGCTCTATTGCTATACTAATTTCTATCCACTCAGAGAGTTTTTCTAATCCTGATCTCATTTGTGAAACAGATTTTTGCTTTCAATATATTTCATCTTTGTTGTACTGTATATCAATAAAATTTGTATGGTTTTAATCTTTTGTTTCCACACTTTTTCCACTTCTTCACTTTCAACTGTCAATATACTTGTTTTTTAATGAGCCATTTTAGATTGTTGATATTCAATTGAAGTAACATGACTGCTCACTTAAAATGTTTTGTTTTTGTGTAAAAGACGATTTATTAATTCATGCAAATCATTCAAGTCTGTACAGCCATTCATAACTTATTTAAAACCAGCAGGTTATTGAAATATAAACACACAAGAGTAATCAGATTGCAGATAGTTAAGGACAGTAGATTGGATAGATAATGAAGAGAAATTCTGTTTTATTCAGATAACCCTGAATGAAAGTTTACTTGATGAAAATGTACAATTCTTAGATTTTATAGCTTAGCGAGTTTGTTTCATTCAAATAAACACAAACAGCGCTATCTGGAGATAACGTGGTAAAACTTAAAAGCAGTTTGTTACTCTTTCATTATACATTAACCAACTGTGAACTGTGTGGTTGATTCAAAGATGGTTTGCATATCCCTCGTCATCTTCTGCAGGGTCCACAATTTTTGCTCGTGTTTGTACTGAAGCATACAGATCAGACACAGCAGAAAGAGCATCAGGGTGACTTTCTTCTTCCCTTTCTTCCTCTGTTGCCTCTTCCAAATCTACTACATTGTTGGTGCAATGTGCTTGTGGAGAGCAAACTTCAGACTCAACTTTGGCAGCCTTCAGGGTCAAGTTTGCATAACAGTCTTGACTTTTAGGCTATGAATAAAAAACAAGAAGAATTTCTTAAAATATATCAATAAAAATTCACAATGTGGCATGATTTTGGAAAATAATTCTGACTGATTAATTTCTCTGAATAAAGCACATACTGTATTTTACGCATAGAATGTAAATGAGACGTGTGAAGATTCTACCTGAGAGTCAGAAATTAGTCTTTTAGGATGGCGTGTAGACAAGGAGCTGGGTGATGAGCCAGTGTACTGAGCTTCTGAGTACACTCCTACTTCTGTGGAGGACATGTGCCGAAAAATTAGATCACTGCAAATAGAAAACATTTGCACAGACACACATTGTACTTACCTGCTGGTAGGAATTGAACATTCCCATAAATAGGGTTCTCCTCCATGTGTCTTTTATTTTGACTGAAATAAAGAGATCATAAAAAGGATAATCACACACAGTGTAGTGTAATGTATGTATATGTACAGTATGTGTTGCCACCAGTCAGCACTGTTGAAATACCGGCATAGCCGTTTTTTTCTCTTTGTAACGTGTCGCTTTTATTTGGATCTTGCGTCTTTAAGTGAATATTATATACATTATACACATTATACATAATATTACTATATTATGTATTAACACATGACATGTATGTGTGCATATGTGTGCAGGATGCAGTCTGCACTGACCTCCTGTGGCTCAGAGAATAAATTTTAAAGCTGCTATGCTTGTGTTTAAGTGTGAAATGTTAGTGTTTTATGAACCATCTAGAACTCTGAAGACCTCTGGGACCGGCCTCCTGCTGGTGTCTAGAGTCAGGACTAATAAACATGGGGAACAAACTTATACTATATACGTATATGGTACGGTAGGGTGGAGACGGTGGCCGCGTGGTTAGCGCGTTCGCCCGCGGACCGGAAGGTCGCGGGTTTGCGTCCCACGGAGAGCACGTCTAGGGTCCTTAGAGAAGACACCTAACCCCCGCTTCTCCCACCATTGGCGCCGTTGAAGGGCAGCCTGCTGCGGTGTAAGGAGTGCAGCAAACAAATTTCCCCGGTGAGGGATGAATAGAGTAATTCAAAATAAACAAAATAAAAATAAAATATATCTATCAAATTAATAGTAAATCTTTTTTTAAAAAACTTGCCCCATCATCTGTGCCTGCAGCTTGGCTATTGATCCCTCTCCGGGGAAACTTGTGTGGTGCATTACACCGCAGGCAGGCAACCATCTATGCCAATGGCGCCTACACCACAGCAGGCTGCATTACACTGCAGGCAGGCTACCATCTATGCCAATGGCGCCTACACTACAAAAGGCTGCATTACACCGCAGCAGGCTACCATCTATGTCAATGGCGCCTACACCGCAGCAGGTTGTATTACGCTGCAGGCAAGCTACCATCTAACATTCAAACATCGTAAAACATTAAAACATCCATTTAGCAAAATGCCATTAATAACAAAAATAGTGTCATTACTGTAGATTTTTTGGCTTGTTTTTGCTTGCCTTCAATGATGAAGACTTAGCAAACAGATTACAGTTTTGTGGATGGACATTTCACTCCATTCACAAAACTGAAAACCCAGAGAAAACAAGCACCCACGTTTTCGCCGGGTGTGTGATTGACTGGGACCAAAAACAAGAAAATGGCTTTTTAAAATCAGAGATTTTGCCAAAATCAGATGTTTGGTGTCTAAATGAGACGTAGAGGTTCTTATCCATGCATTTGTTTTATGTAGATTATATTATTGCTGTGGTCTACTCGCTGATCTGAACAAATAGGCCTTAAAACGGCAGCAGTTTATTCAAAATGCTGCAGAACCAGAAAATACAGTATGTTCCCATTAGTCCTGTGCTCAGGACTCAGGATAGATATCTAATTGCAACATACCTTCTTGATGTTTTTCTTCGTCTTTTTTTCCCTAAAGAACAAAACAATTTATATTACTTTTTCCATATTACTTGGTGAATGATTGAAAGTTAAAGGAAAAATACCTGAGCAACTTTTTGACACACAGCAAAAAATATTCAAGGATAATGAGAAGACGAGAGTTACACAGATAGCTATGAAGACTCCTCTGTAAAGTTTTGGCAATTCGCTCCAATTTGCTGAAAAGAAAAAAGAAATCAAAGCTCTATTGGATATTGTAAAATAAAAAGGTTGCACACATTTTTATAAAATATACATTAAGCTGAAATGAAATATCTAATTACATTCATTGGGTAAACATAAGTTCCTGCCACCACATACGTTTGTGGTAAGAACTAAAATTAACAAGTGGCATCTTTAAAACTTGTTTTTTCTGTCACATTTTATCACACATGCCTTATCATCTCCAACACAGAGAAAGAGTGATTTTGAATTAGCAGAAAAAGAAACAGAAAGGAACAAACCAAATAATGACGTGTAAAACATACTGACGCAGCAAAAAGTTTTACAGTTCCTTGGTTATGCCATATTTTTCATATTGTGCTGCGATTTGGGGGAATGCGGGAAAAACTCAGATAGATTCACTGGTTAAATTACAAAAAAAAGCAATAAGAATAGTAAACAGAATTGGATTTTATGAACACACAAATCAACTGTTTATTCAGAATAACTATTTAAAACTACAAGATATGGTAAATATTAGAATATTGCAGATTATGCACAAAGTTAAAAATAACTTAGTACCAAAAGGTATACAAAGTTTTTTTTAAATTTAGAGTTGGTTATTATAAATTACGAGGATGTTATATTTTTGAACGTGTTAAAGTAAGAACCTTGGTAAAATCAAGATGTGTTTCAGTTGTTGGAGTAAAATTATGGAATGAACTCAGTGATGAATTTAAAATATGTTCTTCTATCCTAAAATTTAAACATCATCTTAAATATAAAAGTATTAGTGATTATAAGTAAGTTAAAATAACAATGAGAAGATGATAATATAAAGTTTATTGTGGTTTTCTGTTTGATTGGAGATGTGTCCTTTGTAAATTTAATTTTTGTTTGATTGTAGTGATTATGTACTTTGTAAATTTAATTTTTGTTTGATTGTAAAAATTCTGTTCAGTTAAATGTATACAGATGTATAGGGATAGGCACAAATAAGCTATGCTTCAGCCTATTTTTTTTCTTTGGTCTGTTTGTTTCTTTGTTGCAATCTGTGTTATTGTTGTGATTTTATGTATGACCAAATGAATAAATCTGAACTGAACTGAACTGAACAAAATGTTGACTGTAAGCAGATATCCAGTTATACTGATAGATTTTTGGGACTTAAACAAGCAGTGATACAATTGTATATCAATTACAAACAAGAGTTTTTTTAATAACCTTGATATAGAGTGAACAAAACCCAATGCCCGTAAATTTAACCCATTTAGGTCATCAGTATTTGCAGTCTCATGCATGACATTTTGCTGTAACATTAGAGAGGAAAATGTGGTTTTTCAGATTCTTGCAAGAGTGGATGAGCGAAATGTGTTGCAGGTTTTTGCAGCTGGAATACGAGAAAAGCAAAACAAGTTTGATGTGTTTCCTTCCTCCAAACCTATGTTCAAAGTTTGATGTAACTTTCTATCTTTGACTATTTTGACTAACGGCTCTACTTTGACA
Organism: Neostethus bicornis; assembly: GCA_902685375.1. Taxonomy (NCBI): domain Eukaryota; kingdom Metazoa; phylum Chordata; class Actinopteri; order Atheriniformes; family Phallostethidae; genus Neostethus; species Neostethus bicornis. Next base: position 12,129,446 of record LR738557.1, on the reverse strand, counting down.
TTTAGCAGAAAACCTCTGCTTAATTCCAAGATTGTCAGGACTAGTTTTCCTGCTTTTACTTCAACTTCACATTAAATCTGCCTGAGCAGAAAAACTTTTCTGTGAAATTTCACTAAAATGAACTTTGTCATAAACAATTGTATTTACAAATGTTTCAACCTTATGCTGAAACTTTTAGTTTTGTCCCACAAATTGTGACATAGAAACTTTTTCTTCTGTAGTATTTTATATTCTTGTCAAGAGCTCCATTTTTTGCTTAAAATGCAAATTTGTGTGAAATTTGAAATTTTGTAAATACTGAAATTTATATATACATGATGAGAAAGGATTTACTGAAGGATTTTTAAAATGTTGAGGCACAATTGTGTACTACAGTAAACACTTTGCAAAGATTTCTTGAAGCGATGAAGAATGAGCACATTAATCAACATCCAGTGTAAAATTAGAATACTTTTATTTTGGAATCTTACAATTAAGATCTTACTTCTTGATTTTAGTAAAAATCAACATTTTGCACAAAAAATTTTTTTATTGTGTCACCAACAAAATTAAAAAATTAAACTTTGCCACACCAAACCAACCAAAGACCCAGAAAGATTCTCACAATGAATGTATTGGGAATTGCAATTTACTATAATATGCATGTGAATGAATCAGTTTTTTTTCAATTGCTATTTTTTTTTTCAATTTTTTTACCTGGTACAAAAATAAAACTGATCATGAAAAGCGTTTTAAAAAACCACAACTGTATGGGTTTTTTTGTAGCTTAGCTTAATTTATTTTTGTGGTACATAAAAAGCAGAAAATTTTGATGAACAAAGTAACCACAGAATTGTCATTGACATTAAAAAGGAAACAATTCCCCTAATTTTTTTAATTCTCTTTGGGTAATTATCAATAATTTGTTACTGACACATCTGCTCTAAAGTTGTCAAAAAGTTACCCCATTAATAATAATTTCTGTACTTCGTAAATAAAATACAAATTCCGGCTCTTAATGTCATAATTTTCAACACACATTCAGTATAATTTGCAGTAAACATACTTATGCATGCTTATAACCTTTCAATCTTCAATTTTTAAACCAACTTTTTTAAAAGGCAAATGATCTAATTTCCTTCATATTTCCCAGTTCAAATCATCCATGTGACATTTTTACTGTACTTTCATGAGAGACTTACCACATGTGGTATTAGATGCCATTGCACAGAGAAAAATTTTTTATAAAAATTTTGAATAAAACAAACTAATTCCCACAGACAGAACTACCGCTGCTGTTGTGTATTCCTGCTTACAGAAGAATGATGCATACCAAGACAATCATTTACTTTATTTGGTTTCTTTCTATTTTTTCATGAGGCTGTCACAGGATGTGTGCTCTTTGCAGAAAGCCACAACCTTTTTTTAGTTTACACGTGTATGAGAAACAACTACCTAAACTGAAGCTGTCATTTTGATAAAACAAGATCCAATTGTATTGTTCTCGCTTAGAAATCAGGAATTTAAGGCATAGATTAACTTAAAGAAAACAGTAAATAAGCCAATTTTTTAAAAATACTACAATTCTCAGTATTTACTTTAATGTGCCATATTCATCTAAGAACCTGTGAAAGATGTGTAGTGTAAGAAAAAAGGACATTGAATATTAATACTAATATTTACACTAATTATTTTTTCAGTTCAGTTCAGATTTATTCATTTGGTCATACATAAAATCACAACAATAACACAGATTGCAACAAAGAAACAAACGGACCAAAGAAAAGGAATAGGCTGAAGCATAGCTTTTACATTTAACTGAACAGCATTTCTACAATCAAACAAAAATTAAATTTACAAAGTAGACATCTCCAATCAAACAGAAAACCACAATAAACTTTATATTATCATCTTTTCATTGTTTTTTTTAACTTACTTATAATCGCTAATACTTTTATATTTAAGATGTTGTTTAAATTTTAGGTTAGAAGAACATCTTTTAAATTCATCATTGAGTTCATTCCATAATTTTACTCCAACAACAGAAACACATCTTGATTTTACCAAGGTTCTTACTTTAACACGTTCAAAAATATAACATCCTCGTAAATTATGATAACCAACTCTAAATTTAAAAAAACTTTGTATACCTTTTGGAACTAAGTTATTTTTAACTTTGTGCATAATCTGTAATATTCTAATATTTACCATATCTTGTAGTTTTAAACAGTTATTCTGAATAAACAGTTGATTTGTGTGTTCATAAAATCCAATTCTGTTTACTATTCTTATTGCTTTTTTTTGTAATTTAACCAGTGAATCTATCTGAGTTTTTCCCGCATTCCCCCAAATCACAGCATAATATGAAAAATAAGGCATAACCAAGGAACTGTAAATCAAATATAACCCTTTTGTATTTAAAGCGTCTCTTGTTTTATACAGTATACCAAATGATTTTGAGATTTTTTTCATTTAATATGATAAATATGTGATTTCCAAGATAATTTTTCATCTATAATAACCCCCAAAAATTTAGCTTAATAAACCCGTTCAATAATAGTTCCACTCAAACATAAAGTAGCTTTATCAACATATCTATTTCCTGAAAATATGATAAATTTGGTTTTATCTTGATTCAGTGATAATTTGTTATAATCAATTATTTGTTATAATCAATTATTATAATTTATTATTAGTTATCATTACTATTATTAATTATAATTTGTTATAATCAATTGTTATAATCAATAATGTGTTATAATCAAGTGTTATAAGATATTGATAAAAGTGATTATATAAAAACAAATCTTAGCATTGAAATAGCACACAATAAAAAATGTAATGACAACAAATAAATACGGCACGATTATTTTAATATGTATTATGGCATCGTCATATGAAATTAAAATCTTAATTTTAATATTGCATGAGACCATCATAGTAAAAACGTTCCGTTCCGTCATCTTCCGCATTTTCCGGGGTCGGGTCGCGGGGGCAACAGACTCAAACGGGCAGCCCAGGCCTCTCTCTCCCCGGCTGCATCCTCTAGCTCACCTGATAGGATCCCAAGTCGTTCCCCGGCCAGCTGTGAGACATAGTCTCTCCAGCGGGTCCGGGGTCTGCCCCGTGGTCTCCTCCCGGTGGGACGTGCCCGAAACACCTCGCCCGCGAGGCGCTCGGGGGGCATTCTGACCAGATGCCCGAACCACCCCATCTGGCTCCTCTCGACTTGGAGGAGGAGCGGCTCGACACCAAGCTCCTCCCGGATGGCAGAGCTCCTCACCCGATCTCTGAGTGAGAGCCCAGCCACCCTGCGGAGGAAGCTCATTTCGGCCGCTTGTACCCGCGATCTCATTCTTTCGGTCACCACCCACAGCTGGTGACCATAGGTGAGGGTTGGAACGTAGATCGACTTGTAAATCGAGAGCTTTGTTTTTCGGCTCAGCTCTCTCTTTACCACGACGGACCAATGCAGTGTCCTAGTTATTACTGATGCCGCACCGATCCGCCTGTCGATCTCCCGCTCCATCCTTCCCCCACTCGTGAACAAGACCCCGAGATACTTAAACTCCTCCACTTGGGGCAGGACCCTGTCCCTGACCCGCGGGGGGCATTCCACCCTTTTCCAGGCGAGGACCATGGTCTCGGATTTGGATCCGCTAATTCCCATCCCGGCCGCTTCACACTCGGCAGCAAATCGATCCAGCGAGAGCTGGAGATCATGGTCCGATGAAGCCAACAGGACCACATCATCCGCAAAAAGCAGAGATCCGATCCTGAGGTCACCAAACTGGATCCCTCCAACGCCTCGGCTGCGCCTAGATATTCTGTCCATAAAGGTGATGAACAGAATCGGTGACAAAGGGCAGCCTTGGCGGAGTCCAACTATCACTGGAAATGGAATCGACATACTGCCAGCTATACGGACCAAGCTCTGACTCCGGTCGTACAAAGATCGGACAGCCCGTACTAAGGGCTCCGAGACTCCGTACTCCTGGAGCACCCCCCACAGGAGTCCCCTAAGGACACGATCAAAAGCCTTCTCCAGATCCACAAAACACATGTAGACTGGTTGGGTAAACTCCCATGATCCCTCCAGGATCCTGAAGAGGGTATAGAGCTGGTCCGTAGTTCCACATCCGGGACGGAAACCACACTGCTCCTCTTCAATCAGAGACTCGACAATCCGACGGACCCTCCTCTCCAGTACTCCCGAACAGACCTTCCCAGGGAGGCTGAGGAGTGTGATCCCTCGGTAGTTGGAGCACACCCTCCGATCCCCCTTCTTATAAAGAGGGACCACCACCCCAGTCTGTCAATCCAGAGGCACTGTCCCCAATGTCCATGCAATGGTGCAAAGACGTGTCAGCCAGGACAGCCCAACACCATCCAGTAAAAGTAAAAACGTAGACCATATTGAGTTGATGGTGATTGTGAGTTTGATTCACTTGCTCAAAATTTCTTCTGAGACTTTTTTCACAGTGTTATTAACAAATCAAATTAGGTTTCTAGGATCATTTTTTGTACAGGAGTACCATAAGTTAGTTTACATTGAAACCTTGTACATTGTTCATGAAGCCCGTACTCATAATAACCTCATAAATATCGCAACTCATTTCTTTGAGTAACTCATGTTGACCAGACTGAATGTACCAGGAAACATTTTTTTGTTAGACACAAAGATTGTGTAATTCGTATTTCAAAACCAGAGTTTGGATAGTCTTTTACAGAATCATTGATTTCAAAATAAAACCAAGACAATGAAGTCATTTGCTTGAAGCTTGAACTTAAATAAAAACTTTAAAGCTTAAAACAGAATTAAACATACCATTGCTCACATCTTGTTTTGTTAATAAATTATGTGTTAAAAGAAATATCTCATCATCAGACATCAATTGTGACAAATGTCTTTGATAGCATGACACTTAATAACCAACGTGGAAAGTGGAAATTAAATCATGGTAAAAATCCAATCTAGAAGTGTAAATAAATATTCCACTTGGTTTTTAAAAGACACGTTTTATCATACTTTATTATCTAAAAATCTAGAGTTTTCTTTATGAGGTTAAAAAGAGTTTAGGAGGTTAAAAAGAAGACAATTTTCAGACATCAAGTGTGAAATAACCAGGAATGTTAAACATCCAAGACAAATCTATTAAAAATTCATTAGTTAATGAATATTAACATAACCTAAACACCCTTTTTCTTTAGAGTCAAATAACATTACTGCACTGGTTGCTCCTCACAAGAAAAGGCCCTCTCAGTGTCTATCACTGTGTGGTGCAGAAACTGGTCACTCCCTGCAGAGAGAGGAAGTTTGCACAGCACATCACCAGCAGGAGCCTGTGTGACATTTACAGCACAGATAGAAAAAAGAATGCATCAAGACTCTACACATCATGCACACACCCTGTTACTCCACTTCCTGTCAGGCAGGAGGCCCCAGCCTTGCCATTGCAGGAACAATCAGGCTCTGTTGTCAAAATCAGGGGTGGTTCAAACTAAGTCACAATAAGGCAGCAATTTAGTTTGTGAGAGATATGCAGAAGTGCAACTTACTTGCAGAGCTATCAGCTATAAAAACCTGCTCTCATCATAATAACCATACCAATCCATTCGCCTTCGCCATCTTCTGCTTATCCAGGGCTGGGTAGTGTGGGCAACATCCTCAGATGGTAAATTCAGGCTTCTCTCACCCTGGCTGCATCCTCCAGCTCACCTGGGGAGGATTTTGAGGCATTCCCTGGGCAGCTGTGGGGCATATTCTCTCCAGCAGGTCCGAGGCCTGCCTCTGGGTTTCCTCCCAGCGGGATATGCCTGGTACACCTCACCAGCGAGGCGTTGGGAAGGCATCCTAACCAGAATCCAAACTACCCCATCTGGCTTCTCTCGACCTGGAGGAGCAATGGCTCTACTCCAAGCTCCTCCCGTATGGCAGTGCTTCTCACTCTATCGCTGAGTGAGGGACAAGCCACCCTGCGGAGGAAGTTTATTTTGCCTGCTTGTATCCATGATTATGTTCTTTCGGTCACAAGCCACAACTGGGGACCATAAATGGAGGGTAGGAACAAAAATCGAGAGCCTTGCCTTACAACTCAACTCTTTCTTCACCAAGATAGATAGATTTATCTGTCAATCTCCCTAATCTCTTCCTTCCCCCACTCGTGACCATTTTTTATTTTTTTTTGGTTCAATATATGTGTATGTGTGTTCATGTGAATGTATTAATGTGCATATGTATGTAAATATTATGTATGAATGCATGAGTTTGTATGTTAATATGAAAGTTTCGTTGTTGTTTCTCATGTATCAATTTCAATATGAACTTTCTTCACAGCAAATAACTTATTTGAACCACTGCATCAGGTTAAATGAATCCCCAAATTTTTAGAGCGATATAAGCAGAATTCGTAACCTCTACTTCTAATTTATATGATGATTATGTTTTGTATGTAATTTACGACTAAAAACGATGGATAAATTCAAACAGTAGAGACAGTTCTCGTGTGGTAACGGTTATGTTGTGTTCCCAGTTGTCCGTGAACGCAGCATGGACCGGATATGGGCGTGGTAAACATGATTTAGCCCCGCCTCTTGATCCCTCCCTCTTTCCTTTCTGAACGCTGATGTGTTACTAAGTGTCAAACTCAACTCAGCAAAAATGTTTCAATTTGCTCCAAAACTTTGGCTTCTTTTTCTCCTAGCTTTTCCATGTGGACTTTTAAGTGTTGGTAAGAGTATTTTTTTTCTTTTTGGTCACTGTGAAGCCAAAGATGTCGATTTAATCTCATGTGATTCCCAGTTTTTTCATATTGACGTGGCATTCCCTCTCTGTCCTGCACTGTTATTAACCTGAAAAAAAACTCAAATCTTTAAACCATGTGGTGAGATCACCGAAAATATTCTGAGTTATCTATTTTTTAATATAAAAAAAAATAGCCAGAGAGTAGATTTTATTGATTCATAAAAATAAGGTCTTAAATGTACATTTTGTGGATTTCAAAGTTGACCACATCCAGATGTTATAGATGTGTTGGTATAGCATCTGGCAGCTGCTGGGACACGTCACCTCTGCTTCTTTATAATAAAGAAATTATAAAGAAAATAATTTCTCTATTTTTATATCAATCAGGAACATCACAGTATTATTTTAGTCAACTACCAAAAGTTCAAATTTAGTTTTTTCTTTTTTTTTATTTAACTCCTGCTATCATTTATCTCATCATTTGAAAGAATGATCAATGATATTTAACATAAAAATTACTAAGAAAAATTTTCATTCATTCATTCATTGTTTACATGGTGGGAAATATTTGCAATCAATATTTTGGATGACATCAAGAATAAAGGCTGCATGTTGACCTCCCAGTAAGAAAGTCTGGGGTTTAAGTCCTGAATCACTGGCCTTTCTGTCTGGAGTATGCATGTTCTCTCTGTGTATGTGTGTGTTTCTCCCACTCCCCCAAATCATGCATGTTAGGTTAATTAGCCACTATGAAATTGCCCCTAGGAATGACTGTGTGTGTGTGTGGCCCTGCAACACACTGGTGACCTGTTCAGGGTGTACCCTGCCTCTTGACTGAAATCAGCCGAGATAGGGTTCGGTACCCCCGCCATCACATTAGGGACAAGTGGTTCAGCAGATGAATGAATAACTAATAAAATCCAAATTTTTGCAATTTGTCTCACTCATTTTATTTTAGGAAGTGTCCACGCAGACACAGACTCAGGCGAGGATATTATCGATGAGGGTGATGCTGCTGTAGATGAGGATGAAGATGAAGAAGAGGTTCTGGTTGAAGAAGATCAGATACAAAACTCGGTATATATAACATCTTTTTGCCTGCATTCTTGCACATTTACATCAATCCATAAACAACAACTTTCTTCTTAAGTGTGCTGACATTGTACACGGTTACACTGTTAGTGTTTATCCTTTTATCCCATTCAGTCTTTTGTTATCTAATTGTGCCCATCAGGATGGAGATGAGGAAGAATCAGATGAAACGGCTGATAAACTTGTAACTTCCCACCCCGATGCTGACACCACCATCATTTTCACCACAGGAGAAGGTTAGTCCAGAGTTTTGTATTTGAAATGTTCACTTGTTTAAGATCATGATGACGTGGTCAAATGACCTAATTGTGTTTAAAACACATTTAGCGTTTCCTGCCAATGAGATTGTGAGGTTCTTAGTGGGTTTCACCAATAAGGGCAGCCAGCCTTTCACAGTTCAGTCACTCGAGGCCTCCTTCAGATACCCCCAAGACTTCCAGTTCTTCATCCAGAATGTAAGTGTGACTTAAATGTTATACAATTCCAATGTTTTTTTTTTTTTCTGAACGTGATCAAATCTTTTTTTATAGTTTACAGCCCTCCCCCTGAACACTGTGGTCCAACCTCTGGCTCAGGCCACTTTTGAGTACTCTTTCATCCCGGCTCAACCCATGGCAGGACGTCCATTCGGTCTTGTTATCCTCCTCAACTACCACGACTTTGAGGTAAAGAAAGAAGGTTTCATTATTTCTGATTTGGTGAGCATAAGGTGTACAACTATTCCTCTACAAAAAGGAAGAGGAATAAATAACTGTCCAAAAAAATGTATTTGTTCTCCTTTAAAAAAAAAAAAAAACTGTATTTTTATGACCAAAAGGAGCAGTCTCAATTTTGTGTGCTCTGTTTTTAATACACACATAAGGCGCACCTGATGATAAGGCGCGGGTTTTATATAAATATCCTCTACTACGTACGTCTGCCTTACAACAACACACACACAAGCAGACAAGTGTGCAAGTTTGAAAAAAAAAGATCGGGAGCAAAACTGAGTTTAAATATTAATTACAGTCATCATATACAGTAGTCATTGATCAAATCCATCCAAGTCCTCATCCTCTGTTTCAGAATCTAGCAGGTGCTCTAAAGCCAACGTAGCAGGTTCACTTTCTATGTCAGTCACTTTCTATAATGCGCGACTCCTCGGAAATGATGCCAGCTTTTGCGAAAGCTCGGACAACAGTGCCAGCTGACACATTAGCCCAAGCATCTACAATCCACTTGCAAACTGTGGCGTATCTCGCCCGGTGCTGCCTTCCACCCTTCGTGAAGCTTTGGTCTTCTTCGGGCATCCATCGCTCCCACGCCGTTCGCTGACGGCCGCTTCACGCCGATGTCCAGCGGTTGGAGTTCCTTTGTCAGACATCCCGGAATCACAGCAAGCATAGCGTTCATCTGCGTCACTTGTTTTTTCACAACACACATAGGGTGCAGTGGACGATAGGGTGTGCCGCTCATTTTGAAGAAAATCTAAGACTTTTATATGTGCCCTATGATTGTGAAAATACAGTACAATGTGCAAGTAGTTACCGGTACTTGTTTTCTCCTCTGGCTTTTTTTCTTTGAAGTGTCTCAGACAAAAGCAAAATTAGCTAAACTTTACAAAATTAAAAATTTACATTTAAAGCTATTTCAGTTTAATCATTTAAAGACTTAAAATTATCTCTGGAGGCCTAAGGTTTTCTACTAATTTTTGCATCCAGAGCTCAACTTTGACTTTAGTTCTAATAAATAAGTTTTAAAATGATTAACTTTTTTACTTCACATATATTTTTATAAAGCAGCTTTCAAAATAGCTTGATTCTAATTAGGGTGTTTCCTGAAATAAGGTCTACTCACTGTGGATTTTTTCTGGAGATTTGGCAATAAAAGTGGTAAACATAGAATTTCAACACAATTTTTGGGGGGATTTTTGAACTGGACTGTTTGAATAAATTAAATTTCTCTTTAATTTATTAATGCAATTAATAAAGAAAATTTGTGAATGGAATTTTAAAAAAGAAATTATTATTACAAGCTTTAACTGGAACAAAATTAAACAAATAAAAGTATCAGTTGTATTTTTTTAATGTTTTTTTTTTTATATATAAAAATACAATCAAGTGTATAAAAAATTATTTCTAATGTCACTGTTGGGATTGACGTGGATGAAGCAAAATTTACAAATTAAACAATACTTAAGAAAAATCTCCATTTTTATTGATGAAAAATAGTGAGAAAAAAGATAAAAGAAAAAGCTGCAACAACATCAATTTCTTCAAAAAGAGTGCTTAATGATCATAATTTAATCAGTGACTGTGCGGTATTTTGGTGAGAGTGTTGCTTTACACTTTTTACATTTTAATAATGCATTCTTTCTTGATTTCTAGCAGGAATAATTATGTGTAACTAAAACTCACATTTGCTAACTTGCGTTTTAATAATTCACTGCTTCATCAGGGTACGATGTTCCAGACTGCTATTTACAACCAGACTGTCACCATCACTGAGCTGGAAGAAGGACTGGATGGAGAAACGTAAGCCTCTTATGCCCATAAGTGTAAAATATATTAATGCAGCTAGGTGGAAAAAAAAATAACAGCAAATGTGATAAATCCCCTTACGATTATGGAAGTCATTTATATTTTAAGTCATTTAAATACATCTTTTGTACAGCTACTGAAACTAATCCAATTCTCTAAAGCTTTTCACAAACAGCTCTGCAGGCTTCTGCAGCACATGTAAAAACCTGCGGAAAGAGGTGTGAAACTGGCTCCAAGAAATTAGCTGTGTGTCTGCATTGTGTTGCTGATGCAAACTGTCACACAAATTAGACAAGCAAAACAAAATGTTCTTTCTAACATCTCAAGGCATTGGACAGTTTTGTCAGCTTTTATCCTCAAAATGCATTATTCATTCTTAAATATGCTGATAATAGAATCACATTTTTATTTTACTGTTAATTTCTGTGCTTTAAATTTAACTTCATAAGAAGAGAAAATGATTGTTTTATTTGCAGAATGTTCATGTACGTGTTCCTTGTTGGACTGGTGGCTCTGATGGTCTTTGGGATGTACCAAGTTTTGGAGTCAAGGACGGTATGTCTTCATTCAGATCAACTTATTCTTAGTCAAGACATATTTTGCTTAATCAAATGAGCTGTTTCCACAAAAGAAAAAGGGGTGCCTTAATATTTGCTCCTCTTGTTTGTATAAACGTAGCTAGAATTAAATTTTGCATTTGGTAAGCAGTGGGTAAAAGAAGAGGGGGTGTTAATTCTTAACTTAAAATGGAGATGTGATGCTAAAATTAACTGTCTCTTTAATCATGCATTTTGCAGAGGAAGAGGATCTCTGTGAAGATAGAAAAGGGAACCACTGGAATGAATGATGTTGACATCAGTTGGATTCCTCAGGAGACTCTCAACGCCATGAGTATGTGTCTTGTTTTTGTTTTCATTTTAACTGAATCTAATGTTACTTTTTCTTAACCTGATACAGTTTTTTTTATGTTTTGTTTTACTTCTTCTGCATCAAAATCATAAAACAAAAAATATCAATATCTAAAGTTTCCTTTTTCCCCCTACCAGACAAAGCTTCTCCAAAAACATCTCCAAGGAAACGAACCAAAAGGGCAGCTGGTACCGACCAATAATCATCTGTCTGCCTCTAGCTTTTTTCTTGGTGTTTACCAGACTTTAAAATCTTCTCATTACAAAACTTTAATTTAGAAAGAACAATGATTTTTTTTTTTAAGTGTTCATCCTGAGCGATGGTTGAAATGTGTCCAAATGGAGACATAGTCTCTCGTTGAAGATCCTGAACACCGCTGCTCTTTTTAGGGCATGATCATGCAAACACTGACAAGGATTAATTTTTTAAGACTTTTTTATAAGTATGCATGTAAAGAAGTGATGACAATACACAAACACATGACTAAAATAGGAAGATGGGATACAGACTTAGTCTGAGTCTATCCATAAAAAGCTGTGAAGCCAAAGTTTTTTTAACGAGTTTCGTGCTGTTTTATTTGGAGGTTTGTTACAGAAATCAAGATAAAATGGATTCTGTGACCTAAAACCGTGTTTGATTTGTGGAATTAATGTTCTGCTCTATCAACATACTCTTGTGCCTGTTCTGTTGTCTGTGTGGTGTCGTGCACAAAAAAAAATGTGGTGTACAAATTTGACATCATTGGCCTTTGCTACATTAAAGATCTGAAAACTTTGATTTCAAAGAGTGTGTTGGATGAAGCTGCCTGAATATTATTGTCAGCTGTCAAGCACAAGAAATAAAAACAAAGTTTTCATGAAGTTTTTGCCAATTGCATATCTTTTCTTTGATTACTCCCTGCTTTCACTGGAAGATTGATCAATCTTTTTCCAGGAAAAACAGCTATTTAATAGTGTCTTGGTTTGTTTTTGGGTTGTGAATAATTTTACTTGTGCTTTTATCTGTCTGGACATCAACTGATTCACAAACTGACAAAAATAATTCTTTCATTCCAAGCAAATTAGGCTTAAGGAATCTTGTTGGAAAATAAAAGTGCTGCCAGTATGGATGCAATAAAAAAAAAAAAAAAAGCAAAAATTTTATTTGAGTTCATTGCTTGCTTGGGCATTCAGAACTTCAAAATGATCAACTTTGTATTACTACCAAGCAGTTGGACTCTTCAATTAAATTAGATGAAAAACCAGACTGGCACTGTCCCTCATACAATATTTTAATGCTTTAAGCACTCAGGCCATCTGTACATCTATCTGTGCATCAGTGACACTTTAGTGAATACAATATTTCCCAAACCACTGACGGGATTTTAATTAAACTGCTCACAGATAGTCAGCACCAACTGTAGACAAAACCTTTTGGGTTAAGGTCACAAAATTGCCTGTTCAACATTTTGGTGTCAAATTATTCTTAATATGCATTCAATTTTGTTACCATTTTTTTTTCTAAATTAGTAAGCTATGTGATGCGTTACAAAATGCTCATTATTTTATACCATAAATTTAGGTCTAAAAATCAAAGCGTTTTAGGATGATAGGCCTGGACCAAGATTAGGTGTAGGACTACCCTAGAGGATTTTAGGCTATTATTGAAGAAGTAGACACATCAAAGCTGTTTTTAATAACTTTTTATTGGTTTTAGAATCTAAAATGGTAGTACAAGTAAAATAAGTCATTTTTGGAAACAAAAATAACCTTTTTTTTTTTCTTTCATTCAAACATAATGCTAACCTCAAAAGCAACTCACAGGTTTTCAACCGACCAACAGGTTAGAGTGTTCACAAAATATTTCTTTCAATAGTATTCACCTCAACTCGAAGAATTGTCCTAAAATATCTCCATTTGTTTTAAAGAAGCCTGTGGGTGTTTCATACTCCAATGGGATGTCTTTCTCTTCCACCATCTTCAGATCTCTCTCCATCAATTCTAGTGTTGTTATCCCCAGCATCTCATTAATATCATCTTCTTGCTCTGACAGGGGTTTGTTGATCAACTTTGCAGTTTTGGACACATCTGGATGGTAGTGTGACTGCAGGTCCTTAATTTCCCACAAGCTGCTTTCCAAAGCACGGCACTGAGCGGGATCTTTTTCTTCCATTTTAAAAGGATCCTTCATAGGTTTGTTCTCATTGTCAGGTCTGTGTATCAGAACCCTGCAGGATGGATGGCGACAGATCAGGTTATAGATGAAGGGCAGGACTACGAAGAGGTCTGGAGTTGGTGCAGTGAGAGCCAGACGAGCCAGGCGTTTGGCAAACGCAGCCACCAAGTAAATCGGCAGGTGACTGGAACTAAGAAAGATATCAGCAAGATGGAAAAAACGTGCTTTGTACTTTACATGAAAAACATATGCATCAAGAAGATTGTACAGTTTGTTGTAGAAATCAGGATAGTCAAGGTTGTACTGATGCATGAGAACAAAAAGCCCATTGAGTGCCAGCAGACTGGTGGCTCCACCAACATCATAGGCAGAGGTCAAAAAGTCCAGCATCAGTGTGGGTTCCTTCATGTGTGGCAAAATAGAATCATGAAGAATCAAGAGAATCTTCTTGTACATGCTCCTGTGCAACTTGTGCTTGAGAAAGCCGAGCCACATCCGTTCAAAGTTACGCTGGTGCTCAGCTAATTTTGCCGCTTTCCAGCCTTCATGCTTCGCTTCTTGTTTGACCATAAACTTGGACAGATCTAATTCCTCACTGGGCATTTCAATGCTGGACAAGAGGGCAAATGTATTCTGTTGGTATATAGGCAGGACATGCCCGTCGTTTTGGTCCATTACTTTAGCCACATTTACACGAATAGAAGTCATGACATAATAACGAACATCATCCATCTCAAGGTACTCTTGGAATCTGGAGATGATGAGTGAGAGGTTCTCTGTGCTCTGTGACAGAAGCTTGTCCACTATTATCTGGATGAGTTCCTTGGGGAAGCTGTAATGTTCACTCCAGTCCAGATCTTCAAGAGGATGATTTCCTTCATTTACTGCAAATTTCATCAAGCAGCACAGAGCACTCTCCTTCACTTGATCGACTTTATGATTGAGGTGCTCACTCAGTATTTCCACACAGTCGTTGTACCGATGTCGCAAGAAAATTGAGTACTTCAAATCACTGCCCTCTTCACCAAAAACCTCTTCTTTTTCTGGAAGTTTTCCCAGAAAAAGGCTTTTTTCCTTCTCCAATAACGCAGTAAATAGTTTCTCAGATGCATCGATCGCACTAATAACATCGTCTTCTTTTTCTGACTGGAGAGCTTCCAAAATGACAAAAACGTCATTGGCATCTTCTTTACTTTTGATTACACGATCTACGACAGCATCCAAGTTGATTTTAGCTGCTTTAGTTTCAGGTTCTGATTCCTCTTTACCACACACGTGAGCTCTCTTTAAGGCCGCCATCTTTACTAAAACAACAAGCTATCTTCTTCTTCTTTTGGTTTAAAGGCGCGAAGGACCCATAGAGGTGCAATACCGCCACCTACTGACTCGCAAGAAACATATTCTCCTCAGTTGCCATCTTCTTCTAGGATCATTACGATCATGGGCTCGAAACTTCCTCTGCGGTTTCAAAAAATAAAAAGGCGACCATAGCTCTTAGATAAGGCGCTTAATGTGTTTACAACAAGCTTTATCGACGTTCCCACTCTTTAGGTTACTCTGTGGGCGGTGCTTACAACCGCCAGCCAAAATGATTGACTGGCGTATCAAGCCAATCATTTATCTGTTTCTTTGTGACGTAACGCTTTTAGCGCGATGGAGTCAGGGGTTAAAAAAAAAAAACTCAAAACAATCGTGGCAGATAAATAAAACTAAGACAATCACACAGACAAGAAATGCTTAAACTATTAATCGTACTGAGGGCATAAATATCGTACAAATACGATAAAGGATCGTAGACCCGGCAACGATGGGCTTGTTTGAGTTGAAAATGATCTAGAATCTATAATTACATGATGGATGGCCAAAGGTTTATCTCGAAGCTAAGGTGATAGATGGAGAAGGAGCCAAATGTTCACTGAAGAAATACAATGTCTTTGTTGCCAGAAAAAGGAATGACTTATAGAGAAAGAGTCTATCCTAATAGACTTTAATTCAAAGTGGGTTGTCTTAGTTTATCATACTGTATTAATTCCTCATGAGGAAATCCCTGTGGTGCATTGCACCGCAGCAGGCAGCTCATAACTTCGCCAATGGGGGGGGAGAAACTAGGAGTTACAGGGGCGGATCCAGGGTCAGGGGCGTGGGAGTGCACACCCCATCCGCCTTTAATCCACGGGGAAAAAAGTGTTCTTACTACTTTGATTATTATAAACTTTGGGCAAAATATGCACCAAAATGCAGAAAAATTACTTATTATTCAAAATGTTCTGGGGGAGAATGCCCCCAGGGCGCCTATACTGGCGAGCACCACAGGTGCTCGTTTTGTCTTGGACCTCAAGCCCCAGCTCCACTTCCCCTTTATAAAATCCTGGATCCGCCCCTGGGTTAGGTGTCTTCTCCAGGGACACTAAGCATGAGCTCAGCAGGATTCGAACCGGGCACTCTTCGGTCCAAGGATGGCAATTTTATCTCTGATTACCACTGAGCCTATTATATGGATATATACCAAAGATGGTATGACTCCTTGAAGTTACCAGATTCCTTTCCTAGTTGTAACCATGTTTTGATGTAATAAATGATAAACCTGGTTTATCCACCTAATCCCTCCCAGAATATCTAAAAAAAAAAAAAAAAAAAGACAACACTAATTCATTTGAAAATGTAATCTTAGGGTTCCAGTTCACTAATCACCTTATCAGATCAAGTAAAAATGAAATACTAATGAGATGACATTAATAAATGGATTACTGAGGAGGGCTGTGGGGTCCTCCCTGCTGTTGGGGTGCGGCAGAGAGGGAGGATGGGAAAGAGGAGAGGGGGGTGATCTCAGTGATCGCAGGTAACGTCAGCAGTAGAACATGGAGAAGAAACTACTAACGCGCTTTTAAAGCTAGAATCACATCTAGCAAGCCTAATTTTCCCTCCTCACCTCCTCCTGCCTGCAGCTCATCATCATCTCAGTCAGATCTTTTTATTTCCATCCTCGCAGCATCTTGCGCCCTCCGCCTGATTTTTGAAATGGGATGAAATGGGATTGTTCATGTCGACGAAGATCGGAGGGATATTTACGTTTACCTGGGGTAAAAATCTTAAATTTCTTCTGTTTTTTTTTTAACAATAATGGGAGCAGTAGAGGGATAAAAGAAAATAACCACGCTGGATCTTTCTGTGCATTAAACTGGTGTCACTGTCATCTTGATTTATCTCCATAAGGCTAGCCTGCTGGTAATATGAGATCTGTACCATGTCGAGTCTGTTGTACTTACATCTTTACTGCCTTTGTACCATCTGATCGTCCTGATCATCACAGCATAATATTAAAAAATATATACTAATTCCTTTTAGATCCAATGTTGAGGTGGTATTGATTGTTTTTCCTTTACACTGCATTTTAAATGAATGAAGCTGCTATTAAGAAAATCTCATGTGCTAAAATTATTTATGACTTCTGTACGATCAATATTGTTAATATCTGTTTCACAATCCAAGTGAATTTCAAATGTAAAAACTCCGATTTTAACGTGTATGAAAGTTGACTTGCCTTTTTTCTGTCAAATTTAATCATTTGTAATTTTAAAAAACCTTGATCAGTAAAGCTTGTATAAATCAGCAAAATCAAGCACCCACATTTCAAAGTTTCAACTGTGTATCCTGATAGCTGATTTTTCTGTCTATATTTACTAATCATTAACAGTTAAATGTGATTAGTTTGTTAATTAAAGCTGTTTCTGTTTCAGTTTTTCTCATCCTCGCTGCACTGGGAGACCCTACAGATGTGAAATGTGAAAACGTCTATAAAGATTTTTCTGAATGTGTCCTGACGCTGGGAGAAAGCATGGACAACTATCAGGAGAATGTGACCAGTGAGAGGGGTGTGGCAGCAGTGTGCAGGTAATGATGTTTTATTATATAGTGTATCACTAGCTCATATGAATCCATGTGTCCTGAGGGCTCATGTGTTGTAAAACAAATGAAACAGACAGAAATATAACTGGTGAGAAAATTCTAGGAGTGGTAGAGCAAATTCCCACAATCTCAGAGGGAGACAAAGAAATAAATGATGCTGAGACTCAGAGCCATTGTACTAAATAATTTATGACTCTGCTGCAGCAGTAATAAAAATCCAGCGACGTTTTTGTCTTTGTGTCTACACACACACTCTACAATTACTACGCGCTGTATCCTAGATGAAGATTTACACTTAAACCTGTTGTTGGAAATTGCCCACCTGCATTTTCGTCTGTGATTTTATTTCACTTAGAGGCTGTTGTCAGAATAATTAAGGTTCAAGTTTAACTTTAAGTTAACATAACTTTCAAAGAGATAGATTTTTATCAGAGAATAAACCCTTGTCAGTAGTGTCAAATGTGGTTTTAGGATGAGCCTAATCCAGAGTTTAACTGTTTGCCACAGCCACTGGGAAGATTTCCACACATGTGCCCTGACAGCTCTGTCCGACTGTAAAGAGGAGGTCAGCTCCATCTGGGAGACTCTAAGGCAGGACTCCAGAAAGATGCGCTTTCAAGGAAGTTTGTTTGACCTGTGTAGCCCCAGCGCCTCTCCTAGCCTGACATCGCCCCTACTCAATCTCATCCTGCCAGTGTTGCTCTCCCTGACCCTACCCAAATGAAAACTGAAGTGAAGTAGTGGGGTATGTCCTATTGTGCACACAAATAATGCCAAGGTTTTGACAGAGGGTGCATGTGGCAAGACAATCAATCTATCTTTTTAATAAAAAATGTTTGAAATATTACAAAAAACTCAATTTTTTTCTTTCCTTTAATCTGGTCTTTTTAAACCAGATAATCCAGGTACAAAAATAAAAATTAAATATTAATTTACATTTTTAATTGTTTTTTTGTTTTGATTTAACTAGTTAAAATAATCACAATATTAGTATGTCACAAAGCTGTTTGATCTAAAAAGACGAGATCTATTTGTAATCTGCTTTTTTTTTATAGTGAAAGTTAAAAATTTAACCGTTAAGTTCATTTCCGGCATTTATGCGAGACAAAGGTGTTAATCTGACTGTGTCCATTTTTGTGTCTTGCCGCATGGGTCAAATGTTTTAAGCAATTTGTCATTTGGACAGATAGATGGTTGGATTGTTTACACTTTCTAACTAATTTACTCTGAAACACAAGTTAACTAAAGAAAGCACATGAGACTACATAAAAGGTTAAATCTTCATTTTTACACTTTTGTACAAATTTCAATAGATAATTAAAGGTGCTGGTGGGAGGGTGTCTTTTAATGTCTTAGGTATGCTAAACAAATCAAAAATATATTGTGTTGTCATTCGGCTTCATCTTGTAACAAAAGCATGCATGATATTTAAAATTTATTTAGTCCCTTTTTTAATGAGGTGAGCCTTGACAATAATGTATGTCCTTTTCATTATTATTTATGTAGATATGGTTTTGTTCAGTTTGATCAAAATATGAACCAACATTAACATTTTTCTGGATCTATCACCAATCCTATCTCTCTCCAAATTCAACTGGTTGATTGAATTCAGTTTGATTTAATTTCACGTCATCAAAACTTGACCAACTAAAATGAAAACAAACAGTTACTTATGGCTCAATTTCTTTGTTAACATGAGACTATTCAAATTAGATCAGTTTCGTTGTCTGAACTGTTTATCCCTACCGTGGTTGTGGGAGGTACTGGAGCCTATCCCGGCTGATGTCAGGCGAGATGCAGGGTATCCTTCAAACAGATCGCCAGTCTGTTGTGTGACACACATATACACAACCATCCACACATGCACTAATTCCTAGGGGCAATTTCGTAGTGGCCAATCAAACTAACTCGCATGTTTTTGGAGGGTGGGAGGAAACCCCCGCATTCATAGGGAGAACATGCAAACTCCACGCAGAAAGGCCAGTGTTCGATGAGTTCTAAGCCTCGTCCCCACCCAGGACTCGAACCCCAACCTCCTTGCTGTGAGGCCACTGTGCTAACCACTGGGCCAGCATGCAACCTCGTTAAAGAATTGGCCCTTGTGACCTGTAACACACAAATGGTTAATTCATTGCCACCTACTTCGTGACGAAATAGATGAGTTTATGACTCTAAATTGTTGCTTATCCAAAACACACAAACACACATTTTAAAAGTACTTCTGTCCTGTTGAAATATTTGTAATTTGATTAATTTACAGCCAACTAACTTTATAACTAGTCTTTTCTTCCTACAGTATTTTACTGTGTCATGGCACAGCTGCTATGAAGACACATGGACAGACATTCAACACCCACACATGACCTATACTTTAATGAATCCCAGCTCAATAATCAAATGTGTGAATGCTTTTATCACACTTTTTGTGTGAACACCCACTGTGAAGATGATCACAGCTACATACATATATATATAGTCAAACTTGTTTGATGGCAAAGATTTTTTCCTGGTGAATCAATTAAATATTTCTGATGCCAAGACAATGAAATCAAAAAAGATTTATTTGACACAAATAAAGTGAAAATTGCTGAACTGTAATTTTTTTTCTGATGATGGCACACATCATGAGGCTTTATTTCTTAGAGAGTTTTTCTCAAATATGATAACTTGATGGGAAAAACTAGCCATTTTGACAAAAACAAAAGAAAGCACACCCATCAGGATGATTTTGTAGGATTTCAACAACTTTGACACAAATTTCAGATGAAGTGAACACAATTACCATCACAGAGAGGATTACAGAGAGAAGAACTTGAGTGACATACTTTACTTATTTCATGAGCAGAGATGAACGTGTTTGTTTTTCCTTAAGCATCTACAAGATTGTCTAATTAAAATGTTATGCAATTTGGTTGAAATTGCAGTGGTGCTGTTTGTGTCCATACCTTTCCCTGTCCCAGCTGCTCAAAGTTATGTCATAGCACATTTTTAACATGCACAAAATGTTCAATTCCCACATTTATGTTCTTTTTTTTGTTGTTGTTTTAAATGTTATTTAAAAAGATTTTTCATTTTTTGTTGAAAATAGTCAGATTGTCCTCAACTTGTTAGGAAAGTTAACCAACTACTGGTCCGGAAAGTTATGTCAAACTCATTTTAGAAATGACAAAAAGTGTAGATTTTTTTGCACCACTTTGATCTAAAAGAGCAAATACCATAAGTCACAGTATAAATTATAAAAAAATTCCCACAATTGAAGCAAACAGAACAAAATCAGTCAGTTTGCTGAATTTTGTTGCTTTAGGCCTCTGCAAATTAATCCAGAAACTGCAACCTAAACTTATATTTAGATTTTTTTTTTTTTCCAACAGTAATCATTTTTTGGTGGTTGGTAAATTTATATAAAAGTGTATTTTTTACTTCAGTTTTTTTCATGTGGTCCTATTTGTTGTCGTTTCATTTTGCACTATTGCATGGTCATTTTTGTGAGAATGCCCAAGAAATAAATGGTTGTGTTTTGCCATGGAGAAAACGTGCAGTAGTTCTGACCTGTGCATGAAGTTAGGTTGACTTTACTGTGTAAAAGCATCCTTTGTTTTGCAAATTGTATAGTCACACATCCCCGAATTCCCAACTCTATGTGCATGTTCGTTCCTGTTTCTATTTATTTAGAAAATTAAAGTGATGGCATTGTGAAATTCATTGTGCATTGGCAATAAAATGGCACTGCGCTAGTTATTTTTGCAAAGCATGGGCAATAGAGACATTAACATTTCCATAAACAATTTTTTGTACCCAATATGCTAGTTAAAAGCATGAACATGATCATGAATATGAGTGTTCTACCTTATAAATGGAAATGAGCAAGATTAACTTAGAAAAACAGCTGAATGTCCAGAAAAGTTCAGATTCTGTGGCTTTTCATTTAATACTTACACTGTTTACAAGATTCTGTAAAGCAATACATGGAAAAGTGTTTGTTATAATAAAATTCACAGAGGTTAAAAACACATTTTGAATCTGTGCGTTTCTGTCTATGAAAATGATTTGATTAAAACCAGGAATAAACTGAACTTTTTTTTTTTTCTTTTGTGATGAAACATGTGCTGTTTAAATTTTTATTACAACATTGTTTCTCTTTTTAGTTTTCCTCTAAATGCAGTGTTGCTAATGAGGATCCCAAACTGTTTTCCTACTCATTTCTGCTCTCCATCTGCTTCTTTCCACCTGGACGCTTCATCCAGAAGAAGTAGTGGAAAAAAAGCAAGCGATTGTGACCTAGAGGAAGAAAGCCTTTGGAAAAAGGAAGAAACGCTCCTCATTAGAGAAGTTTTGTGTGGTATATGAAGCATGACAGCCAATTATATATATTTTTTTCTAATAAAAGAATCCGCTTAACAGCTTAAAGCAAGAGTAGGTGGAATAACCAGTTTTTGAACAAGGATTCCAGATGTAGCTATAGATACAGTATGGTGTCGTGACCTAATCAGTCTAGCAAGACAAAACAACTGCAAAGTTTTTGTTGTTTTCGAATTGCTTCAGTCTGGCACAATACAATACACAATCACAGACTGCTGAGTTGGTAAATGTCCCAGATGAACTTGTTGACAACTTTCACAAGACAAGTAAGTCACAAAGGTCAAACGATGCTCAGTAAGATAGATGTTTAGTCCTGCATCCTGTTTATTTCTGTAATAGGATCTCCATCAAAGCTTTTAGAATCTTATTCTGTGGTCAGTCAATTGTTTTTCATAAAGTCCAGGTTGTTGCAGCAGCTTCTCACTTTGCAGTGCAGCAAGAACTGTAATGAAAATACTTTAGACTAGAAGATCTGACTGATTAGAAAACGCTAAAACAGCCAAAAAAAATTGAACACCATAATAGGATCCTTGAAATAAAACTAGACTTCTCATCATTCACAGATTCTACTCATGTTTTCATTCGGAGATGTTCTTTCATTTGGATTCGTTTATCAAACCTTCCAGGCACAAGCATGTTTCTTTAAACAGTTGTAAATCAATTCCCTCCACTCAGAACAAACAGTAAAGGTTCTAAAGTGGTGATTTTTTTTTAGATGAACTATTCTTGCAATACTCCAAAAACACTAAAGGCGACAAGTAGTTTAGCCATTGATAAGCTGAAGTTCAGCCTTTTTCATGGTAAAGTTTTAATGTCTGGATCTTCTGAGAGTTTTAGAAACATTTCAAAATCTCTGTTCCAGCCAATCACTCCAAAATTTCTAACAAAATACAATCTCAAAAAGTAGTTTCACTGTCACTGCATGAAAAGAATTGTCCAGAAAGCTGTGCTGGATATTGCAGGATTTTTTCAGAACAATTCAACAGGAACCAAGTCAAAGGCTTTGACTTGCAAACTGTCTTCCTTCAAGATAAGATTATGAAGACATAGATCTAGACAATTCTTGTGTTGTAAAAGTTAAGCTTGCAAAATGAGGACAATCCAAGATGAGGCAAAGCAGTCTGATTTTATTACTTTTGGTGAATATTAAGAAGCATCAATGTTTGACAAAATGAGACAGTGATATATTTTTGTTAAAAAGCGTTTACTGCATTTCTAATCTGTAATTTTGAAAGGCAAAATTAATGTTTATAAAACACCTTGGAAAAAATTAAGAGAAATCTGTTTTTAGGTGACGCCCCATATGTGCACAAACAGGAGAGACGGGATAAGAATGCAAAACTTGTATGAGCTGATTATGGAAATACCATTGAAATTTTGAATTTCAACAAGAATTTTGCTCATCAGAAGTAATAAAAAACATTTATATTTTTTTATATAACACTGTCCGACATCTTTTCAGCAGCTATAAATAAATAGTCTTTCATATCACCTGATGAGAAGCAGAATACCAATCCAACATGTGCACAGAAAGTTCATGTCATTTTGGTTTTTCCACCATGAAAATATTCCCCAGTAATATCAACAGGGGTTACCAATCATTAAACTTTCAGTTTGTGGAAGAAAATCCAATTTTACAGATTAGATTTAGGTCCAGTGTTAACTGGTATGGCCCTGAGCTCAGTCCGCATACACAAGTACTCTCCGATCACAGCCATCAGTGCTATGCAGGCAATGTTGATGAGCCACCAAGACAATGCAGAAGGGATATGTGCATTATAAATCCAGCAGCCAATCATGTGAAAGAAATGCACGGTGACAGTGAAGTCCAAGCACTGTTTACCACGACGGATGAAGAACCACAGACCAAGAGCACTGAAAAAAATTAAACAGAGGACAATGGCTTGTTGAGAAACCTTTTTTTTTTGTAAAAAAAATAAATAAATCACAGTATGTTTTGGGGAAAAAAAAGGCATAAAAGAACATAGTTAAAATATAACTGATATTCACGTTAATAAAATACTTTTAAAAAAAGAAAAAAAAACTTTTATGTGACACCTCATATTTTGCACAGAGGAGAGACACGATGAGAATGCAAAGCTCATTTACTGTAAGCTACTAATGGAAATACCATTTAAATTTTGTATTTAAACAAGAAATACTTTTTTCCCTTTATTTTGGATAGGACTTCTACAAAAGAACAACAGAAAACATCTAGATTGCTACTGGGGAAAAAGTAAGCAAAGGAATTAAAAATTAGGTTGCTTGTTTGACTAACAATGTTTGTTGCTTGCTTGTTTGAAAGACATGTTTGGGAGCACCAAAAGAAAGACCTCTGCGTGTGAGAGAAAGATTATAACTATGCTAAGCTTCAAAGCACTACAAAACAAGTAAGTAAAAAAAATAGATTCTTAAGCCACACTTTAAAATATCCTTTCAAATTGAAGCTGGAGAAAGATTTTTTTTGTGGGTGTGATATGTCGATTAACTGGTTCTAAATTTTCTTTTGTATGCATTGAAAAAGACAAACTCTACTAATTTCTTACCAGGTAAGAGAGTTCAAGATGAATGCCATCATTGAGAGTCTACCTTGCATAGTTGCAAACCCAAGCGCCTAAAAAAACAAAACAAAGAGCAATTGGTGGTATAGCTTACAAAGCACAGAAAATAAAGCACAGAAGCAGATGTGCCTGCATAATATCACTTACTTCGTAGCTGAAAATCTGATCAAGTGATCGACTACTCTGAATAAGGCTGTCCACTCCAGCCAACCACAGGCCCAGGAAGCTGTAGTAAATACACTGCATCAACACAATCTGACACACAATAAGGATCGGGTCCCAGATGTAGCTGCGGAAATTGCTGGCCATTTCTGTTGGATTTTTATGTTTAGAGACCGAGATGATGTTAACAACTGGTCCTCAGCATCCCCTGCTGATCCATTTAGTTTCAAAATGTTCTCAAGATCTAGAAAAACAAAGACAGAGGATATTAAATTAGTTTTGTTAGAAACTAACATACTTTCAAAAATGATTAACAAGGGTTGATTATTCAAAACTATATAAGTGGCGCTTTGCTTTGAGTAAAAACATTATTTTTTATATAAACGAGTGAAAATTTGAAAAAATTTTTACATTTTCGTACAAGTGGCTTAGATCTTCCTTCGTTACATTGTCTTCCACTTATTTGGGCCAGGTTGCGAGGACAACAGCCTCAGACGGGAAACCCAGGGCTTCTCTCACCCGGCTGCATCCTCTAGCTAACCTGGGAGGATCATGAAGTGTTCCCCGGCCAACTGTGAGACATAGTTTCTCCTCTCATAACAGATCCGGAGTTTGCGTCTAAGTCTCCTCCTGGGGAGACGTGCCCAAAACACCTCACCAGTTTAGTGCTCGGGAGGCATGCAAACCAAATGCCAGAACCACCCGATCTGGATTCTCTCGACCGCGAGGATCAACGGCTCTAATCCAACCTCCTCCCGGATGGCAGAGCCTATCAATCTATCTCTGAATGAGATCTCACATGGAAAGTTATTACTGGTTTGTTGTAATCCCTCATTGATCCAGGAGTGATCCATCATAAGGCTTCAATGTTGTCTTCTGGAGAGTGTATTTTATGTTATCACGTCTCGATCATCAAAAAACTGGCCTGAAGACAACTTTGAAGCCTTTTCTACGACACTGAATACTTAATAGTGATTACTTGATACAATCTTCAGATCTGTGGGTTAAAGTTAAACCACTAATCACTCACTAGGATGAAATCTGCTAAAACAAACATTTCAATCACTTTCTGTAAGATTTTCAATCAAATCAAGAAGAGTGATTTCAGTAAAAGCAGAGTAATGTTTATAAATCGTGCTTCCAGAGAGTTAAACGCAGCTAACAACAAAAATGACATATTTCAGAGAAAAAAATATTTAACTTCCAATAACACAACTAAGAAGCCATATTTAAACAGCGATGTTGGTAACAATGTAAGGTTCCAACATCATTTCAGCGACGTGGATGATGAGAGAGCTTCTGAGTTAGCATGTTTTTAGCATCAGCTGCTAATACACAAATACCATACACACCGCAACACGACGTCAGAGGAGTCCATGGTTGAAGTTTCAGCTTCAGTGCGGCCACTAGCTCTAACTTATGACAGTTGATGTGATTAATAAGACCACAGAATTGTGTTTGTATTTAACGAAGAAAATAAAGCTTTGAGACGGGTATTAAAAAGATACCGGAAGTACTTTGGGGTTAACCGGAAGTAAAATAGAAGCACAATCTTTGTGACCTAAATAGAAACTAAAATTACTTTTAAGTCTATTTTTTTGCGTATCAGTAATTAATTCATTTTTAACGTACATTTCCACTTAAAAGCTCACCACACAGTGGAAACTTTGCGGTGTTTTTACTTGTTTTGGCTTCTTTAGACTGTATTATTGGCCTCCTGTACAGTAGGTGGCGGTGTTGCACCCTGTTAAGTTAAAGAACAGAAAAAAAGTTTTTTAAATTTGCAAAGTTAAAAGATCTCTGACTCTACTCCCACACTTTCTGTTTTTCCTCAACTGTTAAACATTGTTTTAGTCTTTTTTTCTGCAGAAACCTCGTTTGCATCGTCTGCTGCTGCAGCCGGTAAGAAGCTCAAAGTTTAAGCTGAGAGGATTTTTTGGGGGGCAAGACTTAACATGTGTAAGATTAAAATGTGGGATGTTTTAGAAAAAGTGAGTTTGAAATGTTTTGGAAAATAAATGGTCAAGAAAAGTTCGAAAAATGACCATTTAGA
The DNA here is from genome assembly GCA_902685375.1 of Neostethus bicornis. Classification (NCBI taxonomy): domain Eukaryota; kingdom Metazoa; phylum Chordata; class Actinopteri; order Atheriniformes; family Phallostethidae; genus Neostethus; species Neostethus bicornis. Next base: position 12,103,007 of record LR738557.1, on the reverse strand, counting down.
AAGATTTTTTAAATTAAAAAAGTATGTTGGATGCAAACTCATAATCAAGTTTTAGCAGCAACTCTGTCATTTCAGTATTTGTCTGGTTTAAAAAAGGACAGAAATTTAGATCTGGCTGATGTCTGGAAATTTTTGTAATTCAACATATGTCTTCGTAACTTTCTCCAAACCCGAGACCAGAAAAGTTGGGAGTAGCGCCTGCATGTCAGGTTCCTGCTCCAAGTAGAGGAGTTTAAGTATCTCGGGTCATGTTGACGAGTAGTGGAAGATAGACAGATTCATCGGTGCGGCGTCCGCAATAATTAGGCGACTGCATCGATCCAACGTGATGAACAAAGAGCTGAGCTGTACAGCAGAGCTCTCGATTTAACAGTTTATCTACGCCAAAGGGGTCAAGTCTTGTCTTTTTAAATATACTCTAAAGAGAGTAATTATAAAACTTTTTCTCAATTTTTATCTGAATGTTTTTAAAGCTATTTTCACTTTTTTGTATAGCTGTTCTTTAAGAGCTCACCCAAATGCTCGGCATTCTCTAAGTGCTGAAATCAGTAGATTTAGAAATCGTCCAAAACCTGGTAACCAAAACCATGGGTGACCCTCTCCTTGGTCACCAGCTGTAGATGATGATCGAAAGAATAAGATCGTGGATACAAGCAGTTGAAAGGAGCTTCCTCCAAGGTTGGCTGGGCTCTCGATATTGGGCGCTCTGCCATCCGAGAGGAGCTTGGAGTAGAGCAGATTTGCATCTAGCGAGCACTTCCAACTACATTTATCTTGGAAATGAACTAAATTTAAATTCTTAACCAAATGTGGTTATGGAAGTTGAACCTAAAAGTGTCTTGTTATTTTCATGCAAGACTGCTTGGAAGCAATGTGGTTTTTTAGTTTGCCCCTTTGATCAGCTCTCAGTGTAATCAGTAAACCAACACCTGTGTTCACAGGACCAACACACATGTCAATAGTGTTTTATGCCTTTTACTGCTTGATCCTTATTAATTTATGTTTACAGGTGGATAAGAGGGACGGTGAAACTCACAGCACATGCTATGACAATGTTACCGCAGCTTCCACTAAAGATGAAATCACACCTCAGTTTTTATAGGAAATTGACTAATTTTTCGCACATTGTGGGTAAGTTTTAATGTTACTGTGTGTTTTAAAACTTCATTGTTACATTGAGAACTCAACTTGAGGTTCTTAAATGGCACAAGCTTGCAAGGTTTTAACACTTGTTAAAGTTTAAGCTACAGTACATCTAAAAACAATAGTTTTAGGTTTTAGAAACTGGAGTTTTTTTGTTATTCATATATTTAAACACTTGAAAGTAGCATTTTGGGAATGAATAAATAAGTGTTGGTTTCTGAACTTCTTCTCTCTGAACGAGTTGCGAGGGTGCCGGAGTAGGCAAAAGACAGGATACACCTTAAACAGGTCACAAGTCTGTTGCAGGGTCACACACTGACAAACATTCACACACACTTATTCCAAGGGCAATTTTGTAGTGGCCAATCAAACCAAACATGGAAACCGGAGTACACAGAGAAAACCCATGCATACACAGATAGAACATACAAACTCCACATAAAAAGGCCTGTGTTTCAAGCTATTTTCTGCTTTTTGATTGTTGTTAAAAGAAAGGAAGTCAAAAAGCTTTGTAAGAAATATGCTGGAAGTTATGAAACACTATGAAATAATCAAACAACATTTTCCATGACTTATTGATACGCTGCAAACGCTACTTTCCAGCAATGCGCCACCTGTGTTTTCTCTCTCATGGACTAGATGTATTTCATTCTATCAAGCTCTCTGTCAGGGTTATTCGTAGTGCATTTATCTTTACTAGCCATTGACTTTTCTTTTAATCTACAGGTGCTGTTCGGTGGAAAAGCAGTGCTAGACTGGCTCCTGTGTTAACAGCTACTCCTGTCCGTGCCCTCATAGATGAACAGATCAGCATTAAAGGGAAGTTCTTGCCCGCCAACTATCCCGTAACAATATATGCTCGAATGCACAGTGATGAAGGAGACTTATGGGAGTCATTCGCTCATTACAATACCTGTAAAAATGGCTCTATTAGCTGTGAGTAAAATCAATTTCCCTTAATGATATAGTGATTCAGTATTTTGTTGAAGATATAAATAAGTACTTAGTGTAAAAATTTTGAAAAAGATATTGGGATTTAGTAGCATTTTTACACGCCAATTTACCAAATGTTCCATTCAATAAAGGCATAGTTTATTATTTTATGAATTAGCAAATTATTGCTAGCATTTTTTTCTTTGACAGTGACCAGTGATCATTCTGTTGGTGGGACTTATGTGGGCTGTGAGCCAATGGGACTCTTCTGGTCGATGCAGCCGTCTTCTAAAGGAAGAGAAGGTTTGAGGCAGGTGATGAAAGCTGGCCGAATGAGATTAGGATTTAGTTTTTCTTCTAATAACAAGGTCTAAAACACAGCAATCTTCAAATAATAAATTCCATTACTCATTAAGCAGTTGTTTCCAATCTCATATTTCATACATACACATCATCTCAAATTTCAGACGTATTTAAACATCAGTGTTCATTTATTCTACTATTTCGATAGTAGTCTTTTGTTTATAAGAAATGTAACTACAGTGGGGCAAAAAAAATTAGTCAGCCACCAGTTGTGCAAGTCTCCCACTTAAAAAGATGAGAGAGGCTTGTAATTTTCATCATGAGTATACCTAAAGTATGAAAGGCGAAATGAGAAAATCACATTGTCTGATTTTTAAACAATCTAAAGAAATGATAGTGGAAAATAAGTATTTGGTCACCTACAAACAATTCAAATTTCTGGCTTACGAATGATGATTCAGAATTAACCCAGTTAGGTTAATGGTTTGTAAATTTAGATCCAATCAATGTGCATTTGCATTAATTGTGTAAAATTGCTCCCCCAACAGAACATATTTATGCCTACATATTTAAAGGGACAAATTAAAAAAAAAAAAAATTACTCTATTCATCCCTCAGGGGAAATTTGTGTGCTGCACTCCTTACACCGCAGTAGGCTGCCCTTCGACGGCGCCAATGGTGGGAGAAGCGGGAGTTAGGTGTCTTTTCCAAGGACCCTAGACAGTGGTCTCAGTGGGAATCAAACCCGCGACCGGCGAGCGCTCTAGCACTGATCCACCGTCTCTCACCGTTTATGCCTATTCTGGAAAAAAACAATGGTCTGAAGTTTCAAACTAAAGTTGGATTCAGTTTTTGAAATGATTGATTTGCAGTGGGATGTAGAATTAAAGGACAAATTTGCCCCTGTGGACTTGGACACATTATACAATTGGTACTTTGACAGCACTGGCAGCAAAAATAATGTCCATGTTTGGGATTACTTATCGTTATGAGTGAATTCTCTGACAAATGAATATTAATAAAATGAAGCGGCCGTCAAAGCTCTTACATGACATTCTGAAATTGTTTCTCAAAACATGATGCTTAATGTTGATGCACTTATGCAGAGTAAAAAATGCCAAGTTTCAGAGGTAATCACTAAACAAGAGGAGACATTGCTGTAAAACTCATTCATTTGTTCAAATTATCTTCCAGATTGTTTTAAAAAATGTGTTTTTAAGTTCCACAAAGTTGTGACTAAATTATTTGCAACTTTTTTACGATTACTGTGATCAGTTATGCATAACGTACTTTAAATGTTCAACTGAGTAAAACTGTTGCTCAAATTGCACAAACTTTTGTTAAGTTCTCAAGTTGTTCATAATGTACGAGGGAAATTTATTTAATAACAATTTTTATAATTAACTTATTCTTCTTTGCACTAATTATTGGTATTAGTGACTATTAGAAAGATAAAAGTGGATTTATTCTTGATCCTATGTAATTTTGCAATGAGTTTACTGGGCCAGCCCACTTGAGAACATAGTAAGCTGTCTTCGTACCCCGGACCAAAATGAATTTGATGCCCAAGCTTTAGAGGGAGTTGAAAGTTGGTGTTGACTAGCGACAACCCCAAAACATCACTGCTCTATCGGAGAACCGAATGGACCAAGCAACAGTTTGTGAAAAGTTTGACCTCTGTTGTTGCAAAAAATGGTTTGTAAGAAAGTATGGAAATGAACTATTTTTATTGACCAAATACTTATTTTCCTCTACAATTTTCATAAAGATTCTTTAAAAATCAAAAGGAGATTTTTGGATTTTTTTTTCTCATTTTGTCTGTATCAGTTGAGGTATAGCTATAATAAAATTTATAGGCCTCTCTTATCTTTTTTAGTCGGAGAACTTTCACAATTGTGGCTGACTAAATATTGTATCTGCATTTTATTCTGACTTCCATGTTTTTATTTTCAGATTGAGGAAGAAAAATGTGGAGATCCCATTTAAAGTGAACATTTCTCTACTGGAGGGTCACATTTCCCCCACTGAGGAGCAGGCCCCTGAGCTCGCAGCTGTTACAACTGAGCGCTGGTACATGTCACCAGGAGTGAGAAGAATTGAGATTCGTGAAAATGGAATTGTAGGAACAATTTTTTTACCACCTGGTGAGCATGTTATTTTACCCTGTAAAAAATAAGAAGGCAGACATAGATGGTGCATAAGGTTCTCCTCGAATAAGATGGTAAATTATTTCTGATTTCAGGGCCGGGCCCGTTTCCTGCTATGCTGGATCTGTGGGGAATGGGTGGAGGTCTTCCAGAATATCGTTCCTCCTTGTTTGCATCTAAGGGCTATGCTAGTCTGGCTCTTGCGTATGTGGATCACAAAGACCTGCCTGGTCCACTAAATAAAGTCAATGTTGGAGATTCTTATTTCAAGGTGGGATCATTTATAATCTATACTTAAATGAAGGAATTAGTTCTGTGTTTAAATTTAAAAAATCATAAACTTCCAAAGAACAACTGAGATCAGATACTTGCAAAACAAAATTGAAGTATTTTCCTTCACATTTACTTGAAATAGCAGCATCTGCAGTGTAGATAAAACAGCACATCTGTATGTTGTAACTTTAAAAATTTAGGGTTTTTATCTAAAACATGTCCCCTTTGTTTCTACTCGACAGAAAGCTTTTCATTTCCTCCAAGGTCACAGTCAGGTTGCTGCTGACAGAGTTGGAATTATCGGTCTTTCATATGGTTGCTATCTGACGCTTCGCATCGCTACAAACATCGGAGTTATAGTAGGTGACAAAGCTTCTGGATTTTTTTAAGCTTATTTTTCTTTATTAATGGAACAATGACCAGGCTTAAATATTAATTTATTTATCACTTTTAACTGTTCTTTTCCCAAAGATTGGTAAACTTATTAAAATGATTCCACTGTCCTGTTCTCTAGCCGTCATGTTTAGTGTGTATCAACGGTCCAGTGGGAAGCACTGCGTCACTTGTAGATGAAGATGGGAGGACTGAGGTGTTTGATAAGTAAGTGCCTGATAAGTACAGGTGTTCTTTTAATCTGGAAGAACTTTTCTGTTACAACAAAAATGGTCTTTATTGTTTTGCCTTCTGAACCGCTTTTCCCTGATGTGATAGAGGGGGCGCTGGAGATTTTAGGCGAAAGGCAGGAGACACCCGAACAGGTTGCTAGTCTGTTCCGAGGCCACACACACATTCATTCCTCGGGGCAATTTCACAATACGTTAGCATGCATGTTTTTGGAGGATGGAAGAAAACTGGAGCAAACCCACGCATAAACGGGGAAAATATGCAAACTCCACACAGAAAGGCCAGTGTTTCAAGCCTTGCCCCACCTCAGACTCAAACTTCTGTCCTACATGCTGTGTTTATTTCCAAAACTAGTCATTCAGTACACTTAGGGCTGAGTTTACCACCCCTACTGCCTGTAAGCAACCTGTTTTATCACAACGTATTAATTCGGTGCTTCAGTTGGAAATTTAATACTTCTAATTCCTTATTTTATTCATTTTTTTCCTGATACTTTTAATATATCAAGAAGTGTTATGGAATTATTGCATGTAAGTTTTTGTTTCTGACTAAATATTTTTTTGTCTGTTTGCTTCAGTTTCTACAACTATTGGACATATGATGAACAAGGTCACGTGATTTTCAAAGATGTATCTTTGCCTAGCAATCTTCCTCCTGAAAGCATTGTGAAGGTAATTACAATCATACGCAACAACTTTAAAAGGGATGTTTTTATGCTTTTATGTTTTCATTAACGTATCAAAACATCCCTGAAGTGTTCTTCTCTTTCATTCATGCATGTTTGAGTGATTTGTAAACTTTCCCGTCCTATATTTAGATATAGAATACTATGTAGTTCTTTGCTCAGTCTTTTGTTCAAGTTCATAAATCAAGTTTTTTTCCCCTTAATGTCTGATATATTGTACTTTATGCATACGGTTTTTTGCATTTGAGATTTGTCGCAGTAAGGTAAAATGACTTGAAATCTTGTTAACTATATGATCGCAGACCTCATTACTGATAAAATACTCTCTGGTCTTTTCTATTTGTCATTACCCTAAAAATGACAAATAGAAAAGTACTGTAAAACGGTAAAAACAAACATCTAAATCTATAATCTTACAAATATGTACAGTATTTTTTCGGGTTACAAGTTGCTCCGGAGTGCAAGTTACACTAGCAAAAAAATCTTTGATAAAGAAGAACTCCAGCTCACCCGGGAGTATCCCAAGCCATTACCCAGCTAGCAGTGAGACATAATCTCTCCAGCATATCCGGGGCTTGCTTTTGGGTCTCCTCCAGGTGGGACATGCCTGAAACCCCTCACCAGCGAGGGGTTCGGAAGGCATCCTAAACAGATGCCCAAGCCACCCCATCAGGGAAAATTAATTGATAAAATTCAACACCAAAAACAGACACGTCATCCTAACTTTAAAATAAAAATAATGAACAACTGGCTGAATAAGTTCATCAGAATCAGAATGCTTTTATTGCCATGTCAGTGAAAAATATCAGAGACTAGGAACTTGTTTTGATACAGGTGTGCAAACATATAAAATAAAAATAATAAAAATAAAGAAAAATAATAATAATTTTTACAAAACTAAGAGTGCTCAGAAGAAAAAGAAAAGTAGTGCGATGTCATAGAAAATAATAAAAAATAATAAAGATAGTAAAGTGACAAGAGGGAGGTGACTAAGAGATGTGGGGATCCAGGTTATAAAGAGTTCATAAGTCCAACGGCAGAAGGGAAGAAGCTGTTTTTGTGGCGGGACGTTCTGGTCCGAATGGACCGGAGCCTCCTGCCCGAGGGGAGTCGCTCAAAAAGTCCATGTCCAGGGTGGGAAGGGTCAGCTGCTATCCGACCTGCACGCCCCCGAGTCCTGGAGACGTACAGGTCTTCGAGAGATGGAAGGCTGCAGCCGATCACCTCTGCGGAGCGCACAATGCGCTGCAGTCTGTGTTTGTTCCTGGCTGTGGCTCCGGCGTACCACACGGTGATGGAGGATGTGAGGACAGACTCGATGATGGCTCTGTAAAACTGCACCAACATCTGGGCGGGCAGCTTGGCTTTCTTCAACTGCCGCAGAAAGTACATCCTCTGCTGGGCCTTTTTGATCAGGGAGCTGATGGATGGTACACTAACGTTACGCGACAAACAAACAAACAACTGAGAACATGCCTTAAGATTTATTCAGACAACATAAAATAACATGTGAAATGATGGTAATAATGTGTTGATGATTTCACACATAAGTTGCTCTGGGGTGACTTATACGCCAAAAAATACAGTAGAAAATAACGTCATACGTAATGAATGTTTTGTTTACATTCTTTGTGTAATTTGTCTTAAAATTGTTCGTACTTGCAGCTGGAAAAACTCACCTGCCCCCTGATGTACATTCTGGGTGAAGACGATCTGAGTGCTTCAAGCATAGAAAACGCTGATTTGGTAAAAAAAAAAAAAAAAAAAAAGTTGTGTTGTCTTAAAAAAAAAGAAAAAAAAAAGCCTAGAACATATAATTGCCATTGTTTCACATGTCTGATTTCTTCTTCGACAGATTGAGGAAACTCTGAAAGCTGTGGGTAAAAGTCATCTTTTCACCCGATTGTCATACCCAGGTGCTGGTCACCTGATTGAGCCACCTTACGCTCCACATTCAAGATCATCAATGTGGAGCGTCAAGCCAAAGAAACGTGAGTTTGATCAATATTTATATCTTTAAAACATACTAGTTCATGCTTATCTAGAGTATAAAGAGTATTTTCATTATGAATTGATGTATAATTGTTTTTCTTGCAGTGATCACCATGTGGGGAGGTCATACGGCACCTCATGCAGTCGCCCAGGAAGACGCTTGGAAAAAAATTCTTGATTTTATGGAAAGTCATTTGAGACAATAAAATTTAGTAAGAGAAAAATCCCAAGACGTAAGACACTTTGATGGAGATAATAAAGAATCAGATAGAAATTTAAAAGCAGTGAGCAGAACAGGAAAAAGTAACTGTTTGTCACTACGAGGCAGGAAACATAGTCTCCACAAGAGGTCGTTGTGGTACCAATTATTCCAAATCATCTGGGGTAGTGAAGTTATAGCTCAAATTAGATTTCTAATAATCCTAATCTGAGACAAATTAGGTGTTTCCGTTTTGAAATTTTAGTATCGCTATCAAATTTTACATATTCAACACTACATAAGTTTGTACTTTGTTGATTTACTTAAACAGGACCGTAGTTGTAATAATTATTCTCCGACTGCTCTCATTCAATCATTCTTTATTTAGCATATCTTCATAAATATGACATTTCTCATTTTCAACTAAAAAATGAGTTGATTATACAATCATTGTTGAAAAGAGATAATCATATCAGAGATGTTAATTGCTCATTTGCTTTCAATCACTGTTAAAATACATTCCGATTAGTCATGAATATTTGGGTTGGCAAACTCGTGGCATGCTGATGTAACCATGGCAACAAGAGCAAGAAACTCCTTGAAGTCGATTGCCTGGTCCTTGTCCTGGTCAAGTTCGTCAAAAAGTTCATCCAGAATGTCTTTGTCCTGGATTTTCTGTAAAACATGCAAATGATTTGAAAGTAAAAACAGTTCAACCAAACTTTGAACAAATTACAAAAAAAATGAAAATAAGTATACATGTGGGATAAAACATACAAAACATTTAGTGACAGAGGAGCAGTTTTACCACTATGTACAGAAAAAAACTATTCTTTTATGTTTTAATTAAGACTTAATGCCACAGAGAGCATCCTCTGAGCAACATACCAGTATGAAAAGACTCATCTCATTGTTGATGAGTTCTTTAAGTTCAACTTTTGACAGTTTGCGTTTTTCACCAGAGTATTTCTGGAAAACTTGAATAATAGTAGTAATGCCATTCTCCAGATCAGACGTTTGCTGTTTTGTAGTCTGCAACAAATAATAGAAAATATGGCCTCAAAATACTTTGTGTTCTATGCTAATGAAATTAAAAATAAATACAATTAAGTTCATTTACACAAAATTAGATTATAAATTTATTCTTACCTCCATCCTATAGCGTTGTTCTGATATCTTGTGTGTAAAACTGAAGGTGGTTCCACCCATGGGTGTTGTGGACTCCCTCAGATCACAGTGGACACAAATCTTCTTGTTAACTGATATGATTGCCTTCCATCTGCTGCACACTACATAATGCACTACTAATGGACTTCAGTGGTCAGAGATTCAGTTCAAAACCATTTGCTTTTAAAATTGTTCTTTTCTCCAGATGCTTAGTGAACCTTTAACAACCTCTTCCTAAAAGGTTGTTTAGGTATCAAAGGAATAAGTCTCTAATGTATTAAGTAGTTCATTTCCAAAAAATGTCTTCTGCATGGATCCACAGCTGTGAATATTAATCTATTTAAATATCAGGCTTTTTCTTTAAATTTGTATTAATGTTAAAACTAAATAGAATGCAAAAATTCTACAAAGTTAAATAAAAGATTTTTCGCATTTTGTTACAATTATTTTGACAACTTCAAGCTTGGAACAAATCTCTCCAACTGGTCCAGGGTCTGCCTCTTGGTCTCCTGGTAGGACGTGCCCGAAACACCTCACCAGTGAGGCGCTCAGGAGGCATCCTGACCAGATGCCCCACCCACCCACCCCCCCCATCTGGCTTTTCTCGACCTGGAGAGCTTGACACTAAGCTCTTCCCAGATGGCAGAACTCCTCACCCAATCTCTGAGTGAGAGCCCAGCCACCGTGCGGAGAAAGCTCATTTCGGCCGCTTGTATTCGCAATCTCATTCTTTCGGTCACCAGCTGGTGACCATAGGTGAGGGTGGGAACGTAGATCAACTTGTAAATTGAGAGCTTTGCTTTTCGGCTCAGCTCTTTCTTTACCACGACGGACCGATGCAGCGTCCTAGTTATTGCTGACGCCACACCAATCCGCCTGTCGATCTCCCGCTCCATCGTTCCCCCACTCGTGAACAAGACCCCGAGATATTTAAACTCCTCCACTTGGGGCAGAATCCTGTCCCTGACCTGCAGGGGGCATTCCACCCTTTTCCAGGCGAGGACCATGGTCTCTGATTTGGAGGCGCTAATATTTATTTTGATTTTGTTACATTTAATAACTCATTCTGAAAGTTCTCATTATATGCAACAATTTTTTGATTGCTTTTATAAACTTTTTAAAAAATTCCTCGTGTAATTTTATTCTTGATTCTTCCCTGTCCCCTCTTTTTGTACAAAAAATTAAAATATCAAATGAAAAATATCTTCATTCTTTTTCTGTCTCATTTTGACTTCAATGGAGAAATAATGTAAATTTACCACCTAACTGGTTTGAGCAGGTAGCTTCTTGTTGGGAATTTACCAGCCCCTAAATGTAAACATTAATCTCTTGATAAAAATTAACAACACACTGCATGTCAAACTAGAAGTTCTAAAAAGATCTAATGTTAGTTATATTTTTAGCTGTACGTGATTAAAATATAAGATAAACAGACACAGCATTGAGTTTGAGTTTATTTTTTTCAGTGTTTTTTACATGTTTAACAAACAACAAAGAAAACAAACAAACAGAGACTGAAAGGGGTTTAGGCAGAAGTAAAAAGAAACTTATTTTAAGCCTAACCCCATTTTACAAAACTATTAAAGACCTAAAAAACAAGCATTTGACTGGACTTAAATTATAATAAAGACAAAAACAGTACATCCTGAACATAATAATAACAGTCACACATGAACACATATACAAAAAAATAGAAAAAATAAAGTTTTCTGGACCTGATCTTTACCAACCAAGTTTCCCCTGTGTTTTATTTTTTCTTACTAATTAAGTTGATATTTCTAGTGTTTTATAATCATTTATTATTTTACTTTTATACTTTATTTTAAATGTTTTTAAGGAGGTTGAGTTGAGCATTCTGGACTGAAATATCTTACCAGAATACCTTAACAAAGTAGCTTTTTCAAAACAAAATCAAACAATATATCATCTAATTACAGAATGCATGCACATACATACACTTTAGAGATTTTGCTGTAGAGTAGAATAAACTAGTATTTAAACAATAGTCTAAGACACATTGGATGCTTGTCCCGGGAGAGGATCTCGCTTTCGTGTGGATCCCCACGAGGTTTCTTATTTTTCCCATCAGGTGGGTTTTTTAGGAGTTTTTTCTCTCCGTGAAGGAGAGTCTAAGGGCAGGAATGTGCTAATATTGTCTAGCTAGCATTTGTTAGTTAGTTTTCTTGCGGTGTATTTGTGTTTTTACATTCCTTTTTTTTTCTTGTTTTTCGTCTTTCTGAATCTGCAATGTGAAGCCCATTGAGACCAAAATTCTGTGATTTTGGTACAAATAAGAATGAATTGAATAAACCCAGGTATGGACACGCAGTTGGGCAATAAAAGAATAAAATTAATATAAAACTGCCTATAAATTCATACATCATGTCTCCTGTTTCAACATAGATATTTAAAACTAAGCCATTCTTTTCCGAGTCTATAGTGTCTGTAACCAGTGGCGGCTGGCGACGCCCTGCCCTGATCCCCAAACATAAATAAACAAAAAATAAAAACGTATATGAACAAAAAAAGCGACAAAAAAGTATTTAGATAGTCTTTAAATTGTCATCAAATCAATAAAACGCAAAAAAGAAGTTACTTTTAATCATAAAGTTTTGTATTAGCACTTCTTTTCTATTGTCCTTGAACGCACCGCGCTGTCAACACCTTACGTCGTTTACGTGATGACGTTATTGTCTAAACATTTTAATTTCCAATGGAGACGTAAGCAGCGTCGCTCTGCCTGCGAGGGAGCGGAAGGAAGTTGACATACCGGTGGTAGATAAAGCCAGCCGCTATCTTATAAAAGTGCTTTTATGCTGTAATTTTTTTGAACATATTAGTCTTTATTTCTCAGGTTGCGTCTCGTCGGGTTTGGAAGGAAAACTTTGTCTCTGAGAAGAAGATCAAATCAGTGTGCTTCTGGTATGTTTAATTTTAATCTAATTTTTCTTCCTGATATCTTTATCTTGTTGATTTTTATTTATAAAACAAATGTATTTACGATTAGCTGTAGTATTGCTGAATAGAACTATATGTGAGTCACAAGTAAAAATGTCGTTTTTCTGTCGTTTTAGATGTATTTCTGCTTCTTGAAGGCCAGTTTCATCCCTTGCTATCATTTAAAACAATTGAATGCATGCAGATCCATTTATGACACTGTATGATCCTTTTCAAACCAGTAGAAACTTTGCATATCATCCCTGTATTTACATAAAAATTTGAGTTAATGATCTCCCATGTAGAAGCCACAGTCCTTCCTCATTTCTTTTTTCAGAAATGCCCTGCTTTCATTATGGGACTATAATTAGACTATGTGCAGATGTGAGTTCCCTCATTTGATTTTCTCTTTCTCTCTCTTTTAGCATCTCCCTCCCATGGCTGACCTGCTGAGACTGTTGCTCCAGGTGGGAGAGAAGGCGGCAAATGTTGCTCGGGTCTGCAGACAGGAAGCTCCTTTGTTTCAACTCCTTGTGCAGGAAAAAACTGGAGATGACAAGAACAAGAAGTTTGTCCAGGACTTCAAAACGCTTGCAGATGTGGTGATCCAGGAGATGATCCGTCATGATGTTGGTGCTCAGGTACAACAAGTCCAATTTTTAACCTGCAGAATAATCCACAGCTGGATTTACTACATTGTGTGATTCTCTCTTTTTGAAATCAGTTTCCAGAAATGGCCAGTTTTATTCAAGGAGAGGAGTCCAACAAGTTTGAAAATGGTCTTGGTAAGTAAGGAGCCAACGAAGCATTCAAATCTTTGAGATTCAAATCTACCTGCAATTGCTTTGTTGTTATATTACTGGTCTCAATGTGTCTCCAGGAGAAAGTGTGAATGTCACAGTGTGCAGCACCGAAGAAAAGACGGCCAAACTTTTAGCTACTGTGTTAGATGGTAACGACACAGCTGCATCTTTACTCGCACGAGCCATCCATCAGGACCTGGCAACTATCAAAACAGACATAGACGACTTCTCAATCCCCCTCAGCCCCTCTCAACTTGGGATCTGGATAGACCCGATTGGTATAAATCAATTATTTTTATAATTTAATTCTGTGAAACTCCTGAGAGCAAAGAGCTGAGTATGAATGCTCCTTTTGTCTCTTGTATTTGATAATAAGATGCCACCAGTCAGTACATAGAGGGACGGGAGGAGGTGCTGCAGGAAGGTCATTTATCTCCTTCTGGTCTACACTGCGCGCTGGTTTTAATTGGGGTCTACCTCCGGGAAACAGGAGAGCCTGTCATGGGTGTCATCAACCAGCCCTTTAACTACAAAGATCCAGCTGGAGGAGGGTGAGTTCTTCAATGGAAAATCAAGTGAAATTATTTCAAATCATCGTAAAATTTTAATCTGATTTTGTCTTGTTGCTAACATGCAAGCTTCTTTCTAACCTCATACCTTTTGTGTTCTCAGCTGGCGAGGAACGTATTACTGGGGTGTGTCCTATGGAGACCTCAACATCTGTTCAGTGTCCCCACCAAAGTACGAAGTTAAAGATAAACCGGGACTTTCTGTGGTACTGAGCTCAAGTGAGAAGCAGGTGGTGAAAGAAGCTCTAAGCTCCCTGTGTGGCCCCGATAAGCTAATATATGCTTCTGGAGCTGGCTTTAAGATTTTGTGTGTTATCCAGGGTCTTTCTGATATTTACATTTTGTCAGAAGGAAGCACCTTCAAGTGGGACTCGTGTGCTCCTCACGCTCTTCTCCGAGCACTCGGAGGAGGAGTGGTGGACCTGTCTAAAAGTCTGCAGTCCACCAGCAAAAAACAAGATCACAAGATAGAACTGACCTACAATAAGCCTCACCCAGACCACAAGGGAGCGGACCGCTGGGCCAATCATGGCGGCCTGATGGCATATCGAGACTTTTCCCAGGTGCGCAGTATCATTGATGCGTTGAAAGACAAACTGTAACTGGAAGATGTAACATATTTAGGCCCATTTATTGGTTTGAATATAATTTATTTTCATTATTAATCTAGAAGGATGGATGACAGTTCATGTTTTAGTTTATTCCAAAATGCTATTTTATATTAGTTAACTAATGTTTATGGTAAACTACAGAAAATAATTCAAGCTTATTTGGATCTAAAATCCAAAAAACTTAAAGGAATATTATGTTTAAATTAAAATATATTACAAAGTGTCTTTTGCATATTGAAACTGTAAATATGTTAAATGAGCTCGCACTAGAGATTGGAGGCATGGCTAAGGTCAAACTGTAGAAGAACTTTAAACTGACGTTTTTTTGGGGGGTTTTTTCTGCCCTCTATTATAATCAGAGCGGCTTTCTCATGTAAGCTAACAAGATAAAGATTTTTTATGAATAATTTTTAAATGAAAGTTTAAGGGAGCTTTTGTTTTATCTTTTTGAGATCATTTAAGTGCAGCTGGGAAACAAGAAATGTTGCTGAAGCATTTAAGTTGTTCTTTGGTGTCACGGTGGAAAAACAAATATACACTTTTGTGCTGAATTAATCGTACAAAAAGGTGCGATAAATCATGGAGCGAATCACCACTATTTCTGTGATAAATCCTTTTAAGGAGAAAATAGTCTCTCCTCTTGTCACGGTGGTGGTGCGGTAGGTCAAATGTCAACAAGTGGAAAAAGTTGAAGTAAACTGATGATGGTGGTAATAATACTATACCTCTATGGAAACTTTTTTGGTGGCACATTTGCAGCAGATTTAGGACTTCTTTGAAGATTTTTTTGTGTAAATGAATAACTTTTTAAAACATAACTGACAACTGATGTACAGAAAATGTATCATTGTGCATATAGGAAATCAACTTTATTTGAAAACCAGAGTAAGCAGGGGGAACAAACCCAACGGTGAAAAGTTTTTTAAACCGTTTTGCCAACTGAGAACTCACCACTTCATTACCTACAAAAAACCCTGATGATTGTCAAATGTTTTTTGCAACAATTCTGCATATTGTCAAAAAAAAGAAAAAAAAAAACCTGGAGTGTCAGCTCTTTCTTTTGTCTTCACAGACTTTAAAACTGCTACCTCTTTAACACTCAGCACTGCACAGACTCAAACTACAAAGTGAGGAAAACAAAGCATGTTGAATTCATGAGTAGTCAATCTGGTTTCCTAAACATGGAATAAAACCGATTTTATTCTGATCAGAAAATGATTAAACCTGGTGTAAAAGATGTGAGTGTTAGGTTGAAAAGTTTGTAAAAATAAAATGCTTTGACTCCTGTTTTACTATTAAGCTTTACAAAGTCATTTAAACCATGATTTACTTCATTTAAGTAAAAAAAAAAAAAAAATTAAAAACCCAAAAAAATTTATTTTAAACTGAAATTTAAATGAAACCAGTCAGACCACTCAAAAAAAAAAAGTTTGACACGTGAATAGAAACAAGGCAAATTAGTTGTTCCATATTTGCATTGTTCTTGCTGCACCATCAAAATTTTACCATCAAATTTTGTATTTCTTTTGCTTGGTGTGATGGTTGTGCAATCATTATTTGTACTGTAAAACAAAAAAAAAAAAACAGGTTAATCAGTTGGGCTACACCTCCTACTCAGCTGGAGGAGTTTGATTTTGGCTGACTCTCTGATGGCAGATGTTACTCTAGCAAATGATAAAAAAAAAATTAACTCAAACAAAAGCTGCAAACATATAAATTGCCTTTATCAAATGCCATTGTCGACAGAAACTGCTTTGTCACTTCATTCTGACAATCTTCATATTGATGTAAACAAATGTCAGTGCTTCCCAAGGCTCGTGTTAACACAGCTGATGGGTTTGTCGCAACTGGTATCACCGTGGAAACTAATTCAATCAGTTGTTTTTAGACTTTTACTCAATTTCTGTAATCCTGTCATGTTCAAATCTGAACCACATTACCTCAGATTGAGAGCACATGATTGCACAAAATGTAATAAAAGATGGTTTTGCAGATCAGGTATGATAGGACGTGTTGAAGTCAGAAGATACAGTATATATACTTTTGGTGGCGTAATAGTAATATGCCTGACATTAATTCTACAAAACATCTGTCAGGTATAAAATCAACAACAAATCAAATATTAGATGAATGGATTTTTTTTTTTTTTGCCTGGAAAACTATTTAAATTCAACAATGAAACAGCAATTGCTTGAAACCGAAATGAAGGCGATTCGCGTATTTTTATAAGCTTTGACATCTCAAATAGTTACTAATAGAATTTTTTTCTTTAAACTTAATTGAACTGTTGAAATCTAAGTTTTGAAAAGAAGGATAGATGTGTAAAGTCTTCTGACCAGGTGGTTCTTTTTGATAAAAACACAAACATCTGAGATAAACCGTAGGATATTACTGTATTGGATAACATATTCTACTCTTCCTCAAATTAATCAATACCCATTTTTTGTTTTACACCAAATATTCTTATCAGAAAGATTCTAAAACTTAAGACCAATTTCCCAAAAGTTGGGACATCTAAAAAAAAAAAAAAAAGAAATGATAATGTGGTTCAGATAAGTCATGTTTGGCTATCTTGAATTAGCTTATAAAATCCAGGTGGTGAGGCACTGCTCCAGGAGGAGCTCCAGAGAACCAATCCCACTGACACTGTGAAGCTCATGATAGAGCTATGAATCTGATTTAGTCATAGCCCTCTCATTTGTGCCCCGAACTGATTAAATGAAATCCAACTTGTTCTGCAGAGAAAAGTGAAAAAACTAAAGCATTTGAAAGCAGATGAATCATGCACTGAGAATGGATTTGGCAGGAAATGATGAGAATGCTTCATAACTTCATCCTGAAAAGGATTTCAATTTCAAAGGCTACAGTCATCTTTATGACCAACAAGAAAACGAGGTGTTACAAACACCTCTTTAACCTTCAATTCTCCCTTTCGGTGAACTGGCTCCTCTCCTTCAGCAGTCTCTTTGCTTTGGCTGATCTGACTGCCCACTCGACTCCATGAACTGTCTCCAGGTCAGCTCTTGGCATGCCGAGAGGCAGGCAAGACAAACATGGCCATCATTTATTGTGTCCCTGTGTTGTGATTTAGAAACACTCGTGAATCAGCAAACTTCACCTCTGAAAAGGTTTACGGACCTTCTTCCTTCTTCTTGGGGGTTTCCCAGAGTCAGCCCACGACTCGTTGGAATCTGACCGCTGGCCCCCTGGCATGTAGAAACCCGTGTGACCTGGGGGTGGGGAGAATGGACTGGCTCCAGCACCAGGTGTTTGGTGATGGGGAGGACCTGAGGGGAAAAAGTTTGCATTGGCGGCCATGTCATTTGGTGGTCCTCCTTTGAAAATTCTGTTGAAAAAGTCCTGCAAATCGCCTGGGCTTGCGGGACCTGCCGCGTGATCTGAAGACGATGTCCTGAAATACAACATGAAAAATTAGAATTAAAAATTTCTATGACCAATTTTTAAAAGTTAAAGAAGACTGTAGTGACAGAAAGTTGCAAAATTAACTATTTTAAGAGCCAAGCTGTCTGTCTGAGAAACTACTAAATCAAACAGGCAACTCAGGTATTTCAACAATCCTCAGTGTTCATTGTTACTAATATCTTAGACTAAAATCTTAGTTACTGATAGTATAAACATGTTGATTCAAAGCAGACTGAATGGAGCATGCCATACTTCACTCAGGAGTAATCCAACAAACACGTTCATTTTTATACAACGATTTCACACAAACTAATGACTACATTTGTCCTAATGCTTTCATTAATGTCACAACTAATACTTTTACCATCAAGCTGATTGCTATAGATATGTACATATGTGCGTGTATAAACGTATATTTTTTTCCAAAGGGTTTTGTTTAGAATCAGAATCTGATTCTGGTTGATGATGCCAATCAGAATCTGATCCTGATTCTAAACAAAACCTTTCAGAAAAAAATATGTTTACACACGCACATATGTGCAGATCAAAGATCAAGAAGATCAAACGGCTATTTGAGGCACATTTTTCATACTTTTAACTTCTTATTATACTTCAAGTTTTCCAAAAGCAGCAGATTGACTTAGTTTATTTTAGAGAAAACATAAAGTGTAAATACATTCAAAGTCAAGAAGAAAAATCCCACAGTTGTAGGAATGTACCTGTGCCGAGTGGTGTTGCTATTGTTCTTTGAACCAAAGGAGATGTGATAGGGCACACGGTGTGTGTCAGGAGAAATGCTTATTCTCTGACATCCCGCCCACTCTGAAATAGCACACAAATTAAATTAGCAAATTTGGTGTAAAATAAAAACCGGAAAAAAAACACCCAGAAACTTTTACAGCCTTGAGTTGATATAAAAAGTTTTTTTTAAATAGAAATGTTGAGATGCTCTCTGATTAAAAACAGCAGTGTAGCAAACCATTCAAAGCATAGTTTTTTCAAATCTCAATTATTTTCTGTTGAAACATCCCACCTGTTTGTTTACTGCACTTCCTATAGCCTGATCAGTGCAAAAAAAGATCCCTAACCATAGGGCTCATACTTCCTGTAAGAGCATCATTGCCTGCCACTGTAGTTGATCTCCATTTACACTTTATTTTTGCAAGCAGAAAAAAACATAGCATGTCCGGGGTCACACATGTTCATCCTGGAATTGTACCGCACGCCCTACTATTTGAGAAGCACTGCTTTGATGGAAGATGTTATTTATAAACTAAACAAAGAATGACACTTCATTTGTAGTACAAAGGATGGCTCAGTGAGTAGGGTGACCGCCCTGTAACCAGAGCGTTGCCGGTTCGATCCCCCGCCAGGAGTTTATGCCGAGGTGTCCTTGAGCAAGACACTGAACCCCCAATTGCTCCTGATGGTGGTTTGCTCCTTGCATGGCAGCATCCCCATCAGGTATGAATGTGTGTGTGAATGGGTGAATGTGAGCTACACTGTAAAGCGCTTTGAGTGCCGACACAGGTGGAAAAGCGCTATATATGTAGAGTCCATTTACCATTAGGTTACTAGAAATTGACATGGGAAAGACTTTTTTTAATTCTTATGTAAAGATCTATGTTGAAAACAAGAGAACACTCATCCAAATCAAGTACATTCGATCAACAGTTATAAACTGCTTCAAATCTGTTCCTTCCAGGCTTCATTAGGATGAGCAGCTAGATTCACCACAATGTGTTTTTGTTGGTAAGAAGTCATTACTGTACCTACTTTAATATGGTCTGGTCTCCTGAAAGTACAATTAGAGAGTTTTGATGGTTGCTTTGGTCTAAGCACCTTGTAGTAACTTACTTCTAAACAGATTTTATGATTCATTGATTACATAAAAAAAAATTCAAAGGTGTGATCTTCAATCAATCTGTTGCATATTAGAGATGCAATAATAGTGTTGACATTACAGTATCAAGATGGTAAAATTGTCACTAGATTGCTGTTAGTACATTGCGATAAAATAAAAAACTAATTTTCCATCAAAAACAAATGTTCTAAGTCCAAGATTTAAATGCAGCACAAAGAGGCCTTTTGATTTTGCATAAACGGTAAAGTGTAACGGACAATTGACTGTGTGCAAACAATTCCAACCCGTAGTTTGGAGTGTAACTGGGATCAGCCAAACAGGACCTAGATATTGTATGCTTCAGAAATTTGCCATTAAATGGATGAAAAACTTCACAGGAGACATTTTCAGCAATCACCAAAGAAACAAAGAGTACAAAGCTACTCACAGTAGACACCATTGGTTTTGAAAGTTTTTACTTTTATTTATACTTCCAAGAGGCTATTTTATATTTTTTGGAGCATTGAAATTGTTACAATTCTCCCTGAAATTACTTGAACTTTATTTGCTCTTTGAGGTAAACAGTGACTAGGAGTTCTTTGCTGCTTTACGATTGTTCTAGATTTAGTAGACTTTGAAAATAATCCGTTTAAGTGACCGAAGATACTTCCAGTGAGTTTAATGCTGTTCTTGACTTAACTTTAAAAAGGTACATTAAAGTTTCAAAGAGTGACCAAATGTACAGTATTTTGTCATTGGTGTAAAATGTGACAATGAATGAACTAATGGTTGATGGTCAGATGATGGTCAGAGCAAAGCACATCGACAGTCTACTTTTTGTAAAAGCATACCTATTAACAAAATCTTATAGATTATGAGCCTCTCCATAATACTGTGATAAAGAGCGTATTGTTGAGGTTGATATTGTGACAAAATATGGTGAAATTTGCCCATCATTTCATCTCTGTTTTGTACTACTGTGGTTTATTAAAAGTTTGGAGTAAAAGCAAATTATTTTACCTGTGATATCATACACTTTTCCTTCCATACAGGCAAAGTAAGTGATGCGTAGGCCCAACATGCTGGACTCAGCCCAGAGGTCCCCTTCTTCAGCACTATGGCAACGATTGCACTCAGCACAGAACCGCGCCTCAGCTGGCTCACGATCCATCTCGAATCGCCTGGACGTAACACAAAAAAGTAGAAAGATAAACAATTGTGATGAAAGTTTATTACAAGTGAAACACATACTGTAAGTACAATGTTATACATTTGAAGTTTACTGTTATAGAATTTGGTGAAAATGATGCTGAGGCGACATACTTGTGCTTGCCTTCACACTTTGTGCACATCATGGTATTCATCGCTTCCTTCAAGTCGTCTTGTAATTTTGTGAGAAATTCATTCATAGATTTTGAGAGCTCGGTTGCTGCCATCCGCTTCCTGTATGAAAATTTAGAATTTGATCAAATTGGTCATAGAAAATTATATTATACTAACCAAATAATTAACATTGAAATCAAATGACTTCTCTTCAAGTGCTATTTTGGTTTTACTTTCAACATGTCTATCACTTTCTTTAGCAAGATGGGGGGGGTTAGGATGTCTTCTGAGCGCCTTGCTGGTGAGGGGTTTTGGCCACGTCCCACTGGAAGGAGACCTTGTGGCAGAACCCTGGACCTGCTCGAGAGACTATGTCTAGCAGCTGGCCAAGCAACGCCTCAGGATGCTCCCGGGTGAGCAGGAGGATGCAGCCGGGATGAGAGAAGCCTTGGTTTCCTATCTGAGGCTGTTGCCCCCGTGACACAGCCCCAGATAAGCAGAGGAAAACAGAACGTCTATCACAATCTCTCTTTACTTACAATTCATACTCTCGACGTGTGTCAGGATTGCTGACTATATCCCACGCTGCTCTCAGTACTTTAAACGCTTCTCCAGCACGTGGGTGTTTGTTCTTGTCTGGATGAACCTGAAAGAAAATTGACAAAAGAAAAAGGTGTATGATGAGAAAATGAAAAGTCACTATCAAAGAGTCGTTTTTAAACCCAGTAGTCAATAAAACATTGTACACACCTGGACAGCCAACTGTCTATAGGCTTTCTTCAGCTCGGTCTCTGTTGCGTGCACCTCCACACCGAGCACCGTAAATGGATCGAGCTCATCCTCTGGCACCTCAGCCAATGCCAATAGTCTCTCCAACTCCTGGTCCGGTTCATTTCGTCCTGCTTTTCCTGGTGATTCGGGTGTGAATTGTGGAAAACGACCACTTCTCCTGAATTTACTTCGAACTCTGTTCAAAAAGGATACCACCCTCCTACAAAACCTTGAGTCCAAAAAACTTGTCCAAAAGTGTTTTCCTCTTTCTCCACCGATGCGGATCAACAGTCCCTTTGCCCACTGAGAACTAAAAATAACTAAACAACAGATAAATCCAAAGCAAGATAAACCCACAGTCTTTACCCACTTAACTGACCTCCTTGTTTTCTCTAATAGGTCAGCGCCTGTTCTTTTTGTGCATTTCAGAATTCGATCAACATCTGCCTTCATACCAGGTAAATCAGTCATTTTTACAAAGAGCTGCTGACCAACATTGTAAAGTTTCCCTATTCCCATCTCCACTCCAACTCCGCAGTTATGTGTTATTGTTACTATAATTTCAATAAGCATGTTGATGCATGAGATGCAGAAAAGGCTCACAGGCCCTGAAAGCATCTCTTTGAAAGCTAACATGAGTTGGTTGCCGGTTCTTCGGCGACCTCGGTTCTGCTGATGGTGGTGGTAATTCCGTCTGCGTGTCTGTTTATGCCGACTACCACTTGGCATGACATTGCCTCTAGAAAAAGGGTAAAAGGAACTCTGATTGTTTTGTTCTGATACTGATCCACTGCTTCTTAGCTTGCACTTTCTTCCCATGTTTCTCCAGCCAGACTCCCCATTCATTTGCTGCTCTTTCGCAGCTTCGTCCTCCTCTTGATTTACAACCTGCGCATCCCCGTGCTCCGTTCTTCTGTCATGTCCAAACCCAGCTGGAACCTCCTCTATGTCATCTGTTATCTCCATGTTTCCACAGTACTCCACTTCAACATCTCCTAAGTCTTGAGGGATGGCTGGATTTGGAATTTCCTGAGAAGTAAAATCAGCTGTTTTGTCTTCTTCGTCAAAGTCCTCAGCGGTTTCTCTGACCTGCCACTGATCTGAGTCCGCCAATGAGCCAGTGTCACTATCAGGAATCTCCTCATCATCCATCTCCTTCTCAGTTTCTCCTTTCTCCATGTCAATTACAGTTGTAAAGTTGGTAATTTATGAAGAAGAGTTTTCTTGAATCCATAATCTTTTACAAATGTCCCCCAAAGTCCCGTACAACAGTGAGACTTGGGGTTGCTAACGGCGACATATAGGTCCAACATTTCACTTGCGACTTGTTGGTGTTAAAACCCACAACTCACATGATGCAGGGTGTCATCTAAAAAAGAAATAAAAATTAGAAAACATTTTTTTCAAAACATCAACCTAAAAGTTAAAGAGACATGGCAATTTTGAATTTATAATTTTTCCAAGATTATGGTAGTTTTCACACACTATAATTGGTAACACATAAAACTTTAAAATCCAACTCCACTATGCATACAAGGATGATCCCATCTAGGTAAAAATTAAACGAAGCGCTGATCAGATCTAAATCAATTTAATACACTAATTTTCAAATCTCTGCTTTGATTAGGTTATTGAAGCAACTCAATGTTTCCACACTAGGGCAGCAGATAAATAATTGAGTTCCAAAGGTCCACAAGATGACCCTCTAACTCAGGAGAGTCTAGATCTGGTTTTGGAGAGACAGTGTCCTCATGGTTTTCATTGTGTTCCTGGTTCAATACAGCAGATATGATGCACATAAAGTGAGATACACTGCCAATAAAATTTGGCACATTGACTCAATAACCTGGATCATGGGTGGGGATCCAAGAAGACATGGAAACGTTCATGACACAGGCCCTACAGGACCTGAGTTTGACACCCCTGACCTACTTGACGTACTTCTGCTTTTAATACAAGCACAACGCAACTTCTAAAAATGACATGTCTAATAATCCATAACACGCATCTCATGGAAAAGATGATCTTAAAAGTAACTCTTATAAAAACGAGTTTTGTATGATTAAACCTTAATGTGAAACATAAGTAGAGACACACAGCAAGCTTTGTTAAGCCCTGGATTTGTGAAGCATATCTAACAAAAAAGATCAAATAAATAAAAACAATGCGAAATTGTGCGTTTGTTTCCAGATCTAAAACCACAAAGAAGAGAAACAGTTGATCTGACAAACAACCGTTTGTCTATTTGATCTTAACACTAAAAAGAATCTAATGTGTTTTTGTTTCTGTCTTCTTTTTTCCCACGACGGCTAATATTAGCGTAACGTTAGCATTAAAAAGCAGGATGACAGTTTAAAATCAGCTCGCCCCTCACAAAATGACCTGCAGAAAATGTAACTACAGAATGAATTAAAGTATTAAACCAAATATAAACACAAAGTGTTGACACGTTGACAGTAAACAGTCTCACATGCTAACTATTAGCTTGTGTCACTAATGGAGTGGACTAGCTGTAATTTTTACGCTAGTTTCCCCTTCCTGTGAGCTTTGACGCGCACAAGTTTCACAAACAGGACGAGAGTAGTAAGTCCGCAAACTGTTTGATTTTTGCTTTCAAGAAAAATAAGTGTCACATATACCTGTGAGATAACTGTGTAATCTCGTTTTAAACAAACAATAAAGTGTCCGTGGAGCTTTTATCCATTAAATATAGTCATGAAGTCACTCTTCTTCTACGCTTTAACTTGTATTCAAGTTTCTTCTTCCGCCTCCCATTTCTTCTTCGCTGTTTTCTCCACTCAGAGCTACTGTACTGCCTCCGCCGTCATTAATAGCTCCCTCTGTTTATTGTAGAAAATTCCTGAATGAGACTTATATTACAATTATTTGATTTGTGACACATAAAATTAAATATGAATATTTGAATACTGATAGTTATAAAGAAAATTCAATACTGATTTAAGACAAGGCAAGTTTATTTTTACAGCACAATTCATACACAAGGCAATTTAAATTGCTTTACAGGACAGAAAAATGCATAAAAATCACAAAACATAGAAGGAAAAAAATAGATAGGAGATCAAATTAAATTTCAGTCAAATGCATGATTAAACTGAACTGTTTTCAGTCTACATTTAAACATGGTCACAGTAGAGGTCTGTCTCACAGCCTCAGGAAGTTTGTTCTTCATGTTTAGTCCTGACTAAAGACACCAGTAGAAGGTCGGTGTCAGAGGTCCTCAGAGTTCTAGATCAGGGGCGAATCCAGGATTTTCTAAAAGGGGGGGATAGCTTGACTTGTTCCCTTTCCTTTCTTCTCCTTTTTTTTTGGACCAAAAGAGGGCCTCACGCCCACCCCTCTCCACCTCCCTGGATCCGCCTCTGTATTCGCTGAGCCACAGAAGCCAGTGCAGAGTCCTTAGCAAAGGACTGATGTGATCATGTTTTCTGGTTCAGCAGCATTTTGAATAAACTGCAGCTGTTTTAAGACTTTTTTTTTGTTCCGATGTGAGAAGACCATTGCAATAATCAAACCTACTAGAAACAAATGCATAGATAAAAACCTCTAAGTCTATTTTAGAGACCAAACCTCTGATTTTAGCAATGTTTTAAGGTGGTAAAGGGCTGCTGATGAAATCAATTTGATGTGACTATTAAACTATTAAATGCAAATTATTAATTTGTGCATACAATCAAACAATATTGCAAAATTATGATTAAATTTCATACACAAATAGATTTATATACAAAAAAGACCAGAATCAACCAAGCACGAAGATCCTGCAAAATATTAATGGTTAACGGTTTTTAAACTACAAAATAGTTGTGTTTGGACAACTTAGGTTAAACTCTAACTACAAAAATAATGCTGGTGAAATACACATGCAAGACTGTTTAACTGCAGGGATTAGGTTGACACTTGTTTGAGTGATTTTAAATTATATTTATTCTTCAAACAGTGCAATTTTCCTAGTTTTAGTTGATTTAAAATCTGTAAATAAAAAAACACATTTTAAACTAATTTAATTTGTTGACAACTCTTGGAATTATTTATCACCTCCCACGTTGCTATGAGCACCAACAAACATATTTTCAGAAAAAAAAATCCTTATTGTCTTTTCTTTAGTTTATAGTATGCGACTTATTTGGGGGTCTTTTTGTGGCGATCAAACTGTGGGAATCCCCCCAAAGTCTTTGTATAAAGGTCTAATCTCGGAGGAGCATAGGGTGAATTTCAACCCCCCCTTTCACCACCACTACCTCCTACATCTTCAATTTAAAAGCCGCCTCTCTACCGGGAGAGGAAAGCTCTTTTTCGGTCAGATGGCGTGCTGCAGTCCGCCCCCGTCATTCTCCAGCCCACACAGACAGCAAAAAGGCAGCCAGCAACCAATACGCTTCGCCGGAGGAGGATTTCTGCCAGTGATTTCAGACAAGGAGCGATACGCAAAAGGGGATTTACTACATCAGATCGCCTTGGAAGCGCAGAGGTAAGAGACACAAAAAGGTTAATAACATCTGTCTGAGGACTGATCGCTTTAAGAATGATAGTTTTAAAGGTTGAATGAAGGTTCTGAATGTCGTTAAAATGTGTTTTTCTTTGTTAGTTTTAATCAAGAAGAACTAACCCAGGATTTCTCAGACTCTTACCAGATTCAAGATTTCTTCTCTTCACATCTGTCTAACTGACCTCAAGGTGAGAAAAACTTTTTTAAAAATAAACGTTTTATCAACTAATTGAAATAAAAATTTTTCTTGGTTTGTTAAGATTTCTTTTTGTTATTATTTCTTCTATAAGATCTTTGAGTGTGTAATGTAGGTGTCATTACTGACTGCAGAGGTCACATCTAAATCATTAACTCTACAATTAAAATTTCTCCCTGCAGGTTCATGTGTTTCTTTTCTTTTGCTTGAACTTATATTGCTGTGTGCTATGTCCCTGCCACGCACTCTTGGGGAGTTGCAACTCTATCGGGTGCTGCAGAGGGCCAACCTGCTGGCCTATTATGAAACCTTCATCCAGCAGGGTGGTGACGATGTGCAGCAGCTTTGTGAGGCTGCAGAGGAGGAGTTTCTTGAAATCATGGCACTAGTTGGCATGGCCACCAAGCCACTGCATGTGCGTAGGCTGCAAAAGGCTCTTAGAGACTGGGCGGCGAACCCTGCCCTTTTCAACCAGCCTGTTGCAAATGTTCCCCTGGGAGGTATTCCCTTGTTTAAAGTTGAAGGAATTGGAACAAGTGGGTCAGCTGGTGGGCCTAGAAAGTCTTTGAGCAATGGACAGCCAGCGTCCCCCTGTGAAAGAGATGATCGGATGTGTCTTACTCCAATGCATAGTGGGAGTCCAAGAAGCCCCTGCTCCCAGGCTTCCCCACAACCACCAGAAACTCACTGCAGGGAAAAACTGTCACCCATGGACCCTCACTGGCACAGCCCAGAACCTGAAGGAAATGGCACATCTGGAATAGAGGAGGAGTCACCCAGCCCACCTCTGTCATCAACCTGCCCGCCTGGTCCATCCTCCTCTCCAAATCCCTCTGTTTCCTTTGCCCCAACTACTCTGTCAGCATGGCCCGGAGGACAGCTGGACAGAGAGACAGCAAGGGCCGTGGTTGAGAGTGTGGAACGGCTTTTCAGGACCCTCCCAAGATCAGATCCCACAGAAGTAAAGAACCTGCTGAGGATGAATAAAAAAATGGCCAAAACTGTGGGGCACATCTTTCAGATGGGAACCTTGGACACAAACAAGGAGGAGGAGATCCGAAAATACAGTCTCATTTACGGACGCTTTGACTCTAAAAGGCGAGAAGGCAAACAGCTGACACACCATGAGGTAAAAGCATAAAAACTGAAAAATTTGACAAATACATTAAGCTTCAGTCCACTACTGGTGTAAAAATAATAAATCAAAGGCCAATTGTTATTTTTAAACTAACAAATTAGTCATTTAAAACCTGGGTCTCCTGTTCGTTGTGCCCACCGTTCTTCATTCAGTGTTTTCTTTTTCCTAGTTGATAATCAACGAAGCTGCTGCCCAGTTCTGCATACGGGATAACGCGCTTCTGCTAAGACGGGTTGAGCTTTTCTCGTTGGCTCGACAAGTGGCTAGAAAATGTGCCTACACCTCCACACTAAAACACACGAGGTAAGTGTGGTGACCGAAGCGTGTTAGGGTTAATCCAATGGAAAGCATTGATTCGTTGGAGTTAGAGTTCATACATAGAGTGCTGGAATTAAGACATAGGTCAAATAGGTTAAAGGTAGAATTTGAGTCATCAGCCCATCAGGGGTAAGTAAATACAATTTAGATGACAGAGAGTATAAACTTTCAACCCTAGTTTTAGTCAAGTAAACAAATAAGAACCACACTTGAACAGAGAAACAGCACGTAGTTTGTATTGGATAAAATTTACACCAGGGTAAGCAAGCCAGATGGATATACATGATGATACATTTAAATGGAATCCCATGGTTTATAAATTAAAATGTAATTAACATTTAGAACATGTCCTAACAAACTTATAATTTGATGACTAAAAATTGTATCATTGCAGAATGCACTATCAGCTATTTCCATTTCAGATTCAGCAAAAAAAAAGTAGCTATTTTTCAGTAAAAAGAATCATTGTTACACAAAATACACTAAATTAGTTCACATAATAGTCATGTTCTTTATGTAGTACATGTCTTAGATTTACAACCAATTCTGTTCTAACTTTAGCCTTTATTTTTATTTTTAGAACAAATGCAGATGAGAACAGTCTGCCCCAGAAAAGAGCAAGACATGAGGTGAGTCCTCACATCATCAATTGCGTCTGGCCAAGCTGTAGTGGCTGATTGGGGTGCTTATCTGATGTGGTTTAGGTGATTGTGCCTGAGAGCGTGTCATCCCTGCTCGGTGTGGAGGGAAGCGAGAGCTTGACGCAGAGAGCAGATGATGACAGCTTGTCTGCAGAAAGCTTGGACAGTGTGTCACATGGTAAAGTTTTAAACTGATATGTGTGTTTGTGTGAGGTACCAGTCAGATGTTTGGACTCACTTTCTTGATGTAAAAACATGTCCAAAGATTATTGAAAGGTTTCAACTGAAAAATGTTTACTCCATTAGATACGGCCTCACAGTGCAACAAGTCTCCATCCCCACGACCCCATATAGACACCTCCAACCCCGCAGGGTGGAGTCGCCATCTCATACAACAAGCTCTGATGGATGAAGGGTTGCGGCTGGCTCGGATGGTGTCACATGATCGAGCTGGAAAGCTCAGCCTCGGGTTCGAAGGAAACCTCTCTACAGGTGACTTTTCAGATTTGGACTTTACTTTTTTTGTGCTCCTAACAATTTTGTGCTCCATGCCACATTTACTTGGGAGTTAAAGAAATTGTTTAAGATTTTGAAGAAAAAAATAGCTAAAAAAAAAGTTAAATTGACACCATAGGTATTTTAACATGGGGGCTGTGAAGGTAAGTAGAGCTCTACCATCAGGATGACAGACAAGCTTCCTCCATATTCATTCATATTTAATGGAACAAAAAGTTTGAGGTATTCATGCTTTCATCTGACAGAAGACAAATAAATGTTGTCCCCATTACGTCAAAATCTCTGCTTGAAGTTGGAGGTGGACAGCATATTAAAAAGTGATGAACATGATGCCGGGGTTGAATTGGAAAATGACAGACAGAGACTCCCTAACCTCTCTGAACAATGAATATTTTATAGCTCTTCAGTTTGAACCCCTGTGAGTCAGAATCTCTCTGAGGTGACGCCTCCCACCATGCGCAGCTGAACTTCACCAGACTGTAAATTAGAGAGGATAGAAGTTAGAAGGGGAAACAGGAGGAGGCGTAGAGGAAGATTGTGAGAGAAGGAGGGGGGTGTTACACTGTTATAGCACTTCTGTAATACCCTGTTACTTTTCTTATGCATCACAGCTTCTCAGGAAAAAAAGAGGGAAAAAAAAGTGATCAGGGCAAGTTGGTGGTTCTGGGCTGTGATAGTCAGATAAAAAGTAGAAGTGAGGAGAAAGATGCAAAAGAAGAGATGAGGAGGCGGGGATGTGGGATAGGAAGTACTATGTGGGCGATAGAATCGGACCCCCCACCCTTCCTTAGCAGTGTCTGACGTCAGAGTGTGTTTGGTGCGTGGGCCGAAGGGCGGGATGGATGGGGCGTGGGGGCGATGGAGTGGGAGGTAATTGGAGGGGCGTTGCATTGACTCACCAAGCGACAGTGTACAAAAATAAAACCTGTGGGCAGGGAAATGGCACAGTGTTTTATCCATCTTCCCCTTCTACAGAAAGAACTGCGGAAACAGCAAAAAAAAACAACCTGATTTTATTTCATGTTTTGTCATGCTTTTATTTCTTTATGTCTCAAGTGATTCAAGTGAACCTAAACTTTTTCCTACTTCCTTTGACGTCGTAGTACTTCACTTCTCTTTCATTGCCTTATTTCACAAGAATTTCTTTCCAAACACCATAAATACAAAAAAATTTTTATATTTATGTTTTTTCTTGTCTAAATGAGCGTTGTTTTCTCCAGGTTAAAGTCTGCTAAAATGTGTGAATGAAAGGAAATCTTGATACCAGTTAGACTTAAGAATGTATGTCAAGGGTTACAGTTATTTGAAGTATTTTTTTAACTCAAGTTCTTAAAAACAAAACAGTTATACAGGATGTATTTTACCCATCCTTTTTTTCCTTGATGATCTGGCCCAACTTGTCTAAGGTAAACATGGTTTTTGTTCACCAGCTTGGGTTGGTCATAAACTGTAATGACTTCACTTCATGTGGGAGAGTTTCCTGCTGAATTATCCCAACTAAAACACTGGTTGTGTTATTATACCTCCAAACTGGTATTTGTTCCCAATGTGACACAATTCACTGCAAAATCGCTTTGCAATAAGACTGGTTTAAAAAATTCCAGAGGGTAAAATAAAAATAGAATAAATTAGTGGGATTTATGTTAATTTGGTGCACGGTAGCCTCACAGCCACAAGGTCAGGGATTTGAGACCCCAAGAGAAAGCGAGGCTTGGACTAATTAACTTTCTGTGTGTTAATCTGGTTTCCTCCCACTCTCCAAAAACATGCATGTTAGATTAATTGGCCACTACAAAATTGTCCTATGATTGAGTGTGTGGATTTTTATCTGTGTGCGTGACCCTCAACAGACTAGTGACCTGTTCAGGATGTATCTTGCCTCTTGCCTGAAATCACCGAGGGATAGGCTCTTGCACCTCCTATAAGCTTTTTAGAGATAAGCGGTTCAGAAGACGAAATGAATGTTCATTTTTTATTTGTTCTGTATGTTTGTAACCATTGAACATGCATTTCTCCACAGAGCACAACTTTAAGATGGAGAAGCAGAGTACAACATGCAGGAGCAGTAGCCCTTGTGTCACCAAAGAACTCGCCAATTCCAACCACAGAGGAAAATAAACTCCTCTACAATTATCAGGGAATTTGTTTCCAGCCCAACATCGTACTCTTAGAAGTATCACACAGTCCACGTTATTTTACCAGCAACTGATATCACTAATCTGCCCTTACTCTTAACTCTTCCGTTACAAGTGAGGTCCCAAATTTTTTGTTTTTATACCCAGCGAGAGGAAGAGAAAGTGACTGATACAATCTACAATAATGTGAGTTGTGTTGCTGTTTGCATTTCAATGTGTTGGAGGTTTTCAGTCACCTCAAATCAAGGCAACTCAGCTCAGCAGGGGGCACTGCAACTTTGAAAACCAACTCTGAAGTCCCTGGACTTGGTGCAACATGCTGCATTGGTGTGTAGAATGTTTTTTTTTAAGATTTCTGTAAGTTAAAGCATAACTCTATGGAGCTTCTTATCCTCAGGAAATAATTTGGGTGTTCTGGTTTTTTTTTTTTTTTTTTTAGCATAGTCTAGTGTGGTACAAAATAATTCTGACATGATTAATGTTTTTTAGTCGCAGAAAAAAAGAAAGCATCTTTAGCATGTGTTGATCTAGATGTCTGAGTGCATGTGTTTCTTCATCATCAGGACCAGACATACTTTGCAACATCACAAATAGATCTGAGCTGGCTTTGATATATGAAAATGATTATGTTCATCATTCATTTTCATCTTTTTTTCTGCACAAAAATTGATATTTTTAGACCTTTTAGATTATTAGTGTTCTTTCTTCTCTTTAATTTTGAAAAAATGTACTAAATCGTAATGGTGCATTAAAGTGAGAACTCCCAAGAATAAAAAGAAAAGTAATTGCCAAAGAGATCTATTTTAATTTGGCATTCCTTTTATACATCGTGCATCAATTTCACTCTTGTAGCAATACAAGTTTTTGCAAATGTGTTTAAAACTGCTAAGAAATAGCACTGTTTGATAGGTGTTTTGGAAACTGTTAATGAGGATCATGATTGACAACATAATGTAGTGTTTCTCTGAAAGATAATTAATAAGGTGGCATATATGTTAGTCTTTAAAAACTCTTTGAGATGTCAACTGTAGTGGATTTACTAATTTTCTAACTAACCTGAAGAAGTTTAAAGAATGATACTTGGTGCTTCACTTATTTGAGTTACTTCAACCTATTTGGCCCCAAAAGAAAGTCTGAAAACATAATCAGCCAGTTTATGTTTAGAAAGATCACTGTTTTTATCATAATGTATGTCACTGGGGCAATTTGCTATTCATTCATTTCACTCAGCTGTTTCTTGAGCATTTCCAACCTCCTCAGTTTATTAAGTTGCAGAACAGATTATTTATTTTGTTACATCCTAATAAATGTTATTTTACTGACTTAAAACCATGCTGCATTGTTTGTTCACAATGACTGATTATCTTCCTTCTTGGCAGCTATAATGCGGGGCAGAGATTTCAATAGCTGCGTCACGTACACCCAGCAACACCTCTGCTGTGGATACATTTGCTGCTCTGACGCTTCAAGAGCCGAGCTTTTACGCTGTCATGACTCACTAGTACCAGTGATGTCATTAAGCGCTTGCTCATTTACACACACACAAACATGAAGACACACTAGCCAGATCTTTGCCAAACCAGACCAGCTTTATTTGAGAAGATTAATAATCACAATAGTTTCATTTGTAGAGGATGTTGGAATAAAAAGGATTTATCTCAAGTATTACAATTCAATTACAACTTGTTGAGGGTACCTTTTCTTTAAGCATCTCTTTAGAAAACAACAGGGGAACACAAGTGTTCTTTACCTTGATTATGAGAGAAAATAAATCACATGAGACTTCATTAGCTCCTCTACTTACAGTCATCTTTTCGGCTTTGTTCCTATTTGCTCTTTTCTTTTAAAATGTTGAGTCTTAAGCAGCCGATTTGACAGTGAATAATTTACAAAATAAAGTCGTATGCAATATTGTTATTAAGTATCACATAACAACACTCATGCAAATCAGACTTCAAATAGTTTTGCATGCAAAAAAAAAAAAATAGTTGCGACATGTTTTGGAAAATAACTCGCAGGTAACTAAATTTAGTTTTGTTTTTTACTTGGAAAGGACCAACAGTTGCTTGTTCTAATCATTATCTAGCATTCATCAAAGAGCATTTTTTTTCCCATTACTAAATTAATTTATTTTTTCAACAATTTCCAACAAAAAAAGTTGAGAAAAACAACATCTGAAATTTTACATAATTTTTTACTGAGATGTGTGTTATAAACCCTGGCTTGGCAGCCAACTTGCATAATTTGGCAGCAAACTGCCAAATTGGAAATTTGTCAAAGTGAGAAATTATTAGGTATTTATATTTTACATACAAAATATTCCCACCGGGAGGAGACCAAGAGGCAGACCCCGAACCCGCTGGAGAGAGTATGTCTCACAGCTGGCCAGGGAACGACTTGGGATCCGTCCAGGTGAGCTGGAGGATGCAGCCGGGGTGAGAGAGGCCTGGGCTACCCGTTACTCCCCCACGACCCGACCCCGGAACAAGCGGAAGATGACGGAACAGAACGAAATATTCAAACTAAAACTTTCATGTTAAAAGAAAGTTAAAAAAAAAAAACAAAGTAATTAATAGCGAAACAACATAATTACCTTTAAGAACATTTTTCTATAGAAATGAGAACCAGGTTGTTTTTTTTTTTTTTTATTTTAAAGCTAAATATTTTTCTTTCTGAGATGAATCAAAATTAGTGTGTATGAAGGATATTTGCTTCCACCAACTTGGAACCTTGCAGATATGATGCATACAACCATCAAGCCAACCTTTATACATCAAGAAGTTTAAAAATACTTCTACGGAATCTGGTCATGCATGCATTCACCCGTGACTGACATGTTAGTTTGATTAGATAAAGTCCCACTTAGAACCGATGAAGCAAAGCTGGTGGATGTTCCCAACCGCCAGAAATGTGATTCACACCCATCTGTTCTGGATAAATAACATGGTGGCCACAAACTGATGCTTCACATGTGACAAAATCATTTTCATTAACAACTCCAACACAAAAAGACTTTAACAACCAACTAAAATATTTGTTTACACAGTGTTCAAGTCTACAGCTCATCCACAGCAGCAGAGGTCATAAAGTGAACAAAGAATTTGTTTAGGTGACATGAGTGTGTAGATGTTGAAGGAAGTCTCCTCCTGTTGTTGTGTTACCAGGAAAAACTGCATGGCAGAAATCACACACATTAGACTGCAAAACCACATCAGATATCAGAGCTCCACTTGCACAGCTACGGAAGCCACCGGTCGGTGAGATGCCATCACTCCCAGGAATCTGGTGAAACACAGCAGAGAAGAAGAATAAGTTTTGAAAACTTCAGTAGAAACAATAGATAGCAACATCTGTCCAACACACTCACTTTTTCTTTGTACAATGTCCTCTCCTCACCAGGAAGGTTTGGTCTTGGAGTTTTTGATTTGCTAGATGAACCTCCATGGTACTTTGAAGAGTCCAAACTCAACATAAATTGATCTAATTTTTCTAGATTCAGATCCTGTTTTTTCTGATAAGTCTCATTCACACAGAGTTTTGACATGTCCTCATCAAGTAGACAAGTAGCGGCCCCCACATTTCTGCATGCATGACTAGAATCACTCAGTCCTGCCACAGTGTTTTTTCCTGGCATTTCAAAGGTGCACTGCACGGGAATAGACATAGTTTCATTCTCTTCTACATTAGAAGCAGACGAGCCTACAGAAAATAATATATGTTTAAATATAAAGATGAACATGTCATTTATAAAAAGTGAGAATTGGATTTAGACCTTTCTGTTTCTGTAAGGCTGAAGTGAGCTGATGGAGTAGAGCAGCCTGTTTCAGACACAGGGACCTCAGACGTAGGAACTCCTGGTACAGCTCAGCATATGCTTCCTCCATCTCACCAGCTCAGGGATACACTGCAAATCCACATTACAGAATAAAGCTGTGAAGCTGAAACACATGCAGATGCAAACAGTAGGGTTATGGAAACAAGTGTGGCATCAGTGTTTTTGGTAATCTAGATTGGGGGTACCCAACCAGTCGATGACGGACAAATTTCAAGTCGACTGCCAGGTGTAGAGAAAAAAATATCTAAAATGAAATCAGTAATGTCAAGTCAGCGACTTTGATGCTATATTTAGCAAGTATTCAGACCCTCTGGCTGCTAGAGTCGCTGAAATTAAGTGACTTTTTTTCTTCAAAAGCTTCAATCTGGCTGCTTTTTCTAGTGTTATTGGAGAATTTTGTGGTCTGTGACATTGTTAAGCCTGAACCCAATAAGCAGCACTTGTTGCCGTTGTGACCTCACCCCTTCCACACACAAACACACATTTTTGTGTGTATGTGTGTGCATCCGTGCAAATAAGAGAAAGAAAAAGAGAGCGAGTGGGAGAGAGGACTATGTCAGTTTGTGTGTGTGTGTCTGTGTTTAACAGATAGAGAGGCATTTTTCTGTGTGTGCTTGAGAGAGAGGAACTTGTCTTTGTATGTGTGTTTGAGAGAGAGGAATTTATTTGTGTGGGTCTCTTCACGGCAAGCTAGACACCATCTGCGTGTGTTTGGGATGTTGACATTGGGACTCGTAGATCTCAGGAGATTTGATAATTGAAAAGTAACTCTTGCGAAAAAAAACAACAAAAAAACTTGGAGCCTCATACTCTAGATTAACCTCTGTAGTGATTCGAAGCACACAGGTGCTGTAGCTGTTGTCAGCTTTAGTTTATTGTCTGATGTTGTCAAATATAGAATGCATATTACAGATTTGGTCCAACATAATCTCATCTTAAATTTACTTTTAAAAATCATCTCTTTTGTACAAATCCCAAACTTGTTCTCATTTAACCAAATCGATCATCTGTTATGGTACTAAGTGTTTTGCGGTTAGCAAAGCACAACTTTTCAAACATTTGGGTGTATTTGTATATGCCATATTAAATTAAGGGTGTAAATTATTTCTAAAACATCACTTCTCTCTTTTCTTTTCATAGAGCAGGATATTGATATAGCGTTAGTGATGATGCATGTCGTCACTCCCTCTCAGGTAGAAAGTTTCACTTCCACTTTTTTGTTTTTATTTTGTATCTATACTTTGAAATTGTGCATCGTTCAATAAGACAATATCACACCAACCAAATCGGTGTTTTATTTTAACCCAGGAGTTTGTTTGATTACGGTATGTTGTGTTGTCTGCTGTCCTTACACGCTCTATAAGTTTTATGTTTTGGGGATAATTTGGAAGGTAATTGGTAATAGTTTTACTTTCAGTACACTAAAAGTCCAGATTTATATTGTCAACAAAACAACCCTGTATTTGCATTAAAAAAGGTGGTTTGACATTCTTCCAGCATCCTTGTTGTTGTTTCTATTTTTACACAATTAAAGTGCGGATGGAAAATATGAAAAATAGTTTGAAGATGAGATTGCACCACTGACGTAAGCAAACAGCAGACTTTTTTTAAACTAACCTGTAAAGAGCAACGTAACTATGTTGATGCCGAGCCAAATTCTTAAAGCTCTACAAATGCACCTACGTCTACTTTGGATTAAAATACCAGCTAAAATATTTTCTTACTTACCTCTCACAGGTCTTAGGAATTCAGTGCTGCTTGCTTTGTCTTTGATGGAGATTTATTTGGAAATTCCTCTGTTGGGATACACCTTCTGGACACATCAAGCTGAAAAAAATAGCTGTCTTAGCATTTAACTACTAATATAAAGCAAAAAATATCAGCATGTGTCACATAGATTAGATGTGATTTCCATGTTTGATTATCTGGTAAGGAAAGACACTGCTCCTCTCCTGTTGACTAGCTAAATGTATGCTCATTTAATTTAGTCGGTAAAACTGTGTTAAAAACTGCTAAAATGCAGGAAGTAACTCTGAAAAAGAAGGAAGTGAAAATTCTTTAATTTAAACAGTAACTGCATTATGTTCCAGTAAAGGCGGAACCTGTAAATGAGGTTTACGTATATTGATTAGCAAGTTGGTTTGGACTTTTTTGTACAATGTGTGAAAGCCTACATGGGACAAAAATCACAAAAATTTATTCAATTTCAAGATTAGAAATATCTTAGGACAGTGTTTAGCACAGTGGCCTCACAGCAAGAAGGTTGGATTTGAGTTCCAGAGAGGGGGTGAGGCTTGAAACACTGGTACTTCTGTGCGGAGTTCGCATGTTCTTCCTGTGTATGCATGGATTTTCACTGAGTATTCCGGTTTCCTCCCACTTTCCAAAAAAACCATGCGTGTTAGGTTGCCCCTTGGAATGACGGCGTGTGGGGATGATTGTGAGTGTGTATGCCCTGCAACAGACTGGCGACCTGTTTGGTGTGTACCCAGCCTCTCCCCTGAAATCAGCGGGGATAGGCTCCTGCAACACCATTAGGGATTAGCAATAAGTTTAGAAGACAGAGAATATCTTACAAGCAATAAAATGTCATTGAAATACATATGGATATTTTACTTAAATTACTCTTTCTGTGATGTGTATATGTTTTGTTTAGTCTTCTGAACCACTTCTCTCTAAGTAAGTGGTGGCAGTGCCAGTTCCAGCTGATTTCAGGCTAGAGGCAGGGTACACCCTGAACAGGTCGCTAGTCTGTTACAAGATGGGTAAATGTGTGGGACATTAAATATTAGCCTGAGTAGTTTTTTTATTACACTCAAAAACAAAATCAAGGATGTATTTGTAGCTGTTTTGAAGGATTTTGTATTATTATTATTATCTTAGTTTAAAAAAAAAAGTTGAAGCCATGAAATCAGGGCGGATCCGGGGAGGGGGTGTTTCTCCCCCTTTTTTGGTTCACAAAAACAAGTGTTCTTACTACTTTAATTATGATAAACTTTGGGCAAAATATGCATCAAAATGCAGAGAAATTACTTATTTTTCAAAATGTTCTGGGGGTAAGGGGTGGCGAGCACCATAGGTGCTCGTTTTGTCTATGACCTCACGCCCCCCGGCCCCCATTAGAAAATCCTGGAATCGCCCCTGGAAACTAATCAAAAAGTCTCACAATCAGCTTTTAATCAGTAATCGATCAGTAACTTTTTCATTTTGATACACAAATATAATTTTTCTATTTAGAATTAAAAGATCAGAATAAGTTACAAAGACTATTTTTTCACGTTACTGTGAAAGTTTGCGGTAAAGAATGCGGAACTACAATCAATATACTTTTCTGACCTCAACATTTATTCACATGACCATTTCTATAATGTTACTTAAAGTAAAGTTTACTCACGTCCACACAAATCGATCATTCCCCACAGGAAGTGATTAGATCGGACACAATAGAAACATCAGCTTATTCTACTTTGTTACGTCAACACACCTGAATACGTGCCTGCGTCAAAAACCTGTAAACGTGCCAAGTTAATTTACGCAGAAACAACGTAAATAGATGAGAACAATGTTCTCACAACAAATGTTACTACCTGAGAGCATCTAGTAATGCTCCTATTTAGTAACATTTGTTTCTAAGTTCAAATGGCTTTTTGTTTTGTTTTTGTCTTTCTTGTATTTTTATGTTAACTTGATTTCTAATGGAATCAAATGACACTAGCCAGTAGCTGTGAGTTTCCAAGATGAAGAAGCTGTGTTTTTTTTTTTTTTTAATTTAAGATAATGGAGTGTAGTTTTAGGAAGGGTTCCTGCATAAATCTGGGTTTATTTTTTATCCTGATCTCATGCAGTAGTGAGTGTGGAAATTTGAACCCCAGATGCATAGCCAGCTTTAACCAGTTTATTGTGGTTAATCAGTCAGTCACTCACCTTCTTAACCGTCTGTCCCTTACGTCGTTGCAGGGGTGCCAGAGCCCATCCCGGCTGATTCAAGGCGAGGGGCAGGGTACACCCCGAACAGGTCGCCAGTCTGTCGCAGGGCCACACACATACAACTATACACACTCATTCCTAGGGGCAATTTGGCATCAGAAAATCAACCTAACGTGCATGTTTCTGGAGGGTGGGAGGAAACCGGAGTACCCGGAGAACACCCACGCAGACATGGGGAGAACATGCAAACTCCACACAAAAAGGCCAGTGTTACAAGCCTCGTCCCCACCTGGAACTTGAACCCACAAGCTTCTCGCTGTGAGGCCACTCTGCGACCCACTGCGCCACCGTAGTTAATCAGGAGTTAGGAAAAAGGGTAGGCATGTGCAGCCTGGAAACCAACGTGAAGGTGGACACCATCATAGCTGCTGCAGGAGAGCCGAACAGCAGATGATCTGACCATGGAGTGATGACATTAGGGGTTAAAACCAGGGGAAGACGAGACACAGGTGCAGACATCAGGGAGAAGGAATTCAAACCAGTTGTGCAAAGTTTGGAGTGGGGGAATGTTCCAAAAAAGAGGACATTCATGACATTATTTTTAATAAGTGGGCCTAAAAGCATGATGCATGAGTAAAATTCAGTTTGTTTTAAGAAATACTGATTACTTTCCAACTTTTAAAGTTTTATGTTCACCACTCATTTAAATTAGGTATCACATTTCTGTAAGAACTGTAGTTTTGGGGTTTCTTAGCAAGCTGTTCTCTAGATTTGGTGTTCTTTACCATGACATCATGTTAGCACTTCATGATATTTAAAACCTAGCAAAGAACTTTTTTAAATCTTAGACCTGTACTATTACATCGACAGCAACCAAAGTTCATGTAATGTATTTGAACTATGCACAGTGGGATGGATCACTATTGTTCTCAGTATAATTTTGTTTTATTTGATAAAGTAGGTTCCCACTGATTGGGACCAGTTTTATAACTTACAAGAAATCAGTATAAAGTTGTTTTTTTTTATTGATTTTACAGCAAAATGTTTCAATTTTTTATAATTTTGTAACAATGAGAACAGTGATCAAATGATCTATTTTGACTCCTGATTATGGAAGCCAAATTAAAAAACACTCAAATAGAAAATAGGTCTGTTCACAATTTACAACATTACTTTACCAGCAGAGATCCGATGTGTAAGGTTTGTGTAGAGTTTCATTAAAGAGAGCTCTTGGCAAAACTGTTCAGTCATGTTTGAATATCCACTATGAATAGGACTCCCTAAGTGTTCAGTCATGTGTTGAGTGAAGCTGATATAGATTTAAAAATAGCCCGACGGTAAGGCAGCAGTCACAGGAGCAGCGCACAGTTTCTATACTATTCATCTAGGAAAGAAGATCTGAAAAGTCTGGCATCATTGTCAACACCTCAAAGCCGGGTTCAAAGCCAACACCTTGTGATTTTCGTTTGGGTTTAAGCCAACACAGTTTGGTTATATAACACTGTGTGTGTGCCAGTACTAATAAAGGAATCAGATGTGCACTTGCAAGTGCATCAATAGTCTTTTTTTTTTCTGTGTGTATTTACAAAGCTTTTATTATGTTGTGGTAGTTTTGGAAATAAAGCTAAAAACTTTTGCTTACAAGTTTGTCTAGATGTTTCTTATTTAAAAAAAATTAAATTCAGTACAGTTCTTGGAATTTTTTTGTTAGGTTCTTGCAAACTTTTTTGACTGAAGCCAATAATGTCTCCCTAATTTAATAATGACAAGCTTGGCAGACGGTTTCTGTCTGCAAACAAGTGAATGTTTTTGAACTTCTCATCTGACACAGAAAAATCAACCAAGCATATCTCCCAGCTTGTTAACTGCTCTACTGACTTATGATAAAATAAACACATCTCAAAGCAGTTCTTGCTCCACCATGAGAGGAAGGTTGTTAATGACCTGAGATTATCAAATATCGACATGAAGCTGCCAAATGAAGTGTGCATCCACACCCATTTTATCAGTCAAAAATTAAGACGATAATTTCTAGATGTCTGTTGAGTTTTGAAGTTCACATCTAGTTTACTCTTCTGTTTGAAGTTCTCAAAAATGTTCCAAGTTTTCACAATTGTTCAAACATTGCTAGTAAGCAATAATGTATAATAATAATTAAGATCATTAATCTTGATCTTAATCTTGATCAAATTAAAGTGGCTTCACTTTAGTTTTTTCAGGCGAGTTGAGACTTGTTTATTGATATTATTATTTATGATTTTTGCACCTTTTCCCACCTGCATCCACACCCGTTTTATCAGTCAAAAATGATGACGATAATCTCTGTCTGTTGAGTTTGAAGTTCACATCTATTTTACTCTTCTGTTCAGAATTCTTGAAAATGTTCAAGTTTTTATAATAAAACATTAATCTTAATCTTGATCAAACTAAGAAGGCTTCACTTTAGTTTTCTTTAAGCGTGTTGGGACTTGTTGATTGATGTTATTATTTATGATTTTTACACCTTTTACCACCTGCCTGTGTTAGTAGGTTTGCACCATGTGCTCACTATGACCTTGACCCCCTTCCTCACAAGCAAAGACACACACAACCTGAGCAGCTTGTCTACCAGACCCCTTTCCTACCAACACTTTATCCCAGAGTTGGGGCTCTGTCAAATTGTGTGTGTGTGTGCATTGAGAGGGTGGCTGCTGTGAATAACTTCTTGGCAAGCAGTAAGGATCTGTCATCTGCCAGTGCAACACTATCCATCCTGTCAATCTTGTTTTATAATTGTAACATTCTCACATTCTCCAGCTGAGCAGAGAAGTTTCCAACATACTGACACACAGACTACCAACTGAGCTTTTTCACCACCTTCAACACTTGTTCAAAGTTGTGTTATTTCAATTTAGAAATCAAAGTGCAGATGTGTGCATAAAGAAAACCTACAAAAATTTATATTGGTGCTGCGGGTGATCAATTTCAGAATATTTTTTATTCCTGATAACAAGAGGTTCAAGAAAAAATGTCTGTGATTAATTTAGAATATAGGTAACATGGCAGGTAAAATGTCAGGACAGAATTTGAACAATAGATGAATAAGTAATTCAATGGACGCTGTGTTCTCCAGACCAAAGTAGAAGAAACCATCTGGGTTGTTATCGCTGCCCTGTTGACAAGTCAGCACTCGTGATGGCATGAGGGATACATCAGTCTACATGACATGAATAATCTCTGGAGGTACCTTAAATGCTGAATGACATATTTGAGTTTCATTACAACATGTACTGTCATCTGGACAGATCTTTACCTCTGGACAGATCTTTGCTTATGTAACAAAAACACTGAAGGGGTGCAATTCGCAAAAATCACAGCATCATAAAATAATCCAAATACTAAATAGGCATAAAAAGACATAGCAAAGCTAGAAATACTGTATAACAAAAGTGATTTTAAACTCTCAAAACTGACAACACAAAATAAGAGCATGATCTGGTGCAGTGGCTACCAGCCGGGATGGGTGTGTGTGGAGGGCAGGGGGGTCGCAGGCAAGGATCTAGACATCTTGCCTTACTGTCTGGAATTTGCACGAGTTTTCTGTGAGGAACTCTGGCTTTCTAGGTGGT
Organism: Neostethus bicornis; assembly: GCA_902685375.1. Classification (NCBI taxonomy): domain Eukaryota; kingdom Metazoa; phylum Chordata; class Actinopteri; order Atheriniformes; family Phallostethidae; genus Neostethus; species Neostethus bicornis. The sequence continues at coordinate 12,060,440 of LR738557.1, read as the reverse complement.
TTTCTGTCTCCATAGAACCATGAGACAGACTGTTGACCTGTCCAGGATGTAACCTTGCCTTGCCTGATTAGGACAAGACAGCCACCAAGTACATTTGTGTAACCCAGTGTGGGGCAAGAATTTCAGAAAAAGACTCGATGAACAGCAGAACATGAACTTTCATTCAAACTTATAGAAAGTAGAATTCTCTTTTCTCAAAAAGGCACTATTGAACATTTGATTTGTGAGCCTGTTCATTGTACCTGTTTTAGTGAGACCATAATAGGATTTTAGACTTTAAATGGGAATCTTCATGTCAGTCTTTCACCTTTGTCAAAATCCACCCTGGTTGTCACCCAAGAACCCGATACAGAAATCCACCCATCTCTCCCCCACACCAGGGAACGATAACTCAGCCGGCTCATCAGCCACTTATGACTTTAATCCCACAAGGAATAAGAACTTAATACAGTGATGTGAAAAATAGAGTTATCACTAGGAAAGCATTGAGCAAGGATGTCCACCCTCTCGTTTATCACCGGAGGCTTTCATTGAGAGAGACCAGATCCAATTACCGAGGGCTCTGTGGGTTCAACAATGGCCTGCTATAAATAAACTCACAGAGGGTTTTCCACACTTAACAACCCACGTACATGAAACTATTGTACATAAATATATGCAGATATACAAATTAATCAAAGGTAAATTTGATGTAATCTTCAGTGCCATTCAGAGGTCATCTGAACTATTTTTGCAAACTGTGGTAAAAGAATTGCAAAAAAATTTTGAGGAGAAAGAGTAGGTAGGAAAGAAACACTGGAGTCCCGACAGTGCATGATGTAGTGTCATAAATTTATTTCCAGCTCAATCTATCAACAAATAGCAGGTGCAGCATCTTCACAAACAAACCTATTAGTTTTCCTCCCCCTGGAACAATATCATCTCCGGCAATCAGCTGCTGTAATTCTGCTCCCTCACACGCACACATAACATAAACATTATTGGATTAGTCACAATCATCCAGAGTCTAATTTACTTTCAATATTCTACAGAAGAAAGGGGATTCATTCTGTGTTTAAAGTGTTGTTAAATCACAACTTTTGCTAAATCAGCAATGATAATAAAACTGTCATCGGGAACATGAGAGACACTGTTCAAATTTAAGTGTTCTTCTGATAAACACTGCTTGCAGGGATCGTATTATGATATTCTACACCTTTTCACCTATTTTCTAGCACACCAGAACAGGACAACAGTGATTATGCTTTAAATCTAGAATGGAACACTCTTGCTGGAATAGATAAAAAACCTTCTTTTCTAGAGAATGTTTACCCTTGAATTGAGAAAACCTCTGAACTTTTATCATGTATGTACTGCACATGAACCTGTTCTGTTGTGGACAGCTTCATTCAAAGAGTTTGACTTTCTCCTTCACAAATGACCTAGATAAATACTCTACCGTTTCAGTTGTGAAGGCATATTGTGAAAATGTCTTTAGGAATGGTGCAAGTCCATAGTTTGTTCCTCATGGCAGTCTTGCATGTCAGGTCAAACGCAAGGGATCCAATGGCAGTCACATATGGTGGCTTTCTTCTTTTGGAAAAAGATGATGTCAAGAAAAGCCACAACTCCAAACCTTAGATATGTTGACATGTCAGGATATTTTGAGTTTGGATTTGGGCATTGCACAGGGGTGACATAGCTGACCTGTCATAGATATGTGGTCATAAAGAAAAAGGTGTGACAGTTAAAAGGGATTTACATGTTAAGAGCTCAACCACCAAAGAAAAAGATGCTTGTAGTCCCAGCCAAAAAAATTTTCTGCACCAGAAGGGTCATCCTGATTCCTTTTGAAACTGAACCTGTCAGCTCGTACTGTTACAGTACATCTGACTCAGCTACATGCTTGCTATTTTGTAACACATTGAACACCGTGAGCCAGCCTTTAGTTTATGGTGTCTTTTTGCCATTGTCTCTGCCGGCACCAAAATCCTGAAGATTGTTACAATTTAGTTCATAAAACAACTTTCAACTACTAGAATGGAGCCATTACTTAAACCAGTATTGCATTGTCATTTAAATAATAACAGAAATACCGGTATATCAAAAGCATTTATGACAAAACCAAATTTTTTTTGTCTAAAAGGGTTCAAGTGACTTTCTTTAAATGATGATCTGGCACTGCATCACACCATGTGTTAGAAACTATTTCAAGATCTATCATTAAGTAGTTTTGACACATTGTAAACTCTGATGTTCTTTTTCAACCATGAAGAGCAAGCAAAGACATTTTCAAGCTATTGAGAGAAACAAAAACTTGGACAGGATGTTAACATAATTCCAGAAAGGCTAACTTATTTTAAAGTAATTTAGCAATTATTAATGGTAAGCAATAACCATTTTTGATGAGTTACTATTCAAAAGGGAGCTGCACGATGGTGCAGTGATTAGCACAGTGGCCTCACAGCAAGGAGGTCAGGGGTTGGAGTCCCGGGTGGGATAAGGCTTGAAACACTGGCCTTTCTGGGTGGATGTGGAGGGTGCATGTTTCTCTCCGTGTACTGTATATGTTGGTTCCCTGCAGGTACTCCAGTTTCCTCCCATCCGCCAAAAACATGCATGTCAGGTTGATTGTCTGCTACGAAATTGGTCCAGACTGGCAACCTGTTCGGGGTGTACTTGGCCTCTCCCCTTAAAATCAGCTGGGATAGGCTTTGGCACCCCCTGCGTCCCCGTTAGGGAGAAAGAGTTCAGAAGACTAAACAAAACTATTCAGAAGGAACAAAAAAGTTATTGGACTAATGTTAGTTAATAGAAGAACGTCATTTACCCAGTCGATATGTATCACAGAATTATGGTCTGTTGTGGTCATGATACATGGGCAGATCTGGATTGCAACAATCAGATAAACTTCCCCTATAAGTCAACTTTTGAATAAAACAGCATTGATATTGGTGAGGTCCACAACTTTTCAGCAAATTGCAGAACATGACATTAAGCCTCATTGTGCTGTGTTGCAAGCTATGTCGTAATCACCATCTGAGAAGGAATGATCTCACTTACCCTCTGTTTACCACCACTTCTACATGTTTATATTTGCTAAAAAAAAAAGTTAAACCAAATAGAAAGAAAATTAAAGAATGAAGAAATATAAGACAGAAGTTTTGTTCCGGAAAAAACAAACGAACAAAAAACCTATTGCCTGACAAATTTTGTTTAATTTTGTCTTCTGAACCGTTTAATCCTAACAGGGTTGTGGAGGGTGCCACTGCCTGTCCCCGCTGATTTCGGGCAAGAGGCAGGGTAAACCCCAAACAGGTTGCCAGTCTGGATTGATTTATCAGAGTAAACATAATATCTTCAGATGCATTAGGTGATATGTTTTCTAAAAGATCACACCAGCATTTTTTATCACAATTTGGATGCAAACCTAACATGATAGGCACATCAAAAGGTTTTTTCAGTTTCAGTGTGAGTTGGGGGCAGTTTTGGTGAAAAGAACACAATGCATGATTTACTTCGAGCCCCCTCTGTTTATCCTACTGCTGACAAGAAATCACTCAAACACATTAAGCTTTTTCCAATGTTTTGTAACAAAGCTCAATCAAAATCTTTCAATTGCAAGTCAAGCAGCATGGTGGCGCAGTGGTTAATATAGTGGCCTCATAGCAAGAAGGTCAGGGGTTTGAGTCCTGGGTGGGACGAGGCCTTTCTGTGTGGAGTTTGCATATTCTCCTCAAATATACTTGGGTTTTTTCCTGGTACTCTGGTTTCCTCTCACCCTCCAAAAATCATGCATGTTAAGTTGATTGGCTGCTATGAAAATGCCCCTAGGAATGAGTGTGTGTGGATGGTTGTGTGGGTGTGGCCCCGCAACTAACTGGCAACCTGTTCTGGATGTACCCTGCTTCTCACCTGAAATCAGCTGGGATAGGCTCCAGCACCTTCCGCAACCTCATTAGGAATGGACGGTTCAGAAGAGGGGAAAAAAATGCAAGTCATGTCAAAACCTTCAATGGTAATAAATTTGGAAAACTGTGAATTAAACATCCAAATTTTGCCAATCATGCTGATGTTGAGTCAAAGATGTAATTGATACATCATAGAAAAACTGAGAGGGCATTTGTTTTCTCAGAAATGTTTTTTGTAATTCACTTTATGATTAGGAAACAATATAAAAAAGCCATGTTTAAAAATGCTTGGAACCTGGACTAGATAACTGAAATTTCCTAAAAATCAAACAAAACCATAAAAACAGGATAAATTGCTATATATTTTGTTTCAAAATAGTCATATTAGCCAGTTTAGTACAAAAAAAAAACATTTAATGTCAATCATTTGCTGCATCAATCCACTATGATACAAAAGGCCTGACAGTGATTCAAACGAACACACTGAACAAAACAAAATACAAAAAAACTTGACTGACAAAACACTGAAGTGACCTTAGCTGCTCGTCTTTATCATCAAACATGTAGCTAACTCTTTAAAAACTCCTGTTCAATTGAAATGAAAATTAATCAAACATATTGTGAGTAAATCTCACTCTGTTGAATGTGGAAGACATGACAATTTTTGTGACGTGTATCAAAGCCAAGCAATGTACCAAAATGATCAGATGATTAGTTTATCACCACAAAGGTTAATCTTTGTCTTCAAATGACAACTGATCTTTTCTACACTATGTACTTATACTTTTCTTTGCATCTAGAACATGTGATCAGGATTGAATTTTTGTTTTTGCTCCCCGTTTATTCATCATTCACTGAAATTCCTACTCACGAGTGTGAACAGATGCCTGTAACACTTTGTGTTAAAAACAGGTGGTTCCTAACCAACACTATGGTTCTAAATGACTCTATGTTGCATTTTTGTCATAAAATAGTGTCTGTATACCAAATCTGGAATGAAAGTTCATTCAATATCACTTAGTGTGGTTTGAAGGCAGAGGCTTTGTAAAAGGCACTTTATATTAAGTACACTTTGTAAAATTCAAAAGGAGACAGTTTGGCATCTCTGCCACAGAATGGCAGCAGAGAAACCTGTTCTTTGACTTTAGGCACCAAAGGGTTTGTAACTGATAGTATCAAATGATGGTAAACTTTGGTCCAAGATCTTCCACAGGAGTGCATATAATATTACAGATAGTTACTTAGAAACAGATATCCAGAAACACTTTTGATCAGAAACTAAAATTCCACTTTGTCATTTTATGCAGTTGATCTACTAATAATTCTACATTTGTTTCTGAGCATAATTGTATGTATCTGTTAAGAAATTAGTGTGTTTGACTGTACTGTATCTAAACAAACATTCACATTTTCAAGCTGCGTTGCAGAACAATATTCACATTTTTAGCACAGCAGTAAAATATTATAATAAATGCACAAAAAGTATAAAAATGCACCTTAAAATTATTTACATTTTCAACTATGAAACTAATATTTTTAAACTGCCAAAGTAAGTCTTAACTGTCTTTTAAAAATGATCACAAATGTTCTTTAAGAGGATGCCAGCACACATTTTGATTGTCTGTGTTTTAGTAAAGTTCGACAACCTCACAACAGCTGAATTCTTTGTACCTCTTTTAATTATTTCCATTCATAAACACCACTTTTGCTTTAGCTTTTTTTTTAAAATGGCAGCGAATCCATGAATATTTTCTCCACTATTGGTGGAGGAGGAACTAAGTCCTCTAGCTTAAGGTAGAAAATACGCTGAAGGCCTTGTGTGCATAGAGTTCTCAGCTCAGGGAGTTTTCCCAGTAGACGAGACAGATAGTTAGGATGCATCTGACTTGCTTCTGATCCATTTCCACTCACGTGTTCCCTTAAACAAGTGATTAGATCATTCTGAAAGTCCTCAACTCGTCTGGGCTCCTTGAGACCGTGGCGATCTAGTTATGAGAAACAATTTTATCAGAAATTTTTTCAGGAATACAGGCAGCTTCATCAAGTAAGTTACCCCAAATTTCATCAACTCTTACCTGTGATGATGACAAGCGCCGCTAAGCAGGCAAACATGGAAATGTCTAAGTTCATGCGATGAAGGCTCTGAGAAAATTCCATGATTGAATCAATCCAGCCACCAAAACTAAGAGCACACTGCTGTCGGTGAAGGACGACACCATTGCAGAAGATCAGCTTGTCGTTTTCAGGATTGGACCTGTGTATTCATAAACGGTTGTTCGACCATTAGAACATAACAGATACACTCAAAAATGAAAAAATCTTTTTAAGTAAAAAATCCCAACCTGTATGCCAGACGGAGGATGAAGAGCTCAACAAAAGCAGACTCAAGAAGCAGCTCCTGATCTTCTGTGCAGAAGTCTGCAAACCCTGGGATAGTTTGTGCCCACTTTCTTATAACATCCAGGCTGCCATTCAGCAGGTCATAAAACTGCTGGATATCACCAGCATCTTCTTTTCCTTTTAAGTTATCCATCTTTTCCTGATACTGTGAAAGATGACAAAAAAATAATAAATACTTCTGAGTCAACAACCTTTCATTTTCTTCCATGTTGATGCAAAACTGAAAGAGGGGAGATCTGGGTTGGCTTGAAGTCATGAAAGTTACCTTAGAATAGTCAAGTTTTCCAGGAGTTGGGTTTGAATCTAAATGAGCTCTGACAAGAGAAGTTATGATGTTCACACTGGAGCTTGTGGGTGAGGTCTCAACCATAGTCTTGGGTTTGGAGGGCAGGCGACCTCTGCGGCCTTTGAGGCTGTCTGTGCGAACAACTATGAAAAATACAGAAAGAAGAATGTTAGTGACCCACATACAACCATTGATTTGATTCACACTTTTGAATAAAACCATTGTATTGGTTTTGGTCTCCTTTTTTCAGCAACTGGTAATGTGAAGCTCTGGTTACAGGAGTTTCAAGCTTTAGTTTCTCAAGACTGTCATTACCAACTCCAGTTTGTCATCGCTATACATTATCAACTAAAAACCTTAATGCTTTCTGACATTGGCTTACCTTCTTTGACCATTCCCACAGCGAGGCATTTCTGGAAACGGCAGAATTGGCATCGATTTCTCCTCCGCTTATCCACAAGGCAGTCTTTATTGGCAAGGCACACGTACTTAGCATTTTTCTGGACGGTTCGCTGTCAAACAATAAAAATCAAATTCACATTACTTCAAAGGTATAACATGGCAAACTCTGTCAATGTGCAATCTGCATACAACACTCTGTAAAAGTAAAGAAAAACATTATTTGAAACTTTTTGTTGTTAACATTTGTTTGTTTTTTTAACAGATCATCATTAAATTGTCCTGTAACATTGCCTGAAGTATTGATACAGTAATGATAGGCACAGATAAAAAAAAAAAAATCCAAATAATTCTAATTACTTTCTGAAAACAGTACTTAACCAATATTTACTTTAACAACAGTGCAGATTTTCAGATAACAAGAAGGTGTTCTTCTTCCAAGATAAACACAAACGATATCTGCAACATTTTGTAAAATGAACTTCTATAATTACCTTTATAACAGTTTTATAACATCTGGTAAAAATGGGTCACTACATAGTTTCTTTTCTCCTCCACATAAAACCGTTGCTTCCTAATCTGAATGAATTGTTTCTATATATATATTTATGGTTAATTATATTTGAGGATTACCTTAAAGAAGCCTTTACATCCCTCACAGGTGCGCACCCCATAGTGTTGACAGGAAGCATTGTCGCCACAAACTGCACAGCAGCCATCATTTTGTCCTGAATTTGGTGATTTGGGAGACCTGGATGTTCTCTCCATCATCGTGGAGCACTCCAGAGGTCCTTGCTCTAGAGACATGGACGGGCAATGAATTGGAGAGACATGCTGCTGAGGAGTTAGGAAGAAGGACTCGTCCTGGCCTAATTGAGTATCCTGATGCTGCCCTATGGCAGAGAGGTGCTCAGATGCAGAGTTGAAGGAGAAAAAGGAGAGTGGCTGAGCCATAGAGAGTTTATCTGCTGATGATGGGGCGGCCTGAGCATACGGGCTAAAAGAGGAATCCCAAACAGGCACAGAATCTGTCTGAAACCCTGGCGTCGAAGGAGATGCAGTGGAACAGATTGGACTGCCATAGTAGTCAGACTCACAAGACGACAGTGTTTCATCAAAGCAGCTGAGAGCAAAAGATCCTGGATAGCAACCATACACCTGAAGATCATCTAGCTTGAAGGATTGGTTTGGCATCTTTGGGCTGGAGCATTCAGGTACAGAGTGATTGAAAGAAATTGCAGAGGATGGAGAAGAGGTAGAAATCTTGCAGGAATAGGCATCAAACTCCCCAGAGTAGCCACTTCCCACCAACGTGTTAATACTGGGAAGGGAAAATGAAGAAAGGTGGTCCTTTTGGCCACTGATGTCCATCACCAGTTTTGCAATGAAGTCGGGATTTAAGAACTCTGAGTTGAAGTAGTGGTCATATGGCAGAGATGTGTGCTGGGTTTGTACACAGGGCATAGCTAAAAAAAAACAAACAAACAAAGGAGACAGGAAAAAATATGTTAGTAAATTTAAAAAACCCTTTTCATTCACTCACATATAAAATAAAAGCCTGTAAATATTTAAATTCTAATGAGGTTTTATACAGTGTGTAAACTCTTACATGCTACATTTAACTTATGTGGCATGAGTTACATCATTATCACATGAGAGATACATGAGACCTTTTAAATCAGTGAAGATAAGTGGGGCTGAGGCTGTCACTCTGACACCTATATCATTTAGACCCAAATCTTTCAGCCCCACTTCATGTAACCACGCAAGCCCTTGGCATCTTCCAACAGCATGATCGTCCCATTGTTCTATTTCAGCTGACATTTCATTTCAAACCCTGTCAACCCCTTTGGAAAATTTAAAGAGAGGTCCAGCTGAGAACTAAGATATTGTCAGATATTGTGTTACTGGCTGTTAATACCTTGAAAACATCCTTCAGTGGAGGGCAACCCTCTTTAACAGCAGCTGAACCAGGGGCTGTTCAGATTGTATTACAGGATGAACTGAATACCAGCTGAAATGGGAAAGGTGGCACAGCCAGCTTGTGTGAAGTTTAATGAGTACATGCACCTACTTTTTACAAGTTTTTTCAATGAATATATGAAGCTCACCCAAAATGGGCTGCTATTGTCTTGCACATGTAACTTTAACTTAAAAAACTTGACCGAAGTTGAAGTTTTAAAATGTTGTTTTTAATACCAATTTACACATTTGATTGCAACTGCAATAATTTTAGACATTATAAAGTTAATAAAACAGAAAAAAATCACTTGCATAAGTTTTATTGTTATTACAGTGGATACTTGAGGTGGATATTATCTAGAAAAAGTTTTTACTGTCAATAGAATTTATTAAAAACTTAAGTTAGTTTAGATTTTGAATATAGTTCAACACCTGTTTTTTTCCCCAGTTTTCTATTAGATTAAACATATTGCACTTGATAAAAATATTTAAATTCATTTAAAGTTTAGCTTTAACTTCTAGAAAACTTTGACATTTTGGGATAAATTTGCTTTAGTAAATAGTATGATTATATGCACTTTATACATAAACATGTTGTAATTACATAGTACATACAACAGACAAAATACAAGTACATTTTGACTCACCTATTTCATTTAAATATCCCAGTTGTCTGAGTTTTTAGTTCATTCCAAAAACAGATGAAATAACTGATGCAGCTGCTTGTCGGCACACACACTCATTCACACACACATGCACACTGGAACAGACCAACTGACAGAGATCAATACACCACCTTTATGAGGATTGCGTGCAAGAAAGGGAGGGCTATGTCCAAATATGGTGAGGAGAGCAGTGGAATCTTCCGGGTCACCAACCAATCAGCTTCACGCTCAACACGTAGACGTTCTTCCGTATGACGCACACACGGAATTCCATTGACGCAAGTTTGCGTTTTTCTAAAAATAACCTTGTAACGACAGCAGCGTTCACATGGGGCTATTACTGAATGAAAAAATCTAAAAATAACTGCAGTTTAGAGGCGCAGAGGTTTTCTGACTGGAAATAAATCTTTGTTTCATGTTTGATCTGTGAGACGTGTTCTTTACCAGAGCAGGAAACACCTGGATTGTTATTCTTGAATACATTTTTTATTAGTATTATTTAAATTACTTGTGCTACCAATGATTTCTTGTGTCTGATATTTTTTTATGCAAAATACATCCTTTGTAAACAATTTTTTTTTTTTTTTACTAAAAACAAATTGCGTTGGTTTTTTTTTTCAAATCAAAAGTTGAAATCTAGAGAAATCAATTTTTTTGCACAATTTGATGAAAATATCATTTTTTTTTTTGTTTTTGAACAATTAGTTAAGTATGCAAGAAAAATTAAGAACAGGGGTGCCCGTTACTTCGATCTAGATCGCAAAGGCATTATGGGTAGATCGCATGCATTGAAAAAAAGTTAAGAAAAAAAAACCCTTTAAAAAAAGGTGTCAATCTAGCGGCTTTTCTGCCGTTATCGGAGATTTTTGGAGTCTGTGACGTGAAATCACGTTGTTAAGCCTGTAATCAATAAGCAGCCCGTTGTGCTGCTGTGGCCCCTCCCCCTCGCAAAGTGCTGTGAGTGTGTGCATGTGCGTATGTAAGAAATTGTGTTGTTGGGGTAGTTACAGCAGGCTGGAAACGATCTGTGGGGTTTGCGATGGTAACATGGTACTTGTAGATCTCAGGAGGTTTGATATTTGTAAAGTAGTTGTCTTGGGACAAAATGGGATGGGCACCCCTGATTAAGAATATAATACCAATTTTCTAACGAAAGCTTCAACACAGTTGTGCAAAAGAGTACATCAGACAAAAAAGTGTTACTGATCCTGGTTAAAAAAATATCTTTATTGTAATCTATAGTCAGTTTGCCACTGCTCGCCCGTGACTCATACCGCCGATCACATTTGCAGCAAGTATGGTAGGAGCTGCAGCTCCTGCATCGGCTTATTTAGCCACAGCCGACGCTGCACAAACAGATAAGCATCGATGTGGAGACTCCATTGTCTCTAGCAATAGAAGGATGCCAACAAACAAACATACAATACAACAATTGCAACTTTTAATATGAGTTACTATCGTTGGTATTCGTAAAATGGGATCTCCCTGTTGCAGCTGCTGACATCCATTTGTCTGCATCAATTTAAACATCACCTAATACCTCTCATGACATAACATCTCCACAACAACCAGGCATACTAACACACACTAACACTTGAAACCTCTCAGGAGATATTTGGATGTAATCCAGCTTGTGCTAAGAAGCCAACTGGTATTCTCTAGAGAAGCAGCTGAAACTTGCAGACCTTCCAGATGAGGTGGATAACTAGTTAATTACAGTGGTTGGCATTGATGTCCTGTTAGGAATGCATTTAAGTAACTAACTGGCTAGACATATAATCTTTCTATCCATTTCACTCCATCCACACATGGATATTTCTTGTGAAATGTTTATAGCACTTATACATTATGTCTACAACATTACAGTTTACTTTCAGCACATTTTAGTGTCTGTGGGAAAATATGTTTGATTTTGGACACCTAAACACTGTGTTATGTATGAGAGAGCAGACTTTATTGAGCAAGTGCAAATCTCAGCGAAGGAGAGCCAGTTCATTTGCACATTTTAGGCCTGTTTAATTAATCTAATTCTGCAGGTTTTCCTGCTCTGACATTGATTAAAAAATGATCTTGTTATTGTGCAGAACTTCAAATTCTGTCCAAGCACATGAGGTTTAGGATCATGGCTTAATTGCTCTAAGGAAAATAATCCCAGTATTTTACATATTCCTTTTTTGCCTTCTGTGTCTCAAACAGTGAGGCATCAGTGTGCAACTTATTTGGTTGAGAGTTTGATTCCTGTTTGAAGCATGTAATAAAGAATGCTTATTGTGTAAAATGGAAAAAACAGCAACTGTGAGTCTGCCTGTTGTTTTTTTGTACTTTAAAGTGCAATTTTCCAGCAGCTTGAATTTCAGTGTCTAATTTAACCTTTTGATGTGTTTAGCTTCCTGTTGGCCTCATTTTTTACAGCGTTTGGGGCTCATACACTGCGTTGGTATAGTTACCATATTTTATCTTCACTATGGAAGACTTAATTTTAAAGAGGGAATATGTGTGGAAAGAAATGCATTCAAATATTTAGTTTTTTTTTTTTTACTTGATCAGATTTGAAATAATGTTTTCTTCATCAAAGACATTTTTTTATAGTCTCCACATATTTTTACACTACAGTACATATTGGTTTGTCACTTTGCTTTTCCTACCATCTCTGGATTAGCCTCCCTGCCATCCCACCCACTCATGCAAAATCTAACTCCTTGTGGGTTCAGACTTTTACTAATAAGATTTCTCCAACTCAGATTTAGAATTTTATTACGTGGGCAACTAAGAAGATTAAAACCCCCTTCAAATGTCCTCTGATCAATACATTTACAGAATTTAATTTATATTTAAAAAATGTCGGAAGGTATGACCAAATCTGTGTCATGAGTGTTCTTTAAAAAGCAAAGGCAGTGCAAAATATTTTTTTAGACAGTAAAAAGCTCTTTGCGTTTGTCATTTTCAAATGAGTTACATATTTGTTAACTTTATAAAAATCAAGTGTTAACTTTCCTCAATGATGTAAGATTTTAAACTTTCGTCTTCTGAGCCGCTCATTTCCTAACAAGGTCATGGGAGTGCCGTAGACCCGTTATCCTGCCTGACTAATTACAGGCAAGAGGCAGAGTGCACATTGATCAGGTCACCAGTCTGTTGCAGGGCCACTCACACACAACCAACCAACCACACAAACACTCATTCCTAGGGGAAATTTAATAGCGGCCAATCAACCTGACATGCATGTTTTTGGAGGGTGGGAGGAAACCATACTGCCCCGGAGGAAAGCCACGCATAAATGGGTAGAACATGCCAACTCCACACAGAAAGGCTAATTTTTCAAGCCCTGTCGATTTTGAACTTTTATTGTGATATTGTGTAGAAAGAAATATGAGAACAGAAACAGTAAAAAATATTTTCCACATCCAAAGAATTTAAGCATAATTAGACAAAATGAGTTCCATTAAGGACACCCAGTTGCTTATCTTGATGTTCAACATTTTATCCATCTTGTCAAAAAGATGTAACACAAGCTCAAATGAAAATAAAGTCCCAGTACAGTACAGACACACTTAAAACGACACACACAACCTGACATTGAAACAGAATGTTGCACAAAACACACATACATGTTACTTGTGCAAATGGATTAACAACACAAACCTTTGGACAAATAAAAGAAATAATGCACATTGCAACAAAACAAATACATAAAACCCAATGTAGAACATTAAGCTGGCTTCAATAACATTTGGCATTGGTTTGTAATCAGATATATTCTGTGTTTTTTTTACTGTGTTTTTGGGGAATACATTACAATACATTACAATAATGTGTAATAATATTATTAATCTGATATGTATTGTCTTTAAGCACGATAGTACTAATATAAATTTATATAATATATGTTTTGACCCTAATTTGCTTCATATTTTTAATACTGATAACATAAAAAATCTTGTAAAAATCAATACACACATTTAACGAATGCATTCTTATTTTAAAGAATAAATTAAACAACCAAAAACTGACAATAAAACACAACTAGTAAGAGAGTTGGTGATCAAGATAAGCTGCTGTGAGCTTCTGCGAGCCAACCAAAGGGGTTTTAACATAATCTGCATTAATTATGGACAAATCTCAACAAGACATTACTGTAAACATGATTCACCACGCAGAACAACACAAAGTCAAATGAAGGACTAAATCTCTACTTCTTGGTCATTATCACATCGTTTTCTCTTGTTCACAAATAAATGTATGACATATAGGTTGGCACACAATGAATTGGTTCATGTGCAAATATAAGCAATGACTTTAAAAGTAAAGCAAGGGTAAACACAAAAGACACAAAAAAAATAACACAAGAACACTTGGCAGGGTAGACACTCGGCTGTAATCATTCTGCAGAAGGGCGTACCTCCTTGGAGTTGGGATCATTACTTCAGATGGAAGAACCCTGATGGTTTGGTTGCTGGAGCCATTAGCATGTTGGCTTGATTTTTGTGGGTTATTTGAATCTAAAATAAAACCACAAAAACATTTATTAACTGGTAACTGGAAAGACATCTTTTCTAAAATTTTTTGACAAATTATTTACGATTCAAGTTTTCAAGAATTAAAGTCAAATTCACAATTCTCAGTTATGACTATCACACATTTAACGTTGTTAACAACTTTGGCTTCAGTTAAAAGTAAATTGGTATAAATGTTCACAGTACGGACTGATCATTTCTATAATTATGCTATAAAAACTTAGACTGTTTCAAATAACATTTTGGTACTATTGTTAGAAAACACAATAAGAAAAAACCTGAACTCTTCTTTAACGTGAAGGGTATATGAACACTTACCGTACAGGGAGGCTGCATCCAAGGCTCCCCATCAATTTGCATTGGTAGTGCTTTGCTTGTCCTGCATATAGAAATTAAAGACAATATTAATGCAATATTAGTAATGTATAGTATGGTTTTTATTGTTGTCCTATTCAAATGAATAAGTGAAATCATTTCAGGATGTTTCCCATCGTGCACTGGGAAAATATTTTGATTATTTCATTTTATGACCTGATGGTGATATGGGAGGCCTGAGCCAGTCTGTGTCCAGCACTCTTTAGCCCAGTGTAGATTTGTCCCATCTCTATTGCTCCTTCCAGACCCACCACCTCAAAACGCTTATCATTCATTTCTAAAAAGTAATAAAAACACAGATTTTTCTAAAATAAGCACAAGATTGCTAATATAAATGACACAATTAATCATGCAGAAGAGTAAAAAAAAATTTAAAAAGTTACCTTGAACTGCTGTTTTGAGAAGATCTGGATCACAGATCACCTCATTTTGACTCGCCTGTGATGCACCATCAGGTTTCTTGGATTCACCCCAGAGGTTGGAGCCACCGTGCATGCTGGGTATGTTGAGGACAGCTATGCCCTCTAGAGATGCGTTGTTCAGTTCCAGACGTTTCCCACAGCACTGTTATCAAAAAGAAAAGGAAACATTAATTACACATTGTTCTTTTTGCTAAAACAATCAGATAACTGGACATGAAGCTCCAACCTGAATTTCAAGACAGTCCTTCAGATTCTTGCAAGAGGCAGAGATGGATTCTGAAGTAGCAAACTCAAAATACATAAGTTTGTTCTTCATCCTTGAAAAAAAAAACCATTTTGGTTGTTAAAAAAAAAACCTGTGGTGGGAAGTTTCTTCAATGAGCATCACCACTTCACCCTAACGGCTATAGTGAACATAAAAGCAAAAAGATAGCTGCAGTTATAAAAATGATCACCACATGATCCGACTTAATGTTCCATCTTCTCTGAAAACTTCTTCTGTCACTCTAATATTTAAAAAAAAAAAACGGTTCAGATCCCAATAATTTCAATCATTTCTGTCTCAGGTCTAACCTTCCACACATCTCCAAAAGTCTTGAAAATATGGTATCGGATAAACTTAATTCTCATTGGTCCTTCCATAATTGTTATGGACCTTTCCGTTTTGGCTTTCATCTCCTTCACAGTACTGAAACTTCCCCTCTGAATATAACTTATGACCTTCTCCTCTCTGTTTACACAGGTTTATTAGTCATTGTTGGTCTGCTTCATCTTAGTTCGACACCTTTTCTTATTCGATCCTTCTCAACGGACTCTCTTCCATCAGTATCTCTGGAACTGTACTCCTTATGTTTCATTACTCACAGTACAATTGTACTCAGTTCGTCCCATTCAATTTCTTCACTCCTCCTCTATCCTATAACTAATGGTGATCCTCAGGGCTCTGTCCTTAGTCTCCTCCCCTTCATCATCTAATTTCTCCGCTTGGTCATATTTTCTAGAAACATCACATCCACTTCCACTGCTATGCATATGACAATCAAATCTACCTACTTGGGAAATCTGACTCCACACTGCCCCCATCAGTCCTGGTTGGCTGTATCAACGAAGTCAAATCCCGGTTTACTTTAAACTTTCTCAAACTCAATGGCAAAAAAAAAAAAAGAGCTTCTTCTAATCGGCACCAAATCCACCCAAAGCAAAATCAATCAACAGTCTCTCTCAATCAACGGCTTCATCATTTCTGACTCTTCAAGTAAAAACTCAGAGTGTCATCATGAACAGCAGCCTTTTTTTCCCTTCTCACATAAACACCATCACCTGCTCTGCCTACTTCCAACTTTGTAACAAACAACCTCTCCTGCCCTCCCTCACTCCTCAGTCCACAGATGTGTTTGTACAAAGCCTCCCCACTTCCTGCATGGTTTACTGTAACTCTCTTCTGTTTGGTCTCCATCATTTGCAAGTTCTCTCCACTCATACTCCTCTATCCAATTTTCTGCCCCTCTGCCCATCTTGTCACTTTAAGGAGCAGGGCTTTCAGCTGCTCCACTCTCCAACTTTGGAATTAACTTCCAAAACTCTACAGACCTCTCTAGCACTGAAACACTCCCACAATTTAACACCAAACTAAAAATTCATCTTTTCCCATTGGCCTATTCACTTTAAAAATAACTGTTCTTGCAAATATTTTAATACAGTTTTTAGTGAAGTTTGTATGGATTTTAATAGTTGCTTTTTAACTGCTCATTGTATTTTATATATAAAATGTTCAGTGGCCTTGAACTCCCAGAAAGGCCCTTTGTATGACGTATAGTACTTTGTACATAAAATAAGTAATTATTATTAATAATAAACTGAACAAAAAGAGTCAAACATGCAAGGAGTTGTGGGTCAAAGTTCAGGTAAATTCTCACCTGTTGTTAAACTTTTGAGGATGTTTTTCTCTCATAAGGTGGAACCGATGGGCGATGGAAGCATCCTGAGAACAAACATGTCAATGGTGGCATGACAAATCCAATTTTAAGCAGAATATTCATATTCGTGTCAGGCTTGTGAGAGATTTGTCTTGTACTCTTTATTATGACTTACCACTCCAATGGAGAAGTAATTGTTAATGATCTCAAATGGTACAGGATCTCCTGCCTCTTGAGGGTTGCTTGGGATAACTTTGATGCTCCAGCGGTCCATGGCAATTGTCTCACTATTTTTAATCTCTTTTAGGATTTCTCTCAAGTCAGATCCCTCATACCCTATCATGTATTGAACAAAATTACACATGACATAGAAAAATTTCTACAATGGTCACAGTTACTGCATAAGAAATTACCTCCTCCCCAGCGAAGACAACGGGCTAGGTCATTACCAGTGCCCAAAGGCAGAACAGCTACTGGGGGATGTGCCTGGAGGCCCGCTTTGTCTGAAATGAATAGTGTGTACGTTAACTCATTCATTTAAAAGATTATGTAATGAGACTCTGAAGGATGTAGATTACCTATAGCATCCAGGAGCCAACCAACTGTTCCATCTCCCCCACACACCAGGATCTTGTACTGTTGGAGACTCCGAAAAAAATGCAGCCTGAAAAAAATCAGAGTTTATGAAAATGATCCAAATTGGTGTAATGATTACAATAACACACTGTTACTTTTAATAAAGCTGCATACCCTGGAGTAGGTCCTCCATTGGACAAATTGTACACTTGGCGAGGGTTCAGAAGACCGTGAAACTTTCTCAGCACTCTGCAAAAAAAAAATTCCCAAAATAAAATGTCACCGTTAGATTAGCAGGGATGATAACTAATTAGTAATAGTAAAAACTGACAAAACAGCGCCATCCCTAACCATTTACTAAGAAATAATTCAACATTTATCATATATCTTTTCTTGTCCTTGGAGAAGACACCTAACCCCCGCTTCTCCCACCAGTGGCGCCGTTGAAGGGCAGCCTGCTGCGGTGTAAGGAGTGCACCAAACAAATTTCCCCGGTGAGGGATGAATAGAGTAATTCATTTATTTTTTATTTATTTTATTATTTATATCACCATTCTCCAAACAAGCTGAACATGTACGAGTAGAAATACAGAAAAATGAGTATTTGTGAAGCTTATAACCAAACATGTCACATTATGTGAATAAAACGTATATTGTCATCCAAATAAAACAAGCACAAGTGTTATGTTACTGACCTTTCGCCTTGCTTTCCTCCACTTTTAGGATTTACGAACACCAGCAGAGGGTGTGTGTCTGGAATTTGGACAATCTGAGGGGAAAAAATTAAACCAATAAAAATTATGCATTATTGAAGAAAAAAAATCTAAATATACATGTTTTTAACGTCCTAAAGTTTCTAGAAATTTTTCCTCAAATGTAAACTTGTTTAAATATCGACATAAAAGCTTCAATTTTGTGGATATTTTAAAACATTTTAATGCCAATTTTCTTAAAAGCAAAGTCACTTTCACTTTAATTATAAGTAAAAAATAAAAAACTATTGTTTTAAGACTGAGTTTTGAGTGCCATAAAAATAAAGTTATTAATATTGTTATTACAATTAATCTTGCGGATGATTTATACAGACATCTGAGCACACTCAATCTAACTATTGGTGACTTGATACGTGTTTATATTTACCACTGTGCTCATATTACTAAAGATTAGACTTGTTTTCTGTTTTAATTAAAGAAGTAATTAACTAATTGTAAAATCAAAGTAAACAGCAACATCTATTGCAGACAAATAAATACACTTGCTTTATCCCCCAAAACCTGAACCTAAAATTATATAAAACCTTTTCAGAACTTTTCAACTCTCTTAGAAAATAAAGAAAAGTTAATCCACAAGCAATGAATGACTTTGAGGTGAATAATAATAAAATATACTTTGTTGAATCAAAGCTGGAAGTTTTAATGGGAATAACACAGAATATAAAAAAACATTGTCAAACAGTGTATAGGAAGATGGGATAAGGACAGACCTGAAGAATGTGGCCATCAGGTGTAACATTTAATAGACTGTGGTCTTCCTCCTGCAACACATCGAAAAGGAAATTATTTTTTCAAACTATATTCATTCATCATGGGGAAATGACGCGTGCTACATTGCACCGCAGCAAGCAGCCATGACGACACAAATGGTGGGAGTAACTGGGGGTTAGGTGTCTTCTCCAGGGACACTTAGGCAAGGGCCTAGTGAGAATCGAAACGGCTTCTTTTGGTACATGGACGGACATTCAACCATTGAGCTGACACCTCCCTCCTACCTCTTAATTATTTCCCTCTCAGAAAATTTTAAACAGCTATAATCGTACAACAGCATTGTCTTTTTACCTTTGGAACAGCATATATTGCCCATGGAGGCAGAATGTGATCTTTCAGTGGTCCACAATCACATTTCGGTAGTCCAGGCATTACACAGTCCTCATGTCGCTTTAAAAATAATAGAATTCAACAGATAGATTGAATAGAATTCAATGTGTAGAAAACGTAGAAATTCATTCTTGACGATGTGCATGTGCATGTGTATAATGCTGCTCACCATCTCATGACACCACACACAGCGCCTCCCTTCAAAGGTTTTGATCTTTTTAAAGCAAACTTGACATTTGTTGGAGTTACAGTCAGCTTTGATCCAGTCATGAACAGCTTTCTGAAGTGAAAAGAAGTTTTTAAAAAAATCTTTTTTTAAAATCTGTCTTATTTTTTTGTTTAAAATATTAATGGTGTAATAGATCTGCCACGTTTAATCAAGACAAAACATTCCAGAATTAAGCAAAATAATTTGTTTTAAAATGAATCTTTAATGAATAAGCAGCTCTTGTATAGCAGCTGTGGCAGTGAAGGTCGTCACCCATCTCAGATTTATGATGTTTTATACCAGTATAAACTTAGCAGATGGATAACGCAAGATAAAATACTCCTAAAGCACATGTGTAACCTCACTAGCAAAGGCTACTCATGTGATCCACAACAGATTAAGTAAAACATTAGTTGTAGCTTTAATGCCGTTAAACTGGGAAAAAAGACATTGACTGGACCGGTCATTCCTCTGCAGAATTAGGACATTTAACAGATGTACAGATCCAACTGTGCCAGCTGTAATCCACACTTAAAAGAGACACTGATGGCCCAGACTTACTCACTGAACTACTGACTGGTAAATATGTTAATGCTACAAAACTTTGGGTCAATGAGAAGAGGGACGTTAAGTGAATACAATACAATCTATTCAACAATGAATGAAGTTGTAAATCTGAAATGTTGAATAAAAGCTAAACTAAAATAAAAAAAGGGGAATGTTGTATTTCTTACACCAATTTCTTCTTTAGATTTGACAAATGTAGAAGAGCATGGATCAATTTTCTTGTTGTTTGCACACTGGTTGTGGACGGTGTACGTGCAGCCTAGAAGAAAATGTAAGAGAAAAGACAAAAGTAATGTTGTTACTAGTTAGATATGCCACATTAGTGCTATTAATACAAAACTACAATATGTTCTCTTGTGTTTTTTAATTGCTTGTTAGGTGCATGAATGCCCTCTTGTGGTGTCAGTGAGTTCTTACGAATGCAGCAGAGTCCCTGCTTTCCAAGGCCGAGCAGCATTCCCTCACACACAAAACAATAAGTTGGCCTGTTAAAATGCTTCATCCTCCAAATGTGCTGCCCATCCTTCTCAGTCATCTACGGAGGGGATAAAAGTCAGACTAACAAGAACAGCATTTATTACGTTTATATTTGTTTATTCTTATTTTACCTTGAGTCCGAGGAGCACAAGCAAAGGCACATTGGTCAAACCTCCTTTCAACCATTCTTCCAGAGTGACAGTCCCACTGCCATCCACATCTATAGCACTCATCATGTCCTTGAGCACCTGTCAAACCACAAAAAGGAGTTATTCAAGTACTTTTCTTGTATGTTTTGCAATCTGTCCACAAGTCAATGAAGCAGGAAAAGTAAGTTCTTACTGGTCTGAGCTCAGTAACGTCCCAACCCAGGTAGTCAGCAGCCCGCATCATTTGTGTGATAATACGGTCCACCTCCTGGACAAGAAACAAATGTGAGACATAATTTAACTTGACATGTTTTTTTTGCAAAATCAGCAGTTATGCTTTTAGATTATTTGATAACGCCAATATCACATGTGCTTTTGACTTGAAATTTGAAACTGGTAAGCTCTTGACTTGAAACTGGAAACTGCTAAGACCTGTCTTGACATGAAAATTTATTTAGAAACTATTACACACAAAACACAAACTCTTCTTGAATACGTAATGAGCTTTAACATGCAACTTTAGCATGCAACTCTTTAAGCAATTTCTGAGTTACTCACGGAGCTGTCCAGGAGTCCATTTCCATCTTTGTCATACAGTTTGAAGGTAACTATAATCAAAGTAAGTCAAAGTTAAAAAAAAAAAAAGTCTATTATTAATAGTGAAGTAGATGGAAAAATATCAAACTTACATTCAAGCTTCTCACGTGGCTGTGCTTCCTCAAGCACAGAAAAGTAACATGACACATCACGTAAATAGACCCCACCTGAGAAACAAAGAGAACTTTTGAAAAAAACATAGAACCTTAATGACAGCCTCATTCTTAGGTCACAAGCTATGTTATGAAATAACGGAACACAGTCAAATATTAACCATGCTGATTTAATTCCCTGTGCACTTGCATGATTATTTAAGCTAAAACATAAGTAAAGTCTCAAAACATTGTACCTCCTTTAGGTATGAGACTTTTCTTAGAACCATCTTGCTCCACGTGTTGAAAGTAGCGAAAAAGTCGTTGGCAAAAATCTGCTGGAAACTCGTTCACATCCAAGTAGGTTTTGAGGAAGACGCAAAAACCTGCAACATCCAAACACTGTGCAGAAAAAAAAGAGAGATTAGACAAGATTGGTCAATATAAGTAGATTCACAGGAATACTTTATTTTTAGTGGTTCTGAAAATTATTAACAGTTAAAAGAAACAGAAAACTTAGCCAGACTAGAAGCTTTATAAAAATGGTTTTAAAAATTCTTTATTTAAAACATTGAATGTAAAGTATTTCTGTTATGTGAAAAATAAACCTTATGTATAACCAAATTTACAACATTTATTAAATGATTGGTTACTTAGGTCACCTCTCCAACACTGTGCTGGGCCAGACGACCTCCTGGCTGAAATTCCTTGATCACATCTTTCACTCTCAGATTACTCTCTGCATGGAGAATATTGTAGAGGTCAAAAAGTAGCTGGGTTAAAAGCATAGTTGTGTTTGAGCTTAAAGAGCACTAAAAGATCATTAGTCATTGAAAACCTTAACAGCGTGAGATTCAGGTTTGGCTTTTGCAGTCTGATGTGACCTATAGAAGAGCTGCTCCTGCAGCCAGGCAGGAGCTCGTGAACATGTAATTATCCATTCATCCATTATCCAACTAGCAAATAACCCCAAAATGCTAAGAGCCTACAAACCCATTTAATTTCTTTCCAAGCCTTTGAGTGGGTAGAGTATTTTTAGCGCAATGTCACTTTTTGTTTGTCGACATGTTGGTACAATTCTGCATCAGGTCAAGTCCCATTCATCAGGATGTGTTTCTCTTTTGGCTTTTGTTCTTTTCATTTTTGAAAGGCAATTTGTGGAGCCCAATTTTCATTTAGTTAACAATGTACCATGTATGTACACAAAGTAACTCATAAAAACTTTTAGTACTGAATTCCCATCCTTCAGCAAATAACCTCAACATTGTAAGGGATCAGATGAACCTATTTGCCTAATTGTGATGTATGAACTCTTATCGGATAAAGTGGACTTTAGCTATTCTGTTTTATGTCCCTCTTATCTTGGTTTGTATTCATTAGCAGCTACAAATCAATCAAACCATTTTCAAACCGGTTTTATGGTTATCGTGTCAAGCTGAACCACCAGTCAACCATTAAAAAACACCTACTCTGGTTTTTATTTTAAAGACATTTCTACATATTTTCACTACATATACTTTCAATGCCCATTCTAAAGGACAGTTTAAATAGTAGTTTGTGTTAGGACAGATATTAGGACTAGGACAATTTAATAGTTTATAACAAACAATCCAAAACTACACTTACATTTTAAGAATACTATCAATGATTAAGTATAATTATTCTTTAACTGTGGAGCTACGGTTAAACACCTGGTGAGAACATTCATTTCCTCTAACAATGTGCGTTGTTATGTTTAACATACTAAAGTGGCATTCTCGTGTTATAACCAGTTAAACTGGATGAGACAACTATGCAAATAGCTGAGGAGGTCAATCAGTGGCATTCTCTCTTCACAAGCTGTTTTTCAGCATATTAGGGATATATTAAATATATATGCAGAAACACACTTTTAACTTGTTCATTATAAATTGTGTATAGCTCTGGAATGAATTGGATTAACTCGGAACTCACCTTCCATATAATGCTGCAGCTGGATAAAATCCACTGGAGTCAGACAGTCTTTTGTCTCATCTGAGGATGCCATGTTGATCTGCAGGCAAAGTGAGAAACCAGAAAAGATCACATCAAATTAGATAAGAGAAAGGCTCTAATGATTCACAACAAAAATGCAGGTATCCACTGACACGTAAAAACAATCTCAAAAATTTTTCTCAAAAGACAACGTCAATAATCATTCAATTCCCTTGAAAAAACAGGACGTTTTTTTTTTTTTTAATGTTGCTCAACCAAACTTTTCTATTTTTATTTGTGTGTTCATATAGCTGTGGTTAATCTAACACCTCTTATTTTATTGGAAGAAATCTACTACACACTTTAAAAATCATAAAACGTACTCCTTACTTGAGCTTCTCACTAAAACCCCTGTATAAATCAATTAAATTAATCTTTTTAACATCAAAGTCTATGTTTAAAAGCCCAAAAAGCATGGAGCTGGGTTAAAAAATTACATCTAAAAAACAAACCCATGTGTTAAAGTCTGTCAACAAGTCAAAACGACACAGTTTCAGAAGCTCCATGTAGACGTGCAGATTGTGCAAGTAGTTCTGAAACTACATCAAATTTAAATGTAGCACCAAGCAATTTATAAATCATAAATTAAGCTCATCCTTTTAGATGTGCATTCATCAAACAGGATTAAAGGGAGAAACAATATTATACACCTGCCTGATATGGCCATCAAACTTACCAGAATGGAGCTCTGGAATTGCAGAACAGGTGCACAGACAGGATGAGCACTGAAATGAAACTTCTGAAGATTTTCTTTTAAAACTTGTTTGGCTCTTTCCAGAAACCTTTGGTATGCTGGCTGCCTGTTACTTGTGGGTAAATGTCGGCCGCAGTATTAGTGGATATAAAGGATTAGGATTCCATGGGGGAGGAGTCTCTATGGGAACATAATTATAGTTAGTGGCACAGCCCTGCACACGCAGACGCACAAAACAACATTTTCTGATCTGATCTGCTGTTCCTCCCTAACAAGCCTGAGAGCTATGTAACCAACTGAACACCTTCATGTTGAAACATGTTAAAAAAAAAACGTTTGCAAAAAGAAATTTAGGAGATACCTGTCGAAGAAAATGATCAGCAAAATACAAGAAAACTTGTGCACTTATTTAACCCTTATGTTCAATTTCAAACTTAAAGAGTGGATCAACTTATTTTTTACCCAGGATATTGTTTTGATCTGCTCATGAATGACACAATTATCTATCTTATAATAAAGTGTTTACAAAAAATGGCTCACAAGGAGCGCCAAAGTTGCAAAAATATTATTTAGGTCATAATGTAAGTGGTATTTTACTTGAGGCATTTTAAAAAGAAGTTTGAATAATTGTGATTACTAAATTCCCTGATTTGGGGTTATTAAAGTCCATTCCTGTATCCACCAATCTTCAATATGTCAACTGATAAGTTTTTTTTTTGTGTAGCTTATGAGTCATTTACTGACATTGGGAAATATAAGAAATTGTACAGAAAGGAATACAGGAAATCTATTCAGAAGTATTTTTAGACTGAATGGACATAGGCACACTATTTTCTCCCTCAAGTTTGTACATAAAAAATCTTAACAACATCCAGCTCTTCACACGCTTCACAGTCATGGGGTGTTGAGCCTTTTTGTAAATACCGTAGTTGAAAAAAAGGCATTGCAAGCTTTCTGAATAAAGTATGAATTATTATTATTGCAGTTTACGTGCAAAATACTCATCAGTTGTTTCATTTGGCTCACTCCAACTAAAACACAAACAGTGGTACATTTGAACAAAACCCCCTAAAATACAATAACAGTGACACAACAGTGTTAGTGCTCATAAATAAAAAAATATGGCATGTGTATATGTTTTCCTCACCTAATAAAATCAAACTCAGGATTGAGGAAGAGTTTAGCACAGTTGCTCATAAATATGATGTTAGATACACCTCCATAGACTCATGAAAGAGACAATCATTCACTTCTCCAAAGAATTTTGAAATACCAGTTTATTGAAAAATAACTTATTTTTTCTGCTACTTTACACACGGCATAATATTAACGCTGAATATTAACTTGCACACCTATGCTTGTTGAACTGCTGTGGCTTATGTCTGTGTTGTATATGTTGTTCACTACTGTACACTAAACATATTTACCTGCCCATAAATGGGATATAATCTCCTTCTCTGCTGTCCTCTGGGTGGTGGTGTAGGAACCTATGAATGCGTTTGTGAAATATGACAAATATGACTAAGAAAATAGTTCTGCATAAAATCACTCAGTTCATGCGAAGTGCTGACTAGAGCACTTTTTCAGGTTGTCCAGAGTATTCAGTGGAAAAACAGTGAATGTCTGGGTGAATGACTGCACGTGTGGGTGTGGCATACATAAGCGTGAGAAATTTCCAAAGAAATAAAAATGCTGCTCAGATATGAATAGATAATATGCATAAATTAATTTAACTTCTGTCAAATCTCTCAAATAACACATAATCTCTCACTCTCTATTCACATTAAAAAAAACGTTAAACAACAGGCCTATTGTTTCCTAATAGGTGTCAAGTCACCATCAGTAGACACATTGCCCTTTATGTTCGCACTTATTGTTGCGACTCTGTCACATCTCTTTTATTGGGTAATGTTGCACTTGCTACTTCCCATTGAATTTTTTTATACAATCTGAGGGAGAACAACTAGTGTATTTACAAAAATATGTGCAGAAGAGAACAATGATTCTACACAACCACATAACTAAATGACCTTTAAAGACTGAAATTATATAATAACAACAGGTCACAGAGTCATTAGACTCATCAGTCATTATTGTACACTTACCTTTAAATGAGATTTGGGTTTAAAAGGTCTATAAAAAATGAACTACTACCACAAGCACTTCACTGTGATGTCAGCAATGACTTGGCTTGCCAATAAAACTTACAGATAATCAGCACTCAAAGAAACACATGTTAATGACATAACTAAATAACTGATAGCTGTAAAGTATCAACTTTCTGGTATTTTTACCATACCAAAGTGTTGTTGGGGAGAGATTCTCTGTGTTGAATTATTTGGGTAACAGTGGCGGGCTTTCCAGAGTTGTACTGATCTCTTTGAGTCCTACCTTTGATCTTATTCAGAGCATTGTTATGATGTCCCATTTCTCATGTCTTATTTTAGGACCATTTCTCACATGTCTTATGCCATTGGCAATTAAAATTCTAAATTAAGTAATAATAGAAAACATGGGGGGGGGGGGAGTAGTTAACTGTTTTTGCATGGGATGTCAGACCTAATGTGTTGACCCTTTGGATATAGGAGTGTCTCATAGGTGCTGTTTAGCTAACTTTATTTTATTATTTTTTTCAGTTTTTAGGATAAGTTTATCTTTTTTAAATTTTTGGCTAACTTCAGAATATTTTTTATAGCTTTCTGCTTTAGCCTTTTAGTTGACTCTAGCGATGGCTTTATGGCTTATTTTGGCTGTTCAGCAAACTTTAGCTCTTTCAGTTTTTGGGCTAACGTCAGGTTTTTTTTAAAAACTTTTTTAGCGAACATGAGCTTTTTAGCTAACTTCAGCTCTTTGGCTAACTTTAGCTTTTTGGTTATTTCTTTTCTTATTTATTTATTTGTTTTTTTGCTAACTCTAGCTCTTTGGCTAACTTTAGCTTTTTTTACATTTTTGGCTGGGTGGCACAGTGACGCAGTGGGTAGCACAGTGGCTTCACAGCAAGAAGGTTGTAGGTTCAAGTCCTGGGTTGGGATGAGGCTTGGAACACTGGCCTTTCTGTGTGGTGTTTGCATGTTCTCCCCTTTGTCTGCGTGGGTTTTCTCTGGGTCTTCTGGTTTCCTTCCAAAAACATAAATAATAGGTTGACTGGCCAGTGCCAAATTGCCCCTTGGATTGAGTATGTGTGGCCTCGTGACAGACTGATGATCTGTTCGGGGTGTACCCTGCCTCTTTGCCTTGAATCGGCTGGGATGTGCTCTGTGCACTTATTGGCTGGCAGGATAAACGATAACTTTGAATGAGTCTCTACACTTTAACTCATTTATTAGTTATATTTATGTGTTTTTCCTATCTCTTGTTTTTATGTTTGTTCTACAACTGTGAGTATGTGTGGCGTGGCAGGTTGCTGAGAAATAATTGTCCTCTGGGATTGATAAAGTTTCTCTGATTTTGATTCAGAGTGGTGATTTTGGGTCTATCCTCTCGCACATACTCACTGACCTTTGACCTTATAATTTGCCTGTCAAAAATGTTGCTGTTATTTGTTAAGTTATTTTCAGCATGAATGTTTCTTTTGAGGTAGCTTTGACTCACCTGTCCAGGAGGTACTGTGCCTCTTTCTACTTACTGGTGTAACCCCTGGCATCCCTGTCAATGTTGAAAAGATGTTAAGATAATTAATAGTTAAGAAGTAAATGTTGTTGTGGATGCTCTTCATTGTTCTTCTTCGCCAAAGCTATAGGTGGCGACAACACATCCCAGATTCAAATACAAGCTACCTTATTTATAGTAGTAGAAGAAGAAAGCGTCGACGCAGGTGTTTACGTTCACCCACTTCCGTAACTCCATTAAAGCGGAATTACGTTACAATCCATCGTTAAATCCAAAAATAGATAGGGAAGACTAAAGTATGTCGGCTATTTTTTAACCTACACGTCCAGATTAATTCCTCAACATGACTCTAATATTTTAACGTCCACTATCAGCGCGCCATTGCGAGTTTTCTTCATTCATCGCTGAAAAAGCTAAAAGCTAGCCTGAACTCAGCAGCGCGTCAGTGGACGTGATTTAATAATTCATCGGTTGAACAGCACTTTGTCTTGTGTTAATTTAGATCTTGAGCGAGGCAATCATGGCCACTAGGCGTCTGACCGATGCCTTCTTGTTAATGCGGAACAATGCAATCCAAAACCGGCAGATATTGGCAGAGCAAGTGAGTACAAACGACCCCCGTCTGAGTACACGTAGCAATGCTGCGGTGAGTGGTCTGCATCGTTTCACATTTTACTCTGTGTGTTTGCATATAGACAGGCTTTAGAGTCCTCCTACCTAGAATCAGCAGTGTAAAAGTAGTAGCTACATGTTATAAGTGTGTTTTACGTTGTTTGTGCTGATGTGGACCCAAGTTTTAAGCTCTAGATTGATGGAAGAGGAAGATCAGGAT
The DNA here is from genome assembly GCA_902685375.1 of Neostethus bicornis. Lineage (NCBI taxonomy): Eukaryota > Metazoa > Chordata > Actinopteri > Atheriniformes > Phallostethidae > Neostethus > Neostethus bicornis. The sequence continues at coordinate 12,031,923 of LR738557.1, read as the reverse complement.
TCTAAAACTACATAGAAAAGCTATAAAGAAGAGCATCAATTTGAATATTCAACGAGAAAATAAAGAAAACTTAAAAAAAAAAAATCATTTACCATGCAAAACTTATAGACAAAAAAATTCTGGATTATTCTGGTTCTGCTTGTAGCTTCAGTCTGATTGTTTAATGTAGCTGATTTTTCATTAAACATAATTTGAGACATGTCATTATTATATTAGTGATCTCTTGCAAGATCAAAATAAAGAAAAATATTAAAAATAATCCTTCTGATTGTAGATAGTAACTGATTTCTCACTACAATGATACAATAATGTGACACATGTCATTATGACACAGTCCTAATTGGTGATCTCTTGTGAGAAAAAAACCAAAGAAAACATTTTTTTAAATAAATTGCAATGCAAAAATTACCTGCTTCTTCTCACAGAAAAAGTAATGTGATTTCAATCTGATTGCAGATCGTACCGGATCTTTTTACTGCAATAATTTATTAATTTAAAACATATCATTATGACACACTCCTAATTGATGATGTCTTGTGGGATCAAAGTAAAAAATGAGTGTTAGTCTTTTTGAGAGCTGTGAAGTTTCCACACGAAGGCACACAATGATGTGAAATACCATACAGGAACATAGAGTTTTGAATAAAATCTAGACTTGGGTTATTTTATAAAAAGCTATGATGATGATAGTAACAGTGTCTTTACAAATAATCCTAAATTTAACAAGCAAAAATGTTGGTCTTTTTAAAAAAGAAATAATGCTTTAAAAGGCTTTCTTTCTTCAGTTACAGAAAAAAAGTGCATCTACAGGTCTGTGTCATTACCTTAGCATTTGTGTCTAGAGTTGATTACTCAAAATCAATCTGTGGTGCTCAAATGATAGCAGATGTTTTAGCCGAAATGTGACTGGTCTCACTGCAGTGAATATTTTCCAACTTACCTTCTTGGTGAGGTAAATTCAGCTCCAAATATTCAGCAGTTACAGAGTCAAAATGATGGATAGATATGTACTTCATGTGTCCTGTGTTTTTTCATCAATGTGTTTGATCTCTTTTAGTTATTTATTAGTAATACAGAAAATGTTGGTACATACAGAAGTGTATTTAACTGATCATTTTCATTTTTCAATCTGCTTTATTGTATTATTTTTGTTACCCTGATCTGAAGAACCCTATTGAAAACCTTGCAAGGGGTTATTGTTTTATAAAAACCAAATAAAATGCAGTGCTTGTCTCAATCTGGAAGCCTTTGAGAGCAAAAGCTGATTATTTAATTAATGAGTCTTTTTCTTGTGAAAGTTAGTTTGGCATAAAAACATTTTAAATAGCATGAACATTGCTTGGTTCTAAAAAGTAAGTACCGGTATTCTAATTTCTGAATCTGCAGTATAAATGATACATGCAAGAAGAGTAAATGTTTGAAGCTGTTGTTTGAAATTTAAGCATCTGATCTGTTAATATTGTTAATGAGATACTTTTGACAAAATGCTTTACTCTTTTAAATAGTCTATCTTGTTTATTTTTTATGTTTCATCCTCCTGTGGTCTTTTTTCACTGTTCATTGTCTCTTAAATGTTTGATCTACATTGACATAAATTTATGCCAACAATCTGACTTTGTTTTTGCATTCACGCTAGCTGTAAACCTTTGCTCACAGCTAGAAGTAAATTAAGGAGCAAGGTATAATTTTTAAGTGGTTTATTTTAATTGTTTTGTAGTGAATGCAAAAACATCTTATCCTTCTTTTTGGAAATCTTCCGCTGATTCTGAGCCTCTGTTTCTCTTCTTTCTTCTCTTTTTGCTGGATGGACCCATTCTTTCTGACAATCTGACAATCACATTAGGAGCTTGATGAGGTATTGTAGCCACTTCCCTTCATGCTAGAATAACTTTCATGGCTAAATTAGGACACCATTGTCATCACACTTTCACATTATTACAGAAAACATTTTCATTATGATTCCCCTCTCCTATTTTTTTTTAAACCTAGTTGGCTGATGACCGAATGGCTCTTGTGTCTGGGATTAGTTTGGATCCTGAAGCTGCCATCGGAGTCACAAAAAAACTGCCTCCCAAATGGATAGAAGGTGTGGATGAGGTAATAAATGAGATTTATTTAAAAAAAAAAAAGTAGGTATCCGTGGAGTGATAAGATTTTTTTAATCACAGAAGAAAATTGACTTATGAGTTAGTTTTAAAGTTAAAAACTAAAATTTAAATAAACTATTGAAAAAGTTTTTTTCTACAATTAGATTACCTCCTAATGTTCATCATCTTACAGATTCAGTATGAAATCACACGAATTCGGCAGAAGATGAAGGACCTTGCTTTACTGCATGATAAGCACATGAATCGTCCCACACTGGACGACAGCAGTGAAGAAGAGCATGCTATAGAGATCACTACTCAAGAGATCACACAGGTGTTGTCCTTTTTTTTTTTTTTTTAGATTTTCTCAACTAGATTACAAACCCCTTTTTCTTTTAAGCTGACAAACATTCGTTGTTGCAGATGTTTCATCGATGTCAACGAGCTGTGACAAGTTTACAGTCACGTTGTGGCCACTGCACCGAGCAGGAGGAGAGACTTTTAAGAAATGTGGTGTCGTCTTTGGCACAAAGTCTGCAAGACCTCTCCACCAACTTCAGACACACACAGTCAAGTTACTTAAAACGTAAGAACGCCTCAAGGGCTGGTCTCTTGAAAATCTCTTTATGTTCCTATGTCTCTTACCTGTTATCATTGAGTTAGTATGTCAAATGATATACAGTACTTGCTATTGTGTCGTTTGTCAAATATTTTTGTTTTTATCAACTAGGCATGAAGAATCGTGAGGAAAGATCAAAGCACTTTTTTGACTCAGGTCCTTTAATGGAAGAAGATGAAGAATTAGCGCTATATGATAAGGTGGGAGGCTAATTGTAAGATATTTAAAGTAAAAAGTTTGCTTAGCTTTTAAGACTTAATTCATTGCAAGTTCCATTTATCATGATTCTTATTCATAAAATTGCCATGACTGATTTTTTTCTTTTGGACCGTTTAGTTGATTGCTTTTATAGTGGCATTACCAATTTTATTTGTCATTATAAAAATAGGTCAGATAATTTTTTCCCTGAAGGATTATGATACAAAAACAGGTTTGTCATCCAGCTGTAAACATGTGATATAACTTTTACTTGTCTTCTAGGGCTTCACAGATGACCAGTTGATGCTGGTTGAACAAAACACAGTTCTGGTTGAAGAACGAGAGAGAGAAATTCGACAAATAGTGCAGTCCATCTCGGATCTGAATGAAATTTTCCGCGACTTGGCGGGAATGGTGGTTGAACAGGTATGAAAGGGGATGATGAGTGGTGAAAAAAAACCTTGTAGCTGTGTTTTGTAAAGAGAGGAATTCAGATCTGTTTTTTTTCCACCCATAGCTCGGAAGCAAAGCATGCATTCAAAAGACATCAGATATAAGATGTTAGAATTGAAGATAAAGATTAACAAGTCTTTTCTTGTTATCATGTATGCATTCCTCTTGAGAACACTTCCTACGGAATTTAATGTGTAGTTAGTTTACATTTCTCGTATTTTATTTTGCAGTTTACATTCTTATTAAAATTTTGTATGTAGCTCCTAAACAACTGAAAAATAACTTTTGATAATAGAAATTACACTGTTACACTTTTCTGATATTCATATATTTTGTTCTGTCGTCTTCCACTTATCTGGGGCTGAATGATTGAGATAAACTACTTGCTCTTTATGGTTTTGGGAGTTTTACACTTATAAAAAAAAAAAATAAAATTTGATGACCACACTTATTGTGCTCAAAATATTTTATTCGTTTTGTATAAATTTAAGATTCACAATAAATTGTCATGTGGCTAATAAAGTGAGAAATGGTATTTTTCATTCTGTGATAAAGCTTGAAACATTTTCTTAGAAAGAGGGAATCAAGGGGATACTTGACTTTCTTTTGAAAAAAAATCTGAACTATTAGTAAAAATCACTAAGAACTTGAATAATGACTTTTCTTTTTCTCCACAACAGGGCACTGTTTTGGACAGAATCGATTTTAACGTTGAGCAAGCTTGTGTTAAAACAGAAGACGGATTGAAACAGTTACAAAAGGTAAAAAAAAGATTGTATTGATGTGTCTGGTAAAGAAGATATTTTCTTTCTTAAGATTTGAAATAAATCAGAATTATGTGAGATAATTGTGATGAGTTGTGTTCAAACTTATTAAAACATAAAAAAAAAATGCTTCAGTGTTTTGTTTTTAAATTTGCGTTGACTGATGAACTCTCTAATTTTTTTTTTTGTCTTTTAAGAAATAATCTTTTTCAGTTGCTTTTTTTTCCTTTCTTTTTTTGCAGGCGGAACAATATCAGAAGAAAAACAGAAAGATGCTGGTCATTTTGATCCTCTTCGTCATAATTATTGTTCTAATTATTATTCTCTTTGGGACAAAGTTTTAGAGATGCCTTTTTTCTGGTTTCTATCCTGTCTGGGTGTTTGTTGTGGATCTGTGTGGACTTGGACTGAATTCTGCTTCAAACAAGTGTCTGCCTTCCTACCAACCAGGAAACCAGATGGATATTTTGTCTCTGCTGGTGCCCTTTTGGGCTGTATGGGGATGTACTTTTGTTTGTCTGCTATTTGACGGAAGAAACAATCAGTGCTTTGGTTGAACTCAGGCTGTTTTATTTAGAGACAGACTGAGAAAAGTTAGTTAAACTTTGACATTTGAGCGAAAAAAGAAAACACCTAACTATGAATGATTATGAACTGGTTAAATCACTGAAGTTGGGTTTTCTGCTTAACTCAAAGCACTCATTTAGATGTATGGAAACGCATCATATTAATTTGATCTCAATAATCCTATTGAGATATCATATGAGAGGCAAAATGTACATTTATATCAAAGTTACAGTAATTAAGTTCTTTTTTTATTTATCATAAAATTCTCACCTTCTCTCAGTATTGAAAAATGAAAAGAAGTTTTGTGTTAGAGTTGCGCCAAGTATGGTTAGATTATGCGTTTAGTATCTAAATCATTTTTTGGTTGAAGGACCATTTATGTCATGTTTTACCTTTTCTTGTCTGACGTTTAAAATATCAAAGCAGTGTTTGAATCCCTGCTGTCCCAAAAGGAAAATACACAACCATCTAACTTCATCTAGTAATTTTTCAATTTCCCTCCACACTCATTGCGCTTCTCATAAAGTGCTAATTTTAAAACACTTAAGTTTTTTTTTTTCATGGTCTGTTCATTAAGTGCTACCTTTTTACTCTTGCAGTTTGCACACATTGAGGCCTGAAGGGGAGGATGGGCTGATGTTTGGATGTAATACTACTGTCATCTGTATGATTATAAAATTATTTATTTTCTGATAACTTCATTTAGTCTAGAGTTGTTTGTGTAAGATTTTGCTGTATATTGAGAAGAGTGTGTGTTTAATATGAAACTGTTCGCTCCACTGAACTTGACATCTTCTCTGCTCTTTAAAGACTGACAAACTAAAAGAAATAGCTTTATTAATGTGTATTCAACCCTTCACTTTACACGTCTGTTAAATCATCTTTGTCATTGATGTGAAGTTCTGTGTGGAAAATGAATATGTCTAAAAGGTACGACATATTTTGCTTTTTGAAGCAAAATCAGTGAAAAGACGGTAACTTTTTAAAAAAATAAAAATGAAAAAAGATGCAGCCTTTCATTTGTGATGAACTACTGCAAGGGTGCTCACCTGTTTTGTCCCAAGAGCTACTTTTGAACTAGCAAACCTCTTGAGACATACCAGTCTGGCGTTAACATCTCAAACTCCCACAGATCGTATCCAGCCTGCAGTAACTCATCATGTTTAGTTGTTTTCACACAACTATTAGACATCACAAAACCACCCTCTCTCAAACGCACATGGACATTTTCCACACGCTCACAGGCTTTGGGAGGGGTCAGCAGCAGCACCAGGCGCTGCTCATTGAGAACAGGCGTGACAACGTGATTTCAGGTTACAGACTCCAAAGATCTGTGACACTAAAAAAAGCCACATTGACGGTTTTTTAAAGAAAAAAAAAAAGAGTCGCTAGTGACTAGAGGGGCTGAATACTCGTTAAATATAGCGTCAAAGTCGCTGAGTTGACAAAATGGGATGGTAGCCCGTGATCCACTATTTGAGTACCCCCTGAACTACCAGGGGCGGATTCAATGAGGGGGGCTAGGAGAGGACGGACGGACGGGAGTGAGGAAAGGGAGGGCAAAAAAAAAAAAAGGAAGGAAAGGGAACTAGTCACGTCCCCATCACCCCCACTTCTTTAGAAATCCTGGATCCGCCCCTGACTACGGTATGATATTAAGCAGAAAATGAGGGGACATGACTGGTTCTTGGCTACAGTGGAAGTTTAGCGTTAATTTCCAAATAAATGCAAAAGAACAACACTTAAATTATTGCATACATTTTTATCTGTATCTATAGTTGGTTGGTCATTATAGGATGGTGATCTCATAAAAGAATTTAATGTTGTTCTAGATTGGAAGTGGCATTTAGACTAATAAATAAAGTAAAGCTAAAACATTTATCCAAAATCTTATCTAACCCGGAAACAGTGAAATCGCCTGTAACTTGACCTGGAAATTGACCAATCAGGAGGAGGCTAGTTCTCAGTGTTTAAACTCCGTGTTTTAAGCATGCATAATGAAAAAGAAGACGATCCGTTTCCCGTCGATGAATGTCTGTTTACTGAGACATTTGATCAAGAGACAGTGTATAATTTAATGGGTCAGGAGCTTAAGATCACACAGGTTTTTGGAGCTAACCTCGGCGTGGCTGCTCCGGTGTGGGAAGCTGTAAGAGATGATCTCCACACATCCGCTACTTAGAAATAAAATGTGTTTGGTGATAAATGTTTCTATGTGCACAGGCTTTACATCTGTGTCGATTCTTGGAAGAAGAATCAGTGGATCTTGAAGGACAGCGTGTTATAGAACTGGGATCAGGAACTGGTGTGGTTGGGATTCTAGCTGCTCGTCTTGGTACTGTTTGTGGCCCACTGTTATTTATTCATTTTTGTAGTCAGAGCAAAATGAAAGCTATTAAAAAAGACATTAAATTTTTATACAAAAAAAACAATGCCAGATCAAAGTGATGTTTTTTTAAATGATTAATTTGCATATTGAAATATGCTGCAAATAAAACCCTATTATTAAATATTAAAAACTCCAATTAACTAGATAGATGGTTCAGAAGGTGACTCATATCAGTCAGTCACCTTCTGAACTATCTATCCCTGGGATATCAGCCCATCCCGGCTGATTCAAGGCAAGGGGTAGGGTACACCCTGAACAGGTTGCCAGTCTGTCACAGGGCCACACACATACAACTACACACACACACTCTGTCTGTGGGGTAATTTGCCACCGGCCAATCAACCTACTATGCATGTTTTTGGAGGGTGGGAGGAAACCCATGCATCCACAGGGAGAACATGCAAACTCCACACAGAAAGGCCGGTGTTCCAAGCCTCGTCCCTACCCAGAACTCGAACTCACAATCTTCTTGCTGTGAGTCTATTGTGCTACCCACTACGCCACCATGCTGCCCTAGACATCTGAGTTGTAAATAAAATATTAATAACGTTCCATACTTCATCCAGATTTTTAAAAGTCAAGAGATTACACAAGTAGAAAATAATGAATTAATGGGAAACAACTAGACTTTATGACTATTATATAAATTAAAGCTTAAAATATGGGCTTCATGGTGGCCTCAAAGCAAGAAAGTCAGGGTTTGAGTCCCGGAGAGAGGACAAGGCCTGAAACACTGGCCTTTCTTTGTGGAGTTTGCATGTTCTCCTCATGTTTTTTTCTTTTTTTTACCATAGTTAGATATCCTATTTTTATTACTATATTTATTATTTGCACATTAGTACCTCAGCAAGTTCCTTGTCCTTGAATCTTGTTCACTGACCATGGCAATAATAATCTTTCTGATTCAGATGTATGTTTAGGTTTTCTTCGGATGCTCTGGTGCATCCGAAGACACCCAACTAGAAATGGGCGATTGAAGACGGAAAAAAAAAGATAAAAGCTTAGAATATGCAGACGCTATCCTGGTTGACTCATGTCTTTTTAAACAACAAATATTCACCAGAAAAAAAAAACAACTATTTATACAGTTTGTTTACAAATGTGTTTTAGATATTTATCTTATTTTGGTTTCACACGGTTTATTTAAATAAAGTTTTTAAACGATTCAGTACTTTCTGATGACTCTAAATGTAATATTATTGTAATTATGAATGCAAACTCCTGTATCCAGAAAATCATTTTTGAATATATAAACCATTATAACCCTCTTTTCAGTGGAATAGAAATGAAATACTGGATCAGCAAAGTTTGGGAAATTCCCACGTTGCAGCAGTGGGACAGTATGCATATAACGGTACATGAAAAGCAGAAAAAGTGCTCAATAACTTAAACTTATACAATAACATAAGTGTGTACATGAGCACAGTTATATGTTGGGTACTGGTGTGCAAATTTTTAGAACAGACTCTTTGAGAACCCTTCAGAAAATTTGGAATTGTAGCTAATGAAGCTGAACAACTCTTGTTTCGTATGTTTGATTTATATGTGAGAGTTAATTATCTCTTAAAACATTATTGTTGTGTTTATTGTACTCCAGGTGCTGATGTGACCCTTACTGACCTCCCTTTGGCTCTTCCTCAACTCCAAGCCAATGTATCTGCTAACATGCCCTCTGGTGGCTGGCCATCTTCTCCACCTACCGTCCTCCCTCTATCATGGGGCAAAGACCATCTAAACTTCCCCTCTGACTGGGATCTGGTGCTTTGTGCAGATATAATTTATCTACCAGAGACATACCCTTTATTAATGAAAACTTTAGTTCATCTGTGTCAAAAGGATACTATGATTTATTTGTCATCCAAGATGCGCAGAGAGCATAAAACTTATTATTTCTATCAGGAGTATCTACCAAGGAGTTTTAATGTGGAACTTTTACATTGTGATGAGATACACAATAATCATATCTACAGAGCAACTTTAAGAAGCTCATCATGACAGAAGAGACTCTGCTTTTCATCAGGATAACATATTTATTTAGGATGCCTTCTGACCTCTTTAAAACTTTCCGTTCCGTTCTGTTCCATCATCTTCCGCTTGTTCCGGGGCCGGGTTGCGGGGTCAACAGCCTCAAACGGGAAGCCCAGGCTTCTCTCACCCCGGCTGCATCCTCCAGCTCACCCGGAAGGATCCCAAGTCGTTCCCCGGCCAGCTATGAGACATAGTCTCTCCAGCGGGTCCGGGGTCTGCCCCTTGGTCTACTCCCGGTGGGACGTGCCCAAAACACCTCGCCCGCGAGGTGCTCGAGGGGCATCCTGACCAGGTGCCCAAACTACCCCATCTGGCTCCTCTCGACATGGAGGAGGAGTGGTTCGACACTGAGCTCCTCCCGGATGGCAGAGCTCCTCACCCGATCTCTGAGTGAGAGCCAGGCCACCCTGCGGAAGAAGCTCATTTCGGTCGCTTGTATCCGCGATCTCATTCTTTCGGTCACCACCCACAGCTGGTGACCATAGGTGAGGGTTGGAACGTAGATCGACTTGTAAATTGAGAGCTTTGCTTTTCGGCTCAGCTCTCTCTTTACCACGATGGACCGATGCAACGTCCTAGTTATTGCTGATGCCGCACCGACCCGCCTGTCGATCTCCCGCTCCATCCTTCCCCCACTCGTGAACAAGACCCCAAGATACTTAAACTCCTCCACTTGGCGCAGGACTCTGTCCCTGACCCGCAGGGGGCATTCCACCCGTTTCCGGGCAAGGACCATGATCTCGGATTAGGATGCGTTAATTCCCACCCCGGCTGCTTCACACTTGGTAGCAAATTGATCCAGTGAGAGCTGGAGATCACAGGTTTTTTTTTTTAAACTTAGAAATACAAAATGTCATTACAAGTGCAAAAGTGACTTACAATCCTGTCTTCTTGACCACTACACCCACAACCGTACCACCCAAATATTTACATTACGCACACATTTCCATGTCTGGAGGAAAAAAATCACTTCTTCTTCTCTAGACTTCTTTAAACAGTTTTTGCAATCATGCTAACTTATTGCTGAACAAAATATTGCAAACGATTGTCATCAGCTCTTTGTGCAAACTTTTATGCTTAATAATATAAAGCTGTTAAGATGAATACAAAATAAAACGTTGTATTTGATGTGTCTAACACCCACATTTAGAACATCAAGTCCAATATTGTTTATCTTTTTATCTTCTTTGCATTTATGTGATGCTTAAAATACTTCCTTAATATAATTGTCACCCATTTGTGAATCATCTTTTCATTTAGAGTTGGTTTTCTACCTATGCTGTTGAAAAGAGATGCAACAATTGGATTTAATGTGGGTTTGCTTTTTGTTGCAAATCTGCTGAAACATAAGTGTTTGTTTTTATAGAATTTTTGCATCACTGATAAAGAGGACCTAATTGAGACAACTGTGTTGTAATGTTGGACAATATAAATAAAATTGAATAAAAATTTTCAGATTTTCTTCAATTTCTGTTTTGCATCTGCTAATTCCAACCAAAAAAGTTGGAATTTTTTTTTGTATTGTCAAGAACTGGAAAGCGGGTGTCATGACATCGAACAAGGATATTTTCTTGCTTACTTGGCTTTTTACACTGCATTATATTTAGCCCAAAAAGTATATAAAATTGCATTTTGAGTTTGAATTCACAAGACTTCTATCCAATCTAATCCAAAGAACAACAAATCAGGAGCCAACAGGAGTGTTTGGCATTGGGAGGGAAGACCTTGCAAGTTTTATCAACCCACATACTGTATTCTCAAATCTTCTTCTTTCGGCATTTCCCTTTAGGGGTCACCACAGCAAGTCCGTTTCTTCCATCTTCCATCTTCCTATCTGCTGCATCCTCTTCGGTCACACCAACTATCTTGATGTCTTCCTTCACTAAATGTTTCGGGGTTTTTTTAACCAGCATAACATAATTTATTGCTAAGGTACTTAACCAAATATTTTATGTCTGAGATCACTTACCTTTTGTAAAAAGGTTATCATCAACTTCTCTTGGTATGAATTCCATTTTACCATGATACATTACTTTTTGTTTTTCTTGTTTTCCTACCAGTTGGATGATATTCAGCCTGTGCCTGTGCAACATTGCTTTTACTGACTTAACCCAGAAAGAAATACCTTGAATCCCATCCTAAACCATTGTCAAACAGCAACAGGTTGCTGCCCCTGAGCCCTGTTGTCTGACCTTCATCCCCCTCCCCTGAACTCTGCTGAGGTACAGACTTTCTGTTCAGAAAAGGAAAGCCTGTTTGTTACGCTGGAGAGTTTAAAAGAATAGGAGACGACCCAAATGCTGTCCATTACTCCCTCTGTTACAATTCAGCCGACAAAACAACAGATCCCTATCTCCGCTCAGTCTGCTCACCACCATGCCACCCAGCAACTCCCACACGCATGTACGACATGAATGTCACTGGTTTTGTTGATGTTTATAATTTTTCAGGAAAGTAATCAAAGCAGTTTATGGAAATTTTTCTGGTATACATTTTTCTTTACTGGTTTCAACATAATACCCCAAAATATCCATGTAAAATTATCCCCATATTTAAAGAATCTCAAATAATCCAACTTATTTTAATAAGTATTTACCATCAATGGTATGAAAGTGATTTTGATCTTCATTGAACGGTCAAACTTGATCAATTTTGGAAGCTATTTGTTCCAAGTTTGTCAAATTTTGTAAATTAATGATGAAGGCAGGATCATTTTCTGTTAATTACAACTCAAAACATTTCTGATGGTATTTAAACTGGCTGTGGAAGGAGGATGGGTTTGGGAGCATTGGTGTATGTGTGTGTAATAACAGTGGGAGGAGAACTGGACACCTCCATCCTCTTAAAACATGTTGACCTGTTTGGACTTCATTAGACGTCATTGTCACCTCATGAGCAGCAGGCACAATAACAATTAAAACACATCTCTAAAGGTATGTAAAAAATATCTGAATCTTTAAAAAGTCTGTTGATTTTTTGTTCAGACTAAACAAATTAATTGGATTTTATCAAAAGAAATTATTGTCTTTAATCAGTTTTATCTAAGAAAGCATTTTCAACTAAATCAAGTTTTTTTTCCCCTCCTTATTACATAATTCAGAAATGTAAGTGGGACTAAAATATGGAGTTTTGGACTGAGAATCAGGGACAACCACATCTAAACTCCAAATTCAACACTGTTCCAGGGAGGAATTGGACACATGGGTGAGTTGAACAAAAAGATGTACTTAAAAAATATGGTTTAACAAATTTAAATAAGTCATTTTGAAAATAATTAATAGATTAAAAAGAGATAATATGAGCCGATTGGTTTTTAGGCCAAAGAAAATGAGCTGTTGCTAAAGTTAAAAAACTACTAATACTGCTCATCATTTTTACAAGTTTTCCTTCTTGTCTTTTTAAAGAATCAAAATCTAAATGAATCAAATCTTAAATCTAAGTTTAAATCCTGAAAACATGTACAAAAAAAGAAAAATCTGTTGTTATTCTTGGATAACATTTGAATGATAAATGTGTTTTTGACAAAAATTTGAGATGCAATTCACTAAAGCAGTAAAATCAGTGAAATGGGACTATTTATAAAATAAATCTAAGGTGGTGGAAAACTAAGTTTTTTTTAAAAAAAGTTCTGTGGTAATAATTGCACTTTAAAAAATTAATTGAAATTGCTCCACATTTTTTCTGTGAAAACTATAAAATTATTTAAGATGATTAAAAATGTGAGATTAAAGCAGACATTTTAACTTTTCCAGGGATGAAAGTAGCAAAATCTGATTACAATCAGACATTTCCCTTGTTTTGTGGGTCACTAAAGATACTTGAACTCACTTTGGGAATATTTCAGTACCACATTAACGTACCACATTTTTTACTTGTTGTGAAATACTGTATTTCATTGTTTTTTTAATGATTTGTTGCCATTAAATTAAAAATGTCCAAATAAATGACAGTAAATGTGTTTGTCCGAAAGGCCTTCTTTTCCAAGATATAGATGTGTGATTCCCAAATAACTGAAATATTTGAATTCACAGTTTTTGGACTATTTCCTCACATCTTTGTTTTTTATTTTTGCCATTTACCTCCAGCCATCATGACAGACATCATGCAACGCATTACCCAGTGTACTATAGAGATCAGCAGGATCAGAGCAACTACTGGGCTCCACCAGGACCGAGATCAGGAGGAAAACTGCATGAATACAGACATTGGACAGACCCACAGCTGACCTCCTCTTCTTCTCAGTTTCCTTTTATTCTTGATCGCCATCCACAGAATCACAAGGAGCAGGTAGAATACCAGCAGCAGCAAGTTCGAAACAAAGACTGGGCAAATTCTCAAAGAGACTTTGAGAGAGGATTTCTAAGAGAGGGGTGGCAAGGTAGTTGGGAGCCCAGTAGTCCTGTACATTCCAACAGGGAGTTTTCTGCTAAAAGGAGTGAGAACAGTTACAGAGAGCTAGAGGCCTGGGCAGCTCGGTACAGTCACTCCCTGCCGAGGAGGAGACGTTTAGAGGCAGAGCTACGAGGAGCATCTCAAGGGCTTGTTGAGAGCAGGAGGGTTCCAGAGAGACAATACAGGAGTGGAGTAGATTTTCATGAGACTGCACATGTCCAACAAAACCCAAACAGATTATCTGAGTTGTGGGACAGAAGTTCCAGACAAGCTTCAGTCAGCACTCCAACACAGGCTCCTGATACAAGCTTCACTCTGGAGATGAAGGAAAATACCAGATACCAGAAGAGGATGTTCGGCCAACCTCCAGGATACATTGCCCCTCCACCTTATGACAACCCTCATAAATGTTACCCCCCCATGCAACAAAGTGACATCACTCTGGAGCCAGGTGGCAACAAACATCCCATCAGAAAACAGGAAGATTATATATCTGAGCAGGATAAGAAACGAAACAAGAAAGATGAAAGCAAATCCGGTTTAGAGCTGGGAAACGTAAAAACTCAAAGACAAGAAACAGGAGCAACACAGACAGAGATTCAGATCACACACCTGCAGAGTGAGTATGTGCTGGCTTCGCAGCATCCCAAAGGTCAGGACCCAAACATATATCAGCAAACAAGCTCAAAAATTATTGAAGGAAGAAAGTTTAAACTAAACAAAAAGATGGGAGGAATGACCATTTTCTGTCTGGTGTCACGAACAGTCGCTGAAGCAGAAGCTCCGTCTTTGCTTCTAAGACCCTCCAATATTAACATTCAAAGCACAGATGGAAGAAAAGTTTCTGACAACCAAAGAGCAACAAACGAGGTCAGCAAGGTGGACAAACTTGCAGATGAAGTGGATTTCACATCCCTCACCGAGCAGATTTGTGCCTCACTTGAGAGAAACCTCACAGCTGCTGAAACACCAAGTTCAACCAGATCAGAGGAACTTGATGATTCTTCTCCAAACAAAGTAGAAGTGGACAAACTTATCAAAAAAACTAATATGAATGATGAAGATGTAACATTTAAGAGAGAAACAGGTCCATCAGTGCAGCCTGTGTTTGCTAAATATCCTCTTTGGAGGGAACCCAGTTCCACAAGCAGAGCTGAAACACAAAGCTCACCAATAAGCTGCTCCACAGCAAACACTGGTGAAAAACAGTCAGGTGACGATTCAATCCATGATAAAAGATACTCAGATACTCACCCTACAGGGACTGGGACAAGTTTACAGAGCGACACAGACACAAAGAATTTAGCTATTGCCATTACCAGTGCTCCAACAAAAGAACCAGTCCTGCACCCTCCGAACAAACATGTTCAGGATGTAGACTCTTCTTCCATTGATGATCCCATCATTCTCTCTTCTGAGTTAAATTACCAACTGAATCAAGATACGACAACTGATCAAGACGTGGAACAAATGACCGAAGGCTTGGATACTGATTTAGATTCAATAAATTTAAATAAAGAAGAAACAAATGAAGAAAGTGAGGTCTGCACTTGTAATGAGCCCTCTTCATCTTCTGAATGGGAAACCTTAGAGGCGCGTGCTGAAAGGATACTTGGAATTTCTCTACATGACCTTCTCGCTAAAGAGAAACCCCCAAACCCCCCAGAAGAACAAACCGAGGAGTCTTTTTCTGTGCAAACACAAGATATAACAGAGTTACACAATCCCTCGAAGCTTAGCCAGACAGAAGAGGCAGACATATCCAGTTTAGTGACAAATGAACACGGTGATGCTTTTGCTTTCTCCGGTGAGGTGGTAGATGTATCTAAAGATAAATACACAAAATCCCAAATTGACACAAACAAAGCATCACCTGAAAACAAAGACACAAATGATTCTCATCTTCAGTCCCCATTTGCTCAGGAGCAGACGCCAGATGATGCTCTACTTGATGAATCATCTTCCACACCTACTGATCTTTGTGATACTTTTTCATTTTCCGCTTTGGATTTAAATTTGCCTTGTCCTATCTTACAGACAGGAACAGAGAAAGACCCTGAGAAGGTTGAAATAACAAACCTTCCTTCCCGAAACCAGACTTCTCCTCCTTCTTTAGAACAGCTGCCATCCTCTGATTCCTCAGAATCAACTGACTCATTGTCAACGTTCACTCATCATGCAGATAATCTCACAAATTCTTCTCCTTCTCTCCCAGATCTAACTTCTAATGTCGTCTCCAGTGCTGAAGATGAAAAGGATGTATATTCAAATGATGAAAACAGAAACTCTGAGGTTGAAGGTGTGACAGAAGATGTGCTGAGACAAAATCCTGCCTTTCATCAGTCAGATGGAGCTGCTCAAATCACAGATGTGCAACAAAACGAAAATGCTGATGAGAAATCAGATAATTCGGAACAAAAACTTGCAACATTTCCAGGGACAATAGCAGATGTTTTGCTTCAGAAGCATGATTTTCCCCAAACAGAAAGTGCTACTAATTCTGAGAAAATTGAAGAACACCAAGAAACTGATGAAAGCTCCTGTGTCTCTACTGTGGAGGCATTAGAAACAGATGAGCTGGTGGACGATCTAAAAGATATTCTACTCTTTCCACAGCAAATTGATTCAATCCAAAGTTTATGTTGTGTGACTGAAGACCAATCACAAACAAATCCTGATGAGGTTGCTGGTGATCTGGTGGAACAAAAACTTGGCCAAAAAGAAGCTACAGGATTTAAAGCAGAGAAAGAAATTCCACAGGATCCAGAAACACAAACCGTATCTCCTAGTTTGCCAGAAACTTTTGACTGTGAAGTGTTTCTTTTAGATGAACAGTCACTCTCTGAGCAACCATCTCCTCCACATCAGTCAGATCCAGAGTTTGACCCTTTAACCACACCACCTCAACAACAGCAATCCTGTGGAGATGCTACTCTGTTCTCCTTTTCTTCTTTAACCAATACATCCCTTCTTTCCCCTCCTAGCACCGCCTCCCCTCCTGAAGAGGAAAATGCTTCTCTTTGCCTTCCCAAACCTGCTGCACACAGAGAAGAACCCCAGTATCCCAAGGCACTCTGGGATGTGGTGAATCGCATTCGGAAGCACACAGCACCTGACTCTGAGGATGAAGATGAGGAAGTGTGTGAGCTGTGGGATCTGGACAGTGTTCCTGAAGGTTTCAATTGTCCAGATGTGGATGTGAATTGTGTAAAATCTGTTGGTGAAACAGAGCATCAAGGTGATGACACAGAGATGAGGCACATAGAGAAGGATGGCGAAGAGGCTAAGAGACATCCTGATGAAGATACATTGTCCTATAGCAGCGTAGACTCTGAAGATACTGTTATCGTGGCAGAAGAGGAACTAAATGGAGCTACGACAGAAGAGACAGTGAAGTCTGATGAAAAAAATGAAGATCAATGCTGCTCTGGTGAAGTGGAAAATAAAGCAGGTGAAAATTAGCTAGATTAAAGTAAATTTGGTGATTGTTAAGAGTATTTCTTCTTCTAAGCCCACTGAAAAGTTGTAAATTCCTTCTAGAATTTATCTCATTCCAGATTTTACAATCTTTGCTTTTTTGTTAGATGAGAATCTATAAATCCACAGAATATTATTTGCAGTGTAAACTTAATCTGGTTAAGAGTGTGAGCCGCTAACAATCAGCAGCAAATTTATACATGCATTTAATTTCTAGATGTAAAGTTTTTTGTTTTGGATTGCTCGGTGGTGAAGATAAGTGCAAAAGTAAAATAAGTCGACATCCTTTTGTCTCTAGAGACAATGGAATCTGTACCTGGATGCCTATCTGTTTGTGCAGCATCAGCTGTGGCTGAAAAAGCCAATGCAGGAGCTGCAGCTCCTACCACACTTGCAGCAAAAATGATAGGCGGTTTTAGTATTAGGAGGGGAGCAGTGACAGACTGACTTTTTTTTTTTTTTTGCTGTTTCTTGACTTTTGTGGCCTTGTGCTGGATCTGTTCTGTTCGGCCTGCTTGACACCGATTTTGACAGTTCTGACCTTTAGCGGTCAGAGGTCACTGACTTCAGATCTGTTCAAATGTACATGTCTAGGACTGAAGTAGAGGAGAAAGAATTGGACAAATCGTCTAAATTTTGTGTTTCAAACCAGTTCAGTTATTTTGCTGTATTTTCTATTGTTTGTTGAGAAAAACATTGTTGAAATGAAGTAGAAAATGTGTGACTAGATAAAAAAATCTGCTTTTTATTTTGGTATTTAACAAAACCCAAATTAAAACTTTTATTGTTGTGCTTGGTTACAATATCAGAGTATTTATATTTTACTACAAAACTAACAAATGGCATCTGTGAAAGAATGTGTAAATAAAGTAAAAGGGTACAAGTAATCAAATTACTCTTGCTATTATTTCACACTTCAAAACACCACATATGTTTAAGAGGGTGTGCATTTGTATTTGAAGAGGGAAATTCTCCCCAGTTTGAAACTAAGAAAATGAACCTTGGCTACTTGGACATACTGTATAAATATTAACATTTAAAAAAAATATTTGGGGCTGCACAATGGCGCAGTAGTTAGCATGGGCGCTTACAGCAATAAGGTCAGGGTTCAAGTCACAGAGTGGGGGTACGGCTTGAAACACTGGCCTTTCTGTGATGAGTTTGGATGTTTCCTCCCACCCACCAAAAACATGTTAGGTTAAGTGGTCGCTACGAAATTGCCCTTAGGAATGGGTGTGTGAATGGTTGAGTGTCTGGTCCCGTGGCAGACTGGTAACCTGTTCAGGGTGTACCCGGTATCTCGCTTTCAATCAGTCAGGATAGGCTCCAGCATGCCATGTGATAAGCGATTCAGCAGACAAAATGAAATAAAATGTAAATTTACTTGAAGTAAAAATCTTGATTCTAAAAATGGTAATAATTACCCAACTGATTTTTATTAATTTGAAAAACTTATATAGCAAATTTACAATATGCTTTATGTTCTAAGCGACCTGACAAAAAATGTTACCCTTGGCGGTCATACAGTATCATTCTGATTTCCCAATGCAAGACATCTAAAATTTTTCTTGACCAAAATCATGAAAAAATACAGGCTTGATGTCAGTTTTAAAATTTCGTCTTGTACTAAAATGAAATTATAAAAATGACACGGTGAAGTCAGATTGATGTTGTATAAATATAATCTGAAGAAAAAAAAAAGTTCATACAAAATTTCTACTAAACATAAAAATCCAGGTGTTCACAAGAGCCATGTATCATCATTGATACATACAGTAAATGACAGCAGAAAAATTTCATGAGGATCAATAGATTCAAGAGCTCACTGTGAAACAGCACCCTCTAGTGGAGTGACTGAAGAGTGAACCACCATTTTTTGTGTGAATAAAAACTAGCAATAACTTATTTTCATATTCAAATACAGCATGTAGCATTCACCCACACAGATAAATGTAGTAATATTTTTGTAAAAAAAAAAAAAAAGAAAAAAAATTAAAATTCAGACACCAATATTTAGCTTCTCACATGAGTCAAAAATCCATAAAAATCGAATATGCATAATTTTGAAGCTACAACAAATGTGACAACAAAATTTCATGTTTGTATTCATAGCTGAACTTTGTGATAACGGACAAAGTTAAACAATAATTTGCAAAATCTTACTTAGAATCTAAATGACTAAATAACTGTTAAAAAAAGCAGTAGAACTATGATTTTCTGTAAACTTTGATTGCCCTACACATTGAATACATTTTTGTGTCAACACTTCCATAAAATTAATACCACTCAAATTTGACATATTTCTCCATAATTTCTTATTCTTAACGTTTTTGCTTTATGTAAAAACACATCCAAACAGAAAAAAATTGAGCATTATATATTATCAAATAACAAAATTTTCACAACTATAAGCAAATAAGTATCATTAAATAACACTTTTTGGAGGTGACTTAGTACTGCTGTTCAACATACATTTCAGTAACAATGAAGTTTGCATCATTGAGGCCATCTGACAAGTTTAATCTAATCTTTCAGGTTCACAGCTTTGCTTTATTCCAAACTTTTAAAACAAAAACAATGACCTTCACATTTTAGTCAAAACATGAACACAAATTTAAACTTTTCGTACAGAGCGAAGACACCAACAGTCCCTCCAGGATTTTGCAATCTCAACTGCAAAACGCAAAAAATCAACCAAACTTTGCAAAATTAGCAACTTTGTCCAACCACACAACTTTTTCTCAAAAATATACGGCTTACATGCCTGTTTCAGATGAATTTTGTGATTAATTTAATCTGTAGTGTTAATACGAGCAAGCTGCTGGCGCTACTGGTGACTATAAGTGAATGCCACTATTTAAATTTCACAGATAAAAGTTATCCACGAAGAAGAAAACCCTCGTATCACATTCGGTTTTAAGTAATGAACGTAAACGGAAAAACAAGTGAGGACGACGTGTAATGAGCACAAATAAATCTGTGGTGATGTTTAACTCAACAAAATGGTCAGTGATGACATTAGCAGTCTAGAAGCAAAAAGTGTATCAAGTTGTTCTGTTTTAGAAATTTTCTTTCACTGTTTTTCAATAACATGTTGCTTTTTCTATATTTATTGCTTATTTTAATGTTTCTATTAATTATGCACTTAAAATTGGTGGAAACGTTTACCGGTAATTTAATTGTAAACAAATAAGGTAAGAAGGTCAAAGGGGGAGATGGCAGCTCAGTGGTTAGAGCGTTCGCACGCGGACCGGAAATTTGCGGGTTTGCATCCCACAGAGAGCACGTCTAGGGTCCTTGGAGAAGACACCTAACCCCCGTTTCTCCCACTATTGGCAGGGCAGCCTGCTGCGGTTTAGGAGTGCAGCACACAAATTTCCCCAGCCAGGGATGAATAGAGTAGTCCTTTATCCGTTTTTTCGGGGTTTAATTCTTTTTTAACTTATTACTGCAACTTTTAGAAAAATTGCTTAGGAAATCAGACATTCAAGATCCAACATTTATAAAAAAAAAAAATACTCACAAAATCCTGGAGGGACTGAACTAAAGAACAACAATGTGTAAAAAAAGCAAACATGATTTAACAGTCCAATTTTTTTTGAAGACCCTGTTAAAAAAAACCTACAAAGTGAAAGGTAAAAAACAAACAGCACCAAATGACTTTATTTCTGCAACTTGGAAGGCATCAAAATTCATCACGAGGTTTATTTAAAGCGTTGTCACAGAGGTCTACAAAACACAAAAACAAAACAAGTCATAAAATATAAAAAAAGGCAAAAATGTTTTTTTGGTAAAGTCAGACATACCTGTTCTCCTGCTGCATAGTTTATCTTTGACATTATCTGTTTCATGTGAGAAGAATTCGATTATTTCGTCTTCATGTAGTTCAACAATCGACTCACACTAGACAAATAAAGGATCAGAAAAGATGCTTTTAATATCACAATTAAATTTTGTAGAAGAGCAGAGTGTAAAATTTGTACTCACTGCAAATTTCAAACTGGATGCAACTCTTGAGTCTAGCGCAACATCTGAGAGATCCATAGCGCCACCGCTCCGAGGCTTGAACCTGGTGTAAAACTTGCGGTTTGTGGCAGGATCTGTGCGCTCGCCATACTCATCCATCTTTTCACAAACACGCTCCAGCAGCTCTACCAGGTTTCCTTCCGAGCGGGCCAGAGGAATCTAGTAGCAGCAGAAGTCAGAAAGAAACTCCTTTTAACCCCGATCATAACTCCCAAAAACTCTTAACTTCTTTTGAGCAAGATTACTGAAATATTAGATGATATTCCCCGTCATGTTTTATGATTGAAGTAAAATGATAAGAACTTTCAAAATTCTAAAAGAAATACTGTAGTACAAAAATAATCTCTTCAGCAGTTAAAAATAAATTATTGTACAGCTTACATCAAATTGCAAAAGACTTCAGAAAAAAAATGAAATGAATTTTAGACTTTATTGATCCTCACTGGGGAAATTTGTTTGCTGCATTACACCGGAGCAGGCTGCCACGACAGCACCAATGGTGGGAGAAACGGGGGGTTAGGTGTCTTTTCCAATGACATTATACGTGACATCAGTGGGAATCAAACCAGCAAACTTCCGGTTAACTTCCGGTCTGAGGGCGAACGCTCTACCACTGAGCCACTAACTCCCCCCCAAAACCTTTGTTAGTCCCACAATGGGGAAATTGCAATGCTGCATTGCACCGCAGCAGGCAGCTATGACAGCGCTAATGGTGGAAGCAAGTAAGGGGTTAGGGACCCCTTTATAGCTCAGTGGGATTTGAACCAGCTTCTCCCGGTTTAAAGACAAACACTCTACCACTGAGCTAACGCCTCCTAAATCACAATTCATTAAAAAAAAAAAGGCACACGGTGTCCTTTGTGGATTCTGGGTACAAAGAACAAAGATTGCCTTATGTATTATGTAGACAAATGGGACCATTTCTAACAGATTTTTTTTTTTTCTGATAGGTTTATCACAAGAATAGCAACAGATCATGATTTACAGAAAGAGCTTATAGATCTAATTATTTCTCATTTTGTTTTTTATGAACTGCTTATCCCTAATAGGGTCACAGGAAGTTCTGGAGCTTATCCCGGCTGATTTCAGGCGAGAAGCAGGGTACACCCCGATTAGGCCGCCAGTCTGTTGCAGAGTCACACACAAACTTATTCTCAGGGGCAATTTTTTACCAGTCAATCCACCTCACATGCATGTTTTTGGAGGGTGGGAAGAAACCAAAGTACCTGGAGAAAACCCAAGAAAACTACACACAGAGAGACCAGTGTTTCAAAACTCGCTCCCACTCTGGGACTCGAACCGCTGACAATCTCACTGTGAGTCCTCCGTGCAGCCCTCTAATTATTCCTCTTAGTCCTAATTATGGTGTTTTGTTCTGATTATATGTTTAGAGTGAAATAAGCTAACAAAGCTTATTTGTTCCTGAATCTGCTGAAGAATCAAGATGATCATATCATTTACAACCTCCCTTTTCTACAGAAATAATTTTGTCTGATTCATAAAGATGAATTAACCAGATATTTAAAACCAGAATTATACTGAAACCTTGAGATTAGTTCTGTCTACTAATATAATCAAAGTGTAGTTTTAAAAGAACAGTGATCTAGTATTAAATCAAAAAGTATCAGGATAGAGAAGGATGGATAATTCCATGTGGCTCACCTCTTTGATGGACTGACTTCCATCAGGAAGGATCCTAAAAGAACCAGTTTGGATCTTTTTTTTAGGATCTGTCTGAGAGATGGCATACTCCATCTCATCAACTAAAGCTCTGCAGGCTGAGAAGAAAACAAAAAAAAATCAGGATGATTTTCTGTGATTACAGAACAGAAAGAAATGAATGAAGACACAAATACCTCCACATCTGAGATCCTGTCCTTGTCTGGCAGCCTGGTTGAAGCTCAATAAACACACCACCACACAGCAAAACAGGATACTAGCTTCTCTCATTTTAAGACTAAAACAAAAATTTTAACACAATATGTTCAATTATTTAGCTAATAAACTTTCAATTATCAGATGATATTAAGCTTGCTCATTAATTGGTTTAAAAGTAAACTTAATTGAACTTACCTGTTTTTGGCAGTGTTACAGACCCCCAACCTTTACGCTGTTCCACGCTGTTTCGTCGCATTCGATAAAATGTGGTGACGTAGCAACCGGGCTACGGTACCGGATGTGGTTGAAAAAAAAAATCAATGCAAACAGCGCCTCGTATGGACAGATAGAGTATAGCAGCTCAGAAAGAATTGTTTACGTTGTTGCCATAGACATAAAAGATGTGCACAAAATTTATTTTGAAATTTATAAGAAAAGATTACTAATTTTCAAGATATCTATTGTAATTAAATAAGAACTAACACAATTATTTGTTTATGCCTCGTTTTATGTGTAGTTTATATGTTTATGTATAGTTTATGTGTCCCAAAACTAATTAATTCACTTTTTTTTACATTGACAATTGATTTTTTTTCCATGTGCATTTTTGCAGTTTATTCTATTATTTTGAGTAACTATTAAAAGTTATAAAAGTTTTAGTGTGACACTGGCAACATATCGTACACTATTTTGAAGTCACTGGTGTTTGTTTACATGTAAAAATTAGTATCAAATAACATTTGATTTCTTTTTTTCTTTATTCATTAAAATCCAAAGCAATTGGTATTTATTCTCAAGTAAATACCAATATATTTGCCAATATTTGCCAGGACAAATATTGTTGGCATCCTGGCAACTTGACCGCAAGGGACAGCAATTGGCTGGACAGACTGATAAGGAAATGTGGACTCTGTGGGAGCTGTTTTGGAGGGGAGGATGATGGCTTTAATGCAGGGTTTCCTGAATAACCCCTGTCACCCTCTACACGATGTCATCAGGACCCAGAAAACGACCCGAAGTAACAGGTTCCTCTCACTGCCCTGCAGGACTGAGCGCTTTAGGAGGTCGTTCATTCCTTCAGCCCTCAGGCAATTTTATGGTTCTAGGTCATTTCAGCCATGGATATTTCAGCCACGGACATTTGAGCCAAAAAACTGCAAGCTAGGATATTTGAGCCATGTGCGCCCCCTAGTTTAGGACATTTCAGCCACGGACAATTCAGCCACGGACATTTGGGCCAAAAACCTATTTGACTTAAACACAGGCAAGAAGACCATCCCTGCCTTCCTTCGTGGCATCAGTCACAACCTTCGTGGAGGACAACTAAACTTGTAAAATATTGTGTAAAATTGTTATTGTGTATTATGTAAAATATGAAAAAAAAAATTTTAAAAAATTGATATTTTACGTAAAAATTCTGATATTTTATGTAAAAATTTTATCGTAAATAAACAGTTGCACTACAGAAAAATTGCTTTTAGTCTTAAAAATTTTTATTGTGCAAAAATTTTTATCGTGCTTTTAGTCATTTAAATTTTTTTATCTTTTTTTAAATAAACAAACAGTTGCACCCAGGTTGCAGTTCTTCAAATGTCCGTGGCTGAAATGTCCGAAGTTTTTTTTTTTATTGTGCTTTTAGTCATTTAATTTTTTTTTTATCTTTTTTTAAATAAACAAACAGTTGCACCCAGGTTGCAGTTCTTCAAATGTCCGTGGCTGAAATGTCCGAAGTTTTTTTTTTTTTTTTATCTTTTTATCTTTTTTAAATAAACAAACAGTTGCACCCAGGTTGCAGTTCTTCAAATGTCCGTGGCTGAAATGTCCGAGTCACCGTGGCTCAAATATCCTAGCTTGCAGTTTTTTGGCTCAAATGTCCGTGGCTGAAATATCCGTGGCTGAAATGTCCGTTCACCCAATTTTATAGATCAGGTGGTTCTGGCAGGAACTATTTTATTATATATATGTTGTTTTTATTTATTTTGTATGTACAGCTTGTGTGATTTCTGTTGCTGCTGGACACCAGAATTTCTCCTGCAGGAGATTAATAAGGTTTTTACATATCTATCTATCTCTAGAGACAATGGATTCTTCACCTCGATACTTATCTGTTTGTGCAGCATAGGTTGTGACTGAATAAGCCGATGCGGGAGCTGAATCTCCTATCACATTTGCTGCAAATGTGATGAGAGGTACAAGTCACGGGAGGAGCATTGGCAGACTAACTTTTTTCTGCTGTTTTCAGCAAACAAGGACAGATAAAAACAATGCAATCAGAATAACTTTTATGACTTGGAGATTGTCCTGAGTGGTAATTTTATCTCTTAATAAAGTTTATAAATTAGTTTCATTGGACTAACTATTCGTTCATAAAAAATACAATTACATTGCTATTTTTTTGTTTAAAAAGACAACACTCTTAGAACAGAATTTAGATAAACATATTTTATTCATTCCTAGGGGAAACTGTAACAAATTGAACAGCCATCCCTTTGTAGAACAGGTAAGGGACAATATTCTGCCACTGAAATACCACTTTTCTTTTCAAAGATGCAGTTCAATTGATCGAATACACCAGATAGTTGGTTTTCTACTAAACTGAACAGGTTTTAATAAAATCAAGTTGTATTGCAAGATCAACCAATCTCTGTGAGTATCAGGTGTGATGTGTGATAGAAGAGTTTCAGCTAAAATGAAAGTGTACAAAACCGTGGCGAGACCGGCCATGCTGTTTTGGTCTAGAAACAGTAGCAATGAGGAAAAGACAGAAAACAGAGATGGAGGTAGCAGAGATTAATTTGCTGAGGATGTCTCTGGAAGTGACCAGGATGGACAGGATTAGAAATGAATATATCAGAGGAACAGCACATGTTAGAGGTTTTGGAGATAAAGTGGTGGGGCCATTTGGAGATGGTTTGAACATGTGCAGAGGAGAGAGAGAGATCATCGGGAGAAAGATGCTGGGTTTGGAACCACCATGAAAGAGGTCTATAGGAAGACCAAAGAAGAGGATCATGGATACAGTGAACGAAGACATGAAGAAAGTTGGAGTGACTAAAGAGGATACAGCAGATAGGGTTAGATGGAAGAAACTGATTTGCTGTGGCGACCCCTAAAGGGAAATGCCGAAAGAAGACCAGGTAGTTGGTTTTCTACTATATTGAACAGGTTTAAATAAAATCAATCTTTCACTCTCTTCATCATTTCAACTTCTAAACTCATTTATGCTTTGTAACACAAAATCTCTCAAACAAATCCCATAATACAGTAACAAAGTCTCATTATTAATTCTAGTCGCATCATTGGTTCACTCCAGCTGTGTGTTTATACCCCATAGCCATTTAGAAAGTACATAAAATACATTGTGGAACATCTGTGGATACATTGAAAACTTAAAGCAAAACGTGTTTCTGCAAATAGAACAAATTAAAACATAAACAAAATCTGAAACAAACAGCACATACATGCACTGAAAGCAAATAAATCTCTGCTAAACAGAAAGAAGTTGTAAATACACATTTAAAATAAAAAGTTGATAAGGCTGGTGTGACATTTAATGGGTTGGAACAATTAAAAACCATTGCATTCTTAACTTGTAAAGTTTGTCAACCTCTGTCTTCATTGTAACAACATTCAGTTTTTTTTTTTTATTCGAATAAACTACTGACAAATTATTGCTGTAACACTGGGAAAAGTTTTTGTTTATCTCATCATTCTGTGTTAAAAGAAGGCCCGTATGTACTGTACATCAAATCTGAATAACAAAGTAAGACAGAGCAGCTCACTCATGCTCATTTATTCACTAATCAGAGCCAGAATGAGTCACTAGTCTTCAAATAAATGAGCTAAAAAGGATATCCAGACAAAAATGCTGGACCCAATACCTGATCAGTATGATACATGTTATATTAAACATAAATAAAATAATAAATTACTCCAGCAGTGACACATGGACCCTTTGATGACAAACATTAGATTATATCAAATCAAATTTCTATCCCTTTTACTTAAAAAACATGGGAAGTGTGTTTAATCACACATAATTACGTAATATATCTTTTTTAAGTTCAATACATTATAAACAGTTAAATACCTAAGTCAAATATTAATGCCCAATTCTTTTGTATAGTAGGAATATCATGGGAATTTGATTGGTCCCCAACAATAATAAAATGATTGGGACAGACATCAGGACACAGATTTATACTTTTTGCTGAATGTGTTTCAGATAATACTTTTTCAATCATACTTGCTTGATCAATCAGAATAAAAAAAGGTGTAAAAGTTATTTAAATTAAAGCAAAACCCAACAGATGATACATGGGACCAAATGAGCATAACATAAATTACAAAATCAATCAAAACACAGCCACATCTACAACTTTTCAGTTTTGATTGCTGTATTTAGGCATAATTAGTTTGCTTTGGAGAAAAAAATAATGTTTTGTTGGAAGTGATTGCAAGATTCTGGACATAGACCCATTCTCTCTCTGCAATACCAATAATGTGTTCACATAGATTTAAAAGTGATTTAGTTTGAACTTTCTCTGCATGCAATTTAAGGGCACTTTAAGTGTCAGGCACCACAAGGTAAAAGTGAAAACAGACAGGGCAAGTTTCCTCTGGATGAGAGTCTGACCAAACTAAGCTCCAATTTAAAGTACTCGCTTCGAGTCTCGTTTCATCTCTCAGCCAGTGAATCACTGTCCATGTCGTTTAAGAAAAAAATGTCATGACGTGAGAATCCGCTTTGCACCTGAAAAAGAGCAAAGCAGACATTTAACTTATAATTTAGATCAAAGTTGAGATTCTTAACTTATCTTTTAAATAAACTTTGCGTGATTTTCAAAGGTTATGAAGAGAGCGTGCATAAACCAAATTGCAAATAATACAAGTTTAATTTAATTTTTTCTCATAATTTACTTTGACTTTATATATATAATATACAGTATATATATATATATATATATATATATAAATAAACCTCAAGAATTTCTGCTATTTTCAACCATAAAGGGGGAAAAAAAAGCAAACGTCATTTTAGTACATATAATTTGAAAGCTATAAACATTAAAAGCATTAGTAAGAGGATTTTATCGTTTGTGCATTTATACCAATTTCTATTCCACCACAACTTTGAAAGGTTGACGTAGTAGTGGATAAAAGTGTCATTCGGTGATGATTTAGTGTTCTGTGAGCAAAAGAGACAATTTCTTTGATTGTGTGTGTATATAAATTTAGATATACATATACATATATACAATTTAAATGTATAGAGAACCAACACCATGACTCGATCCAGAAGAGAATTTTTCTGAACTTGATTCTCATCATAGTTATCAAAATTGTGCTCACCTTGGATTAAAGTGAGACTTTTCCCACACATCTTTTTTTAATTTCAGTAAATCTTGGAAATATTAATTCTGGGTAATATCAGACAAATCTCTTGACATGGATCCTTTAGCTTGGGAAAGCTGTAGAAATAATTTGAATACACTGTTTAAAATCAGACAGGTTTTATAGGCATTCAATTTGGATCGATATTTGTGTAAGATATGGCGTTTCGGTCTGTCATGGTGAAGAAAGAGCTGAACTGGAAAGCAAAGCTTTCAATTTACCAGTCGATCTACTTTCCTACCCTCACTTATGGTCGTCAGCTGTGGGTAGTGACTGAAAGGAAGAGATTGCGGATAACAGCGGTCGAAATGAGTGTCCTCTACAGGGTGGCTAGGCTCTCACTCAGAGATAGCGTGAGGAGCTTGGAGTAGGCCGATGCCCCTCCTAGTCGAGAGAAGCCAGATAGGGTGGTTCGGGCATGTGGTTAGGATGCCTCCCGAACTGGTGAGGTGTTTCCGGTATGTCCCATTGGAAGGAGACCAAGAGGCACACCCCAAACCCACCGGATGGACTATGTCTCACAACTGGACAGGGAACACCTCAGGATCCTCCCGGGTGAGCTGGAGGATGAAGCCAGGGTGAGAAAGCCTGGGTTTCCTATCTGAGGCTGTTTCCCTCTTGAACTGGTCCTGGATTAAGCGGAACACAATGGAACGGTGTTTCCTCATGCATCAAATTGTAAAATTTTCTTTTCACAAATTTTTGTAGGTTTGCTTATTCCTGGGTTGTTAGAAATATCTGTACGTTTGATGCATTTAAATGTATAAAATCCCTAATTTGATGCAAACCTGTATCATCCAAACTAAATCCATCAAACATTTCTGTACTGTACTGTATATGTAAGGCAGACTATTTCCAGGTCTGATACTTCTTCAGAAATGTCACTGTTTGAATTCATCAATGTACTATGTTGCACTCTGTAATACACACATACTTTTATTCTGACAAAAGAAAATAGAAGAAAACTATTTTCTATTAGTTCATAACTTAATCACATACCTATTGATTTGTTTTTGGCGTTGCATTTCTTTCTACAGATGTACAAGAAATATAAAATTAGACTTCCATCCAACTTCTCTTACTAAGGCCTTGGTTTCTTCCTATTTTACACAACTCTCACATTTCCCTTGTTGATGAAATACATACTTCATTCCTCAAAAGCATATCAAAACACACTATAGAAACCAGATGTGGAGTCTTAAAATTTTTATAACTTTTGGTCATTTCTAATCAGTCTAACTGGTTCAGCCTTCACGGTTTCAACTACAGTTTAAAAAGAAAAAAATCACTATATCAATAATCCTCAACCGAAAGCTTCCTTTGACAATATTTAAATTTAAGTTTTATAAAATTACTTTCTCTGCTTTTTCAAAAGCTTAATTTGAGTGATTTAAGCCTTATCCATCAAACTAAAATGATTCATTTCTTAATCATTTTCAGTCACGACCGGCATGCCCAAGGTTTCATCATCAGCTCACTATATCTTCACAAAAATTCCCTCCACACATAATCAGTAAGATATTTTATTCAGAACACTCAGTAATAAAGCAGCTCAATTGTCTCTGATACCACAGTTACTCCAAAAACTACCAAAGATTTCCTATAATGTTCTTGTTCTTACCTTTCTGAATCCCTCCATACTAGCTTTTAATTTCTTGATTACCTCTACTTGCCCGTTTTATCTTTTATATTGCGACTTTTTCTTTTAAACATGCTATATTTATTCCTCATGGGGAAATTATTTTTGCTGCTGTGCACCGCAGCAGGCAGCCATGACGGCGCCAATGGTGGAAGTAACAGGGGGTTAGGTGCCTTTTGTAAGGATACTCGGGCGAGTGGGAAGCCAACCGGCTTTTTCCAATCCAACGACGGACATTCTACTACTGAGCTGACGCCTGAGGGTTCTATGGAAAACAAACTTATTCATCTTTGTAGTCTTTGTAATTCAATTTTGTAGCATATATTAAATGTTCTACAAAAACACCTTCAGTTGAGACTCTGAGACAGAAAACTCAAACAAATCTCCAAATATCCATTATAAGTTTTTATTTTTGGACACATTGTGCGTTTCATCCAGCAAAGATGAATATGACAGAAATTCCTCACAATACAGAAATCAATAATTACATAACTTCTTTAATAATGAAATTACAACAGTTTTCTCTTCATGTACCGGCTTGCCATACTTCTGTATACCTGACGTGCTATTATGACAGTTAATGACTCATGGTAAGTTTGAGGATCTTTGAAACGTAGACCTACAAAAGTATCTGACCACAACCAAAGAGATCTGTTTCAATAAAAACTGATATAACTTGAAAAACTGTGTAAAATGTACATTTTATTTTCATATTGTGAAATTAAATGACTTAGAACACTTTAATACTGATTTTAAACTTGAGACTTCATCTTCTCTGCTTCATTTCTCCAAATTCTTCCAGGTATTAATTTTTTTTACATCAATAAGAAAAAGTTTGTCAGTCTTGAGAAGCAAAGCTAGTATCAGATCATTTTGAACTTGTGCCGACCAACATCGACACATCTCTGACTCAACAAAGATAAAGTTAAAAAAAAGTTAGTTCATGCTGTCTGATTGCTATTGAATTTTAAATAAATCTGTCGGTATGAGTTTGACCGAATAAAGTTTGCATAAAACTTGGTGGAACAGTAATCCTGCGACATAGCTTAAAAAACAAGAAATGATAAACTTTAACATTTGATTGGTTAAATTAAATTTAGTTTTAATTGTTTCTAATGAGCTATATTTTATGTTTGTTTTAGTTATCAATATCTAATGTTTGAATATTCAGTTGTCTAATTTTCATTTAAAAAAAAAAAAAAAAATCAAACAAAGATGTAAATATTTATTAGACAAATTCAAAAGTGAATCAAATCAAAGCTTCTAAACAATCCTACGAACAAAATGGTAAAGATTTATCTATATCAGTGCCATTCAATTACATGGTAATGTTTTGCAAAACATGGATTGTTTTACATTTTACTAAATGAACACATAGATTGCAGACTGTACTATTCTGAGGAACCTTTGAGATCAATTCTTAATGCTGTTTTTATTAATCTTTAAGATATTAATCAAATAGAAAAGCATACTTTCTCAACTGATCACATAAACTACTTTCATTGATATTCTGTTGCTCTGAAAATGTTAAATACTTGAGAAAAGTACACATGTTCAAAAGGTGTTTTATATCAAATAAAATCAACACATTGTGAGGTATACCAGGTCTGTCAAGGCTTCATGATCACTGAAAGTCTAAAACAGGCTTTCAGAAATTGAGTTTTTTTTTTCACTGGTTTTAGATCGACTAAGCTGCACAAAGTGAAACTTTGAAATTAGAGAAAACTTGGAAATTTATCATCATGGACCATTCTGAGATTCCTTGCATGCTACCAGATGACTTTCTGGTGAAAAATCACAACAACATTGCTAATACCCATTTCCTACAAACTGATTTTGTTACAAAGCTCAAACTGACTTTTTATCATCAAAATCTCCACCTGAAGTTTTGGTGAGAAAAAGTAGACAAAAAGCTGATGCACAAAATCCAAACTTGAGTCTTTAGCTTCATATAACATATTTTAGAGGAAAAAAAGATCACAAAGAAAACAAACACCAAAATATAATTAAACATTGTGAGAAAAAGAATTAACTATTGTAATCCAGAAGTTTGGCACAAAAAAAAATTGGTCTGGATATCATTTAGATAATTTTAGTCACTAAAAGTTTTTTAGTTCTTCACTCATAATTTGGTCCATATGAAGAAATGTCCAGTGAATTAGATGCATGGAGTTAAAATGAAATAGAACAGTAGTTTTCACTGAGGTAGAATACAAGTAAAGAACTGACTAGATCGGATTTTAAGAACATGTCATTGGAATTATCAAAAGAACATCATGAACGTTAACTTCATCATTCACCAACATAAATACATGAAACATTAACTTCCAATCAAATACTTCACCTATTTTTCCTAAATTGTAAAGTACTGCTTTTAATCAGTAGAAAAATGTTTTAATGACTCCATTTGTTATGAAAATCTGAAAAAAGTAGGGTCATTACTCTAATATTGCAAGTGTATGTAAATATATACATGGTTTTAAAAAACTTAAGATTTCTGAAACAGCTCATTTTTTTACTCCTTATGCCAAATTGAATGTACTATTTACAGCATGGATTTGAAAAGTTTGATGATCTGCCTGAAATAGCTCTTGATTTTCAGATCTCTTTAACTCTTTGGCAGCAGAAATCTTGCTTGATCTTCAACTACATGTCTTTTTATTTGCTATTTCCTCATCTTGAAGCTGGTTGGAGGTTGACACAATTTTTCAGGTTTGTCAATCAGTATTCACCCCACAATGGTGTTCGGATTGAAGGACAACTACTGTATGTACATCCTCATCACAAGGGATTTACAAAGTTTATGAATAAAGTTTATGTATAAATTTATGGTGTTTGAATTTTCACCAAAAAGAAAACAAACTTGAACAGAAGTAGCTATCTTGGTCTAAAATTTAAAAGAAATATGTAATTTCTTAAAAAACAAAACAACAACAAAAAAAACTTGGTTTGTTGGCTGTATTTTTACTTGTGTTCCCAGCAAAATTTATAAGCAAAAGTCTTCTTGCCACCTAACTGTTGGTACTAACATCCAAAAATGCAGCTGACTATTTTTTTTATGATGCAAAGATTTTTTTTCTGTAAAATAACCCCAAGTTTCAAATTTGAGAATCAACTTATAGTCTGCTGGTGCATTTGTTGCGCTACCCTAAAAGCAGCCATCATAATATCCAGCCTTCCAGAACCATCATAAACATTTAATCCTACATGATCTTTAAAAGTCCTGATTGTGTAGAAAGATTTTCCAGCGGAAAAAGAAACGTTGCAGGTTACAGTCGTGTTCAACTCTATGAGTCGTACTCAGACTGCTCTTCTATGAACATAGCAGGACGGTTGCTTACCCTGCAGCATGAGTCCAGGTAGGAAACTCCCAAAGCAATCAGACAATGCCATGCCTGTGGAAAACAGGAAAGAATAGGAGCTCAACATGCTGCTTTTTTCCTGAGAAAATAACAGACAGTTTTGAGAAGATGTGTGTTGTGTAAACTCACCAGGTAACCCACAAAGCATAAATATCCCACAGAGAGGAGCGCAGCAAGAACATAGAGAAGCACACTGTCTAGCGCCGTCACGTAAACTATCACAAAGTACATGTTGATCGCACAAACAACCAGGATGATGATGCTGCCTGAGATCTTCCAAAACCTAGAAACAAATAAGTTAGGTAAATTATTGGGAAAGATTCAAAGTTAAAAAGGGAAAATTTGGTTTGTAGCAATATTCATATTCCTTATTTTTCTGCATGCATAAACTTCTGGGAAAGTGATCGTGTTGAAAAGTTGTTTTTTTTTGCCTAGTCTGTGGAAAGAAAAATAGGTCTAATGCATAGGCGTATATTACTCAAAGAAAAGAAAACATCTTCATTAAAAAAAAGTTTTTCTCTGAATCACTGAGTAAAACACTTTTTCAGCAAAAGCACTAACAGAAAGTATCTAGGAAAAACTTCACTTGTCCGGCATGACTGGATTAAATATCCTACTGTGGCTTTGCGTAAAAACAAATTTAAAACTGATTGTTTTCTAATACCCTAAAATAAGGACGAAAAAAATTGGAAAAGTTGCGTTACCAACATTAGCAGATAACCCACATTTAGTTCCCCAGCGGCCAAAATTAACTTCCTCTGGAGGGTGGCTGGGCTCTTACTCAGAGACAGTGAGGAGCTCTGCCATCCGGGAGGAGATTAGAGTAGAGCCGTTGCTCCTTCGGGTGGAGAAAAGCCAGATGGGGGTGGGGGTTCGGGCATCTGGTTAGGCATGCCTCATGAACGCCTCACAGGTAAGGTGTTTCGGGCACGTCTCATCGGGAGGGGACCCAGTGGCAAACCCTGAACATGCTGGAGAAACTATGTCTCACAGATGGCTGAGGAAACATTGGGATCCTCCCGGCTGAGCTGGAGGATGCAGCTTGGGTGACAAAAACCTGGGCTTCCTGTCTGAGGTTGTTCACCCCGCGTCCTGGCCCCGGATAAGCGGAAGACAACGGAACAAAATTTTCCTCAACTTGAAACGATGCCTTTCATTGAAATCTTAAATTGAATTAATCAGATCATACTGGACTAAACAAAAGAGGAATGGTCTGGCAGAAATTGCAAAAAAGTGGCATTTGTGTCATTCCCCCTCCTGAAACTCTACAAATTCCTCTTTCAGTGTAAGTTAGTGTTTGGAAACCAAAATAACTTCTAATGTGAGGTTGTAGCTGATAGCCTTCATTTATGTGCGCAAGTTTGTTCTATTCGACCTGACATAGTTTTTTAAAGAAAAAAACATTTAAAGTCTGGAAATATTGGGCAGTTTTGAGAGACCAATTTTGTTTGGATTTGCTTTTAAATAGTTTGCTATTTTGAGAATGTTGGTTGACATTTTAAACAGCCTTTAGGAAATTATTTATATGAGTGGCACTATTTCTGTTATTATTACAGAATAATAACTTACATTTACAAGAAACTAGTCAATATTTTTTATTAATATTAGTTTACATCTATGTCACTTCTTATTATAATATTCAAAAAACAAAATACCAACTTGGAAATATATATTTTACTTACAGTCCATTGGCAAAGTCGTTCATTATGGAAGTCAGACTGGTGAAAGTTAGGATTGGGATTAAAGCAAACGGTAGCTGTTGGATCAGAAGAGAAATAAGAGCAAACCATTTAAAAATTTTAATAATTAATTTTGATTCTATGATGATTTATCTCCGGTACACCTCCTCACCTGCATACTCTGAAGTACATTGAGGAAGTCATTCATTCCGGTCAGATGCTGAACATCCTGAAAAATAGCTACGAGCAATGTGGGTGTGATGGCGATGGAGCGGGTCAGCAACACTCGAGCAAAACGAGACCACCTCAAATTCAAGAAACCCTAAGTGAAGTATAAAAAAAACAAAAAAAAAAACAAGAAAGTGAGTTGGAAAATTTTGAAGCACATTGTTTTCCGATGTTGCAAAGTTTCTCACCTCCATTACAAACTGTCCAGAATAAGTGCCTGTCATGGTGGAACTCTGACCAGCAGCAAGGATCCCGATAGCCCAGATGTAGAGAGCTGCAGGACCGAAGAAGCAACCAAGGACCACACCCTGGAGGAAAACACCAAAATGCTCAGATAAACTTATTCACATAAATAGAAGCAGCACTAGATTTGTTATTGTCGCATACTGTATATTCTAGGTTTAAACTAGTAAAGTTATGAAACAGGATAAGAATGCCATAGAATATTATCATTACCTGTGTGAGTTTAAACTTTGATCTACTCTCATCTATAGTTTTTATTGCTGAAGTTTGGTCTCTGCTCTAAACTTCGAAGTCACATGAATATCATTTATATTTTCTAATCTATAATGAAGCATACCCCTTTATAAATGTCCACCTCCAGAGTCCCATTGTTGAGAGGAAACAAATCTGTGTGAGGGCTTCCAGTGGCATTGCACTCCATGTTCTGCACAACAACAA
The DNA here is from genome assembly GCA_902685375.1 of Neostethus bicornis. Classification (NCBI taxonomy): domain Eukaryota; kingdom Metazoa; phylum Chordata; class Actinopteri; order Atheriniformes; family Phallostethidae; genus Neostethus; species Neostethus bicornis. The sequence goes on along the minus strand of LR738557.1, from coordinate 11,996,062 downwards.
ATCAATGTGTTGAGTAATTTAATGAGAAAAAAAAAATCTTCCAGTGAAATTAAAATGAGTTAAAAAAAAGGGATGGGGGAGAGTTTTTTTTTTAAACTTACCACTTCCATGTTAGTTTTATTATAAAATGCTTGAGCAAAAACGGCAACCACAAATACGTTGATGAGGAAGGAGACAAACAGAGCGATTGATGACTCAATAAAGAAATATTTGTTGGCTTCTTTTACTTCCTTCTTATTTCTGCGATCTATGTCCCGAGACTGAAGCACAAAAAAGAGAAGATGAACAGCTTTATTTACTATTTCTCATCCATTTTCGGGCAAATTTACTTTTAAGGTAATTATAAAGTGTTTCTGACCTTGACCAGTGCTGAGTGGAGGTAGATGTTGTGAGGCATGATGACCGCACCCACAATTCCCACAGCCTGCTCCAACTGAACAGGTCCACAGTCGGCACAATAAGGTAGAAACATCCCCTTTAGTAGCTCTCCCTGGTCTGGCTTTACTAGCACATACTTAAAGAAGACAATGCAAGGTCAGAGGGCCACTGCAAACACACAATTGCGTTGAAATGGTGGCAAAAGCTTACCTCATAACCAAAACTAATTGCCATTACACTGATTAGAAAGCCAAAGAAAGCTTCAAGTTTCCTCAAGCCTAAAGAAAAATACAAAAAAAATCATGTAATACACAGTGAGGCGCCAAAAATCAGTTGTGTTTTTTTTTTCTATTTACCGTATTTGTCTAAAAAGAGGAACACAAATGTGTCTGTGATGGTGATGAGAACTCCTGCCCACAGTGGGATCCTGGATGGAAACAATTGACTATAAATCTAACCTGTTTTATGCATCGTTTCCAATACTTTTCATATATAAATAACGTTACCTGCCCACAGAAAGAAGGTTGAGCGCTATGGCACAACCAATCACCTCCTGCATGTCTGAGCCGATAATCGCCAACTCAACCATTAGCCACAGAATTATCCGAGGAACCTTAAAAAAAAGAAAAAAACTTGTCAACGTATTAAAAAAAAATATGATGGTAGCAACTAATTCTTAGGAAAATAGCATATTGATGAGAAAAAGTGGTTGAAGGTAGGGGATACTTACGGTGGGATACTGGCGATTGCAGACTTCAGCTAGGTGCATTCCTGTGACGACCCCGAGACGTGCAGCTAATCTTTGCAACAGCAACCCAATTATGGTGGCTCCAAGGAGCACCCAAAGGAGCTGCAAAAAAAACCCAGTCAGAGGAAGTGGGCACACAGTGATCATGATATAAATAAAATGCCATTTTTTTATGTGTTAAGGTTATTATAAGGGCATATTAAAATAAACTAAGGAAAAAGAAATGCTTCGATCATTTAGTTCTGCTTTAAAGGAGAAACACTCAGATCTTACCTTAAAGCCAGCTTTAGCTCCAGACTGAAGGTCTGATTCGATGTTTCCTGGATCCAAGTATGCAATGCTCATCAAAAATCCTGGTCCAGTGAAGGCCCAGAGTTTACGAAAACTAAACAGCTGAGAAAAAGAGACAAAGTGACTTATGTCTTATGTTAATTATTTGACACACCATTCTATATCTTCAATATTTTAGGCTATTGCAGAAAAAACACTAGTTGAAAGACATACTTGGTTGGCGCTCTCTGGAATTGGCACTTTTGCCTCAAAATATGTGGTAAAGTTTTCTTCTTGGTCCGCAGGCGAGCTGGGAGGAGTGATGGAGCTGTAATGGTTTGTCTGAACCCCATTCTCCTGCGGGGACTCTGAGCAAATCACAGAGAGTGGATTGTTAGACACAATATGTCGTGTTTTTCTTTTAGGGAGACAAATGCTGTTTGTCCAGGAAAAATCTTACAAAACAAAAGTTTCCTCTTTGGTTAGTTCTGTATAGTACACATAACATTTCAACAATTTTCTTTTTAATATTTAGCAACGGGGTTTATCACTGCTAGCCAAGCATTTTAATCTGAGTGGGTGTCTCATGTGATCTGCCATGCACAAAGACTTTGATGAAAAACTGGGAGAGCATGTTAAATTATCAACATGGTGGTATAACAGTATTTCTATCATCTGAACCTTGTGTTTATATCAGCAAAAAGTTTTTAACTTAGGAAATATCCAAAAATTTTGAACATCTAAATATTGAGATTTGTTGAAATATTAGATGGTTAATCCAAAACGGCAACAAAAGTTATTTGGTTTCAAACTCTACATGTTTAAACCGTCACCAGCAACCTCTAATTAGCAACACAAAAATTCTTTCTTAAACATAAATATCTATCTGTGTGTTATGAACCCAAATAAGGGATAAAGCTTAGAACCAAATATCTCTTTCTTTGATTACAGTTTTCATTGGCAGACAAATCTGTAACTACTTGCTTAAAATTTGTATTTAAATATAGTTTGCTACTTACTGAGTCTGAATTTTTCCATCTTACCCTCCTCCATCCCAGACATATTGCTAGTCTTAAAGTCCACAGTTGCTTAACAACGGCACTTAGATTTCTTTATGCATCTACCTCTCTTTTTGGGACACTACATGTCATAATGACATTCTGGCTTTTTGTCTGAGATTATGACTAAGTGAGGGAAACAAACGTCACAACAGGCAGACAGCAAACATGTGATGGGAGCTTTTTTTTATTTTAAATTTAAAGCTCCTCCTTTACTCACACTCAAAGGTTTACCATAGATAAAAGCGCAGTGTATAGCATTTACTACTCAAGAAACTTGATGACCAAACTAAATGCACAGCGAGATAAACCTATTAAAACCCTCTTGAGGTTTTACATGAGTCCAACTGTTCTTTAGTAATTACATTGTTTTTGTGTATTTTAATTTCTTTTATAGTTCCGTTAATGTATAATATAAATAAATAAATAAATACTTTAATCTTATATTTCTTATGAGTGTTTTTTGTTAGTGTTCACAATGTCTTGCTTTCAGTACAAATTTTCATGCAATTTTAAAATATGTTTATATCTTAACAATTCTGTTATTTATGTTCAGTAAATTGTTCAATAAAGTTGATCTCTTTCAACTTTTTACTTTTCAAAAGTTAAAGTGGGGACTTGAATCCCTTAAAGTTAGATCAGTGGATCACACTCTTCAGTTTTAACTAGGATGTGATGTGTGTGTAATCTAAAGCTTTTACCTTCCAGGAGGTCTCCATCTTGCTCAGCCTTCATCTGAGCAAACTGAGCAGAAGATATGTGATCTGAAAAGTAACCATAAAAGACCAGGTGGTTAAGTTATCATCTTATCCAAGTAAAACTCTGATTGTGTTTGCAAAGAAAAGAGATCCTAAAATGAGGTAATCTGTTTTGAAAAGAAGAAACTTTCTATAACAATTTAACAACTGCAAAATGACTATGCATTAATTTGTTCCCCTTTTAGGTCAATATAAAATGGAAAAGTGTTAAAACTACAAGTCATACTTCTGACTAAGCAGTATTAAAAGCAATGCAAAGGGTTAGTATTGAGAACGTGAAGCTTGAAAGGGTCAGCATGTGGTTAAGTTTCACTTCCACAATAAGCATCTTTTTGATTAATTGAAAAGAGAACATTTGACACAAATCACTTTATGCTTGGCGAAACACAAACCCAAAAGTCACACTTCACAAAAACAACAACTATGTTTTATAGCAGTGTTCTTTTTTACACAATGTATGGCATATTATTGTGGCATAAAAAGTATAAAAATAGCAGTGGAATCAAATTTTTTCTGGATGTCAACTTTCCAATGGGAGCATAAAAGATGTGCATAAAATAGTATGGCTCATCCAGGAGGATCCCGAGGTGTTCTCCAGCCAGCTGTGAGGCATAGTCTCTCCAGCGGGTGTGGGGTCTGCCCATGAGTCTCCTGCGGGTGGGACGTGCCTGAAATACCTCACCAACAAGGCACTCAAGAGGCATCCTAACCAGATACTTGTATCACCCCATGTGGCTTATCTTGTCCCAGAGGAAAACCGGCTCTAATCTGAGTTCCTCGTGGATGGCAGAGTTCCTCCACTGCTAGAGTCTGTTTTTCTCAAAGGCAAATTTGTGTATATTAACTGAATAAAAATCTTTGAAAAGGTTTTTTGAATTGGACATAACTATTTCTCTTGTGTTTTCACATGACCAAAGCCTACAGTCACTTACAAAACATACAACAAAGATAGTGAAGATGATCACCGTCTTTTATTTTACAGATAACATCAAAGTATTTTTAATAAAGGAAAAAAGTTTAATCTTATTCTGAAACCGGTTCAAGATCATCTATGGCAATTAAACTGATAAAAACTCCCGAGCAAAGTTCAGCAAATTGTCTTTCTACTGGAAATGTCAGTCAGTCAGTCATCTTCTTATCCGTCTGTCCCTTTCGGGGTTGCGGGGGGTGCTGGAGCCCATCCCGGCTAATTTAAGGCGAAGGGCAGGGTACACCCCAAACAGGTCGCAAGTCTGTCGCGGGGCCACACACACTCATTCCTAGGGGCAATTTGGCACCGACTAATCAACCTAGCATGCATGTTTTTTTTGGAGGGTGGGAGGAAACCGGAGTACCTGGAGGAAACCCACGCAAACACGGGGAGAACATGCAAACTCCACACAGAAAGGCCAGTGTTTCAAGCCTCGTCCCCACCCAGGACTCGAACCCACGACCCACAGTGGCCTCACAGTGCTGTGAGGCCACTGTGCTACCCACTGCGCCACCGTGCCGCCCTATGGCAAAATAATGTACAAGCCTCTGTTCTTCTTCTTTTACTTTATTTGCAATCAGCATCTTGAATTTTATTTTTTGAATCTCCAACAGTGTCAACAAAATCTTTTAGGGTATTTTTCAAAAGAATAGAAAATCTGTCTACATTTCCAAGTTTTGTTTTGTTTTTTGGGGTCTTTTGTATTTTTATTATTTCCACTTTGTTTTTTGCCAACAGACTCTTTCAGAGTTTCTAAATGAGTCTTTTGAAAACTGATGACTGTAGGATTTTTTATTGGTCTCACCAAAAGCACTTTGCCCAATCAGCTAAAACAAATTTTATTTGGTCTACTACTTGTATTTGCGTTTACTTGTGGGCAAGTTGGAATATGCTGTAGTTTCAGTGTGTGACCTCGTTTACTGGCAGTGAGAACAAAGTGCCCTAATACATGCCCTTTTATGTGTGACCTTACATTTAGTGATATCATCACAAGATTGCTTAACAATGACTGAGTGATCACTTATGATTCATTTCAACATTACTAAATGTTGTAATTCTAAATTTTACCAAAATTGTCAAAAAAAAAAAAAAAGTAAAGTGATTAAACAAATCAGCTCCTCTCCCAACTTTAAACACTCATGATGTCTAATCTACAGCAGACACTTTTCACTATCAAAGCATCTTTGCCAACTCCCAAACGGACACATTGTGGCCTGTGTCACCCATTCAAGTCACACTCAAACAGATACATTTTTACACAAAGTAGAAATTCTTAAGATTTCAAAGTAAAATTGCAAAAACTTTCAAGTTCTCAAATTTTTATTCAACAATAATTAAATCATATTTTTGGAGGGTTGAAAATGTTCTGCAGATTTAAATAAAACAGTCGATAAAAAGTTGGTGTAATTAGTTTAAAAGTTGTGGAACTATCAGAACAGCATTAAACTTGGTCATTTGGAAGCCTGATATACACCCAGTTTCAGAGTTTTGTGATTTAATGACTGTGTCTTTCGAAAAAGATCAAAAGAGCTAAAAAGAAAAAAAAGACATGGGTTTTTTTTTAGGAGCGTTACAAAACTCAGAGCATTCGTATCACAGCAAGAACTTGATAAAACAAGGTAATGCTTGACTGCGATCATCTGTTCACTAGTCTTAGAAAAGAAAGTCCACTTTATTAGTTATTATTTGAAAATCTCATCTATATAATATGTAATAGTCATCAGGCTCCTTTTTGTACTGTTGGTCTGTTAACGCCAGTCAGTCATTTACATTCCCTTCTGGACTTGAGAGGACTGACCTTTTCAACACTGGCCACCAAACAAAAGCCCCCATTATTAAACAGTCTAGGGTCTAAATAGAAGATTATTTAAAAAAGCATCCAAAGCTATTTAGTTAACTTGATTTCTTGCAACTTGTTTGAATAAGTTATCTCTGTTTTCTGCTTTTTACTTTCTGTATTTATGTGGTTCAATTTTCAAACGGGTTTTCTATGAAGCCTTTAGTGGGTTCTGTCTTGAAATTGGTTTGTAACTAAATAATTTTGAACTAAATCAATTTTCATAAAGATTGGGCAATGAGCCTCAAATAAATGTTTAAAAAAGTCAAGAATAAGGAAAGACCAAAAGTTCTACTTGTATTTTACAACATTTTAGTAATCCCTTCTATCTGTGCACTTTTTTTTTTCCTTTATTGTAGGTGCAAATTATAGGTACGGGCAGCAGTTTTGTTGTTAAAAGCTTTGGGTAAGATACAAGATATTTACATTGCACTTTCCACAAACATGGTAGTGAACATTAATTATGATCTTAAATAGAATTTAGTCTCTTTCCCACAGGAAAGCAGAAGCGATGGGAGTCAAGTCTAATCCTCCTTAGAGCTGATAGAAACTCCTTTAGAACTTTAATGACAATCAAAAAGAGGAATGTTCTTTACTCAATTAACAATAAATCAAGATAATAATTGTAAAGTTGATGAAGCAATAAGGATTTATTAAGATAATAAAATAAAACCAAATGAATGTTTCTTTATGTAGCAACAAGATAACGGCATTGATCTTCACAAATATTATTAGCAGTTTTGTTTAAGGCTTTGGGTAAAACAGAAGATATTTACATTGAACGTTCCACAAACGTAGTTGTGAACATTAACCTTGAGTAGAATTTAGTCTCATTCCCACAGCAAAGCAGAGGCAAAGAGAGTCAGATCTGATCCTCTGAGAACTGATAGTAAATCCTTTATAACTTTAGGAATGACAATCAAAAAGAGGAATGTTTCAGAAGGTTTACGAAATTGTATTGCTACATATAGATTTAAGCAACTATAGATCTTCTAAAATATGCCATAAAACTAGCCAGACAGGTCCTTTCATGTATCCCTATATAAATGGTGTAGCAACTATTTGGTGAAGTCTCACTAAGTTTAACCTAAAAACACAGACGTTCAGATATTGACCCCACAACTTATTTCAACACATTAATCAAGAGAACTGGTGTTTTTTTAAGCTCTGAAAGACAAATAGAAAATAAATGAAACAAACTACCAAACGTGATCTCTGTACAGTTTTTATATGCAAGCTAACACCATAATTTCTTTACTCTATGGCTAACTCTGCTAGCTTTATCCTAGCATATGAAATGAAAACATCTTACCTGTCTGTAATCTACGGAAGTGTGACACACAAATTGGTATTCCAGGTTTGGAAGTTTCTTTCAAATTGACGGTATTTGATTAAACTTCAAATCTGGCTAAGCACATTACCGAAGTGCCGTTCGGCAAAGTCGTGTGCTGTCCATGTCAACTGTAGCTTGTGCGCATGTCCAGTGTATGTGTGCAGTGTGTATGGAAAGCCATCAAGCCCAATATTCACACGTAAACAAGTGCGCTGGATGTTAAAATGAGGGCTCTGTATAGAAAGCCATCGAGGCCAATGAACGCACTTCAACATATGCACTGGTATAGAAGCCATTGAGGCCAAATGGAAAGCAATTCGGGCCAATAATGGCATTTAAACAAGCGCTTTCCATACTTGTGTGCTTGAAGTTATCCATTGATAAGTCCCACAACAACGTGCTCTGCTCAAAATGTCTTTTTGACAGAAACTCCTTTTACTTCTTTTTATTTAATTTTCTTGTTCTTTTACTTTAAAAATAGTAGAATTTTGAAAGAAAATGGGTTCAAGGTAGTTTATGACAAAAAAAATGAAACATGAAAAATTTCCCAACATGACTCACATAAGCTCTTTTAATAATAATTGTTATACTATTAATTACTAAAGGGGAAAAGGAACTGAGTTCTATACTTTTTAATAGAAGTTTTATATTAATCAGTAGTTGTAAAGATTATTAGTTGAGTATTAAAATCTGAATGTTTTAGTTTCTCATGATGGTGTAACAATGATCCTGTGTCTTGCTATGTTTCTGTCTATCTATCTTTCTTGGTCTATGTTGTGTGGAATGCCAGATGTTTTAGGGAGTGTGAAGAGACAGACCACCAATCTCCCCATCCTCCACGTTTTATCAGATTCCGAGGTTGAGATTACTCTGAACTTTAGTTGAACTGTTTAGGGGCAATAAACTGGTAAACTGGCTTTGTTCCACCACAACTTATATTTACATTATTACATTGAAACTGTGTATAACATTTTCTGACAGCGCTCTTAAGACGCTGTAGCTGCGCTAACGCCTGTGTGGGCAAGATATACTTTTTCTGTGTCCAGGTGTACCCTGCTCATGTGAATGGCCGATGAACACAGCAATCACACCCTCCTGCTCATGAATGCTGTCACATCAATCAACTGTTACCCCTGCCTGGAAGAGACATCTAGAGAAGAGAAACTCCATGAAGGACTGCAGCAGTTGGACTGTGGGGCGGGGGGCATTCTGATGACAAACTGATAACAGAATAAAAACCCTGTGTTACCGAGCCTCGATGCCTCTTCAGCTCAGACGGGAGAAGGCACACATCACGTGCACCCTAAAGAGGTTGATAAGGCCCGGACGTCTGTATACTTTAATAAAATAGTTTTAATGGTACCCTATTGAATCCTGGTCATCTCTCGATATATGAATACGCTGTGTAGGACTAGAAAAGTAAAAAAGAATAAATCCTACAGTTTCTTGGTGACCCCGACGTGATTCGAGGGAGGCCTTTTGGGCAACGGATCTCTGGGTTTTTGGTGAAGAAAATTCGAGGGTGTTTTGATCATCGATCTGACTTCTCCTGGCGCGCCATTCATAAGGTAAGCAGAAACCTGTTATCATCAAATTCTGCATATTGGCTTGACTAAATTGTGAGAAGTCCTGATCTATGATATAATACCTTGTATGAATAGAGTAAATGAAGGTACATTTAAAGGTTTAAATAAAGGTATGGTTTTGCCTCGCCGTGGTTGGCGTTCACTGTAGACGTACAGTAACATTAGTAGGTTTACCTATTAGGCCTTGGGGAGTTTTGGGACCCCCAGAAAATAGAGGGTTTAGTCAGTTGAAGCCTTTAAAAACTGAACAAGATTAAAAAATAAATTTATTTTGTATAAGTAGTGTAGGTTTACCTATTACACCTTGGGGAGTTTTGAGATCCCCAGAAAATAGAGGGTTTAGTCAGTTGAAGCCTTTAAAAACTGAATAAGATTAAAAAATAAATTTATTTTGTATAAGTAGTGTAGGTTTACCTATTACGCCTTGGGGAGTTTTGAGATCCCCAGAAAATAGAGGGTTTAGTCAGTTGAAGCCTTTAAAAACTGAACAAGGTAAAAAAGGATTTTGTTAAGTAAAGTAGGTTTACCTATTAGGCCTTGGGGAGTTTTGAGATCCCCAGAAAATAGAGGGTTTAGTCAGTTGAAGCCTTTAAAAACTGAACAAGGTAAAAAAGGATTTTGTTTAGTAAAGTAGGTTTACCTATTAGGCCTTGGGGAGTTTTGGGACCCCCAGAAAATAGAGGGTTTAGTCAGTTGAAGCCTTTAAAAACTGAACAAGGTAGAGAAAGAAATTTATTTAGCGTAAGTAGACGTGGAGGTGACCGGGAAAAATAAAACTAAAATTGTTAAATAAAAACTAAAATTATTATAGAAGATTAAATTGTTAAAAATTAAAGTATATATTTCCCTAAAACAAATAAAACAAATAAATAAACAAACCAGAAAAAATTGGTCTGAAAATATTATTGCATGCTAAACAGGAAAAGAAGAAGAAAATAAATGTAAAATGGAGAGCTTGGATAAAAGTGGTTTGGAGAGTTGTGAAGTTACAGATGCAGAATGGCAGGGAATGTATGAGAAATTAGAACGTCAGATGTTGGGATGTGTGAGTCAGAAGAGAAAGAAAAAGGAGAAGTCACGTATACAGAAAATGTGGGTAAAATTGAATGTTAAGCGCACTACAGACTGGAAGAAATGAAGTGAGGAGTTGCAGAAGGATCAGGATAATGTTGTAAAGCAGGAAAAGTTAGTTAATGAGTTGAATGATGCAAAGAAAAGTGATTGGAATGGAGACGAAAGACTAAAAAACTAACAAAGGTTAAAGAAATGTTTGAGGAAGTGCATTTAATGGAAATAATGGCCACTGCAATTGCTGCTATTGGATCCACTGACTCTGATGGTCCGGACCAGACTGACAGAAAACTAGAATTGTCAGTTCCCCCCATGGGAGGGGCGTGTCGAGCAACCGCTCCACCCCTCCCCTAGCAGCACTGGAGAAATGTCTCCTTCTCTTGTGCAAGCTGATACTTCACTTCATCCTGTCCTCCCTCAGTCCCCACCTCCCTATCCACAGGTTGAGATGATGCCAATGCTGAGAGTGGCAGGTAAGTTGGCTTTGGACAGGGAGGGTGAGGGCATAAACGTGGGTGAGGCAGGACGAAGCCATGACTCGACTTCAGACTAATATTGACAATGACCTCTTAGACTGTGTTGGAGGGATGAATCAGACACAAATGAAAACACTCATCACCTCATCTGTGTGAATGTTGATGCATGTCTGCAGTGTTTTGTGTGAGTGTGTGATTTTTTATGGATGCTTGGTTTTTGACTTACTGTTTTTTAATGATCTAGATTTTACGTTTATGTTTTTATTTGTTCTGTTCAGCACTTTGTGTGACTTTGTGTTGGAAAAATGCTTTATAAATATAATTTGATTTGATTTGAAGTGAGGTCTGAAATGGAGAAACATTATTATTGAACGGAGCCAGTCAGTTCCGCAAGAAAGGCAGCAGGAGGAGGCGGAGGAAGAAATAAACTTCCCTATTCCAAGGAAAGATGGTACGTATACTGTTACCCAAATACAAAATGTTCCTCCCTTTTCTCTGACGGCACAAGGACGAGTGACGAGGTCCAAATCCAAGGTAGGTAAGGATCAACTGGGGGACATGTTTCCAATGGTAGCCACGGGGACGGGCCGTGCAGTATATCAGCCTTTGTCACTAAAGGATGTTGGAACATTCTCCTCACGTCTTCCCAGAGTGTCCAGCAATGGTGTCTTATATGTTCAACGTTTGGTGGCAGCTTTCCAGGGACAGATTCCATGTATGGGAGACTTGAGACAAGCTTTGTCAGTGACAGCAACTGCAGCTGAACAGAGAATGATTGAAACTGATGCAAACACACTTAATGTACCAGATGCCACACCTTTAGCTACACATGCTACAGCTATATTTAATTCCATCCGCACATTATTTCCCCCACCAGTGTCAACCACCCCCACCCAATTCACATATACTGCCCCCACGGACCCAGCTGAACATTATTCTGCTTGCATTCAGAAATGGACTGACACGACTGGACGCGACCCGACCCAAAACCAGTTGGATACTGTTATGTTTCGACAGGTTGTGTGTAGAGGACTTCCAGACATGGAACAGACTATACTAGGTAATGACCCAGACCTCATGGACTGTGTAGAGGGACGTTTCAGGCGGGTGCTGAGCCATCATCTTCATGTTCAAGGTAAAGAAGGATGAGATTAAAAATAAATCTTTGCAGACCTAAATGTTGAAGCTACAACTGAAACAGATGAGGGACATAGTTGCTCAGGAAAAAGCTCAGGAGAAGGTTGATAAAAAGACGAGAAATGACAATTCTAAACACAATACACAAGTTCAAGATGATGTGATGTCAATGATGTGGTAGCAGTTGCAGACTCCTGGTGGGCGTGGCAGAGCCAGAGGAAGGGGTGGATACTTTGGCAGACGGGGAACACCTAGGGGAGGCTCCACATCTGGTAAAGAGACCTGTTTCATCTGTGGCATGACTGGTCATTGGCGTAATGAGTGTCCGCAGGCTCAAGGTCCTTATCCTGGCGATGGTCAACAGAGACACCAATTTCCAGGCGGATACAGAGGACGTGGCGGCTCTCCTCGTGGTGGTGCACCTCCCCCTTGGCAGCAGCCAGGTCAAGGGTATTAGGGGTGCCTGGAGAACCAGGGATCATCAGGCGTCGCAGGAGCCATGGTCCCATTTGGGGTAGGGACTCAACAACTCATTGGACTTGTGGACACGGGGGCAACAAACTCCTCCATCAATTGTGCCCTACCCCAGAGTCTTATGTCATCACAGACTCAAACCTTTGTAGGTTTCTCGGGGGCAACCCAATCCCTGCATAAGACTGTTCCCTTAATGACCACTATTGCTGGACAGACTTTTGAACATTCTTTTGTACACTCACCACAAACGCCTGTGAATTTATTGGGCAGAGACATTCTAATCAGAACCAGAGCTTCTATCCTGTGTGGTCCACTAGGCCTTGTTGTCACATTTCCAGATGGCACTGTCTTGGAAGCTTCTGACGTGGACACCATACAAGGACAATGGTTGTGTGCACCTGCAGCTGAACCAACCCCTACAGCTGACATTTACTGGGCCCGTCTGGAACCAGAAACTGGGGCTAAACCTGGTGTGTTCTCCCTATTTCAACAGTGGAAACCGTGGATTCTGACTCTTAGACCATATCTGCCACCTAAGGATGATCTGCACTGTACCCTATTTTATGACAGAGAACAGGATTTAGTTTATCATGATGCATTTCAGGAGATTGATCAACAAACTTGGGACATATTTACAGACAGAATCTTAGTGGGGAAAGAGGGCGTAGTGGCTCACTGTGTTTTGAGCCAAGAACAGCAGACTTGGTATAAAATGTCACCTGAAGCTGCCCCCCACGTTTCCTTGGCCCTTTCACCCGGTCATGAGGCCAGGGTCTTGGGACCAATGACTCGAAGGGGCATGCAAGCCATAGATTGGCAGAAAACTGAGCTCTCAGGGGTTTGGATGTCACCATCCACAGAAATGTACATGATCCCATATGATCCTATTGTTAATCCTTCTCTCATTGAACATGTTTGTGTTAGCAGGCACCACGGACGAGAATACACTGACCATGAGGACTCTGAGACTATATTGTCAACTATGCCAGACTCATTGTGGTCAACAGGACCGTTTGATGTTGGCCACTGTACGTCCACACCTCCTATCAGGATTGACGTAAAACCAGGTATTCATGTGTACAGGCCCCAGTATAAGTGGACCTCTGCTGCTGACCAGGGCATGGACGAGGCATTGACAGGACTGTGGGAAGCAGGGGTACTTGAACACTCTGACTCTACTTGGTCAACCCCACTTCGACCTGTACAAAAAGCGGATGGTGTGACCTGGAGACCTGCACATGACTTAAGAGCTGTAAATGACGTTACTTTGACCCCCACCTTGCCAGTCCCCGACCCACACCGCATGTTGGCTTCCATCCCACCCACATGTACATGGTTTACAGTTATTGATTTGGCCAATGCATTCTTTTGTATACCCCTACATACTGATTCACGTAAATACTTTGCATTCACATACAACGGAGTGAAATTACAGTATTCCAGATTGCCACAGGGCTTTAAGAATTCACCTGGCATTTTTAATCAATGTCTGAAGTCTCTCCTACAGGATTTGATTCTGCCGGAGGGTTGCTGCTTGCTAATGTATGTTGATGATCTTCTTCTTTCGGCCCCTTCGCCCGCCTCCTGTTTGGAAGCCACTGCACTGCTGTTAAATAGACTGCATTCACTTGGTTTCAAGGTTTCTCGTAAAAAGTTACAATGCTGCAGACCAGAAGTAACATTCCTTGGCCGCTGCATATCAGGATCAAGGCTCTTCTATGTCGTCACAACATAGACAGGCCATATTGAATCACAAGCGGCCTATCACTGTCCGTGACATGCTAGCGTTTCTGGGACTCTGTGGTTTCAGCAGACATTATCTTCCCTGTTTTGCTGACCGCACTGCCCCTCTTCGGGCTTTAGTTCGCGACAAGGGGGCGTCCAACCTTAATGCACTGCTTGATTTGACCGCGGATTCTGATGCCATCTTCACTAACCTCGTACGTGACATGGCCACGTGTGCAGCCTTACAATCCCCTGATTACACCCAACCATTTTACTTAGACCAGTGTTTTTCAACCAGTGTTCCGCGGCACTCTAGTGTACCGTGAGAGATTGTCAAGTGTGCCATGGGAAATGATCCTATTTCACCTCATACGGTGATTGTGATCTAGTTGCAGCTCGAAAAGATTATTTTGGTGTTCGTGTAAAAAATGGATTAAAGTGTATTTATTTATGTTTAGTATTATAAAATCTTGTCTTTTATTTAGAAACAGGCAGGGATATTTTGCATTAGGCTGTTTACTGTAACCATAGCAACCCACTCTTCTTCTCTGCTTTTTTGTTGCGAGCTGCTGTCCATTTCTCCTCAAAACTACCCCACCTAGTGGATTGTACTTTCTACTTGTTTTTGAGACATTATAAGAACATTTAGGGTGCATTTTAAAGCAGAAAGACTTTGGACTCTGTTTAAATCTAACGTTTTCTGCTAGACATGATAAAAGTAATAGAAAAAAGGTGCAAGACTTTCAATAGAATAACAAGGTGCTCATTATGACACAAGGTTGCATATGATATGGCGTTCGATTAAATAATTTTAATTTGTAGAGGAATAGTTTTAACAGTTTTTGGTGGTGTGCCTCAAGATTTTTTATTTTTATGGAAAAATTAACCTTGGCATGAAAGAGGTTGAAAAACATTGACTTAGACTGTTTCATGTCACACACGGTAGCTAATTCTTCTCTTTACCAAAATCATTCAGGCCATAGAAAGGTGTTAATGTATTGTAGTATACCCTTAGATGCAGTTGACGTGCGAGTGCTAGCTTGCACCAGGTTTGCTGCTGGTTTGGCAAAAATCCTACAGAAAACTGCACACCTGGTTATGGCACGTCCCCTGGCCGTTCTTCCTGAACTATTCTAACCTTGTTATCTCTTGTTGCCTCTGCCTGTGTTTTCATCCACGTCTACGCAATTTGTGTCCACAGTTTATCTCTGAATGTCATGTATGTCAATTCTATAACATCCGCTCTTCTCTTATACCACCTCCTGGCCAGTTTGACCCCCCAGCGTGGTTTGGATTTGAAATAGTGATTGACTTCACGGACATGCTTGTCCCGGTTTGAGGTAAGCGTAATCTTCTTGTGATGGTTGATTCTTTCTCAGTTTGGCCTGAGGCTTATCCTTGCCCAGGAAGGACTCCATGTCAGTCATTAAACATCTGGTAAGTCACTGCATTCCAACCTACAGTTTCCCATGTCGACCCAGATCAGATTATGGCACCCACTTCAATTCCACTCATCTCACTAGGGTTGAGAGCCTTTTGGGTCTCCAACATAAGTTTGGTTGTGTCTATTACCCATCTAGTCAGGGTGCAGTCGAAAGAATGAATAGGACGCTGGAAGAAAAGTTAGCGAAGATTTGTGCCACCACTACTATATCTAGGTTAGAAGCTTTGCCTCTGGCACTTCTCTCTATCTGCCAATCCGTTAATCGCTGTACTGGTTTTTCACCTCATGAGCTGCTCACAGGTAATGCCGGGGCCCCACACCACCCTACACCACTTTGAGGAGGCCCCATCTGGGTCTGGTCGTAACCTGCGTTTGTATTGGTCATTTTTGCATGCTTTCTATGTCTCCTATCGTGTCCGCAGGGAGAAAGGAGTTTCTACACGACGTTCAGGCGATTGAGGCGCCGCAGTGGTCCTACGTGTTCCTGAAAAAGTTTTCGCGCAAGTGGTCTGACCCACGCTGGACTGGGCCCCATCTGGTGACTGCCAGAACAACAACTGCTGTCAGACTTTCTGGACACGGAAATAAGTGGTACCATTATTCTCTTCTGCGTCCGGCTGATCCTCCATCCACCAGCATCTCTGCACCATGACGGACATCTTTTTTAACAGACTTGGGCTCAAGTCTGAGAGAGGGAGGATTATATTCATTATAAGTTTTTTTTACATTCTCTATTTTACTTGTATTGGGGATTTTTTACCTATGTGAATCTCAGGCTATGTCTCCAGGTCCCAATGACACTATCACCACCATGTTAGTACCTAAGCAAGGACAGATACACAGAACGAAGAGGATAGGCTCTTATATTCACAGACTCCCGCAATCAGCCAAAACTCAAATGGAGGCCATAGATAACCCATGTGATGATCCAACAATTAGAACATCTGAACCATATTTTTGTTATAATTCCACTATTTTCTCCTCTGTGATATTAATAAATCTCAATTCTGTCCGTGTTGGAGGTTACCGTGCAATAGAATGGGCAGGATATGATGTGTATATAGACACTACAGGTTACAAAGTAATGGTGGGTTGGGGAAAAGTATCCCATCAGTTATGGAAGACGTGGGATGTTGCTAGTTATGGGTGGGACCAGGAAGCTGTAAAATGGAAGAATCGCATGACCTTTGCACAAGTTAACGTGCAGGGTGTCCCACATTGGCAGCTAGGGTTTAATACTTCACGATTCCCCCTAGCCGAGACACCACAACAGCATAACCCTGGCACCTTAAAAGTTAAATCCAAGTGTTATAGCTTAGGTTTCTGTATTTACAAGTCTCATTCAGATCCATGCACTCATGTACACCTGTGTCCAAATAAAACGGCATTTAGCATTACAAAACATACGGTGAAACCTAGTCATACGACTGACAAACCCGTAGGAGGTTTAATACTCGGACCGGCATACAGAACGCACCTAGAGGTCAAAATTATCAACCACTCAGAGGAGGATTCGGATCTGGTGGACATAGCTTTGGTTTAGGAGTAGTATTATACTGTATATACATGATATACGAGTAGTTTTTAGATGCATGCTTTATAATTGTGTTTTCATATGTCAAGAGAGGGTTTTGTGATCTCCACTGGAGATCAAGAGAGGGAATAAAGGGGAAAAGGAACTGAGTTCTATACTTTTTAATAGAAGTTTTATATTAATCAGTAGTTGTAAAGATTATTAGTTGAGTATTAAAATCTGAATATTTTAGTTTCTCATGATGGTGTAACAATGATCCTGTGTCTTGCTATGTTTCTGTCTATCTATCTTTCTTGGTCTATGTTGTGTGGAATGCCAGATGTTTTAGGGAGTGTGAAGAGACAGACCACCAATCTCCCCATCCTCCACGTTTTATCAGATTCCGAGGTTGAGATTACTCTGAACTTTAGTTGAACTGTTTAGGGGCAATAAACTGGTAAACTGGCTTTGTTCCACCACAACTTATATTTACATTATTACATTGAAACTGTGTATAACATTTTCTGACAGCGCTCTTAAGACGCTGTAGCTGCGCTAACGCCTGTGTGGGCAAGATATACTTTTTCTGTGTCCAGGTGTACCCTGCTCATGTGAATGGCCGATGAACACAGCAATCACACCCTCCTGCTCATGAATGCTGTCACATCAATCAACTGTTACCCCTGCCTGGAAGAGACATCTAGAGAAGAGAAACTCCATGAAGGACTGCAGCAGTTGGACTGTGGGGCGGGGGGCATTCTGATGATAACAGAATAAAAACCCTGTGTTACCGAGCCTCGATGCCTCTTCAGCTCAGACGGGAGAAGGCACACATCACGTGCACCCTAAAGAGGTTGATAAGGCCCGGACGTCTGTATACTTTAATAAAATAGTTTTAATGGTACCCTATTGAATCCTGGTCATCTCTCGATATATGAATACGCTGTGTAGGACTAGAAAAGTAAAAAAGAATAAATCCTACATTACTCATATGTGTTGCAAACATGTCAAGCACGATTATGAAATAATTTAATTTTTCCAAATGTAATAATGGAAGCTGACATTCTTATTTTTTATAGATGACATGTTTTATACAATATAAATCATGTCTGTATTGTGCACAAATTCATTTTACGATTGTGAGGAAATGTGTAATATGTTGTTGTACAAATTTGTTAATTTTTATTTAATTTTACTGGTCATATTCTATTCGACATTATTCTTTTATTCTACATTTTGCCTGACTATTCAAACCCTTTTCAGATTTGAAATTACATTAACATGGCGTTTTTAGACAGATTTGTTTTAAGTTTTCAACATTATTAATTTATATTGTATTATTATTTCATTTGTTCATTCATCTTCTAACCATCCATCATTATAGTGGTTGCAGGGGTGCAGGAGTATGTCCCGGCTGATTCAAGGCAAGAGGCAGGGTACACCCTTATCATATCGCCAGTCTGTCACAGGGCCACACACACACACACACACACACACACACACACACACACACACACACACACACACACACACACACACACACACACACACACACACATTCCTTGCGTTGATTTTATAGTGGCCAATCAACCTAACGTGTGTTTTTGGAGAGTGGGAGGAAACCAAAGTACTTGGAGAAAATCCACGCATACACGGGAAGAACATGCAAACTTTAAACAGAAAGGCCAGTGTTTCAAGCTTCGTCTCCACCCGGGACTCGAGCACCCGACTTTTTTTTTTTTTTGCTGTGAGGCCACCGAGCCGCCTTAGTTGTATTAATAATTTTATAAAATTTTATTATTATAATAATTTTTATTATATAATAATTTTATTTGTATTTTATTTGTATTATATAATAATTTTATTTGTATTTATTTATTTAGATGGGATTCGAGTGTGTTACTTACATTTGGATGTATTACATACATTTAGATGAGAAAATGTATTTTCTGATACAATGTATAGTAAATTGTATTACACATTATGTTTTCTGAAACATTTACAGGAGCGAGAAGACCAATAGGAGATCATATTTTTATTGTGTTTCATTGTGTGTTTTGTCTTTTGTATTATAATGTATATACTTTGTATTTTCTAATGGGCAACTTGAGCGAATAATAGTTGAACACGAGCGGATTGAACGCAAAGTTTCAGTTATCGCGAGATGTTATTGTAACTAGAGTCCAGTTCTAGTAACATCTCGCGATATATAGTTACTAACCAACTTTCTGAAGCAGCTAAGGCTACGCTAAAATAGCCTTTATGTAGTGACATGTTGTTAAATTTACTCCAAGTTTCAATAACGGTGCTTCAGGAACAAGTTGGACATGGAATTGGGACATATCAGACACCAGGTATTGAAGAATAAAAGCAACCTTTGCATGAGTTTAAACTGGAAAGTGTATGAAACTCTTCACTTTATAACAGTTGCTAGCTCTGTTGGCTAAGTGACAACGAAAGTTTTTAAACTCGTTTGGAGCAGATATATTTTGTAGTTGATTATTAGGTAAAACTATAGTTAGAAAATGTTATTTCTCTTGCAATTTTAAGTTTAAAATATATAATAAAAATAAAGAAACTTCCTCAAAGTGCAAGATCAATAAGTGGTGAAGGCAAGTTTATTAGCATTACAAGTGTTCAAAAGTCTTGGACTACTGATAGTTAATTGGGTTCATGAACAGCTTGCTTACTTTTCGGAGTGAAAACAACTGTAAGATCTCAATTTTTAATGTAGGGAGGGATGTTGTAACTTTCATTAATGATTGCTATGCATCTGCAACACAGATTTAACACACTAATGTACTTCTGATTCAGTTTATCAAGTGTTTTGTTTTTTTTATTTATTTGGTAATCTAAAGAGAATACCTTTTTTTTCTTTCTAGTCTCCAATGATCCAGGCTATCTTCAGTCGAAATGCAGAGGAGGTGACATTTTTATTGAACCACAAGGAAGATGTGAATTCACAGGTTGTATCATCTGATAAAACTCAACCATCACTTGTTAATGGAGCAAATCTTTTGTTTCGTATTCTCTGAGTGATATGTATGGTGTATTTTGGTTACATGGATCACTTAAAGTTTTTGTCGTGATCATGCCTCAAGGTTTTATTGAAAATTGTGTAGTTTCTACTTTTGAACTGGTAGAAAAGACTTCAAAGTTGTTCTCTGGATAGTGTTTTTTTTTTTTTATCTGGAAATCATTTTCAGTCTGATAAAATGACCTGAGAACTAGTTCTTTATGAGACCGGCCATGCTGTTTGGTCTAGAGACAGTGGCACTAAGGAAAAGACAGGAGACAGAGATGGAGGTAGCAAAGATGAAGATGCTGAGGATCTCTGGGAGTGACCAGGATGGATAGGCTTAGAAATGAGTATATCAAAGAAGCAGCACATGTTAGAGGTTTTGGAGATAAAGTCAGAGAGGTCAGACTGAGATGGTTTGGACACGTGCAGAGGAGAGAGAGTACATCAGCAGAAGGATGCTGGGTTTTCGAACCTCCAGGAAAGAGGCCTAGAGGAAGACCGAAGAGGAGGTACATGGATACAGTGAAGGAAGACATGAACATAGTTGGTGTGACCGAAGAAGAAGCAGCAGATAGAGTTAGATGGAAGAACTGACTAGCTGTGGCGACCCCTGAAAGGGAAATGCCGAAAGAAGAACTGGTTCTATATATGTATACTAACCTGAGTTAGCCCAAACCCCTAAGGAGAGGCTTAACTCTAACAAGCCTGTTTTGATAGGTGATGTAACTTAGTAACAAAAGTAGTATTGGTAACAAAAGTAACTAACCTCTATAGTTTCTTGTTGCCTTCTTTTGTTCTACCCAAAACTGACAAACCAGTTTGACATTCTCCTATATAGATCCAGTTCTCAGGCCATTTTAACAGACTGAAAATGATTTCCGGTTGGAAGTCGAAACATCTCGATCAGAAAATACACTGTCCAGAAGACAACTTTGAAGCCTTTATTGATGAATAAGGGATTACATGGACTTGTCTTCTGAACTGCTTATTACTAATGGGGTTGTGGTGGATGCTGATGCCTATGCTGGCTGCTTTCAGGCGAGAGGTAGAGTACACCCAGAACAGGTCACCAGTTTATTGCGGGGCTACACACACACACACACACACACACAGACAACCATCCACACACACTTATTCCTTGTGGCAATTTTGTAGTGGCCAATTAACCTAACATGCACGTTTTTGGAAGGAGATAGGAAACCGAAATACACGGAAAAAACCCACACATACATGGGAAGAACATGCAAACTCCACACAGAAAGGTCGTGTTTCAAGCCTTGTTCCAACTCTGGAACTTGAACTTTGACCTTCTTGCTGTGGGGCCACTGTGCTGACCACAGCACCACAGTCCAGCCCACGTATAGTAGTGCCTAACGCAATCAAATAATGTTCAATATAGTTTAATTTCAAACCATTTACTCTTACTATTTATTGTGTTGGGGAGACATAAACTCCTGAATACACCTGAGTTTTATATACGTATGTACCTTATAACTCAGTTGGATAACAGGGTAATGTGAATCTACTGGAGTGTGAATGTTATAGCTCGATGTACACCAACCTTTGTACTTAAATTGACCAGGTTCTCAAATCATTTTACTGTTCCCAGACAGAATAACAGAATACTTGTCAATGTAGTTGAAACAGCCAGTGTGGTAGCTGTCTTTGTTTTAGAACTTCAACTTTATAATATAACACTATTTGAGTTACAATAGCCTGGGCTTCCCATCTGAGGCTGTTGCCCCCGCGACCCGGCCCCGAATGAGCGGAAGATGATAGAACGAACTATTTGAGTTTTGAACAAAAAATGTCTTGCAATACAGTGTTGAATGTATTAATTTTTTTTATGTCTTCCTAGGACCAAATACAAAGCACACCACTTCATGCTGCTGCTTATTTAGGAGATGTTCCTATTATGGAGCTGCTCATTGCTTCAGGTATATGAAGAAAAAAATCTTATCATTCTGCAATGTATTGGTGACTTTCAGTCAAATAAAACCCACAAAAATTACAGCAGATTTTGTCCCTTTTGTTTCTTGCCACAGGTGCAAATGTTAATGCTAAGGACAAAGGGTTGCTTACTCCTTTGCATCGTGCTGCTGCCTCAAGAAATGATGTACAACCCTATTTCACTTAACATTGACAAATTTAAATGATCATGACTGATTCATCCAACAGTTTGAATTATTCCATCATTACAGATGGCCGTGAAGCTCTTGCTGACATACAAGGCAGAGGTCAATGCGAAAGATAAATTCTGGCATACACCGTTGCACATGGCAGCTGCAAACTGGGCCACAAGTTGTGCAATGGCCCTGATGCCACATGTTTGTAGCCTAAATGTTACCGATAGGTTTGGAAGGACACCGCTACATCATGCTGCACACAGTGGTCACATAGAGGTATGGCTTAAAGTTAATTGTTATAACAAGACACACCTTCCTGATCATCAAAAGTTTGGTGTTTTGTTCTTTGTAGATAAATTGTTTGGCTGATTTCTTTTTTATTTCTGACAGCAGTTTATTGCTAATATAGTTTAAAATATTAAGCTATTAAAAGTTGCTTATTCTATTAAACTATGTTCATTTTCAAAAGCTTCGTTTATGGGCAGCAACGTGTTTACAAAAGTAATCCTCATTCTTGTTTGGTCATTTGATGTTCAGACACCAATTTTGCAACTGTCATTTTACAAGTGTTTCTCACTCTTGAAGATTGTACAGACTTCCTGCTTTACCCAGTTGTTGCATTTAAACAGATGGTGAACCTCTTCCTGTCTAAAGGTGCCAATGCAAATGCCAAAGACAATAAAAAAAGACAGCCAATTCACTGGGCAGCACACTTTGGTGAGTGACACATTCTCTTCAAAGGCTATGCTTTTTCATGTCTTAATATGATTAAAGCTTTGCCTATGAATTTCTATTCCATTGTGTTCCGCTTATCTGGGGTCGGGTTGCGGGGACAACAATGTCAGACGGGAAGCCCAAGCTATTCTCACCCGAGCTGAATCCTCCAACTCACCCGGTAGGGATCCCAAGGCGTTCCCCAGCCAGCTGTGAGACATAGTCTCTCCAGCTAGCCCAGGGTCTACATTTGGGTCTCCTCCTGGTTGGACGTGCCTGAAAAACTTCATCAGTGAGGCATCCTAATTAGATGCCCAAACCACCCTATTCGGCTTCTCTTGACCCAAAGGAGCAACTCCCGCATGGCAGAGCTCCTCATTCTACCTCCGAGTGAGAGCCCAGCCACCATGCGGAGGAAGAAAGTAATGCAACACATCCCAAAAGAGGCTGGGTTGCTTTTGGATTTTTTAGGAGTGTGTCATAGTAGCAAGAAGTTGATTTTAAAAAAGGCAACAAGATGCAGAATAATAGTTGTTCTTTATCACATTCTTTCAAAAACTTATGATCTGATCCTACATTAACATCCCAAAATAAATGATATATTTTTATTCAAGGTTACATTGACGTTGCAAAGTTGCTGGTGGCCCACAGTGCAGATGTGATGTCCAAAGACAAAGATGGGTACACTCCGCTCCATATAGCTGCTGCCAGTGGGAGGTTCGAAGTAGTCATGTATCTGTTGGGACTTGGAGTAAAGGTAAGGCCTATGCAGTTTGATTGTATCTCGATTACAATCGGGAAATTGTGTTTTACATTCTCAATCGAAAATTGATTTTCAAATTTTGTTGCTGTAAGATTGTCATGTGATATGATCAAAATAGAAAATGTTCCAATGAATCTCATGTCCTGTTGTGGCGATAAGAATTGTTGTTCTTATACTTACTACTTCAAAAGTAGTTTCAATTAAAAGGCTTTTAATTTAGCCACTTTTTGTCGCTTTCAGACTGATGAACATAATAATTTTGGGAACACACCTCTTCACATGGCCTGCCAGATGGGACAGGACATTGTAGCCACTAGATTAGTTAACTGTGGTGCTGACATTAACCAGACCAACTACCAAGGAAACACACCACTGCATCTGGCTGCTGCTTCAACCAACAGTGTGCTGTGTCTGGAACTCCTGGTTAACAAAGGGGCTGATGTCAACGTGCGGGTAAAGAGGTTTTTTTTATACACTTTATTTTTGAAGATTTGATATGAGCTAGAGAACATGTGGTGGGAATCCTTACAAAACTCACAATAAAAAATTTACCTTAATTGTAAAAAAAGAAGAAAAAGTTGTCATTGACAATCTCAGATATTGTGATGATTGATATCAATGTTTTGAATGTATATAAATAGGTATCTAAATATGTTTAACAGAACAAAGAGGGAAAGAACCCTCTACATATGGCTGTATTGCACGGGCGCTTCACCATCTCTCAGATTTTGATCCAAAATGGTAACATAACTCACATCTATCACTACAGTAGAAATTAAAAACACACAGATGGGAAATCTAAGAGATAGGGAAATTTTTTTTTGAAAAGTCTTTTTTTATGTACTTGTTGTAGGGAGTGATATTGATTGTGCCGATATGTACGGAAACACTCCGCTCCATATCGCTGCCAAATATGGTCATGAGTTACTGGTCAGTACTCTGGTGACAAGTGGTGCTAACAGAGGCAGGTAAGTTAGTCTGAAAATGATACAAATGCTACCGCAAACACTGATGTTACTGACATCACAGTTTTTGTTCTACAAATTCAGTAAGCATCAATTTCCAGAAAATACCATTTTCATACAAAAATAATTGTTTCCAAAGACAGGGGATCCATGGGATGCTTCCAATACATTTGGCGGCACTTTATGGATTTTTGGACTGCTGTCGCAAATTACTGTCTTATGGTAAGAATCAGCGCCTGTTTTTTTTTTTTTTTTTTTACTTAGCTTTTGCTTCGTTGGATTTGAAACGACAGATAAACTTAGTTGTCTTTATTTGGTTTACCTAGGCCAGTTTTATCATATCAAATCTGCTCTGCCAAGTGACCAAACACCATCAGTGGGATTTGATATTAATCTCCCAGATGATTATGGAAGAACCTGCCTGCATGCAGCTGCCTCTGGAGGGTAAGCAATGAATATGCATGTTAATGCCACCACCTGTTGTGGCTTTAAATAAATAGAGTATTTGGACTCTTAACATTTGAGAAAGGGGTCACTACCAACAATACCAACGCTCTTTTTTTTAAGATTTAAAAACATTTCAATAAAAAAATGATACCACTCTACAAAGTCCAACACAATAAGCAACATTGATGGAGATAAAAGCTTGAAATTATCCTCTTAAAGTTGTAGTTTAAGTAAGCTTTTCATGACATCCATGTGAAATGGCTTTATGGTTTAAGATCGATTTCTTTCAAATTAGATAATTATATTTCTTTTCTGTTTTGCAGACATTTTGAATGTCTAAATCTGCTTTTGAATAGTGGTGCTGAAGTAGACATAGCAGACTGTTTGGGAAGGTAAGTTCTGCCCGACAGCTATTTGTAAACTAAATTCTGTTTGGTTTTCTGATATTCTAACTACTTTTTCTTTTGTAGATCTCCTTTGCACTACGCTGCAGCAAACGGGAACAGCCAGTGCACGATCTTGCTGGTTAGAGCCGGAGCAGATGTCAATGAGGCAGATCTGACAGGCTGCAGTCCTTTGCACTATGCCACTGCAGCCCAGACCTTTTGTGGGTGAGGTACTTTAGATGACATCCCCTTGGATGATTAAAAAAAGGCAAAGTGATAAGTTTTTTGTAAAGGGGTGCCTTATTTTACCGACAGATCAGAAATAAACTTGGTGTCTGACTGGCTTGCGGAACGAGAAAAAGAAGCCTCGCTGTAAGTCACAGATTCTGATAGATAAGATAAAATCTGTAAAAGATTTAATCCTGTCATTATATGGGAATAATGCATCAATATTAGACAGAAAACCTTTCTGGCAACAACAATTTAGATGCTTTTTGGACTTTTGTGTCTTTAGCTGTTTAGATTTCTTGCTTGATAACGGAGCAAACCCCACCCTAAAAAACAGCAGAGGTTACAGTGCCGTCCATTATGCAGCAGCTTATGGGAACAAGCAACATCTGGAATTGGTCAGTAGGTTTTTTTCTTGATGTTTCATTTGTTGTTCCACTTGCCAAAATGCAGTCCTAACAATTCTTTTATTTTAATTTTACAGCTTTTGGAGATTTCTTTCAACTGTCTTAAAGAGGCGGAAAGCAATTTTCCAGTCAGCCCTTTGCATTTAGCTGTGAGTTTGTGAGATATTTAAAAATTATGTATTTTTTTTACATCAAGTTTTAAGAGATAGTTTATGTCTGAATAATTTGTGTTTTGTCTCTGCAGGCATACTATGGTCACTGTCAGGCTCTTAATTTGCTCTGTGAGATGTTGGTAAGTTTGGATGTCCGGGACATCAAAGGCCGAACTGCGCTCCACTTAAGCAGTCAGAGAGGTTTTTCCTCATGTGTGGAGGTTTTGTTAGAGCATCAAGCTTCCTACACACTGAGGGATCACAAGCACAAGTGGACAGCTCTACATGTTGCAGGTATGGGTAAATCAAGATTGTCTATTGCATTTTTAAATGTTTTTTTTTTATATATATTGTGTTACATGCTTTAGTTTTGACAAATATTTTGTCGTATGTAGCTGCTGAGGGCCAAGTGGACTGTCTGCTTTTACTAGTCAATATGGAACACAGTGCAGAAATCCTAGACAGTCAGGATACGACGGGACAGTAAGTTGTTTTATTTTAAGTTTTGTGTTTGCTCGCATATTGTAGCTGAAAGAATAGCATATCTTCCTATTTAACTTGTGAAAATATTAAAAAACCCTAAATATTCTAAATTTCATTGTAAATTTTTTCGTAAAACAAATTTTTTTTATTCTAAATAATAAATATACATAATTGCTCTAGATATACATGTGGTCTATGTATATCCTGTGTTTATTGAATGCTGATAGATCTAACCATGCGTTATTACCTCTCAGGTATAAGTTGTTTTCTATTTGTTTTCTTAGAACGGCCCTCATGCTTGCAGCTCTGGGATGTCACACTGACTGTTGTTATATTCTTTTGGAGAAAAATGCAAAAGTTGATGCTGCGGATAAGCAAGGGTTCACAGCATTGCACAGAGCTGTAAGCTTAGTTTTCTATTGTACAAAACAATTAAGTAATCCAGAGAGTTTTCTACCACACTACAGCTTATCTTTCTCTGCAGGTCTGGTTGGGTAGTGAGGACTGTGTATCTGCCTTATTGGAACATGGAGCTTCTGCTTTATGCAGAGACGCTCACGGAAGGACACCACTCCATCTTGCTGCTTCTTGTGGTTGCACAACTATACTACACTCTTTGATAAAAGCTGCAAGAAAAGCTGACCCCCTGGACTCCATGCTGGACTTTAGTGGCTACACACCCACACACTGGGCTGCTTACAATGGTGATAAGATTGAGATGATTTTAATTCCAGAGGAGTGTTCCAGAGGCTCAGTTGACTGTGTAGAAATGACAACTTTAAATATGCTGTTTGTATTTTTCGTCCTCAGGACATGATGGGTGCTTAAACATTTTACTTGAAAACAAACTCTCTAGCAGTCAGGAAGGAAACCTGTTCACTCCTCTGCACTGTGCTTTGTAAGTGATACCAAACTAGTTATAGTTAAATTATTTCTATTATTAATTATAATATTTAACTCTCCAGAGTCAGTGGACACGATAATGTTGCTGCGCTTTTAGTGGCGACTCTTGGACCACAAATTGTCCACGCTAAGGACAGCAAAGGAAGGTGGGCTCAGCTTTTATTTTATATGTATTATTCATCTGTCCTGCAGATGTTGAAAAAGGGCAAAGATTTAAAAAGGTTTACAGTTGACTTTTTTTATGTTGATAATAAACTCTTTGAGTTTGATGCTGAAACAGAAATAAGCAATTTTCACATTCAATTCAAACAGCTAAAAGAGCTTCTAGCTTGTATGGACTCTTACACTTGTATACACTTATATACACTTCACAGGTTTTTAAGTTGATAAAAAGGGAAACATGTAAATATGTGATATATTATGTGCAGGACTCCCCTCCATGCAGCTGCCTTTTCAGGATGTGTTTTCGGACTCCAGCTGGCTCTGAGCCTCGGGGCAGATGTTAACTGTTTGGACAACGTTGGACGCTCAGCAGTGATGGTTGCTGCTGATTCTGGGCAGAATGTGGCTGTCGGTATGTATCTAACCTTTCGGTGTTTTTGCACCCTGAACACCTTAACAGTTTCTGTTAGTGCTTTAGACCTGTAGTTTGTCACTTAATGTTTTAAATAGTTTAAATTGATGTTGCTTACTGTCTGTGTTTCAGAGTATTTGCTCCACAAAAGGAAGGCAGACCTGACCGTGGTGGATGTTAATAATAACACCGCCCTTCACTTAGCCTGCAACAAGGTTACTTGGACACACAAATTAACATTATGTTTGAATAATGTGCACTTTGTTTAATTTTAAACTGCAAATTTGTTCAATTCATTTTTAGGTGTCCTTTGTTACTTTTTTGTTATATGATTTGATATTTATTGGACCTAAAGTATGAAATGTAAATTTCCCTTTGCTTTCACTTGCAGGGTCATGAATTGAGTGCTCTGCTGATTCTGGGAGAGATTACTGATGTGTCTCTTATCAATGCTAGAAACAACAGTCTCCAAATGTGAGTTGCTTTGAAGCGCAGACTATAATCAGATTAATTGAATATATTGCAGATTAATGTAAAAGTCTTTTTTAAACTTTAGTAAGTTAACTTGTCAAACTCTGAGGTTTCAATACAAGTTTTACTTGTTGTTTGTGCACTGTGGTCAGACATCTGTTTGTCATACAGGCCTCTTCACATTGCAGCAAAAAAAGGCCTGGCTACTGTGGTGCAGGTGTTGCTGAGCAGAGGAGCAGCTGTTCTGGCTGTTGATGAAGAAGGTAAGCTTCAGTGTGTCTAT
Source organism: Neostethus bicornis (assembly GCA_902685375.1). Lineage (NCBI taxonomy): Eukaryota > Metazoa > Chordata > Actinopteri > Atheriniformes > Phallostethidae > Neostethus > Neostethus bicornis. Next base: position 11,967,360 of record LR738557.1, on the reverse strand, counting down.
TTTGGTGACACATCTTGGTCTGAAATGTTTGTTATAAACCAGCAGTTAAGTATATTTTCAATCTTCTGCAGGCAAAACACCAGCTCTGGCCTGTGCACCAAACAAAAAGGTAGCAGACTGTCTGTCTCAGATCCTTTCTACGATGAGAAGTGAAGTCGCAGGCAGTCTCAGACTTGACTCGGCCTCGCATTTCAGAACCATCTTAAAAAATTGTGGCATTTCTGCCACCTCTGGCTCCAGTGGGAATTTGTCCCGTCTCAGTCATGGACCACCAGGCACTATTGGTCTGGCAGAGTAAAACTTCATAAAGCTAAAAGTCATATGTTCTTATTCTGCTGCACATCAAGTAGAAACTCTTGCACACTTAGCAATAATTGCGTCCCTTATATCTAGTCTTATGCAATACTAACACTATGATTAGACTAGTTTGTCTTAACATTTACAGTACTTATAAAATTAATATGAGTACTATATACGTAGAAGCTCACTACAACAAATTTGGTCTAATTTAAAATTTAATTCCCTTCTTTTGAGTATGTGTGCACCTTTTTAGATAATTGTAGTATTTCTTGTTCTAGCCTGAGCTGAATCTCCTTTTGAGTTGGGTGTAAATTATTTGCAGGGAGCAACCAAATTCATAACTAAACTACAGTAGTGTAATAACAGGGCAATGAGACAGAGGTGCTCGTTAGCTACTTGGAGCCCTAAATGTTTTTATCAGTGTTTTAAACACTTTTTCAGATTATCTAGATCAGGGGTGCCCACACTTGATGTATTGAAAATAAAAAAATTAGGATATGTACATATTTTTTTTTGCAGGTGCAAAAGACTATAGATGTGTTTTTATATAATTTACAGTTTTTCTGTTAATGCAAATGACCTAATTCTGGTAAAGCAAAAAAAAAATTCTCTTACTAACACAAACACTGCTAAAAGAATCATTAGGAGCTATCGGATATCATTGTGAAAACCGATGATAGGCTAACGCCATCTTTTTTTTTCAATGCCATGTGATTTAGTCACGTCTTTGTGATTGCTGCAATGGGCACCCCTTCTCAAGATTCTCTGAAAAAAACCTTTAAAACACTGATAAAAACTTTTTGAAGTCTCCAACTAGCTAACTTTTTGCTGTCTCAAATATTTACCAGCTTTCTTTTTTACTTTTGGGATATTGTTTTAATGACTATACTCTGATCACTCTTCTTGTTTTTTTCACTGATGTATGGCAACCCAAAACATGTAATGTAGACATTGTTACCGTAATTTCACGGCCATTAGCCGCACCGTACGAAAAGGCGCAGCCTCAGTTTTGTGCGCCGTTGCTGTATTTTACACACACATAAGGCGCACCGTACGAAAAGGCGCAGTCTCAGTCACACACCGCCTTACAACAACACACACGCACGCATGCAAATGTGGGTATTAAAAAATAGATCGGGAGCAAAACTGAGTTTGGTTGTGCTTTATTTAAGTAGTATAAACAAGCACATTAGCGGTAATACGTTGTCCTTATTCAAATCCGTCAAAGTCCTCATTCTCTGTTTTGGAATCGAGCAGCTGCGCAAAATCCAACAGAGCAGGTCCTCTTCGCTCCTCGCTGTCAAAGTCACTGTCTGTACTGTGTGACTCCTCAGAAAGGATATCAGCTTTTGCGAAAGCTCGGATAACAGTATCAGCAGACACGTTAGTCCATGCATCTACAATCCATTGGCAAACTGTAGCGTAACTCGCCCGGCGCTGCCTTCCACCCTTCATGAAACTGTGGTCTCCTTCGGTCATTCATCGCTCCCACGCCGCTCACACTTCACTCTTTAACGTTCTCATGTGTTTTCTTTCAGGTCCGCCTCGCGGGCACGGCGTTTTCTTTTAGGTCCGCTTTTTCTCACGAGCACCGCGTTTTCTTTTAGGTCCGCTTTTTCTCACACACAAGGCGCACCGCACAAAAAGGCGCACCGCTCATTTTGAAGAAAATTTGAGACTTTTAGGTGCGCCTTATGGCCGTGAAATTACGGTACTTAAAAATAAATTATCTATTTTTGGTGGCGATCTCTAAGCTGAATTTGAGCACAGTTTGCGGATTTGTTCATACTTGAAACACTAAAACCAAAAATTCAAATTCTCCGCTCCTGGTAAAGAACCTGTTTTGCTACAAGATAAATAGTAAAGTATGTATTTTCCTTAGAAAAGGCCAATTGCTAAATATCTTTATTTTGGGAACCTATTTCTACAAGATGGTTCGTTGCATCTCATCTTGCAAACACCTAAAGAAGACACCAAAGTGTAGAAGTGATGTTTTTTACTGCAATATGCAAGTTGTTTTGTGTGTAAAGAAGAATCTTATCTATGGAAACAACAAAAAAATCATTTTTTGCTTATCTTAGTTCCCTAAAAGTTGTCAAAATGATCAAACGTAGCAATCTCGCTCAAACTAGATTAGATCAAATTAATTTCTGTTTGACACATTTCTGTTATTAATATTGATATAAATTATTATTAATATTTCTGTTATTAATATTTCTGTTATTCATTTCTGTTTGACACAAACCCACATTAGAAGCGAAGAGAAAGTCAGTTTTATCAATCCAGGTAACAAACTTTACATTTTGTTTTTATATAGTGTATGTCCAAATTTATGCAATAATGCTTGAATGTTTGTTGTAATTGATTCGTAACACTGTTTTGCAGAGATCAAACAATACATATATATAATAACTTTCGTACTGAAAATATCATGTTTTATACTTAATAGTTTATACAATAACTACAAATGTGCCAAATCCTGTTTTCATACATTTAATAGTTTTGTGTATTTCTGAAGTTTTTAAAATGAAGTTGACTTTTTACCAGTATTATCTATATTGCTCAGAAATGTTGCTGATTCACCTCAGTTCAGTCTGATGTGTATTGCAAGTGCAATAAAAAGCACATCTTTACCTTGATGATGCACATCAAGCGCAATTTTGACATGTTTCACACTTAAAAAAAACAGATCAAGTGGCATTTTTTTCTTTTTTTGGGTGATTTTATTTCTTGTTTTTCTAAAGAAATTTTATTTTGATTTATTTGTTCATATTTTAATTTAATTCTATTCTTGAACTAGTTAAGATCCAAAGATGTGCTTTTTACATATGTTTAAAATTTTAAAAAGCAGCAAACAATAAATAAGCTAAAATCATAAACTGCTTGACACTTTAGCTGAAACACTCTGTTACTAATCAAGCTGTGCAAAAGTATTATTGGCTTGAATGAACAGCTCTACCAAGAGATTTTTTTGTTGTAATTTTTTTTTACTTTAGTGAGTCATTCAGAATCAAGTTAACTTTTGCTTTTCTTTTGTAAGAAAAGATCTTTTGCTTTTAATTTGACTGAAACATCTTCATGCTCTTTTTTTGTTTGTTTTATTAAATCAAAAAGTGTTAGTAAAATGCTTTAATTCATTGAGTTTTATAAGCACAAACATTTGAGGCCTCGCATTTTTATGAACAGTATTATACATGTGCACCAATTTTGTTATTGAAAACTTAGAGTTTAGGCTTCTGCACTTGGAATTTTTACATTTTGAAGTAAAAGTAAAAAAATTGAAGTATTTTGTTCTATTTCAAAATTGATAAAAAAATAAAGTTGAAAAGTGATTTTGAAGACCACTTTTAGTGTTAAAGCCATTTAGTATAATGGCTATTTCTACTAGTGCCAGTGTGCATCTTACTTACATCATAGTGAAATTGAATAAATTGAATGTCCAAGTTCTTAACATGTTTCGGAATTCATGTGACAGAAAATAAACATGTTCATGCCAGTTGGAGATTTGTTGAGTATTTTCTTCTTATACAACTCAGTTCAAATTTCTATTTGTATGATTCTTATAGAAACGGTATTCAACAAAATTATATTTCAGCACCTTTATTGTGAAATTCATTGGGGGTGTAAGTGTGTAAATGATTATTTTATAATGTACTACTCCGTTCCGTCATCTTCCGCTTGTTCCGGGTGGGGTCGCTGGGGCAACAGCCTCATATGGGTAGCCCAGGCCCCTCTCGCCCCGGCTGCATCCTCCGGCTCACCCGGAAGGATCCCAAGTTGTTTCCGGCCAGCTGTGAGACACGGTCTCTCCAGCGGGTCCGGGTTCTGCCCCCTGGTCTCCTCCCGGTGGGACGTGCCTGAAAAACCTTGCCTGCGAAGCGCTCGGGGGGCAACCTGACCAGATGCCCAAACCACCCTATCTGGCTCCTCTCAAACTAGAGGAGGAGTGGCTCGACACCAAGCTCCTCCTGATGGCAGAGCTCCTCACCCGATTTCTGAGTGAGAGCCCAGCCACCCTGCGGGGGAAGCTCATTTCATCCGCTTGTATCCGCGATCTCATTCTTTCGGTCACTACCCACAGCTGGTGACCATAGGTGAGGGTGGGAACGTCAATCGACTTGTTAATCGAGAGCTACTCAATTTTATTATATTTGTTTAACCCAATATCACAAAACAATTGTTTTGATGGTTTCACATTGTAGACGGAAAAAAGTACGAAGATTTTAAAAAGAGAGAGAGAGAGAAAAGCGGATAAAGAAAGACACAGCTAAAAGCTAAAGAATTTCAGCACAGTCCTGCTTTTAGATCCTCCTTCACGGTGAGGAAAAACTTCAAAAACCCAGCAGTTGGGCGGGGGGAGAGGAAATCTTATGGAAATCCAAACATTCTGAATTTAATTTGAATTTCACCTCATTTATCAATTTTTATTGTAATTTTCCCTCAGTCCAAAAAGTTACACAGCTCCCAAATTTGCGCTCCACCCATTTCCGTGCTTCACTCTACTGTGAAAAGCTCTTGTTTGGTGTTTTCTCCTCAAAAGCTGTATACACCATGGCAACAATGAGAAAATGTGAATTTGGTTGTGCTGATGTCTCAACTTTGTTTACTATTCCGAAGACAGAAGACCTACGTAAAGAGTGGTTAGCTTTCATTTTTGGAGACCCTCATTACACCACCAGCTCAAATGTCTTCGTGTGCCAACGGCATTTTTCTGAAACCTGCTTTCAAAACTTTGGCCTTTTCAAAAGTGGTTTTGCCAAAAAGCTGGTTTTACAAACTGGAGCTGTTCCCACAAACAGAGGAGAAGAGGAACCTGCAGCTGTAAGTAACACTGGCGCTAGCATGCTAACGCTATATTCCGAATGTATTTATAGATGTTAGCATCAAATTTGGCACGATAGACGTGTACAAACGGAATACAGCTGACATGTTTTGTCCCAGAATTTTGCTGTAGTACATTACTTTTAATGTGCATCATGTGTTTGAAGAGCAAAACACGAAGTAGTAGGCTAATCGGTGTTTTTCTGGCGTTTTTATAGTATAAAAAGTTCGTGTCAGCTTTTTTTTGCACTGCGATCAAAATGGAAAATCCACAAATACTTTATCCTTTACCAATTTATTTTTAATGCATTTTTTACTTTAAAACATTTGTAAATCAAAAATACATACACAAAAGATAAGTGTTGTCATTCTATAACAATACACTTTAGTCCTAAAAAGAAAATAAGTTCTGTCCAAGTAGAGGTTCAGTGTCTGTTATTAAATTCTGTAATGGAAATGGTATTAGCTTTGGTATGACTATTTTTATTTCTTATATTTATTCAATCAGTGCACATCCAAAGTATCCACGTTCACTTCGACTTGCCATCCTCCTGTGCCACCTACTGGACAAGCACCCACCACAAGAACAGTGTCCACTCAACTGTCTGTAGGAACCTTGAAAACATCTCACTCAAGGAGCAAAAGTGAGTACAAATACATGACACCTCCTTTTTTTAATTTTACTTCGTGTATATATATTTTTCCTCAGTAAGAAAGTGGTATAATGTGCAGATTCATTTAATAAAATAGTCTACTCACAATGTAATGTATACAATCACTGGTAAATTTATTGTAATAACATAACATCTATATTTTTTAAAGGTGTGCAAGCAGCAGTAAAAACAGCCAATAGCTTTACAGAAACAGACATTTCATGGCTTCAACTTTCCTCAACGCCAGTCAAAGCAACAACATCTGGACTTGGACAAATACCAAAAAAGAGGCCAAGATTAGAATTTCAAGAGATAGAAGACGAAATCTCTGAAATGTCATTCCCACAAGAAAAGGACTCAACTTATGACCCAGGGGACTCTTTCACTGATGTTTCTCAAATAACGTAAGATTGATGAATTGTAATTATGTTTTTATATGTGACTGTAACTTAGCATTTGTATAATTAATTTATGTGCTTTTCAAAAGGGTATCGGAGGTCAGGATCTGGAAAGGCCTCACGAATCCGACGCACAGCACATGAGGGAATGACAACACGAATTCTAGCTCCTAGAAGCCCCCAACACCAGCTGACGATGCTTCTATAGGCAATGAATCTTAGACGCCTGCAAAAAGACATAGAAATATTTGTTTTTGATATATCTACTGACAGGGCACTGCGTTATTCAAAGTCAACAATTATTTTATGTTTTTTATGAGTGCAAATAAAAATCATTTTACTTACTCTTCTTGTGTTCTCCTTTGTATTGGTCCATAGTCTGCACGGTATATGTTGTTTATATTTTGTAATGCATAGATATTTAAACAGTTTACTTCAAATCCTGGGTGATTTGTGATGCAAGGAGGAGGGGTTGTCATCTGATTAATACGTCTAACAACCTGGATGAGAAAAAAAACTGTAGGTTTTGCCCATATAATTAAAATGTCATATTGGTCAACATTGAAAAGGATTTTGTAAGCAGCAATTTTAGAATAACAGTCATATTGTTATAGACCAGCTTACTAATTGTTATAATGTACAAAAAACATGTTCTGTCTGCGTTTGTGTGATAGTTATCCAACAATGATGTTGGTGCTTTGTTTTTTTACTTGAATGCAAAGATACAAACATACTAAACTTTTACCATTGGTTTTTCCTGACAGCAAACATTTTCTTGTTCAGTTGGCATTGTCTGACAGACACCACACTTACACCTAAGTTACAATGAAAGCCAAAATTAGCATGTGCTACTCTGTAATCTCACAATGAATATGGGTTAGCATGTTTACCAGTCTGCTACGTCTTGATGAAGTCTTCGTGGTACTTGTGCAGCATGGACTTCAAAATCTTCATCAGACTCTGGATCATAAACGTAAGGCAAAGTAACGGGGACAGCCATAGTCAAAGTTTATTCCTTCCTCCGAACCGCTTTGTTTACTCAATACGTCTCACACCTCGCCCCTCCCGCTCCACGCTGTGCTGGGTGGGTGGGGAAATCACAATGAATGACAACCAATCGCAACCAACGGGGCGGGTCCCGGGAAAAAAAAAAAAAAAGACTGAAACAAGCTGTTTTGACTTCCGGGTCTGAAACTGCGCTCCTAAACAGGGTAGTATTTAAAAACTATTGTGTTGAGATTGTGGCGGAATGTAAAATTATGCATATCAGATACATAGCACAGGATAAAATAAGGGAAAAAAAGCATAATAGGGGACCTTTAAATCTTCATTGCAAAGATGGATCCAAAAGTGTACAGCAACATTTGCGATTTCATCAGCAAAGGAACCTATCCTGCAACACTTTCCAGTTTGGAGAAGGGTAATTTTCGCAGGAAAAGCAAGAGTTATGGGATTTGTGGTGAGTTCAATCTACTTTTTGTTGCAAATGGCCTTCTTGTGGGTTTGTTTGGGGGCTTGGTTTTGGACATTTTCTCTGAAATTACCTAATGTTTATGAAGAAAAATTAAAAGTCAGCCAGAAAATGTTCAAATAAAGAAGTTAAAGTAATGATCACACTTAATCTTATTGATGCTTTGAGGAGATCTTTGTATGGTAGGAGGTGGGGGACTGTGTGTTCACATGGAGTTTGGAGGATCATATATAATTTGGGAAATAACGCCAAAATATTCAAGTTTTGTCTTCAAAGTTCTGTCTCTTGGTCCAGGGCATTATTCTGATGAATTAAAAGTTTTAAATGGATCACCTAACTCGTAGTTGACAATGGCCTTTGTTGTAATTTACACTGGATTGTTTTGTCTGCTGTTTCTAATACCACAATATCATAAACCAGGCATGGGTAAACTGCGATCCGCGGGCCAAATCCGGCCCGTTAAACATTTGAATCTGGTCCTCCGAACTTGAAAAAATGTAATAAATAAACCTTAGTACTGTTTTATTTCTCTTGCAATTATGATGTGTCATTACTAAATGGCGCCAAAGATACAACACTGCTCCCATTAAAATGTGTGTCTCCATGACGCGCACGTTGTCAAAATAAACAGTGTGCACAAATATGGAAAGCAATCGGACCGATACACGCACGTAAACAAGCGTGTTAGATGTTAAAACAAGCAAAATGTTACATCAAGCGCTTAGATTTCAAACCTAGCGCTGCTATATTTGAAATTAATGTAATTATGTATTATATTATACATTTATGTATAAATGTACATTATATATTATATTATGTATTATATATAATTAATGTAAAAATGTAACGCGCTTGACGTAACATTTAGCGCGCTTGATTAAAATCTAGCGCGCCATTCTATCGGTCTAATCTAGAGGTTACCAAAGTATGCCATCCAGCTGATCCTGTTCCGGGACCCTGGTCAAATGTTAGAACTCAATGTGGCCCGCAAACCAAAAAGTTTGCCCACCTCTGTCATAAACTGTCTGATACTGTGTGCTTTAGGGCTGTCGATTGCTTAATTTCAGATAAAAGGAACTTAATCACTTTTATTTGTCACAGATGGACATTTATACTACATTCGACACAGAGGAAAATCCAATTCCATCAAAGTCGAAGTAGTAGTTGGTCAGCAAGAGGCCAAAAAAATATTTGAGGATTTTCACACCAATAGCAGTGGTGCACATTGTGGGGAGAAAAAAACAAGGGACGCCATATCCTTGAGGTTTTACTGGCCTTCAATGTGCAAAAGTATCAGGCTGTGGGTCAGTATTTTGTTTCACATTTATAATTAACTTTGCACTTTTTTCCACTTATTTTTATCTAAATGTCACAATCTTCAAAATACTTACTGAAATATAAAATAGACTTTCTATGTCTTTAAAATATTCTGCTTAATAACCTTATGAATAAAATCTCTTTTACAGATACAGCAGTGTGTGGCATGCCAAGCCAATGCAGTCAGAAATAAACAAGAGAAGAAAGATTTTCCAATAGTGGTAAAATGAGGACATTTGTAACTCCTTGATGAAAAAAAAAAATTCTGCATATTATCGTTTTGACTCATCTTTCTATCCAGGTGTATCCGTATCTGGTATCCCACGGCAGTACAGTCAACTTTAAACTAGTGGAGGAAGATGGACCAATAAGGGTAAATTTAGAACATTTGTAACTCACTAATAAACTATTCTGTACATTATCCTTATTAATCATATTTCTGTTCAGGTGAATCAGTATGTGGCATCCCACGCCAGTACAGTCAACTTTAGGCGAGAGGAGGAAGACGGACCAAAAAAAGTAAAATGAGAAACTCACTGATTTCACACATGCAACTGCATTACTTTCGGTTCCGTTGTCTGCCGCTTATCATGGGCCAGGTTGTGGGGCCAACAGCTCAAGCTTCTCTCACCCCGGCTGGATCTTCCATCTCATCCGGGAGGATCCTAAGGCTTTCCCCGGTCAGTTGTGAGAGACGGCCCACACCCGTCTCTCCAGCGGGTGTGGGGCCTGCCCTTGGGTCTCCTCCCGGTGGGATATGCCTGAGACACCTCACCTGTAGGTGTTTGGGAGGCATCCTAACCAGAAGCCCTAACCACCCCATCTGGCTTTTCTTGAACCAGAGGAGCAACGGCTCTACTTCACCCAGATGGCAGAGCTCCTCACTCTATCTCTGAGTTAGAGCCCAGCCACCCAATAGGTGAAGCTTATTTCGGCCGCTTATATCCGCGGTCTTGTTCTGTGGTCATCACGCACAGCTGGTGACCATAGGAGATGAAAGGAACGTAGATCAAGTGGTAAATCCAAGCGCTTTGCTTTATGGCTCAGCTCTCCAAAACAAACCAATGCTGCATCCTAATTGCTGTGGATGCCTCACTGACCCATTTGTTAGTTTCCAGACTACATTATTGTGAAACAAAACAATGCACGTCAATATGTATGAAAAGTAAATACTGAATTCTCTACTGACATAGCTGTTTGGTTTTGATAGGTTACCCAGCCTTTTGAGATGGTTGGAATGAATCTGGTGGGAAAATTAAAGAAAACTATTAATGGAAATTAATACATCTGTGTATTGATTGACTACTGGACAAAGTGGCCGCAGGCTTATGCGATGAAAAACAAAAGTATTGAGGAGGTCGCACAATGTCTTCAGAAGTTTGTGTACCAGTTTGAGGCTCCAAAGTGTGTCGTCACTTACGAAAGACGGGAGTTCGCAAAAGAAGTAAGAAAAGTTTATCCAAAATTTCAATCGATTTCTGTTATTGACATTTTCTTGTTAAAAAAAAAATAGTAACTATTAATCAACAATGAACTACATAACTATACAAACTGTTTTTGAAAAGTATTGCTCATGTTTAGTATTGTTTTCATTCAGGTAAATAAGAAGCTGAGTGAAATGCTCGGGATTTGTTGGAGTCTGTGTGTCCCTTCCTGTCCTCAAGTAAATGGGTTGATGGAAAGAATGAACTTAACCATAGAGCGGTAATAATTTACTTATTTTTTATACTTTATGAACATAAAATTTAGTTTTTACCAAAATTTTTTCTATTTAGTTTCCATTTTATATTTTTAATTTCTCTTCAACACTTCCTTCAGAGCTCTTTCAAAACTGGTTGATGATGCACAAGAAGACTGGGACAAACATCTGGACGCTGTCATGTTTGGTTTAAGAACCAAGCAGAATACGACAACAAAGCGCTCCCCATATTACATGATGTTTGGCAGAGAAAACAGACACCCTACCAAAATCCCTGAACACGACACGGTGAGATTCAGTAACTATTAAAGCATTTACTCTAATTTAATCTAATTAAATATTTGAAGATTTACATTTTCTTTTGTGTGTTAAAAGGTTGACTGCAGTGTGGAAGACAATTTGTCCATAATGGAAGTAATAGATATAATCTCATAGGACTGACAATTTATTGCTGATAGATTAGTTGCTTGGTTTGATTTCTGTCTTTCTTTCAAAGTCGAATCGGAAGTAATGTGAGCCAGAGATGGTGCCATCGCTACTGCTTCCAAATAAACACAAATCTATATAAGTTTAACTACCAATCAATAAACAGTGGAATACATTTTTTGTCAAGATTGACTTATGTCTTTTTTTTTTTTTGGTCTTTTTTTATTTTACTGCATACTGTATATACATATATATTTTACTATACAGTATCTTTATTTTTAATCTTTTTTACAAATTTTATGTTTGATGTTGCACACTATAGGCCTCCGCCTATAGTGTGCACCTTTCTACCACTGAGGCAATAGCTCAGTGGTAGAAAGTTTCACCTCTCACTGGGAGAAGCTGATTTGAATTCTACTGAGCTCATGCCTAGGTGTCATTGGGGAAGACACAAAACCCCACCGCTTCTCTCACCATTGGTGCCGTCCTGGCAGCCTGAGAAATTTCCCCGTTGAGGGATGAATATAGTACGTTAAAATTACAAAAAAAAAAAAGCCAGTTCATAGTCTGTGAATTTTCATTGACAATGGCAAAAAATAGTTCTTGATTCCTTGATCATAAAGTAATTTAGTCAATTAAGAAATAATTTGCCATTATTGGACAAATTTAGGAGCTTCAATCACATTTTGGCAGAAATAACATGAACAGAGAGGAGTAATTACACCATGAATAGAAAGAAGAGTGATATTCCGGATAATTTGGGCATTAACCTGCAAAATTATGGTGACATATGTTGACTTGATGGAAGTTTAATAACTAATATAAAATAATTTACACAGTAATACCTAATGGATTTCAAAATAAAGGCGCTTGCAGCATTAGTTGGGTAATAAATCTAATTTTGTTGAATGAAATTTGTAGCTGATCAAACGCATGCGGGGTTGATTGAGAAATTGCCCTTTAGCATTGGTGTACGCAAGGTTTTCTGTCTGTATATGTGACCCTGTAACTGACTGGTGATCTGCTTGGGGGTGGCCAAATCTGTAGGTATGGGCTCCTGGCTGTTTAGGTTGGTCAGACAGGGATAAGCAGTTTAGAAAATGAATAGATGCACAGCAACATAATGGATTGATCTAAAATTACAGATCACTGGTAACATTGATAATAAATATTTTTGAAAACTTTAACATACAGTAGATAAAATAATAAACTTTAATAGACTGTATTCTACATGTATGCAAGATCATAACAAAGTGGTAATCATAGCAAACATCAATTTTTATACTGTTGCCCATTTTCATGCTATAGTGAAAGTATAATGTACAAAAAGGCTTTTATTCAAAATACTGCTGCTCGAGTCAGTAAAAAATGACGTTAGTCCTGTGCTCAGGACTCTGCACTGGCTTCCTGTGGCTCAGGGAATAGACTTTAAATCTGCTCTGCTATTGTTTTTCTTTCCATGGCCTGTGAAATGTTAGTGTCTTATCAACCATCTAGAACTCTGAGGACCTCTGGGACCGGCCTCTTGCTGGTGTTTAGAGTCAGGACTAAACATGGAGAACAAATTTCCTGAGGCTGTGAGACAGACCTCTACTGTAACAATGTTTAAATCTAGGCTGAAACCAGTTCTGATTAATCATGCATTTGACTGAAGATTAATTACTGGTATTCTCCATCTTTTTTATTGTTGTAATTTTAATCTTTTTTTCTGTCTTGTGAAGCAATTTTTTTTGTGTATGAATTAAGCTACAAAAAACTTGCCTTGCCACCAGCGTAATAGTGTGTTCTGTAGTGTTTTTTACAGAATTTGTTTTATTTGCAAAACAAAGAATAATCGTACAAGATCTTTTCCTTTTTCAGTTCAGATTTAATCATTTGGTCATACATAAAATCACAACAATAACACAGATTGCAACAAAGAAACAAACAGACCAAAGAAAAGGAATAGGCTGAAGCATAGCTTATATGTGCCTATCCCTATACATCTGTATACGTTTAACTGAACAGCATTTCTACAATCAAACAAAAAATTAAATTTACAAAGTACACAATCACTACAATCAAACAAAAATTAAATTTACACAGTACACATCTCCAATCAGAAAACCACAATAAACTTTATATTAATCATCTTTTCATTCTTATTTTAACTTACTTATACTCACTAATACTTTTATATTTAAGATGATGTTTAAATTTTAGGATAGAAGAGCATATTTTAAATTCATCATTGAGTTCATTCCATAATTTTACTCCAACAACAAAAACACATCTTGATTTTACCAAGGTTCTTACTTTAAGACGTTCAAAAATATAACATCCTCGTAAATTATGATAACCATATTATATTTATATTCTAATATAGATTATGATATCTTATATTAGCAATGACCTCTGAGCTGTATAGGTCTTTATTTATTCAAATTATGCAACTTAAATAATATTTTTGTGTAAAAGAAGTATACATTGTTTATATAGTATAGTTCTGGACATCACCGATAGAGGGCGACATAAATGTTAGAGGTTGATGAGTTTTGTCCTCTCTGGGCCACTGTCTCCATCAGGTTGGATCAGGTCTGTAAGAGCAGCAGCTAGTCAAAGAAAAATGGCGAACATACTGTTGGAGTTTAAGGCGTCTGCCGGTGATTCAGACCCACAAAACCGTCCTATCCTGATCATCGGACAGGAAGCTAACCTGCAGCAAATTAGCTGGAACCAAATCAAAGGAAAACTACAACCAGTGGTTAGCAAAGAGGTAAATATTCATTCTAATTTGGTACATGTTAAAACCATGCTATTTATTTAGCACATGCTAACACGAAACTTAGTTAATTATCTTTCGTTTTTTAAGGGATCTATTGTGTGATTTATTGTTTAAAAATGTATGTTGAAGATTAACTTTTAAAACTGTGTAACTAATCATGTTTACTTCCTGTTGGTGTTACAACGCTTTTGTTAAGTCTTAATGAATGTGTTAAGAGTCAAAGTACAAGTACTAATCTGTACTTTGATTTGATTGTATTAGTACAATTGAGTGTACTATTAATATATAGTATATATGTATACTATATAATATAGTATATATAATATAGTATTTGTACTATATTATATTATTATTAGTATACTATTATTATTGTACTATTATATTATTGTATTGATCTGTATTAGTACAAGTACTAATCTGTCAATTCGTTCAATAGACTTGGACAGTCATCCAGCATTAAGTACACTTCCTGGATCAGTCAGACTAAAGTTTAAAATTTCTAGTTTTATGTAGTGTACAATTTAAGCTTGTTTAGATTTGAGACAGTCACTTAGACATGTGTAAGATTCTCCAGATTACTAGTACAGACAGATCTTCTGATCATTCAGATCAACAACAAAAACCAGTATTCTTTTGTTTCTAAAAGGGTCACAACTTGTTAAAACTCCTGCATTTCATGTCAAACAGATCAAACCAGAATAACTGCAGTAAAAGAGTTTGTATGTTTGCAGCAGTTGAGGTTGAGTTGATCAAAAAGACAGTCTTTTAAAATGGTAAAACAATCACTGTTCTTGTTTAAATGTTGTTTTTAGATTTTCATGTTAATTTCATCCATTGTCAGAAAAATTTCTACAATGCTGATTTTAACTCTCAGTGAGAGTCCTTCACACACCCTTCTCTGAGGTGATCATGTGAGAGTGACATGCTGCCTGTAAGCTCAAAGGGCAAAACTTGAAAGGTTTGCTGTTATTTAAAAGATTTTAAATTAGCTGAAGAAAATAATTATAACTTTCATGTTAATTGATTATGTGCAATGTCTAAATTTTACTCGGCTATATTAGCAGCAATTTAAAATCAATGATATTTGGCTGCTTCATGGAGAAATGTGGCTTCTTTGCTGCAGATTGAAAAAAGTACAAAAAAATGTAGAAATAATTACACAGCTAACTAACAAAATCTATCTAAACAATTTCAGCACATTCCTGCACTTACGATGGGAAAAAGAAACCTCATGGGGATCCACGTGAAAGAGAGAGCTCTCGCCCAGGACGAGCAGCCAATGTATCTAAAACTGTAAAAAATTATCTTATTCTACTCTACAGCTTTTATTACTGCAGAAATCAATAGATGGACTTCATCCTGATGGAATGGGTTCAAACTGATAACACTTTCTTTGTTCCCAATTGTTCTTTTGATATTTCCATTCAACTCAAATTCTTGTAAAAAAAAAGCATCCATCTGCATCTAATTTAAAGTATCCCTTAAAAGGTATCTCCAATTATGCTGAACAATAAACTGAACATTATCAAATCGATAAGCAAAACAATATAAAGAATGTTATTCAAAACGAACAACAAAAATGATGACTTCTCCATATTTTTTGTATTTATCTCTATTATGAAAATACAATTCCAAACACTTTCTTTCTAATCTTCATTTATCTATGCACCCACCATCCAGGTTCAGATGCGTTTGTACTCAATAATGCACACAATGATGACACATCATACTATTGAGTCCTATCCAGCTTTTAAAGTATAATTGCATGGAAAGATTATCTGGTGAATGAACAATTATTTAGTTCAGAGGATGAAAATTCCAGATGATGGTCTTTTTTTCCCTGCAGACAACCAGATATGTTACTATATATTTTTGTTTAACCAGGTAGTTCGATTGAGAACAATTTCTCATTTACAACGACGACCTTGGCCTGAGCAGCACAACCAATAAATTAAATCAATACCATAATATTTCTTGTGTCTTTTCAGATATGGCAGGCAGCGCTCAATACACTGAAGCCAAACCCAACAGACAACTGCCCTTTATACCTCAACCAGGCTACAGTGGCTGTACTTCCTTCAAGAGTCAGCAGACACAACAGTCCTTCTTCTGCCCACTTTGTGTCTCGTCTGGTTCGTTCTTGCTTTCCCGCAGGGAAGAACCGCTGCATAGTGGTGTGTGTCTAGTATTTTTATTAGATACAGTATTTATCCCAGAACAGATCTGATTTTTTGTTCGGATGTTTTTCTCTAATAAATGAGAAGGTTCAGTCTGTAACTTTTGCGTTTATGTGTTTAGATGGTGTGTGAGCGTTCAGATGTGTTTGCATCATCCTGTGCCATCGCCAGGGCTTTCCCCATCTTCACTCGCCGCTCATGCAAGTCCGATAAGAAGCATGTGACGGTGGAATTTTTAATTGTCGGACAGGATAGCAATCCTCTGGAACATGCAGAACTTGAGGTGTGGTACTTTAAAACGCCCTTTTGTTGGGTCTTTTTTCTAATTGGGGGTTTTCACTCTTCAACATGGGCATGCTCTATTTTCAGTGTCTCACCAATGCTGCTGATGGCGTCCGTCTGGCAGCTCGCATTGTGGACACTCCATGCAACGAAATGAACACAGACCATTTCCTAGAGGTTTGGAAAATGATTTTGTTTTTGACTTTACCAGCACAATGGTTCAACTTTATAAGTCACATGTTATTAATCCGAACATCTAGTAATTTAAGGAATGAATTGAACTGTTTGGGTTTAGTATGAATAAACTAACCCTCATTCTAACTAATGATCGATAGTAATTATAAATGATAGCCTCTCTTGATGAGCAATCAATTGTGTTTCAGGAGATAAAGGCTGTCGGTGCTGACCTTGGAATTACTCCAGTCATTATTCGAGGAGAAGAACTGAAACAAAAAGGATTTGGAGGTATTACATTTCAGTTTAAAATGACAACAAATATGTCATAAATTGTAAGACAAACAAAAAAATTCTCGAGGTTCAAAGCTAAAAAACATTTTTCAAATGTTTAGACAGACTTGAATCTTTTCAACCACGTTTTCATTTCAATTAAAAAAATTAGATATGTTGTTCTAATTTAAAGCTTGTCATAACAGTACAATGAACCATTTTGGAACAGACTCAGTTATTTGGAAAGAAATTTAAACCTATTTGGTGCCAAATAGCTGGATTTTCCTCTTCCCAAAATGACCTGCTTTTCAGGTTTACCCTGAACAGCAGCTACTTTTTGTTTTTTTCACCACATGATCTCTGTTTTAGATAAATCTGGTATTATTTTACATTCCTAACAACCATTTTGCAACTTGAATAGAGAATAAAATAGCCTGTCTCTTCAGCCCCTGATTTAGATGAAGCATATCAATTACAGATTGTAAAATTTCTACCAATAGCTACATGTGATTTTTTTTTTTTTGTTCTAACAATATGTCGGCTTCGTTTGTATTCTTTCTTCTGTGCTTCTCCAGGTATTTATGGTGTCGGGAAGGCAGCAGAACATCCTCCTGCTTTAGCTGTCTTGAGCCACACACCTGACGGGGCGACCCAAACCATTGCATGGGTGGGGAAAGGCATCGTGTACGACACCGGTGGACTCAGCATTAAGGGAAAGGTACATTACACTCTCTTCAGATCTTCATAAAGCCTTTGGTGGTGTGCACAAATCATTATAAAATTGTCTCATTAGTATCTAACAGGTAGTTTTCTGGTGAGTTTCTATCATTTTCTTGTGAGCCTCTAGTGGCTCATTTCAGACATTTTTTACGTAGTACCTAGAGTGCGGTGCTATTAAAACGTGCAGTCTGTCTTCCTATCAGTCAGATTAAAAAAAGATCACCTCATTTCCTCTGGTCTCGGTAATCTCTGAATCGGCACATCCATTAGCTTATGCTCTTAGCCAGGTTTGAATAATCTGCTTGCACATGGTGGCTCCTGCATGGACAGATTGAATGGAAAAGTTTCCTTCTGACCAGCAACAGAAAAAAAACTTTTAATGATCAAGCTAATCTCACTAAAACCAAATGTGCATATTTTATTTCTTTAATCCTGAACTAAAACCCTCAGCATAATCACCTTTGGAATAATGAGGAAAATTAAAAGGAATAAATTCCCAAATGAGGTTTTTAATCAGTTGCTATGACTTGCTGTGATTAAATCCAATTTTTGATGTTTTCTCTGTTCTAGACCACTATGCCTGGAATGAAGAGGGACTGCGGTGGAGCTGCTGCCATCTTGGGTGCTTTCAAAGCCACCGTAAAACAGGTGAGAAATCATTTCACTTATTTTTCATCTTTGCCATCTCAGATGTTTTCTTATCCAACTTTCTTATTTGTTTAGGGTTTTAAGGATAATCTCCATGCAGTGTTTTGTCTGGCGGAAAATTCCGTCGGGCCCACAGCCACACGGCCTGATGACATCCACACTCTCTATTCTGGAAAGTGAGACTCTTTTTGAATAAAAATCTTCTATTCTTAGAGTCAAATTGCTTGTTTGATCTGTCCTATGATGTTGTGAGTTTAATGAGCCGTATCTAATCTCATTTTACATGCTAAGCATGTGAGTCTCTGGTTTAAAATGGTAGGAATGTGTTTTATTTCAAAGGACGGTTGAGATCAACAACACAGATGCAGAAGGCAGGTTGGTGCTGGCTGATGGAGTGGTATATGCCCGGAAAGATCTTTCTGCTGATATCATCCTGGACATGGCCACGCTGACAGGAGCCCAGGTGAGCTCTGAACATGATAATCCCACCGCCAAGTTAACGCAATGACTTGGATAGTTTTTTTTAAATCTTTCAAGATCAGATGATCTGGTTGAGATTTACCTTTGTGACTTTTGGTAGATGTTTTTGTGTTTGATATAAAAAAAAAATAGCGCATTATTTCAGGGCAGTGCGACGAGAAACATTTTTCATTTGCTCATTCATTGTTACTATAACAACTACAATTTGTTTAAAAAAAATGTAGTTTTTGTTTTTCTAGAATAGTTTGTATCGATCCATCGGGGTGTAGGAAGGGCTGAGCCGAAAAGCAAAGCTCTCAATTTACAAGTCGATCTATGTTCCTACCCTCACCGATGGTCACCAGTTGAGGGTGGTGACCGAAAGAATGAGATCACAAATACAAGCTCTCTCTGCCGGGTGGCTGGTCTCTCGCTCAGAGAGAGAGTGAGGAGCTCTGTCATCCGAAAGGAGCTTGGAGTTGAGCTGTTGCTCATTTGGGTTGAGAGGAGCCAGATGGGATGTTTCGGTAATCTGGTTAGGATGCATCTCACTAGTGAGGTGTTTTGGGCACGTCACATAGGGAGGAGACTTAGAGACAGACCTTTGACCCACTGGAGAAACTATGTCTTACAGCTGGCCAGGGAACACCTCAGGATCCTCCCAGGTGAGGATGCAGCCAAGGTGAGAGAAACCTGGGTTTCCCATCTGAGGCTGTTGCCCCCGCAGCCCAACCCTAGATTAGCAGAAGACAACAAAACACACACACACACACACACACACACACACAAAAAAACAGGATAGTTTGTTTTTAAACAAATTGAAAAATTGTGCGGTGCCTCAAATTAGCATTTTTCATTCTCGATAGATCATTTTGACTTGGTCATTTTCTAAGTAGCTCACTGGTTGGACGTCCCTGGTTTAGAACTAGAGATCAAATTAAAACTAAATTTATCTTGATTCCAGAAATGACTTTTTTTAAATTTGATTCTTATTGTTTCTGTTCAGGGAATCTCCACCGGGAAGTACCATGCCGCCGTGTTGACCAATAGTGAGCAGTGGGAAGTTGCGTGTGTACGCGCTGGACGCAGCAGCGGGGATCTTGCTCACCCTTTGGTTTTCTGCCCTGAGCTGCACTACACTGAATTTGCCTCTGTTATAGCAGACATGAAGAACTCTGTTGCTGTGAGTAAAAATAGAAGTGAAATTTCCTAACTCCTCGAAATGCGTCACAAAACAAGAAGTTGGTATATTTACCTCTAAGTCCTCATATTTATAATTTTCCATTGGTCACAGCTGCTGCTGAACGCAAATTTTTATTTTTAGATGTTCACTTTTAATCAATTTAGTAAACCCACAGTTTTGTTTTTGACATTCAGCCCTGAGAAGCAGAAAATGAGTGTTCTTGTTGTATTGTTTGTCCCAAAGATAATCAATTAATCCATGATATTAAATTCAAGCATAAAGAACTTCAGTCAATCAATGTTCTCTCTAAAGTTAAATCTTAAGTCTAAGTTAGAACAAAAAAAAAAAAACTTCTCTAACTCCTATTAATCATTTTGTAAACTAAATGACATCATTTTAAGATGGTTAACTTGTTCATTTATGTTTTCTAGGACCGTGAGAATGCACAGAGCTCCTGTGCCGGTCTCTTCATCGGTGCCCATTTGGGTTTTGATTGGCCGGGTGTTTGGGTCCATGTAGACATTGCTTCTCCTGTTCATGCGGTGAGAACTATAAAAGTTTGTTCAAACATAGACAGACTCATAGTTTATTTACTAGTGAGATAACTCCAAACATTATGGATGGATTTTGATCGAATTTTAATGAACATTAGAAAGCAGTCATTAGGAAATAAATTGATTTATATTTTGGAAGTGATCTAGATCATCATCCAAATTTACAAATGTTTGCACAGATTTGTCTTTGAGTAAATGGAAAAAATTATTCCTTCGAACTATAAATCAAATGTTCAGACTTCTTGGCAAAAGTAATTGCAAGAACTTGGCAGAGGTCTGCTCTCTCTGAGTGCCTCCAGTTTTGACTCCACTACTTAGTGTGTAATTCTTTATTTTCTGGATCCACATGAAGGAAATTATTTTTAATAATTTTCACTGCATTAAGTTTCAGTTTGATTGTCTTCTAAATTGTTGTATTTTTTATTTACACGTTTCATCCCTTCTGCTTTGCAGAGGGAGCGTGCTACAGGATTTGGCGTCGCTCTGTTGATGGCCTTGTTTGGTCAGGCGTCAGATGACTCCATGCTGAACCAAGTGTCTCCTCTGGGTGCTCAGACCATCAAGAATGAAGACCAGATGGAGCGTGACTGTAAAAGACGAAAACTGGTCTAAATAATCTTGTCTTCACTTCTCGACAGCACCGCTGCCTCTGTGCATCAAAACTACCGATGCTCATCCAACAGTCACCTTTTAAAATGATTCAATCTGAACTTTAGAATTTTAAACAAATGATCTGAAAATGAAATGTGTGAAACTGACAAAAATTAAACTTAGATTTTCATTTTAAACTTTTTAAAAGAGTAAAGAAAACATTCAAATCAGTAAAAAGCAGACAGTTTATGAATTCTTTCACACTTTCAGGAGTAACTTTATTTCTTTGCTCTATATTTTTTGTAAACTTTCTAGTTACTAACTTTTAAGATTGGACCACACTTTGGTGAGTTTGTTTTCAAATGTTCTCAGCAGCAGGATTTGCTGCATATTGTATTCTAGATGTTTTATGCAAAGTATCTAGAATGCTTTACATCTTGTCTAAGGAAAACAAAAACCTGGTTTAGATCAGGAAAGTCAGATTTGTCGTTGATGTAACCACCTCACGATGTCTTTATCCTGTTTGTTAGAGCTGGACTGTGTGATCTCTTCACCAAAAAAGAGGAATAGCGTGTCACTGCAGTTTTACTGACTTCTTCACAGTGTTATAAACAACACCTTTTGTCAGCATAAAACACAAAATGTTATCTGAAAATGTAGGTTGTAAATCTGCACAGTACACTGTTTTTCCACTCTTGTGACAATCACATTGTTCTTCAATAAAGACGGTGCCATTGGTCCTACTCGAGCATGATTTCCTGTAATAAACAGCATTCTTTTAAAAGGTATCATTAAGATCTTAGTGTAAATAAAAATTAAGTGAATACTTGTTCCTTGAGGACCTCAGCCACACCAGTTTGGAAAAGTTTTTGGGACATATCTTGGTTTTAACATCTAGTTAAAATCAGGTGGATACAGCAGCTCATGATACCCTGCACAATAACTTAAGTTTGTTAGAACAAAGGATCATTAAGAACGTTTTACCATTAGACTGTTACCTTTTTTCTGTTTTGTTATCTTCTGCTTATCTGGGATTGTGTCATGGGGGCAACAGCCTTAGGCGGGAAACCCAGGCTTCCCTCACCTGTGAAGATCCCAAGATGTTCCCTGTCCAGCTGTGAGACAGTTTCTCCAGCGGTTCTGGGGTCTGCCTCTGGGTCTCTTCCAGGGGGACGTGCCCGAGACACCTGGGCATGTCCCACCCAGACGCGAGGTGTTCAGTGGCTTCTCTCGACCTGGAGGTGTGACAGCTCTACTCTGAGCTCCTTCCAGATGGCAGAGCTCCTCTCCCTATTTTCAAGTTAGAGCCCAGCCACCTTAAAACACAAGTAAAGAAAAAAAAAATAGGAACATAAAATCATGAACTGAACAAGACAGTGAAATCAACGTATAAAATATTATTGAACATCCACTACTACGTTCATTCTTCCAAACTGCCCTTTTGGGAGGTGGGGTACACTGTACAAGTCACCAGTCTGCCACCATAAATATACAACACAATCAATCACACTTATTAATTAACTTTAAACATTTGCAACACTTATCAAATTGTCATTGAACCAATGCAGCCATGTGTCATCAGTGTTTTTTTTTCTGATCTAGTTTTTTTTTTGTATTTTTAAAAACGCCCTTTGACTTTTTCAAAGCACGTGTTTTTCTTATCACATGACCGCATTATGAAGGATCGTTTGATACTTTACTGACAAAAACCACACTGACTCCCTAGTGTAGACATCTCTGAGACATTTATTATCTCGGATCTTTTATCATTTTGATTCATCTGTACAGTAACCATGCTTCGTCCAGGGGTCATTCTGATCTCTGTGCTTTTGACCTACGTCTCAGCTGGTGTGTTTTTTAATAAAAAAGAGCCGTGTTATGTCCGATCTCCAAGAAAAAACAACTTCGGTCTAAGGTAATTTATTAATTTGATTATATATTCATAAATATTCGAATAAATCAAGAAACATACATGTGATTGTAAAGCCGGCTAAGTTGCTAACAAGCTAATGCTAACACTGTCAACAGAAAAGATAGTTTTGTAATAAAAATGTAACAATTGGGAACATTTTCTTAATTCATTATTCCTATTTTTTTTATCATTATTTTAAAAAATGTTTGTAGATATCTAGTAATACATACGGAAAACTTGTCATTGCAAAAAAAAGACAACAACAACCTAACAAATTCTGTTATCTGTCAACCAACTATCCAGATTAAAAAATAAATTGTAAAGATCGGCAATTAATTAATAATCCAAATAATCCATCATAATTTCCTCATCAAGAAAGTTCGGTAAATTTTATAAAAAACCCTGCTAATCGAAACTTACCTGCTGATTTACATAAAACTAGAATGTTTGAGGTTTCCAGTCACATGAGACAAAGAGGAAATCTGACCAGGTTTTATGATCAACACAATCTTCCTGGTTGACAATAAGTTATTATGAAAGATCCAACATTTTTACAATTATCTATTTATTATATTAAATTAATTTAGTTCTCTATGTTAAACAATCATACATGTAAGTGTTTAGTTGGAACTAGTTGATCTTGATTTGCCTCCTTGTTTTTTTAAATGATCATGTTTTTGTTTTAACATGTTTTAAAGGCTCATCTAAGACACACAACCCTTGTATATCTGTATTAAGTTCATATTGTTGCTTAATGTGTCTGGATGTTATATATCTGACTCATTGATTTCTGATAATGTGTCTGAACAGGACTGTGGCTTTGCTCTTGCTTCCTTATTTTTTACTATTTTAAGCAAAAAAAAAAAAAGGAAGATGGTATTTTGCAAAAATCCATCTCGACACATTTTTAATGTTTTGACTGTAAAAAAAGAGGAAATGTTGATATTTATTTATTGTGAGAGAATATATTTTATATCGCAATCCTAAGAAAATCTTTGACGCAATTAGTATTTATTTGATGACAGTCTAAAACCCACATAGATGACAAATTGAGTAAAATATAAGTCCTGATCAGGCGTGTTAATCATAGTGTTTTTATGTGTGTTCATTCTAGGACCACGCCTCGACCTCATGAGTATTTAAACGTATCTGAACTACCCAAGTCATGGGACTGGAGGAACATCGATGGCACCAATTACGTCAGCACCACACGCAATCAGCACATTCCCCAGTACTGTGGATCCTGTTGGGCTCATGGCAGCACTAGTGCCATGGCAGGTACGTCGGCAGACTGTTTGAGCATCTTGTCAGCATCATGTTTTACTGTAAGAAAAAATGTCGTACAGAGAGGACTTCAGTGATTAAACACGTACAAGCAGGGAGGCTAGGCTCTTGCTCAGAGATAGAGTGAGGAGCTCTGCAATCCGCAGGAGCTCGGAGTAGAGCTGTTTTTTTCCCTCCGGGTCAAGAGAAACCAGATGGGGTGGTTCGGGCACCTGGTTAGGATGCCTCCCAAGCGCCCCGCTGGTGAGATGTTTTGGGTTCCAACTGGCCGGGGAACACTTCCGAATCCTCCCAGGTGAGCTGAAGGATACAACCGGGGTGAGAGAAGCCTGGGTTTCCCGTCTCAGACTGTTGCCCCAAAGACCCGGCCCCGGATAAGCGGAAGACAACGGAACAAAACAATCTAACTCTAGACTTTCTGAATTTGGACTGACAAAAGGTGCAAATTCTCAGCTGTAGTAATAAAATTGTCTGATTATTTCTCACCAAGTTTGGTTGATTTTTATCTCAACAGATCGCATCAACATCAAGAGGAAAGCTGCCTGGCCTTCTGCTTACCTGTCTGTCCAACATGTGATTGACTGCGGTGAAGCAGGCACTTGCCATGGAGGGGATCACGGAGGTGTATGGGAGTATGCCAGCCAGCACGGCATCCCAGATGAGACCTGTAATAACTATCAGGCTAAAGACCAAAGTAAGTATGAAAGTGCACAAAGTTACAGATATTTATTCATAATGATCCTGATTTATGTTTAAATGTTTTATCCCCAGAGTGCAAACCCTTTAATGAATGCGGCACCTGCACTACTTTCGGAGTGTGCAACATTGTGAAAAACTACACTATGTGGAAAGTGGGAGATTACGGACAAGTGAACGGTAGGGAGAAGATGATGGCCGAGATCTACGCCAGAGGACCAATCAGGTTGGTAACTACTAAGATGGAATCCCTCTCTACATTTTGTTTCAGTTTTAACAAAATTTGATATTTACACCGGTAAAAAAGATGAACTCCTATTTATATTTTGTTAGGCTCACATATTCAGAAAACTGCTAGTTATGCTTTGATCTGATGGATTAGTTTGATTACTTAACTGTAAATCCCGAAGATGGACTAACATGCAGTGTTTTATTCTCTCCAGCTGTGGGATAATGGCTACAGAGAAGCTAGATGCATACACAGGAGGTGTCTACTATGAGTACCAGGAAGACCCTTCCATCAACCACATTGTTTCTGTGGCGGGATGGGGCGTGGAGAACGGTGTGGAATACTGGGTTGTACGAAACTCCTGGGGAGAGCCGTGGGTAAGTCCTCCTATATGAGAAAGCGCTAGGTACTTATGGTGGCAATAAAATAGATAGATTACATAGCTTGATTGTTGTAATATAAGTTTGAAGAAACTGGAAAGAAAAGTGGAAGATAAATCAACACTAAGTATTTGCTCATCACTTCTCCTCAGGGTGAGAAAGGTTGGCTCAGGATTGTGACCAGCGCCTACAAAGGAGGAAGCGGTAGTACGTACAATCTGGCCCTGGAGGAGGACTGCATGTTCGGAGACCCAATTGTCCCTAAAGACTACCTTTAAATCACTGCAAGATTGAATCATCGCTGGAATCTCACATAGTGCTTGTTATATTTTCACAATAAAGGGAATAAGTTTAGTTTTTTTAATTGATTTTTTTACTCAGCTGCTTGCATTCATTACAAGAGATGATCAGATTTGGTACGTCTCAGAATTTTAGCCTTGTTTAAATATTGGGAAATTTTTTGCTTTTTTTTATTTTTTATGCAAAGCCTCAGGTGAACATCACAATCATGTAGAAATGTTTTGATTTCTACTTAGCAAAGCATATTTAAACTCAATGTTTTCAGTTGTTCTGTGTGATAACGACACTGCACTATGGGACAAAACAACTGAACGTGCCTTAAATATGATTATTAAATGCTCTTTTGTATGTTGGACCTTCTGCACTGTCAATTTAAAGATTTATTTTGCCAAAAACTGCCAATAAACACTTTTAGCTTTGCATTTGCATTCATTTCACTAAATGTTTTTCTATTGTCAAATATTTTTAAGGTTTTCTTAAATCACTTTGAACACATGAAACTGCACAGTTTGATTTTTATTTTAAAGACAGAAAGAAAATATTCTTTAAAAAAAATTTACATGTAAAAAAATAATTCAGCTGCATCTTCAAATGCCTTTTTACTTCCTTTTCTTTACTTTGCAGGGAGTTTGTTCAACTTGAAGTCTTTGAGCTGGCTCCTCCAGCATCGAGTATTTCTTGCCATCGCAGAGTTTCAGTCTATTTCTGTTCTTGTTCTCAGTCCCACAAAAACATTCATTTCCTCTTTAGTTTATCATGATGAAGTTTGACTTACAGTGAGCTAAAAACAAAAAAATAGTATTAAAGATTACTATGAAGTGTTGAATTAGAGAAGGAATAAAACAGACTTACCAATAAATTCTGCGACGGGATCGTGTTCTCCCTCGGTTCTGATGGTTCCTGCGATGCTGTCGTTCTCCAGGATTGGTAGAAAGAGTTGAACGAAGTCTGAAGTGTAAGGAGGTGCAATCACCTCCAGCACCTTAAAAAGAAATGCGACTAATGAATTTGCCACACTAAAACTGATAAGATAGAACATGTGTTGAGTTCAATGTCTGGTTTATTGAAGATGTCCCAGGTGGTATTCTTAAAGCAGTTCTGTACCGCATCAGTCCAGCACCGTATGGTCTTATAATATGGCTTAGACATGCAGACAAGAGGTTTATAAGCTGGTGTGAGGAACATGGAAAGATGGTCTGATTGTCTAAAGTGAGCGTGAGGGCGTGGTTTATAGGCACCAGGTGAATTGGTGAATATCTCATCCAATAGTCTGCCCTTCTTTGTTTTAATTTGCACATTCTTATAAAATTTAGGGAGCACTGTCTACAAGATTGCATGGTTAAAGTCTCAGGCCACAAAAAAAATGTCCTGTGGGTGTGTTTGTTCTATTACCTGTCGATAGCATCAAGAAGCCTGCTAATGACTACATTAGCATTAGCTCTAGATTGATAACCTGTACACTGCAGCTACAAATGCCCGAGTCAGGTCTTTAGCATTACAAACTCCAGGTTTGGACAACAGTGTTTCTCTATTACTACTGTGTGTGTACACTAGTTTATGTTGTTGACATAGACTGACACCCCCCAGTCTTCCCAGAGTTTGATGTCTGGTCTGCGCGGAAGATGATGCGTCCTGCAAGCTTGGCAGCAACGTCCGGTATGCTTTCATAGAGTCAGGTCTCTGTTATTACCATTAAACGGCAGTCTATTTGGTTGTTAATGTTGCACAACTTAAATGAGTCCATCTTCTGCCAAGGGAATGAACGTTGGTGAGAAAAATGTTTAGAACAACCGTTTTGTAAGGTGTAATGGTCAGGTTAGCTCTAATGCTGGTTCGTTTAACCCTTTTCAATTGTCTTACACCGCGCCACCATCGTCTTTTCTGTCTCTGCTCTTATTGGAGTAGACAATCAGGGAAAAAAAATCTAACACCTTCAGAGTCCAGCCACTCCAATGTTGCTGTAGAAATAGTAGTTCTGTCCATGTGAAACTCCTTTTTTGTTAACCACGAGCACCAAGTGCAAGATCCCTTTCAATAATTGAAATGGATTTTTTTCCCCACACATTAAGCAGCACATTCGGTAGTTCTTACCTCAGTGACAAAATATCTAATGAGGGAAATATCTGTGTTGAGTTTCTCCAGACATTTGCGGATGTAGATGACAACGGGCAGGACGTAGCCTCGACTTAGTAGGTGGACCATTCGATCCAGTAGAGTTTTCTTTAGCTCCAGCTGCAATTAAAGCGGATATGTTGGCTGTGTTACAAAAAAAAAAAAAAATCAAACAAACCCTTTACCTGTTCCATGACATCCAGCTGGGAGTGCTCCGTCTCAAACAGTTTGATCAGCAGCTGGAGCACCTGTTGGTGCAGCAGCTGGTGGCACATACAAATCTGTTAAGATAAAAACATATGTTTAAACACCAATCACTATTTACATGGAAAAACAAATTCCTAAAATACAAGTCGGACCTCGTCCAGGAGAGCTAAATGAACTGGGGTGTGGTCTGTCTGAAGCTGGAAGTAACGTGGCTCAGACACCGTCCAGTCCACCCACTTTAAAACTCCTTTGGAAACCACTGGAAACCTGAAAACACAAAGTTATCAAAACTCAATGACTGGTGAAAAAAAATTATTTTGCATTACTTTTTTTTTTTTTTTTTTACACATCTTGGGATTAAAGTTAAAACCAAAACATCATCTCACCGAATACACTGATATAAAGTCCCAAGTTCAGACACCAGCTCCGTAGCTCCTTTATTCTCATTGCAGCACAAGTTGTGGACGGTCTCTATGGCCTTTGAGGTGGACTTAAGCTCATCTTTGTTTATGTTTACCCGCTTGTTCTAAAAGAAAAAGAAGCTATAAAACAAATAATAGTAAAACTAATTTTAGAAAGGAAAAAAGCAACCAGTACCTTCTTCCATGTCTCCACCACACTAGCAGCATAAGCCAGAATGTGAATGTACTTGTGTTTATGGTCTTGGTTGATTTTAGAGCCAGGCTTGAAAAGTGATTGCATGAACAGGTTCAGGAATGCAGGAACTCTGATCTGAAGAAAAAAAAAAACCAAAAAACAAAACAACACCTTCTTTATTAACAACACTCCAAAAAAAATACTCCGTTCACCCTGTGAGAAAAGAAAAAAAAAACAAATCCTCACCAGCTCTACAGGCGGCGGGTCCATGCTGCTAAACATCTTAAAGAGAACAGTGATATCAGCAGGATTCAGAGCTCCTTTGGACAGCATGGCGCCCAGTGCTTGGCAGGCTCGAGGGTAAACAGCGGCTGTCCCGAGAGCTAGCGTTATCTGGCTGGCATCGTGAGCTCTGTGATGTGAATGATTAACACAAACATCTTTATTTTGAAATTAAAAATTACCTTTTCAGTCTCGCTATCATAGGGTGTTTGAAAGAAGTACCTCTCATGTGCAGAGTTTTGCACCTGTTGGCTGATCTTGCGGATAGCTGAACCTCCCTGTTCTTCTTGAGCCAGTATGGACATTATCACTTGAGCGAAAAGGTAAGTGTGTTCACCGTGACACACCATTTTCTGTGGACAGAAACAAAAAAAAACGTCAGTTAAACAATTGCAGACAAACTTTAAAGAGGAGGATTTTGCTTTTGTGGAGAAATAATTCTTATATCTAAGCATATGCAGACAAACATGGTGACCTTTGTAATATTAAAAATGGTCAGAAATAAAACGATACAATTAGCTTTCAGTTTTTTACTCTGAATTTTCTTTCTCTTACTCCCCATTTAGTCCTACCTCATGGGCACTTGCTTTGCACGGGAAAAATCTATTTTGAGGCCGCAAATGATATAAGTCATAATGTTAGCAAAGCAAAGGCACATTTTTATGTAATTCTATTTTGTTTAAGAAAGTCCATTGGTAATTTGTTTGTTTGTTATAGTGTGTGTGTGTGTCTGGTAGGGTTGGTTGAATTGGTGATAAGCAGTTAAGACTGATAACTGCAGGCACAGTAGATTATTGGATTTATACGGTAATGGAGCTGGACAACTGAGTAAAAGTAATCATAAAAAAATATCCACACTAAAATGGGATAATGTTTTATTTATAATTGAATGATAAAAATAATTAATCCTCACAGCAAATTCTGGCAGGTTTTTCTCTAAACTTTCTTCACCATCCAGCAGTGTAGTTAAAGATGTTCTCAACACTCTGGAGAAAACTTCCAGCTGCTGACAAGCCGTGGACACACTTGTGATTTCCCCTTGGTAACCAGCATCAGAAATAAGCTAGAAAAAATTAAAAAGAGAGGAAACGGACGATCTGAAGTTTCTGCCACATTATTGCACATGCAGGTAAAGGAATAAATAGTGCTGTGTTCAAATACCTTCACGGTAAAGTTGAGCATCAAGCAATCAGGATGAGCCTCCGCCAGCTTATAGAACAGATCTCTCCACGTTGTGTGGGCTATCATCTGTTCCAGCCAAGCAGGAGTCTAAAAACAGTGGATTAGATTATTTTCAAAAGGCATTAAATGCTCAGTTTTTTTCAGTAAAATTACCTCTCCTTCCACTGTGAAGATAGAATCTGCTTTCTGGGGGTCAAAGTGCTTTATCAGGAGACTCTTGAGATGATTTTCTACTCGCTCTTGGACCTGTGCAGGTTCTACACCTGGATTCAAAATAATGACAACACATACTGATTAAATATTTATCTTTACAGACCAAACTACTGATGACTGAGCAGTGATGACTAACCCATCTGGATAAGCCATTCAGCCAGAAGATTAACTGTCTGGGCAACAGCGGAGTAGTTCTCAGAAAGGAGCTGGATGACGTGTTCTGGGGAGCCTCCTGCTTGGAAATATCTGTAATGATAAAATGGCGTCCTCATTACAAATAATCAATAATAGAATGTTTTAATGTCCTATCAGACTATTAAAGCCAAGTACTTGGTCCTGGGGAGGCCAAATTGATTGCCACACTGTTACATGTACCGTAGGGTCCCACAAAAATCCATTTTAGGTCCCAGTCTTTTTGTCATATATTTGGTCCCCCTGGGCCACATCATCAGTAGGTATGAAGTAAACTTCCATTGCTATGCTGATGACACTCAGTACTATGTCAGGCTGGACCCCAACTCATCTACATCCTTACCCTATAACCACCTGCCTGGGGGAGACAAGGGCATGGATGACTTCATAAATTCCTGACCTACCAGTGTGTGTACGGCAGTGCACAAGTGTACCTCCAAGAACTACTTGATCCCCACAAACCCATCACATGCCGCTGCTCCACTGACAGTCGTCTGATGCACACATCCAGGAAAAAGCTTTGCTTGATGGGGGACTAAAGCTTTCAGACTGTGGAACACCCTAGCTGCCCATTTGAGGGCGCCACAGTCAGCAGAGTTTTTTTTTAAATCACAGCTCAAGACCTTTTTTACTTCAAAAAGCCTTTTTATGGAAGCCTTAAATGTGTATGCATTGTGGATGTGTTTTTAACTAATTTGTTATTATGTAGCTTTGTCTTATTTTTACTGTGCTTTTAAGCTACCTGTAGCACTTAGAGATTTGTGTTGAAATGCAAAGTGTGTTATAAATAAAATTTGTTATTATTATAATGCTCCTCAGTTTAATTGAAGGGAAATCTAAACGTCTTTAGACATCTACACACATTTAGACATGTATGTGTGATGACGTGCTGTATATGTTCTACCAGTCTGTCATGGCAAGAGCAGTTTTCTTTGTGGTTGTCTGTTGGGGAAACAGCTTGACTACAAAGGAAAAAAATCGGCTGGACAGACTGATAGGAAAATGTGCATCGGTGGTGGGAAGAAACGTGGATTCTATGAGAGCTGTTTTTGAGAAGAGGATGAGGGCTCTAATGCAGGGCATCCTGAAAAATACCTGTCACGCTCTGTGTAATGTGGTCACTCACAACCCAGAAGAGTATCCAAAGTAAGAAGTTCCTCATTGCGCTGTAGGACTGAGCGATTTAAGAGGTTGTTTATCCCTTCCGTGCATCTATTTATTTAATAGATGTGCCTGGAAGGAACTGAGTCGAAACAAGCATCCTCTTACTAGTGATAGTAACTTTTATTATTGCACTGTTGTTTTATTTATTTCTATATACAGGATGTGCATGTGTCATTTGTTGCTGTTGAACACCAGAATTTTCCTGCAGGAGGTTTAAAAATATCTACTTTTTAAAAAATGACTCATTTAACATACTGTACTCATCCCTCAAATACTTTTGCTGCATTGCACTGCAGCAGGCACCCCTGACGGCGCCAATGATGGGAGTAACTGGGGGTTACGTGTCTTTTCCAAGGGTGCTTAGGCACGGCCCCAATGGGAATCGAACCTGCTCCTCCCGATACAAGGGCGGACGTTCTACCACTGATTGATCTATCTATCTCCGGGGGTCACCAGCCTTTTTGAAACTGAGAGCTACTTCAAGGGCACTGAGTAATGTAAAGGGCTACCACTTTGATAATAAACTTCTGAAATAACAAATTTACACAGTGTACCTTTAATTTTATATTATTATCATTAATGATATTCTATGTGAAGACACTGATTGGTAATGACCCATCACAATAATTATTTCAGTATGATTAAACAAGGTAGGAAACAGATACATTTCAATATGCAATATCCAAGTGTTTTATTTTCAAATGATCACTTCCACAACATTCTGCAGGAAATCTTTTTCAATTTTTACTAGCCACCAACAGTTATCAAATCATAAACTCTGAACCATGTTTGTACAAATGATCAATTATGTAAGATTTAACAAAAATCTACTCCTTTCAAAATAAGGAGTCGCACTGCAGATAGGACACACACAGTTTTCTTTCACGTTAGTAAAAAAGAACTCTTGCGCCCATTCACTGTGAAAATGATAAGTTTTCTTCCTTTTTTCTGCCATGTTTTTGAGAAAACGCGGTGTAACATCTTTGCAGCGCTCATGAGCTCATCTCAGCAAAGCTGGTTTGTCATGCGCACTAGACTGACTTCCGACCCATACTAGTCAGAGTTCATATGTTAAACTTTATTTTTGTGATATACATTTTTTTAACGTTTTTATGTATTCGTTTCTAAAATTACATCACTGTAAATGAAATTAAAAAAGAATAGCAACACAATTAAATAAAATTTTAGACTGAGCTAATTCGTGATTAGTGCTATTTTTAGAACTGGCCTGCGGGCGACTGATGCGGTCGCCCTGGTGCCCGCGGGCACCGGGTTGGTGACCCCTATCTCGATCTTTTTTTTTTTTTTTTGTAAGAAATGGACTCTTACATTTTGAGTGTGTTGAATATAGCAGGCTCCATGATGTAATCTCTACTGGAGAATTTCTGCAGACAATCTTCTTGGATTTTCCCATCATTCTCTCCATCACCATATCCATCCTCCTAAGTAATAAACAAAAACACTTATTAGCACGAGTTTGGTAGAGGGAAGCATTAATCATTTGCTAAAAGCAATTTAAATCGAAACTTGTTTTTCATCATTATTAACTGAGAATAAATGGCAGCGCCATCCTCAAGCCTGCAAGAGAATATGATATAGAATCATAATAATGAGATGTATGACATTCTGACTAAATGATCCAAGTATTATTTAAGATGCATCGTAGAAGATTTAGGGGAAAACATTCAATAAATATGATAAAAACAATGTGATTTAATTTGACACATTTGCACATGGTTTTCTTTGCATGTCAAAATAAATGAACTAAATTAGCTTGCGTTACTAAGTATTGTGGCATTTGATGATTGTTTCAAGTGAAATAAAAATATATACATATGTATTTAAATTTAAATGAAGTCAATTTCCATTTAAATTGTTGGCGGATACATTTATTGAGTAATAAGTCAAACATTAGTCAGTCGTTAATTTTTTTAAGCTCTTTTCTAGCAACAAGTTTTCGTCTCACCATGTTGCCGTCTGTTCCTTCCCAATCTCCCGCACTGCCGTAATATTCCTCGTCCATGGTGACGGGAAAAAAGGGGGCAAAATAATATTATTAATTTAAATGCAAACCCTCAAAAGAATCCTAAAATGATGGTGTTTAGATGCAGTGTGGACAAAGCTGCTGAATGTTAGCGTCCTAAGCTAACAACATCAGGAGCAAAATGGCGATGTGATGACGTATTTCTACCTCATCCTAATCCCCAAGTACTGACTGTCAGGCTCAATTTGGTTTAAAGGTAGCGTTAAAATATTATAAATGGATTTTTTGCAAGATGCTTCAAATTGGTCTCAACTGATTTGATCTTGTGCTTTAAATAGAAGTAATGAAAAAAATAATTAACTTCAAACTGGGTGAGACTTGTTTTGTATATGAGCTAAAACCATTTGGAACAGACTGACGATCACTCCATTTCCTGCTTTCAAAGGGATTGTTTTGATTGTTTGTAGACTTAGAACGAAGAGTCTAAGAATAATCATTTAGTTACATATTTGAACAAACAAAGAACTTTCCTTTAGAGCTATGGATAGAGCGTCTATCTTGTGTTTTAAGAAACTCATATATCCAGTAAACAAAGCACAGAGATTTCATTTTGACAAACAGTAAAAATAAATAAATATAATGGTTTTGTTCTTGCTGTATATTTTCAGTCTTTCGCTGCAGCGAGAAAGAACATGCCAGTTTGTGTGCGCCCCCTTGGGTTGAGGCAGAGTGTTGCCTGCCTCACCTTCTGATTTTTCTCTGCACTTTATTGTGCGATCAGTAGCAATAGTTATGTCACACACACATAAAATACATTACATGGACTGCAGAAAGTTGTGGTGTATAACAAATATTTCTGTAAAGTTCATACTGGTCGTATGCTGAGGAACAGAAACTGGCATACATCATGCCATCCAATTTGTAATGGATCATGCAATCTTACACGAGGCAAAGTTCAACCCTGCCCACCCAAGGTTTCTGCCCTGAATTTAATTGAAGAAAAAAAAACCCCACCCAAAATCGGCCATTATTACTCATTAATGGCAGAAATGTGTAGTCAATTCAAATACATTTTTAACACATAACAGTGAAAAATAATATTTTTTTAAGTACATTTTTTGTCGGCAGCACAGTGGCGGAGTGGGTAGCACAGTGGCCTCACAGCAGGGAGGTGTGGGTTCGAGTCCTGGGTGGGGACGAGGCTTGGAACACTGTCCTTTATGTGTGGAGTTTGCATGTTCTCCCCGTATTTGCGTTGCTTTCCTCCGGGTACTCTGGTTTCCTCCCACCCTCTAAAGACATGCATGCTACGTTGATTGGCTGGTGCCAAATTGCCCCTAGGAATGAGTGTGTGTTTGGATGGTTGTATGTGTGTGGCCTGGCGACCTGTTCAGGGTGTACTCTGCCCTTTGCCTTAAATTGGCCGGGATGGGCTCTGGCACCCCCAAAAGGGATAGACGGATAAGAAGATGACTGACTGACATTTTTTTGTCATGATGCCTCACTAGCATGTCACTGTTGCACAGTATTGACAAAGTTGCTGGGCTGACCTTTAAGTTTAGGAACAAACTCTTTATTTAATGAGTTAGTACATTTCCCGTTTATTCAAAACGTCAATTATAGGTTAAAAACTAATGGAAAAATAGGATTGTGCTCATTTACAGTAGAAACAAGTTTGGAGTCAATCTTTCTATTTAAATTGATAGAAATTGACAGAGCATCTGGGTCACAATAAAGTAACATTTTAAATGTGAATAGGAACATAAAATAATAAACAGATTTTTGGAAGAGTTTTGTTGTAAAATCGATTAGACTTCTTTAGAGTTTTAAATCATATTTTATATTATGAACGATGTTATATTTCGGTTATACTTTGTAAATGAGTTGGATCAAGGTGCATTGCAGGTTTTTTTTTAGTTTTTTTTACAAAGCATCTTAATTGAAACTTTTTATTTTGGTCAGATACATTTGTGGTTTATACATGTAAAACCCTTTGTAAAGCTCATCTGAGCGATATGTGATCACTGATAAAAACTGATTGACTCTTTTTCTTGTAGTTTGTATGGCATCTTAATCACAAGTTAAAGAAAATATCAATATCATTGGGGTCATTTTATGTGTGCTAAACAACAAAGAATATTTGTCAAAATACCTGGGGTTACTTTATGCTTCATATTAAACTGTGCTACAATGACCTCAGACTTCTTATATTTTAATTTAGTTGGGTAAAAAAGATTACATCATTTGAGATGGTTGAAATGGGTAAAGATGGAATGTATTTGCAGAAGGACAAAGTTTGGAACAACCAGGTAGGAGGTCAAGAGAAAGACCAAAGAGGAGGTTTATGGATCTAGTGAAGGAAGACATGTAGGTAGTTCGTGTGAAAAAGAGGATGCAGGAGGTTATTAGGTGGAGGAAACCTATTTCCTGACAGAGAAATAACCACATGATTACAACCACATGAAAACCACAATGAAAAGTTCCAGAGTGAAAACATTTCACAAGAAAAAAAAAAAAAGCAACTGATCAAAGTATTGGTTTGTGAAAGAAACATCAAGTGCTCCTGCAGAATAATACCTGCCAAATCATTTTGTAAATATATTAAAAGCAAATCAAAACATTACGCAATGAACTCTATTTAAATTGCAACTATAACTTATAGTTATAGTATACAGTATATACTATACTATATATAGTGTATATATACTATATATATATCGATATATTATTTTTTTTTTGGATTATTTTGAATTACTCTATTCATCCCTCACCGGGGAAATTTGTTTGCTGCACTCCTTACACCGCAGCAGGCTGCCCTTCAACGGCGCCAATGGTGGGAGAAGTGGGGGCTAGGTGTCTTCTCCAAGGACCCTAGACGTGCTCTCCGTGGGACGCGAACCCGCGACCTTCCGGTCCGCGGGCGAACGCGCTAACCACGCGGCCACCGTCTCCACCATATATATATAGTATATAGTAAATATATAGTATATATAACTATATATAGTATAGTTATAGTATAGTTATAGTATAACTTATAACTTCTTTTAACTATAACTTAAAAGAAAAAAAACAGAAAACGTGGGAACAAACATTTTATTTTATAATGCAAACTGCAACATATGAATTATATTATTTATTCAAAGGAGCAAGAAAAACGTAATTTACCCGTGGCAAATAAATCACACAGTCTGTGTTAAATCTAAGTCCAACACAATATTTTTAAACCTCAACCATAAAGGGAAAGTTCACCCTCAAAAATGTACATTCCTTTGATGTCGGACAGTTCTTTCTTACTTTGTGAGCAAAAAAACTAAGTCTCATCCATTGCCCGGATTGAGAGATTCAGGAAATTCCTGTTCCAGTGGGGACAGAGCCAAAGGAAATATTTCAGAGCCAGTGAATTTATGGACATGGGAAAGTTATGGGTGCACAGTTTTTGTACTTTCAGGATTATAAACTAATTTTTTTGAGGTTCCACACAAACGTTGACCGACGTGGAGTATGTAATAGGACTCTTGAGAGAAATTTTGCTTTAGGAAGGCAACTTATCAAAGTAGTTCTACACACAAATATAGCTCAGGTGAAAAGTGACTTGAAGTAATCTGTTCAGCTATTGCTCAGATAAATAATATTTATTCTACAAGAAAAAGATAAGTTTCACATTGTCCAGATGCATGTCAAAGAAATACAGTCCTGAAATGTCAATTTGTGACATTTTTTGGTTGAAAAAAATCCCTGCGTGTTGGTTCTTTCATTTTAAATTATTTTATTTTCGAATATTATCTGCATCCATCTTGGAAAGTTTCTGAAAAGATTAGTTGATTAGCTGGGAAAAACAGCTAAATAACAAAACAGTGATAAAAGGTAGAGTAACTCTAGAGGAAAAAAGGAAATAGCACCATGTTCACTGAGGGCAAGCCAGAGGGTGGAGAACAGAATGACACAGGTGTTCAGGTGATACTGAAATGCTGCGGTTCAGAAAAAAAAAAAAAAAAAGAAGTGATCTTCTGTCAACATCACTTTTTGGTCTTCAGTCCCCTCGGTCGTAGTCTGGCTGTGTGCAGCTTATGCAAATATACTCCTCCTTTTCTGCTCGCTCTGCAGAAACTCCAACACACACCTGGTGAAACCACTGATTACAGTTGCCATCACACTGGACCCAGTTCACCTGAAATAAAAGAACATTTTTACAAAAGGTCTCATAAATCTCAACGTCTCGTGTAAGAGCAGAAGACGTACTTGATCACCCTCTGGTTCTCGGCACCATGGTGCAGCACACAATGAGAAATCCTCCCCTAAATCCGACGCAGCGTTCTCAGGCTCCGACAGGGTGTGTGTGGGAGATCTTTTCTTTTCTGAGTCATGACTCCTTTCTTTGCTTTTCTTGCACTTCTTTTTCCGAGACTTCTTGGCCTTTTCACCGTGCTGCGAGTCAGAGCTTTCCTTACGCCGCTTGTTCTTTTTGCTCTGACCATTCCCTGACCATTCCCCGCCATTCTAAAATCAAATTTTTAAAATGTTTCAGAACGTCAAATTTAATTTCTGGCAAACCAATTTGCAAAGTTTTTTATGCAATAAAAGGTCTTATGAGTGAGTAAGAAATGATGGTAAATCTTTTGTTACCTTGGGAATGTGATGGCTACCTCTGTGAGACTGGTTTGTGTCACTGTTGCAGAGTGAGCTGTATGGGGACCGCGGTGCCAGTTTGTGCAGCAAGAATCTGTACAGCTGCTCTGCTTCTGG
This sequence comes from Neostethus bicornis, assembly GCA_902685375.1. Lineage (NCBI taxonomy): Eukaryota > Metazoa > Chordata > Actinopteri > Atheriniformes > Phallostethidae > Neostethus > Neostethus bicornis. The sequence goes on along the minus strand of LR738557.1, from coordinate 11,928,973 downwards.
CAAAGTGACCTGCAGCAGGAATCCTTCCACCAGCAACTCTTCTACCTCAGAGCAGAGACCTATGACAAACAAAGAGGAAAGGTAAGCTAAGAAAACAATTATGAGTTTAAAAAGAAAATCTTTAAGTTACTGACTCTGAACTGGAACTGATTCAAGCTTGGTATGAAAACATGAACTTTTGATTGCCAGAGTCAAACATGAAGACATTCTGGATTCAGCTCTCCCCTGAATGACCAAAACAAAGCTTTTTTAGTTGAAGATTCATTCTGTTCACTAATTGCATTCACAGAAATGAAATACTGACCGACACTGAAAGGTTCTTCAGCACTCCTTCTGCACAGGCTTGCTGCACTTTGTGCTGCCATCGCACCGTTCTTTCAATCAGGAAGCGAAGTGCGTCTCCCTCTGGGAGGCGAACTCGAATCCTCTGCAGCGACGCCAACAGAGGAAGAACTTTGTCCAAAGGAGGTTTTCTCGACCGCTGACAAAGCGGGCAGAGCCATACGTGGCCATACTCGAGATCTGTTGCCATCGTGACACAGCTGCAGTGAAAAATGTCTCGGCAGAGTTCGCACTGTACCATGGCGCCAGTAGGTGCCTTTTGGCAAACACAAACGTTAAGTGCACAACAGTTTTCACAATTAAGGAATTTGGACTCGTTTGAAGCTCTGAGAGCCAGTAAGACCTCCATTTCTCTTTGTTGAACCTCAGCCAGAGTGCTCATCTGTAAGGAGACAAAGGAAATGTCAAATCAACTGTTATTCCGCTCCTTCTTTATAAACAAAAAAAACATTGATAAATAGAACTGGATGACTGATCGATTACATTTCCATTTCTGAAATATAATTCCTATTCAAACTACTGTGAATTACAAAAAATGAAGGTAACAAAACTGTTTTTACTTTGTTCTGTCAAACATAAGAACAAACTTAAACGCATCAGCCGGCACAATTTTATTTTTTTATGCTAAACTTAAACTTTTTATATTAAAATTTGTTTTTAGATTTAGTCAAGCAGTCATATTTAGCCATTCCTGCAGCTACATTTTATTAACAGTAAAAGTAGAAAAACCCAGAAGACTTACCGCAGACGGAGAGTCTCTGTTTTCAGAAAGCGCTTTCTCTATCTCACACACAGACTCCAGTCTCGTTGGAGATTTTTTACCGAGTTGTAGCGCTTCTTTTATTTTTTTAGTTCTTGACTTCTGGTGAACAACTCCATTGTCACATCTTGGGCAGAGGACCTAAAACAGAAAAAAAAAAACATCAGATTTTTAAGACAGTTGTTAGAAAGCAGATTTAAAAATTGCATGATGTTTAATCACCTCTAGAAGAGAGAAAGGGGAATTTTTCAGTAGGAATGTTTTGGCTGCGCTTTCCTTCCAGCTCTGAACGTCGTTCACAAGGGCTTCCAGCCGGCTGAGGGGCTCCAGCCTCACTGGGATGCCCTCTGCTCTGAGAAGCAGCTCAGACAGGCTATCCAGCACAGGAATACGTCCACCCATCTGCAAAACAACACATGTAGTCATTTTTATTTTCAGAACATCTGCACAAGTTAAATGTTGACGAATAATTCACCTGGAGGGTTTCAGAGTCATGCAGCCATTTCTTGGCCTTGCCGACAACGTCCTTCAGCAGCAGGCAGTTTGGCAGATAAGCAGGAATGTTTTCTACTTCTTGTAAAGCAGCATCGAGAGTGTCGATGTTGTGGTGTGGTCTGTGAAGGAGAAGACAGAAACACACAGGACCCAAGATTTAAAAAGTATTTAAAATAGAAAAAGGATCAAATCCGAATGTAATACAAAAGAAAACAAATTACAGTGTAAAATATTTAAACACAACACAAAGATTCTTTTGACTTTCAGTCATCCGTATGTTTACAAACCAGAAAACATTAACTTGCAAAAAAGTATGTATTTTATTCCAAGTTTATTTTTCTCCAGATTTTTAGGTGTGCTCATAAAACAGGTAAACATCGAAGAACATTTGTTTTTATCCAGTGACTAATCATCACTGTGTCTGTCTAATAATGTGCATTAGAGTAAGTTTGTGGTTTTCTTAATGCACACTAAGATTCACACAATTTAAAATTACAAACATTTGCAAACACATAAACAGCAACATGAAAAAATTCTTTCCTTTGTCAAACATAGAAAATTAAACAATAAAAAGAATAATTCCTATTGATCACCTGGCCTCCATGAGACTGAGGACCTTCTCCTCCCACTGCTCTGATACAGTCAGCAGCTCCTGCAGACGAGCCATGGCTTTCTCCACAGAGCTGTGCGGAGCCAGGCCCACGCCCTGGTCTATCAGCCTCCTCATAGTGTCCAAACAGAGGCAGTCTGGCTTGCTGCTGGCTTGCTGCACTGCCTCCAGCCATCGAGCCTGCTCTAGTCTCTCTCTCAGCATAGGGAGCTGTGGTAACTCCACATCTAGGCCCAGGCTAACATCCAGCAGGTCCTGCAGCTCCTGTGGACTTGGTGACTCGTCAGAAAGAAGAATGTCACTGCGCTGCTGGAAATCATTCACTCGGCTCAACAGGTCCTGAAAAAGTAGAACAAAAATATTAAACAAAACCCATTTAAATCATTGTACCCCTGGTTTGATGTAGTTTCTGAAAAAAAAAAGAAAAAGCACATAACATGAATTCAGTTAAGATAAACATAATTTACTACCTTGAGTAGAGGGGCCTGTCGGATGTTACACGGCAGTTTATCCAACTGGGTCACAAAAGACCTCAGCTCCTCCACGGTCAACTCATTCTGGTTTTGAGACTTGCCACCCCCAGATCGATATCTAAGAAATAAAATACATTTTTAATTAATCAGGCAACACAACAACATGATGAGTGTCTGTCAAAACCTCAATTAATTAAAACCCATTTAGAACTCACAATAGATAGAATATTGAAAAGATCATTTTTTTTGTGCCTTACATATTTCAAATAGCAGCAAGCTTCTTCCACAGGGTGGCTGGGCTCTCACTCAGAGATCGGGTGAGGAGCTCTGCCATCCGGGAGGAGCTCGGTGTCAAGCCGTTCCTCCTCCAAGTCGAGAGGAGCCAGATGATGTGGTTTAGGCATCTGGTCAGGATGCCCCCTGAGCGGCTCGCGGGCGAGGTGTTTTGGGCACGTCCCACCGGGAGGAGATCAAGGGGCAGACCCCGGACCCTCTGGAGAGACTATGTCTCTCCAGCTGGTCGGGGAACGACTTGGGATCCTTCCGGGTGAGCTGGAGGATGCAGCCAGGGCGAGAGAAGCCTGGGCTTCCCATTTGAGGCCGTCGCCCCCGCGACCCGGCCCCGGAACAAGCGGAAGATGACGGAATGGAGCAACCAAAAGCATACAGAAGCAGTTTATTCATTTATTTTTACCTGGTCTGTCTCTTTCCGTTAAGAAGCTGCTGTGCCATTACAGCGACTTTATCAGCTTCTGAGGCGATGACACGCAGCTGTTCTAGCAGTGGAGTTTGTGGGAACGCCTTTGTTTCTGCTTGTTCCACCAGACTGTGAAGCTCATCCAGACCTGAAAAAAAATATAGGAAGGAAGAAATGAAGGAACTGATTTTAACAAAAGTCTAATGTGAAAAAAAAAAAAAAAAAGAAAAAGTTTTGCACCTCGTTTCTTGCTTCCTTTATTCTCCACAATTTCCTGAACACTAGAAAGCCAGTTCTTAAACAACTCAGCACGTTGCTTTACTGAGGCCAACATCAGATACAGCCGCTCCATTGTGAACTTGTAACTATGAACATACAAAACAAAAGTTCTTAATAAAAATACAGTTTGTTTCTTAAAAAAAAAATTTGATACATATTATATAGTCTGTCCAAGTGTACATTGCTTCAATTATGCAGGATTAACAAAACCCATCTTACTTAAAAAAAAACAATCTTCTATGTGTTCTTTTAAAGATGAAAAACCTTGTTAATTACAATGAGTGTTTTACATCTTTAACTAGTATTTACATTTGAATAAAATATGACAGATGAATGAAAATTATTTCAGAAGGTGGAAATGTTAAACTCAGGAGAATAAGCTGTATGTATGGTTGTTGGGGTGACTGAGGGGGGACTCACTGGAGTGTGAGGTTGCCATGGGGACAGGTGCAGAGCTCTTGGGCGTGATACAAACAAACTGTTTTGTTTGGACTGCAGAGACAGATGATGCCAGACAGGTAGCAGGTGGTCCTGCATTTACAGCACTGCCGCTCCTCATCGGGGAGCTCCTCATAATCAACTTGTCGAGACTGAACCACTCCCTAGAGATGCAAATCAAGTCAATCACAGAGGGCAAAAAATAGGAAAAATACAGCTTTTGTGCAGAAAAGGTTTTCTAAACATTTACTTGTTAAAAACAGTTTTCCAAATATCCTCTAAAGTGAAATAAAACATTACAGACATTTTCTTTTTAAACTTTCCGACCTCTGGAGATGATTTCTATGATCCTGAACATTTAAACAGGATAATTTACAATAATGTAGACTAAAGTACTGCTCACCATTTTGTTAATCTTTTCTCGTAATTCCCTCTCTTCTTGGATCATGGTGGTCATGTCTCCCAAGACCGCCGACGCCAGGTCAACATCTATTGTATCTGCTTTTAGGCCCATGTTGCAAATCATCTCATCATGAGAGAAAACACAGTATCTGCTCAGCTGCCGATAGTGATCCACACAGTTTCTGCCAATCGGCATCTGACAGAAAAAAATTAGTTTAAGAATCAAGAAAACCTTCTTCATTAGACATGTTACAAGAGGAGTAAATAAAAAAAAAACAACTCATCATCCAATTTAATTCTTGTTTAGACTTCTTTAACAAATGTTCCGAAAAAAAAAAGTTTCATCACAAGATAAACATTTACAGGCTTGGTAAATGTGTACACTTACCCAGTCCATTGTGCAGAAGTTGACCGCTTCAGCAAAGTTAAAACCCTGGTTAAATCCACTGTGATAAGCTCTTGGGAAAGTGATGACAAACTCTCCTGCACACTGGTTGGTGCGATAAATCTGCATTTGGAAGAAAATTTTATTAGAATTTTCTCGTTGTATTACAGCATTTTTATGAGTATGTGAAACTGAAGCACATTTAACATTCCCGTGTGCAGAAATGAGTCAAACTATTCTTGCAACATTGTCTTAAATATGTGTAAAAAATGTTTATTTTCACGCTCTAACACTAGCCCATAAGGTGAAGAGGAAGCAGATTACCGGTACGCCGTTGTTCATCAGCGTGTTAGGATTCATGATGGTGACCAGCTGGTGGAGAAGGTCTGGCTGAGACTCAAACAGCTCAGGGGCCAATTTCTTCATTACAGACTCCAAGTGCTCAGCGGCATAACCAGGAGCTCCATACCACGTCTTCGGCTCTCCCCTGAACATGTGACAAAATATACAAAAACATAAAGAAAAGCAGGAATATCTAATCTTACACAATTATTTTTTTATTTTGTTGTATGTATGAAAATCAATATTTTATCTGAAAAAAACAGGTGAGAAGCAAATACAGTATAAAGTCTGATATATGGAAGAAACACTTTTTTTTTTTTTTTTGCAATAGTTACAAAGTGGGAAAAGAGGACTCTACCAGTGGAGATAGTTTATAGAGTAGCTCCAGTGGTCCTCGATGTGCCAACAGAAAGATGAGAAGCACATCCCCACGTACAGCCAGGGAACCTTCATCCCACATATGTCGGCTGTAATATGAGTTAACACAGAGGCATCCAGCACCGGCATGTTGTTCAAGTTCCAGCCACTGGTCAGGTAATGCTACAGAACAGATAAAAGTGTCACCGCTTTGTACAACCAGCAGACACTATGACATGCAGGTTTCCTCAGTGGGAAGGCAGAAAAATTACAATGAAAGGCATAACGCACCTCATGATCAGCAGAAACTTGAAAATGGCCATTCTTTACTGGGAAGCCGCTCCCAAACTCCTTTGAGGCAATATCTGCTCCGTATTCTACAGTCACGTCCTCCTCGATGGTGCTGACAAGACGCCAGAACTCCTTTTCCACCAGTTCAGTGGGAACCATCTAAATAAAACACAGTCTGGTTCAACTAAAATCAATCACTTGAATTCAGATTTAACAAATATGTGCCTAAAATAAATTGAAGTGAAAAAGGACTTAAAAACATTTTTGACTAGGGAATCAAATCTGTAGTTTACCTGTGATATCCAAAAATCTTGGACCCTCTAAAATTAAATAGTCAAAAAATTTCAACAACAAGCCCAGAAATGTTTTGCTAATAAAAAAAATATATTAAAAATACTAACAAGCGCTGACTGGGATCACTTAGGACTCTGTAATGGGAGCAAATAATCTGTTTTAGACAAATCAAATCAGCTGTCAGGCCTTCGGCTCGCTGCCCTCTTTCTACACTGCTCATTTTGCTTTGAAGCTAAACCAAGGCAAAATATAGTTCAAGAAGGTTCAAGAAGGTTTTTACATTCTCTTTTTTTTTTAAAGAACTCTGCTTCAAACATTTATAATTGAGAACAGCCTTAAATAAAACCATCTGTGCTTTTCAATGTTTCAGTAGAACCTAGGGTTCATAAAGAAAACCAAGAAATTTAAGTTTTATGAATCAATGAACTATGTAATAGATCACTGGCACAAATTTAACAGCTTTGGGGTCTGAGTTAAAGTCAGTGTCTCTGTGGATTAATTAAATAGAACTAAAGTCTCTTTAAACAGAGTGTAGGTGATGCTATCACTCACATGAACAGGCATGTTGAAGTAATCAGATTTGAAAGAGTCCGCCATATCTCCAAAAGCTTGGAGGGTGTAGCACCTGCTGGCTTGTTCGAAGCCAAACGCAACAGGTGGTTTGCCACATTCCTAAAAGGCACAGATGACAAAGAGTAAAGGATACTATTGAGTTTTAGACTAATTGCACACATAATTTGGCCTCTTAGGCTGGGTGCAGCAACTCACCTGAGCCAGGCATTTGGGACACCTCCAGTCACCTTTGGGAACGTCGTGTAGGGGTGGAATTAGGCAAAATATGTGATAGCTATCATCACAACCATCGCACAAAAGCAGGCGGTCCTCTTCACTTCCACTGCCACAAATGAGACACATGTAATGGTCCACCTGGATGGAGACAAGCATTTTGTGTCGGTAACTTGGAGGAGATTGCAGGAAATGCCATTTACACAGTCTTATCTTTTATTACAATGTACATTCTTTTCTTTAAAGGGGTGTAAAATTAATGCTTTTACTTTATTAACTTGGGGTTTGTTCATTTGATCTAAAAGAGCTTCTTCATATTCTTTTGGATCCGTTAGTTCAATTGGCTCCTTTTTTCCTTCACTGACAGCCATTCTCACTGAAAGAAAATGATGAAGATTCAATGGAGATTTCAAGAGGTTTTGTTATCAGTTACTTTCAAAGAACACATTTTTATATATGTATGTGGATATTTTTTTTCTTACCTGGTTCTGGTTTGGCAAGAAATGTTCCCATTCTTCTCCTGAGGTTGGGACGATTCTCGCAAATTTCTTCAGGTTCATGTTTAAAATATCCTCTCTGCAATTCCGGTGAGAACAAAGAGGAGAGACAGATGGAAACAAGAGTTTTATATTTCAACTCAGTTTCAAAGAACACTTTGTAATGCCAATGAATCCACTAAAAACATCTATCTGGAGATCTGTAGATATAATTTATCTTTGTTTCTGCTTTTTTCAAACCTATCAAAAGGTCTTATTTTATTTTTTCATTCTTAGTTTTACACATGTTAAATCTACAGATTGTGTGTCGTTATTTTAGAAACAGTACAAAGGATTAAAGGTTGTCTAAATTAATGTCAGATATCCTAAGGAACACAGTCACCTCAGATCTCATTCGCTTAGCACGGCGAGCAATGCTGCAGGTCTCCTGTGGCTGAACCGACTGGCGCTGTGGCAGATCATGAGGAGTGTATTCCTTGTCCTTGGTGTCATTGGTCAATGTGGCTGCCTACAAAAATGCAGATGTGTGATGGAAGAGGCATTGCAAAATGAAACATAAAATATTTTTATTTCATTGCTTTTTATGACTCTTTTTACTACTGTAATAAATTTATGTTCATGTTATCCATTTTTTAAAACCTAATGGCACAAAGCTGTAACTAAACAGCTGGACGTTAATTCATTTGTTACTGCTTCAGCAGCACTTTTAAAGCCCAGAAACTGACATACATACCAAACACAACTTCTCATACTGTTAACAGAAATAAACCTTCAAAAAAGCTTTTCTAATTCTACGACATTTAGATTTACAAATGTTACATATTTTTAAAGCGCTGAAATGCTTTACAACTGGTAGGTTGTGGCTCTGATGCGAGTATATAGCACTCTGAAAATAAGTCTTTTTGTTCACAACCAAGTGAATGTTTTAGTTTAATTGCTCTGCTACTAAAAAGAAAACTGGTGAAAAGACGTACTTGCAGGTTAGCTCCTTTCTTGAAAAGGTTATATGGGTAGAGAATCCGTTCATAGTGTGCTCGCAGGTGAGAACCGATTGCCTTTCCAGGAGCAAAGCCCATCTTCACCGATATTTTAGTCCAGCGCCGCTCTCTGCAGACGGCATCGAAGCCCCCTTCTTCGATCACAAACTAAAAACAATCATTTGTTCAAATTGATTAGAGATATTTATACAAGACAACCCATTCACGTTTACACAGAATACAAACACATTGTCCTACATTTATTGTTTTTAAAATGAAAATAAAAAAAAAAATCTAAAAATGTTCAAACCTTATTCAGCTGGTACAAATCCAAAATTTTTCTCTCTACATGAGGGATTTTGAGGGTGCATCCTTGAAGCTCCCAGAATTTTGCTATTTGATCCAGGAAGTTGAGTTTTACTCTTGTCTGTGCCTTCAGATAAAGAAACAAACATAACTAATCAGGATGTGGATTTCACATTTGTGTCTGTACCTGAAACTATCAGAAAATAGGACTCATTAATATGATCAAAATACTTTACTTGCATTTCATGGGAAGAAAGTGCCATTTTATTTTTCACTTTTAATTGTACAAACATAAATCGGAGAGGCAATATAGTACACACCACAAAAGCAACAGATAAACTGGGCTTATCCTTGGTAAATACAGAAATATAAAAAGGCTTCTTATACCTCCAGCTCATTGAGTCTTTGTATTCTTGGCGTGAATTTCAATCTGTCAACATCACATGCAAATGGTGGCTGCCATTCCTAAAAAAAAGAAAAGAAGTTTTATAAATTAATTTGTCTTTGTAACTTGTTTTCTCATCATTAGACCTGTGAAAGAATTCATTTTCAACCATTACTAATTGATTGAGACATCTTTGATGATTAAGTTTTTCTTTCTGCTTCTAGAATCTAGTTACTGTTTTATTCCTAAAACTCGCACATGCACAGCTGCACTGATGGGGGTGCGCGTCTATAAATAAGCTATTTGTAAAAGTAAAAAAAAAAAAAAAAAAAAAATCTGTAGCCCAAAAAAATTTGGCTTGGTACAGTACTGGTACCAGCACAAGCTGCACATTCGCTGCTTTTAAATAGTAGTGAACTATTTAAAAGGACAAGGATATGTCAGTCTTGTGCAAAAGCTTGCATATGGAAGAGTTATTTTTGTTGGACTGAGCTTTGCTGTATTCAAGTTTTTAAAAAACCCAGAGGTGTATTTCTTTTAGAAAGTGTGCTTCTGTTGGGATTGATACAGTATTTGCAAAGTCGATTCTCTTCTGTTCCATTGTCACTGCTACATGGACTCAAATGATTAAACAATGAGTGATAAAAGTTAAAAGAAATAGCCTGTGTCCATTACATTATATGTGTCCATTTGTTGGGTAAAAATGGTAACATTTTGAGAACAAGATAAACCTGGTATTTCTTGATCACAAACATCTCACTGATTATCCCATGAAAGAAAAATGCACTGAAGTCTCTTATTTTAGGTTGTTGATTATTAACTAGCTTGTCATTAAAAGTAAAAAAACAATATAATTTTAGGCCAGATTAGCCAAAAAGTTGTGTAATTGTCCAGTTTCTCCAGCAGATTCCTGTAAGATACAATGCAAAACTCAAATACAAACTGAAAACCCTTCATAAAAAAAAAAAAAAAAAACACAACTCAGAAAGGACACAATGGAAATGAAATTCTTTATTGCAACAGTTGTTAACAGTAATGTTTGTTGGAAAAAAAAAAGAAGCCCAGATAGTTATTCCTGTCAGACCCAATCTGAACACCGATAAGACTGTTTTTCACATCATTTTACAACAAATCTGCACTGGTAAAACTGTGTCCTTCCTCCAAACTCTAGCTTTGTCTAATCAGCTAAATTAGTCTCAGTGTTTAAGTTGCAAGTGTGATCCCACACTGATTCAAGTGAGGGTTTCCGTGAAAGAAAGAAAAAATCTAGGAAATTTGTCCTTCAGCTTGATAAGCTTCTGTTTTTCCCACCATCCCAAAGTTGATACAGTAACATGGAAATATGTTAAAGACCAGTATGTGTTTCAATAAAATGGGAAAAAAGATGTTTTTAAAATAATCCCAAGTCACCTTTATGAGTGAACTACAAAAAATAAGCTTAGGGGTTTTTATTTGTTTCCCCAATATAATTAGTGTTTGTGATTATTGTATCACTTCAATTGAAACAAAGTGTTGCAACTTGTTTGTACTTTTTGGCAACAAGATAATAAAATGAATCTTTTCTTAATGGACACGTTTCATTTGTGGTTTTGTTCAAAAAGCTTTTTTTTTTTTTAATTGAAAAGTAAAGCCTACAAGTGTAAACAGGTCTCAGAAAACATTATTAAAATATAAAAGGGATTTAAACATCACACTTGTGTTCTTAATCAGATTGAGTTATTTTGTTTACAATGTCTCAAAACTTTCCAAAAACACATTTTGAACTGGCAAACAATTTTTTTTTCCAAGAAGGAAAAGATGTTGTTGATCTAAATGGACCCAGTGCTTTGTCCCATCATCTCCCCTTCATCTTAAACAGACAAATACTGATCACAGCAACTTGTCTTCATCGTTGGGACACTAGACCAGTAAAAATAGCAGAAAAAACTGATACCTAAAAATGTATGAAATTGCACACCTGACCTTTCTCTATTTTTTTTATTTAACTTTAAAACATGTGAATTTTACATTGGCCTCCAGTGCACATTGACACATTTAAGTGGTCCGTGGTATTTAAACAGTATCTAAGCAAATAAAAACCCAATTAAACATGTGTGACAAACACTGACAGCTGAGAAGAAAAAACTAGGTCTGTCTAGAAAACTAGAGGAAACTTAACCACATTCTGTGCACAGAAATCTCTGATCAAAAACAGGTTGTGGTTCAGTGTTTACTTCCGCTGTAGAGGTTCTTGTGTAAAAAAAAAAAAAAAAGATAAAAACAAAACGGTGGGAATCCAAAATAAAACAGAAAAAAGGAAGATCTTCAATGTAAACAATACCACTTTGAGAAGGATTTAATGTGTCTTTAAAATTGTTTATAGTCTTGTTATTGGTGTGAAACGCCTTAGGCCTGTAATCAATGGTGCAAACATCCTGTCAGGCAAATTAAGGATTTAACTTCAAAATACATTTATGTGTGTACGAGCATTCACTTTATCAATAATCACCAGGCTGATTTGTTCAATCACAAGTAAATAAATCAAGTATGCTTTGCAGTGCGTTAGATTGAACCTGTTTCCCCACAAGCTTTTGTTTGCATGAGCAGTGCTATTCCAGCCATTGGACCAGACACCCCACCCACCGCTTTTTATAACAATTAGGTCCCTTGTGCCCATGCCTTGCTTAGTTGAACCATGCAAAGTGGTCTTTTCTGCCTCCCAAGTTCACTTGCAGAAAAGTGTTATTGAGCCTGGGGATTGTATATGTTTACCAGAACACATGCTGTAGGTAAAAAAAATCTAAAAGTAAGACATCTGACTTAAAACACTAATAATCTGCTTTTTGATTAGAGTCATTTGGGATAAAAAATGGACACACCCATGACAGAGAGCCAGCTCCTGTCTGTTCTACAACTGAAAAAATCAAAATGAGATTAATCTTTAAAACCTTTTAAAATAAAACTAAATTCAATCAATCTTCACCAGAAAAATAATTGTGTAGTTTTTTTTAATAATTACATTTTTGTCACAATCTGATTTGCTCATCATTGATTAAAAGAGAAGTTGATGTACTTTTAATAAAACAAACTGTTCAAACTGTTTTTTTTCTCATTAACAGTTGATCAGTGAACACGTACGTTAGCCTGTATTAGACTCACAACTGCGGTTTTAATTCAAGCAGGCCTACTTGGTTTTACATCATCAAATCCTCAAAGTTCACCTTCTGATTTAACCATATTTCCTTGAAAACAATATTTTAATATTTAGTTTTTGTTTGTTTTTTGTTTTTTTTTGGATCAAGTCAAGATCCAGTTGCTTCTGTGCAAATAGAAACATTTTACATTATTTACATAAAGGGAAACTTTTACATTTGAATTGTTTTTATTTTTTTTTAGATAATAACAAATCCACATGGGGATTATTACTGTCAAATCAAACCTAAACAAATCGAGTTGTAATGGATGTTTTACTACATAAAGGCCTGTGTGTGAATCTCTCAGCAGTAACACTCACAGCCGCAATCCGCCATGTTGAAAACCAGTCTTAACAACACAACTTTACCTACTGGAATACACTCAAAAATCAAAGCAAATACACCACACACAACATTCAAACGGCTGTCAACGCTTGGAAATGACTCACCCGCGGTGGTCGGATTTTACATATGCCAGTTTTTTCTGCAATTGGTCGTATTTTGTTGATGTACGCAAAAGGGTCGGCAAATTCCTCCCAGCTGGGCTCAAAAACAGGACACTCCGGAGGAGGAATGAACTCATTCATCACAGCTTGAGTCATTGTTGCATCTTAATTTAGAAGAAAGCAGAGGAAAAATGCACAAAAAAGCTGCTTTAAATCGATTTCACTTGCTGTAATTACCAGTTTTTCATTTGTCCACTCCACTCATTCAACTCAAAGACGAATTATCTAGTTGGAGACGAGCTGGTTGACAGCAGCAGGTACACATCCGCTTCAAAAAGTAGACACGTAACCTCAAGAGATTATCTTTTAAAAATTTAATCATAAGTTTCTTTTTAAGTTCAATTCTTATAATGGATCTAAACTGGGTTATTTTCGTTGAATTAACCTGCAGTTTATGTACGCTGGTGTTAAAAAACGAGTAACGGTTTTTAAAAGGTTCTTAACTACTCCAATGGTACTTTAGAAAATGAAAAAGTCAAAAGAGTAACGAAGAGTTTCTTCAATAAATAAACAAAGACGTACTTACTCTATTATTTTGATGCTTCTTTGACGATTTTGTCTTCGAAGAACGTGTTTGATTTGTTCACCGACTTCCCCCAGTTTTAATCCAAAGGGGTTTTTTTTTGTTTAAACCGCCCTGGTGGACAGAATGAACAGACTCACTAAGCGTTACCTTGTTTCAGATTCGAGCACACCCCGTAGATCCCTGCGCGCTGGCCGGGACTTTGTTTTTAAATGGTCTGAAGGAGGCGATGGATTGGTGGAGAATGGTCACGTGGCAGGCTTTCTGTTTTTATTTTAAATATAGAAAAAAAAATCTTTATACGAAATTGTCTTTATTCTGTTTTGGTAATGACAATTTTGGATTTTTTTTCAAAACTACAAGGATTACAAAATCAAACTTCACTTCAAAAACATTGTACGCTGTAGTGTTCATCTCACCTGTAGCAATTTTCTGCTTTAAAAAATGTTGGAATTTAAAAATAAAAAAAAACTGACAAGAAATTATATCACAGACTCTCCGCAGGGTGGCTAGGTTCTCGCTCGGTGATAAATTAAGGAGCTCTGCCATCCAGGAGGAGCTCGGAGTAGAGCCGTTGCTCCTCCAGGTCGAAAAAGCCAGATGGGGTGGTATGGGCATCTGGCTAAGATACCTCCCAAGCGCCTCGCTGGTGAGGTGTTTTGGGCATGTCTCACTAGTTGGAGACCCAGAGGCAGACCATGGACCCGCTGGAGAGACTATGTCTCACAGCTGGCCGAGAAACATCTCTGGATCCTCCCAGGTCAGCTGGAGGTTGCAGTCAGTGTGAGGGAAGCCTGGGTTTCCCATCTAAGGTTGTTGCCCCCACGCCTCAGCCCCGAATAAACAGAAGACAAAAGAACTGAGAGGAAATCCCTCATGCATACCAACTGCTCGTGAGTAAAACTGACAGAGATTTTACACACAACATGGCATATGGTCACTAATTGCCAAGCAAATGTGTCAAGTTACCTTCTCTTTAAGAAAAAAAAAACTATTTCACTGTAGATATGCCCCAATGTATGCAACCCATAAATTGGGTCATTGTTGTGCACATAATACCTGTTGCGATAATAGTCAGTAATTTGTCTGTATGTAAGAAATAATAACAATGCAGCCATCTTGACTGCTTACAAAAAAAGTCACTCCCAGTACTTTTGAATTTAAGATTTTTTTTACATCACTGTTTTGAGGAAATTCCAAACACAATGCTTATCTTATAGTTTACAGAAGTTTTAACCAAAGACAAAAGTATCAAAATTGCATGTATTGTTAAAGTTACTGTTGTTCTTAATCACAAGATGAACAAACCAAATAGAAAAAGATTGAAGAACAATGGTCAAGTTTAGAACTTGTTGTAAAACTTGCTGCTAACGTGTGTGTGTACATAGAGAGTGACAGAGAGAGAAAGGGGGGAGTTAATGAGAGGAAATAGTTTATCAGATTGTGTTTCCTTATTGTCCTGTAAATGATTAGTTGCTCACAGCTGTGACAAGTAAACGACAGCAAAAATGGCATTTAACAATAACTTTCTAAATCCTTTTATTGGAACAAGTTGATTGTACTTATGTCAGTAATATAGAAGAGAATGAGTTTAGCACATCACATTTTTTTCTTTTGCAAACAATCTGCACATAACAGTAACTAGATGTCTTTGTGATGGATTTAGTTGTGAACAACTTGGGGTGGTAACTGTATTAAACACTGCATAGCCTCTTAATGCACTTTTAAAATGTGTCAAATACACTTGGACGTTATGCATGATTTACCCTCTCCAAAGCAACATAGCTTTTCTTGTCATCCAAACAGTGCCACCCGATTGGTCCAATCTCACAATCTGCACAGGTGAGATACTTGATTCTTCCCACGTCGTTCGTAAAGCCAACATTCTCAAAATCAAACATGTCGTTCACTAGCCAGTGATCAGTCAGTTTGTTACCTTCCACTACACCCTCTGTGGTGGTGCTGAGACCGCTCTTTTTTCGCATGGATGGCAAAATCAGCTGGTAAATATTGAAAAAGGACACAGATAAATAACATTTGTGAACATGCAACATGAAAAGGTTTATGTATAGAAATAATGTATTAAAATAAATGTCATAAACTGTTTAGTCATAACTGGAACAACAAATCATGCAAATAAAGTGATAAAAAATATTATATACATTTTTTTACCCAATTTAAAAGCCTCATAGCAAATTAGGTACCACATTAAGTCGATATTTATTGAGTCTAGAGAGTCAATGGGATGCACATTATCTAAATATAGTTACAATATTAAATAAATGATATTATATACAGGCATAGCCAACTAGCTTGACTTAGGTTCAGGCTTGTTTAAAATCTGAATTTAAAACAAAGTACATTTGACAATGTTGTCTGTTTTATCACTACACTGAATGAAACTAAATTTGTGTGCCTGTACCTCTGTGGATAGTCACATAATGTTTTTATATAAATTTATCATATGAACATCTTTATTCTTGGTTATTCTTTGTAAGAATAAAAGCAATGAAATCCACCTAACAGTTTGATCATCTTCATTATGGATGCAAGTAAACTGTAGCTGCAATTAGATATTACATAGTCATGTGACCAATGCTCTGTGATAATAATGCATAGTATTTATATAGCACTTTTCAGGACACTCAAAGACGCTACACAGATGCATTATTCATTCACTCCAGACCAGGTAATGGTAAGCTACTGTTGTAGCTACGGCTGCCCTGGGGCAGACTGACCGAAGTGAGGCTGCCATTTTGTGCCATTGGCCCCTCTGACCATCACCAACTAATTACACACACACACCCTTCAGACTAGGCAACAGAGTACAAGCATAAAACGCATTAAAAATAAAAAGCCTTTTTTAAAATATTACAGCTATATATTTGTGTTTTATATTTAGTGCTGAAAATACCCCCAAGTTATACAGTAGTTTTAAAACTGCAATTTCTGCTATTTCCCCAGTGTGGGACAAATAAAGGTTTCTTTATCTTTTTATCTTTATTATATAATGTTTGACAGCTGTACATGCATTAATTCCAGCATGAATGAATATAAACTCACCTCCTTCTCAGTATACATAGCTATGCCAGGGTTCAGCACTTTGGATCCACAGCGTTGGCACAACACAGATTTGCAGTTTTTACCATCTTCAGACACTAAGTTAGTTCCATTTGTAGTTTGATTTGATTCCTGTTTGCACTCCATCTCTCTCCCTGCCACACAGAAGGATAAGAATAATCTTAATCATTGTTAATTTATTAGACATAAAAACACACAAAAAAGACACAAGACAGTTACACCAATATTTCCACGGAGCTGACTAGGATTCACTAGTGCTACCACAACAAAGTTCACAGAATTATTGAGATAACATATAAGCTGTAAGTAAAAAAAAAACCTTATGAGGGCATGAAAGGACTTCACTTGAACCAGACTAGTATTTCAAGTTCTGGGCATTATTAAACTAGATGAAAAAGATTAGAACTTGATTAACGTTACAGAATCTCAATTCCACTTTAAGGACCCCTTTAAGTTTCTGAAAGGCAGATATTTTTTTGTATGTAAACCGCAGTAACGTTGTGAATACAGGTATTAAAAAAAAGGCTCAGTACACAATTTCTGAGCACATCTCAAATCTTTTGACCAGAATGTTGACTTGAACATACAAACGGCACTATCGGTTGATCTGAACATCATTAAAGAACTTATTTGTGATTATGTGACCCATATCCTATAGTTTGATTATAATCACTGTTTTTGACCTGGTAAACAAGTCTACGAAATAGGAGATCTATGTCTTCTCCAGTTAAAAATTCTTACAACGGACACTTCTCCAAATAGATCAAACACAACCTGAAAGATTTTTCCCAAAATCAAATCGTAGCTTGATTACTTTTTAAATTAACTATCAAGTATATTAAAATAAAAACAAAAACTAAACAGGCTCGTATGCATTTCCAATAGCAATTCATGCTAACGTCTTAACTTAATTGGCATCAATAAGATAAATTATTACTCACCAACTTTTTAACCAAGGCAATCTTAAATTATTCAACATAAAACAAACCAATCCGTTGAAGAAGATAAATAAGTAGCTAAGGTGATAAAAACCAAGTAAGTAGTACAATAAATTCCGTTAGCTAAAACTAGCATGCTAACTATCCCTGCAAGTGCATCAGTAAATAGCTTCGACTCCAAATGGCTACTTGATAAACAGTTCCTACTGTTTAACTAGGCCAGTTTTGTTTTTCTTTTCATTTATAAAATCAACTAAATATTTTATTAAATCTATTATATGAGCTAAAAACTATTTATTTAGATAATTCTCAAATAGCTTTTGTATAATAATGAAGTGGATTTTTGCAGCCAAATCAAAATGCAATTCACATGTCACAAAAATTGAAAATGTATTAAATGATTTTCCAGTTTTATTCAAACATCAACTCTTCAAATTTTTGCTTAAAGTTGCTCATCTGCCTCGAAAACACAGTGATTCAGAGCATGGACCTATCATTGATTTCACTGTCAGTGGGGGGAAAAAACAGCCCTCAGAATTTATAGATGTGGAAAAGAATTTATTACAATAATTTTCCAATATTACCATTAATAAATATTTAGCAGTACATTTCAAAGAAATGTATGATTTATCACTTCCTACACAGGACATTTCACAAAGTCAAGAATACACGTCATTTGAGTCTCTGTAATAAAGCTTGAATAGGTTCATCTAGAAAAAGGAGTCTTAAACAGCAGTTCATATCACTTATTAATGGAAATATGACTTTAACAATGATTTGATTGTATATTTATATATTGAATGTGAGGAAAGGAAACAAAAGTCAAAATCTGGAAATCTTTGATGCTTCCTTGACTGTTAGAATAGGCCATTTTATTTAAAAACGGTTCCATAGGCCTAAGGCACAGAAATACTAAAAGTTTATATCAATCACACATACATTTTTAAGCCTCGTTTGGTGATTTAAAGTTTCAAATTTAATCTTAAACTAAGCTACATTAGATAATTAGACCTCTAATTGTATCTGGAATCAAACAAATAAGAAAAATTTCCACTTAACAAAAAGCACGATTTAATCAGCCCAGACTTGTACATTGTGCACAGCGTAAGAACTCCTTTTCTATGAGTCATGTGTCATCTAATTTGTAAATGACAGCATTCAATTTTGGTCTCAATTTAATTCAAACTAAATGAAAACATAAAATTCACTGTTTAGTGTGCAGTAATAAAAAAAGAACCACAAAAGACTATTTGCAATGTTTTCATTATGAGCAATAAGTTCTTTTAAAAAAAAAGTGCACATAAAGCTTGCTGCGGTAAGCATCAAAACTATTTTAATCCAGAGGTTGCACGATGTCTTTTCCAGAGTCACCAAAAAAACAGGATAGTAAAATTGTAAGAATGTGGTGTTGAAGGGGCTTTTAGAGTACATTTAATGGTTTATTGCTGAGTGGGGAAATGCAGGTTGGTGGTTTTGTTGTAATAATGTTGATACTCACAAGAAAAAGTAAAGAGAAAGAAATTAAAACACTCACACACCTTATGATTCCATACACACGTGTATACGCTGTTTATCTCTTTTTTTTTTTATGAATATTTCCTAATGAGCGTCCAATTTTTAGATAACTGCTCTGCACCAAATTCTCTGAGGTACAGTTAATTAATTTCAAATCCGCAAGCAAAGGAAATGTTTTACAGTTTGTGCCTTTTGCTACAGCACAAATAATATAACTCTGTACCCTTTGTGCAATAATTGTAACAGACAAAAAAAAAGTTTGGGTACTAGTGAGTTAAACAAAGACTACAAGCTTAAAGGAAACATTTTTTTAATTAGAACGGCTTTTTTTTTTTCTTTTTCTTTTTAATTGAAAACACTGACTCCTTAACTGCTATATGAATAAGTGCCGGTTCCCTTCATAAGTACATTGGCTAGTTACTGCTACCTTACCAAAGCAAAATATTAGAAAGAGAGCCAAGCAGAAAGAGCACTAAAACCCAAACAAGATGTGATTTCAAAGTAGAGAAGGAGCAAAGAGTGACTACACTGATTCCAGCAGCATTTTGTGTGTAAGAGTGCATGTGTTTGTGAAACTGTAAAGAAAAGTAAGTCACAGTTGGGCTTTTCAGAGTAAAGAATCATCTGTGCATCCTCCCTCAAGGCCATAGCGAAACTCTTGCAAGTTGGAAACTCCGTAGAAATGAATGAATGCGGCAGCCACGACCAGGACATGAAAAATCTGATGAGAATGAAACTAAAGGAAAGAAAGGAGAAAGTTTACGTTAGAACACACAGTACTATTACCAGTATTTGAAATTTGTTTAAAGTGACAAACCTGTTTATTAGAACTTGACACTAAAAACAACATCCATAAATGTCTTAACAAAATTTATTACCCATTTTTTTTTTATTTTAGTCATAAGTTTCCACCCTGAAACAAAGTCTAGTCAGGAACACAACTGTTTAAGAGTTTGTTTTTTCCTGGTCAAAGAAAAAGACTAACATAAAAAACACATTAAAAAAAAATCCAAAACTAAAGAAACCGTTTTAATAATTAAATCAATACTAGAGATCTATTTCCACCCCGGCTTATGTTTAATATGTCATTGTTTAAAGTGCAAACTATGACATTTTTTATACTTACCCAGATATCACATTTTCCAGGGAAGTAACGTTCAGGGATCCTGGCTGCATACAAACCGGCACCAGTGATGTACATGGCACCCATCAGATAAAACCAACCCATCTGTCCAACTGTGGTAGCCTTGACAAAGCCCTCCTCAATGGTGAAATGCATGGTGGGTACAATTCCACTTAGTCCAAGACCCATGAAGACACCTGAGAGCATTAATAAATGAGTTTTAGAGATTAATTTAAAATAAATATTCTAAATTTCTAAATACAGAGAAAATAGCAACCTTTCTTCTGTACTCATTGATTCTTATCTCACAGCAAATTATCAACACTGTCAGAACAGGAAAAACTAGGTAAAACTTGATAAAACTAGAGATGCAACCTTGCAAACAAGAAAACATTTAAGGGACTGCTGATAAACCAGAACAGCCATTCCTCACCAGCTCTTGTCGGTCTATGACGAGGTGTAGAAAATCGGTCCCATTGGGCAACTACAATGGCGGCAATGCCAAGAACACAAACGATGGTGAGGTAGATAAGTCGAGGCTGGGGGGAACAATAGAACGAGTAGTACAGCCAGGGCACAAAGGAACCCATAATTAGGAGAGCTATGCCTGAGTAGTCAAGCCTGGGGAGAAAAGACAAAACAGGGACAAAAAAAGTGGTGTGAGTGTTAAATTGATAGTGCTGATCCCAGAAGACACTGTAACAAAAATTTACAAAACATCTGCACACGAGCCTCATAGCCTCAAGAAAACTGGGGTTTTATTTTCTTTTCTTCTACCTTTTGTACTCTGAATGGGCCCATACACTTTCAAACTAAGGAAACTGAAAATGAAAGTCTCGAATAATTTAATATTTCTAATGTTAGTTGTCACAGACGCTTTCAGCCGTTTTGCCTGACAATTAGTGCGGTTGCTGCACCCTACAAAGGGTTAAATAAATTTGTGTGGAAAAGAGATAAAAGCTGGAAATCCCACAAACTAATCGACAGTGATGTGATTAGTTGTGAGGTACACAGTACATTTGACTGACAAATTTTGACTTCAAACTACTTTTAATCAAAAAGATGTTTCTGTTCCCTTCTAACTGGAAATGATCCAGGCATCTTTTAAAAGATTTTAGGACAGTATTACAGGGGTAACATTGTGGGAGGAAAATCCTCAACTTTTAATAACATTTGAACAAAAAATTGCATATATAGTCATTGCTATCCTTCTCACTGATTTAAAAAAATCTTTAACAAAAAAAAAAAAAAAAAAAAAAAAAAAAAAAAGAAAAGGCTTTTGGAAGAAAGTTGCTGACCAACTTTTTGCATGTCCTGCTGGTATTTTGCCCATTAAGCAATGAGCTCCAGATCTTGAAGTTTGTGCCATGTGGTTCAAATATAAATAAAAGTTGAGAAATATTTTTTTACACAATTCTATCTTTTCTGCAATGTCTTGTCTTTTGGGAGAAGCCTGTGCCACTTTCAGTCTAAAAAAACATTTTGAGGAATAAAAGCTCAGTTAAATTTTGCCAGGAGTACAAGTAATCTTGGGCAAAACTATATGTAAAAGTACTAAAACAAATGCATTGATAAATGTTTTCTATAGAAAATGTGAGGTAGAAATAAATTTTGACTTACTTGGAGAATGTACGAGACACTTTTTCCGAATGGCAGTAGACAGTGTGGAAAAGCCAGGAGAAGCTGAGGCACAACACTGCTCCCAAGAAGAACATCCCAAAAACAACCTTCTCTTGCAGGGGTGCCATAAAATACATATTGGGACGCAACATTGTTAAAGTGCCCAAACAAAGGAACAAGATCAACCCTGGGAAAAAAACATAAGAATAAAAAAATTATAATAATAATCTAATATTTGGGGGGAAGAGCAGTGTACATCACAAGCTGTAAATTAGATGGCTATATTGCTAACCTAACAGATGAGTCCAGATGTTTCCAGTCTCTGTGTGGATTCTGAAGATACTGCCAAAGCAAGCCCTGAAGGACGGCATGGGCGGTCTGTGTCCATGCAGAAGGTAATCATTGTCTTTCAGCCAGTCTGGCAGGACATGAAAAGGAATGACCCTCCAACGCCCCTCCCAAACCTTAAATACAGGAACAGAAACTTACTCAAGAGTAAATTTTACATGTCAGTGAAGTCTATAAAAATCTTTAGCTGGATGGAAAACATTAGATATAAACCAAATTAATTATTAAAATTAAATAACAGCAATTTCTAGTTAATAAGACACACCTAACAGATTTTTTGTACTGAAGTAGTTTGGCTTTTTCACAAACTTATTGAAAGTCAAAATATTGTAAAAAAAATTTTGCAATCAGTGTCAAAACCCAGCAGATTTAATATTAAGTCAGACTTTCTTTTTCAAGTATGGCAAAAAAAAAAAAAAAACATCCAAATTTCAATGTAATATATAACTTTTTCAGGGAAAGGAGAGAATGGTTAATAAAAAAAATAGATTGCGTTAGTGGTTGAATGTTTTACAACTTTACAGCTTTTATGTATCAATGTATGTCTATCTTCTAATTATAGTTTGTTGTAGTCATTGATAAGTCACTTAAACATTTAACATTGTTGTCTGTACCAACTTTATAAGTGTGAGATCTCTTTCAAATTTCAGTGCTGAAGGAGACATTGATCTACACACTGAGTGTTGATAATTTCAGTATTGTTTCATTAGAACATAATGCAATGCATTGTTCTTATTAACAATTAATATGATGAAGTTAGACACTGCAGTCTTTATTTTTTCAAACCATTCAAAGCATAGTTCATTAATAGTTTATGAGAAAGGAGCCTACCTTAACTAGTTAACAGGTGAGTAGCAGAGTATGTCTAACACAGAGACTATGCATTTTAAACGCACAAATCACCAAATAAAAACTACTACGACTTAGACTATGTTCAAAATAAATAAAAATTATAATAAAAAGTATGACTATTGATGATATAAGAACAAGATAGCAACAAAATAAACTATAAACCACAGTTTGGTCATTTGTGACGCAACAGCAGTTGTGCTGTCCTCCTTTCCTTTACTCATTGTTACTCCACAAACAAAGCCCGTGGCCTAAATTAGGAAGGCCAACAACAAAACAAAAATGTGCTACAAGGCTAAACGCGTCATTTTAGACATGCTGCTGTGTCATACACACCTTCTTAATAAACCACTGAAAGCTAATCATAAGGGATCTGCGGAACATGTATTAGTTGATTAATCTGTTGAGTTTCAGTTCTTTCAAGTGAACACTAAAATATTCATAATGGTTTGACACAAAGACGTCACTAGTCTTGTGTGTCTATTTTTTTTGCCTCAAATCCTTTAATCCAAAGCTATTCAACTTGATCCCCCAGCCGATGTGGAGTTGAAAAGCTCCATCCATCAGAAAAGACCCATCAACGTTTCAGTGACCATAGTCTATTAGTAGACGGGCAAGAAATCTAAAAAAAAACAAGCAAATATTACACCACCACAAAATTCCACTGAAAAAAATTATTGATCAGCTTTTTACATTATGATCAACAAGCAGCTGATATGTTTGACATGAGTTTGGGCTACAGGCAGGGCAGCTAACTAATGTGCTGACCTAATCACACAAACGCAATAATCTACTAGTTTACAAAATAGGGTCAGACCACCCTGCAGGGGGCAGAGAGCTGCAGCAGTTGTTGGGGGCGGGTGGTGTATAAGAGGACAATGACAAAGTGGTACAAGGTTAAACTAAACAAGAAGCATTAGCAAACATTAACTAGAACTATAGAGTTTGCTTCTGGGCGATAAAAAGGACGTTGCCGTTCTTTTTTGCTTCTCTTTCAAGATTTATTTAACTAAACTGTGACACATTATTACTACCTTGTGTACAAACTCCTCCATCTTTTCCATAGCATGATGCGCCTGCAGAGGCAAGGTCAGAACCTCTCCAACTTCATCATCATCTTCTTCCTCGTCACCTAGCATAGCCGCTCCCTTCAAACAAATAAGAAAAGACCACTCTTATAAGGAATTATACTTACTGAGATAACAAAATCACTTAGATCTTCATGTGAAATAGTCTTACCTCTGGATGAAAACCTTTAGATGGCACCTGTCGCCCCTCTCCTTCTTCCAGCAGCGGACCAAGCTCCATCAACTCAACATCTGAGACATTACAGTCCTCAGAGATCCGGCAGTCTGCATCACTGGCAGACCCGTTTCGGCCTGACATAGGGAGACTGCCTGCTGACCTTCTCACAATCTCTGTATTCTGCTTCAGATAGTAGATGGCTGATTCTCCTAAGGGAACGGAGCGTTTATCAGCTGAGCAATTTTGTGTTGATATGGTTCAGAAATACTTTTATTATTTTCAATAGAAAAACATTTACTCTCATCTGCAAGAACAAACTTGAATTTATACAAAAGTATGTACACAAGGTAAAGCAAACAAACTACATCTGAAATGACCATTAGATGATAACTAATAGAATCCATTGAAACGATAAATCACATTAGTTAGCCACAGATCCTTTAATGCAGTATTTTTCAACCTTTTTAATGTGCATTTTGAGAAATTATTTTTGAGGAGTCTCTATAGCCATGTATATTAATAATACAGGGATTCTCACCAAAGTGTCCTAAAAAGAAATCATAACAACATATGAAAACCTATTTAGTCATCTTTTATGGATCTTCTTTCAAATAAATAGTGCAGTTATTTTTTTCCTCTTGAAAATGTGAGCCTTCATTAGATTCCACCATTTTTCCCCTTTAAAACAACCTAATTTTTCTCAAATTGTCTCAAAATTATGTAGAAAATACGATCATAGGTGTGGTAGTTTGTTTTGTTTGTTTTGTTTTTTTTTTAGGGGGGGGGGGGGGGGGGGGGCAACAGCAGCATACGACAAAAAAAAAAGCGGAGAAGAGTGGGTTGCTATGGTTACAGGACAGCCCTGCCTGTCTCTAGATAAAATGACAAGATTTCATACTGATACACATAAATTAATACGCTTTACTCTCTCTCTGTTTTACAAAAACTCAATTAGATCAACCAAAAACAATCTTTGGGAGCTACCAATAGATCTCGATCACAGTATGAGGATGAAGTAGGATCATTTCCCAAGAAACACCTGCCGATGGATGAAAAACGCTGCTTTAAAGGGACGTTTAGAAAACCCAAGGACTTAAACAACAAAACAAGGGGCTTTGTTTCCAGACTTTCATTTACACGCGATCAAATAAAACCAGAACAGATATGCTGTAAACTAATGATCGCTATATTTATTAAACCTCGTGTTTTTCTGATAATGAGGTGAAAAAGGACAGTGATGGTATGTTTTGGTATAAGTACATAACAAAGGTATTTGGCTAAAAATGATGTAATCTGTCCATCAATATCATAAACAGTAAACGTATAATCGGATTTTTCATTTTAAAGACGATATGAATGAATATCTTTGGGGAAAATTACAAAATGTATCTCCACCTAGTATTTTTTAAAAGCCTACCATAGGATGTTGAACAATGTTAGCACAGCCTCATTCGGAACATGTAGTACGACATGTAAACAACAGCAAAAAATTGGACAATTTTATCAAAAAATAACAATGACTGCTCGGTTTGTGTATTTATGTAGAAAGCAATGTGTTTAAAATGAACGAATCCAAATTAGTTTAATAAAATACTGCGTTTCCGATGCTCAAATATCATGTTGCTAACGTTACCTGTTAGCTAACGCAGCTCGTCGCTCACCAACACAGCAGGAAACAGTTTTTTTAACACATATATGTCAACTTGCTGTCAGCAATCCAATCGTTCAAAGTATGTCACAATTTTCCAACGAGATTAATCTACACAACTCTTTGTATCGTCAATAATAGCTTAATTAAATTCACAAAAGTTACCTGATCAAGACTTCAGACCAGGAAGGTGAATTATTAATCAATATCCGAAACCTAATAGCTACAGGAAGTTAAGTTCTTTCCCCAAAACTTAACATCCGGACTTGTTTTACCTTCAAAATAAAAGCATTTCATTTAAACAAAAGTTGAATTTTTCAAAGTTGGTGGGAGTAGTCAGTCACCTTCTTAACTGTCTATCTCTTACAGGTTACGGGGATGCAGGAGCCTATCCCGGCTGATTCAAAGCGAGGGGCAGGGTACACCCCGAACAGGTCGCCAGTCTGCCACGGTCGGTGGGATCAAACATCCAAAAGGATTCTTTTGTCATACTTTGTGATTGGTTCAATTACAAGGCACCTAACTGACAGTCATTTAATTACAGTACATTTCTGCCAGCAGTTTTCTGTAAATTTACTTTATTGATCCATTCTTAAGCTTACCACAAATAAGGAATACTCGATTTAGTTCTTAAAATTAAAATGCAATTGCCATTTAAAATTATTTCAACAACACCCACCTAGGTGTAACACTTGAAAACGCAACTTCCAAATCAATTAACACCATTAAAGAATATATCCAGCTGAATTTTAGTTGAGGTGCCACTTGATCTTAGCTGAATATAGAAAATCAGATACACAGAAAGCAGTTTCAAGGGGCGTAGACGCTTAAAAATAGTACACAGCACATTTTATCAAATGTTTAATTCATCAACACATATGCTGTAAAAAGTTTTAAGAACAAAAACATTCAAATAAAAGTGGTAGACAAAATAATCCAACATTATTCTAACAATATTATTTTTTTTACTTCCACAGGAAAAATAGGTCATAAATCTCCATACACAGTAAAAACACATTGTCATTGCTACAATGGAGAAATATAAACGTGAAAAAATATCAAAGGAAAAAACAACAGTGAAAAAGGCACAAATGGAACATGATTGTGGGTCAATCTTTCTTTTAAACTACATAGAGACATAATTAAATTATTTAACACAGTTTTATATCAGATATAATTTCAAGTATGATTTTTAGATAATCTAATGTTCATGAATATTCATCATAAAATATATCACAGAGAAGCCAATCAGTGTGTAGCTGTAAGTAAAATTGTAGAAGACTCTTTTTTTTATACAACAATAGATTGGAGGAATTAGTATAGTGGGCTTTAAACAAATCATGTGAGGTCCATTGTCAATGATACTGAGTAAACATCTTGTGATTTAGTTTTTAAAGCATTCGTATACCGTTTAAACTGCACAAGAATGTAATTAAAGTGGAAGTTTTATTTTTAAAAAAGTTATTTTATTAGCTGCCGAAGAATGTCTTTTTTTTTCAATATCATGTTGCTATTCTAATATATTTTCAGTCAGTTAGGACCTGGTTTTATTTTGTCTTCTGAACCGCTTATACTGAGCTTATCCCAAGCCTATCCCGGCTGCATTCAGGTGGGACTACACACACAGACAACTATCTACACTTAATCCTAAGGGCAATTTTATAACAGCCAATTAACCTAACATGCATGTTTTTGGAGGATGAGAGGAAACCATAGTTCAAAGACAATCCACGCATACACAGTAAGAAATGTAAACTTCACAAAGACAGATCAGAGTTTCAAGCTTCACCTCCACTCCTGGACTCAAGCCCCTAATCTTCTTGCTGTGAGGCCACCGTGCTAACTGCGCCACTGTGCAGCCGTGAACCGTATTTTATCTTTTTTATCAAATTGGTTAGGGATTCAGCACAGACCAATGTTTCCTCCGAGAGTCAACAAAGTGTCTCTTATGGTCGTCGTTTATGTTTTGTGTAACACTCCAAATTAAATTGGAAAGTTATTTTCTAAGTGATTTCAGTCCATTGTCAATATTTTTACACTTTCATCTCGTTAAGAAATATATGCAAAATACTTAAGTTATACAAAATAAAAAAAAATCCACATTTGTTTTATTGTCAAACTGCAATAAGAAATGTAGTGGTCATGTGCAAGAGACTTACTGCTACAAGCAGTCTTATTGCATTTTTTATGATTGCTTCACTTCCAAAAATTTTAAAAGTAATCCATTGCAGATCGCGTAACAAATATTTATAGTTTGGCTCAACATATCACACAGTTGTGAAGGAATTCAGTTTCTTTATATATTTGATTTTTCCCAAGTATGTATGGTGATTGTTCCTGTGACTATCCGAGGACTTGGACATAATTACATAATAAGGGTAAAACAATTAGATTGGACTTTGAGACACAGTTACACTTCATATCGATACAATTGGGGGTACAAGCAATGGTAATGAAGAGGTTTATGGCATTGCGGTAACATGAATGCCATGGTATTTGTTATTTATTTTTACGTTCAGTAATTTTGCTGCCAAGCAGGTAAACAGTAACAATAATTGATCAGTTATCTAAAAGGCTAGAAAATTGTCATTTTTCACTACTTTGGTAAAAAAGAGAAAACTGGAGATAAATATTCACAATTTTATCCAAGTTTCTGTCCTTCAAACTTGGCTTATAAAGTGAGAGCCATCATCAAAAATCAAGCATTCAGAAGTGTCATCAGCTGCTCTTTGTGGGGGTCTCCTTTGAATGCCCTATAAAAGACAAAGATACCATTTTAAAACTTTTTTGTTAGAATATTTAAAAACTGCAAACAGAGCAACAAATTCCCATTTTTGTACAAAAAAATTTGATTGGAAAACACAAATAAATATCCTAACATGGTTCTGAACTTTCAAAAAATAGTAGATACTTTTTATAAAATACGTAAATTTGCTTTCTATTGCACATGGAAATAATCATTTCTTCGGGGTCAGGAAACCAGAATTAGTGGATTATCTATGTTGCTGAGGCAAGGAAGTACAAAATAATAAAAATAACAGTCTCAAAACTCTAAAAAGGTGAATTGCAGCTTTTTATCAAAGATTTTAATGTTTTGACCAAATTAGGTACATGTAAAAATAAATCTCTATCCTGTGAAGTTGTAAAGCTTCTTCTTTCAGCTTTTCCCTTTAGGGGTCGCCACAGCAAGTCAGTTTCTTCCATCTAATCCTATCTGCTGAATCCTCTTTGGTCACACCAACTATCATCATGTCTTCCTTCACTGCATCCATGAACCTCCTCTTTGGCCTTACTCTAGTCCTCTTTCCTGGTGGTTCCAAATCCAGCATCCTTCTTCCTATGTACTCTCTCTCTCTCCTCTGTACATGCCCAAACCATCTCAGTCTTGCCTCTCTAACTTTATCCCCAAAACCTCTAACATGTGCTGTTGAAGTTGTAAAGCTAATATGATGAAAAGTCATATTGATGGGTCACACAGCATCGGCTAAGAATATAAAGACATAGACATGACATCATGAGAGAATAATAAAGAGGAAGTGTTTTGTACTCACTTGGTCATGATACTTATGACTTTGAAACCTTGATTCCTCACAGGTCAATACTGCATTTTTCACTCTGACTGCACCTTGCCTGTCCAGAGAACGAGACCTCGGTGCTTTGAGCTGACTGCGACGATGCCACGACTTCAGATGCTCACTCACAACTTGCTGTGGGACACCATTAGAGTAATAGTTTGGATGATCCAAATGTTCAGGGTGGGTAATTCTAATATCAGGAGGAGGAGCCCTCTGTGCACTTTGATGAAGTGCCGAGGGGTCTTTGTACCAATATTCTTGTCTTGTGGGCACACAAGGAGCTTGTGGTGGAAAATGGCTCCATGCCACATCTATGTCAGGGGAGTGGAACATTTCGTCATTGTAATAGGTCCTCTGAATACCAGGGCTGATCATGTACCTGGGGCTATTGTGCAAACCGGAGGATTGAAAAGATTGAGCCCCGTAGTGCCCTAGCGGGCTGGAGATTGGACTTGGTGATAAATAATGTTTGGGTGAATCAGAAGGAAACTCGTGACTTGAAGAGCCACTGTAAAAAGAATAGGATTTTTCAGAGTTGCTGTCCTCTGAGCTGACAAGGTTTCCATAGTTCAGAGAAGGGGAGGGAGACGCCGGTAATGTTATCCCAAATTCAGTCAGCCGCCTCCTTGGTCCTCTGGTGCGACCCCGATCTTTATGAAAGGGCAATTCACTATTAGATAACCTGCAAGAAAATCATAAACAATAAACATAAACAATAAAGTTACCACAGCCGGATTATAAACACATACCACATATACATCAGTATGTACATACATATACATTTATCTAAATATATATGTACACATCGATATCCATAAATGTGCGTATATAGGAACAAATAATCAAATAAATTAAGAAAGAGGCACGAGTAAATTTAGCTACCTAAGGGAGAGTTGACGATGTACACGCATTTCTGGTGTAGCTGGCGTACTGTTTGATTGAGGGGAGCTCAATCTCACATGGGACAGTTGTTGTGGTAGTGCAGACTGCAACACACAAGCTTCCAATGGTGGCAACACATCAGATTTGGCAGGACTGTTGAACACAGAAAATATTATGTATACATTTTAGAAATCGATATGGTACTTTTTGTTATTCATAGGTAGCATTCCCATGAAGTAAGTAAACTATAGGATGTAGTGGCACCCCTGTAAAAAGAGATGGCAGTGTTTGCATATTGCTGAACATGCCCCACACTTTCACTGGAGGCAAATTCAAAGCAGAAGTTGCTGAGAAATTTTGTCTGAAAAGACTCAGAACTTGTACATATTAATATTAGCCTAACCATGTGTGAACATTTTAACATTTTATGTCCGATTAAATTTGCCAAAATTCACAAGAAATTCTGGTAATCATCACGGAAGAGTGTTTTTCCTTCTTTTCTGATATGTGTGGGAAAAACAGTTGCAGACAAAACCGGTTACTCCAATCTTCACAGGAAATTCATAGAGCACTAGTCATATTACCCCACAAAGCAGAAGTTGTGGTTTCAACTAGAGTTAAAAACTTGAAGAACAGAAAAAAATATATAAGACAGATGATCTGTGTTACCTCATCTTTCTGGATGAATCGGACTTCTTGCTCTTCTGGTACGGTTGATCGAGACTAGACTCAGACCATGGAGAGTTTTGGATAGGAGGCGGTTCGCATGTGAAAACAGAGCTTAAACTCAAGTTGGAGTCAAGGCTCGGGCAGGGAGATTGACACAGGTTCAGGAGGGGGGACTGTGGAGCCACAGAGCGAGACCTGTGGGAGCCGTCCACAGAGGAATGTGTGGACATGGGGGGAGGAGGAGGATCTGGCTCCGCAGCACAAGTCAGTCCTGTGGACGGCTGTGAGGTTTGACTAGTGACTTCTAAACAGAAAAAGAAGTAACACTGAGGGTGATATATCTTAGAGACCATCTTCAATGAGAAACAATGAGGAGCTATCAGTTAAAATTCTCACTAGGGTCTATGTTATATATTTTATGGCTACATGGTATTCCTATTGATTTTATGCAGTTTTTTCAAATAGATGAAGAAAACACATTTTTACACTTTGAACAAATTAGGACAGGACGTACCTTCATCTTGCACAAGAGAATCAGATAAGGAACTGTCATCAGATGTAGCAAGATCTAAAACAGAAAAGCACAAGTGTTAGCATGTGCATGATGTAATGATGAATAAGGAGGAAAAGCTTTTTACATCCAGCTGTTTTTCAGGACCGTTTGGTTTTACCTCGTCTAAAATTATAAACAGGGATAGGAGATGATCGCCCATGTTCCAGTCGTAACTTCAAGACTTTTTCTTGAAGCTCCTCGAGTTTATTCTTGTCTCTCTGAAACTGCTGTCTGCGACTCTTCCTAACAGCTTTGCTCAGGTGAGCCTCTTCGCAAAGTTTGCGTGCAGCTTCACAAATTTTCATCTGAAGCGCTAGATCAGCATCAACCAAACTCAGTTCTGACTCCTGTAGAAATAATGTAGAGAAGAATCCAGTGTGACAGTCAGAATAAGGAGTGTATTTTGTGTTGTTTTCTACTCTTCTAAAGCAGTTTGTACCTCTGATGTCTTTGGAACATTTAGTTTAAATGCAGCTCCAACACGCCGGCGAACCTGTGGAAGCTTTTCTCCAGGGAGCAAAGGGTAATCTTCTGACAATTTACCGGTCAACTCCTGAACAGCAAAGAAACACATAAATTTAAAAGTTGACAATGCATTTGAACATGACAAAGTTGATACTGTGAAAACAAGCAGTAAAATTAACAATAAAACTTTAACTGATAAATCTTCAGTTGGATGCTTTATTGTTACCCAAGAATCTCCTTTCTAGCAATTGAATGACATACAAGTGTGTTGTTCTGATTTTACATGTTGAGACGTATCAGGTTCAGGAAAGTGGTTGCACAATTCTGGATCAGTGAATATTTCTTTCCATAACACATTCTGTGGTATTTATTTTCTTGTGCAGTTACATATCCAAATCAAAACTATGAACATGAGAATACTCTGGAAACAGTGTCAGTTTGAAGTCATTCAAAGCCAACAGACTTTAGACGTGTGAAGTCAGGCCCATTTGTCACCTCAGCAAGGGAACAGTATCTTGACTCCTAAGCATGTCCCAACAGGAGTGCCAAGCCCAAATGTCAACAGCAAAGAAAGATCAGGCCTTGGATTTTACCTTGAAAAACTAGTCACTTGTTTTTTTAAAATTTATTTTATACTAACATTTTGGACAAGTGTTAGCATTAAAAATGAATATCAGCATTCATTTTTTAATGGAAGAGTATTATCCATATCCACTAGTGCAAACAGAAATATCAGCAACTACAGATGGCCCAAAAAGAAGTGGAATGAATTTATTTATATAAATATACACTTCCATACACCCGGGTGAGTCCATTATCTTAAGTTACTTTAACTTGGTCTTTATCAGAACAAAAGTGCAACAAATTTGACTGGAAATTGAACAAATTCTATGGAACCACAGTCTCATGCTAAAAAGAATTAACAGGGGTGCAATGCTCTTTCCAACTAAAAACCCACAACAACACTTCAAAAGAAGTAATATATTCAGCTGAGATTCTAAAGCAACCACAGTGCATGCACTTATCTTTTCAAAACAGTGTATCTAAAAGAAAGCGATGGTGAGTTCTTAATTGGTGAATGCAGTCATAAAGAAACGACTAAAACCAACTGTGAAAGTTTGCAATTTTCTCACATTCATACAGCCTGCTTGTGTCCTTATCATGGAAAAAAAATCATTTTAGATCATAACTTAGGTTATTTTTGCACAGAAATGAAAATTTATCTCTAAGAGGATCCTTCCATTTTATGTGAATGTTTCTGCAGATGTCTTTTCATATGGACATAAAACCCAGAGAAAAATGTAAAAGCTGGAAATGTGAAGAAGCCGCATCTGGACAAAACATGGAGAAGACTCAATACATAAGTATATTGTAGGTAACACAATTTATTCGCTTATATGTTGGGAAAAGGGCATATTAATTTAGACTTTTTGATTTAATAAAACAATAATTATTTGTTCTAATGTGATATCTTTGAAAAACAGTAGAAAAGAGAACATATTTGCTTATGAAGAGTAAACGCTAGCTGAACTGACTCTTTTTATAAATTACAGTATGTTCTTCACAAAGCTCATTTAAAAGTGGGAGTGATTTCACTTTGTAGCCTAACAATGTTTTTGAGTACAGAGACTCGATACTGAATTGAAGTTATATCAAACATACTTGGCAATCAAGCCAGAAGATAAGAGTCAGAGTAAAAACTCATGATTTTATTGAGAATATTTTAATTCTGGGACTGTCTCTATGATGATACTGAGTTTCTAGAGATGCAGGAGGGAGGCGCAAATGTTTCTAGCTTAAATTACTAAACAAAGTTCAAGTAAACAACACTTTGTTGAGCCACTGTGACATGATGAGATGTTAAGATGTTGATTTCTGAATATATCTTGAAATTTGTTAGACATTTTCATTCAAACAGATTCTCTACAACAACTACTTTAACTCTCCAATGGAGGTGTAAGGAAAGCAGCTGGTTTAAACCTGCAGTAAACTGTGTCATTAAAGTTAGAACAAAACTGCCCCACCAATGTAATCCTCTTTAAGTAAGCACTGAATCACAGACAACACAGGGAGTCCAGTATGTGGTGGGTAGTTTAATCATTCCTTTCTCATAAGATTAACTTAGTCTGAGTCAAACAAAAACTTTGATGTTTAAAAAAAATAAAATAAAAATCAACTGCGATCATTTTCATTTTTGGCTAATTTGTGCCACAAAGTATTTTTATTATGATCTTTATGCAATGAGCCAGGTTTTTAAATAGTTTGTTACATAACTTACCGCTTCCCGGATGCAGAGTTTCTTCAACTCTAGGATGCAGAGCTCTAGTCGGTCTTGGAGGGCCTGATGTTTAAGCTTCATTGCTCGTGTGTGTGTAGTCACATCCTTTGTATGTGTGGTCGGGCTGTCAGAGCCTGGGTCATACAACAAATAAGCTGCATTTAGAAACAGAGATAACTTGACTTGTTTCAGATTTTGTGGCTGGAATAAAAGTATTAAAGTTGATGTCAAACTTTTGAGGTTGTGTGGGTGGATTAAAAATTAAAGAGTATGCTCCAAATTAAGAAAAAAAATTACTATGAAGTAAAGAACACTAAAAAGTAATTGTAATGTTAGGTTACTTGCGTATAAAGAGTTGTGTTATCGTGTAAGCTTTTAAAAGTTAATATGCCACACAAAAATGTCAAGGTTCCTGAAATCTGAAGCTAATTGTTCTTCCTTCTTAAGGTAGATTAAAATCTTTAAAGATATATTATTTCAGTTTAATTTTAGCACTGTTGAATTTTATTGCATTAAAATGATAACTTGTGTGCAAATTACATCTTTCTACACAAATATGCAATTTATCCTGTAAACACAAAGCCAACCAATCAATTCATTTAATTCGGAACATATTCAAGTTGAAAAGGAAGAATGTAGCCATTGTCTGCTTAACATTGTTCTCATCAATGACACCGAAACTGCTCAATCAGTGTTTGTATATTAGTAACTATGAACAATACGAGAACTCTACCGCTGCTGTTTGTAGCCTTGGTGACCGATGACATTAAGATTAGGCTTGGGAATGTGGGAGTGTCCTCGGGCAAAAAGGCACTGAACAGCACATACCTTCAGAGATTATTAGTAGAATCCCTGCAGGTACTGACAAATATTTAAGGTGAAACAGGAAAGCACTATGACAGCATCACAATGGGACAAAGAATTCCTTTTCTTAAGTCACAAGCCACTTGTTTTCTGTCGACCAACACTTTTACATTGTGTAGAAAAAATGCCAACTTGGTTCACTGAAAGTGCGGCAAATTGCAAAAAGGCAACGCAATTGGAAAGAAATAGGTAATGCAAATAAATTTTCTCGACTTTTAAGGAAATAAACTGTGGTGTTACTAAGAAAGCATTTGTTTTTTTTAATTAGAATAAATGATTGAATTAAAAATGAGTCATATTACTGAAGTAATTTTTGCAAATTAGAAAATGACCTTTAATACCAAATATGAGATGCTACATCTATGAACTGTTTTAATTAAAGCTTAATCTATTGTGGTTTTCATAACATACAAACAAATCAATTAATCAAAGAGTCAGTCCAATTAGACTCTGCTTTTATCCATTTGTGCTCTCCATTTCTGTACAAAATATTTTTTAATCTAAAAATAGGCCCTGAAATAAGCTGTTCTCACTAAAAAAAACCCCATCCTACTCTGTAGTGGGGTCTACTAGACATAACTTTATTATTTTACTGGCTGAACACTGCAGCACAGATCCTTTTCAATGCCTTCAAATCTTAGTCTACGCTGAAAAAATTATTATTCACCAAACATCAGGTGTTAGGTGTAGAGTCTATTCAGAAGCATTTCCAGACATCACACTGATATCCTATTAAAATGTTTTTGAGACACTTGGAAAGGCCAACAGATAACAGCTCTCCAGGGTTGATGAGACATAATATACCAGATCAACCGACATACAGTTGTGTACAAGGTCATTTTTACTGGCGTATTGTTAAACATATATTTAATAGACTTTAACCTGAATGAAGGATGATGCCACTGTCAGTGTCGCTGATCTCTCCGGTGAACTCCATGTCGGTTGATCACCTTCCCAGTTGTTTTTATTCAGTCGAAACAGAAAATGTTAAAGCCACATCTTGTCCTGCGAGAAATTATTAAAAAAGAAAGAAAGTCAGTTTGATCACTTTCAGTTTGGAGTTAATTTATATATCTGTTTGGTTGTTCAGAGGATGTTCTAGTGCTACAAAAAGAAAAAAAAATCCTTTTTACTTCTTCCTTCTTGGTTAACCACAGCAAACCACTTTCCTCTATCTAATCATGTTTTCTAGTAATTATCCTATTTCAATTAAACAAGAACCACAACACCTTCTCGTACAAATTGCCATCAACTAATAACGTTAGATGACATGCAGGCATCTGAATTAGAATAGAAATCAAAAAGTTTGTTGTGGCTACAGTAAGGAGTAAAAACATACACATATCCATATAGAATTAAAAGCTCTAAAAGCTTTCCCAATAATCACACAATCTTATGACCCTTTGCTTTAGTGATTCAGCTGCTACTTTGCTTCATTACCTCATGAACTGGCGTAGTCATTGTCTGGAACAGCATGAGTGAATGAACAACTTGCTACATCTGGGGCGTTTCCTGTGACTACTTATTTGTTGGTTTCTGGTGTCACGATGGCCATAAACCCATACCTTAGGTGGCGTGTATAAAAGCAGAAGTCAAATGAAGAACTCTGGTTTTATTATTAACTAGTTAGTAATTGCATTTCAGCATACTAGGGAGGGTGGATGTCAGCTTCCAAAACAAAGCAACTATCCTCCCAACATAAATGACCTGCTGAACTGGAGAATATTGTTTACTTTTATAAATATGAACACGACAGGGTCATGACACATCTGTCTAAGTCTCAATGGATGAGTGAATACTTCATATCTCCAAACCAAAGACGTGATTGCTGTATTAACACAACATTTGAAGAACTATTCACACACAATATGTGAACACAACATCTTGTAAAACTGCAACATAATTAAGCGCCAATATCTCAAAGTGAGTTATCAGTTATAAAAATTCTTTCAAATAGATTTAAACTTACTCAGCCCATTTAATTCCAGTACATGCTTTTAAGCTCTAAAAGTTAAATGACAACAAAGGTTGTAAATGGATTATTGCCTTTTCTGAAAATTATTCAATACTTAAAGTGTTCATCACTGGTTTTTTTTGCCAAAGAATTTGAATGTTCCACAGTTTTTTGCATCAAAACTCAAAAAGGTTTTAATAATAAAATGTTTATGAATTTCTATCATGGGTACAGCATAACAAAACTACAATGTAAATGTATTGATGCCAATTAACAGCTTTACAATTACTTTGTGTTTAACTGTACAGTAAAAAAAAAGTTGGAAAATGAATGGTTGAACATTCAAAATAATTTTAAATTAATTTTCTTAAGTATTTAGAATCAAAATGTGTTACATTTTTCTTATCATGGTTGATAAGCCTGGTTGCCCAATTGATAGCAGAATCGAGGCATAATTGTAACTTATTTTTAAAATCAGTGAACTCAAAGCACATTTTTTTCACCAGTTTTTAGCAATGTGTCATCAGTTCTCTCTGGGGTGTGATAATATTTTCAGAAAGACTGGAATGAAACTAAAGTTCCACCATTTAGAGTACGTGCAGTATCTGGAGATCCACAATAGTTGTTCGGAACAGTCACATTTTTTGTTGGACACTTATAACAAGCCTATGACAAGGCTATACAAAGGTTTATGTATTTTATCGATGATGGATTTTAATAAAAGATATCAGCCTCTTATAACTATTCCATTCTTAACTACTAAAAATAAATTTGATACAAACATAACTTTCAAATTGACCAAATGAATAACAAACACACTTCAACAAAAAATCTACACACTACCATCTGAATGTTTGAAATTCACACTTACCTCATAAATAATCTAAAAAAAAAACAAGCCAAATCCAAAAGGTGGAGTGTTTCCCTGAGAATTCCCGACTTAAATAGAAGTAGAAAAATGTGAGTTGTGTGGAGTCTGGATAGGAATGAGAGACTCGCCCTCAAAGAAAGCGCTGCTTGCTGAAGAGGAGTGGCCGCGTACACACTGGGCTGAACATGGTGTCCAATAACTCTGCTTTCTTAAAGTGTGTCACCAACAATAATCCACATGAGAAATTACACCCTATATTACCATCTTATCAGTTTCCCTCTACGTAGGTAATCTGAACATGACTTATATGCAGTATTTTACACCACCCACTATGAGGTAAATAACATCATCTTAATGAGATTGACTTAAGAGGGAAAAATAAAAGGCAAAAACAAAGTTTATTTTAGGTGATGGTTAATATTCAGTTTATTTATTGACATGTACAATTAAAAAGCTCATCTCCTACAGTCTCATAATTTTATATTTTCTAAAGTGAGACATTTCTTATCAATTTGTAGGATTTTAAATTACCAAAATATGTGCAACTTTAGTTTACTATCTAAATTGCCGTGTGTTAGAGAACCATACTGAAGAGCATGTTTGGGAACTCTTGAAAAAAAAAAGAAGTAAAACCAAAAGTAACAGTTTCATTAGTTATGCTGAATTGCAAAAATGTTTGAACAATGGTTTTCCGACAATGATAATTAAACATCATTGACTCCTATAGTTAAATAAAGAGCAAATATTCAAAGTGATACAGAGCTACTGCCATCTCCTGGTTGTTTAAGACTGAAAAATAAATATTCATATTACACAGGTTTTATTTTGTATTAGCAGAAGATCTACTGTGACCTTTTCCGTGCTCTCACCAAATAAAGGGATGCATGGAGCAGTCGGATGGTCTGCATGATTTAAAGTGACACATAGCAGCTGCTGTGCAAGTCCGTGGTTCCCTCTCAATCTCAACATTAATTTTGGCTTTCAAGGAATGTTGGTGGCTCATACATTTGGTGGGGGGAAAAAAATCCAACAGACACCGAGCGATCAAATCTCCAATGACATGCCATCACAAAGCAGAGAGAGGGATAGAAGCCGTGAAATTTTCTTCCTGTAAGCTCCACATTTAGACTTTACGGTGCAATCACAACTGGACACATTTTGGAGATGCTAACAGATAAGATCAGGAGTTTTCCAAATTCTGTGACAAAACACACTGGCGCCCAGACAATGACTTCTGGACATTGTAACCATACACAATGAAAGATTTACATTTTACCTGTATGCAACATGTTTGATGATAAAAATTTAAGAGTTCTTTTCACCTTGTAAGTTATGCTGCTAACCAAACACACAATAATCTCTGCACAGCATTCGCTTCAATGAGCGAGGCTTTGATAACCATCAATGAGGGGGGTGTTGCATTACTTTGGACTAAACCAGTCAGCCTCCTGAATTGAGATCTTTATACAGGTGTAAGAAAAGGCTGTGTGGAAACTAAATACGGAGACCTAACCTTCAGTAAAGTTGATACAGTACAAGAACAGAAGCTGAAGCACATTGTGTAAATACGCTACATGCCAGGCACCCTGATAACCCAAAATCAGATATAGAAGCACTGCTGTTGAGTTGCTGAATAATAACCTCCTCTAATCATGAGAAGCTATAGTTCAGAGGTTTTAAAAACATGGAGCAACTCAAATAGTAAACTCAAATAGTAAAATATAAAAGGAGACATACCAAAATACAACTTTACATTTATCTAGGAATATGTAAAAGGAAAGAAATTGGGTTATAGTAATGTAAAAAATGAGTTATAACAATACAAAAATGATGAATGGTTATTTAGGTTGAAAACGTTAGATGTGAAGTAAAAACTATTTCCCACAAGACATCTACAAAGTGATTCAATCGCCAGCTGGTGGATGTCATGAACAGTTATAAAAATCCGAACCCCAGAGACAGAGAGCCACTTTGTGTAGGCAACATAACAGCTGGCAAAACAAATTCTTGAAATATTCTGAAGTCCTTTTTAAAGTGCAAGACTAATACTACTGGAATAAAGTTGTCAACAGACAGGAGATCCCCCTGTTTTTCTGATCTCCCTCTAAACATCTTAACGATCCAGATATATAGACATGTGTCTAAAGGTGTGGCCACGTTCTTGTTCAGGGCTTTGAATAAAAAATTTATAGAGTTCAAAATTAATATTCTTTTTAAAACAACAGAAAAAACAAATGCTGTATGATTTATTTCTCACCTCTCTGTCTGTACTTTTTTTTTTTAATTTTGCTGGTCTAATAATAGAAAGAAAACATGCTTTGCTTTCAGACACCCAGGTGTGCAGAGATTGCGTACAACTAAATTTGACCATGCAAATGAACATGTGCAGTGAGCATCACTCAGTGGTTGGAAGTAAACAAATAAGTAATTATAATTAACCTATCTTTTTCATCATAATTTAACAAATTTGTTTAACAGACATAATCAGTGGAGGAAAAAAATACATGTAACAAAGACAGAGAAAAAAAATTCACCCTGGCAACAGTAAAAGAGAAAAGCTGAAAGCAACGAATGCAAGATAACCATTCATTTAAACAATGTGTTGTTTTAATATAATAATCCTTGTTGCCAATGATATTCAGAAAATAGACACATTATAAATATAGTAAATATTTCTGTTTGACATTTTTAATTTACCACCTGGTTTGTTAACATCATCTACAGATTTAATAAAAATGGCAACATCACTGTTTTGTCATTTGTTTAGTTTTATTTTCTGAACCACTTACACGTAACAGGAACGCGAAAGGTGCTGGAGCCTATCCCGGCTGTTTGTAGGCAAAAGGCAGGGTACACCCCGAACAGGTCGCCAGTCTGCTGCGGGACCGCGCACACATACAACCATCTATGTGGATGTATGTGCCACACATTCATTCCTAGGGGCAATTTCGCAGTGGCCAGTTAACCTAACATACATGTTTTTGGAGCGTGGGAAGAAACCAGAGTACCTGTAGAAAACCCATGCATACACGTGGAGGACATGCTAAGTCCACACAAAAACGCCAGTGATTCAAGCCTTGTCCCACCCTGGACTCGAACTTGACCTTCTTGCTATGAAGCCACAGTGCTAACCACTGCCCCACTGTACAGCCTGTATCATTTTTCATGATGCATGAATCCTGATGAATGAGTTTGACTCTCAAATAAATCAAAACACAACTAAACAAACACAGCCTGGGAAACATGTATCCAGAATGTTTTGGATTTATGATAGCTTACTAAACTGAACAGTCATTTAAAATCACAAATCAAAGTTGAGAGAATTTTCCGAGCTTTCAGAATCGTTTGATTAGTTGTATTCTTTCATTTGTCTCTCAAAACCTTTACCACCATGCTATGTATTTTATGATTTTAAAAGTAATTTTAAGTCAATCCATAAAAACAAGCAAAATTTAAGGGATACAGGGAACACTGGTTGCCAGAAATGCAAATTTGGATAATAAGTAATAACAAAATCCAAAGGTGAAGAAACACATTTTTG
This sequence comes from Neostethus bicornis, assembly GCA_902685375.1. NCBI lineage: Eukaryota > Metazoa > Chordata > Actinopteri > Atheriniformes > Phallostethidae > Neostethus > Neostethus bicornis. The sequence goes on along the minus strand of LR738557.1, from coordinate 11,887,636 downwards.
AAAAATTCAATAACTTGCCAGGCAACATAGGAAGTGAACTTCCTATGTTGAACTTCCTATACGTGAACTTCAAACACGTACCAATAAGTAGGCGATGAACAAAAACTAAACATCTTTTTCTCATACTATTGAAAAGGTCATAACACCAAATGTGAATTTATTTAGAAAATTAGAATCGTAAAGTCCAACACTGCTTAAACTTTTTTAAAAATTGTAAATGATAAAGTGTAAAACATGACTAAGATTTTCAATGTTGCTACACTCAATGTAAGATTAAGATATGTATTCTTGTCTGCAAAAGGACAAATCAACATCCCGACCTCCGTTTCAATTTTTGTCGACTTGTGACTCATCAATAATATTTTATGTCAGTCTGAACAGAGAATGAAACCAATTTGACCTAGTCTGAATCATGATGACTGTCTCTTTGTAGACCAGATGGGTACAAACACAAAAAGATTTGATTCATCGATGTCAGATCAAAGACTATTTGTTTTCAGAATGTATCTTCACAAACTCACAACTTACTTCTGTACCACAAAACAAGATTAATAAATCAAGTATTTTATGGCTGTTTGACATTGAAGATGACTAAAAATGTACATAATTTTTGTTCAAAATTACTTAAAGTAAATTAAACAAAATTTCAAACTTTTTAACAAATTGTATGAGAAACATCCTCTTATAGACACCCTTTCTACAAGAAAACTAGTGGTTTCATGAATTAGAATTTACTCTAAAGTAAAGGGGAAAGATGACTCAGGGGTAGGGCGACCATACTGCAACTATAGGGTCACAGGTTCGATCCTCCGCGTAGAGTTCATGTCGAGGTGTCCCTGAGCAAGACACCAAACCCCCAATTGCTCCTGATGGTGGTTTGCACCTTGCATGGCAGCTTCCACTATCAGGTATGAAGTTGTGTGAATGAGTGAATGTGAGCGACAATGGAAAGCGCTTTGAGTGCCAACACAGGTAGAAAAGCGCTGTATAAGTAGAGTCCATGTATACTCGAACCCTGACCTTCTTATTTTGAGGCCACAGTGCTAACCACTGCACCACCGTGCAGGCACTATAGTTTTGTGTTAAAATGAGTTAAGCATCGATGCCCAAAATGCAACCAGTCACCTGCAACAATGGCTCACATGTTTTGGTCGTGTGCTGCTTTAGAAAAGTTCTGGGACTCTGCTTTTGGAATTTTTTCACATCTTTGTGGGAGGAAAATAGATCCCAATCCATTCACTACAGTGTTTGGAGTTCTCCCAAGCAGACAGGGCCTTAACTCGCACCAGGAGAGCGCAGTGGCTTTTCTGTCTCTCCTTGCGCGGAGACTGATCTTAGTGAAGTGGAAGGACAAACAGCCTCCTTCTTTTGTTCAGTGGGTCAGAGAAGCTATGATGTGTCTTCAAATTGAATACCTAAGGTATAGTAAACGGGGCTCAATAGAAAACTATTATAAAACATGGGCACCTTTCATTACATACATTGAGGGTCTGCCATTTACATAGGGGAGAAGGTTTTATGCGTCATTTACCAGTACTTATGGAGAAAGCTGCAGCTTATGTTTGTGATTTGTTTGTTTTGGGTTTGTTTGTTTTTGTTTCATGTCTGATCCAAATATTTTACAAGTCTCAGATAGATACTTCTGGTTGACATGTTCTTTAATCATCTCTATTTTGTAACTTTATATAACTTGACTTAAAGTTGTTTTTTTTGTGTGTGTCTGTATAAAAAATGAAAAATCTTTAAATAAAGTTTTCAAAAAAAAAAAAAATGAGTTAAGCTCATATTAGGGTCATTAACTCCCTTTTAGAAAATCAGAAAAGCAACAGGGGGTTAACTTCCTTTTCCCCAGGGCAGCAATAAGAAATATGAAGGCCATCGATAATTAAGAAAAAAAACCCTACAGATAATTTATGTCCAAAAAGTTGTACACATTTTTGTTCATTGTAGTTTCTATTCTAGCCTTAAATAATTATAGAATATTGTAAATATTTAGCCTATATAAAAATGTATTTGTTTGGTTTATTATCCATGTCATCTTGCTAAAAAAATAGGTTTTAAATGACAGTATGTACCTAGTTAAGTCTGTCTGACTCGCTGGACTGTGGTGGTTGATACTTCTATTATGTACACTTCAATTGTTCTTATTGGGAAGGATATGTTTAACAAAAAGAACTTTGAAGGTTTATGATTTCTGTATGACGTAAAATTTTTACATAATTTATAGTACAAAGTAAATCCTAGTTAATAGAATAGACAGGGATGTTTATGTAACAGTAATATGAGTTTAAAGGACCATGATGCCAAGCTCTAATTCAAGAAATTAAACGTTTTTTTGACCAAATTCTATTGTCAAACTCCGAAACAACCCCACTTGTAATATAAATCTGAAGAAGACTGTGAATGTTTCTTACTTCTTGACGACATACCTAATAATGGGACAAAATGTGAGGAAAAAAATTCTGTCCATCCAGCTGCTGGGCCTCATCTTTAAAGTTTTCTAAAGTTTGTAGACCTACTTTATGAGATCTACAAAAACATTCCAATACCTGCATGCTATCATCTATCCGCATTAAAAGATAATTAGTGTAATACTATTTTATTTGCAATCAAAATTAAATCAGTTTATTATAATAATTTCTTTCTTTTCTTACCTTTAGAAGCTAGTTAGCTTGCTAGCATTGTTCCTTTGCTGCATCCAGAGGCTGCTTTGCATCTGTACCGTACAATTTTTTCTTTGCATCGAATTGACAAAAATGCCCAGTTTGAACAACAAGAGGTCTCTAAATCTTTTGGCATGTATAGATATAAATATTAAATAAAGTCAAACTGTGATGTTGCTGTGTTAAAGTACAACTAAATCACAACCGCTGCTGCAGGAGTGAAGTCCATTTCATGCTACCTTCACGTGCAATCGGAAAAAAGAACGAAGCAATACGCCTTCACCATGGCAACCGCCCGACACATTTCCGAATTGTTGTTTATATAAATATTTTCATTTCGTATTCTGAACCACTTAGTCTTTATCGGGGTCGCGGGAGGGGGTACCTGAGCCTATCCCGGCGGATTTTAGGCAAGAGACAGGGTACACTCAGAACATGTCGCCAGTCTGCCGCGGCCGCACTCATTTCTGAGGACAATTTTGTTGCGACCAACTAACCAAATATCCATGCCGGCTGGTTAATGCATGTTTATTTTGAAGGGTGGGAGGAAACCGGAATACAAGAAACCCCAAACTTCTTTCTGTGAGGCTACCTACTAATCACTCCGCCATCGCGCAGCCACGAAATATACTTCATTCCTAATTAGAGTGATAATAATTTAAAAACTTGAATGTGCTGTTTTAGATCAAATACTGCTTGATGCCTTGCTGCAAGCCTTATACTGAAAAAAAAAAGTTGAAGACGAGCACAGCCTACTGTGGCATACACATGCACCCTTTTAAATAACTATATTAATAAAATATATTGTTATTTTTAGATCGTTAAAGTAAAACAAAAATTTAAAAAGTCAATTTTTTCTCCTTCAGCCAATTCAGCATATTCAAAAGATCACTGTACACTTAGCATCCACAAGGGGGCAGGAGAGCACTACAAATTAGTTTGGAATTTGTTAAAGTAATGTTCTATTCGAAAATCGACACGCATAAAATTTGGTCAATTTTTTAACCATTCTTATTTTGAACAAATTATTTTAAATTTTCTGTGACCTATAGTGAATGAGTGCAGTTCTCTAAAAATTAGGGGAAATTAAGAAAATCTGCTTCTTTTTAACAGAAGTTCCTACTTTTTTATATGGTACTTAAAGCAGTAGTTTTTTTACTTTTTTTTTTTTTGCATTTTATTTTTGCATGATTGATGAAAATGATTTATTTCAAAAGCCTAAAAAGCCAGAATTGGACAACTGTTGTGTCTTACACGTCCTTATAAAGAATGAGACCATAAGTTTAAAAAATCACTTAAAGAATAAATCCTCTAAAGTGCCACATTATCACAGAAAATTTGATTAAAACTGAAAAGTTTTGTTTCATTATTTTACCAAAGAAACTATGTAATATTTGCCTATGGAGGTATAAAATTCTTAGTTATCCAACATGGATTAAAAAAGTAATTAATTTGAAACTCAAAATTAAAAAAAAAATAATCAAAAACCTACCCTTGTGTCATTTCTTTAATGTTTAATCCAAAGTTGCTTTTTTATAATTGACATAAAAGATAGTCCACATGGCTCCAAACGTTTGGTTTCAAAAACAGTTAATGAATTTGCTGACAGCATCAATGTGCAGTCAACAAAAATGAAAGATGCTTGTAGGCTGTTGATGGAGATATCAAAATCAATGTGGAAAATGTTTTCTTGTTCTCATGACAGCAGACATAAAATTGCTTCAATTTAAAGACATTCATCAGCTCCACTATTCCAAAGTTTGATATCAGAAAGATGGATTCTTCAATTACTGTAATTTGTGGCAAATGTAAAATATCTGAGTACACATTGAACAAGGGTTTTCGGTCTTGTCCTTCACTGACCAGTTTTTGATTAACACTTTTTCCCTGGTACTTCCAAGCCTATCATTGTTTCATTTTACCTGATCCAGAACTTGCTGCTTTTGGCTGTCTATGTACCAAAACTGTTTCAGCTGCAATGCAACCACTACGTCTAAGATTGATGATGACAAACGAACACATTTTGAAAGAGTCAAAGCTGCAGATTCCCCTCTTCTATAATATGGCTCACTGATCTGCTTTTTCTCATACAAATGAAGAAGTCATATCTTTAAATTTGAAAAGATATGACTTCTTCAGTTACTATTTACAGCCCTTTCTGAACACCATCTTTTTATTCCTTAAAAAAGAAAAGTGGACTGTTTAGTCCTGAACTTTGATTGCATTTCTATAGCTATTTTTTAACACTAAAGTAAAGCATAAGAAACAATAGAAAGTGAAATGTACGTTTGTTCTCAGCATGATAGAGAAAACTTAATGACAGGTATTTACATTTAGAGTTAAACAGGGTGTAAAAATCTTCTAACTGTATTTCACACTTCAAAGAATAACTGTAAAGAGGCTGTGGATTCTTCTATTCTCAAAGTCTTATGTTGTAAATCCTAGTTTTTTTAAATTAAATCTCTTCTGGCCTCACCTGCCATGGAGAATTGTTTGGCTTACGAGCAACAGCTTTTTTTTTTTTAGCTTCGTGAAGCTGGCCCCTCTAAAAAAATATGTATATCAACAAAAATAAACAAAAAATATGTCAGCACAAATGTAACACAAATGATTGACACCATTTTTAGGAGTTTTCTCGCATTTTTAAGCAAAATGGGGGGCTGGATGACCGCAGATTGACCTTTGAAAGAATCGTAAATATCTGAAAAAATCAAATAGCACAAACAAAATTTTTTACAGCACAAAACAGCACTAACACAACACAAACAATTGACATATTTTTTCTTCATTTATATATATTTTTAAGAGGGGCCAGCTTCATGGGGTTGCTTTTTAACATTTCTACAGCATGTATTAAGGATATACTATAACCGTATATCCCCAGAATATCATGGGAACAACACGTATTAGAGACTTTGGGGATAAAGTCCCAGAGGCTAGACTGAGGTGGTTTGGACATGTGCAGAGGAGAGAGAAAGAGTACATCGGAAGAAGGATGCTGGATTTGGAACCACCATGAAAGAAGACTAGAGGAAGGCCAAAGAGGAAGTTCATGGACGCAGTGAAGGAAGACATGAAGATAGTTGGTGTGACTGAAGGGGATACAGCAAAAAGGATTAGAAGGAAGAAACTGACTTGCTGTGGCACCCCTGAAGGGAAATGTCGAAGGAGAAGAAGAATCATGTGTCTTTACTGTGATCAAATTTATTGTGTGATTGTGTAAATCTTAAACGTGTGACGCCCTTTGAGACAATACTGTTGTGGGACTGTGACTTGCTGTGGCGACCCCTGAAGGGAAATGCCGAAAGAAGAAGAAGAAGAAGAACGGTATATACTGAGTCTATTTTCTAGTATGGTACCATCTCTACCAATTCGAAGGTGTTTAACATTAAACCACGTACTTGAAAAAAGTATGTAAATACTTATCATTCTTTTGTGGTTAGGGGATATCTTCTACCTACTAAGTTAAGTTTTCTTTCCAAAACACAATCTTCAACATCAAGATTAAAAGAAAAGTTGGCCGTTAATTTTTTCAACAATAGACAATGACTGGTACAGAGTTTGGTTATGAATAAACGGTGACATAAAACGTCTGTAAAACTGTGTGAACATGGCAAGTTCATTATCTCACCTTCAATTTAAACTGAATGTGTCAACAAAGTTTCACGAGGTTTCAGTGCCCAGGTCTAACCTTTCATTTTGTGTGTTCCAGACTGGCAAAGACACAGTTCAACTAGTCACCCACTCTCAATCGAGTTGTATTTCTAACCACAATTTTACTTCACACAAATCTTACATGATATCATTTTAACATCTTTATACCTACATAAGTGCACATTTTGGGGTTTCTTTTTTTTCGTCTTAAGGATCAAAATAAAATTGCTCATATTAGAACTGTGTAAAATTAGAAACAAAATGCAAAAATTGTTCAAATTTAAATTTGATACTTAAGAGGATAAATTAGTACACAATAAAAGAAAACATAAAGAAAGACTAATTATTCAGAAAAATAATTTCAACTGTTTTTAAATTTATACTATGCACAGAAAGTTATGCAGTGAAACAAACCATGTGGTGTTTCATATTTCCTAGAGCTCTATGTTTTAATTAGATTTTAAAATACAGTCCTTGGTGAGTTAAAACTCACCATGTTGGACAAAAAAAACTCCTTGTAAAATATGTATTAAAATGTAGAAGCAAGGCATTTGAACCAAACAGATTTTACCACAGTGGATGACTTGGAATCCTTTTTAAAGCTCTTAGTAACAAGCAACTTGTGTAGATGTTTTGGTGATTTTTTTCTGAAAGCAACAATTTTTTTTATCAATGTGTTTTAATCCCTTATTTGGAGCAAAACCCCAAAAATTTTCTGGAATTTTTTTTGAAGGTGGAGTTCATCTTAAACTGTGAGAGAAATTGTAAATATGCATACATCAAAGCATTTACCAGTCCTTAAAAAAATGTCTGAGATCAGCTTTCAATTTTCAGAGAATTCTTGCCCCCATACCACTAAAAGAAAAAAAAGACTTGCAAGAAAACCTAAAGGCAACTTGTGAAGCCCTGCCTTTGGTTAGCGTGATCAAAGACAAAGTTCACAATGACACAATAAAAAAAGGGGGACAACAGGGTAAGAGAAGAGCTTATATTTTTGAAAGCTACATACATATAAAAAAAGAACCACAAACCTTGTGAAACAGCCTGTGGACAGACATGCCCAACGTGAAGACATAACATGCATAGTGGCAAAGATCACATGTGGAGTGGGAGATTATGTTATTTATTTATTTTTTTTTTGTTGTTAAATAATGTAATATTTCTTTTTGCTTTACATTTTTTTCCCATTTTTTAAACACACATCTATGCTAAATTAATTAGTAAAGAAAGATGTCAAAAGGTTTAAATTTGAAGCGAAACGAAGAGACAACTGCAATTCAGACATGTAGAATAAATTGAAATTTTACTCATGTTCAAAGAGCAATCTATAAGTAGTATATTTAAACCAACTGAGACAGACTGGAACTGAGAGGGTTTAAATACTTGAGAAAGTCATGGCTCATATCGGGATTATTTGTTTGGACAATAAGTTTTAAAATCAGACATCAATCAAAGAATCACATGTCATATTTATCATCTTGTCTGCAAGAAATGAGAGTGAGTTACTGGCCAAATAATTCAAATGATGGGATTTTTAGTAAAAAAAAAAATAGTAGTTTCATTGGGAACTTGACCTCCAACATAAAATGTCTGAAGACTGTTTCATGAACAAAAGCCACATGTACCCACAATGGGGAATATAATCTGTTAGAAACCATCTGATTCATTATGCTGGTAACTTTGAAAAACAGTGGGCACTTGAACATTTGAACTTTCAAGAACTGAGTGCTTGACTTCCCCCTTTTACTCATAAGAATACTTTTTAACTCTGAGAAATGAAATATAGGACTGTCAGTCTAAACTTTATGATCATTCACTAAACAAATCATGAAAGCAAAGAAAACATCTGTTTCCTCTGAGAAGACATGCAGCACAGCAGAATGTTTGTTGTGGTCTGAGTGCTTTTCACCCCTTCTTTTGGTTTCAGGTAGTGAGCTATTTTTTTCACGATTAAAACAAGTGTGAATTTCTCATGAGAAATGTTAACATCCCCAACCAATCTTCTCTTTTCTCCTCCCCCGTCTCTTCTTGAGTTGCCTTTTACAGTTTCTGATGCCATTTGTTTTCACAAACATCTTTTTAAACACAGAAGTCTTAACATTTCTAAATTGTGACCACACTTATGCAACGCCTAATAGTTGGACTACAGTGTTTTAGTAAAACCTAAAACCCATGAGAAGTCTGAATGCATTATAACTGTGCATTTGCATGTGTTATTCTATAGTTTTTTGTCAGCGGTTTGTAAAACAACAGTAACAGTAGCAGTAAAGTGATACACAAAGCAATCTAGTTGTAATTAATACTGGGGGAAATAAATGTTTGTCTAAAATTTCTGATGAGCCTATATGAATATTTGTACAGTTGTGCAAAAGAATGCACATTTTAAAAAGAGAAACATAATCAAACTAAATACATTTATAAAGCAAAGTCAAGTCCTAAAAATCCCTTGAAACAGACACCATAACATTATTTTTTCAATAGACTAAATGCAACAAAAGGATTTTCTCATAGAAATTTGTTCTTTGTTTTTTTTTTTTTGTAAAACATTGATTAGTAACCAATCAGTTAACTGATAAATAAATATAAAATAACCTTAAATAAAGTTTAGTAAATTAACTAAAATGTACTTCTTTACTTCTTTGATTAAGTGTGCACATTTGGAAAATCTGACAGAAAATGTTTTTTTTTAAAGCAAAACAAAAAGTCTGTAAATAGTTTTGTGGTTGCATATAATGTAATATTTATTAGAATTTAAAATATTTTATATCACCTTAAAAAATTCTAAATAAAAAAAAACCTTTTTGCATCTAATTGCAATTTTGGATATAAAATGTGAGTGCTGCATAAGTTGTAAGATTTGGAAGCTTGTCTTTGAGTTTTCAAAAATGGCATGTTTGCAGTTTAAGAAGAAATCTGATTGGTTTTGTTCAAATAATCAAAAATGCATGCATACAAATATTTACATCAAGACATAATTTATTCAATTAAAATAAAACATATATTAAACGCATATTTTTTACAGATTAATTTCCAATATCAGATGCAGAGATTAGTATAAAAAGTTTTTCTCTGAATTTATTAGTAAAATCTGTATTAAGCAAAAAATTACAAATTTTCAACCTTTTTTCAAACTATAAATTGATGTAAGCAATTTCTGTATTTATGAAAACAGTTTGAAATAAAAAGGCAAATGAAATAAAAACTTTACTCAATAAAATCCGATGGCTTCAGTTATGTTACAAATCCCAAATAAAAACGCTCGTAATTATTTAAGTAGAAAACATTTTAGACAAAAATAGAAGAAACCACCCACATTGTAACAAGTAATGCTGGATATTAAAAGCAAGTTGTGATCATAGTAGTTATTTTAGAAAATCACAAATATATTTACAGATTGAAGGTATATTCTGCAGTGGATGGTGATCTACGAAATCCTATTCTCAAATCTTCTTCCCCAAATTTCTCCTCTTTCAGAACAACCTGTGGAAAAACATAAGCAAAAGCTTAACAAACAAAAGTAAATTAACAAGGTAGTACTTATATTTAGGAGGAGCATAAACACTTTTACTTTCCTACCTCAATTATTTCAGACGATGAATAATTCTCTCCTACGACTGGAACGTCTGAAGCTGAGTTCGCCCACCACTTATTTCTGAAGTCCCACCAGTGAATGAAGCAGAAGAATTGAAACCCTGCAACAGATTTGGCTTTTTAGAGCAGCTCTTATACAGGATCTCTACCTGGCGTCTGAAGTGATTGTCAAGAAAAAAGTAGATGGCTGGATTCACACAGCTATTAAAAAAAGCCATGCAGCCAGAAATGAGAAGACCATTCCTTTGCCAAATAAGAGTTTCACAACTGAAAGTGACTTCAGTAAGTTGTGAAATGATCATGATTGATTTGAATATGTTGAAGGGCAGCCAGGATACCACAAATGCTATAATGATGCACAGGACCATCTTGAGAGAGTGTCTGCGTCGGGCTTCAGTTCGAGAATTTCCTGCAGCAACACAGTGTTGGTTAAGGTGCATAATGATGCTGCCATAGCAGAGCACTATGATTAACACCGGGAAGACAAAGGTGAGGAACACCATGACCAAATTCATGCACTGAAATACTAAACTTAACTCCTCCAAACAGGCCTGTCTGTCGTTGTCTGTCTTTACTACCTTTCGGTAGATCAGAGATGGAATGCCGAGTACGAGGGATGTCAACCAAAGAGTAGCACATGTAATTCGGATACACCGACTACTCCTGAGATACTTTGAATCCATCAGTTTTACTATGGCCAGGTAGCGGTCAATGCTCATGCAAGTAAGAAAAAAGATGTTGGAGAAGCGGTTCACAGAAATGATGTAACTGCTCAGCTTGCACAGGAGGTCACTGGCCTGTCCAAAGTTCCACGTGTTGTTCTGGCTGATGGAGATGGCCCATAGTGGCAGGGTGATGACGAAGATAAGGTCAGCCAGGGCAAGGTTGACAACAAAAGTGTCCACCAAGCGGCCAGCTCTTTTTCCTTTGCTTTTCACCACAGAGATGACAAAAAGATTGCCCCAAAATCCAGTGAAAAAAATTAGATAATATATGAGGGGCAAAAAGATATTTGAACCAGGAATACTCAGGAAAGAACAATCCTGGATTTTTGATGCATTGTCAGTGAGATTTTCATCGTCGTAATAATAGTAGTCCGCGTCTGCCATTTGTGGAGATCACCGAGATGTTCAGCTGTGCAGCTGCAGTACACTGGCAGAGAAGGTAATCTAACTATGTCAACATTCTGCAACTTCATATACCGGCTCAAACCACAGAAAAAAAAAAACAAGTTCTATTTCAACTTTGTTCCTCCTCTGTCTCATAAACTTCCTCTATGATCATTTATGACAACTGAAGACTACCTGGTTAAAAAAAATAAAATCTCTCTCACTGGCATTTAATAAACATTTTCACAAGTGATTGTATTTGTAAGAAAATGGGATGCATCAGAATGAATGGTAAAAAGTTCAATTATTTAAGAATCATTTGGAAAGTCAATGCTTAGTTTTGTTTTAGTCAAACATTCTTCTGTGCATGTTCCATCTACACAATTATGTACTTATATGCATCATCAGCATTATTCAAGCTACACAAAACAGGAATGTCTGTAAATGTGTTTTAGGAAACTCTTTATAGGAAACACGGTGTGTTGCTCTCTTGCAACCAGGAGAGGGCAGTCCATGTCTATTTGTTTAAAAAATACATCAACTGACCCTGAGAAGTTCTGTCAAATTCGTTACTTTTATTACAATTATAAATAGTTCTGTGTTTCAAAAAAGGAAAAAAAACTGTTTCTGTTATAAGAAATAATATTTTAGTTTATGAAAAGACATGCATAATTTTAGTTTAGAGTCACTGATTCATTAGTTATTTATACCCTGCTACTCATCTCAAAAGTGTATTATTCTTTTTATTAAACATTAGATTGCAAAGTATAATTAATAGTTTATCTAATATTTGCATGCAATCTGGAGTTTGATGAGCAGATTAAAGAAATGTATGGTCTTCGGTCAAAGATTCAAACTCAACTATGTGGTACAATCTTTACACAAATAAACTTTACAAATAAATTTTTCTTGCTGCATTTAGTGGTTTCTATATCTGGACTGAAACATTCCCCGACAGTATTACATTTAAATAGCAATAAACAATAGAGTGATAAATATATTGATAAATGGACGTCTTTTATCATGTATGATTTCTTGTGCTTAACTTCCTGTTTGAAAGAAATTTTTATGTTATAACAATAATTACAGCAAATTTATTGTTGAATTAACAACAGTCACAGTGGTTAAATGTATTTTCTAGAGTAATTTTTAATGGTGTGCATGGTCTGTTTCTTTTCCCAAAATGTCCTTATCTTTATGGCAAAAAAAAACTACATTGTAGACCTAAAAAAATATATGGATGTTGCTCATAAACCTCATTAAATGTTGTCCCGCTCATATCCTGTGTGGTGTGGTTGGAAATACTGGGCCAACAAAACTATACAAAGTTCAAGCTGTTTCTCTGTATGAGCTGTCTTGCATCTCCTGCGAAACCCATCGACACTGTGGAAATCATTTTTATCTAAACTGCACCTGTGGCATTCTAGTTTGCTGATTCAACAGTTTTTCTTCCAATCTTGTTTAATGTATTACTGAAACATTATAAATGAGGTAAGGTTGTTACAGACCGAGTTGTGTGGCTGATTGACAATGATAGGGGAGAAAAGGTCACAGTAGTTATCTCTTCTACACAAGAAAGTTCAGCTTATTGCTTTTGTGAGAAAAGTGGGGTCGGAGGATAAGCCACGACTTACTTTGTACAAGAGAAGACCTCATTGAGGGAGTTTCAGTTTAAAGAGCAATGCAAATGTTTTGGTCGTGTGCTGCTTTAGAAAAGTTCTGGGACTCTGCTTTTGGAATTTTTTCACATCTTTGTGGGAGGAAAATAGATCCCAATCCATTCACTACAGTGTTTGGAGTTCTCCCGAGCAGACAGGGCCTTAACTCGCACCAGGAGAGCGCAGTGGCTTTTCTGTCTCTCCTTGCACGGAGACTGATCTTAGTGAAGTGGAAGGACAAACAGCCTCCTTCTTTTGTTCAGTGGGTCAGAGAAGCTATGATGTGTCTTCAAATTGAATACCTAAGGTATAGTAAACGGGGCTCAATAGAAAACTATTATAAAACATGGGCACCTTTCATTACATACATTGAGGGTCTGCCATTTACATAGGGGAGAAGGTTTTATGCGTCATTTACCAGTACTTATGGAGAAAGCTGCAGCTTATGTTTGTGATTTGTTTGTTTTGGGTTTGTTTGTTTTTGTTTCATGTCTGATCCAAATATTTTACAAGTCTCAGATAGATACTACTGGTTGACATGTTCTTTAATCATCTCTATTTTGTAACTTTATATAACTTGACTTAAAGTTGTTTTTTTTGTGTGTGTCTGTATAAAAAATGAAAAATCTTTAAATAAAGTTTTCAAAAAAAAAAAAGAGCAATGCAAATGAATGACCTTCCTAAAGGATCCTCACTCTTCTTCCTTGAATTGTGTGTTATTCACACACTCTTTTACTTTGTAGTGTCAAGGTGATGTGTGGATATACTCATCACAGCAGAAAATCCTGCCAGTCTTCATTGTTTGGTCTGACGTTGTTCAACCTCACACTCAGCTGTACCTTGGAAAAGTTTTAATTATTTCTACTGCATTCTTACTGCTCTGTCAGTGGAACGCTACATTCCTCTCTTCGAATAAGTGCTGTCTCACCCCAATTGAGCAGGGTAAATGTGAGAGCCACTGAATGGAGCTGCTTCAATAGGAGAAAATAAACAATTGCATTGGTCCATGGGTGCAGCGGGGGAGAGCAGATGAGAGGAAGGGAGAAAGGCCTCCCTAACGTGTTAAGATTCCCATGGATACTTAGTCTTTTTTCTTTTTGGAGGAGGAGTAGCTCAACAGTTGCTAGAATATTTCTCTTTACACTGTTTTTTTATGTGGAAAAAGAAAGAGTGGTATGCATTAGGGGGATAGTTAGACAAGGAAAGGAGGGGTCACATGCACTCATGTGCGCACTCATAGATGCACACACGCCACACATGTGAAAGCATACCATTTTCTCTCCACTTGAAGAATAAAATGTTCAAGAAAAGAAAGCCATTGTGTGAGTGTGAAAGGTTCTTGTTTTTGCTGAATCAAAAGTTTCTCAAACACAAAAGGCAGTACAACCTCAAAGGTTCTTGTTTTTGCTGGATCAAAAGTGCTGTACAACTTCTGTCTCCATTGTGTGTCACCTGAAGTGGTAGAAGCTTTTAAGTATCCTCTATTCAAATACTTTAGTTATAAAACCTTAAAGTACTCGGCTCATGTTCTGTGGATGACTCAACTTCATTAGTACGTGAGACTGACATATTACATTAAAAACAATCAAATGGTCAAAGTAAGAACAAGCGATAAGAAAAGCATAGAGGAATTTTGTTCAATTTTAAAAGAGCAATAAATATAGCGGTCATGAAACTCCCATGTGTTTGACCCTCGTTTGTCATTGTCAGGTGAAGTGCATGACCTGCAAAAAAACACTCATAAGATATTTTGATTTTCAGAAAAAAAGTGACAACATTTTTTGCTTCGTAGGAAGATTTTTAAAATCTCATCCAGGTGTTTCCTCAAATTATAAAAAGCCGTTTGCAAAGTGGTACTTATCATGAAGAAACTGTCAAGTGGTTGCTAAGAAGTTAGGCATAGTAACCAGGGTTTCACCTGGTGGTTAGTGTGCTAGAACAATGGGTTGACAGTTATTTATTCATGAGCAAGCACAGAATTATGATTTGTTCCCAATTTCATTTGCATGGTCGTTGAGAATCAGGAGAAAGGATGAACTGTAATTATTCACATTTTTTAAAAAATAGTCCAACATGTTGTAAGAGTCACTTAGAAAACTAAAAAAGTTGCACTAAGTTTTTTTTGTACTTCTATACAACAATATATGAACGTTCTGCTTTAAAATGTTTTAAACAGTTGTGATTACAAAAATTGTATTAAACTGAAAAAAAAAACATTTTCAATCCAGAACAATAGTGAATCATTATGATACTTCTTGTTTTTTGTGGCAAGAACGTTTTTTTTTTTTTTTTTTTTTGCTGTCTCGGCATTTTCTCCTCTGCTGGAGTTGTTACAAGGTCAATGTAAATATGGGTGATGTCCTAATTTGTACTTATACAATAAGAAATTATATTACAGATGTCACTGTAACAAACATAAATTACTGGACGCTTGAAATAAATGGACAATGTCTCCCTTTATTAAATGCACAAATAAAATCTATTTAGATTAACTAAAATGTCACAATGAATTATAGCAATGTATGTTTAAGGAATTCAAAAATCAGTTTTTTAAAACTTGCTACAATCTTCATTAATGTAGAAGCTTATGGTAACAAAGCCAATGGATTTGTCACTAAATGAATGTCAAACCAATCTGATTGATCTTCTCATCAAGAATGAAAACTTAGACTAGGTGCAGCCACTCAAGAAATGAAACTTATCACTTTATCTTTGAGGGTTTGGTAGTCTCGCACCTAAGCCAGTCAGGGGGAAATTTTCTTTCCTGTACCTTTGACTACACTAAAGAACTCAGGAAGCAGTTTTGAGAAACATATCAATGTTTTTTAGATGACATTCGCATAGATGATATGTGTCCATTTGACAAACTTATAATTGTAGCTTTTTTTTTTAATGTAATTTGATTTGAGCTGAAACAAATTACTATCTGATCATTTAAAAAACCTTTTGCTGAGCTTATGTTTAGAATTGGTGATACAATTTTAGATGAACTTTTACACACTTTCAGGAACTTGATTCATATCCTGCTGATGTTTATCGTTTCTTGAATATTTGCCCCAAAATATCTGCAAAGTTTGTTTGAAATCATTTGTCACATTCATCCAGTAAAATTCACCTAACTCAATTCAAGATATGACCAAGACCTTAAAATATCATTCCCACAGCATATGATAGACTAGATTAAAGTTTCAGCTGTGTTATATAACAATGCAACATTTAGTTGTGTAGACTTAATCATCACACTCTTGTAATTAGTTCAATTTAAATGCAAATGAGACACACAAGACATTATCTTTATGACCATAGCTTCACAACATCCTGTAGTTTCATTAACTCTTCACATTACCTCCAGTTTATGAGCCATTCATAATGCGAGATTACCTAATTCACACTAGTATTTCACTGATAATTTTGTTGTGTCAACACAGTTTCTTGTGGTAAAAATTTTACATATAGGCCACACCATAAAAGAGTGCATAATGAATCCAAGGCTCCTTAGAAAGAGTTGATGGTTTAAGTAATAGATAGTGACAGTTTCACAGCCTTATTGTGGACGATAATGATGTTGAGATTATGGGCATTTGTCATGGCTCATGAAGAGACCAGTTGGCTGACAGGTAGACTTGTCTTACCAGTGTGCTTTTGTTACCCAGGGGAAAGTTTTTGAAGCAGATGGCAACCAGAGAAGGCTTAGTTAAGTGTCAGCTAACAGTAAATTATCTCCTCAGTTAGGGGCCAAATGCTGTGGCCTGAGCTGGTAAAACCGAGAACAGGACTGCCTCCAATTGTAGTAAAGCATGTGATAATTTTTTGATAACTGATCTGCGGATGGTGCAAAAATGGCTGTTGACATTGATCCTTTGCATCTGACTCACAAGAGAGCATCTGCTGGAGAGTCATGTTGATTAGGTGGGAGATGATCTGGTCCCACGGCGATCCCAAAAAGATGAAAGCCTCAGCTGTGTCCACAATGATGGAGCTGATCTTCGGGTTAAAATGCTGAGAGATTTACTCTGCCATGATTCTCATTATTAGAAGTTTAATACGCTCCATATCTCAGTAATACGGCCTTGCTCATGATAATGATTCTCAGTGTGTGTGCTCTGCTAAAGAATGAGGATGATGACCATCTGCACATGATGGACTCCACCTTGCTGTGTTTTGTCTCTGTGGGGTATGTCGTTCAAATTTTAGTCTCAGTTTTGTGATTAGCTGGGAAGACCTGTTCACATTTGGAGTGTTTTAGGTCAGCAGGTCAGAGGACAGACTCACCAGCACCTGGGGGACACAGAGTTCATCACTCAGAGAGCCATTAGGAAGAGAAGGCTGGACCCCAAACCGAGGACAGGCAAGTCTTTAGGTTATAATGGAAGGTGATCAATGAGAACATGCAATTGCATGTGAAGTATCTGAAGGCATGATTGTAAGCAAATACTTGTTATAAAGACAGCAGAAGGTGGGAACATGCACAGCATGTTGATTTTAGAGAATAATTGTTTTTTCTGAGGGAAAGAAAAAAGGCGGACTCAGAGGTGGGGTTGATGAATGTGTTGATGGTGGCATTTTGATAGGGGTAATTTTGTCCTGACAGGGCCCAGGCTCTCTCATGAATCAAAATGTGTCAGCCAGGCGCTGGAGATAGAGGGTTGCTCATTGTGGCTCTGACACCCATGTGAGGGGCTGAGGCTGCTGGGGGTCAAGTGTGACACCTCATTAGGACGATGTTGATTTAGTGTGGCCACAGCGCAACAGACCTCCTCCCATGGGGTATGGAGAGGCATTGAGTGAAGGGGGTGGGGAGCCCCCAGCTTTGGATGGAGAATAAGGGGCTACTGCTCTTCATCTGCAAGGCTGTCATTTGACAGCTTGCAAATCATGTACCTATGTCCGAACACACCTCCCTTCCTGGCTTTAGTTTCCACCCTGTTAATAATTTTTCCAAACATGCATTTCTTAAATCACACAGGACACATGTGCATTTTTTTTGAGCTTATAAAAGGCGTCTTTGTGTCGGATTTGTGTTTTCTTTTGAGGCTTGAGCTCTGATTTGGTCAGTCCTCCCCCTCAGTGACCCCACTAGCCCTGACAGAATAATTTTGACCTTTCACCTTTGATCTTTTGATTTAAAATTGTTTTCAGTAATGTCAAGATTGCTTCTGACAAGCTGCAGCTCTGCTCCCATCGCAAGTAGAAACAGTTCTTTTTAAAAATTTTAGCAACGTATGGTTTGAAAGTTTCAAAGCTCACAAAAGTCCAGTAATTGTTCTTTTTTTTTGCCAATTTTTCCCAAAAGTTTAAGTTTAATCAGGCTGGAAATATTTGTTACACTTCTTTCTTTTTTATATACCACGTGCATTGTTTCACTGTGGTTATTCATTGGCTGTTAATTCAAAAGAGGGCCACAAAAATTCAAATGTATAACGCAAGAAAGACACAATAGGCCAAAAAATGTTTTTCCTACGGCTACAGATCATGTGTCTGTTTTTTTGTTAAAATCAAATATAAAATAAAATAAAATCCTTTTGTTGATTCTAAGAATTGTAGCTTTTTTCAAGACACATTAAACTCCATTTATTTTTTTGTGTGTCATTTTCAAAAAACACAAACAATGTTTGTGAGTTTTGTGTGCATATAGAAATAAAACTAAACCTGATCTAAAATATGTTGTTGCTTATTGGTCAAATCTTATGAAAGTTTTTAACTCTCAAAATAGAAGTTGAGTTGTACAACAAAATGATGATGTTACAAAGACTTTTTGTGATGGAGCTTTAGTTGTACTGCCCTCATATGATCATACTGCATCACTGCATCTGAAGCTTTTCAGTTCCAGCTGCATCTATAAATATCACCATTATCTTTTAGTTTGACACATTTTTGTGGGGAATGCTGTGAAAAAGTGAGATAAGAGTTTAAAAATGACTAAGTTACAATGTAAATATAGGACTGCCAGATTTAAATTGACGTCACTCAGCATTTTATTTTCCATTTCTCAAGGTTGTCTTAAGTGACTTAACCAATTCAGTTCTGCCTTTGTATTTACATTTTAATTACACCACAGTTACATGTTGATGGCCTGTCAGAGAGTCTCTGTGACAAAAACAATTAATTGAGAAAATGAACATCTGTCTCAATGTCTCCAACTGCTTGAATTTAATTACATTTTACTCAGAGGCCTCAACCAAATGTCACAGCTTACAGATACACAGATTCCATTTAAACCACACCATACAAAGGATATGAAGTAAACATCATTTTGCTTATTTTCACTATGCATATTTACTGTAAATCTAAATTGATGCAAAGCACTGAAGTAAATTAAAGTGTTACAAAATGCATGAAAAATGAACACATCTTCATACAGTATTCATTCATCACTTAGTAAGGATGGATGATTATCTTTTCTATTATTTTTTTTTCTTGTTTGATTTATGTGTATTTTTAAAAAAGTTGTAAAAATGAAAGAACATTTCTAATAAAGATTTACTTATTGCAATTAGAATAAATTTGTAGTGGACCATCTGTCTTCACTGATGCCACAGAAAAAGTCTTGTGACGTTTTTTGGGATTTTCAGCAACACGTTTTGTCCCTTCCTCCACCAATATTTTTTAATCATATCACTTTTGTCTCATTATTAAAATTTTATAAATTGCAGAAAATTGTATTTGTCATCTACTCACTGATAACTCTCTCCCCCTCTTTTTTTTTGGTAAGAATGAATGATTTATGAATGCTGGTATAGCTGATGCCACAGTCCACTTTTGTTGCCTTTTGAGATTTTACTCATTAGTCTGAATAATAACTGTCACTAATTCAAGCTGTTCTCAAATGGCTTTTTGAATAGAAAGAGAGGGAGAGAGTGCAAGCGAGAGAGGGGCAGCAATAGAGAGGAGAGAGGCCTGAGAGATTAACTCCAGTGAGCTCACTCTGAGAGGCCCAGGAACGGCTGAATATTGTTCTAGCGGTGAGGAGGTGGGGAGCCAGGGAGGGATGGGGAAGGAAAAAAAAAATCCCTATGCAACCAGAGAAATGAACTTGATGATCTCAACGGGGGTGGGGAGGAGGATCACCATTCCTTGCTCCTGACAATCAAAATTAGATTGGCCAGCACTGTGTCAACACTTGCTTCAGTTAAGGCATGACAGGAGAGGGAGAGTGGACACACCCCCGCACCCCCCACATGGGTGTTTGAGAGTTTGCCATGTGAACTATGGAGGCCCCACAGTGCCTTTCACTGACTGCTCAAGTCCCTCAAAGAAATGCACAACCCTTTTTATTAGCCAGCACTGTAACCATTGGCATCTCCTCTCTGACTTCTATATTTTAGCCTCTCATTATTGACATGTCTCTTTTTTGTTTTTTGTGTCTATTAGCGATCCAAAATCTTTGAAATGAGAACACATGCAACAAAAACGGAAGCATGGCATTTAATCTTATAATCAGATTTTGTGGGTATTACTGTTTAATAACTTCTGATTTTACGCACATTGTGTGTAGTTGACTCACAAAAAAAAATAAAACAAATGTTTTTTAAAAAAAATGTTCAATCAACATTTTTCAGATTTCAGATTTAGATTTATTCATTTCTAACTGCACTGTAGACAAAATTAAATCAAATGTTTTATCTCCAAAAAAAAAAAAAGTGAAAATAAAAACTTTGACAATTTTCTCTGAAACAAAAAAGATTTAAATAGAAAGGATAGAAAATTTTATTTTATTATTAGAGAGAATTCTTAGTAGTGTCATGAAAATGTGGACAAAAAGTGTGTGACAGGTTTTAGTGGTCAAAAATAAAACATGACCCAATTATGTTTTTATTTTCCTTCTCAGGTCAACTGAGAAGGAAACAAACTGAGCTTGACCGAGGTTGTGCTTTTGGTTGTTTGGTCGGTGACTTGGATTACTTAAGTGTATCCAGCGTTACCACATTAGAGAGGGAGTGCAGCTGTGTCCTCATATAACCTTTCTGTTTTCATCCCATCATCTCGATTTGTTTAGAAAGGTTTACATAGAACAGCCATCAACCTTATTATCAACTGTGATTATCAGTTTTTGTATCATGGAAGTGTAATATTTTCAAAAATGCATTTTTATTGTTGTATTTTTCCCCCATCTGGTTAACTTAATGACAGAAGGCTTAGTTAAGTGACATTAATACAGAATATTCCATTTTCTCCAGCTGAGTTAATGTCATGTCACAGGTTGAGGATTTGTTCCAAAAAAAGAGACAGATTTAGGATTATTACCGGGGACTGCATCACAGTCAACAGTGTGGGACAAAAGGTTTTGTTTTTACTCTCAGGGTGACTTCTGTCGTTGCCAAAAGAGAGATGTCCTATTGACTTTCAAGTAACCACACGCTGCTGTGAGAAGCATTCAAAATAAGAGGAAGGAATGTGCAGATTTTTTTTTTTTTTACATGAACAGAGAACTAGATGATGCTCTACTGTAGAACTGTCAAATTTGTCCTCAAAATTCACTCTTAATAAAAACTTTAGGGATTTTAAAAGATTTTTTCTACCTCAGTCTTCAACCTTTGTAAGTGCAACCAATAAGAAGACGATTTGATTATGAAGTGAAATAAATGAATCAAATGTATTTTTAAAAGACCGCTTTCACAAACTGTTTTGTTTTCTTTAGTGGATTTTCCCCCAAAATATAATCTTGAAAACAATTATAATCATTTTCAAGATTTTATTATGGGTGATTGATAATCATCAATCACTGTTGTGGAAAAAACAACATACGCCTTTTTTTTTTATTACAGATTGAGACAAAATGAGCAAATTACTTTCACCAAAAGGAAATATTTTGCTATTCAAAGTGCACTTTGACTATGCTGTGGCTGAAGCAATAAAAGATTCAATGCCACTGCAAAAATGTCAAACAAGAAAATAATGTTCAAACTAGACCATAATTTGGACTCACTTTCTGGTTCAGGTGATAAAAGAAATTCCCCGAGGCAGGGGAGGAAACTTGTGACTTTTAGGATTGTGGGTTGGTGCAGAAACATCTCCCAGCATGGCTTCATCCCACACCATCTGTAACAGAGCCAGCAATTGTCAACTCAAAAACAGATGGTGTGCCAAGAGCTACAAAAGAATGACAGCTGTCATTCCCAACAGATGACACTCCGGTGAACTGCAGTTTAATGACCGCTGGTTTTATTCAACAAAAAGGCAAACACACAATATGGTAGAGAAGTTTTTTCTGTATTTAAATATTTAAGTGTGGCAAATGAAGGTTAACGTGTGAACAAAGTGTAAAAAACTTTCTAATCCAGCTAAACTGCAATTTACTATAAAAATCAAGACTTTATTGCCAGCAGATTTCATCACAAATATTTTCCTTTTCTTGCCTTAAAGGCATCTTTGACGACATGGGTTTTTTGAATATTTTCCAAACAGTTCTCCACTATTAAAAGCAGTGGTGGATGAAGTACTCACTTTTTGTACTTAAGTAAAAGTACAGATAATTAGGCCAAGAAAATACCTAAGTAAAAGTACCAATTAAAAAATCTACTAAAGTAAAAGTACAAAAGTAATTGGTGAAAATTTTACTTTTTAAGTAAAAAGTAAAAGTATTCAATCATAATTCAAATGTCATTTTTTGTGCTGTAGGGTCACAAATAAATACTCTGCAGTGGCGTGACTCCCTTCCCCCCTCTCCCGCCTCTTTTGGTCCACAAAAAAAAAAAAAAAAAAAAAGAAAGGAAAGGGGACAAGTCAAGCTATCCCCTAGCAGGGCAAACAAATGTGCACCAAAATGCAAGAAAATTACACTTATTTTTTTAAATGTTTTGGGGGGGAGGCCCCCAGTCACCCTATATTGGCCTTGTCAATGACCTCACACCCTCCTCCCCCTTCTTTAGAAAATTCTAGATCCGCCCCTGCTCCGTGTAACGACGGCTAAACTTTTTATTTAGAAGTAAACACAACGAATAACAATCTTCTGACTCTTTTTAATTTGTGCTATAGTTGATGATAGTTTTTTGGCGGTGAATGACTGCGGAAAATGTTTACTCTCAATTCTGATTGGTCCTCGATTCATTACTTCTTTTCCCGATCAACTGCTCCTTTTTATTTTGGCGATGCAGCTTCAAGATGCGCTAAAAAAAAATTTGTGTATTTTTCAAAATCCTGACCGAAAATGTAACGAAAAATGTAAAACACACTTTTAAAAAATAGCGGAGTAAAAGTACAGATATTTGCTCAAAAAATGTAGTGAAGTAAAAGTACAGGTCTCAAATTTTACTTAAGTAAAGTACAGATACACAATTTTTTTACTTAAGTACAGTAACGAAGTACATTTACTTCGTTACGTTCCACCACTGATTAAAAGTTGCTAAACCAGACAAAAAGGTGTTACCGGTGACTATGTCCAGCAATTTAAGCTATTGAGTGCTGCCCCCAATTCAGCTTCTTTCTAAACTTTATGGCTATAATTGCCATCAAGCTCCTCCTCATCTCCCCTGCTTTGTAACATGTTCAATATTCCCATTGTACTGTACTTTCTTTTTCTTCTGTTAGCACCTCTATGGGTTAGTTCATTGAGTGAATTGAGGTCAGAGTTCATCATGTTAGCAGTCTTGAGGGTTTGGGATTGCATTCAACTGCTACCGCTTTATGTTGAGCTTGTACAACTGCTCCCTATGTGCCAAAGCAATAAAAACATCCATCAATGCCCTGTCTTTTCTATGTAGGGTGGGTATGAATGATGACGTGTATAGCACGTTGATGCACTTCAGGAGCATGGGACTGTGTGAATGTTTGTTTATGTTGAGTGAGTATTTGTCAAAAGGTTTATGTCATTGCTGGCATCAGGCTCCTCAAGCTTGTACTGGGTGGTCTTTGTCTGTTTGCATGCGTAAAGAGCTTCGTTCTCACTCTCATTTGTCCCCTATTGATTCTCTAAATTAGGTTGATGAGAGGCCCTCCTATCAGGTGGCATATTAATTGGGTCAGGCAGAATCTTATATGAAATCCAGATAATGGCAAGCTGAACCCCAACACTGAACCTTTGTCCTCTGAACGCTTCCTTTCACCAATTAGCCTCATGGTGACTGTGCTTCCTGCCACCTCCGCTACCCGTTACTGTTTTCCAAGAATAAAACTGCCATGAAAGCCAGAAGTATGAATGTATGGACATACAATTCTAGGAGTGAAAAATATAGCATATTCGACCAATCCAGTACAATCAAGGAATGTAAACCACACTAATATTTTACTTTGATTCTTATGGAAAAAAGCAATATTAAATGAAAAAATGTACGGATACGATTGTCCACTTTCTTTCCATTTGTTTGAGATAGTACATAGTTAACATAAGTTTTACTTTGATATGTCAAAAAAATTATTGGTAATAATTGAAGTCATTTATGGTACTCGCTCACAAAATAGAGTTGACAGTTTTATATCGTAAAGTCCAATAAAATGCCATATTATCAATGATTAGACTTTAATTTACTTTTAAGAATCAATTCACAAATAATATACAAAATTCTGGATGCACAACTTAGTTTATTCAGTAATTTCTGATAAAGATTACAACACTACATCACAACTACAGTCTAGTCTGGTATTGGATAGGGAATGAAGCAGGGGTTTTCTCCCGCGAAACTACCAGTGCAGTGCTGTAATAGGCAGGTTAAATTATACAAGCTGAGGAAAGATAAGAGTATTCTTTACTAGATAGTCATAGCCTGAATTTGGTGTGCACACCGAAAGAAGGCTGGAGCAAAGGTCAGCTGATAAACCAAAGACCAGGAAAACCCGCAATTTGTAGCTCAATATAGAGGGTAGGACTTTCCAGATTTTCATCATTTGCTTTTTTTCCCCTTTGAGGCAATCTGTTACGAATATGTCTGAAACATGTTTTTTTATATTGTATGAAAAGGTATACCTTATATCTTTTAAGCAACTTTGTAAATATTAAACGTTTCTCCAGTTATTATTGATGACTGCAACTTGCCTTTCAGATTTTATTTTATCCAGCAGATCAATAGTCATAAAAACATTATGGTAAAAATATTTTAACATCGTAAGAAACTAATAATTTGCTTCATTTCATCTTCTGAACCTCTTATTCCTCATGGGGTTACCAGAGCCAATACTGGCTGATTTCCGGTGAGAAGCAGGGTACACCCCGAACAGTTCACCAGTCTGTTGTAGGGCCACACCCACAGACAAGCATACACACAAACACTCATTCCTAGGGGCAGTTTTGTAGCGGTCAATCAACCTAACATGCATGTTTTTGGGGGTTGGGAGGAAAATGGAGTACCTGGAGGAAACCAATGCATACACAGGAAGAACACGCAAACTCCAATCACTAGCCTCCAAAGGCTTGTGATTTAAGCCTTGCCCTAATCCAGGATGCAAACCTCTGAACTTCTTGCTATGAGGCCATGCTAACCACTGGACCACTGTGCAGGCTCTGATAATCTGATATATGATAATTTGATATGTGAAAACGACACTATTTTTACAAAAAGTCCTTTAGGCTGGAGTTATAAACAAACTTATACAACACACCAAATCATTTCAAACTGTGAACCAGATGAGGAAAAAGACAAAGATCAGGACAAACATTGTTCATAGGAGAAAATTTAATTGACAAACTGACAAGATTAAATAAAACTTGACCTATTCATATGAGTTCTGAACATCAACGGATGCAAACAGTTTCCATCATACAGTCTGTAGTTTTATCTCAAAGTTTTCACATTAGAATGAAGGTGAAACATTGTGAAAGCAATGTTAAAACAAGATAAATACACGACAAGCCCTGAAGAAATATTTACCAAATATTCATTTAGCACAAAATTCACCTCATGAAGAAAATAGGTTTTTTTTTTTCAACTCTGCAGTACTCCCTCTCTGCACTTGTCTCATCCACCTGAATCATAGCAACCAAATGCCAGAAGAGACAAAGCTGAATGAAGTTAAAAAGTTCTCAAGTCAACATACATAATTCTGCTGTTGAAAATAAGTATTTTTTGACAGTCTTTTTGTGTCAACAATGTGCAATTAAGCAGGAAAGCAAACCTACTAATTACATTAAGGCAAGAAAAGCAGAAACAGTACAAATCTAAATGTTTCTTGGGATAAAAATGATAAACGCCCAAAAAACATAAACCTAGCAATTTTACAGAATGTCATTCAGACTGTCTTTTTTAAACAACTAAAAAAATGAAAAAAGGCATTAAATTTACAGCTAACTTTAAGTGCATGTTTTGACTAATTATTATGTATCATAAACTGCCAACAGCATTTTAACATTTTTTAATGAGAATACAATCAAATTGATAAATTGTTCAAGTTTAAACATTTAGACACACCAGTTTTGTAAAATATTAAATGTTATTGTTTTTAGTTAAACATTGCAACTCCTCAACCTCAATTCCTACAAAAAAAATAATTGTGGGATTCTGCTGTCCAGGTGTTCGTCCCAGTTAGATTCTCTGTTCTGTTTATGTCAAATTTGCATCAGATTAAGCAGCAAAATACACATTTTCCCTGTGTTCCTCCATCATATGAAAAGATGTTGGTGACAACTTTTGTATTTTATGGTTTTACATTAGACGGCTGGACCACACACAACCTACTTATTGAAACATCACACAAAGCTTTCCCTTCTCACAATGTATTTTTCCCTTCAAATTAAAGATGTACCTCAATTAAAAAAAAATCCCATCAATAAAAATGTTTAACTCTCAGATTAGAAGAATAACTATATCTGTGTTTTTAAGTTTAATTAATGAAAGTATAGTGTGAACAATTTTTTAAGAGAAGGGGGAATAGTTTGTTGTAGTGTTTATGAGCAGAAAATGAAATAATTTCTTTGAACAGATTGCAATACATTTTAAGTGCTTGCAAAATGTGTAAGAAAATAGAGCACTGGAATCTTTCGATTGGCAAAATTTCTATTTAAAGAAAATTTGTTTTCTTCCGTGTTCTGGACCGCTTATTCCTGATGAATTTTGAACTTTCCATTTTTTCTACCAACTTTTACTTTTGTTTCATTATCCACAGACTGTTTTCTATCCTTGAATTTACCTCTAAAGTTAATTCATTTTTTAATATAGACAATTTTAATTTGAGTGACTGACATCAAACTAAAAGAAAGAACAACTTAAGTGTGGAGCACAGTCAAAACACACGAACACACTGTCTTTTTTTAACATCCAAAACACAAACTATTCTATTGTAACTACAGCAAATGGTAAAAACACATCTAAATTAATATTACTAAAAAAAAAAAAAAGAAGAAAAAAAACCACAAAACCGTGTAAGCTAAATAAATGATTTATTGTACAAAATAAAATGACAGTAAATAAACAACAAAGGGCAAAAATAATCATACAGTTATTTATATGCACAACAATGCAACTACAAAGTTGGTGTGAATTTTTTCTTTCTTTCTTCCTTTCTTTCTTTCATATTTTTTACTATACAAAGAACAGAGGAATGCAGGGGAAAAATAAGAAAATGTTAGAAGCGGTGAACCTGTCCAAAACATCATAAAAGTTAACATTTGGGTATTCCTTGACATAGATAGTTCTTACTCTCATATATTTATATAGAAAAAAAGGAAAGAAAAAAAACAAACTTCTCACACATACCAGAATACAAACACGAAAATTCAAGATACAACTTCTCAACAGCTTTAACCATATTTAAGACACAGATGTGGGCACAACTAATAATTTCTTTTGACCACACATGACCAGAGCCGCTACCATCGGTCACTCTGACAATAACTCAATCTGAACCTGAGAGCATGGGGACCCTGTGGTTTTCATCTACATTTTTGGAGGGCAAAGGGGTGGTGGCTCCTATGAGTAAAATGTTTGCACTGATTAACTGCTGACATTTTTTTCTAGAAAAAAAAAAAAAAGCAAAGGTTTTAGAAGGCGTAAGTGAGGTAGACAGACTTGAAAATGCATTGTAATTAATATTAATAAATAACATGAACCTATTTCATTTTTTCTCCAACCACTGCCCCTAAACCAGTTTTTCCTCCCTTTGAAATGTTCTAGCATATTCCTGCAATTGGAAAGGTTTACTGCACGCAAAATGTCGTTCTCTACTTTGGCTAGCAATCCCTGGATATTCTTCCCATTCTTACATGGGTGCTCTCACTTAAAAAACACACAAAGGCAAAAACACGTCTATGCGTGACTGTCAACACATTGTTCAGATCAAAAAGATGTCTCTTTTAAAACATGGTTACAGATTAAAGTTGATGGGTAGGCCATTTTCTTTAAAGCATTCTTTTTTAAAAATCCAAACATTTATTTTACACATGAATTATCATCCAAAGTGAGCATAGAGGCCTTTTAGGCCACTTTTATTATACGTCCAGGTTCCAGAAAGAAGCAAAGAGTGTGAGTGTATGGACAGGCCCCCGCTTCAGACAAAGTCAGAAAAGTATGATGGTATAAAAATGAAAAGATAAATTTCCTTGTTTTGTTCTTCACCAGAAGCTTGGATATTTTTTTTACTTTTATGCTATACTGTACAAGCTCTCTTGTGCTTGGTAAAACACAAACAATACTTCACCTCCTCCCGCCGTGAACATCCCATAGTGCAAAATTTAATGTTGGTAAGGTAGAGTGCCCCAAAAAAGGCTTTTGTACCCCTTTCTTATATATACATATATCATTTATATATAATGTCAAAAGGCTCTCACTTTATCCAACAGCATAGTGCTTTCGTTTATAACAAAAGGATATCTTAGCTTTGACATCCAGGAGACAAAGACAAGCTTCGAGCGTACTAATCTACTCTGTGTTCAAGCACTAATAATAGTTTTCTCCGTTATGACAAAGTAAATGCAGTTGAGTTTGAGCTGGATGGGGGCCATTTGAAAATGCAATCAAATATGCTCTATAAACTATTCTCATATACATGACTTTAGTTTGTTTGTTTGTTTTTTTTTTTACATTTTTCCACACTTTAATGTTGTAATATTTCTATTATATAAAAAAGCTATTGTTTAGCAATGTGTTACTTTTATTTTCTTTCTGAAACTAGCATTGAAAATGGTAAATGAACTGGCTTGACAGGAGTATTGTAGCTACGACTCTTCCTTCATTTAAGTGTTTATCTTTATTATTAATATTTTTTTTTCCTTTTTAAACACTGATGTGAACAATTAGCAATATGTAAACTTCTAGAAAAAAAAGTTTTGTGCTATGTTTTGCTTATCAATGAGTGAGCATGATAACATCCTTGTGTGTGGGGCGAGGGGTTTTAAGTTAGAGATTTAGTTGGTTTTTAATGTTTGCAATCGTTGGCCCTTTTGGGTCATGAAACAGTGCATTTACGTTTCCTCTTGAAAATTAGTTTCGGAAAAATTTAAATATGTTTTTGATGTTTTATGAAAAGCGCAATAGAAGAAGACGAAATAATACAAAAACTGTCTGGTTCTTGTTACCCTGCAGGACATTTCCACTCTTCCAAACATTACAGAGTAAGTGAGTCTACAGCTACATTTTAGTTTTATTTAATTGTTCATGCTGCACTAAATTGATGCAATCTATTTTAGTAAAAATGACAGTTACAATTAAACCCATTTCATTTAGGGATAATGTTTGTATGACATCTTCTTTTTCCTTTTTTAAGTTTTACAAGACTACAAATAAAAGATCAAAGAGGTTTCAAAGATACTGAAGAATGTCACACAAGGATGTTAAACATTAATAGACAGTACAGTTTGGTTTTGGACCCCCTCAGCACTATACATCTTTAAATAATTGTTATTCTGTATTTATTTAAAAGTTTCTAAACCAGATCAATGTCTTTAGATTTTGTTGAGAAGATGGATTGCCAATTAAATCTTATAATGCCCCCTCTGTGAACATATAAGTGATTTAACCTTATCAGTAAGTCATTCTGCAATAAAGTGTTGTTAGAACCAGTCGCAAAACTTACAGTGCTTGATAAATTATATTTTGTCTCACCAAAAACCTGGACATTTCACAAAGATGTCAATTAGGAAAAAAAGGGAAAAAATTTCACAAATCTAACACACTACCATTTTCTGAAGCTTCTCCACATGAACACACTCGACAAATCATTCATAATGTTCTGCATTGCCATCATTCAGTTCACTTTTGATTCATTATTTCATTTTGTACAGTTAAAATTATAGTTGCGGGAGAAAACAAACAAACAGTGTGATGCTTATGTGGCTGCGTGAAAATTAAATCTGGTGCTGTAGAGTGAGTTCTGGTGCCCGGGGAGACCTCCTTCAGGGTTTTAGGTGGTTTGATGAGAGCTGTACATAAGTGTGTGTCTTCTCCCGGAAGCCTAAGAGCAACCACATCGATCCACCACCATTCCTGGAATCTTGCCATGAATAATCTGCTGCTTGTCATTGAAGTAAAGCATGTTAATGGGGGACATCTTGGTAGGGGTACAGCAAGGCCCTGCGGAGCCTCGCGGGTTGGCGTGTTGCACCAGATGGGTGTGTGGATACTTTTGCATGAACATGTACTCGCACTGACCAGAGCAATAGTTGGCTTTATACCGTTTGGGAGCAATGATCCAGTCCCAGCCGAATGCCTCAAAGTCCACAGTGAGAGGGTAGCGACAGCAGCGAGACTCAGTAGAGTGCTCATCACAGTCCAAACCAAGATTTCTCCGAGAACGTTTGCTCGTCTCAAGAACCTTCACTTCCAGGAACGGCTGCTGGAATCAGGGGGAGGAGGGGCACAGCAGACAGAAAGAGGTGGTTATAAAAGAACTACATTGCAGATATAACACCAAAACAATTAGCTATACAAACATGATCTATTTTCCTCTTCAGATCAATATTCTTTGTGGGTAATCCCTTTTTTAACATTGCCATGAACTGATTTAAACCATTTTTATGACGAGCCGTTTCAGTCTAATTAAAATATAGGTGGAAAACTGTTCAGGGTTGTGCTAAACAGTGAACCAATGAGATATCAGCGAGGTGCTGGTATAGGTGCTGCTACGGGCAGTCAGTATGTTTTAAATGCCGAGATAAGCTGAACTACAATTAGGTTGACCTTACTATTTGACTAGATCACCGTCCTTGTCCCAGTATACATGCACAGGAGGAGAATTATTGACAAAATTATTGACCATAGTATGTTTGACACACTGACACTGTGGACTAAGAGGAAAACGTTATACACGTGCTGCTGTTGAATTGTAAATGTGTGGTTTGCACAATTCACTGGAAAATGCACTGCTTTGTGATTAAAAGATTCAGACGTTTGATCAGTAACAATTGGAAAATGTTTGAATCTGACGGATATTTTCATCAATTTACGTTTTACGCAGTTTTGATGACTTCTGGTATTAAAAATAGAAACAGAAACATTTTGGAAAATCTTTGTATTAATGAATAGCTACTCTTCACTCTATTTGTTAAAAGATTCCAAAAAATTAAACCATAGACTATGTTTTAGTTTTGCATTTGTTTTGAATATTTAAACACATGAGTGCATGGATTTATGCACTCATGTGTTTGTCACGTGCAGAGAACCATCCTTCTCTGCATCATGGTTTTATGATGCAGAGAAGGAAAGTGGACATCATGTGTGTCCAGGAGACTAGATGGAAAGGTAGCAAGGCTACAAGTTGTTCTATCACAGTGTAGATAGGAAGAGGAATGGTGTAGGAGTTTTAGTGAAGGAAGAGTTTGTTGGGAATGTTCTGGAGGTAAAAAGAAGGTCAGACAGGGTGATGAGCCTCAAGCTAGAAATTGAAGGGGTAATGTTGCGTTGTTTGTGGGTATGCACCACAGGTAGGATGTGAGATTGAGGAAAAAGAAAAATTCTGGTCAGACCTTGATGAGGTGATTTAGAGCATCCCTAGAAGTGAGAGAGTTGTTATTGGAGCAGACTTTAATGGCCCCGTTGGTTCAGGAAACAGAGATGATGAGGAGGTGATGGGCAGGTTTGGTATTAAGAACAGGAATGCAGAAGGACAGATGGTGATCGACTTTGCAAAAAGAATGGAAATGGCTGTAGTGAAAACTTTCTTCAAGAAAAGGTTGGAACACAGGGTGACTTACAAGAGTGGAGGAAGGAGTACACAGGTAGATTACAGTTTGTGTAGGCAGTGTAATCTGAAGGAGATTAATGACTGCAAAGTTGTGGCAGGAGACAGTGTAGCCAAAGAGCAATGGATGGTGGTGTGTAAGAAGACCCTGGTAGTGAGGAAGTTTAAAAAGATGAAGGGAGGTGAGAGACTAAATAGTGGAAGCTAAAAATGGAAGAGTGCTGCTTGAATTTTATAAAGGAGTTGAGACAGGCTTTTGGTGGGCAGGAGATGCTTCCAGATGACTGGACAACTACAGCTAATGTGATCAGGGAGACAGGCAAGAGAGTACTTGGTGTGTCATTGGGAAGGAAGATACTAGATAAGGAGACTTGCTGGTGGAATGAGGAGGTGCACGATTGCATCAAAAGAAAGAGGCTGGCTAAGAAGAAGTGGGACACTGAGAGGACAGAAGAGAGTAGACAGGTGCACAGGGCCCTACAGCATAAGATTAAAGTAGACTTGTACGCTAGGCTGAACAGCAAGGAGGGAGAGATTGACCTATACAAGTTGGCAAGACAGAGGGACAAAGATGGGATGGATGTGCAGCAAGTTAGGGTGATTAAAGACAGGAATGGATGTCTCTTGACAGATACCAGTAATGTGATGGGATGATGGAAAGAGTACTTTGAAGAGTTGATGAATGAAGAAAATGAAAGAGAACAAACAGTAGAAGGTGTTACCATGGTGGAGCGGAAAGTAGCTAGGATTAGTAAGGAGGAATTAAAGAGGGCACTGAAGAGGATGAAGAGTGGAAAGGCTCTCGGCCCTGATGATGTTCCTGTAGAAGTATGGAAGTGTTTAGGTGAGGTGGCAGTAGGGTTTCTGACTGGGCTGTTTAACAGGATATTAGAAAGTGAGAAGATGCCTGATGAATGGAAAAGAAGTGTGCTGGTTCCTATTTTTAAGAACAAGGGAGATGTGCAGAGTTGTGGTAACTACAGAGGAATAAAACTGATCAGTCATACAATGACGCTATGGGAAAAAGTTGTCGAAGCTAGGCTAAGGCCTGAAGTAATTTGTGAGCAGCAGTATGGTTTTATGCCAAAAAAGAGCACTACAGATGAGGTATTTGCATTGAGGATGCTGATTGAGAAGTACAGGGAAGGTCAGAGGGAGCTGCACTGTGTCTTTGTGGATCTAGAAAAAGCGTATGACAGGGTACCTAGAGAAGAACTATGGTATTGTATGAGGAAGTCTGGTGTAACATAGAAGTATGTTAGAGTGGTGAAGGACATGTATGAGGACTGTAAGACAGTGGAGAGGTGTGCTGTAGGTGTAACAGAGGAGTTCAGTGTGGGGATGGGACTGCACCAGGGATCTGCTCCGAGTCCTTTGCAGTTTGCTATGATGATGGACAGGCTGACAGACAAGGTTAGACAAGAATCTCCATGGACAATGATGTTTGCAGATGACATTGTAATCTGTAGTGACAGGAGGGAAAATGTGGAGGAAAAGCTGGAGAGGTGGAGGTTTGCTCTAGAAAGAAGAGGAATGAAGGTTAGTCAGTGTAAGACAGAGTACATGTGTGTGAATGAGAGAGACTCAAAAGGAAAAGTGAGGTTACAGGGAGAAGAGATAAAAAAAGGTGGAAGATTTTAAGTACTTAGGATCAACAGTCCAGCGCAATGGAGAGTGTGGAAAAGAGGTGAAGAAGGGTGTTCAAGCAGGCTGGACAGGGTGGAGAAAAGTATCAGGTGTGATGTGTGACAGAAGAGTTTCAGCAAAAATGAAAGAAAAAGTGTACAAAACCGTGGTGAGACCGGCCATGCTGTTTGGTCTAGATGTAGTGGCACTGAGGAAAAGACAGGAAACAGAGATGGAAGTAGCAGAGATGGAGATGCTGAGGATGTCTTTGGGAGTGACCAGGATGGACAGGATCAGTAATGAGTATATCAGGGGAACAGCACAAGTTTTGGAAATGAAGTCAGAGAGGCCAGACTGAGATGGTTTTGACATGTGCAGAGAAGAGAGAGTGAGTGCATTGGCAGAAGGGTGCTGGATTTTCGAACCACCAGGAAAAAGGGCTAGAGGAAGACCAAAGAGGAAGTTCAGGGATACAGTGAAGGAAGACATGAAGAAAGTTGGCGTGACTGAAGAGGATTCAGCAGATAGGGTTAGATGGAAAAAACTGACTTGCTGTGGCGACCCCTGAAGGAAATGCCGAAAGGAGAAGAAGATGAGTGCATGGTTTTAATTTGTATCAGAAAAGTATCCAAAAACTTGCAAAAGTACATTAGGTCCAAGATAAAAGGTTTATGGCAACAGGTCACATTCAAAGGGGAAAAATATATACCTCAAACATAATTTAAAAAGTAACTTAAAAAAGGAGTTTGTTGAAACTCAGACACTTTTTAAGCTAGATTGACTGTGGCAAGACGGCTACATATTTTCAAGTGAGAAATATGATAAATTGCATTTGTGAGAAATGACACTGTCAGATTTTCTCACCAAACAGATTGAATCTCCTAAAGTTACTACTGCAACACAATATCATTAATAACAATACTAAACATCCATGAGTTAGAATTTAAGTTTGTCAAAAGGTCTTGTAGCGTGAATCCATCAGAATAGCATATGCTGTTAGCTGTATGGTTTGTGCAAAGTAGTCTGAAAATTTCAAGGCTAAAAGAAGATGCAAGGACTTGGAGATGATTTTGTGATATTGCATCAAACTTTGCAAATTCTCTCTAAAATGTCTGAAAATCTTACAACATAAATCAAAAAATCTCAGCTCAACAACATGTCGACCGCTTGTCATTCACTAACAACTATTGTACGTCCTTCAGCCTAACTTTTATAGTTATTCCTTACATATGTGCTACAATCCTTGTTTTCCATTATTTACCTGAACATTTTAACACATTTTAAAACTAACACTGATGTCATTGCATTATTACGTGTTATTCGGCTTAAATCATTTTAACTTTTTTATATACTAATAAGTAACAATTCTTCCTTAGGTCTGTGAGGCAGCAAACTGTATTTCTTGTACTGTTTTGGCCGGAAATATTATACATTGCTTGGTACAAATATTCTCAAGCAAACATTTTAGTATTGATTGTGCATATCTCTGGCTTTCAGTTGTCATATTTACTCATAAAAACGCCTTGTTCTGATACTTACTGCACCTCTCAACGCAGTTGAGCATGGAATAAATTTAAATAATCTGTTGCTTTCTTTTCTGACAGCATCCATTAATCGCTGTTACATCGCAAAAACAATAACGCTACGTGTTATTTTCAGGTTTTTCACAAAATGTGACTGTTTGATTGAGTTGAGATGAGTGAATAAATGCGTCATTCTCAACATGGCACATCAGCCAAGTGTTGTAGAAACGTTGTTGGATCCCTATCTAAAAATCACACAGATTTGTTCAAATCTTCTTATATTATTTTACGAGCAATAGAATTTATTTGTGAGGTAGTGTCAAAAGTTGGGTTTAAGGCTTTGACTTTCTGTTTGGCCATGTACAGTATACATTTTTAAATGATCAATGTTTCCTATTTCTAATGCTACTTGGGCATTTAACCTTTACATTCCTGTTTTTATACATTTATTAATACTTCTTCCTTACTTTTTATGTCCATTCATTTCTCCTGCAAGGATTAACCGATTTAAGTAATTTTGGTCAAAAAACAACCGTCTCGATTGGGAATTGTATGGATCTAAATATATATATATATATATATATATATATATATATATATACACTCACCGGCCACTTTATTAGGTACACCATGCTAGTAACGGGTTGGACCCCCTTTTGCCTTCAGAACTGCCTCAATTCTTCGTGGCATAGATTCAACAAGGTGCTGGAAGCATTCCTCAGAGAGTTTGGTCCATATTGACATGATGGCATCACACAGTTGCCGCAGATTTGTCGGCTGCACATCCATGTTGCGAATCTCCCGTTCCACCACATCCCAAAGATGCTCTATTGGATTGAGATCTGGTGACTGTGGAGGCCATTTGAGTACAGTGAACTCACTGTCATGTTCAAGAAACCAGTCTGAGATGATTCCAGCTTTATGACATGGTGCATTATCCTGCTGAAAGTAGCCATTAGAAGTTGGGTACATTGTGGTCATAAAAGGATGGACATGGTCAGCAACAATACTCAGGTAGGCTGTGGCGTTGTAACGATGCTCAATTGGTACCAAGGGGCCCAAAGAGTGCCAAGAAAATATTCCCCACACCATTACACCACCACCACCAGCCTGAACCGTTGATACAAGGCAGGATGGATCCATGCTTTCATGTTGTTGACGCCAAATTCTGACCCTACCATCCGAATGTCGCAGCAGAAATCGAGACTCATCAGACCAGGCAACGTTTTTCCAATCTTCTATTGTCCAATTTCGATGAGCTTGTGCAAATTGAAGCCTCAGTTTCCTGTTCTTAGCTGAAAGGAGTGGCACCCGGTGTGGTCTTCTGCTGCTAAAGCCCATCCGCCTCAAAGTTCGACGTACTGTGCGTTCAGAGATGCTCTCCTGCCTACCTTGGTTGTAACGGGTGCTTATTTGAGTCACTGTTGCCTTTCTATCAGCCCGAACAAGTCTGGCCATTCTCCTCTGACCTCTGGCATCAACAAGGCATTTCCGCCCACAGAACTGCCGCTCACTGGATATTTTTTCTTTTTCGGACCATTCTCGGTAAACCCTAGAGATGGTTGTGCGTGAAAATCCCAGTAGATCAGCAGTTTCTGAAATACTCAGACCAGCTCTTCTGGCACCAACAACCATGCCACGTTCAAAGTCACTCAAATCACCTTTCTTCCCCATACTGATGCTCGGTTTGAACTGCTGGAGATTGTCTTGACCATGTCTACATGCCTAAATGCACTGAGTTGCCGCCATGTGATTGGCTGATTAGGATTTAAGTGTTAACAAGCAGTTGGACAGGTGTACCTAATAAAGTGGCCAGTGAGTGTATATATATATATATGTTGGCTTAGTTTTTTAAATATTTTAATTTGTTCTTTGGGGGAGTGCCCCAAAGAACAAATGATGTTTTTTTATGTTATGCCCTTTCAAAGTCAAGCATCATTTCAGCTACAATTAGCTACATTAACATACTGTAGCTTAACTTGTATTAAGCTACAGTATTCTAAATTTAGCTGTATAAAGGTATATTAAGCTACTTTAAGCTGCATTAAGCTTTCCAGCTGCATTGAGCTTTTTTGCCATCTTTAGTTTTTTTTAAGCTATGTCCAACTTTTTCAGAATTTTTTTTTTAAAAGCATTTCGCATTAAAAATGATTCTTTCAACAGGAAGACGTCACATTCTATTCTTTCAGTTGAAAGGCATTATGGTTCAAAATAACAACAGGATGTCATTCACCCATGAAATCTAGTTTTAACCTTATTTAACTTTTTGCGATGCTCTGAGAAAACGGTCGTTTCTAAATGTAATTAGGTATTTTGTGGTATTTCAACGTCTTAGAAACATTTGTGTCTAAATGTCATGATTCCCTCACCTGCCACCAGAGGGAGCCTTGGACTTTCCTCTCTGACCCGGATTCCTGCCTGATACCGAACACCTGTGGTCATTAACGCCATGCTGGGCACCTGTGGATCATTAACATCCTGCCTATTTAAAGGCAGTCTGCCCTGACTTCCTGGTCGGCACATCATCCCTTCCAGCCAGGTCTTTCTGGCTGCCCGACAAAGTTATTTTCTTGAACTCTGTTATATTTTTGAACTTTGACCAAAAAACATTTCTTTGTCCTAATCCTGTGCCTCGCTTTACATCCTTGCTGGGCCTTTTTGTTAATAAATCCTTATTATTGTCCTGCATTTGGGTCTTCCTTCCACATCCACATCCACACCATGACAAATGACCCCACCATTAATGAACCTAGCGGACACAAGTCACCAGCCTGTCCAGTTTGCCTGAAATCTGTCCAAGTCGCTTCAAAGCCCTGCCCAGGTCACGCCACGGCCCCGCCAAAGTCACTCCAAGGCCCCACCCAGGATTGCTAAAGGCCCTGCCCATGTCAAGTCTGCCCATGTCAAGTCTCATGCCTGCCCTTGGTTCTTTGACCACCTGGAGGTGGTCGTTGAGATGTGGGTAGGTTACTGTCATGATTCCCTCACCTGCAACCAGAGGGAGCACTAGACCTTCCTTCCTCTCCTGGATTACTGCGTGATACTAAACCCCTGTGGTCAATAACGTCATGCTGAGCCCTTGTGGATCATTGACATTCTGCCTGTTTAAAGGCAGTCTACCCTGACTTCATGGTCGGGTCGTCATCTCTTCCAGCCAGATCTTTCTGGCTGCCTGACTAAGTAATTTCCTTGAACTCTGTTAAATTTTTTAACTTTTACCTTTGACCAAAAGACATTTCTTTGTTCTAATCCTATGCCTTGCCGTGCAGCCTTGCTGGACCTTTCTGTTAATAAATCCTGTTTTTTGTTTTTTTTTGTCCTGTAATTGGGTCCTTCTCCTTCCACATCCACACCATTAAACATGACATAAATTTAGTTTTAGGTGATATCAGGGTTCCTGAAGGTGAAACAGTTCACAGTCTTTGTATTACATGTATAAAATAGACAATTTTAACAGTCTCTGTAAGCTGTCATGGTTTTATGGATTGCTAAAATTAGGTAAGCACGTCATTTAAAAAGAAAACCCTTTTTGACTGTATGTGAGTAATCAGTAGTTAAAATGTAGATAATTTTTAACTTAGCATAATAAAAAGTTATTACTATCTGATTAGAGCACGCTCAAATGAAAATGAACTTGTCATAAAGGTTACCTCACAGTGCAACAAAACTATAATTATTTAGTTTCCACGGTGTGTAATTTTCTGTGAAGCTGTCATAGAAAATGTGAAGCAAATTTCTCACATTTTTTTTTATTTGCCCAAATTCTATTGAAATGTAAGAATTTTTTAATGAAAAGTTATTCATAGATAAATCAAACAAACATCAAGTACTATGTCACTGTAAATCTTGTTTCATTTGATCAGTAAAGACAATGTTATACTTACTCTAAGATTAACTCTAAAAGTTGTTAATGTATGCTAATCCATCAAACTAAAGTGTGACCTGAAAAGTCTTCTTTCTGTGCAACAAAGAAACAGCTTGAACCTGCCAAAGATTCAGCACCAATCTCACAATTTACTCAAATGTAACTTAATCAATTAGTCATTTTTAAGAATCAACACAATGTACCATTCGAGGAGTGTTTCAATAGGCGTTGACAAAAACGAGTCTTTTCAAACACTAATGGCTGACTGTGTGTGCTTGGTTTGATCCCTGACCTGTGAGGTCATCTGCAGGCTACTATAACCTTGACCTTTGGGCGTAGCAAACAGATCAAATATTTTACTTGAGTGTGTTTATTTTACAAAGGCTTCTTCTCCCCATAGTGATTCCAGCTGGGATGCTGCTATTTTTTTGTGATGCACTCAAAAGAGGAAATAAGCTGAAAGACTGTCGGGGTGACACCGTGACAAGTCAACTATTAGACCTTATGCAATAAGAAAAAATATTCCGAATTACTGAAGAACAGAGCTTCCCTCTTTCTTGGTTATTGTGTTTTTGTTTTATTTCTGTACACTCACATGTGCTTTTGATCTTTTTCCTCTTTTTTTTCTCGCTAAAGAATAATATTGCACTCTGCTGTGTGGTCAGAGGGCAACGATTTATTGGCCAAGACACCAGAGCTGACCTCTGGTGTGTTGTGAAGATCTGACCCAAATAACCACTTGGTAAATATTTGGTGTTGCTTAACTCGGGTAAGTGGCCTACATAATTCAACAAAGATGTTATATATAGCTGTCAGTCACTGGTACTAACTCGATTAATGGCTCACCAATGGCTGCTGCTTTAAAACTGAAGTTTAAGCCAATTAGTACAGCTCGACACATTACACTGGAGTCAAAAGTTTAGCACTGGTAAATAATGGAAACAACAGTATGGATAGTTGTTAAAAAAATACAATCTACACCTTTGTGGGGTCTTTTAGATGTAATTAAAAGTGAAAACAAGCAAAAAGGAGTTTCTAAAATACTTGCAAATCAAAATTTGCATTGTGTGAAAGAAAGTTGTTAATTTAGTTTATCTGAAGATGAGATGTCATATAATAACAAAGCTTATCTTTTCAGAGTTTATTGAGTTTTTACTGCATTGACCTAAATCTCATATCTATGCATAAACATGCACGTGCACAAATTACACGTAGGTTGTATGACTGCGTGAAATTTCATTTAAGAAGTCACCTGCAAAGACATGCATTAATTTTTTACTGTTTTACTGGATCTTTGAAATTGCGAGCATCGTCATCGGCAATGTATATCAAGCCATTGTCAATGCAAATTCACTGAATAGGAAATTCTTTGGCCTGGTGTGCAACATTAAAGATAAAATCTGTAGTGTTACAGTGCTGACACACATTTAACAAACAAAAACGAACAAAATACAACGCACACTAAAGCCATGGCATCCGTCCACAATGCCATCTTGGATTGATTATGACCAGGCCTTCGTGCATAAATTGCTTTATAGTATCACTGCTAACATTTTGTTGTGCTGTTGATATGGATAGTTTTCCAATGACAAATACTCTTTTTGTTGATCTACTTTTATCTTCAAATTCAATGCTGGAAAACCCTGAAAAAACTTTTGGATATCCTGAAGGTTGAGTCTAGGCGTTCAACCTTAAAAAAAAACCTATTAGAGCAAAAGAGCCTCAGTTTTATTGAAACTGAGGATACTCTCATGCATTTACAACTGGAAATAAACAAGCTCAAATTAAATTTAAAAGATCAAATCAATCTTTCTTGAAGTTTGAACTAGCCTGTCAAAACTTGAAATGACATTACAAAGAGTTTAAACATGCTGCCATTTTTTCATACTTTTCATATTGACTGGTTCTCTGTTTTACTAATGATTTGTAGCATGATTTTGAAATATAATTACATGAAAGTGAGTTGTGATGGAAGTGAGTCCCCTGCCCAGCCCCAGGGACAGGTCTGAGGATCCTTACCAGCCCCTCCTCCCCAGGTCGCAGTGAGGTAACCGCCAGGTCATTGCCACTCTCATCAAAGGCGTTGATGTCAATTCCCCAGTTGGTGTGGGGCTGTTTGAACCAGTTCTGCAACACATGCTTAAAGTCAATGCTTTGCCAGTGTCCGACCCTGGAGTTGAGGTCTATCTTCAGGGACCGGATACGAATGTGGCGACTTCCTTGTTCTGTGATGGGCTTCAGTCGTAGGATCTGCAGGTACACAGTAGAGGTCTCTTGCAACGGCCGCAGATACACCCAAAGCTGGGCCTTCAAAACTTTTGTGAACATGAGTTTAGGGCTGAACTTGAAGAAGCAGCAGCTGGGTTTCCCATTCACCTGCACCAGAGGTTCCGCTGTGAGAAAAAGAAAAAGGTTTCAGTTACAGATAACTTTACAGAAGATCATCAAATTTTCACTTATAACAATTTCACTTGAATTAGAGAAAGTGTGTTCACTGAGGATTTTTTCCATAGATTAAATAATAGTGTCAAAAACACAACTATTAGTCAATTTTGCATTTGCAATTTTGCGGTGTTTCTTTTGTTTGGCTTACAAGACAAACACGACAGGACACTTAAAAAGGTTTTACAATAATAATGATACAAGTATCTTTTTTAATATATATAAAATGCATTTTTAATGAAAAAATAACAGGGATTTATCAAAGCAAAACAAATCAACTAAAGTCTTTGGGACGACTCAGTGACATGGAATAGAATGTATTTTATTATTTCTCTATGGGAGGAATTATTTAACTAAATAGTTTTTAACTCAGCAACCTACCAACACACATGCTTATTTTCTGCCACATTTGGCATCTCTGTTGTGTTTAGGTGAACCTCAACCATGATTTAGCAAAAAACATATACCTGCAAGACTGAAATAAACATTATCAGCCCATTTATCAACTAAACCTTCTCTGGTCTTTTTTTAAAAGACATCGTAGTAAAATGGGTTTTGAACACTGTATTCTATGGCTGTGACCAACTGAAAGAAAGATGTTGTGTATTCTAATTACACATGGCCCAGTGGTTTAGTAAGGGTACATTTGTGATTACTTTAAGGTAAGAAAAAGGGACCGATTTGCATATTAAAACAAGAATCAGTAATGGTGACCAGTGGCCAGATGGTAACCTTACATTCCCCTGGGTCAGACATAATAAAATGGGTTGCTCCTACTTTGCAAATAGTAAGATTTAGATATATAAATAGTTTTCCATATTTTTCTGTTTGTATTAATATATTTTGGTTGCAGATTATGACTTTTGTCAGAAAACGCAAAGCATTTCAAGAAACAAGCAAATGTATTCTAGTCGTAATCTGTAGCTTTGGGTTTCTGGGCGTGCACCACATGGTAGTTCTGCACATGGTTCATTTACATAGACCTCCATTTGATATAATGACATCCATCCGTTGAATTCATACATTCATTTCCATGTAAAGTGTTCATTTATTAAGGGAAATTTATTCGGTTTCTAACTAACATGATAATGTGCCAATAGGGTACAATAGGATATAAAAGCTCCCATTTCCCACAAGCAATTCTGACATATTAGATTTAATCAAAATTGATTTGTAAAAATTGGTCTTTTATCTTAATACTGTTTTTGTTGTTAATCCTTCGGAGGCAGAAAAAAAAGAGAGAGAGAGAGAGATGAAGAAGAAGAGGAGAAAAAAGTGCTTGGACCTGTCAATCAGCGCTAAATCTGAGGTTGCTCGGGCAACCTGCAAATGCTTCCTGGGTCAAAAGGTTATTTGGCACCTCAGCCTAGTTAAGAAATGGGATCAGGGGTCAAAACTGTCAGCCTCTTTACATCTCAGGGGTGATGGGGAGGGGCGGCCCTAACAGCCAGATTGAGTTTGAAGGTCAAGGTCGACCCTATGGCAATGGTAATATGTCTTTTTTTCACATCACACGCCTTTTCACCAGAAAACCATTGCAAATCTC
Source organism: Neostethus bicornis (assembly GCA_902685375.1). Lineage (NCBI taxonomy): Eukaryota > Metazoa > Chordata > Actinopteri > Atheriniformes > Phallostethidae > Neostethus > Neostethus bicornis. Next base: position 11,844,921 of record LR738557.1, on the reverse strand, counting down.
AGAGACACAGCAGTACTGAATTGGCCACAGTTTGTTTTTGTTTTGATAAGGGTGGGGATTCTCTAGCCAATAGTGAATTGTTTAGCAGACTCCATTGACCAGGCGAGAACACTGCTCCAAGCTGTCTTTTTTTCACACTAAACAAGTATTGTAATTTAATTATGGTCATGCATAGAAGGATATGAATTCACTGAGGTACAGATGGACTATCCATTAGAAGAGTCCAGGGAGAACATTGAATAAGGGCCAAACTAGGGACAGACATGGTCCTTCAGCCTGTATTTCCAAGCACAGTCATTAGTGAGTGTAAATTATACAGTGTCTCACGCTGGACAAACAATATGTCAATGTTCCTTTTAGTAGGTTGCTGAGGTCACAGCAATTAACGTGGGTGGTGTTGTCTTTGCTCATCAGCACAAAACTGGGAATGCACTATTCTGCAGTTTGCTTGGGGTTTATTTGTGATTATTACATTTGGCGAGAGACAAGAACTTCTGTAATTTCTTCTAAGTTGTTTTGCAAATTTCAGACAACAACCTGGCAAACAGGACGAAGCTGATATGGATCAGTATCTTAATCCAAAGTCTTTCTCCAGAAGGAGAAACTTGAGGAGTGTGGCCCGTGTAATGGGATTCAATTCAAGACCCAAGTTATTAAACACACCTGCAAAGCATATGAGCCGCGTCAAGTTAAACAATGAGAGCATTGATAGGTTAAATCAATTTGTGCCTTTATAGATCTCTAGCTTGTAAATGAACAAGCAAAGGCAAAGAAGAATGCCTGCAGCTCAATTACACCCCATGTCTTGGCAGAGTGCTTCATTTGAGCAAAATGAGCAGAGCTAGCTTGTAAAGAGCAGAAAACCATGAGGCATGTAATCCTGCCACCTGAACTTACTTTTTTTTCTCACCACTAGAACATAATGTAAGGGGAAAAAAATTACAGCAATACTTTTTATGACTTAATTTCCTGGACAGTTTGCTTAGTTTTACCTCAGTGCTTTAATACTGTGACCACAGTCCTGCAGTACAGACATTAACTCTTGAGTTTTTGTGCTCAGTACTACCAGCTGGAGCAACAAACAACTTTCTACTGGGTTTAACTGATGGCATACCAAATTTTACCTCATCAGATTTTACTTTACCAAAGTAAAGAATAGACAGAAGTCACATTTTCCAAAGGAAACAGGTTTGTTTGTCTTCTTCAACATGTTTTCTATCTAGCCTCATTATTACTGCAGCTTATTTCCCTGCGGTATCATTGCAGCATATGCAGTGCACAAATTTTACTGCCAACACACAGCGGGCCTGCAGGTGGGCCTATCAAACATCTGGTGGACTCCCTGGGTACCTGTGTTCCATAGTTAGCCTCCTATACATGCAAGCAAGGGGAGGCATATAGCATATAAGGGTTTATTCACCATGCCATCTGTCCGTTTTCATGCGATCACGGCCCATTTAAATGCCTTTAGCAGTAATGTCACTGAGGCGTAGGCGAGAACTGAGCCAGTTAAACTGTTGAAAACAGATGGATGGGGGACGTTGAAATGTAGTTATTCAATGACTAAGTGAATCTTGCCTTAGAAAATGTTTTAAAATGGGTTCTTTATTAGTCAAATCAACTTTTAACTACCGCAAGAAATATAGGTCCATTTTACCAAAGTTTCTTGTCTTTAGAGGAAAAAAACTAAAGCCATGACAAAACTTCCTTTTCTTACATAAACTGGGAAAATGAATTAAGCAGAAAAGGGAAAATTGCTGCTAATAAATGTGTTTTGCAGTCCATAATTAGTTTGAAATGAATTAGGAAACCAACTGGACTGTATTTGTTTCACTACAGCCTCACAATAGAAGAAACAAAAAAAAAAAGATATAAGTCCACTTTACACAAACTCTGCAGACTGCTTAGCTATATGAAAACATGAGCCAATCAGGTAAAAACACACAGCTTACATGGGGCGGAGAGGAAAATGGTCATCTATTGTTAATGTCTAAATGGCTAATGCATAATGGCACAAACCTAGATAGGAGTTTCATTTGCATATATATCTATATTTTCTTTTCTTAATGGGAAATGCAAATGCGCCATTTTGTGGAGTGTGTGTGTGTTTGGGAGCCTTCGTGTTGAATAAATGTGACTCTAGGGTATCCCCACGCACCTCGGCATATTAATCATCGTGACACGTTCACGACCCTTCTAATAAGACAGGGGCCACAGCACACCCCCTCAAACATCCCATTCCACCCAAGCCTCACTCCCTCTTTGTCTCTTAGCCAGTCCCAAGGGAGTGGAGAGGGTGGTGGGGGAGGCAGAGCTCGAGCTGTGGATAGAGAGGTGTGTGTGCGTATGTGTGTGTGTGTGAAGTTAGACCCCCTTATTCAGAAGGCTCTCCTGGGACAACGGCAGGCACAAGACTCCTATTAGGACCGAGCACGGTAGCCCCACAGGAGCAACAAAAGACACCTCCTAATGCTCCCTGTTCTAGCTCAGTGAACACACACACACTCGGAAACAGGCGGTCACACATAAACACACGACATACACAAGCTCCATAGTGACTGCCTTCAGCTAACACACTCAGGACTCATTGTTTTTAGTGTTACATATGTTTGCATTATGAGAACGTTTGCTGAACAGCAGGACGGGAAGAGCAGTGAACTGCGATGAGGTGGACAGCTGGACAGCATGAGGCATGCTGGGGTGTGACCGCTACTGTTTGTGTGCACCCACACATACATGCAAGGCATTAACATCACAGGACAACATTGTTCTTTGTCACATGCAAAACTTTTTACGTGCTTTACATAAGCAAACATCTGAACATGACAGACAGATGGCTTTGATTAATGTGGAGGTTTTGTTTTGAGAAATGCTCCAGTTTTAAAGACAAGTCAAAATCAATATAACAATGAATAGGAGCTTAAATTGATTCGGTGTTGTGACTGTGTATTTGACAACTAATTGAAGAAAGAACCAAGTAAAAATGTTGTTTATTTCAGTTAATAAAAGTTGTACGCATCAATTATAACCTGCCACAAAAAAAGCGTTCTCCCTATTTTATTTCATTATTTCTTTGAATTCCAGAGTTTGAACGTAAGTATGATGTTTAGAACATAAAGAAAGACTTCTGACATTGTGAAAAACCCAGAGTTGAATAATCTCATCATAAAAACATATTTCCAGAAAGTCTTTAAACTGGGATTTATTGTTCTGATTGTATGCTTGCAACATCACCTTCTTGTAACCTATTATTGCAGCTTTTTGTAGAGTTCAAGTAGCAATTTCTGTCATCTTAACTACAAGTTTTACAACCTGAAATAGTCAAAATGATAAAAGTCCAAAATGAAACAGTTGACTTTAATTCTAACATACACTTTTGACATAAAATAACCAGTAACACTAGGATATTTGGAATTTTCTTTTTCAAATTTCACTAAAGACGCTGGCATCACAATGTTAACGATTCCATAAAAATGTTTGCATTTGACCCAGTGAAATGCAATCCAAGATTACAGAACAACCAGGCAGGAAAGACATTGACAATTAACTTGGGAGATTTTCACAGCCCATACAAGACAGGATCATTTCAAATAATCACAACAAATTTGGAAGTTTTGAAGATCTTGTCAAGATCCCCTCTCCTGCTGCCAGGGGGATCCCTGGATGTCCCTAATCAACCTGATCAGGGTTACCTGAGGATGATTCCTGATTGCTTACATCTGTGCACCCTGCCATCTATTTAAGGGCAATCGCCCCAGACTTCCCTGTTGGTCATACAATCCCTTAAAGCCAGGTCTCCCTGGTTGCCTGACCAAATACACATTCTGTCCATAACCTATTGCCATGCGAATGAAACTTTGTATTTTCTTTCCACAGTATTAATGGGCTGCCAAATTAAAATAAACCATGTTTTCTGTCTGCAATTGGGTCCTCCTCGTTCCACCAGCACACCACTTCATGACAGATCTATCCGAGATCTAGCCTAGAAGTTTATTCAACTAAGAATAGAATCGTGCTACGCAGAGGATGACTGACGCAAGCATAACAACTAAATCTGACACTGTACTAGTTTCATTTAATACGTCAATGGTTTAAGTTCATGTAAGTTAATCCAGAAAAAGACTGAAATAAAATTCAGTGTTCATGGAGGGATTACTAAGAATGTCACATTCATCTTAGGTCATTGCAGCTTAGAATATTTTCTAAAAGTTGTGGCATATAAAACTAGAATGTGTCTTTAACATAAACCTCAACACAAACAGTACTTCATTTCATCTTCTGAACCATTTCATCCATTACAGGGTCTTGATGGTACAAGAACATAGAGGTTCATTTGCAGACAAGATGCAAGACACACCATGTCCAGATTATCATCCATAAGTAACTTCGAGTCAACCATAAATGCTTGTGTACTAAAGTAAATTTCTGACAGACTGTCAAAAATGGAGTCAGACAAACGGAAAATGATCTTTGAACCTGTGAGGTCAGAGCATGATCTGATAGAACAATAAGAAAAAATGTACACAACAAGTAAAGCAGTGAAGAGAGGATGAAAATTTCTACTCAACAATTTAAGACTGATAACAACTTTCGATCATTTTTTCACTTCTGAAAAGTGTGACTATTTTTTTTTCTTTCACACTGCTTTTGAATTTGTTATGTATTTAGTTTATTATATATCTTGTGAGTTATTTGTAGAATTAATGATGGAGTGTTCTCTTTTTGCATGATGCCGCACATGCACATTTTCAAATGCACAACCTAAACAAATCCTCCTCAGCATGAAATACTGACGGACACTGCTGTAACATTTGTTTAATGACTTCCTACTTTATATTTTTAGAGCAGGTTTATCATGTGACATCACGATAACTTATTTCTGTACTGTCCTATTTACCTTAGAACATATCTTTACACAATAAGATTTTGCATGATTCCTGTTCTTTTTCTTGCTTCAAATTTGCAAACCAACCAGACTGCTTGTGTTTGCAGGTACTGTATGTGGACTGAACAGGAGGAAAAATAAGAATGCTGCTTTTCAAAGAAATCCCTATTCTTGATATTCTGGATTAGAATGACAGGGGCAGTAATCACCTTAAAGAGAAAAATTATGTTGGTGTCACAACCTCTGAAAAAGCATTGGTTTTTTATTTTGCCGTAATTCGGAAAGAGCACTAGCTTTAAAAGGAGCAAATAGATATGCAGTACACATAATGGCTTCATATTGACTGGGCAGTTGTTTTGTTCTAAGTTACTCCATAATTTTATAACTTGTGAACATTAAAAAAAATGAGCAAAGTATGGCATGGTGGTATTATATTTTTTATAATCTAATATACTTTGTATTTATGTACACCAGGTGATGTTATACATGAGTGGATATATGTCAGCAATCTTGAAAAGTATTTTTTTTTTCATCTTGAAATTATACAGCTAGCCTGCAGTTATCACAGCAGGTGACTCAAAAAGAAGATGCTGTACATAATGTTAGCACTGTGTTTGTATTAAACAAAAGTTATGGGGAAGAACAACCTGGTTTTTATATATGTGAATACTGGACAGGAGACCTTGCAAAGAACTCAAACATATAAGAATGAAATAGAAAACCACTTCAGGTATACGTATGTTTGATGTAGGACCAATGTTCAAACATAATGAAAACCTCAGAAACATCTATTTTTCATGAGGCCTCCATGTAAACTTTCCTAAATGAGTGACAATATGCAATTTTAACAACAATTTAACAAGTTTTGACATAATATAGTTTATAAAAAAATTGTCACTGGGAAAGCTGCTCAAGAAGTTTTTCTTTTTTTTTGATACCACCAGAGATTGTAAGTTTCCCAAATAAAAACCCTAAAATAAAGGTTCTTGGATTTACTTTATAGTTATGTTGCTTTCATCCTTCACCATTTCAAGTGCAAAAAGTAACAAAAGCAAACCTTTTTTGAAGAAATAATCAGTTTCTGAGTGAGCTTTGTTTCATTTGCATTATATAAATGAAAAATGTCCCTTAAGAAACCCTTGAGAATATTCTAAGTCAATCTGGAGAACTGCCACCATAGGTGATAAATACAGCTAGAAGCTGCCCTCTGCCACAGGGAAGAGGCTAATTAAATTTTTATGTAGATAATTATGAGATAATCCACCAATAATTGTACTTCTTTTTTTCCCAGCGGCTCCCCTGTGGGAGCCAACATCATGCCCACGCAGCATTTCGTTTGCTTAAACGCCTCTTAGATTTAATGGACTCTTCTATAAACTCATCCTCAGTGCCTCCTGACACAACCACACAGAGCTTGAACGCATCCATCAACAATAATCCCGTCAATGATCTCCATTTTATCTTCTCTCTTCCCTCCTCCTCCTCTTCACTTATGTCCCTACATAGAGCTTAATTACTGGTGTGAAGTAATTATTTCCTTTATTAGTAAAACGTAACATCTGTTTCAGGTCTTTTTAATTGTACCTATAAACTCCTCCATTATTTCTGTCCCTTTAGGATAGGACTGGGCTGCTTGTGTCTCCCTGTGGACCGAATCTTGTCCCACCTCCACCCTTTTTCCATACCAAAAAGAAGAGCATGGGATATGTAACTAGGTATAGCTCTTTTAAATCCTGCACAGAAGCAATATGGAAGTAAGTAGGTTATTCTTGCACCGTCATTGCAGTGCTGCTCACTGTGCTTTCTAACCAAACACTTGTTGAATTTTAAAGCTACACATCCCAAAAGGTTGGGGAAAACAGGCTGCAGGGAATATAGTTTGATGGGAGCGTGGGAAGAGAGGAAGGAGGGTTGAAGGAGTGAGATTCCTGAGGTCCCGGGGAAATTTTGTCTTTGTATTAATAGACTTTGGTCCCTTTGAAATTTTATTAGCCGTAAAGTTGACAGTATGTCGTGCAGTTTCTACAGTCCTACAAACCCCTGCTCTTTTAAAACTCATGTCTTTGCATCCAAACAGCTCAGCATCAAAGTTTGTCTTTCCCTCAACCGATGTGAGCAACTATACAAGAGGAACAGGTGTCATCGTCAAACTGAGACCTCCATGGAATAAATAAATCTATAAAAACCTCACATAGTCATCAACTTCCAGCAAACACTGAACAGTGAGCTGAAGACTGTCCGGCTTCTGCTGCTGTCCTTTTAGCGCTCTCCCTCTTTATTTTTATGGTTCCTGCACCTTCAGGAAATGACCCTTTTATAGGGTCAACACTATAAAAGACTTGTTTTTTTTGTTTTTGTTTTTTTTGGGGGGAGTGGCCAGTGGATGCGTGTGTGTATGTGTGTGTGTGTGTGTGGTTGTGGGTGTGTATGTGTTGTGGGGGGATAAGTGTTCAAGTTACTACCGGTTTGTCTTTGCTGCCAAAGAAAGAGACCTGATGAGGCTAATAGTCTTCTCGTCCAATATATCACATAGCTGTGAACTCTGTGACCCTTTTTGTCAATAGGAGAACTTTTCTCTGGAGTGTGTGTGTGAGACTGCGAGAGTGGGCGTGTGTGGGCATCCTTATGTGTCAACAAAAGTGTGCGCATGTGGAAATGTGTGTGTTCATACTTTGACATGTGTGAAAATGCATTGGAGGGTTGTGTAAGCCTGAGCTCTTTGCAAGAGTGCTGCATCTTCACAAGATTACATAACGAATCGGTGCAGTCTTTCCTAATGGGACCTTCCATGTGAGGATGATGATGCACAAATTACGTGTTCATTTAAAACAACCTATTCAAACAGGGAGGATAAATTAATTTACACTTAATCAGTCCTTCTAACTCTTAGTTGAAAATCTCTGTCTCAGTGAAACATCATCATATTCCAATATCACATACACACAAGTTTCTCCATTTTGAGCTTCATGTTAGAGATGGAATAAAGACTAGGAGTGAGGATAAGCAAGTGCTGCTCTCTGCTGGATTCTCTGTCACTGATAATATCAAATTTACAAACCTCTGAAGAAAGAATTTTCTTACAAAGTAAAAATTTTAACCAATGATCAAAATACCTGCAAAAACTTCTGATGGAGCTACAGGTGCATCAGCAAGGATGGCAGCTCTATCAATTTTGCATAACAGAGTCGGTTAAAAGTTTTGAAAGTATGTGGCCGATGTCTCATAATGGAAAGAAGAATTGGAATGAAAAACGATTCTTTAGGATACCAGTAAGAGAAATCCTGAACATACTCCTCCCAAAATTATGAACATCCACAAATAATTACATAAAAAGTCTGTGAAAAACTAGTTTAGCTCATGTGTTCCTCCTGCATGTACAGTTTATAATAAAACTCAGTTTTGACGCAACATGCACAGCAGCCTCTCTCATGACACACTTTGCAGAGAGAGATGGTTGGGTGTATAAAGTGCTGCACTATGATATAAATAGATGCATTATTCCATGATATTTCATAGTAATTAGAGACCAGGAAGCATGGACCCTTTCAACCCCCACTCCAGCACCCACGTACCTTGAGTGAATACTAAGAAGCAACTCTGGCACAGGTCCAATTCAGCATGTATTGTATGAACCCCCATGGCCCATCAAAGGCAGCGTGCATAACCATGAAAGGTTGATTGGGTTTGAGGTGCGCAGGGAATAGTGTTTGAAGTCCTTCTTCTATCAGAGAGACAGAAAAAGGCACTTTTAATCCTGTGGGATCACTAAGACGCCACGGGCAAAAAAAAAAAAAAAAACAGGGATGCACTCATTCTCTCTCAACTCTTCCACGGGTACCGGAGGAAGAAAAAAAAAGAGGAGGAATAAGAAGAAGGGGGGCTAACGGGAAAAGAGGTGGGGGATAGTGGGGGAGCAGATGATCAAAACTGCAACTGACGTAGAGAGATGAGGCAAATGGATGAGAGAGGAAGTGCAATAACATGACAGATTTAGCATTATAATCTCAGTCATTAGATTTTCTGGCTTGAACGGTGTTGTCAAAAACTGACAATTAGCTGGCGTCATATGGAATGGCAACGTACCAGATCAGTTTGTGTTTGTGTGAATGTGTGTGTGCATAAGATTGGAAACAGGATTGAGAAGTATGTTCTACAGCTGCTGTTTTCATTATTGTGTAGGATGTGTATGCAATTTCATTTGGCTGTATTAAGTGGAGAGAAAAGAAGTAGAAATGGGCCTAATTAGTTGAAATGGATAGTAAACAACTAGAGAGAAGCTTTACACATCTTTTAGTGTCTCAATAGGGAAGAGACAATTGGGCTAATTCATGCCTGTGACATTTTAGCAAATAAATTTGACATTGACAAATGCATCTTAAATTTATGATCTAAAACAAACTATTAAAGGTGCATCATTATCATACACCAGTAATACGTCACACCAGAGTTGTGCAACAACATTATGTGTTGGTATATTACTCTCACATTTGTCCAAAGCAAAGACAACCATTAATCTTGGAGCCCTAAAAAGTCCATAATTGCTGAAGAAATTATGATATGAAGCTTTTATAATTGCTATAATCCTGTTATGAACAAAATTAGTTATGTTTCTCATTTGTGTCATATAGACGCACAAAAAAGACAAGAGAGAGAAGGAGAGAGTCAGAGAGATAAACGGATGGATTCATTTTAAAAGGAAAAAAATGACACACTCCTCTTAACCCTTACAAATTCTGTTTGTGGGCTTGTTCTTTCTTTCTTTTTTAAAAATAAACTGATGCCTATAAACTTGCCTTTAAAAAGCAAGTGCGGCCTGGAGGAGGAGGGGTGTGCATGAGGGAAACAATAGCAGCTTTTTGGACACACTTTTTCTCACTGCGATGAACAGCAGGAAAACCAGTAGAGCTTCCAATAAAAGACCGATGGAGCACAGCTGCCAGGGTTCAACAGTAATTTTATAAAATGTCTCCAAGGGGCCTGCCTGTGGATTTATGGGAAACCATAAGAGGGAGAGCAAATTGTTAGGTGGTAATAATCAGATGGCCTTGTGATGTGGTCGTAAGGCCCACATGGATAAAAAGTCAGTCAGATGCATAATTAGTAATAATGCACTTGACATTCAAACAGAAACTCTTCTTTGACCTGCAGACAATCGTCTTAAAACAAATATACTATATCAATGTTGAGCATGACAGCCAAAAACTTGCCATGCACTAGATCATGACCATCTACATAAAAACAAACAGACCAACATGTTGAAGCTGTTTGTTTCTTTCAGATTATTGATCTCTAGTTCTACCACATGACAACAGGAGCAACAGCTGAAAAAAGTCATTGTCATCCAAATTTTAAAGCAGAGAGTAAATTAAATTTTGAAGAGAAAATCATTCACTTTACAGTCCAGTATCCAAGCAGAATGCTGTGCCACTTGGAGAACTCCATGCGCAATTACGCACAGGACGCATTTGTGTCCAAACACCTCTGATGGGTTGTAAAGCTTTACTTACGCTCTGAGGCCATGGTGATCACTGATTCTGTTGTGGCGTGGTACTCATCCTCCTCCATAAACTCATCCTGGGACGATGCGTCTCCCTGGAAATCGTGATGATCCAGGAGTTGTTGGAGCGGGGGAGCCTTGGGGAGCAGCTGATTGACCACCTCCCGGCTGATGTTGGGTGCCTGCTTTAAACGAAGCTTGCTCAAAATCTGGGACTTGATGGTCTCTAGTCTCAGCACTTTGCTTTGCTCCCTCCACACACACGCAGAGCACTCGTGGGAAGCGGCGTCCTCATCCAGCAGAGACAGCCCAGCATCTGTGGGGGTCTCACTGGCTGGAGGCTGCAGGAGATTGGGCTCATCGCTCCCTGATTGTCCCAGGGAGATGAGCACTACTAAGCACAGTAAGAAGTTGTACCTAGGCATGACGATGCGCAAAAAACAATGATGCAACTTTTTTTCCACTCTTTATCCTTGTATCCCCACGTTAGGATCTCAACGGCTTCTTTTTTGAATATACAAAAGGCACCAAATCAGTTACATGCATCTAATCCCAAAAGGAAAAAAACGATCCAACAGGGCTTGTTCTCTGGTTTTTAAGCAGATGTTTTTGCAGTAAGTTCTTTTAAAAGTGCGTTCCAGTGTGTCACGGCACAAAGAGTTTTTGATTGAAAGTTATATTATCTGCCTGAAGAATGAATGCATAACCCGCTCACATGCAGTATAATGGTTGTTTTGGGGTCCTCTGTCCAATTTAGTCCATGGAGGTGTGTGAATGTTAAGAAGTGTCACTAAAAAATGTGCAAGTGCGCTTAAAAAGGGGCTCTTTATATATCTCAGCTCCTGGTGTCGTAATCCGTCTCTATTGGCTAAGATTGCAACAAAAGGCTTTTAGGTCTGTCACCAAGTCAAGAGGGACACAGAGAAGGGAGGGTGCACACACTATTATGGAAGTATAAATGTTTTACAGTGCACAAGCAATGCCTCACAATGGAAATTTAGACCACTTCAGTTATTCAGAAGAAAATGGATCATTGAATTTGATCATTTTTATGAAGTTCACTTGAGAAAAAAATGGATAGTTTTTTCACACATAAGTAACACCAGTCTGTAAAACATATTTATACATCATCATTCATATTTTTTCTTTTCAAATTAGACATTATAATGATGATACAACACTTATAATTGTATTGAGAAGTATTACAAGCTTTACCAAACTGAGTCAAACTTGTTAGTATCCATGAGTAAGAATGTTTTTAACATTTTTAATATAAAAAAAAACTTGTTGATGTTTCTTTTTAATTAAACACTATCATAACCTTAATGCAAGCTTTAACAAGACCAATAGTTAGATATTTCAGTCTTTATTCGGCCTTTTTTTTTTTACACGTGGAGATTAAATATTGTAAATATTCTTCATTTAATTTTTTTTTAATTGAATAAAATAACTTTAACATTGTTAAAACTTTTATAATTATGAATCTTAATCATGGAACTTAATTATCATGTCATATTTATCAGTGGATCTCTTACAAGATTAGCTTTTATCTACTTATTGTTTTAAAGCAATGAATGGTTATTTGTTCCTACTGTTTTATGATAGTTTTAATTAACGTTTTAATTATAATAATTTAGCGGTGAGACTAGCAGCATCATTGACTCCCCAGCGATTCCTAGTGGATAAAAATATGTTAGCAGCGTTTTTTTACAGCAATTTTCTCTTTGACTCATCCTGTCCTGTCCAGCAGAATGCTGATCTGTAAGTCAGATAAAAAAATATATAGATTTGCCTTTAGGTCAGTAAGATGTGCCGACCGTGACAAGTATTACTTTCTTTAACTATTTTTATATTTTATGTTATATTCTAAATTATGTGTTTTTAGTGGCTTTTTTTGCTGAATCTGACAACAAATACAGAGAGAAATGCAAATGTGAGAGGAAAGAGGGATGCGATGCAAAAAAAGAGGAGGGGAATAAAACAAGGAGATAAAATGTAATTACAATATTAAGAAAAAGTGGTTCAGATGACAGAACAAAACAATCAATCTGCTGAATTGTCAATAAAATACCCAATAAAAGTTTAAATTTGATATTGAAACAAACTACAGCAACCTTCCATAACAAACGATGATGAACACAAACCAATGGTATCAAAACTACCAGGGAACATAGCAGACAGTAAACAGCGTGGCACAGTGTGGATGTGTGAGTGAGAGTACATGCATGCTGCTGATGTGAACTATGTGCTCATTGGGGGTAACAGATCTTTCCCAGACCCAAAAAAATGGAGTGGAGGAGCCCAGGCTCACACCCATCCCAACGTCCAGGCAGAGTGGATTCCTCATCCACAGACCCCAAGTGCAGAGGATGACTTGTTCTTGTATGCAACTTTTTGTTAGTTTGTTTTATGTTCAAGTCAACTTTTTACTTGGTCTCATTTGGTTCCATCTTTCTTCTGGAAGAAACCCATCTGCAATATAAAACATCGGCAAACCATGTTACTACAGATTTAGTCTACATAAAGTTTACTTAACAAGCTTAGGTGGTTTCTGCCCAAACATTAAAGGAGAAAATCCATCCTTCAGCTAGATCACCCTCTTTTTTTTTCAGTACTAATTATTTTCTGTTTTGTCCACTAAGAATGAGGTTCTGAAGACAGGGATGTCCTGATCAATTTAGGTTATTAATCATTTGTCTTGAAGGACACATGAAGCATCTTGGAGGATGCTAGGTGGAACCACCAGGAAAGAGGGCTAGAGGAAGACCAAAGAGGAGGTTCATCGACGCAGTGAAGGAAAACATGAAGACAGTTGATGTGACCAAAGAGGATGCAGCAGATAGAGTTAGACGGAAGAAACTGACTTGCTGTGGCGACCCCTGAGGGGAAATGCCGAAAGGAGAAGAAGAATCATGTGTCTTTACTCTGATCAAATTTATTGTGTGAATTGATTGTGTAAATCTTAAACGTGTGACACCCTTTGAGACAATACTGTTGTGGGACTGTGACAGAATTGAATTAAAATACTTCTGGTCGTTTCGAACAGTTTGTCTCATCATGATATTGGGGAAATTTTTGCATCAATTTGTTGTGTTAAAGGATTTTGATGTATTTGTTATTTGTGGATATCTTGGGTTTATCATTCTATACATGTTTGACCTTTTGTTTAATTCTATTTAACTGTACTTCCTGTCCTGGTTATTGATCACTGTACTATTTCCCCTTTGAGGGATGAGTAACAGTATGTTAAATAAAAATAAAATATTTGCATTTGTACTGAATTGCATCAATATTTTGCAGAGATATTGTTATTAATACATTCCTTGCTGACTCTCATTTCTGTGGCTTTCTTTCTCTAGTTTTTTTTGGGGAGGGGTTAAGTTTTATAGTTGTTTTTTTAGCATGACTGGAGCCAGAGCTTGGTCTGTATAGCCAGCAGTATGTCGATTCTATTTCCAGTGAGAGTTGGACTCTTCCAAGGCTGCCCTTTGTCACCGATTCTGTTCATTACCTTCATGGACAGAATATCTAGGCACAGGTGAGGTTTTAAGAGATCCGGTTTGGTGACCTAGGATTGGATCTCTGCTTTTTGTAGATGATGTGGTCCTGTTGGCTTCATCGGACCGTAATCTCCAGCTCTCACTGGATCGATATGCTCCCGAGTGTGAAGCGGCCGGGATGGCAATCAGCGCCTCCAAATCCGAGACCATGGTCCTCATCCGGAAAGGGTCCTCTTCAGGTCAGGGGCAGGGTCCTGCCCCAAGTGGAGGAGTTTAAGTATCTCGGGGTCTTGTTCATTAGTGGCGGAAGGATGGAGTGGGAGATCGACAGGCGGATTGGTGCGGCATCAGCAATAACCAGGACGCTGCATCGGTCCGTTGTGGTAAAGAAAGAGCTGAGCTGAAAAGCAAAGCTCTCTGTTCACAGGTCGATCTACTTTCCCACCCTCACCCATGATCGCCAGCTGTGGGTGGTGACCGAAAGAATGAGATCGCGGATACAAGCGGCCAAAATGAGCTTCCTCGGCAGGATGGCTGGGCTCTCACTCAGAGATCACGTGAGGAGTTCTGCCATCCAGGAGGAGCTTGGTGTTGAGCCAGCCGAGCCAGATGCCCGAATCACCCATCTGAATTCTCTCAACCCGGAGGAGCAACGGCTCTGTACCAAACTCCTCCCAGATGGCAGAACTCCTCACTCTATCTTTGAGTGTGAGCCTGTCCTGCGGAGGAAGCTCGTGTTGGACGGTTGTATCCGTGATTCGTGATTAAGAGCTTTGCTTTTTGGCTCATCTCTTTCTTCACTATGACGAACCAATGCAGCGTCCTGATTATTGCGGATGCTGCACCAAACCGTCTGTCAATGACAGATGAAATGTTAAAATATCCAAAATAAGAAGCAGCAACTAATGTGTGTATGATGTTAATTTATGAAAAAAAAAACATATTATGACTACAGACATGTTCATTTTTTTTAAAACTAAAAACTATATAAAAAATACTGATAATTGAAGTGTTGAGTGATTAAGGTTAAATAAATTCATGATTCTAGTTTTTTAAATAAAGTTAATGATAAAAGAAGGATTTTAATCAAATGAACTGTTGTCGATATAAGTGTCGACGACACCAATCCTTTTAAACGTGGTATCGGGTTTACAGTAAATTTTATGGTATCGTTCTTAGATTCTGACCTTTGATTTTTTTTTTTTTTTTAATGAGTTGGTAGATTAAAGGCGAAGTTGGAACAGTTTGGTCTCTGCTGCCTTCCGTCCATCAGGCCTGGGCGTTCTCTGCTTTAAAAACCAAACAACTCTTCATCTGGAGTCTTCTTTCTTCAAATCAAACTTGAAATAAAGCTTAAAATGTACTCCATCGCGCTTGACAACAACGTTTCACCAAAGAAACGGCCGTTTTCTCGAGGTTTAAGCGAGGATGAGTCTCTTCGCAGTATAATTACAGATGTAAGTAAAAGACATAACGTCATTAAAATGTGTGCGTTTCTTTTAGCGAATGCTAACAATCAGTAACAAATAATCTGTTTTAGAATGAAAAATATAAAAAATAAACTGTATTTAAAACATTTTGGTTCACACGATGTTGGATTATCAGTCATTTCCGTTGATTTTTAACACTTCCTCAGTCTTTTTCTCATTCTGAGCTCAGTTAGCTTTCCTATGTTTTTGTGATTCAAATGATTTTAAATACATTTATATCGGGTTTTTTTTCAGACTGAAGGGTCAACCAGACGATTGACAAGAAGTGACAGTAGAGGAGGAACCCTGAAGAAGAGGCCTGATAGTCATGTAAGACTCAATACCCGTCTGATTACATCAAGGGGTGTTGTCTAAGATGATTAATCATCACAACCTAACAATCCACCACATAAAGTTACTCATTTGTGTGGGATCTACTTCCTGATTCATTAAAAAAAAAACTATAAACAATGTGCTTCACACAGATTTTTTATTTGTACCGAATGCCAAGTTCAATCCTGTTATATGTCAGAAGTGTGCAAGTTTTTCAGTGTTAAAGATTGCAGCTGTTAACAAAAAACAGCTGCAATCTGATATCGACAGTTGTATTTCATTATACCAAGAACCCAGGGATGATGGTTGACATGTGTACTTTAGTGTTTAAAGCAAGTTTATCTGGCAACTTTACTTCAAGACGGAGCAGAAGATCTTTTGTTCCATTCCGTTGTCTTCCGCTTATCCAGGGCTGGGTCCTGTTCCACTGCATCCTCGAGCTCAACCTGGAGGATTCCAAGGTGTTCCCCAGCCAGCTGTGAGGCTTAGTCTTCCCAGCGGGTCTGGGGTCTGCCTATGGTTCTCCTCCTGGTGGGAAGTACCTGAGACAACTCACCAGCGAGGCTTTCAGGAGGTATTCTAAAAGATGCCCAAATCCCCCCTTCCCATCTTGCTCCTCTCAACCCAGAGGAGCACCGGCTCTGTTCTGATCTCTTCCTGGATGGCAGAGCTCCTCACTCTATTTCAGAGTGCGAGCCTTGCCACCCTGCATAGGAAGCTCATTTCAGCCGGTTATATCTGCAATCTCATTCTTTCGGTGCCGACCCACAGCTGGTGACCATACGATAGAATTTTAGTCATCAGTGGTTAGTCCAACATACTAAGTAACAAGCCCATTGTGTGTCTGACCACACTCCTAAATGGGTTTGCTCATTTAGGAGTACACCCACATCTGGAAACTTGAAAAGATCAAAGTAGATCTTATTAGCTGAAAGTTTTGGATACTCATACACAGTTTAAAGAAAGTGAGAGAGACGTTAAGACTGCAATGAATCAAAGATTGCTCAACCTGTCAACTGTATTGGCGTCATTATTCAAGAACATAGACACTTCATTTTGCTTTAACAACAACTTCCTTCTTTCTTTGCATCAAAGAGAAAAAAAAAGTTTTTTTGGTTTTTTTTTAAAGCGGTCTCTTCCTTTTTGCTGTGTCTTTGCTGTCAGTACAACATTGCATCAGTTTTAATTTGCTTTTTTATGTGTGCTTAAAATAGTTTATATGATCCTATTGACTCTGTAAGAAAAAAAAAAGTACTGGTGCAAAGTTTAAATTGTTTGTAGTCACAACAGAGCTGAAAACACTTGATTTATCACAGACTTGCATGCAATAGCATTAAGTTTTGGGAAAAATAAATGTTACTGATTAAGCCAAAATACAAGGTGTGCTCTAAATACAATGGGATCACACACTCCTCAGCATTCAGTGTAAAATCAATTCTCCCTGATAAGTCTTTCTGGGAAGAGCCAGGTTATGCTGGTCTAACAGCACCCAAGGGCAGGTCTGTGAACTTTATAGACATGTAGAGATGCATTTGCTTTTATAAACCTCATCTTTTCTTATGTTCTCTTTCAGCAGTCGGATCAGGACCTCCTCGTGGGGCTACCAGAAATGGTGACTGTTTTAAACTGTTTTAATACCGCATTCATCATTTAGACTAAACATATGGCTTTTATGTCATGAAGTTTATGTACGACTCATTTGCGTCACAGAAAACTTAATTGTATTTTAAAATGATTCCTTCACTTTGGCCCTCCTACAAATGAACACAGTCTGTGCATTTGGTCTCTCACTAATTGACACACTTTCCATGAGATAGCCAACACTGATCTGTTATGATGTTTGTGGTGCAGTTGGAGCTGCAGGCCAGCTATGAAGAGGCAGTCCAGGAAGTGCGTGGGCTCGAGGTCGAGCGAGAGGCTTTGTTGTTCCAGGTGGACATCCTTCAGGACACTCTGCAGGGGGTTGAAGAGCTGCTAGCCGAAGCACAGAGGGAGGCAGGGCAGGTTAGTTTGGTAAGTTGAAGTCTCAACAAAAAAGGGACACTGTTCGAAATCCATGAATTGGTTTTAAATGACCATTAAGAAATGTGCTTGCTGTAAATTTTTCATAATCCAAACCTGAACGTACATTTTCTAGGAGTTGGAAAAAGAGAAGATGACCAACAGGACTTTGGAAAGCCTGGTTTGCTCTCTGAAACAGGAAGTGGAGAGATTACAGAAGGTAAAGTATAAACAACCTATAATGACCTTGATAGTTTTAACAGTGTATAAGAGAGTAGCACATGAAATAAAAAAGGAACTTCTTGCTTAACAAAGCTAGTATTTCCACTAAAGCTTTTGTAGTCCTTTTAAAGCTGTTCCTTGAAACCATTATTAAGAACAAAGGGTTTTTAAAAAATTACATTTGATTATCTGTAACTATCTGTAAAATAGTTTGAGTCTTGTTTCGTTTAAGCTGGTAATCATTTATCAGATTGTAAATATATGATGTCATCCTAGGTGCTGTAATGCTACAAAGTCGTTCTTTGTACATTTAGTTAGTTTAAATTAGACAAATTTGCCTAATTTTTTTAATCAATCTGGCAAATTGCTGTTTTGTTTGTTTTTTTGTTTGTTTTTTTTTACATATGTTGGATAGTGGAAATTCTCGTGCAAATTAAAAAAAAATTTCTCACATATTTGTAGTCTGTCAGGTTTCAGAAAGTAGTAATAAAATGGTTTTGTCATCCAAACTTATTGCACATGTTCTGAAGATAGAAAAAGTGCTAGAACTTGCCTTAAAACTTACCTTAAAACTTAAAAAAAAAAGAAAAAAGCTGAAATAGAACATCTGTTACTTTCATAGTTTAATGATTCTGTAAAGCAAACATGAAAAAAATGCTAAAAGGAAATGTTTGTTTCCTCTGCAGGAAAGGAACAACGACCTGTCTGCTGTAGAGGACATGACAAAGAAAATTACGCAGGAACTCCAAATAAAAAGTGATGTAGTTCTGGAAGAGAAAAACTCATCTCAGTGTGAGTCTTGCAGAAGGGCTAGTGGGTTAGGAGGCACAGAAGAAGAAGGAGAGAAGGCAGAAAGTGTTGCTGTGAAGAAGCAAGTCAGTCAGTCGTTCGTCTATTCGCCCTCGCTTGCTTTAGATAACCTTGATTCCACTGATGGAGTCCATCAGAGGCCGTACAAAGACCACATGGAGCAAGAGCGAGATTCATCTCCAGAAAGAAATGATACAGACAGCATAAGTGCCTACGAGGATGCATCTGCTGAGACACCAGAGCAAGACCAGCTCTTTCCTGATGAAGTGCTGCCTGATGATTCTGAAAAAACTTGTGCCGACAGCTGGCAGGTTGATGGGAGTGAGGGCAAAGACCCCAAAGACAACGAGAGTTGTATTTTGTCTTAAATCCAGTTGAAGATGACCAAAACCAGGCAATGAAGTTTTGATCACATTTACTTGCAGATTTCGTAATTATTACCAACGAGAAGTTCAGCAAGAGTTTGAGATCAGCCAATCAAAATAGAAATGATTAGTTTACCACAAGTTTTTGTATTGATTTAATTTAAGGGAGAAAAAGAGACCCATAATTTAATCTGGCAGTCTACAACTGAGACACTGTAGTAAAAAATTATCACACTCAGGTTCACATGAGTTGTTTTTTTTTTTTTTATGAAACTGTTAAATCTGTTTTAATTTTTTTCTGTTCTTTAAGAGATGAGTCAGAAAAATCTTTTTTTTTTTTTTTCTTAAAACATGCATGAAAACAAATCCAGATTTGTCTGTGTCCAAAACAGATTGAGCTTCAGAAGAATTTGAACAAGAATGCTGATGTTTTGATCCTCAGCAATGTTTATATTTTCACTATCTTTACAAGGGATCTTTACATTGAGTTTTTGTCTTGGCAAAAGGCCTATCCGTTAAAACAAATTTAGTCTGTTTACTTTTTATACGGAGCAATTTGTGTGTTCTGCTCTAGTTCTTTTTTTAAAGTATAATTTGGTTGCATTTGCACTTTTTCTTAAATGAAAAGATCTTATTACGGTTGAAGATTTTTGTTAAATTGTCGCAGGAAGACATTTCTTTTATGACCAAATCCAGCAGTAAAAACTAGAGTTTTTTATCAGCTATTTTCCTTTAAAACAAACTTTTACAAATCAGTCTTTTTTTTTTTTTTTTTTTTTGTAAAATCAAAGTGTGGGTTATTAATTTCACAAAAACATGGATTACATTTACAGACATATTTTAGGTTTATACCACATTTCATATAACTGCTAAGTGCTAAAGCACCACCAACCTGATCCCTTTATCGCACATAAAAATGAGCACATGTACGTTGATTGTTTTACAAACTAAATGATATTTATAACCCTTTTTTTTTTTTTCTTTTTTCAAACAGCATCTAGCTAGACCTAAATTTGCTCTAAATGTATTTTTTTGCGTTCTTATTTATAGAAACTTGAAAATGTGGCATACTAATGGTTGCATAAACCAGAGCACATTGATGGTTTGTAGCAGCATAAAGATGTTTGTACATTCATTGTTTCATTAATCTTCTGAACTGCTTAGTGCGGTTTGGTAGACGCTGGAGCCTATTCCAGCTGATTCGAGGTGTGAGGCAGTGTACGCCCTAAACAGGGTTGCCTGTCTGTTGCAGGGCCTTCACTGATTTGCCTTTTTTTTATTTGTAACTTTTCACTCACATTCCTATTTCAGCTGAATGACATGTTCATACTGATTATTTGTTACTTTAGTAACACTCAGGATGTTTTACTGTTTTTCCTGCTGAATCTGGTTCGCTGTGAAGCAGAGCTTTGGACTGTTAAAGCAATCAAGTTGTATCTTGTTATATAGCACGCACCTCTGTCATGTCATTAGGCATTATTATCATTGAGTCAAAGGGATTTTGTTGGCTGGGAATAGATACATATCTTTATAAATGTCACACACTGCTTGGCATGATTTGCACTTTGCAAATTTTATATAACCTGAAAGTTTTTCTTCAATTTTTTACATAACGACGCAAGAGATGTCATTTTTTAAATTGTATGCCTTTTCTCAGTCTGATTAACGCTGATGTTTTCAGATCTTTGAAATGTTCATCTGATGAAAACAGACAATTTATCAAAAATAAACTCAGTAAATGATTGTGGTTTTAGTTTTTTTGTGTGTGTGTGTGTGTGTTTCTATTGAATATAGTGTAATCCACTCTGAAAGATAAATTTAAAAAATAATAAGTAGCTTGAATTAAGCTTGGGGGTAAAATATATATATATTTTGCTAAATTAAAACCACGAATGTGAATTGATTGAAATACTTAATCTGACCGGCAGGTGGCGACAAAATGACACAAAGTCTCATTTTTGTTATAGTGTTTTAATCATTTTAAAATAATAGCTTTATTACTATTTATTAAATTAAATTAATCCATTTGTCCAATCACAAACCTTTATTAAAAAGTGTGTCTGATTTCTATTGTTGTGGGATATTTAAAAACTAAAACATAATTTTTCTGTGGAACAGTGGAAGTGTTTCACTTACACCTAAGTATAAAATCAATAACATGATTGATATCAAACTCGTCAAAACAATCCTTTTTCTTTCTTTACATTCAGTTGTTTCCAATTTGGCAGCTTTGCAAAGTCATCTTTGGAGATCCCAAACACATTCAAGAAGTCATCATCCGAGAGGTATTTCTGAGGGGAAAAAATTCACATTGTATTTGTTGCAACTTCTTTATGTCTTTATACAAATAATCTGTGCAGAGGGAAGATTGTTGCAATAAATCAGGTTACAGTGTCCTTTCAGATTTGCTCAGTGGTTTTAACATTAAATGCAAACATTTCAATCACTTAGTATTTTCACTGATTGTAGGATTTACATTCAAATTGATCACATTTTTCTACAATTCAAGTGATCACAGCATATTTGTTTTAGTCATTTTTAATCATATGAATCAACTCAGAACATACCTCTTTCTGCGTGGGGTCAACACCTTCAGGCAGCTCACTGGCAACTTTGTTGATCAAAGTATCAAGTGGAAAATTTTGGAAGATTTTCTCACTGTCATTTGAGGTTTCCTCCTAGAAAAATCAAGAAAAAAAACATTATATATTTGAAAGACATGGATTGAAAAGCAATTTATTTAATATAGAATGAATTAACAATAAATTTATATTACATTTTTTTCTCCTATTTTTATTGTCAGTTTTTCATTTAGTGAGTTTAAGTTTTTTTATGTGTTTTTATTGAAAGTATTGAATTATTATTCAATTAGTTTTTTAATAAACCCAAATATTTATTAGCAGGAAGTTTAGAGCAAAATATTTTTTGATTAAACGATTTATTTGGACAAACTCATTTTAGAATTTTTGCCAATAGGTAGGTTGACACACATGTCAAGCAATTTGTTTTTAAAAGATTTTGTCCAGAATGTTATAATTATCCTCTCTTCTGAAACATTTCCTTTCTCCTAAATCTGCCCTGTGTCCTAATTCAGCACATCTTATCCCAATTGCCTCGCCCTGGTATCTACACTTGTGTCTTGTCTTCCCCCAGTTATTTAAGCCCTGGTGTCTATCACTTTGGTGTCAGGAAAGGAGGGAGTTGGAGTCGAGATTAGGACCAGCAGTTGATCCGTTGAGGCTGGGAGTTGCTTTCTAAGAGCTTGTCTGGAAACGAGAATCTCAGAACGAGGTGGGAACACGGAAAGAAGTGAGTCACAGCACGCAGATTTTAATTGCTTTGGTTTAAGACTTGGCTTTAGGAATGTTAGTTTTTAGTGGAGGTAATTTTTTTAGTTGTGTACATTGGGTCTTTCCATTTCCTTTATTTGTGGGTGGTCAGGGGATTATTTGTGGCCTACCGAGGGCCTGTATAAGTTCAGACTGGTGTGCCGACGGTCACCGCCTTGGTGGGTTAATGAAGGGAGGACGGACTATGGTGTCAGATCATCGGCCTGCTGCAGCCACAATGATGTCTCATCCATGTCGTCTTACAGGCTGCACTTGTCTTCCCCTTTTCTCTAACCCCTGATTAACTGCAATAAACTGGTTAAAACTGGCTACGAATCCAGATCCCACATCTCCACCTTCACCACCTCATGACCTAGAAACTCTAAAATAACACTCATCATATTGACTGATAATTCGCAACTGTTGTAAAAATGCACGTGTCTTCTAGACAGACCACTTTGAAACCCTTTCTATTATTCACTAAATTGTATTGAATGCTTCATCATTTAATGTTTGAAAGAGTGTTTTGACTTAGCGTACAGGTTTAATAACAACCGGTGAACTTAAGTCTCCCATCTCCTTCCTCAGGTCTTCATAGCTCCTTCCTCCCTAAAAAAAAGGACACATGATTCTGTTTTTATGTTTTATTCTTGGCAATAACTGAGATTTTCTGATTTCTTTTCTACTCACACTCCATTTGGATGGATCCCAGGCTGTGAACCACCCAGTGAAGGTGGGGGGTTCAAACCCTTGCTTGATCATGACAATTGGGGTGTCTGGGTCTCTGTCTCCTGGATGGGTGCGTAGGTATTCCTGGCTGGTGTTCACTGCTTCCTTACGCTCAATCTCATTGGCCTCTTTACCAATCCAGAGAAACACCTAACACCAGCAATTAGAAAAAATACCAATGCGATCAAAATAAATTTTCAAATGAAGTTTTATTTGTTGTGTTTGATTCACTGCATCCCACCTGATCCCATGTGTCCAGCAGCATTACATCATCCTCGTTGAGGTCATCCTGTGTGAACTGGGCCACCTCGCTCACAATAAAACGACCTGTCTTATTGGAGCATTCAAACAACCGAGGCTCGTAGTCTAGTTGCGCCTGTTGCAATCTGGAGATTTGATTTGGGAAACAAATGTGCTTTCTGAGAAGAGAACACTGAGACAGTTGTCACTTCCTGACACACCTAATCACTTACCTCTTGCTGTTTGCATATGGAGCTTTCCCTCCAAGCAACTCCCAGAATTCAACAGGCTCCTGTCCTTCTGCCACAAGCTCTTCAGAGCCTCTTTGGGCACCCTGACATATGACGGAGCTGACCTCTTTTGCCATGGCTCTTTCATCTCCACTTGAACCCTAACAAGAAAAAGCACAAAAGCAAACTGAGTTTTCACATTATGACTCAGATTTATGAAGTTTTCCATCCACAATTTGTCTCCAGGACAGTTTGGGGTGGTGGGTCAGCAATTGATCTGGATTTTATTCCAGATAGTATCAGTTTTTGCAGTAAAAAGATGAGTAAATTTTGTGTAAACGAGTAACATTTTTCTTTCAATACTGTGAGATTATTTTAATTAATCTTAAATGTGTGGAAGAAAAATTTGGATGGAAGGATGTTAACTTCTCTTTTTCTGCTTCCCAAACTGACTTCAGAAGACTGACTTGAGGGTAAATGTACAAATGATTTATAGAAAAAAAATGAAGTATACAGATAGTGTAAGTTTGTTTTAGACTACAATATTTGTTCGCTTTTTTTTACCTTTCCACACCACAGATAAATCCCCGTTTGGCTCTTAAGTAAAAACACATCGCTTGAGTTCAGAGAGCTGGACAAAGCTGGAACTTCAATGGTTTTTGTGTTTGATGTGTCAGAACCATGAACCTGGAACAATCTTACTGGAGGCTCAGGGATGTCCTGCCCCTTTCTAGAAGTTCCTCCCTGAAAAAGAAAAAATTAGGAATGTTAATTGATAAAAAAGTTTATTCATCTTCAGAAACGCATGTCCCTGTTTGGGTCACAGGGAGTGCCAAAGCCTACCCAAATAGTTCCAGGTGAGAGAAGGGGTACACCCCAAACAGTCTGTTGTGGGACCACACATAAAGACAGACAAACATTCACACACACACACACACACACACACACACACACACACACACACACACACACACACTAAATCCTAGGGGCAATTTCTCAGGGGGACGATCAACCTAACATGCATGTTTTTGAAATATAAAAACAGTTCATTCATAAAACGCACATCAAAGATCACCATCTTTCCTTTGAAAATGGTCATGAAGTGTCTCGGCTCCTTGCCCATCGTTACTCGGACTTGAACTGGCTCACCATTGTACTTCTGGTCCAGGTCTACAGCCTGGAAGGCAGAAGCAGCCAGTTCATCCTGTGATGCATGGCGCCCCTGGAAAAGATGAGAGTAAACCATCAGATAGCAGAAATAGACACTTTTAGTCTGGGGTCCTGACATGTGAATTCTTAGGTCCTCACCTGCCACATGTATAGCAGGTAGCACTTTTTGTTGTTGACCAGGTAGGTGTAAAGGATCAAGTAGCAGTCGCCTCCGTAGAAGTATCCATACCATTGAGGCTCCACAGGCACAAGTTCCAGATTCTCAATCCTCCACACCTTCATACATCAACAAAATAAACTCGTAATCCAAACATGTTCAAAACCAAATCTGATCATTTATTCTGTTTTACCTAAAATACCATACCTCCACTTGACCTGTGCCATTGTCCACCATCCGCTCCTGTGCAGCAATATCAGGCATGGCGTGCATCAGTGAAGCATCAAATTTCTCTTGTGTGATATGAGCTAAAGAAAAGCCATCATCAATCACGTGATTTGTATTGAGACACAAAGACTATTTTTTGTTTCTTTTTATTAGGATGGAAAGAGTTTGTACATACCGATTTTCCCCCTAGAACTAGTTTTCCCTAAACCCTGAGTCTGATCCTTTATTGTCCATTTCTGGAAAAGTTGCTTGAAGAGAGCTGACTCTGCCCCATCATTCACAGTCTCCACATTTGTAGTGAATGGATAGTTTTTTACTTTGATAAAGTCCTGTAATTACCAATAAATACAGTCAAATTAAAATGATGGATCACTTTAGAATAACCTCAACATTCTGTGTTACTCACCAAAGCTCTGGTCATGGCAGCTTGTTTTTCAGCCTTATTTGCTTTCTTCCCTTTCCACACAAAGATCTTTGTTCCACCTTGATCCAGGATGTAGCAATCCTAATTTGATCAGCAGGTAAGAGAATTAGTTGATGAAATGTGTGTGAAGCATTTTCAGATGACTTGTGTTCACTTATTTCTTTACATCATGGTTGAGCAGATCCTGGACCAGAGGTCGAGTTGCAACTTCGGCTACTTTCATCTGACCATCGGCATCTGACACACTGAAATAAAAAACACACAAAAAAAAATGATACCAAGAATTTGCAAAAACTTTTTTGTATAAAACATTTAAAGCACCAGAGCAGCTTACTGGTAAAGTGTGAGTTGGGACTTCTGTTCTTGATCAGTCGTCTCATCAGGGACCCCATCTGGAAGTTCAGATGTTCTTTCTCCAAGAATGCCTTTCAGGATCTCCATGTTCTGAGGAAAGTTGCTCTCTGCATCACCCTCCACCACTTTGACGTCCGCTCGGCCTCCTCTCTCTTTGTCTCGAATGTCTTTGGCTAGCAACATGCCCTGATAAATCAAAGCGAAGGACACAAACCGCCAAGCTTTCTGTTAATGTGACATCTGTATTAAACTTTAAAAAAAAAAAAAAAAAGAAAAGATACAGATTGAAGCTCCCAGCTGATTTGGATGTTCTACCCAGTACAATTTAATTCATTTTCCAACCACTGACAGATGCATTTTTGGCCTCTAAGTTTGGAAAATGTGGATCAAATGTATCACCATAAAAAAGAATGAACATTTAGTGTTCTGACTTTAGATTATAGTTTTTGTTGTTTTTTTGTGTCTGTGTTCCTCCCATGTGGAGGAGTTTAAGCATCTCTGGGTCTTGTTCACGGGTGGGCGGAGGATGAATTGGGAGATCGACAGACAGATCGGTGTGGCATTGGCAATAATGAGGATGGTGCATCAGTGCATTGTGGTAAAGAAAAAGCTGAGCCAAAAAGGAAAGCTCTCAATTTACCAGTGGGTCTATGTTACCACCCTCACTTATGGTCACCAGCTGTGGGTGGTGACCGAAAGAATGAGATTGCGGATACAAGTGGTCGAGATGAGCTTCCTCTAAAGGGTGGCTTGGTTCCGCTCAGTGATAGAGTGAGGAGCTCTGCCATCTGGGACGAGCTCGGAGTACAGCCGTTGCTCCTCCGGGTGGAGAGAAGTCACATGGGGGGTTCAGGCATTTGGTTAGGATGCCTCCCGAGGGCCTCGCTGGTGAGGTGTTACAGGCTTGTTTCACCAGGAGGAGAACTAGAGGCAGACCCTGGACTTGCTGGAGAGACTGTCTCACAGCTGGGCAAGGAACATCTCGGGATCCTCCTGGGGGAGCTGGAGGATGTGGCTGGGGTGAGAGAAGCCCGGGCTTCCCATCTGAGGCTTTTGCCCCTGTAACCTGGCCCCGGATAAGCAGAAGACAACAGAATGGAAAATTTTATTTAAAGCCCGGCTGATATTACAATTTACTATTTAATTGAACTGAGCTGTTTTAGTTAATTAAAATCTTTACCTAAAGTTACTGTGATATTATTTGATTTCTTGTCTCACATTGTAAAGAGTGCTAAACAACTCAGCAAGTATCGTGACGTCTATCGCGACTACAAAAGATTCAAGTTTCCGTCTAGACATCCGGTACTGAAGAAAGAGGAAATTGTTGACTTTTATTAAGAGTAATAAAACATAAAAAAAAAAAGTTTGCAAGTCATCACAAGCAGGTATTCCCAACTGATATAAATGCAATGTCATGTTAGCCAATGCTACCAGAATCCTTAACTTCAGGGTTTCTGTGGAACATTGTTTAAGTCATGGTTTTGACCTGTAATCTTATTTCCAGACAGAGATGATGGCACAAAACATCTTACTTTTAGTCTTTCCTGCCGGTTGCTCTTAGGCCCGTTCCACTGGACGATTGTCTTGCCAATGTCCAAAAGAAACACATCTCCAAGGTTGAAACTCTTCCAGCTCATCTCAACCTGAAACATATTAAAGTACAAAAGGTTCTTTCTATTTGATACATCATCTGTTTTATGATGTTAAAAACTTCTGGGAAACCTGGCTCACCTCCTTGGCAATCACTCTTTTTTTTCCTTTCACATGGAGAAGCCTCTGAATATCATATGAGTTGGTTTCTACGTGCTTCATGCCAGTGGCAACTCCACCTTTTTTATAACTAAGGAAAAAGTATGATTATGTTCAATGCTGTAGTTTTCTTAAATGTGTGTACAATTGGATTTTCACTCACATTATTCCCTGTTTGAAGTAGCCCCTAAAGGCATCAGATTCATGGTCCTGAACTTCTCTGTGCTGAACTGGAGAGGAGCCTAAAAAATCATCGAGCTGGATGGTGTAAACTGCTGCTGCACCCTGTTCATCCTGAGTAGATTCTGAGCCAATCCAGTAATGGATATCATAGGCCAATGCATTCTTCACTTTTTGTGTCTGTGTTAAAAAATACAGAAAATATCCACATAAGTTATATTTAAACTCAATTTTATAACTTGACGCAAGAGCTGTTTTCTAATTTTCTATACATTTCCATTGAAGAGTCAGCAAGTTGGAGTCTAGACAACCAAATAGTGATGATTCATGTCTCCAAACTTACAAAGAGAAGCACGTAGCAGTCACCCTCATAAAAGTTTCCATATGATTTCTCAGGAACTTGAACCAGCTCCATTTTCTATTACATAAAGAGAAGAAGTGGAACATTTTACTTCTGTGCTCACCAACTAAGCCTATCCACAGAAATAGAAGATGTTTTAAAAAAAAAAGATACACAAACTACCTCAATCCTCCATATTATGATCCCTGGGTTTTGATTTACAGCTCTGAATGTGTATTCCATGTTTTCTGCTTGGACAAATGTTCACTGGCACTTTTATTTAATCCACTTTAACCTGAAAAGGGAAATTCAATTTTAAAATTGAGACGTTAGGACCATCAACAACAGTGTTAAAAATGGTATCTCTCTCATAAGTAAAAACAAGTAAAAAATACCTGTTTTGATATAAAAAATTACATACCTGATGTTCTTGTGTGAGGTTTCAGCACATTCATGTAATCATCCAACAGCTGATTTCTCTCTGATTACAATGGACCCTCAGTTATCATCCTGACAGCGCTCCCAATATATTTGCCTGACTTTGCATTTGCAGAGCTTCTCACCACCATCTGCCCAATCACGAAGGAAGAGTCACAATCTTGTAGGCAAATGTGCAGGAAAAAGCATTCTGACTCATCGACATGTCTGTTTGCCAACTTGCCCCTATACAACATCATTTACACCAAGTATTTGGATTCGTGGAAAGTATGCTGATGAGTTCAGTCAGAAAACAACCACTTTTATTGTGAATTACCACAGAATAATACAGTATTTTAATTGAACAAAAAGCTTTTCATTTCCACAGCATGCAGAAAAGTGTGATTCATAAATCATGAAGTAGAAATGTAAAGTATTGTCTAATTCATGCAGCTCCAATCACGCTGTTCAGAGTGAGAACTCATTCAACACTTTTCAAAAGTAAAAAACATGAAATAAGCTTTTCTTTTCTTTTAAACTAAGAGACATGTTAATTGATAGCATTATAAAATACTTGGTACATGTTCATAACACAACTGAATGCAATATGAAACTGTTAAATGAAGAAAAAAGAGGGGACATGCATTCGAAAAATGGACTGATGATCAATTCATTCATTCTCCTCTATTAGTTTGTAGAAGGTGATCATTTATGAAAATAAATTATTCCTTCTTTTTTGTAAGTCAGAAGAATATTTAGACTTGTTATTGTGTACTTAGAAATCGGTGAGAAAATAAAGCTAATGATGGTTTTAAAAAGTGTATGTTAAAGCATAGATATTAATCTTCTATAGCGCATGTCCCACTTAGTGTCATAGGCATTCCGCAGCCTGTTGTTACTAGTTACAGGTAGGGTACACACTAAACAGGTCACCAGTCTATTCTTGGGCTACATACAGAGACAGAAAGCCATGCACGCACTCATTTCTTGGGACAGTTTCCTGGTCCTCAATCTAACATGTATGTTTTTGGAGGGTGGGTGGAAACCAGAGTGCTCGGACAAATGGAAAGACTACACCTGAAAAACATGCAAACTCTTCTCAGAAACCCCTAACCTTCCTGCCGTGAGGGCACCTTCCCATCGTGCAGCCCTCTAAATAGATAACACTGACTGGTTTGCGTAATTGTGTTGTGGAAATTTAATGCAAAATTGTTTAATAAATATGCTGAACTTGGGGCGGGGGGCTTGTTGTTCATATCTGGATGGCAGCTTAATATGGATATCTTGCAGCTTCAAAGTAAAAAGGTTACTAAGATAAAACTTGAAATACTGGTCTTTCCGTGTGGAGTTTGAATGCTCTCCCCCACATGTGTGGGTTTTTCCCAGTTTTCTCCCATCTAGCTGATTGGTTGTAAAGATGACTTTCAAGAAATGAACATGAGAGGGAATGGTTGTGTGGCCCTGCGACTGCCTGGTGACCTGCCAAAATTGTGCCCTGTTTTCAGCCTGATGCAAGCCGGGATGGACAACAATAACTGACCCTACAAACCAGTGTTGGAAGAAGTAATTGATGGTTCTTAATGGCTTTGTGAATGCCCTAAAAAGCCACCTGCAGCTTTTTGGATTCTGCACATCGCATTAGACATGTAACTTGCAGGATCCTTGTAATACCCATTCAGACTCAATCATATCATTCAAGTCAGTATCAACGCTCCTTATTAGGTATCAGTGCCCTGCTCTGTTTTTACTAGGGGAAGTTTCTACAGCAAGATAAGTCTACCATTCAAATGAGGAGACTCATAAATGAGCTTCTACCAACAGTGGAGCACAAAAAAAGTACTGTTGGGACATTACATCATAAATAAACACAATTAAACCATATAGCAAATTAAAAAACCACAGGACTTTAATTTTATGTATGGCTGATTAATTACATAAGTTTGTGTGATCAAACAAAAACAATGGCATGTAAAAAGTAAGCTCTTACAGTTTTTTTTTTTTTAAATAAATGAGTATGAAAGGCTGCTGCTACCTCAAAGTGAGCCCAGTAAAGACAGGCTGATACGAAACGTTCATGTGGTGGTGAATGTAGGATTTCAACTGTAAACTTATATGGTAGCATATTGTGGTAGCAAACATATGTTTTACCCCGATTGTGCACAATGTACAGTTGGGATTTTGTTGAAACATACAATCAAACAACTTTTGAACTGAAGAACTGGAACTAAAATGAACAGTTTTAATAACTTTTTTTTAAATGTAAAGTATGTATAGAGTAATCATGTCATGTGGGATAGGAGCATTAAAAGCCTTAGAAAATACAGACGTAAAGACAAAACTTTTACGAAGAGATATTTCTTTATAACAGAAAAAAATGAGTTTATCAAAATTTCACATCATTTAAGTTTAAAAAAACAGCAACAACTAAACCCTGCAGTGTCAACTTTCTTAATTTGTATAGTAAAGTGACAAATCAAGGATGAGCTTTTTTTGTGTGCGTGTTGGAAGCACATTTTTTTAAATAAAAGTAGGAAAAAAATGTTGTGTGTGCTTAGATAAAGATACAAACCAATGAGTCTGTTGATATGTGCATGCAAAGCAACTGAATTGTAGTTCCTTCGAAATGAATAGCACACTGTTTTGATTTGCAAAATTCTTTGACCACTTCACAGCCGTCGGGTGTGGTGAGTATTAGGTTTCAGAGAGAAAACTAAGCTCCACGGCATCAAATCCAACCTATGAAACCAGGTCATAGTCACACATCCTTGGGATTTGACAACATAAAATATTATATGTTTCCATTGGAAAATTGTAGATGTAGTAAACCTGGCAAAAGGCATCAAATAGTATGCTAATAAAAGTGTTCTGAGCCATGAACCATGTGATATGCAAAGTTTAATGTTCACTCTGCAGGTTGGGTCACCCACAAAAACTGTGGGGGGAAGGTGATGTAATCAAATGGATGTCTTGCATAATTACTGTATATAGAAAACCAGAAACAGTTCAACTTCTTTTATGAAGCCTTTACTTCTTCTTTTCAAGCATTTTTTTTGGATTGATGTCAGCATTTGTTTGCTTGAGAAAGCATCTCATTAAACATTGTCAAATTGTATTAAACACTTATTCGTTCATTCATTTTGCACGTGGTTTTATT
Source organism: Neostethus bicornis (assembly GCA_902685375.1). Taxonomy (NCBI): domain Eukaryota; kingdom Metazoa; phylum Chordata; class Actinopteri; order Atheriniformes; family Phallostethidae; genus Neostethus; species Neostethus bicornis. The sequence continues at coordinate 11,813,138 of LR738557.1, read as the reverse complement.
CAGTAAAATGTGTAGTTACCGAGGCTTTAAATTATCCTGTAGATGGAAAGTTTAGTTTATTTATTTGAGCAACATTTGAAATAAAACCAATATGTACATAAAAAAAAACACATCTTCTCAAAAGAAGTAGAAAAAGTAGGCAGGTAACCAGGCTATCAGAAGGTTACACACCCACTTGTAGATGTAGTTTACATTGAACAACTAGCCTAATATGGACATCTTGGACCAGTAGATCAAACTCCACCCCAAATGAGGTTTAAACCAGGAGCTATTTGCTGAGAAATCTATGATGTTAATCACCAAACCCATCTTTTAAAATATCATTGAATAAATGATATAAAATGATATAAAATGATATAAAATAATAAAATCATAAAATAAATTGAACTTTGTACGTATTTTTCTCATGTCTTCTGAAAGGAGATGCTGTGCTCTTCTGAATGAAAAAAAAAATACTGACAAAGATGTTTAATTTATCCAACATGCTCATGACAAATTATGTTTTTACAAAAAAATTTGAATTAACTACAATAAATACATCCTTCATCCTAAAACAGTACTGTGGGCCATATGCAGCCCATCAAGGTTTTTAATGCAACTCGCCTACGATGAGCAAATAACATAAAACACCCCTCTGGCTTCTACAGAATTTTCCAGTAAACACATTAACTTATTGGAGTACATTTACTTGTCGTTAGAACATTAGACTTTTTGAGTGTTTCTCTCTGACATTTGGGGTGTTTTTGTGAAGTTTCCCAATCGGAAAGTCGTTTTGGCGATAATTCAAACGCTACATGGCTATGGCCCTTTAGTGTGATGTGGTCATTTGTGGCCCAGGAGTCAAAAGCTTTGCCCACCCCGTCCTAAATATAGTGGTTAGTGATACGTATGCCTTTTTGTGAATGAATGTACAAACTTTTGTGCTTTGTTTTTTTTTTCATAACTTACACCAGATGCTTTGCAAAACTTGTAAATTTGACTTTCTGATGAAAAACATTTTCCTGTTTGGAGTTATAGCTGTGCAGCTATTCATATATCTATCGCCTCACCCGTTAGCAGGGACAATAATAATACAGTAACAACTATCATGTCAAGATAAACATGTTATCTATACTTTTCTTTTTTTTCTAACTCACTAAGTTTTTCTAGACAGCAAACTTTTAAACTATTCTGTGTACTTCTTCTAGCCGAGTTGCAATTTTGTCATACTGTTCAAGGTGTTGATTTCAGATCTAATATGATGTTCAGGATTTGTTCTTCCATCTCTACCAGATGGTTGTTGCTCCTCCCAGGCTGCTTGGTAAAACATTCCATCCCACCTCTGGGAATCTGCTGCCTCCTGCTCACTCTCTTCTTGAACTCCAGTCACAATTTAAAAAGGAACCAAAAGTAGCTCAGCAGACATAAAAATGAAAGAACTGGTTGTGTTGGTCACTTTGGCCTGCCTTGCCAGTGCCCAGAACCAGGCACTTATTGACTACTTGGAAAGGAGGCTTCTTGCTATTGAGGTAAGTCTCTTTTTTTAATCCTCTTAGTTAGACTTTTGCTTCCCTAAAAGAAAACTTCAAAGTGTGTGATCTGGAAAAATACAACTATTTTACATGTTTCTAGCTTCTAGTGTATTATTTGAGTTAGAACGTAGAATAAAACCTTGAGATTAATTCATTTGGAATTTGTATTACTCTAAGATGTTGGCCTGTGTAATCCCTCATTCATTCAGGAGTTAGGAACGTACAGCAAAAACAATATTTTGGGGTTGTTTTGTCAATCTTTAAAGACACTGTCCAGAAGACAACTTCGAAGCCTTTTCTACAACCCCAAAATATTGTTTTTGCTGTATGTTCTTATTAAAAATCCTATTTATTCTATAGTTATACGTATACCCTCACTCTATGTAACTCAGTGCAGCCATTTGAAAACTAACTTTTAGACTTAACTATTTAAAGTAAAGGTTAGTGACCTCTCAGGGTCAGAAATGCATGATCACCTACCTATCTAGTTGGAGGGGATTTTATCTCTTCATCTACAGAGAGGGCAGGATCTACTGTAAAGCAGTGGGAAGCTGAGAGCCATTTCCTGAAAGACTCATAAGCATGGTGGATTATTGCCATATGTGGCTGGAACCATGATGAATTTTCTCTTTGTTGTGGCTCTTGGACAGTGTTTACAGAGACCTACTCGACACAAAATTATAGCCCCCAGTGTTTTTTAGTCCCTTCGGAATCATTGTGTAAATAAATATACAGCAAGCTACAGTTCTAAAAATAATCTTAGACTAATCAACTTTGTTTAAAACAGGACAGAATCTCCTTGTGGCATGAACAGACTGCTCGCTACGCTTCAGAGCTGCGGGAGCTGAAGCAGCAGATGGTTTCGCAGCTGGAAAGTTTAGATAAAGAAAAAGAAGCTTTGAGAATGAATCTGGATGGTGTGGGGACAAGGGTGGATCGGGTGGAACGGGAACTGGACTATTTGGAGACTCAGAATGGAGTCCAGCCATGTGTGGACGTGGATGACAAGTTAATAGAGCAGCAAGTGACTCTGGTGAAAGAAAAGCAGAAGACAAAATATCTTAAACTTACAGGTAAGATGTTTTGGAGGTAAGACATTGCCAGTCAAAAAGAAACATGGAGGTTTTAAATGACATGACACGTTTTTATCACGCTAAATAACTACTCATATTGTCAGTGTTTAGTGTTCTGGTGTGGTATGTAAAATGACCAAAAACCAAAATTTATAATCACATATGCCATTGAGAAAATGATCAAATTATACTCGAAACAAGCAAGCATTATAAATGTTCTCGTCCATTTCTCATCCACAGACTGCAGCGACATGATCTCAACTATAAAAGCCATGAAGATCCTAAAGCATGTTGGAGGACCAAAGGGTATGTGGACCAAAGACACCAGTAAGGCCTCTGGTAAGATCTACATATTCAACGGGACATCTGAGGACACCATCTACGAGTTTGCCACGGTGCAGGATTTCACCCGCTCAAACGGCATGGCTTTGTCCACTAACCTGACATTACCTTCTACCTGGACGGGAACAGGACATGTGGTCCACAATAATCATGTGTATTACATCACTCAGTCAGAGGAACTCAGGGTGGTTAAATATGACCTAGGAAGTAAGTCTGTTACAGACAGCACAGTGTTTCCAGAGCAAGACTATGTTCCAGTGTACAGTCTGACCCCTGAGACACTTATGGACCTGGCAGTGGATGAAGAAGGGCTTTGGGCTATTTACGCTACAAAGCAGAGTGAGAGATACATCTCTTTGGCTAAAATGGACGCTAAGTCACTGGACATTGAACAGATGTGGGACACAAACTGTCCGAGGGAGAATGCAGAGGCAGCCTTCGTCATCTGCAGCACTCTGTACGTGGTGTACAACACCAAGCAGCCCGGCCGCTCACGGCTACAATGTGTGTTTGATGTAAATGACATGGTAACTAATGAGGAAGCGCCACTGGTTTACTTTCCAAAACGATACGGATCCCACTCCAGTCTAAAGTACAATCCACAAGAGCAGCTGTTGTACGCTTGGGATGATGGCTATCAGGTCCTTTACAAACTCCTCATGAAAAAGAAACTAGAAATTTGAGTTAAATAAATCTAAATACTTAAAATTCAAATATGAACCCTTTAACATATGACTAAGCACTTCAAATTCAAGAACATTGAATAATGTAATTTCTCTTAAAATCATGGTACTGTGTATTATTTGGACATTATCTGGACACAAGACTTTTTTCTAAATAAGTTGTTGAAACATGGCTGATAAAACTTGAGTTTTCTCAGTGGGTCATCATGACTACCCGATTACATTTGATTCCAGTACAGGGTAATAGATTGTAGTTGTGTGTAATGTTACTGTATAAAGCTAAGCAGGGATTTGCTAGCTGGCTGGCATCATTATGTTCCTGTCTACATTTTTTATATATATATATATGTCAACGACTTTGTTTTAAAACAAACAAAAAATGCAAATTGAGGAAACAATATTATGTTGGTCGCATATGTAATGCATGTTTATATCTAAATATATCTGTATGACTCGTTTGCCTTAAAATTTATAAAAATAAACAGCAAATTAAACCTGTTCGACATGCATGTTAGGTTGACTGATAGCTACAAAATTGCCCCTAGGAATGTGTGTGTTTGTGTGGCCCCGCAACAGACTGGCAATCTGTTCGGGGTGTACCTAGAAACTTGTGTTTTTTGCAGCGTTGGCTGTGGCTGAATAGGCTAATGCGGGAGCTGCAGCTCCAAACAAACTTATTGCAAATATGATAGGTGGCATGAGCCATGGGGGAGCAGTGGTAGGCTGACTTTTTTGGTGTTTCCAGGTCTTTGTGGCCTCACGCTGGATCTCTATGCTCTCCTCGCCCTAGAGATTTTGATTTTAACAGTTGCACGCCACCTGTAGCGGTTGGAGGTCACCGACTCGAGATCTGCTGCATTGATATTGCCCAACTTCAGGTCCCTCAAGCAGGGCTCTTTGTATCGCAGGGCAGGTTGTTCAGTTGCCTTCCCTCCTGTGGAATCATCCCTATAGAGAATGAAATGCGGACATCATCCATCCTGCATACATGGTCTAGCCAACGCAAGCGCGTCTGTGAGAGTATAGCAAACATACTGGACATGATTGTGTGGGTCTTGACATCCGCATTGGATACTCAATGTATTTATACATATAGATAAATGTATATATTTGACTTGTATTTTAGCTGTAACTATATTTTAAGTTAGAGGATACAAAAACCAAATCAGTCATAATAAGTTTAATGCCTCTTCTTGTTACTGGTACAAAGAAAATTCTCAAGTTTTCATTGGAACATTATAAGGTTTAGACTACACAAAGTAGAACAGCTTGTTTGTATAGTGTAGTAGTTTAAGTAGGTTGTAATTGAACTTTGCTTCATCATGAGCTAACAGTCATTCTGTGAGTCCGGAGTCTTTCAGTGTCCATCTGGTTGATCACATCTAACCCACATTTTGGCTTCAGATTAAGTATAAAATGATACTGGCACAAACAGTAAGTTATTTAAACAACTTTATTTTTTCTAATTGTATATAAACATTTATAAAACTTGTTAATTATGTTTGCATAAAATCTAATGTAGCAAATAGACAGCAACAAGCTGTATAACAAAATCAGATTTTTGCACATCAATTTTAAACAAAAAAGCAGGTTTAAAACCTCTCTAAGAATAATTTGGACCAAAACTTAAATATAACAGCAAAAAAAAAAAAAAAAATCAACGTGAGAAATAAGAATTTTATTCTATTTACTTGTGACTTTTTTGGGTTTCTAGTGCGTGTGTCGAGCGGTTTCTTTTTCAGACACTCAAAGCTCTCAGTTTGCAAAACTCTCACTATTTGTTCTAACAAACTTATTTTGAAAGAGAGCCTAAATGACCACTTTTTCAGACACCAGTACGTTTAAATAAGAAAATTAAATGGCATAGGCTAAGATGTTCAAACAACCTGAACTATAACAAAGGCAAACATGACAAACAAAAATTTAAGCTAATTATGGTATTTCTTTGTACAAATGAGAAAAGTGAACATTTAACACTCAAAACTATTAGAAACTTTAAGGCAGAAAATAAAGGCAAAATTTCAGGCTTAATTGCTCTTCAATGCCTGAAGTAATTTGTAATGTCGGCTTTCTGTCTCTGCTTCAGAAAAAGTCTGGCATCAACACAATCCGGTCCTTATTGCTTAGAGGCTGGTGATTTAAAAAAAAAAAAAATTGATGCGTTCCACCTCACAGTCTCAGATGAGGAATAGGCATGGTGAGATCCCGGAAAAATGGATGTGTGAGAGCATTCTTGGCTGTCAGCCTGTTGTTGGGATCATAAGTCAGCATACCCTAAGACAAGATAACACAAATGATTAGTAAAACACTTTAAAACTTACTACAACTTAAAATCAGAAACAGTTTACTCATGCAGCATGATTAGATAATGAAGATAGATGTGAAATTTAAATGTTCTCACTATGAGTAGGTCTCGCCCAACATCATCAAGAAGTGGCACCACTTTGGATAAATCCTGCTGAGCCCACTTGGGGAAAGACGATTTGTAGTCAGGCATCCCTGTGACTCCAGGCCAGTTTTGCTCATCAGGTGTGCCCAAGGTGCGAAAGATTCTGAATAATTGGTCGATCTCAGAGTCTCCGGGAAACAGAGCTCTCTTGGTGATCTATGAACATAGATATGCATGACATCTGCTGGTTAGATGTCCCTACTGAATCATCTGAACACTGTCATTACCATTTCAGCAAAGATGCATCCCAGACTCCAGATGTCGACAGCTGTGGAGTAGAATTTACAGCCAAGGAGAATTTCTGGGGCTCGATACCAAAGTGTAACCACCTGAAAAAAAAAAATCTCAAATTCTATTGGCGAGGACCAAAAATAATGTTTTATCAACAATTAAGTGTAATGCACAAAATACCTCATGTGTGTAAGTGCGGACAGGTACTCCAAAGGCTCTTGCCAGCCCAAAATCAGCCAGCTTGATTTCTCCTTTTGCATTGATAAGGAGGTTTTGTGGTTTGAGGTCTCGATGGAGAACTCTGTGAGAGTGACAGAAGGCCAGTCCTTCGAGCAGCTGGTTAAGATAACTCTGAAAACAAAACAAAAATCACAAATAAATCAAAGCAAAGCAATCTTCAAAGTTCACAAGAATCCAGACTCATAGTTAGCTACCTTAGCCAGAGGCATTGGAATGCCAGTAACTGAAGAAGCATCCATAAACTTCTTAAGATCCTGGTGTAGAAACTCGAAAACGAGGTAGAGTTTATTCTCGGTGTGAATGACATCGCGCAATCTGAAACATGAAAATAACAGAAAGAAGAGGAAACAATTGATAAGTATCACAAACAGGAGGATTTCAACAAATCTGCAGGATTAGGTACTTACTTGACAATATTTGGGTGATTGAGCTCTTTGAGAAGGGAGATTTCTCTGATTGCTGTGCTTGGTACACCTTCAGTTTCTCTGGAGACAAGTCAAATAAAGTCAGACTTTTCTTCAACTAAAAGCAATCCCATTTAATATTTCTACATGTAGATTATCATACATAAAGCAGCAAAATGATAAATTTTGATTTAATAGTAAGAAACCTTTCTTACTACTTGATTTAATAGTAAGAAACCTGCTTAACAACCTGTTGAGGAGGAACCATCTCCTCAACAGGTTGTTGAGGAGATAAAGACAAACCGAATTGAGAATAGTTCCTATTTATAGCAACTCAGAACCACCAAGAAATAAAAACACCAAAATGTTTTATAGAAGTACATTTAAAATTTTGTTGCCTCAAATTAAAAAATATTGTCATAAGGGGTTTTATATCTTCCTCTTCTCCTTTCGGCATTTAGAATATTTCACATTGCTGAACTAACTCTGAACTAACTTCAAATCAAAATAAAAGGATGAATAATCTAATGTTGTTTAAGTGGAACAATTTCATCTGATTTCTTCAATCTGATCATTAAATGAGCTGGAAGTAACATACAAACTAAATGCAATGTGTTTAAAGTGGACATGTGGAAACAATAGTAATTATTTATTTCATTAACACAATAAAACCAGTTTAATTTGGCCTGCCTTCTAGCTGAAACGCTCTGATTGTTTCAGATTTTGTTCCAAACATGTTAAAAATGTTAATCTTAAAGAATAACTTTAGTTTAGCATTGTTAGCATTAGCTCACATATGATGATAAAAACATCTTCACTTACGTGTCAAGCCTGATTTTCTTAAGTGCAACCGTCTCTCCGGTCACTTTATGTTTGGCTTTATAAACCACACCATACGTCCCTTCTCCTATTTTCTCCACCTTCTGAAAAGAATCCATTTCTTTCTCCAAAAAACTCTCAAACTGTTTATGATTTAACGAGAGAGAGAAAAAAAGATCGGCTAGCAACAACTGAGACGTTTATCTCTCTGCAAGGTTAGGTTAGTCTCTTCCAAACAGACTGAAGCTTGAGATCGAGGATTTTAATCAAAGAGCAACTATCTTATGCTGGAACAAAGCAGATAAAAAAGTCCATTTGTAAAGAATTTAATGTCTAATTTGATGTCTGATGGTTAGCTGTGGTTGTTTCTGTGTGAAAACACTGAACCATCTCCACAGAGCTTCCCGCGTTGAAGCAGGAGCGTTTGTTATCTTCACCGGGACACACCGAATTAATCAGCCGTCGAAATATAATCTTAGTCATTTATTCATTTGTAACAATCTGAATAGTAATTTCTACTGTAAAAGTTTGAAGTGAAGTAAATTTAGAAATTAATTTGATTTTACTATTAAATGTTTTGTTTAAATTGTTTAATTCAAAGTCTAAAAAAAGTCGGTGTGGAAAAGAAGTATGATCAAGCGCTTTTTTTCTATCACATGACCGGAAACATTGTACGTTCAGTTTTTCAAATGTAAAGTTTCATGAACAGTTTGTTTCTTTTTGTCTCCTTTTTTTATTCAATGTTGTTGGTATACGTTTTGTTCAAAGCATTAGTATACAGTTTGATTGTCGATGTTGTCGATGTGCTGAGATATATACCTTTTTTTCAATTTAAGAAATTACTAAATCAATTCATCTTTTTCTGCTTGAGATAGATTAGTTAAATTAAAAATCAAGCTAAAGAAAGCACCTTTTTCGCTCATTTCTGAACAAAAGTCACACAATCCAAAGCAAACAAAAGAAGTTATAAGAAATTTTCACATGTAAATAAGTTACGTTTACAGAGCTAACAAATCACTGGTTATAAAGTGGATTTCTTTAAACCTCTGATAATTTTTTAAGGATTAATAAATAATTACATATGTCACAATAGTTTGATTTTGCATATAGATTTTTTTGTATTGATTCTTTTTACTTGCTAAAGAAAAGAGAGGATTTAGTGTTACAGTGAATACAGACTAAATGGCGACCTCTAGTGGGTGTGGCTTGCTTTGTAACTATTGAAAATACAATTTGTTGGCAGTTTATTCTTCTGATGACCCATTCTTACATATTCTTTCGTTTCGTCTTCTGAGCCGTCCATTCCTAACAGGGTCGCGGGATTGCCGGTGCCCATTCTGGCTGATCTAAGGCAAGAGGCAGGATACACCCCAAACAGGTCGCCAGTCTGTTGCGGGGCCACACACAACCATCAACACAAAATGCATGTTTTTGGAGGGTGGGAGGAAACCAGAGAACCCGGAGAAAATGCAAACTCAGAATTAAGATGCTGAGGATATCTCTGGGAGTGAACAGGATGGATAGGATTGAAAATTAATATGTCAGAGGAACAGCACATATTAGAGATTTTGGAGATAAAGTCAGAGAGGCCAGACTGAGATGGTTTGGACATGTGCAGAGGAGAGAGAGTACATCCGCATGAGGATGCTGGGTTTGGAACCACCAGGAAAGAGGCCTAGATAGAGGAAGACCAAAGAGGAGGTTCATGGACACAGTGAAGGAAGACATGAAGATAGTTGGCGTGACCGAAGAAGATGCAGCAGATAGGGTTAGATGGAAGAAACTGACTTGCTGTGGTGACCCCTGAAGGGAAATACCGGAAGAAGAAGAAAGCAACACTCAGAAAGGCCAGTGTTTTAAGCCTCGGCCTCCTCGGGACCTAAACTTCATGCTGTGAGGTCACAGTGCAAACCACTTTGCCACCCATGTTGTTTACATAATCTACCATTTCTATTTTATGAATAAATTTTATGAAATAATAATGAAGATCTTAAACAATAGACTTCATCAAATTGACAGTATTTTAATTATGTAGTAGGATTAAGGCAAATGGAATGGCCACATCTTCATGTGGATTCTTCAGGTCATGTGCATCTCAGTGGCTTTGTGCTTCTTTAAGCAGGCAGCCAGATTAAACGTTTTTATGACCGTGGGATAAAAATGCACCACTACCTCTCTGATTAGTCCTTTAGTGTTTTCAGAGGCACACAACAAAGGCCTCAGCTAAAACCAAATGAAAGAATAAACCAAACACAATCATTCAAAATGATATTTCATTTTGATTAAATCGTTTAATCACAATGAGCAGCTTGGTGGCGCAGTGGTTAACCTCACAACAAGAAGGTTGGGGTTTGAGTTCTGGGTGAGACAAGGCTTAAAACACTGGCCTTTCTGTGTGGAGTTTGTATGTTCTCCCTGTCTATGTGTGTTTTTTCTCATGGTGCTCCGGTTTCCTCCCACCATCCAAAAACACGTTGATTGGCCACTGGGAAATTGTCCCTACGATCGATGGATGTGTGTGGCCTGCAAAAGACTGGCGACCTGTTTGGGGTGTACCCTACCTCTCGCCTTGAATCAGCTGGGATAGGCTCTGGTAACCCCATTAGGAAATAAACAGTTCAGACAACAAACAAAACATTTAATTGCAATAATGGCTGAAATTTAACCAATTGACAACCATGAAGCCCAGTAACAAATAAATATCTTTGTGTCTTGTCTTCATAAAGACGTTGTTTGAAGGGTCTTAAGCAAGAAATGTCACTCAATGACTATTTTCCACCCATGGTAATATGAGTTACACATTTAGATTTATCTGTCAAAGGAAGCAAATTATCTATAAGTCAGATGGTTTTTGCTTTAAGAGAAAACTGTGCCAGTATCTGCTCAGACATTGAAAGCATTGATAGGAGTTTTGCGTATGATCACAGCCCAGAGGCTCAGCATGAAAGGTGATGTCTTTGGTCACCAGAGGGGAAATATTTCTTACTATTGTATGCTAAGTCATGTTCTGTCTGAAGTTCTTTTTTTTTAATTTACGCAAGGACTCACATGTTTTATTTTCCCCTGCTTGAAGGCATTGCTGCTTTTACAGCTATTTAGAAAGATGAGAACATTAAGTCTAATCACTTAGACAAGAATATTTCTAAGATTTTAATCTGCTAATTAGAAGCTATGGTCTAACAATTTTTTAGTTCCACGTTTGCAGATTAAATTCTCATTTCAAGGCATTTCTGATGCTGTAGAAAAGTTAAAAAAAAAAAAAAACTTGGAAAAGAAAGGCTCATCAAATAACATTTTTTTGATAAACCCTGAAAAATATTTAATAGGTGTTGCTGCATCCTGGGACAAAATTTCCACTATGATCTAACCCAGACAGGCTTATTGATTTCCTGTTAAATGTCCCTTTACAACTTTTCAGTCTATTTAATTTGTTCCGTAACTTTGTTCATTCCAATCCCAGTTTATAAAGCAAAAAACATCAGACTTACAGGAAAACATATTTTACTAGTGTGTCTTTTTCTGCATTATGACAACAATTTTACAAAGTCTAAGGATCTCGGAACCATAAAAATTTTGATAAACAATGTGAAGACCAATGAGAAAAAAAAAAAAAAACTGTGAAAGGCTGCTTATTTGTGGTATGTTGAGTCAGGTGCTCTTTGGGAGGATTTATTCTTTTCTGAACTGTTGTAAGCACATGAGAGGTCACATGTAGTGCAGCTTGAATAGTCTCTCAGACATAAGATACCAACTCTGGGAAATTCACCGTTCATTGTGATGATAAAGTCAAAGAATGACTGTCTTCAGACTAAACCTGTGATATAAATTTTTGTCTTTAAAGCAAAACTAAAACCAATAAGTATTTTATAATTTTACTGATATCATTTTTGTAATTTAGGGTTTTTAGGAATTAAATTGATTGAGAAAAAAACCCCATACATCACAAATGACAAAGAAGTGTGCTTTAAGGGGTGGAATAACTAATAAAATAAAAAATAAATATTTCAGTACGTGTGTGGTTGTGTTTTTTTTCTTTTGTCTTTACGGGAAAAGGGGGGAAAAAGCATTTCTGCTAAACCAACAAGTTGACTTGCTGTTTTTTTTTTTTTTTTTGTATTTCTCCCAACCTAAGCAAGAAGTTTGAGAAAAAAATATCGATTCATTTTACGCCTTAGTCCAGGCTAAAACATGAGGCGAGTGTGTTGACGAGTTTAAGATTCTGGCCATAAGTGAATATCCCACACTTTTAAAATGACCGGTTTAACCCAAAGTATTAGTTGTTTTTAATAGGCAATGAAGAAAAGATCCAGAAGCCAGCTGTTGTACCAAATCATGTGGCTTTGGTATTTTGTCAGGATAACTCCTGAGGCCTCTTTGGTGAACTATTCCAACCACAAAAAGTTCATTGGAAAGACCTGGGACATGTCCTGCTTCATTCAGAAAAAAACACACCACCATCCACTTTCTGCTGGCCCAACACACAACAGGCCACTGCTCTCATGTATTGAAAAGCTAGTAAATCAAATTTCTCAATCCAGATTGAAAATGTTGATATTCTTGTAATGAGTTGGAGGAGGTTTCTTGCAAAATGCTTTGCTTCCCTGCTTAAGAAATCAATGAGGTAATCTCTTATTAGTGGTTGAAGACAGATCAATACTCTTTTTCTACATGCCACTGTGATCTATATTCATTAGAAAACGGATGTCTATTTGTTTGGCTGCTTGCCTGTTAAAAAAAACATTCGAAGCAATTACATGCACCGATGGTAATTAGGTCACTTCATATTATAAAGTGATTTAAATATTTTATACAAGGACAGGATTTAATTTGAATGTTTTTTGTTTAAACTTCTGTTCTTGTTCTGTGCTGGCATCAAATACACAACTAAACTTCAATTTAATCATTATTTATTTGTGCTGTTTAATGTTGGCTTGAACACGGCATTGATTTACATGTAAAAAAAAAAGACAAAACAAACAGCAAATCTTGAATGAATACAGTTTTTTATTTTCAATTATTGGGTGATTAAAATGACAGTTTCTTCACTCACTGTGTTGATGTTGAAAGTTGTTTTCTATATTATGAGCTGTTAAGTTACTTAAGAGAAATTTATAAGGTTCATGAGGAATGTGTGGGAACTCTAGTTTCTATAGTCGACGGATATTTAGGCCGTGGCTTTTGCTGACCACCACTTATGGCTTATCAAAGACTTATGGGGAAACTTTTCAACCTCTATTTGAGAAGCTTATCTTGTTTTTTTTTTTACCTTAATAATTAATCTTCCATGGATCTGGATATGCCCTTTTTTCTTGAATGTAATAATTGTAGAAATATGAATAAAAACAAAGTTTTAATAAATGTAAACCAGTGGAATTAAAGGAACCTTAACTCCTTAATTGCACTTTTTATGCATGTTTCTCTCTTTCGGAATAAAATTTAAGATCACAAAGCAAAGTGTGATCTTGGGTGTGACTGAGCTGCAAGTGCAGAGTCACTGAGCTGCAGCTGCCTGAAGTAAAGGAGAGGATATGAGGAAATGGCGGAGGAAATAAAAGAATTCTATTGAATGGATGCCCACACACTGATCTTGTGATGTCCATGCACACATAGCTGTAAGGTCATGTTTCAATCTCAGGCAGAACTCGAGCTTTGCTCATGGTTTTGAAAGGCATAACACACATTTTTCTTAACATATTCAGAAATTATTAATTTATTATTCATCTATTGTAAACATTGATTATTTTTAGTTTAATTGGTGTGTACTTTTTTGTAAACTCATGTTGGGTATGAGCACCTATACTGTTCAACGAAGATATTTAAAGAATTGTCTCAGATGTGGTTTACCAGTTGAAAGAAAACACAGTTTGTGTGATTTTCAATCTAAAATAAGAAAAAAGAAAACATATGTATTTTATGACATTATTCATTAGAACGAGCAAAACCCACAAAGTAAGACATAACTTTTTTGTCTTTTCTTAATGAGGGTGGTGCCCATTCACAGGCCCCCAATGATGTCAGAGGTGAGAACAATTTTATGGTAATTCAGGTCCAGGGCGTCTTAAAGAGAGTGAGGAGGTGTTTGTGAAGTCTCTGAGAGTTGTGTTGGAATTCAGGAGTGCAGGGTGAGGATTGGGGTTCAGAAAGGAGAAAGGAAGCAAGACAAAAAAAAAGATGAAGACTTTGATGCTTCTCGTTTTGGCTTTTTCTATTGCAATGGCAACAAGTGAGTACATCTGATAAATAATGAAATGAGATTTTGGACAGGTAAATTTACATAAGACAAAAATGTTCAGTTTTGTTATTCTATGATCAAGATTTGATATTGTTTTTTTTAACCTCCTGATTTTACATACCATTGGCTTTTTTGCACAAAAAACTTTATTGTAAATACATTTAATTAAATACATTTTCAATTAAGTTCTTGTTTAAATAATAAAATATACATTAAAAACTAATCACATGTATTTTTTTGTCTCTCATCTAAAAAATATGATTTACACCATTTATTTATTTACTAATAAATTTATTTATAGTATATTTTCACATCATTGTTAACGGTAAGTGATTTAATTTTATCACTGATGTTGATGTGAACTAACACACTGTCAGCAACAACCTAACAATTTGTCCTGATAAGATGCTGCGGTTTAACAGTAAATTGAACAATAAACTATGGAATCATTCATTTCCTACTTGTTTCATGCTAAAATATTCAAATGGTCGGACATATTGTACTTGCGATAATTTTCCATTTTGTGAGACAAAACAAAAATTCAAAACTCAAATTTCTCTTTGGGGATAAATAAAGTATTTTCAAATCAATTCAAAAACTAGAGTTTTACTTTCAAACTGAGTTTACTCGTTACTCAAGAATGTTCTAAGGTCACAGGTTATTCAATGGTAATTAGACCATATTTAGCCTGAAAAGATGTCCATGTGTCTTTTCCACCTCAATCCCACATCACAAGCTGGTAACAAAGCCAGTGAGCCGAAGTCTTGCAGCCCTCATTCCTCACACTGGGATTACTGATGCTGCTGCTCAGCTGATAGTCACATGAAAGGGATTGAGGGGGATTGTGGGCCGTGTGACTCCCACTGCCAAGAACACCCCTCACCCTTTACATGACTAACATGGTTCCTTCACACAAGTATGTTACATTTTATACATCGAGTTAAAAGCCAGACATTGTTGACCTCGATGATACTTACACTTTTCTCCTAATTCCTCCCCACACAAAAAAGCTTTTCAAAGACGTTTGCTAATTTTGCTTCATCTGATGATTTCTCTCAATTATGTAATGATTTTATGACATGTTTTCCAGAACAAAAAAGTCAGTTCACTCGTTACCGATCGTGGAACTCCCGCATGTATCCGGTGTGGCAAGATGGAGACCCGAGGTTTAGAAACTGTTGGAATGGTACAACCAATATTTTTCTATATTACATAGAATTGTTCTATCTATTAAATAATTTGAAGATGTTAAAGTGTTTGTCATTTATCTTCCAGGTGGTGAAGTGACCTTTGACCTTAAAAATGATGCACCCACCCTAACAGGCGCCAAAGCCACTTTCAAAATCAGCCTGAATTTCCCACCGAACCAAACAGTGCTGTCTAATGGTCAAGTGGTGTGGGCACAAAACTGCACCTTTAATGGTAATCTCCTATTTTAAAATCCTGCATTAGAAAGACTCAACTGCAAACAGCAAAGAAAACCAACGTGATTGTGAACTTCTGAATAGTTCCTTGTTCAGTCTTTTGGAAAATGCATTTTAAGTAATGTACACATAAAGACAAACCGAATTGAGAATAGTTCCTATTTATAGCAACTCAGAACCACCAAGAAATAAAAACACCAAAATGTTTTATAGAAGTACATTTAAAATTTTGTTGCCTCAAATTAAAAAATATTGTCATAAGGGGTTTTATATCTTCCTCTTCTCCTTTCGGCATTTAGAATATTTCACATTGCTGATTTTATTTGGTAGAAACTGTAGGATTTTGGTTACAATTTTATAATTTTACAGCTTAAAATGGATATTATGAAACCAGAAATTGTGTGCTGGATGTTGATAATGACAATGAATACAATGAGTTTAATCATTTTCAGTATTGCTATTTTTAATATAAGCCTTTACCTTGCCTTGGTGTTACTTAGTATTACTAAACCGATCATTTAAAAAAAATTGATGCATCCCATTCCAATTGGTCATAGCTGTTAAAAGAACCCACATATTTGATCAGCACAGACAGCGTGTCGGTCTGTTGGATAACTCGTTGCTGGGTTTTCAGGTCGCCAGTATCAAGAGGGCGAGGCTGTGTATCCAGACCAAGGGACGGAGGGAACTGGAGTTTTTCCTGATGGCACACCTTTCACTGGAACTCAGGACAGGAAACCCCACTACGTGTTTGTGTGGAAGACTTTAGGTAAATAATAAAGTTTTCAATAAATGCTGGCTGATTTTTCCCTAACGTTCAACATTATTTATCAGAGGATAATTGTTTATTAATCACAGTAAAAAGTATTGAGGTGTTTGAGGAATACTTCTGATGATTGAATGAAAACCTGATATATACACTTCCATTTAAATAAAACCAATGTAGCTTCTTGGATATGTCTGTATCGCCCATCTGCTCCGCTCAATATGATGTTAGACACTTATGTGTTTCAGATTAAACACATGTTATCTGTGAATTAATGAATATTTCAGACATGGATTTTGAAAAAAGCTTTCTCTATTTCTCATATAATCTGTTTTACACATCATATAGTTTTTGTTAATGCTTGTGATATGATTGTATTTTATATATTATAAATGTAAAAAAATTAAGTCCACTTATCCATTCATGTTTGAGGTAACAGTGTCAGACACTTCTTCCTTGAATGATGTTTGTTTCTTATTCTTTGCTAAAATTGTTTTGTCACATATGTCATTCTCAGTCATCATTGCATATTTTTTCTTTCAGGGCGTTACTGGCAGGTGGCAGATGGCCCGTCCTCCTCTCTCACCATTGGAACAGACAATGTTCCTCTGGGCTCCTACAACATGGAGGTTGTTATCTATCACACCAGAGGAAGAGACAAGTTCATCCCCCTCGGTTACGCCTCTTCAGTTTTCACCATCACAGGTAACATTGAACACATTTTGAATCTTCTTATAAGAAAAAGTGTTTCTTTTTAAAACTTTCGACCTTCCAGCAGCTATCATGATAATGACTACATTTGTTGTTCTGTTTTCAGATCAAGTTCCTTTCAGAATATCCCTCGCTCAAGTCAATGATGTGAATCAAGCCGACCAGAACTTCATCCAAAACCAGGCAATTGCTTTTACCGTTACAGTTCATGATCCTAGCCAGTATCTGAACAGTGCAGACATCAGCTTAAGCTGGGACTTCGGAGACAACAGTGGAACACTCATCTCAAGAGAGCGCACAGTCACACACACATATCTCTCTGTGGGATCCTTCCGACCTCAGGTGGTTTTGATGGCAAGCATTCCCAATGGATGTGGAACCCCCACTGCTGGTAAAAATAGCCCACTTGTATATCTGTTGTTTTGGGGGTGTTGAGGATTTTTGGGTGTTTTTTTTCTTCCATAAATTTGTTTTACTATTTTTTTTTCTATAGTTGCTCCAATGGTTGCCTCTGCTGCACCAGCTGTGGTTGTCATGGCCTCCACTCCTGCAGTTGTACCAGCAGAAGGAGGGGATGCAATTGCTCTAGATGTTCCTGCCTCTGATGCCACTCCAGTTGTAGATGACACAGCCACAAACACAGACGATGGAGAGACAGTAGTTGACAACGACACAGAGGTTGTGGAGGTTGCCTCAGTGGCTCCTGCTACTGTAGATGCAGAGGTTGCTCCAGCAGAACAAGATCCTGCTGACACTGCTGTGCCAGCTGCTGCTGTAGAAGAAACAGATGCTGCTGTAGCAGACGTGGCCACTGCTGTTCCTGTTGCAACAGCTGTTGAAGAAGCAGCAGATGCTCAAGCTGATGCTGAAGGTGACACTGATGTGGTGGCTGAAGGAGAGAACGTACCAGCAATCGAGGCTGAAGCTTCTCCAGCCCCTGTCGCAGATGGAGAAGAAGATGCAGTTGAGGTTGCTAACACCATCACTGTTGCACCTGTGGTGGACGCAGCTGCTGATCAGGAAGCAGCTGTTACTGTTGCTGCTGTGGAAACTGCTGAAGCCACCGCCGTGGAAGACCAAGCTGAAACTGAAGTCTTGGCTGACAATGTTGTCGCCGTTGCTGCCACGGAGGCCGCAGCTGTTGCAGAGGTTGCACCAGAAAATGCTGCGGCTGAAGAGGCTGAAGTTTTGGAAACTCAAAATGTAGTTGCAGTGACAGCAGCTGCTACAGGTGAGGAATTATTTCCACAGAAAATAAATATTTATGTATATGAACTGAGACTGAATACATAATTTAACATATCTATAAATGTGCCAATTTTAGCGGTGGCAGTAGTTCGTAGTTGCTGCATCTGCTTGTGCATGAGCAGGTTTAATGCATTGTGACAAGGCAGTTCATGCAAATACAGTACTTCAAGTTATGTAAAACACTGATTGGATTTAAGTCAGATTTTAAGATTGTTTTTGAAAGGAATGTCTTTAGGAAATTTTCGTCTTTTGAGGGGGTACACTGTTCCACATGTTACGGCTTTGACAGAAGAACAATGGTCAAGATGGTAAAATGACGCTTAAAAAGTTGTTTCTCACAGTTGATGCTGTTCCAGCTGAAGGTGAGGTGCAGGCTGAAGTGGAAGCCACTGCAGCCCAAGTTGCTCTTGTCATTGCTAAGAGACAGGCACCTGAGCTGACAGCTGACTGTACTATCTACCGATATGGATCACTGGCCACATCTGTGGACATTGTCCGTAAGTGTTGATATAATATTTTTACATTCATGTATATATTACAGTGAAGATTATGGTGTGGGAAAAAAGCTGATTTAATGTTTTAAAATGTCTTTTTTTATTCTTGAATCTGCAGAGGGTATTGAAAGTGTAGAAATTGTTCAGGTGGCTAATGTCCTGTCAATGACAACCGAGCTGGACCAGAATGCAGTGGATGTCACCATCAGTTGCCAAGGAAGGTCAGACGTCACATCCATCCAATATTTTTGTTTTTCTGGGGCACTGTGTATTTTTTCTAAATGTATCATATTAAAATAAATTATGTTTTTGGTACCATGAGGGAATGGATTTTATATCGCCAGTTCAAAAAAATCTTTTAAAAGGAATTGCAATTTTTATTCTTTCTTCTAGTTTGCCAAGTGAAGTCTGCACCATCATCTCTGATGCAGACTGTATCTCTCCAGTGCAAACCATCTGTGATGTTGCTACACCTTCTCCAGACTGTCAGATGATCCTTCGCCAGTTCTTTAATGAGACCGGAGTTTTCTGTCTAAATGTGTCTCTGACCAACGATGTCAGTCTTGCTGTGGCAAGTGCAAGAGTGAATGTTGCAATGGGTGAGTTGATGAACATTCATTCAGTTTCCTGTAGTTGACTTCAACAGGCTACCATTTCTCATTTGAAAGTGTCGGTTGTTTTCTTGCAGCCTCTGGTGGCTCTCCAGCTGGAACTGCTGCTACTGTTCTGGGTGTGATGGTCCTTGCCTGCGTTGTTTGCTGCATTGGTTTGATGTACAGGTGAGTGTGAAGTTTCAAAGTTTGTGGTCAAAGTGAAAAGAAACTAACTCACAAATTAAACAGATATGTGTCGGATTCCTCAAACTGAGACACAAGGAATTGTGTTTAAATGGCAAGAACAAAAATAAGTTTATGTCTCTCAACTCAAATTCAAATGGAGCTCCTCAAATTTTGGTTCTTTTTATTTGTAACAAGTTGTTCTATTTTTCATTTCTTTGCAGGCGTTTTAAGCAGTATCAGCCACTGAGAGAAGACAGTACTGCTGATAATGGAGGCAGCTTTGCAGTATCGTCTGTACCTTTGCTCTTGTGGAACTTGTTGAGTCGACAGTCACCAGGAGAAAGTCGTCCACTTCTTCAGGGAAGAATTGTGTGAAAATCTCCTTCTGTTCACAAAAAATTAAATTTCCCACACCTGCTAACATATCAGCTTTGAATGTGTAACTTTTCTTTAGTTGTACTTTTGTCCCCCTGAAGTGAACAGTGAAGTTGAGACACTGTGCCCTGTAACACGTAAGAATCAGGAATATATGATTCAACAATAACATTTTATTTATTTTGTCTTAAAATTGGTAAAAAAAAATAAAATGAGCCGTTACATATCCTCCCATTGATGGCCTGCTTTACTGAATCTTTTTGGCAAATCATTTCAGTTTCTGTAAGATAAAGTTTATCACTGAACGATATCATGTTTTCTACACTGAAATGAATTAAATGGTACTTTATCACTATCATGGGGTCTACTAATTAGTTTTGTGTTTTGTGTGTTGGTCCTGATCAGAAATAACAATAATCAAGCATTGTACTTTTATAACACTTTTCAGGACACTCAAAGACACTTCACATATGCGTTATTCATTCAATTCATACCAGGTAATGGTAAGCCACTGTTGTAGCTACAGCTGCCCTGGGACAGACTGACAGAAGCAAAGCTGCCATTTTTGCACCATCGGCCCCAACCAAACACACACCAGATCCAGACTAGGCAATCGGGGTGAAGTGTCTTGTCCAAGGACACAATGACAATGTAATCTCAACCACCGTCCCGCTATGGCACCTGGGGTTCCATCAGTCTCCCATTCAAGTACTGGCCAGGTCCAGCCTGCTTAGCTTGTGAGGTTTGACAGAATTAGGCATTGACAACTGGTATTTGAAAGTCCAATAACTAATTATTATTATTACTAACTGTTATTATTTCCTAACAATAGTATTTATCATTTCGTTCCGTCATCTTCCGCTTATCCGGGGCCGGGTCACGGGGGCAACAGCCTCTGACGGTAAGCCCAGGCTTCTCTCACCCCAGCTGCATCCTCCAGCTCACCCAGAAGGATCCCGAGTCGTTCCCCGGCCAGCTGTGACACATAGTCCCTCCAGCGAGTCCGGGATCTGCCTCTTGGCCTCTTCCTGGTGGGACGTGCCCGAAACACCTCACAATCGAGGTGCTCAGGGGGCATACTGACCAGATGATTCTTAGGTAAAAACGTTAATAATGAACAGGTTCCTAAGCATCTCATAGATGTTTGTTTTTGGTATTATAACTGTAGAAATAAATTTAGAAAGAATTTTCCTTCTGTTTGTTTTCTGAGCCACCTAATTGCACCTAATTGTGGGTGAAGGAAATTTGAGAAAATAATTTATAATAATAATAATATTTTTTAATAGTCTTTAAATGTGATTGTAGTCACAATCAATGAAAATTTTAGATTTAGACAGATTTATTGTGTGACATGCCTTTAGAGAATTCACTTTATCCAAACATGAACACACAACTGTATGTCCAACAAGCAAAACGTGGACATCAAGAGTATTAAAATGTATAACTATCGGTTTACATTGAGCAATGACACGCTATTATACAGCAATCATTTGTAAAAAAAAAAAAAAAGCATATATTTTTGTCATTCTTAATGGAAGAACTTGTTGGTGTTGCACTTTTTAAAAAAAAGGTTTTTAATAGATGGAAATGGGATCTATTTAAATCTTCCTTCGAATTTCTGTCTTTGGCGTTTTCCAGAGGAAGAATGTTCTCTGAACAGTACTTCCGTAACAGATGGTGTCTGGTTTTCCTGTTTAGGTTTAGATTTACAGTGCTTATGCTTTTATCTTTTGGATCTTGATTTTTCTTTTGTTCTCGTTGCCCCTCTTTGGACACACAGAGTAATACATTTTCTTCATTGATAAAAAGGTATATGATACAAAAATATAAACGTTTTTAGGTAACTTGAAAGTTGGATTTGAACTTTAGATCACATGTAATATACGGTACATCAAATTTTTCTTTTTCCAAAGCAAAAAACGTTTAATATTAAGTTTGAGTTTCTTTTTCGGCATTGAACTGATACAACACTGGTCCACAATGTTTCTATGACCTACTGCATTGCAGAAATAAAAGCTGACGTCACTGCAGCAAAAATCTTTAATGGAAGAAGCTAGTCTGGCCAATATGGCACGAGGAGAAGTATGGATCAGATCAGAAACAAAAGCATAATAAGATTAATACCTCAAATTGCATTAAAACGTCAAAGTTCCCTGTAAGTTCTCTATGTATGTAGGTGAATTCTCTCCAAATTATTTCTGATCATTTATGCAATGTGAGTATTTATTTTACTCCAAATAACTGGACATGAAGTAAAAACAAACAAGTATTAATAAAATTTATGACCCAAACATACAGACATCAGAAGACAGTATATGTTGACGTGTCTCCTTAATGTATTTCAAATGAAACAGCGTTCAGGCTGCTTCTCGTTGCAAGTAATCCACATAAATATCCATGCAGTGTAGCACTGCAGCGCTGCATTACAGTAATTGCTTAACACGATCGTTAATCACATTCGCAGACATATCTCTGCCGCATCTACATACTGCCGTTCAGCCCTCTTTGCTTACTTCTGACTCAACAACCAAGGAGCAACTCAACGGCCCTTCTGGGAGGCCCTACTGCTCTATAGACAATCACTTTCTCAGTGCTTTACATTGTTATTTTTATCTTCCTTTGCTATGCTTTCACAGTTTATTGGAATGCTTTAAATTAGTCTTAGAGATGCTGTAGAAATGTACATGTGTTGCTTAATCAGACAATTCCTGCAGATTAGTACCATCAACGCAAATTAAACCATCATTACTTGGCACTTTTTAACCTGACAGAAAGACATAAGTATGAAGTCTTTCCTCTATGATTTGTCTTTCAAACCAAACCCCTTAAAAACGTTTGTCAGTAGAGTGAGCTTTGAAACTGAAGACAGGTCAGTGAGATGACACCATCCCACCAGCTCACTATGATTAATTGGTTTTTCTTTTTATTACTGGCCACTCCCATAGCAACGGAGCCTAAAAGATGTAGTTACCTTCATCTGTCTTCAGTACAGACAGAAGCCATTACAAAGATGCAGCAATAAACATCACTGCAGCTAACATTCAGCATATTTGAGACATGAGCTAAGCTGTTGCTGATCAGATCTCACAACTTCAGCACAAAATTACTTCCATTTGTTGAATTAGAGTCAAAGTGCACATTATTTCTCATCTGAAATGTCCTTGCAAGTAGAAAGTCCTTGTGTTGTTGCATGTTGTTTGAGTGGTTCAGCAAGACAGAAATTATCTAGTAAAGGCTAATGTTGGACATGAACACCACTACAACCCCAAATCAATTTCAGCTTGGAACAAAAGACAGCCCATTTAAAGCACATAAAGATGTCCCAAATGTTTTTAAAAGAAAGGTTGGTTTTTTTGTGATAAATAAAATGGAGATAGTTTTAAAGAACTATTTTTTTGTCACAATAAATAATCAATGTAAGTAAAGTTCAAACGTCTAAGTGTACAAAGCGGAAGAAAGTTACTAGTGTTTCAATTAATACAAGCGAAATGTGGTTTATTTCAATTTTGTGGACAATTTTCACTTTGTGCTCAATTGAATTAAGACACAAAAAAATAAAAATAAAACAACAAAAAAATTATTCATAGACATGTCATTTACAATTTTATAAAGCTGTCATACTTGGATGTTAACTACAGCATACTTCGATGCTGCTGTTTCGATTTGATCACATTTTCTATCAGAGCCACACCCAGCTCTCAGACGGAGGAATAAAAAGTGGATTCCTTTGCATCTTTATGAAATAATATCATAATATTTATTTTTTTCACCATTTTCCCATATGAATGAGAATTATAAATGGCTGTCTACATTTGAAATTTGACACACATACTGACACACACACAGTGTGGTAATGGAAACAGATATTCCAGCCTGACAGTGCTGTGGAAGCAAAATTGAATTCGAGGCTCCTGGGGGAATTCTCCAAGAACCAAATCTGCTAATGGTGACATCTGGCAGAAGGTTAGAATTACTGAGACAATCCAAATGAGTAGATAACACTGTTTTCAATGTATTTTTCTGTTTCCACAAACTAAACTGCTGACTAGGGTGTAGAAGTGTGAATAGTCTTAATGATGGTGGGAATCTATCAATGAGACCACAAAAGCAAGACGAAGAAAAGTAAGCTCATATTGTGTGCAGACAGAATAAAACAGGGTGGGTCAGAGGGGGAGGGAAAGAAAGAAGTGAGTTACTGACCATAAAGCAGCTTGATTAGATTACAGAGAAATGTCTAACAGGCCATTTATTACATACAGAAATCCAGACTACATCTATTGCAAATGTGCAGCTCAAACAGGAGTAAAGTGAACTGTTGTGAAAGTAAGTCAAGCGGAAATAGAACTTAACATATTTTTAGTACAGTGTGCTAAAGACGGGCAAAATAGAAATAAGATAATTAAGAGGAATTCTAATGCAGCCAAAGATTGCTCTACAAAATCCGTGCACTTGTTTGAAGCCTGCAGACTTCTAACAAAGTATGGGAATTGATCAATATGTGTGAAAAAACATGTGCCATTTGAGGTTGTGAGCTACAGGAGAGCAAGAGTAAAAATTACTTTATTGAATGTACCAAATTTCACTCGGTACACAAAGGACATAAAAAGTGCCACACCCGGGCGACACAGAGCATGCTCAGTATTACATCAACTTTATGCAGCACCCCTAGCCTGGCTGCAGGCTGCAGTTAAAATGATATAAAACTCACACAGACTGCAGAAAGATGAGGAAAAGCTGCTCATTTTTAGTCTTTTTGTTTTGTTTTGTTTAGGTTCCATCATATACAGTATACGTATTGTGTAACAATAATAATCATTTCAACCACATTTTGTTG
The DNA here is from genome assembly GCA_902685375.1 of Neostethus bicornis. Lineage (NCBI taxonomy): Eukaryota > Metazoa > Chordata > Actinopteri > Atheriniformes > Phallostethidae > Neostethus > Neostethus bicornis. The sequence continues at coordinate 11,788,523 of LR738557.1, read as the reverse complement.
TCTTGTTTAATTCTTATATTGGGTTGAAATCGTTTGTGTATAAAATAGATGAATAGAAGTGAACAGAACAAACTTATGGGAGGTAAATGGTAGATTCTAGTTAGAAAAACTTAATACATGTTCTACGATTCTATTATGGATATGATTATGTTATTGGTTAAAAAAAAAAAAACTAAGCTCATTAGCTCTTAAAACCTTAAACAAAAATAAAATTTCATTGTGCCAATGCCGGACCAGTCATCTCGATTGTGTGTTTAGAATCTAGCTGATCAAAATATTGCTGTTAACTAGACAATCAAACAGAGTTATCTGACAACTCATGCTTCAACACGCTCCACAGGATATGCTGCTTTTCCAAAGGGATACAAAAACCCTGCAGAGTCATGGCCCTGCCCCAGACACCCAGAATATCAATAAAGTATTCCATTACTGTAAAAAGAGAAACCGATCATGAGGAGGGAGGCAGGGAGACAAATGGAGGTGGAAACCAATCAAATCAGTGTGTTCATGTGATTCAGTCTAGTTTAGAGTTTCAAATTATCTTACTGGCAACAGGGAGGCCAACCTCATGTTGTCAAAACCAGTAAAGTGCCATAAATGAATGTCAATCTGAGAAACTGAACTAGCTGAGTAAGCACTTTACACTGACCAAGTGACAATGGAGATATAGATCAAGGAGAGGAGGATGGGTAGGTGTTAGAAGACATCTTTAGTTATCAAAGCAGTAATGGATAGGCCAGTCTGGCCTCCGTCCAACTGTTCTGGTTTAAAGGATGTAAAGTCGCGACAGAGATGGAGCGGATGAGAACTCAGAGAAGCAGGGACCATCTCTAAGAGGAAGGGAGTGGCTCACGCATGTTTGCTGAGTGATGGAGAAAAAAACGGCTTCATGTGGGTGGGGTGAGGAGCTCTAAGGGAGGGGGAGGTGTGACGCCGGTGGCTCTGAGTGCATAAAACACCCGGTGCACTCTTCAGTCGGATGTCCTGTTGCTTCAGGAGCATCTTGCAGTCTTCAGCTTCCCAGCTATCCGGAACCAGAGCAACCATGAGCCATTCTTCAATGCATACCTCTACGTCCTACAGGCGTACATTTGGAAGCCCCCATCCCATCTCAATGACTTCCTACTCCCCTGTGTCGTCACGCATGCCTGTTTCTGCAGGACGCTACATGCAGTCAATGTCACCCGGGATGGCCCCCCGATCCGCTGCCTACCGCCAACAGCGTTCTCGTCCCACTGCCCAGGCCCCTCGTCTCTCTTACGACAAGGTGGACTTCACCTTAGCTGAAGCCATCAACCAAGAGTTCCTCACCACCCGAAGCAATGAGAAAGCCGAGCTGCAGGAGCTCAACGATCGCTTTGCCAGCTTCATCGAGAAGGTGCGATACCTGGAGCAGCAGAACAGTGGACTCCAGCAGGAGCTCAACCAGTACAAGGGCCAGCAGCAGCAGGGTCAACCAAACCGGGCCTCTGAGCTCTTCCAGGAGGAGCTGAGGGAGCTGAGGAGCCAGCTAGATGCTGTCGGCAAAGAGAGAGACCAATACCAGCTTGAGAGGGACAACCTAGCTGAAGATCTGGCCCTTCTGAAGCAAAGGTTGGTATCAGGTAGATAGCAAGAAAATAAACTGAATTGTCTTTTGAGGGACCAAAAACACAGTTTTTATTAATACAGAAGTATAGATAGATAGATGGATGGATGTTTTTATTTTCTCGTGTACATGAGAGATTGTAACTTCTTAATCTTTTTATATCTCTACACTGAGGCCACATTATTGATGAGGACCCCTAGAGAACCAAAGTAGGAGCAAAAGGCGTTGAAGGTGTAGGGCGTGGCACCAGAGCAGCAGCATGGCAGAGGATGCTGCAGTCTGCATTATTGGATGGATAGTGAGCTAGAGGGATGACAGGAAAGTGATCAGCAGAAAATTGAGTTTCAGAGATTGATGCCAAACTGAGTACAGGTTTCTAAGATAACACAATCGTGTTCGCTCTAATTAACACTAACACGATGATGCATGAATTCAGAGAGATGAGAAAAAAAATGAAAAAGGATGGGGGGACTGGACAAAAGGTGGGGTCAACCAGAGGGTTGAAAGGGAAAGGCGAGGACATGGGACAAGAGAAAAAAATGGTTGAGTATCAGACATAGAGGGGGTAGAGTCAGGAAAAATCAATGTGATTCAATGACTCCATTAGGTGTGTTTTAAATGTCCTGCTGTGCTGATGGGATGGTGCCAGAGAGCCCATTAGGACGAAAGGGTCCAGTGTAACGCAGCATGAATTAAAGATGAGGAAGCAGGACCAACTAATCCACTTTATGTCCAGTCAAGACAGAAGATCTGTCTGGCAGAATAAATGGAGTCGAATCTGCAGATGTGCAGACAAACTTTGCACATCTGCAGATTCATCTGATCAACCAGAAAAACATTGGTAAAAAGAAACATGCATATTTTAAACAACTATTTTTAAACTTTTGCTGATTCATCCTACTTTTTTTTTATCATGAAGCAAAGAAGTCTGAGTTAAAGAGGCTTTAAATACCACTTTGCTCATTTTATACTTGGCAAAGATTGAAAATGGAAAAAATCTATATATTCTTTTAAATGAGAAATGTGTGCATGAAACCTGAGTGGACTTGTGAGAATAACCTTATTGAACTGCAGAGATGCCATATTTGCTGAGGGGAGCGGCCGCAGGTCCCTGTGGGTAAACTTCCAAAATCCTTTTAACCGAGTGATTGATCCAGGATGCATTTTGCCAGCTGATGCCCTGATGTAACCTTAAAGAAGAGAAAGTGAACCTCGTCTAAAATTTCATTTTAGGGAATTCTTGTTAAGCACTTCTATCTTTAAGGGGATTTGTTTAATCTAGAAATAGTTTTGAAATATCTTGTCATTTTTAGGTTGGATGAAGAAGCTCAGAAGAGGGCAGATGCTGAGAACAACCTTGTTGCTTTCCGCAAGGTAAACACCAGTCTTTCCATATTTTTTAGGATATTCATCATTAATTGATTGTACTCTGATGTTAAAAAAAGGGAACAACAAGCAATGTTTTTTGATGACTTTAGCCTGTGGAGTCGAAGCAATAAGATACCATCAGTCCCTTTTTTTTGTCTTAATCATAACCAGGATGTGGATGATGCTACGTTGTCTCGTCTAGAGTTGGAGAGGAAGATTGAATCTCTAATGGATGAGATTGAATTCTTGAAGAAACTCCATGATGAAGTAAGTGATGAAATTCCTGTGTACCTTCACCAACATGTTTGTTTCAAGAATTTCATCACGCCCCATAAAAACACTTTTAACATTGAAACTTCTGTTGCAACTCATAAAAACATTGGAAGTTTGAAACTTTTTAAAATTATGAAAATACTTGTATTTGCTCATTTTAGTCTTCGTGGTTTTGTGAAGAGTTTATTGTTTTAAGCATTTATTTGTTTTTGCTCTCTATAACTAACACTTCTAGGAAATTCAGGATGTCCAAGTGAGTGTCCAAACCCATCAGCTCAAGATGGAGGTGGACAGCTCCTCCAGACCGGACCTCACTGGTGCTCTGAGGGACATCAGGGCCCAATATGAGACCATTGCCTTAAAGAATATGCAGGAATCTGAGGAGTGGTACAAGTCCAAGGTGAGTATGCTGGAGCTGAACATGTATCAATATGAAGACATAAATTAACTTTGTTCATTTTATGTGTTTTTTCTTTTGGTATTGCAGTTTGCGGATTTGACTGAGTCAGCTAAACGCAACACTGACGCTCTCAGGCAGGCCAAGCAGGAGAGCAACGAGTCCAGGAGGCAGATTCAAGCTCTTAACTGTGAAATTGATGCATTGAAGAACACAGTGGGTTAAGAAAATTACACATGAAATGTGAAAGCTTTGTTGTTTAAAAAAGAGGGTGATTTATTTCTAATCCTATACATTTTATAGAATGAAGCTCTGCTGAGGCAGATGCGTGAGATGGAGGACCAGTTTGGCAATGAGATTGCAAACTACCAGGATAATGTGGGTCGACTTGAAGAGGAGATTCGCCACCTGAAAGAGGAAATGGCTCGCCACCTGCGGGAGTACCAAGACCTCCTCAATGTTAAAATGGCACTGGATATTGAGATTGCAACTTATCGCAAGCTGCTGGAGGGGGAGGAGAGCAGGTATCGGAAAATCTCACTTAGATTTTTGTATTTAATTTCAGACGAAGCAAGCAGAATGATTGTTTTGTCTATTATTTATCTATTTACTTTGGTCAAAGATAAAGCTTAAGCTTAAATAAACCAAACAGCCTTTTAATGACAGTATGTAGAGTTTAGATGATTTTTTTCCTTGTAGGATTTCTGTTCCCATCCTCAATATTGGCATGAGCAACCACCTTGGTGATCGAGGTAAGATAAAGAAACAAAAAGAAATTCTAATAATTCTATAGGTAAAAGATTTTTTTATGGCTCTACGAGGGGCCAGTTTAGCTGTCCAGAGGATGCCTTTCTTCTTGCCTGGAAAATAGCTGGAAGAAGGCACCGACCTTTCTGAAATAGAACAGCCAACAGAAAATGCCTGAATGAACATTTTAGATGAACAAATTCAACTTCAAATTGGTTGTTTGCTACATAGAAAGTCAGAAAATTAGTGGTTGCTAAAAATATCTAAAAAATAAACAGTTGAAAGCCCACTCTATCAAAATGATTTATTTGAGTGAGTGTTTTTTTTCTGTCAAATTATTTTACAGTAAAGAAATAATACAATGGTGGATTGAAAGTTTATTTTTCACATAGTAACAATTTGATGTTATTCTTCTTCTGTATCTTTCTGAAAATCTATGTTTTCCTTCTTTAACCTGTGGTTAAAGAAGTAATCAGTTTATGGAAGGAAAAAAATGACAAATTTTGTGCTAAAAGTCTTTCTAATGCGTTGTAATTTGACTTTTTACAGACTATGAAAAAACCCCGGATACCGCAGGCAAGAGGACTGTGGTAATCAAAACCGTGGAGACTAAAGATGGAGAGGTACACAAATTTATACAAAAAATGCTTAGTAAGGAGGATCTGAAATTACAATAATTTGAGATCCAAATCTCTCTTGTATTTTTTTTAAACAAGTTTTCTTGTCTTCAACAGGTGGTGAAGGAATCCAGGAGGGAGAAGGATAGTGACTCTGGTAAAACTGACAAGGATAATTAAATGGAACCTTATTAAATAAATGTGAAGGCCAGTGCCATGACATAGTGAAAAAGAAAATAGAAAAAGGAAAAATAGACAACAAATGTGACCTATCTAGTCCTCATTCTTGTTAGTTATGTGTTTCATTGTTTAGCAATGTGTCTTTCAGCATCGGTGCAATCTTGAAAAACTTCCTTTAGACAGTGTCACTTTGGTGCTACTTAAGCCATGCAACTTTTGCTGTACCTGACCTGTGTCATCCGTAGGGCTGTGCAAAGCCACTTTAATAATGTACCACTTGAGGCCTTGTTTTACAGTGCAATGCTGTGGGATCCTTAGATGACCACACATTTATAGCAGATAACTATACTACAGAATAGGACAGAAACAGGTATGTAGCTTAAATTCAGGATTTTAGTTCATGTCATGATAACTGTATCTTACTAATAAACCTTCCTCACTGCCCTATGGCCAACACACCTTAAATAACAGTCTAAAATGAACCTACCAGTACTGTATTCTGTCTGCTTTGATTTTAGAAGCTTTGCTATTCTCTTAATGCTCTTAATGTGCTAACCACCTTTTCACCAAAGATGTGGGAGGATTACTGAACTTGCAACATGCAGGCACCGCTAACTGGAAATATGAACAACTGAGAATACTTTTGCAGATTGTGCTTTGCGATAATGTGTGTAGCTTGCACGATAGACAAAATAAATTGTACGTGCAAATAAACCCTGCTGGAACAAATATTGTTTGTCGGTCTACATTATTCTCATTTTGATGGTACTCAATGTGTATTGTTTCATTTTTTTCTTCTACCGCCATAACTCTATATCATAAGTCTTTCCACATTCAAGTTAAATAAATATAGTTGGAAACAGGGAGCAAAAAACAGTTCTTTCGGGAATGATTTAATTCACAAAACCACTGCTTACTTTGTTCCTAGACTCAATCCCTTTAAAATATGTAATGCACCCACTTGACTCCATTCACTGTCCAAGTCCATTCATACTTCTTGATTTTTAGGGTGTTGGTACCGATGAATACAAGTTGATTACGGTACTTAAAAATAAATTAATCAAAATACAACCAAAAATGCTAAAAGTTTGAAGTGGGGAAAGACCAAATGTAATTTATAATTAATTTCTGAACTTGTTACAAAATTGCCATAATGGGTTAACTCTGACACAACCTCGGAAATAATTTTTTTAGTAAATATCTTTTGAGTTGAAGCAATTTTCCAATAAATGATTGTCTACAAGACTGCACGATGATGCAGTGATTAGCATGGTGGTCTCACAGCAAGAAAGTTGGGCTTTCGAGTCCTGAACCCTGACCTTTCAGTGTGGAGTTTGCATGTTCTCCCCCTGTATGTGTGGGTTTCCTCGTACTCTCCAAAAACAGACAAGCTAGGTTAATTGGCTGCTACAAAATTATCTCTAGGAATGACTGTGTGTGTGTAGATGGCTGTCTCTGTGTGTGGCTCTACAACAGCATACATCTCATCCTGTCTCTCAACTGAAATCAGCTGTGATAGGCTCTGATAACCCCGTTACACCATTAGGGACAAGCAGTTCAGAAAATGTAACCAAACAAAATTGTCCACTTTTGTGGCAGATTGGTGACTTATACCGGGTGTATCACGCTTATTGGCTGGGCCTGGGATGGACTTAGACACCTCCTTCTGCAATCGAAAATGTGATCTATCTTTACCAGTAAAGATTATTTAACTTACAAATCATTGATAGCATTTTACAATGAACCAAACTGACCGTTCCTTATGGTTTATTTGAAAAGTTGGGTTTATCACCAATTCGTCATTAGTAACACAACTTTCAAATTTGTGCAAATTTTTAAAATCTTGATGAAAACTCATTTAGGCCCAATAAATGTCCACCTGCATGTATGCTTTATTTGGAAGTTTGAAAATAGTTAAAACCAACAAACAATTATATTTTTTAGCTACTTTTCTAGAATTTGAAGATATAAGTTAATCAAAGTGAAGACTTTCCAAAATGGTCATTTTAACCATAAACATTACCTGAAAGACAAGAGTCAGGAGAAAAAACAAGGGCTATTACTTCCGTTTCCGAGACTTCCGCTCTCCGTTTTGGCGCAAAATTTGCTCCGTGTTGTTTTCATTTAGGAGACATTCGGTCAAATCTCAATTTTATTCAGAGATCTATCCGTTTAATTTGATTTACTAGCAATTGTAAAGAGGATTCCGGCATCGGTGAGTTTTTCTTTCTTTGTGTCATCCCGCTGTTTGGAGCTAAATTAAACAAATACTTTTTTTGTGCTTCTAACTTTGTGGGCAAAGTAGGTTTTTCTTCCAATACACTCTTAAAATTAAAGCGAGAATTATCAAATCTATCACGTTAACAGTCCCTAAGTTGGATTAAATTAAAAAAGTTATTAGTTTTTGTTTTGTTTTTTACCCATACCTAGACTAGTTTGAATCTGCTTTATAAAGTTAAACAAATGTAAAGTTTGAGGTTGTGTTTGCTTTTCTCTTGTGATTTAGTGTTGCGTTATATATAAAAAATTGGATGATCAAACATTCTTAATATGTGCCCAAGTTCTGCAACATATTGATTTATGAGCTCAAAATATACTCAATATAACGATCTGATATTGTTATATAATTATAACAATCTCTCTCCTGGTAGTTTATCAAAATATTAATCTTGGCATCAAGATCGATATCTTGATCCTGTTCTACAGATATCCTTTTTGTAACATGTAACTGTTATTATTCCCAAATTTCCTAAATTTGTCATATTTTTCTTCCTCCTGGACAAAATACCCCACCCTGAACCCGATTTAAAATATGTGTGATCTGATGCTACAATTATTAACAACCACAAATCCCGGAGGAAGACTAGGAAGGTGTTATTAAATTAGATACATTTTGGTTTGGTACACAGAAACAGATGTGGGTGGTGACCAAAAGAACGAGATCACGGATACAAGCGGCTGAAATGAGCTTCCTCTGCTGCATTGCCGATGGGCTCTCACTCAGAGATAGGATGAGGCGCTTGAAGAGCCATTGCGCCTCCGGGTTGAGAGAAGCCAGATGGGGTGGTCCGGGCATCTAGTTGGGATACCTCCCAGGCACCTCACTGGTGAGGTGTTTCGGGCACGTCCCACTTGGATTTAAGCACCCGGTCAGCTAGAGAGACTGTGTCCTACAGCTGGGCTGAGAACACCTCGGGATCCTCCAGGGTGAGCTGGAGGATGCAGCCAGGGTTAGAGACCCTGGGCTTCCCGTCTGAAGCTATCCCCCCATGACCCAGCCTCGGATAAACAGAAGAAAAATGAATAGAACGGAACACAGGAACATAGTTTCTAAGTTATTTTTGATTGAAAGTCTAATCCAAGAATGTTTCATCATCCTGTTGAGCATAATTTCGAATAAAAACATTTAAAATTGCTTTTTTTTTTTTTGCAGGCCTCTGAATTCAACCCAGCAGATTTAATGTTAGATGATCCTTAAAAAAGGCACCCAGGATGAACTGTGAACTTCTTGCAACCTGCAGTGCACTTGGTTATTTGGAAGGAGACACTTATCACAAAGAGGCAGATTGCTTAGGTAAATCATTTTCTAAATATATCCTTGTTCAAACCTAACATGCAAATTCGAATGAGTTTTCTTTCTGATACAGAGAGTGTGAAGGACTTGATTCGGTATTTGCGTCATGAAGACGATGCCCGTGATGTCCGCCAGCAGCTGGGTGAAAGCCAGATTGTTCAAAATGACCTTCTGCCTATTATCATTCAGTATAGACAAGACAAATCCTTGTTTGATGCCTGCATCAGGTATAGACAAATGCATTTGCATCATAAGATGTTCTAGACAGATATTTATGCTTTTATTTATTGTAACAATTCACTGCTCTTGTGGGAAAATTGTATCAGGACTAAATTTTGGCTTGGTTGACTTTTCTTAACAAAAAAAAAATCTGCAAAGTGTCAGAGGACCTTTTTTATTATAAGTTTTCTTTCTTTCTTCTCAGACTAATGGTAAATCTTACTCAGCCTGCCATGCTGTGTTTTGGAAAAATCCCAGACGATCCAGTTTCTCGACACCACTTTCTGACGGTCACAGCTCATCTACAAGCTTATAAAGAGGTATTTTCATCAAATCTATTCAACAAAGTAGAGTTAAGATGTTTTCTCCGTGTATGCTATTTTTTTGTGGCTATGTGCAAAATATATATATGATGAATGTTTTGATTAATTTTATTTTCAGGCATTTGCCAGTGAGAGGGTATTTGGGATTTTAAGTGAGACCTTATACAACCTCCTACAACTTGTGAGTGTTTAACTCGATATGTTTTGCTTTGTCTTCTAAACTGCTTATCCTCATGGGTTTGTGGGGGTGTGCTCAGTCTATCCCGGCTGATTTCAGGCAAGAAGCTGGTTACACCCCAAACAAGTTGCCAGACTGTTGCGGGACCACACACTCATACAGCCATTCACACACACATACACACATTCCTAAGGGAAATTTTGTAGCAACCAATCAACCCAACACGCATGTTTTTGGAGGATGGGAGGAAACCAGAGTACCTGGAGAAAACCCACACATACACGGGGAGAACATACAAACTCCACACAGAAAGGCCAGTGTTTCAAGTCTCGCACCCACTCCGAGACTCAAACCTGTGACTTTTTTTCTGTGAGGCCACCACGCTGACCACTGCGTCACCGTGCAGCCATCAACTTGATACGTAGAAATCTTAATTCTGATTAGTCCAGTTTGTGACTGGTTTTTGGAAAGTTAGAGAACGATGAAAAGGGTTGTTTGTGTGACAGAATTAACTTCTGTAACTTCTGTTATGTTGTCAAAGTTAATGCTTTTTTGACATTTTATAACTATCTTTTGGCTCTTCTTTTTGTGTTGCTGTTCATCCAGAACTGGGAAAACAGACAGGAGGAAGATAACCTTTTGATCGAGAGGATTTTGCTACTTGTCAGAAATGTTCTTCATGTGCCCGCAGACCCCTGTGAGGAAAAGGTTTGTATGAATAAAATCTTACATATTTCACAAAATTAAGTGTATTTTTTGTCATATTTTCTTTTTAATATTTATATTAATAAATAATATTAAATATATATTAATATTTGTGCTCTGTAGAAGGTGGATGATGATGCCAGTGTGCATGACAGAGTGCTGTGGGCCATACACATGAGCGGCTTTGATGACTTGATCAAGTTCTTAGCATCAGCCCAGAGTGAGCAGCAGTGGAGTTTACATGTGCTGGAAATAATCTCACTCATGTTCAGAGACCAGGTTAGACAAATGAGCCAGTTTGTATGTTATCTCACTTGGTCTGTGCTACAACCTGTTTTATTTCCTCTGTCAGACACCTGAAACTTTAGTGAGTGCTGGTCATGCTCGTTCTGTAGAAGAGAAAAAAAAAGATTTGCAGGAATTGGAGGCGCTGAGGGAGAAAGAGCAGGCAGAGAAACGCTCTCGCTTATTACAAAGAGGAAACCGGTAAAAACATTTTAATACTTTACTCCGTCAGTGTTCGGATGTTGATCAATTTTCAGAAATGACTTCATACCATTAGAAAAAAAGTTGTGAAACAGTATTATACAGCAAAATATAACCAAGTTTTTTGCATTACTCTTTTTGGCCACCATACTCTAAAATCCTTATGAGTCAGCAATCTCATTAGTTTTTAATGAATGTATAACTTTTTTTACTTTATGGCAATGGAAATGCTAAAAACTAAGCTGAAATGGTCAATGGATTTTTACAATAACAAAGTAAGTTTGTCTGGGTTAGTTTGCTTGTTTTGTTACCATGTATAGTTACATGCTAACAACTACACATCTATTGTGCACATTTTGTATTGGATGGATGGAAATTTTCTCTTTAACATTTTTTTTTCCGTTAATATTTTCTTTCAGGCATTCCCGCTTCGGCGGATCTTTTGTTGTTCAAGGTCTCAAGGCAATTGGCAACAATGATGTGATCTATCACAGACAACTTCACAATGTGAGGAATGGTCCTCACAAACTGTAATTCATCTTAAAAGATGAAAAGTTCAAGTTCATTAAGTGGTCGATATAAATGCAATTTGTCTTTCTTTTCATCTAACAGTTCAAAAATTACACTCATGACATCGGCAAAACACTGACACGTGTCCACAAGAGACATATGAAAGCTCAGGAGTGTAAGGACGAGCGGCGTTCAGTCCTGAATGTTCGACTCTTCCTGCGAGAGTTTTGTGTGGATTTTCTGGAAAACTGCTACAATCGACTCATGTACCTTGTTAAGGTCAGACAGCACAAACTAAATGACTTTCAGTTACCTAGCATTCTTTCTTTGTAGAAGGGTCTTTACAAAGCCAGTACTGTACATTAAATCAAGTGGAATGCTCAATGCCAAATTTGTTAATTTAGCTAAAAGGTTTCCAGATTGGAGCCAGGCATTAAATTACTTTAGGTAGCACTAAAAAAGTGGCACAGCTCTTTATCATTGAAACTTTTAATGAGTAGAAGAACCATAATTTTTTTGCTTGCGCGTACATTTATCTCAGAAATTTCTATCTTGAGGTTTTTTGATAAAAGCAGCTAAGGATAATGTTTGAAAATATTTTAGGGGAAAAGAAAATTTACTCCTCTCACACACTGTGTAAAACAAAACAAAAAAGCTAATAAAATGTCTCTGCATTGGCAAATATGTCTAAACTGTACTAACTTTGTGATTTTCTTTACCTCCTGTGTAGGAAAGTTTGATTCGAGAACAGACCGAGCAACACGATGAAACTTATTATCTCTGGACTCTTAGCTTTTTCATGGCTTTTAACCGAGGCAATAATTTCCGTCCAGACTTGGTTTCTGAGACTATGTCGGTTCGTACTTTTCACTTCATTGAACGCAACGTTACTAACTACTATGAGATGCTTCTGACAGACCGCACAGAGGCAACATCTTGGTCTCGCAGGTAAAATGGACCGGAAACAGCTGTGTGTGGTAGTGCAATACACAATACTTATACAAATATCTTTTTATAGTTTGTTCATATTTTTTTTACTTTTTAGGATGCATCTGGCATTGAAAGCATATCAAGAACTGCTGCTAACTGTCAATGAAATGGACCGGTCACCAGATGAAAGCATCCGTCAGAGCTCCAATGTTATCAAAAGTAATAAGATTTTGATCTGAATAATTACAACTTGGCTTGAGTAAAACACAAGAAAATAATGTGAGGGTGTATTTTCATTTATATCTTCATACAAGTAAAATGTCTTTTTTTTTTTAAAAAACATTACTCTAGGTAACATCTTCTACTTGATGGAGTACAGAGAGATTTTTTTGACTTTGCTGAGGAAGTACGATGAAACGAAGCAACCTCGCTCCTACCTCAAAGACTTAGTGGAGTCGACGCATCTCTTTCTGCGCATGTTGGAACGTTTCTGCAAAGGACGTAGAAACTTGGTTGTGCAGGTATGTTTTGAATTCGCTGAACATGTTTGAATGCCTTCTGGTTTTCCAGCACCGGCTCACACCTTGTTTTTGATTTACAGAAAAAAAAGGCAAAGCGGAAGAAGTCCAAGAAGAAGAAAAATGAATCTGCAGCAAAAAGCAGTCCTGAGGCCCTGGAGGAGACATGGAAGATTGTGGAGGAAGAGCTGAGGGCGGCAGGGTTCAATGTAAAGAAGAAACTACCTCAAACACTAACTTATTAACTGATTCTGAAATCAAACAATCGTCGGCTAACAATTATAGCTTCTTTTTTCTTTTGCCTGCAGTTGTTGGAGTCTTTGACTGAGAACATTGTGCCATTCGATGCCACTTCTGAAACTCCTTTAGAGGAGCAGCGTACTGAGGCTATGGTACGAATACAAGATGCACTGCTTGCAAGGTCGGGACCAGAATCTCTGGGACTGCTGCGTGCCGCCAGGTTTGCAAGACTAAACTTCTGCTTTTGCAATGAATCTGTCACATAATCACAGAACATAAGGTTAAATGGCAAAATATTTTCTTTTACAGTGATAGTGGGTTTCTAAAATACCTTCTTTTTTTTTTGATAACCTTTGCAAACAATTTTTTGTGGTTGTGATCAGGGAGATTTGGCCAGAGGGTGATGTGTTCGGTTCAGTCGATGTGGAACCTGAAGAGGAACTAGAGCTCCTGAAGCAGATCCTCCATGCCAACCTGCCTAGTTAGTTGGTTTAAATATTGTGTTTGTTCTCATTCCCACTGCAGGCAGTGTTTTAATCTTGATGTTAATTTCAGGACCTGCTCCCGAGACTTTGATTGAAGAGGAAGATGATGGCGCTGAGTTAGAAGAGGAAGAGTTTGAATCAATTCAAGTTTCTGAAACAGAGTTCAACTTTCTAGACCTCATCAAAAGGTGACCACGAGGATTGACATATTTTTGATATTTTATAAAAGAATCTCATATTAATCTAAGTTTATATTAAGCCTAATGTGGTTTCTGATTGAGGCTTTTGGTTGTTTTTCCCTTTACCCTGATAGATTTGCAAACCCCAGCATTGTCCAGCCATACATAATTCTTTTAAGATCCTACACAAAAAACACGCCCCACACAAACCACTGCATCACTCGAATGCTGCACCGCTTGGCTGTAGACCTGAAAATGGATGCTATACTGTACCAGCTGTCAGTCTTCCACCTTTTTAACAAAATCCTGAATGATCCAGCTGCAGCTGCTTATAAGGTGACACTAGAACACGTTTAGTTCAACTATCTGCAACCAACATAAAACCCTCTGAATTTATAAACCTTTGATTTTTCTTGTGTTTTTAACAGGAACTAGTGACCTTTGCCAAGTATGTAGTGAATCGTTTCTTTTCCGTGGCAGCACAAAACGACAAGGCATTTGTTGAATTGCTTTTCTGGAAAAATGTGGGTGCTGTTCGTGAGATGACAGAAGGCTACAGCAAAGATGGGTGGGTGGTTTCTTTTGTCCATTTGTGTGAAACTAATGTAGTAATATGAGCTATTCCATGCTAAATATTGCTAATGATAAAAAAAAGTAAGAGTTTTACACAAAGTTTTTGATGTGTTTTACTGCATTTATCAGTAAGGAAAAGAAACCAGCGTGGACAGAAGAGGAGGAAGAAGAACTGCGTCAGCTTTACATGGAGCATCGAGATTCTGAAGGTTCCATTTTTTTTATATATATATATAATTTGCACATCCTTTTTATTGTGATAGAAAATGGAAGCCATAATTGCTTCTAATAATCTGCTAGGTTTTGATTGTGTCAGTGACTCCTTTCTCCTGCCCAGTGCCAGACATAGTGGAGACTTTGCTGCCATTACTAAGCAACAGCAACCGCACTAGACGACAAGTCGTAACACAACTAGTGCACATGGGTTTGGTTGAGAACTCCAAAGAGCTGAAGAAACAGAAGTACGTCTGGGTTTCTATCTACAAGTATAAAAAGTTAATCAATTGAAGTGTTTTATGTCCTTGTTGATAATATTCTATTAATCTAGCTTAAATCATTTAAAAAATACTCTAGATTACTTTACATATAAGCATGTATTGGTTCTAAAAATGTGATGTATTTGACAATTGAGGACATTAAAAGTTTTTACATTTTCCAGGAATTATCTAGGAAGTCCTAGGGGAAAAAAAAAAAAAAAAAACTAACTTTTTTTTGTTCAAAGGAAAGGTACTCGCATTGTCCTGTGGACTGAAGACCAGGAAGAAGAACTGCAGATGCTCTTTGAGGAGTTCAAGGACTCTGATGGTATTAAAAGCTCTATTACCACTTAATAGTTTAAACAAAAGAAAGTAATAACAAGTTTCCCCGGTGAGGGATGAATAGAGTAATACAAAATAAAAAACAAAAAAATAAATAATAAGATAAATGGGTGTAACTGCATGAGTCTTTTTTTTAAGCCCCTCTAATAGCTTTAATGTTGCATAGTTTATGAGTTCGCTTCTCAGTGGATAAATAATGACTGTTTTAACACAGATGTACTTGGTAACATCTTGAAGAAGATCACAGCAAAGCGATCTCGTGCACGTGTGGTGGACAAACTTCTCAGTATGGGTTTGGTGTCGGAGAGACGGGAGCTTTACAAGAAGAGAAGCCGCGGTGCTCGTGGAAAGAGCTCCAGACAGGCAATGGTAGAGTCTCTAAAAAAATTTTTAAACTTTCTAGTTATTGAGAGAAAAAGTTTTGTATGTTTCTGCAATTACTTTTTTTCTTCTTACAGACGGAAGAAGACTTCTTAGGTGAAATAACCCAGGGTGCATTAGACGATTCAGTTGACAGAGATGATCTGGACGAGGAAGAAAATTCTGAAGACAGTGAGGAGGAGGACGAAGAGCAGCAAGAAAAAGAAAATTCCCAGAATACTAGGAAAAAGAGCCAAAAATTCCACCTGACAGCAGAGAGGAGAACTGACATTAGTGCCATGATTAACACTCTACATGAGGAAGGTGAGCCAAAGTGCCCGAGGGTGTTTAACCAGTCATCATAACGGTTAATTTATTGTTTGTCTAAGCATCAGTGTTCATTATAAAGTACGTTATCATATTTTTTTTTCTTGTAATAAAGGTATGTTTGGACCCTTGTTATGGTTACAGAACAAACTCAACACTTCTGCAGATTACAGAGAACAAGACGGTGGGTATCATATAGAGAAACAAAAAAAAAAACTTATATAAATATTTTTTGATTATTTTCTTGAATTTCATGCTGCACATTAGAAAAGGCTCAAGCATTACATTGAAGCGTGTAAAAACATAAATTAACCAGCTGTGATAGAATTTGCATTAAGTTAGGTTTTACTTTGTTCTCCAGAAGTGTCCCAGCCTGTTCCACTCTTTTCTGTGGACCCAGCAAATGACGATGCAATGGAAAATAAAACTTTTCAAAAGCTGTTACGGAAACTGGGACTTCGACCACCTGCAAATGAACAAGTGTGGATTTTTTTTTTTGTATTTTGCGTGAATAATTTGAAATGTACATTCATGTACTTGTATCTATTCAGTAATTTTATTTTTCTGCAAACAGGAGATTTTCTGGAGGATCCCGGAAGAATTAAGCCCATCCCAGCTTCGGATTGCAGCTTCAACTTTGACACCTGATGCAATTGAATATGACAACAGTGAACATGCAGAAAGGCCCAGTAACCCATCAGAGGAACAGCAGGAGGCAGATGAAGAGGAAGTATTGGATGAACAAAGAACACAAGCTCTCAGGGCTCTGCTTCTTGCACGGAAGAGGAAACGCCACACTACCATGGAAACAGGTATGCACAAGGCTTTGAACTTGTGTGTCACATATCATTTAACTAGTGATTGCAAAGGCAAGTTTTGGCTTTCATGATAGGCTTGTTTTGTGTATTCTTGCAAGGAAGACTGGTGGATTCAAAGCGTGTTTCTTAACGCAAACAGCCATTGACAATATTTTAGGGTTGTGTATGTTCAAACCCCAGCTGGGAGCAACTTTGGACCACAGTCTTTCTGTATAAAGTTTCCATGTTCTCCTTGTGTATGAATGGCAGTGAATGTATGTGTGCGTGGTTGATTATCTGTCTTAATCTAACCCGGTGACAGACTTGTTAACTTGTTTGATAACTATCGTGGAGATAAATGATTTCACAGCATTGAAAAGTCAAAAGATCAAAGTTTGATAATTATTGTTTTGTCAATTACCTGGGGTATGTTCATTTTATCTTTTTCTTTTTTAGGTCCTGTGTCAGATTTAAATTCTAGTGATGATTCGGACAGTGTAGCTGAGAGGTGAGTTAACTGGTTTTGTTTGTCTGCAACAACAATTCTGACCATGTTCCATTTACAGCAGTTCCCAGGAGAAGACTTCTGCTAAAAGAAACAGAAGCAGGTTTCTGGATGAGGATGATGATGAAAAGAATGAAAGTGGTAATTGTCTTTTAATTATTAAACACTTGGGATTTTTCTTTTTAAAAGTACTCATGCTATGTATTTTAAATACTATTTTAAGTACTACAAATTACAGTGAATTCCTTGTCAATGTATGTTCAACAGATGACTCCGTTGCTGTGAGAAATGGAGGAATGGAAACTAATGGTGATGCAAATTCAGACGAGGAGGATATTTCCGCTCCTCCAAAACGAAGGCGGAAAATTATTCTCATTGATGAAGAAGATTAAGATGATTGGCAGCAGATGACTGAAGAGTTTATTTACAAAGATTACACCATCACACTTTATCAAGATTTTGTTATACTTTTTTACATAGTTTAATGGTTTTTGTTTTGGTGTATGTTGGGCATGTTTCTCTTCACCAAATTGTATCCTAATTTTCAATAAATGGAGTTGATAATGTAGAAAAGTGGGTCGGATCTTTGACGCACCATTCTTTTTTTAACACTAGAGGGCTGATACAGCATCATTTTGTTGTACAGTACCAGTTAAAATGTTCTGGTTTTTATTTTTGCCTAATTAACTGTTACTTTGCTTTTGAATGAGAGTATAGAGAGAGGGGGAAAAAGGTTTGTCTAGTTCTTTTTAATAAGTAAGAAAACAGAAAAGTTTTATGATAAAAGTAGAAATTATACATAGACTTTTTTCAGTCAACTTTTCATCATGTTTGAATCCATCACATGTGCGTCTGCAGTCACTGCTTAAAGCCAGAAATTTTCCAGCTGTGTAGGAGGTGGTCTGTTGTCCTAACATCTGGACCACGTTAGTAACTTCCTGTCACAGCATCTGCTCTGCCCCCAATCCCACAGAACCAAAAGCAGGCTTGACAATTCACAAACCCTGCAGAGAGCTGAACATGTGAACAGTGTGTGGGTAAGTTTGGTGATTTTTAAAGGGTTAAAGTCCCATCTCTTCCTTTCCAATAAGATTCCTTATTTAACTTGTTCTGTGCTGCGGCATGCAAACAGAATTATCCTCTGGCAGAGGTGCTGCTTCTGAACAGATAAGCATTGTCACAAGGAAACTTAAGAGTATACAGCCTGTCCTGATCGTTAGAGCTATTGCTAGAATAAAAAACAAAAGTCAAACTCACAATCTAGCTGACAACATGAGAGGAGAGGTAACAGATGAAAAGGTGATTGAGAAAAAGGACATTAAGCTGGAGAGACAAGAATTTGCTGTTCTTCAATCAAAATATAATAATAATAATGTATTTTATTTATAATGCACTCTATACTTGAAATCAAGTCTCAGAGTGCTACATGGATTAAAACATTAAAACTTAAAACAATTAAAACAGTACAGTACAATAAAAACAAACATACAATGCAAACAAATTTAAAAATGATAAGCTTTTTTAAAAAGGTGGGTTTTTAGTCCTTTTTTAAAAGCATCCTCCGTCTGTGGGGCCCTGAGGTAGTCTGGGAGGGCATTCCACAGGCGGGAAGCAGCAGCCTTGAAGGCCCTGTCGCCCATTGTTTTTAGCCGTGTCCTGGGTGGGTTCAGACGATGCTGTTGGCCTGACCGGGTCCTGGTTGAGGTATTGAGTGTGAGTAGTTCTGAGAGGTAAGTGGGGGCCTCACCGTGCAGACAGTGATGGGTGTGAAGGAGGACCTTATATTCAACACGGAGGTGAACGGGAAGCCAGTGAAGGCTGTGAAGGATGGGGGTGATGTGCTCGTATATCCGCACCCTCATCAGGACCCTGGCAGCGCTGGGTTAAATATGAATGTCTGATATCTGAATGCATCATCTAGCAAAAAGAAGATTAACTCCATGACCAGTAAATGGGCCTCCACCCAGGGCTGGGTTCTCCACAACAACCAGGAGTACCACACCCACACTTATGACCATCGAACCTGGCCAGTGACCATTCAACACTGCTTAGAATTCCAAACTCGGTCCTCACCTGCTCAATCCCACTCTGCTTACACCTTCTTATCTCCTTGCTACCCACCCTCTACCTGGCCACTGATCCTCATGCTATCCACTTTTCCTTCACCAGCACATCTATCTTTCCCCAAACTGTACATTTGCCTTCAACAACTTTTCTAGCATGTAGGTGACTCATTATCTTAATGGCTGGACTGGAGTCATTATTGCTCACATGTGATCAACAGATGTGTTGTAACAGTCATTAAATATGGTCTGTAACATCAAACCTTCCAGATGGCATGTTTATTAGATTAGTTTCCATTTCAGTAGGAAAAACTAGTTTAAATTTTTACAACTTTTCTCTCCTTAAGTACATATTTGTACTTGAAGCACAAGTTTGTTCATTAAAACTGAAACTTGAGGATTTGACATTAGAAAAGCAATCATTTAAAAATATGGTGAATACACTACTACTCATTTGACATTCTCATTGAGCTAAAAGTAGTTGATTACACACTGATGATCTTTCTTTACATCTCTACGGTTTGTTCTTTGGAGGTTTTTTTTTAACTGGTTTGTTTTGAGGTACAGTTATGAGCATTGATTTTCATTTTGTTGTGTTAACTAGGTTAGAAAATTGTTGTTCTGGTAACCTCATGGGTAGGTGAACAACATTTGTAATTAGGAAGACAATTAAAAACTGAACTAATCTAGCAAATGTCTTCTGTTTGTTAATATTAATATGAATTATTTCAGATGATACGTTATGCTAACTAACTTTTAGTCAGTGTGGTTGAGTTTTATTTGTCTTTCAATTATCTTTCTGGAGTCTAAGGTTAGAAAATGGCAACTCAAAATATTCTTAGTTGGAATCTGATGTAACACACAGCAATAAATCTATGTGGGTAAAAAAAACAAAATCAATGTTGGATGATAACATTTTTATTAGGTTATAAATGTACAAAAACAATGTGAACATGGTCACTTTGAAAAAAAAATCCTTTCAGACCATTAATTTAAAACATTTACCAGCATAAAATAGATTTTATTACTTAATTTCTAGAATTATTGTTTAATAATTTGACCGAACATAAGAGATAAGAAATAGTAGTGGTTAAAAGCAGCATTGAATGACTTCAGAAAAAAAACGACTACCTGTCAAGGCATTTTCACGCCGTGCTAAGTATTTAAAAAACTGTATTCATCGACATTTTTGCAAACCACAAAAGATTGTACAGTCAATTTATAATAAGCCGTAGTGACGTAAGGAGAGGTAACCAAGTCTAGCTCTGACTGCGCTGTAATAATTGTCGCATGGAATGTACCATGGTCAGCTTTAGAGGGAGTTATATTGTAGCCGTTTTAATGTATGGCATCCATTGACAAACATTCTAGTTTTATATATATATATATATATATATATATATATATATATATATATATATATATATATATATATGTATGTATATAGCTAAAAGCAAAGTTAAATCGTATAACTTGTCAAGTATGAAACTGATTACCAAGGAAATTTGATTTTTTTTTTTTTTTTCAAAACAAATACTTAAAGAAGTTTCTGTAATTAATTGGTAATTATGAATATTGTGAGGAATAAAATGAAAAGGTGAAGAGCAACCTGTTGGAGATAGACTAACTTTAGCTAGCAGCTACAGGCTAACCACCCCTCCTCCCTCTAGCTGGGATTCCCAACGATCAGACTGACTAGGCGGGATGGACAGAGAGGGTTCCTCCGGGGACAAGAGGGAGAAAGGAAACGTGTTCACGTCAGTTTTTTAAGCAGCAATCTACTCTTGTAGAACAAATGATTTTATGAGTTGTTGTTCTGTATCCTCCTAAGGAGTCACAATCAGGAGGTTTAATGGTTAAAGTTTTCAAGGAGAGATTGAAACCCTCTCAACATCTGTTTTCAGAGATTGTTTGAGACGATTTGCATGAAGCAACCACGGGAACAAAACGTCTCAGAGGCGCTGTGGAGTTTATAAAAACCGGTTTTCCCTGGTACCCTACCACAGCTTTTGTGTTTTTTGAATGGTGGGCTGTGTTTTTTTTCTCAGAGCCGATTGTCAAAGGAAAAGTTTCAGCTGCCTTGCTAAAAGGCTCCTCGGTAAGTCCTCTCTCACTTTTATCAAAAATTCTGTTTCAGAACAGCATTAAAGTTGTCATTAAGATGCTTTTCTGTGTTTTACATGTAAGGATTCTTTGTGAAGACATTCTGACTAATCCAACAACGTTGTTGAAATCATTAGCATTTCTATTCATTAGTTCTGATTGTTTTCTTTTGGATAATCCCATTTTAATGTCTGATTGAATCAGTTTAACTACATTTGGACATGTTTGTGATCACACATATGGGCTGTCTCTTTGCCTCATAAACCACTTTACAGTTGAGGCACATAATAGGAGTTCTCCTCCAGCTTTTGTGAACATAATGGTCAGATAATAAAGGCTGTATTCATCAGGACTCTGAAGCAAAGCCCCTCTGAAAAGGGGGCTTAATAATTACTGGCTAACAACTCATATTTGTTATGTAAAATTTTTCTCCAAGATGACTAGAAGCTGAAATCCTGAATAGTGCTAAACTATGTGTGATCTGAAAGGGTACTTCTTTTTTATTTTTTATTGTTTTGTAAAAATGTAGGTTTTTTTCTTCACTTGTAGAAACTTTTCATCTTTCCCAGTGGTTATGCAGTTTTCAGAAAGCCCAGCCCTGTGGTTCTACTGTGTGATCAAGGGTGGGAATGTCTGATGGTGTTTTTCTGTAGTGTGATGACAGCCTACAGATTCTGTCTTTGCTGTGAAGTTTTCAGTCCCGATGTAGGCAAAGAAACTCCCCTCTTCTGTGCACGTACATCTACATGTCTTACTCCATCAGCCTACATCTTTACCCTCTTTGTAAAGACTGTGCAAATTCTTCTTTGGTTTGATACAACTGAGAAAGCAGGAAAGAAGACTTAAAAAGTGTGTCAATGGATGGCAATGTCCCAAGAACTAGCCTATGCAGCCAAATGTCTGACCAACCTAGTCCCTCCGATGGCTGCCGCCCAACTTTTCCTTTATCCGACCCGTGTGGCCCCTCCTGCAGGTAGTGCACCTACTGGAAGACCGGATCATGTCCCTTATTCAGGCTGAGACCAACCAGACTTTATGGGTAAAAGCCTGGCCGTCAGGCATTTGCTCTCAAGTCCAATGCTTGGGCCTGGCTTCATGGGGGGGGGCCCGGTGATCAACGTCCGGGCAAGGGAAACGTTGCCATGGTGTTATTCTTCACTATAGTTTTTTTGAGTTGGCTTTACTCACCTCTCCTCATCTAGGGGTGATTAAAGCCATTGCTCCTCCGTGTCGAGAGAAGCCAGATGAGATGGTTCAGGCATATGATTAGGATTCCTCCCAAACGCCTCGTTGGTGAGGTGTTTCGGGCACATCCCATTGGGAGGAGACCCAGAGACACACCCCGGTCCCATTGGAGAGACTATGTCTCACAGCTGGACAGAGAACACCTCGGGATCCTCACGAGGGAGCTGGAGGATGCAGCCGGACTGAGAAGCCTGGCTTTTCCCATACACCCCCATGACCATCCCCCGGATAAGCGTAAGACAACAAAACAGATGACAATTTCAAATGAATTTTGTTTATGAAGTGAAATCATTACTATTTTTGTGTGCATCTATTAAGTACAACTCCTACATGAGTTTTAAAGTGCTTTTTTAATTATCTTTTAAACTAGTTTACAGACACCTGAGACATCCTAAACTTGTTGCAATACTGCTGAAAAGGAAGTTTTTATTTGAAGTCTTTGGAGTTGTTGAGCTGGCTTGTGTTTTAACAAGCTGATATCTCCTGATTCTGTCTGTATGTCCCGTTCGTGAACAAATCTAAAACAAGTTTTTTCAGTTTGTCATCATATGACATAGTGTCAACAACAACTTGTAGTGTTTAACATGTACAAAATATAGCTCTTGTTTTTGGAGTATATTTTGTTTCATATGAATATACCAGTTTGTACTGTACACCCCCAACAATCCCTGAACTGGCCGAACTTATCATCTGAAATCTTGCTTTAATTACGTTTTTAAAGACTGTGTCATTAAATTTTATTTTTGGTTTTGTAAAATACAAAACTAATCGTAATGTAGTTCCATCAATATGCCAAACTAAACTTTTTTTTTGCCACTTTTTAAATGCCTGACTAAATGCCAGTTGAAATCTAGTTTGAGAGATGGGTGAGACCTGAATGCGAGGAAAACCCTTTTGCAATACGCTACCACAGTGAAAGTAATGGCAATATTTCTAAAACATCCACCCGTAGACTACTTTTAGCTCTCTAAACATTGGTTAGATGAGGGGTGTTGAGTTGGCTTTTGAAAATGAAGGACATACTTGATATTTTAGGTCCGTGAGATCGCTGTAGGAGGTGCAATTACTGCAGACTGGAATTCTACAAATGATAGAGCTGCAGTGGGGGTGCCACAGACATAAACGGACACTCCAGTGGAGGTCTGAACTACCACGCTACGTGTGTCTGTCTGTCTGTCTGACTGCTCAAAAGCAAGAAAAAAAAAATCTGTACATGTGATCAATTTAAATCAATCACTTTCAATAAATTACTTCAGTAAAAATAAATTGATCTGGGGATGATATAAGAACATTGATGAATAAACTACTGCCTCACTGTAGTGATAGATTGTGTTCAGACTGCCCATCTCTAAACTCTGACAGTACTGACAGCACATCTGTACCTTCTCTGACATATAAGTGTTACATATTAAACCGTCTCTACCTCAACAAGTCCTAACGAAAAGGCCACTCCTTATAACGCAAACTCTGCTATTATTTCTGTTCTGGTGAAACTCAACTCCAACCGACTGTAGCTGACTGTATGTGTAGATTTCACCGCATCATTGTACATGTGTGACACACAGTCAATGGTCTTCTATCATAAACATGTGATTCTCGTTAAGAGGTTTCTCGTTGTCCATTTGCTTTTTATTCTCTTTGTAAAGTCAGCTATCTAGACTTTTGTTATTCAAATACATAGTTTTAAAATGTTGTATTGATTTTCATAAATAACCAATGGTGGGTGTGTAGCAGATATAACAAGCAGGTTTTGCAATAAGAGAAATAATATCTCTGTAGAGATTTCCATAATAGGAATCTTTGTCATTTTATCAATCTGGAAAAAAAATCCTCAAAGTTCATGTACTTCGTTAATGACAAACAGAACAGGCAGTGAAAGTATTTGTAACTTTTTTCCTCAAAAAGTGGAACTAAAAGCTTTATCTAAACTAGATTAGTTAGTTGTGCTGCAGTTCAAGCAGAAAACAAAGAGAACAGATAATGATGATAGATATAGATACAGTAAGCTTGTGGTGGTCCTCAGAGTAACACTGAGATGTTTGTGCAAAAATAGACTTTTTATTATCATTTCACATATCTTGTTAATCTTGCTCATTCCTCACAAGTCTTTTTAAGTGCTCATTATGGAAGACTTTGAAGTGATGATTTAAAATGATCTTATTAACTGCACTTGAAATGATAAAGTTCT
Organism: Neostethus bicornis; assembly: GCA_902685375.1. Classification (NCBI taxonomy): domain Eukaryota; kingdom Metazoa; phylum Chordata; class Actinopteri; order Atheriniformes; family Phallostethidae; genus Neostethus; species Neostethus bicornis. Next base: position 11,764,027 of record LR738557.1, on the reverse strand, counting down.
TATTTGTGTTTATTTTAAGTGGATTGAAAGTACTATTGGAAAAAGTTAACTGCATAAAACAACAACTTTTAAAGACTGTACTTGAAATGCAATCTGCATTGAGTGTGTTTGTAAATTCATCAAATGGACCATAAACACCCGCCCTGGGAGTTCAAACTATTTAAATGAAATATATATTAGTGGAAGTAACAAATGGTCCATAGAATTAGTTTTTTAGTACTTTTTACAGTTTGGTAATTGAGTAAAAAAAAAAAGTAATATTTTAAAGTGAATGAAAATTTTAACGAGGAGCAAAGTTAATAGTATTTTTTCTTAGTCTGGTAAAGGTTCAAACTTTCTGTCTTGTGGTTCTGTTTTAATTATGTAAGTTGTTACAGCACAAACATTACAGTCTCCTTTTGATTAAATCTCCTCAGCTTCGGTGGCATAAGCACAGGCACTTGTAGCACAAAGAGAAGTGTTATATGTAGATTAGCCTGCGAGCCAGACAGATTACAGGCATTCATCGTATAATAAAGCTGCTCGGACACCCACTGTTTTACAGAAAACTATATCTATTGTATTATTCTTTTTCTCCTCTCACTATTCTGTGGATTTAAGTTTTGTTTTTCGGCTTCAGTCTTGTTAATGCAAGCCATCGGTGTGACTGTTCACAAACTCAGGGGGCAAGTTCCTGCTGAAACGTGATGTTCCACTTCCTCATCTGGTCCTGTGCTTCCTGCTACAGAAGGACAGGAAACTTAGATGCTGGCTGGATGTCTGATGTCTTGCTCAATAAGGTTTAGAGTAAAACTGTTAAAGTGATGATTGGCTTAGAAGGAAATAAGCTCAGTTTTTGTGCTTCAAACAAACAAATGGCATTTTATATTCACACTAAACTCCATTTCTCAGGCCTTGTTGGCTAGACTTGCCCAGACCTTCAAACGATTTGAGTCTTCAGTTTAAGGTAGCATGATTTACAGCCTTCAACTGTCTGGACTACAGAGCGTATCACATTCTTGCAAGATTCCATGAAGCAAAGTCGTCAGACTGCCAAGTCACAACCCGGCAGGTTCTCTCAGCTGGTGCCGGCTGTCAGATGCAGAATTCTCGGCTGTGATCACCCACGCCTTGATTAAACACACCCAAATTAGCAATGTGGAGAGCTTGTTCATCAGCAGCTGAGCATTCAAACCTTCAGAGATTGGGCCCTTCCCCACTATTCAAGCGAAGTGTACACAGGGACAACACACAACAAAATGTTCCAGTGGCTCTCCTACATATGAGTCTGTGATTATCATTGTGTGATTAGATGTAAACCTTTAGCAGTTTTGTTCCTTTTAATAAGAAAAATTAGGGGTGTTGATTACATGTAGCACAAATTGTGTTCTTCTGGGTTTCTAATAACTAAATGCATATTTCAAATATTACGTAAGTATTGCAACAGGTGTAGTGAAGAGATCATTTCAGAACCTGGTGGTCCTCCTCCAGATGCTCCTCAGCCGCCGGTTCAAAGGAGATGCCAAATAAGTAGTTGCAATTCCCTTAGAGCAGCTGTGGACCATCTATCTGTCTGTCTGGCAGGTTGTTGTTTGGCCAACTCATCATGGGATTGAAAGGGTTTTCTGCAGAAACACTCAGTGTCAACTTTGTTGTCTTCTAAACTGTCCAGGAATTAGACATTGGTCAAAAAGGAAGAGAAAAATAGACATCGGTTATCCAAAGCAAAATGTCATTCCCGTAGAGGAAGCTCATTCAGATCCCTTGGCATGTCATTTTTACATGCCATTCTTCCTTCACTCAAGAAGGACACCCCAAAAATAAACATGCATGCTAAGCTAAATAACTGTTGGACAACTTGAGAGGAAATACAACAAAAGTTTTACTCAGCATCTACAGCATCTAGGACAATCTGGCAACAAAGTCAAGTCACACACCACTTCACCGAAGACAAATACGCCACATTCACTCATCAGCAAACAACTACAGATCTTCATTGCTTTTCATTTTCCTTTTAGTCCACACGGTTTCCTCTGATTGCCAATAGAGAACACAGCATGGGCCTCAAGGTCTTTGTTTTGCCCCATAATGGCTCTATTCAATGCTAGCAGCAGTGACTTCCAAACTTCACGGACAAAAAAACATTGTTCTCCGATAAGTTATGGTCTCTTTATGGAATTGTTTTACATCCAAATCAACCAAGAACTTTCTATTAAGTGTCATACTGGATAATGATTACAACCGGATTCCAAAAAAGTTGGGACACTTTAGAAATTGTGAATAAAAACTGAATGCAATGATGTGGAGGTGCCAACTTCTAATATTTTATTCAGAATACAACATAAATCACAGGTCAATAGTTTAAACTGAGAAATTGTATGATATTAAGGAAAAATATGCTCATTCAAAATTTCATGGTGTCAACAAATCCCAAAAAAGTTGGGACAAGAACCTATTAGAGGCTGGAAAAAGTCATTTGAGCATACAACAAACACCTGGAAGACCAATCAGCACTAATCAGGTCAATTGGCAATATGATGGGTATAAAAAGTGCTTCTCAGATTGGCAGTGTCTCTCAGAAGCCAAGATGGGTAGAGGATCACCAACTCCCACAATGTTGCGTAAAAAGATAGTGGAACAGTATCAGAGAGGTGTTACCCAGCGAAAAATTGCAAAGAGTTTGCAGTTGTCATCATCAACTGTGAATAATATCATCAGAAGATTCAGAGAATCTGGAAAAATCTCTGTGCGTAAAGGTCAAGGCCGGAGAACCATACTGAATGCCCGTGATCTCCGGGCCCTTAAACGACACTGCATCAAAAACAGGAGTGCTACTGTGAAGGAAATCACAGCATGGGCTCAGGAGTACTTCCAGAAACCATTGTCAGTGAACACAATCCACCGTGCCATCCGCCGTTGCCAGCTGAAACTCTATTCTGCAAAGAAGAAGCCATTTCTAACAAAGATCCACAAGCGAAGACGTTTTCACTGGGCCAGGAGTCATTTAAAATGGAGTGTGGCAAAATGGAAGACTGTTCTGTGGTCAGACGAATCACGTTTTGAGGTTCTTTTTGGAAATCTGGGGCGCCATGTCATCAGGACCAAAGAGGACAGTGACAACCCAAGTTGCTATCAACGCTCTGTTCAGAAGCCTGCATCTCTGATGGTATGGGGTTGCATGAATGCGTGTGGCATGGGCAGCTTGCACATCTGGAAAGGCACCATCAATGCAGAAAAATATATTCAGGTTCTAGAGCAACATATGCTCCCATCCAAACGTCGTCTCTTTCATGGAAGACCCTGCATTTTTCAACAAGATAATGCCAGACCACATTCTGCATCAATCACAACATCATGGCTGCGTGGGAGAAGGATTCGGGTACTGACCTGGCCAGCCAACAGTCCAGATCTTTCACCTATAGAAAACATTTGGCGCATCATTAAGAGGAAGGTCAGACAAAGAAGACCCAAGACGATTGAACACTTAGAGGCCTGTATTAGACAAGAATGGGAGAACATTCCTATGTCTACACTTGAGAAGCTGGTCTCCTCAATGCCCAGACGTCTGTTGAGTGTTCTAAGAAGAAGGGGGGGTGTCACACAGTGGTGAAAATGGCCTTGTCCCAACTTTTTTGGGATTTGTTGACACCATGAAATTTTGAATGAGTATATTTTTCCTTAATATCATACAATTTCTCAGTTTAAACTATTGACCTGTGATTTATGTTGTATTCTGAATAAAATATTAGAAGTTGGCACCTCCACATCATTGCATTCAGTTTTTATTCACAATTTCTAAAGTGTCCCAACTTTTTCGGAATCCGGTTTGTAAATGTATAAAGACAAACGTATTAAAAATCATATTAGTTCATTTAGACTAATCACTTAGCAGGCATTTTTGTTTTTATCACTAGAAGTGATGCACTTGTCTACATCTTCTTTGTGCCCAAGTTGGTAGTTTTCAGATGCAAAGCAACCATGTTAAATGCAATGTCCTCCACACCACAGAGAACAATCCTTATTTGTTTATTAATTCCTTAACCATTTACTAAACCCTGGCTTCTTATGATGTGGGATTGTTTTGGGGTTTTTTTTTTAGACGTATTGGATAAAAAGATCAAATCTGTCTCTAGTTCTGTCTCATTGCACAGTGGAAAATTAAAACATTTTGTGGTGAAGTGTCTCTAGGGAAAAGTCCTAAAGAACTGAGTGACCAAAAAAAAATTTCTTACATTCTCATTTTTTCCATGTAAAGTCACTCTTGGGCAGGACACAGAAAAGAGTCTTGTGTAACAATCGGAGAAAGTGGCAGAAGTAGTCACACTTCAAGCTTAAGAAGAACTTATTTCGATTTAGAAATTGTTGAGGTGATAGTTGGAATGAAAAGTTAGAAGCTGGTCGTTAAGAAGCACAGAAGACAGTACTGACTGTTCCTGACTGTTTCTCCTAAACAGTCAAAGTGAATACGCTGTAATCTGATCTCTGCTGTGGTGAGCTCATACAGGAGGCTTGCCAGCCGTTCCAGAAAGAGCAGTCCACCCTTTTGCCTTTTTAACTCCACAACAGTTTTCTACAGGTCTATCTGTTTAGGTAAAATATAATTTTCTAAAAGTCCTGATCGTGCACATCTGCTGGAACACAAATCATAAAGCAGAAGGCTCATGGTGGAGAAAATAAATCAAACACCACAAGGTGAAATTGTAAAAGTAAAACATCAATTTTTTTCTTAGTAGGTTTACACAAATTTTCATTTGAAATGAAAATAACTTTGAACAACAACTAAGTGGGGTTTTTTTTTTTTACATAATTTTGACCAAATTACTTTTTAGATTGCAGTAGAAACTACAAATACATCTAAGTTTGTAATAAGTTGGAGATGTGCAGAAGATTTCTCTCTTTACCCGCCGTTTTTTTTTTTTCTTTTTTTATTGTTAACAGGGATCAAGACATTTGTCTAAGTTAACTAGAGTTTAGCCACACTTTCTTATATTTTGCAAACTCATTATTCTTCTACAGTTTCAGTGCTGCACTGATGGATTTGCGATAACACTGTAAAGTGTTCCTTCATCTTGATCTTCAACCTGTCCCAGAGTCTTCTACATCCAACCAGAATGACTGATCCCACTGGGCTGAGCTCCGAAGGACAAGGTGCTGGCATGGCAGAGACCGATATCTGTAGTTTGGAAATAGAAAGAAAATATGACATCATCCCAGCAGTCATCTGCTCCATGTGTTGCCTTTTCGGCATCATCTACTGCTTCTTCGGTGAGTAACCTTGCCATTTCGCCCACATATCACCAAGTAGTTCACAATGATGATTCTGAAGGTTTTTTGTTTCTTTTTCAACTTCAGGGTATCGTTGCTTCAAGGCTGTCATGTTCCTGTCTGGCCTTATGTTTGGCTCGGTCATCATCTTCCTGCTGTGCCACAAGGAGCATGTTCTTGACACCCAGCTCAGTGTAGAAGCCAGCGCAGGCATCGGCCTCGGCATAGGCCTCCTTTGTGGCTTAGTCACCATGCTGGTGAGAAGTGTCGGCCTTTTCATGACGGGCCTGCTGCTTGGACTTCTTCTGGCTCTCGCAGCCCTGCTGGTGACACACCAGTTCTACACTCCCAGCACAGTCTGGGTACCTCTGGGTGCTCTTCTGGGTACGGGCATGGTGTTTGCTGTGCTGACACTGCAGTGGCAGAAGATCTTTACCATGCTTTCCACGGCTGTGTTTGGAGCAGCCATCATGACCGTGTGTGCTGATTACTTTGTGGAGATGCTGGCTTTGGGCACATATGTGTATAACTGTTTACGGCTAACACGTGGACAGGCTCTCTGCTGGTACAGCTGGGTCATACTGGGCATCTGGCCTGTTCTCAGTCTCATAGGAGTCCTGGTCCAGTGGAAACTGACAGATGACAGCTTCTCGCACACCGATGGTAAGGATGAAAGACAAAAGATTTTATATCTAGATAAAGAAATTTAGAACAACCCCTGTTAGGAATAAGTGGTTCAGAAGATGAAACGATAAGTTTAGAACAAAATATAATTAATAAAAATGCCTCTCATTTTACAGTTTAGAACGTCAATAGTTGAGCCGCAGTTTTCAAATTTGTTTTTTATCTTATGAAATGCTATTCAGTTAAATGGCACAGGTACATAAGACCATTAAAACTGTATTTATAGTCTTAGGTTTTTGAAGTTTAGCTACTGGTTACGACTACTTAAACTTTTTATTTAGTGTGAATAAAATTAGGAAGGAAAAATGAACAAGAACACCTCTTATTGGGGTCGGCACGGTGGCGCAGTGGTTAGCATAGTTACCTCACAACAAGAAGGTCGAGGGGTTCGAGTCCTGGGTGGGACAGGGCTTGAGACACTGGTCTTTCTATGTAGAGTTTGTATGTTCTACGCATGTATGCTTAGGTTTTCTCCAAGTATTCTGGTTTTCTACCACTCTCCAAAAAAATGCATGTTAGGTTGATTAGCCGCTATTAAAAAATCTCTCCTAGGAATGAGTGTGTGGATGGTGGTGAGTGTGTGACCACACAACAGACTGGCGGCCTGTTCGGGTGTATCCTGCCTCTTGCCTTAAATCAGCCAGGACAGGCTCCCGCCATCCCATTAGGGATGGATGGTTCAGAAAACGAAAACCGATACAAAAACATTTTTTAAAAATTTTATCTTTTTTTTGCTACAAATTGCTTTTAAATTTTGTTGAATAATTACAATAGTTTTGCATTTATTTCTGAAAAAAATCTCATTTAATCAAAACTCTAATCAACACTACAATTAGATATTGTAGAGTTTATGTGGCATGCTCTGATACAAATTTCAACTGAATTTTTTCTCTTTTCTTCCGTTCAGTTGTCATCAGTCGTAGGCAGAAGAGAGTCCAGCTGATGCGGATTCGAGAGAAGGACGCCAAGAAGCGACAACAGGCAGGTGGGCAGGAAGGCACGTACCGCCGTAAACCCACCCCAGTCAAACGTTACGCTGGGGATCTACTGGCACCGGTCAGTGTCACCTAAAGGAAAATGCCGGGTGCTGTAGGGAGTTGTTTTCAGTATATTAGGGGGTTTAATTTTTTTAACATTAGTGTTGCTTTGAAGTTAAAAGTAAAGTCTAAGAAAGCAAGGAATTTTTTTTTTTTTTTTTTTACAAATTTTTTTTTTTGTACCTCACTCTTCTCTTTTTGCTGTTTTCTTTAGAGCTACCTTCAAAGTTTGCGGGACCGACAGATGGGCACAGGTACTTCCCTTAGCAGCCTTGGCACCACCAACCAAACCATGATCGATCTGGATTACGATAGCGGCTCCATGGTTCCCTTAACAGCCACAACTCCGGTCGTCAGGGTCTGAAAACACCCAGATAAGAAGGGACTACTCTGCACTCTGGTTCTTCAACTGTGTCCTCCTTGAACTGAGAATAGATCGCATTATTAGCACCACTCTCTGAGGATTTTGTGGGACAAAAGCTGCTCCTCAGAGGAAAAAGAAACAGGTGTAAAAAAAAAAATCCTGTTTAGTGACACTAAAACCACTAGAACAGCTATTTCTCAGAAGAACAATGAAATACATATGATATTAAAGGAACGTAACTCATTTTTACTTTTTGTTTTTGATAGAAAACAGCATGTACGAGCCTCAGAAACAATGATTTTTCTGTTTTTTGTGTGTGTGTGATTGAGTTTAATTACTGTACTTCTGAAGTTAGCCATGGCTATAGGTAATATTACCCTTCCTAGTTTTGGTAAAAGCGGTATTTGAGGATGTTTTATTAAAGAAATTGCGTATGTCATGCAGATAAAATGGAGTTGTGCTAAATGGAATGAAAACTTTGAGTTTTTAGGTTTAAAAACTTGAGCAGCACCTCATGTTTTTGTCTTGAATTCAGCTCCTGTCAGAGCCAAATTAATGAAGACTTTAAGCTTGCAGAGTTACATTGGTTAATTTATCTGTTTGTTTTTTTTGTATGTGTGTGTATGTGGTTTTTTTAAGGAACAGAAACACAGCCTGTCTGTTGTTCATTTTTAGACTTTGAAATATTTATCCATATGTCTTTGGATTTTTTTTAAAAAACATTCTTGTTCTCTGAACATGTAAATACGTGTTGATAGAATTTTCACGGAATAATAAATTTGTTTGCTTTAAAAAAAAAATTGACTTGCATTCAATCACAACATCTGCCTTGTTGATTTCAGGGGTTTCCTAGCTACACCAACACTCACCGGACTTTTTCATCAACAATAAGAGGTCACAGTGAGCGTTTCCTTCTCAGGAATAGGTTGTTGCTACCATGGTGTCTCGAGAGGGGGCTTTTTGTATTTTGTATGACGACTCAATGTTGGATAGACGTAGATGAGCCCTTTCTTCACTGTGAATTCTCTATATGTTTCTCGCCTTATTGTAAATGTAGGTTTTTATTACTGAACATAGTTTTACATTTAAGAAGTATTTTACGTCAAATGAGAACCCAAATCTACTCTAACAGACTTTGCAGCTCTGTGTCATTCCTACTAAGAGGCTTGTTAAACAATGCTACAGTGTGTACACTTCTATCACATTACATTTCACTGAAAGTGTTGCAACACTTAATGCAACACACATGTTAAAGGAGGTTAAACAAAGCTTTTTATTTAAACAAAACATAACTCAGCAGTTGTAGCTACACAGTACACAAGTCGACCTTTCTGCTCTGGAGGACAGCTTGATTATTAAATCCAGTGAAATAAAAGTCTGAAAGATGCTCAGTGATAATTCACAACCTATCACTGCTTTTGAGGTGCATGTGTGTCAATGCCTTTGGAGTTGAACCAGCACACTTTAGCAAACCTCTGGATGCGTGCTGCTCTCTATTGGCAGAGCCCTAGCAACGCATCCAGCGCTCCTTTTTACTCAGTGGGTATCCTGGGTCTACTTTCAGCTGCTCATTTACTCGCCAGTAATCATCTCCTTTGAAGAAGAACACCTTGCCATTGGTCCATGTGAAGGCTGCATCGGGAGAAGATGGCACTCCAGAAAAGAGAAGACTTAATGGTTTGGAGCGTAAAGTTAAGCCGTTATACTTCAGCTCATCAAATTGCCATTGCTCTGACCCCTGCGTGGGAAAAAAACAAATTACAGAAAACACTCTTTTAAACAGAATGCAAATATCAGATTAAATATGTCCTCTATAACCAGATACCTTAATGAAAATCAGCTTCTTGTTCTTCTGAAGGTATAAAGCTGCATCAATGTTGGCAGGGATTTTTTGCACCTGTTTGGGGTAGCCGTAGTCGAGTATGAACCTTGTATATCTCCAAACTTTACCGCCTGTGACCAGAAAGTGTTCCTGTCTTTAACATGAAGGAATTATAGCCACAAAGCAGAAAGTTACTTTACAAAAAAACTACTCTACCTTTAAAGAAATATGTCTTTTTGGTTCTTGGAGAGTACACAGCAGCATTCAGGTTTCCAGGGAGTTCCCTCCACAGTCTGTTGATTTTTATTGGAGTGTTGTGTCCCAGGTCAGAGATCGTCCAGACATAGTCACCACTGAAAGCAAAGGTCTTGTCCCATGGGCCTAATTTGACAAATATTACCACATTCTAATAATGTTCAGAGTAATACAAAATACTGACTGTAAACTGATTATCTTATTCTCCTTTTTTATGTTACCAGTCATGTGAGATAATTGTCCAGCGATAACATACCTAACATGATGGCATCTAGAGAAGCTGTGCAGGCATCAGGAATGTTCTCAGCCCCGAGGATGTTTTCTGTAGGAAACAGACTGTCTGGAGGAGTTGGACTGGCTAATGTGCTGGTGACCCGTTTGCCTACAACACAAAAAAAGTCATATTTTCATATTTCCACATTTTCCAGGAGCTGATGAGATGACAAATTTCTTAATTAGCTGTCATGTAAGCAAATAATAAATAAACCCTAATATTTAACACCCTTTAGTAGAACAACTTTTGCAAAAAATATTGTTACTTTGAACGGCCCTAAAATTTGAGTATTTAGTCTCAAAAATAATGACAAGGATTACAAAATATGGCTGTCTACTTTAAAATGCAATAGTATTCTAGCAAAAAAAGTAACAGTAGTCATAGTAATCGTAATCAACAATACTGTAGATTAAAGACATGTTTCAATTAACCAGGCTGCACACTCTTTAACAATTAACCAGTGCATTATGTTGTTTTGAACCAAGTTTAAATAGATACATCGTTAAAGTGTAACTCAGCATGAAAGTGGGTAATATGGGTAACTTAAGAGATATCTGAATAACTATTGTTGAGAATATTTACAGTACCAGACATCTTTCAAGTGGTAAAATATCAATGATAAGTTCATAGACACATTTGGTGTACTCACCGTACAATGCCTGGATGCCTTTTACATCATCGGAATGCAGCTTGAAGTTGGCACGATAACCAACATAGATTGGTGCCATCAAAGCACCTCTGAACTGAGAGTGTCCCAGTCCGAGGGCATGCCCTATCTCGTGTGCAGCTACAATGCGCAGATTAGTACCATAGTATGATCTTTCAGTCCAGTATTCGTCCTCATCAAAGTGGACAATACCAGATTCTGGTGATTCAGCGTGAGCCAGGACATGACCTACATGGAGAATAAATTTTCAGTGGGGGATATTTTCCCTGAGATTGAGAGGTAGATGGTTTAGTCATAACAGGTGATTTTAATGTTCATGTTGATAACATCAATGACAAAAATGCTAAAGAACTCAACAGTGTTTTAGAAACCTTTGGTTTGACTCAACATGTGAAAGATCCCACCCACAGCAGAGGTCACACACTGGACCTCCTCATTACTAAAGGAGTTAATGTTTCTAATGTGATTGTGTCTGACGTTGCCTTATCTGATCATTTCTGTGTCTTCTGTGACCTCACTGTCGCTCCCAGGCCACTGACTGGACCGGCAGTTATTCACAGTAGACACATAAATGACAACACACGTTTACAGTTCATGGAAATGGTTCATTTTGAAGATTTCTCGAGTTTTGATGTTAACGATTTGGTTACCTCTGTTCAGTCTAGTGTTATGAATGTTCTGGATGCCATTGCCCCAATGAAGGTGAAAACAGTTAAAAATAAGCAGAAAGCACCTTGGAGAAACGATGAGTCAGTCAAAGCACAAAAACGGGAGTGCAGGAAAGCTGAGCGTAAATGGCGCAAACTTAAGTTCCAGATTCACTACGAGATTTATAGAGAAAACTTACATGTCTTCAATCAGATCTTACTTAAAACTCGAGAGATGTATTTCTCTAAAATAATTGGGAACTGTAATAATAACTCACGTGTACTTTTTGCAACAATAAATAGATTAACAAATCCCCCAACTCAAATCGTCGCTGAATTGGTTTCGACTTCAAAATGTAATGAATTCGCTGTATTTTTTTAATGATAAGGTTCAGAACATCAAAAACTCCATCAAAGCCACGGTTCAAATGACAATCTTACCACCATCCAGATTGTTAAAGCTAAATGACTTCACCTCAGTAACAGAAACAACTGTTGAAGAAATTATCACTAGTCTGAGTTCATCTACTTGCTCTCTTGATATATTACCCACCAGATTTCTAAAATCTGTGTTAACCAGCATGTTGGCACCAATCACTCAAATAGTCAATGTGTCACTTCAAACCGGAACCTTCCCAAGTGCCTTTAAAACTGCGGTCATCAAGCCACTCTTAAAGAAGAGTAGTCTTGATGCTACAGTACTTAAAAACTATCGGCCTATTTCAAACTTACCGTTTACAGGAAAAATTCTTGAGAAAGTTGTTTACCAACAACTGACAAAATTTATTTTAATGAACAACTCATTTGATGTCTTCCAGTCAGGTTTTAGACCTCATCACAGTACAGAGACAGCTCTGATCAAGGTAACAAATGACATTCGTATGAACACTGACGCTGGCAAAGTCTCTGTTTTAATCCTGTTGGACCTGAGTGCTGCGTTTGACACTGTAGATCATGGGATCCTTCTACAGAGGTTAGAGAACTCGGTTGGTGTTTCTGGTACTGCGCTTAGTTGGTTTAAATCTTATTTAGAAGGACGCAAGTATTTTGTAGAAATTGGAAATTGTGTGTCATATCACATGCCTTTGACCTGTGGGGTTCCCCAGGGGTCAATTCTTGGACCCCTGCTGTTTAACCTCTACATGCTCCCGTTAGGGCAATTGATAGCCAGTAATAACGTGTCCTATCACAATTACGTAGATGATACTCAGATCTATGTGTCACTGACAGCAGGTGAACATGGACCTGTGGATTCACTCTGTCACTGTATACAACAAATCAGAGTCTGGATGCAAAATAACTTTCTCCAGCTAAACTCAGACAAAACTGAAATCATTGTCTTTGGCCCACAGAAACAAAGAGAAAGTGTCATCAGTTACCTTCAATCTCTCTCTCTGGAACCGACAAATCAAGTTAGAAATCTGGGAGTAATAATGGACTCAGACTTTAACTTCAACAGTCACATCAAATCAATTACATCAGCAGCCTTTTACCACCTGAAAAACATTGCCAAAATCAGAGGTTTGGTTTCTAAAACAGACTTAGAGGTTCTTATCCATGCATTTGTTTCCAGTAGGTTAGATTATTGCAACGGTCTACTCACTGGTCTGAACAAAAAGGCTTTAAAACAGCTGCAGTTTATTCAAAATGCTGCGGCTCGAGTCCTCACAAGAACTAGAAAATACGATCACATTAGTCCTGTGCTAAAGTCTCTGCACTGGCTTCCTGTGGCTCAGAGAATAGACTTTAAAGCTGCTCTGCTTGTGTTTAAGTCTCTCCATGGTCTAGCACCAAAGTACATCTGTGATATGTTAGTACCTTATGAACCATCTAGAACTCTGAGGACCTCCGGGACCGGTCTCCTGCTGGAGCCTAGAGTCAGGACTAAACATGGAGAAGCTGCGTTTCAATTTTATGCTGCAAAAGTCTGGAACAAGCTTCCTGAAGCCGTGAGACAGGCCTCTACTGTGACAATGTTTAAATCTAGGCTGAAAACAGTTCTGTTTAACTGTGCTTTTTATTAATTGCTCTTTTTTTTAATCTGTTTTAATGATTTTATTTATTTAATTTTTAAACTTTTTGATTCTATGTTTTGTGATTTTAATGCATTCTTTTTCTTTTCTTTCTTGTGAAGCACTTTGAATTACATTTTGTATGAATTGTGCTATACAAATAAACTTGCCTTGCCTTGCCTTAGCTTACTTTGAAACTTAACTGTTACTTTATTTAGAATTCAAACTTACCACGACCATCAAAAGGGACAGAACAAAATCCATCTTTCTTGTGAAAGGAGATTTTAATGTCTGGTCTGCCATAGTCGATTTCTCTGAAAGTCAAAGCTGCTACATCACTCCAGTACTTGAAGGCAGCCTGGATGGCAGCAGTCACCTCTGACCTTGTCATGTCAGGTGTGTAGTTGTAGATACGGTAGGTCAGACTTCTTTTTCTCCAACTCCCTTTTAAAAAGAGAAATATTTTTTTCCAAATCATAATCATTCGATTAAAAAATTTTAATCACAAATTAATGACTTAATGCAAATACTTTAATCAATTTAGTTCATTTTAATATTACATGTTAAGTGAATTTTAAACAATAACAATCTGTTTCCATTGTGGTATATTTATGTCGTCCTGTTTTTAAACAGATATCCACTTTGCCTATTTTAAACATCGGCTTACTTTAACATGCAACATCCCAATGAGTAGTACAGATGTAATTTGAAGCAACATGTCCAGACTAGAAAAATATAAGACAATCAAATGTTTGTACATTTGGCAACTTACCCATTAATCTGTACTTGTGAAACTTCTTGTTGAAAGGATCTTCCAGTCCACAACGAGGCTGTCTCATCACTGCTAGGGTGGCTTCATCTATTTCTCCAGTAGGTGGCAAGTCATTCACCTTCTGAAACACACTGCCACAAAATAAAAATAGAAAGAGCAATTAGATTAAAAAACATACTCACATGAGTTCATTTTTGTTGAAAAGAGTCTTAAACGTTACTGGGCAAACGTTTAGTCAGTGGATTTTGTGCAGAAGAAAAACAATGTCACCTGAGAGCCTCCATCACTTCTTCTAGGTAAAGAGGGTCTTGTGGATCCACCGGTTCATTCAGATATCCATACCGGTTCAAATACGCCTGCATATATGTTCACAAAACAATTATTATGCATAGAAAGCGTCAATTTCTGAGCTATTTCTAGAAGGTGCAAAACTTGTGTAAAAAATATTTTTTAAAAAAAAGTTTCTTACCTTTGCTTCATTTAACTCTGGCCATTGCACATCTGCACTCAATGCTCCTTTGAGGTTGAGAGCCAGAAGCAGCAATGGCAGCCTTGAAAAAGTCATAATCAAATTTTCATTAACAGATTTTGCCCCAGATATTCACAGCTCGAGATGGACTCAGCCGAGTCTCACAGCAGACTCTTTGTTTCTGGGTGCCCCAAGCAGTTTTAACACAGCCTTGTATGAGTCAGCCTGTGGCTGTGATGATCCACCTCTGAAGAATGAGAACTGTTAGATCAGCCAGTTGACCTCAGACCACGTGTCTCCTGTTAAATTGTACAGCTGTTGGGAAGTACATAGGCTTACTCTAACACTCTTATCCCATACCTAACTATTTCATGTGGTCAAGCTAACAGTTGTACGTTCAGCTTCATTAAAAACTGTACAGGTGAACTGATTTTCTCCTCACAAATCAACAATTAGTAACTTTTCAGGACCATTTCATCTTTAATGAAATACGGCTTGTTATTTACTTGTGTTTCCTGAACTTCAAGATGAACATCTTCCATTCTCATACATGTTATTTTCACTAAACAACAAATAATTTTAGAAGAACAATACATTCCAGGCCAACTGTTGAGAAATAACTGCATGTATGTTTTTTCAAAAGCTTTGGATTCATGTGCTGCCTCAACATGTTTTCTGTAGCTGCAATTCAAATCTTTTTCAGGCAATTGATGCTCATTACTGAATAACCTCAGTTTTGTTCACAAGTGAGGGAAGGATTGAGTAGGAAATTGAGAGACAATCAGTGCAGTGTCCGCAATAATTAGGATGCTACATCAATTTATCCTGGTGAAGAAATAGTTGAGCCAAAAGGCAAAGCTCTCGATTTACAAGTTGATCTTCGTTCCTACCCTAACCTATGGTAACCAGCTATTGGTGGTGACGGAAAGAACAAGTTCACGGGTACAAGTGGTTAAAATGAGCTTCCTGCACAAGGTGGCCGGGCTCTTGCTAAGAGATAGAGTGAGGAGCTGTGCCATCCGGGAGGAGCTTGTACTAGAGCCATTGCTCCTCCAGGTTGAGAGAGGCCAGATGGGGTGGTTTGGACAACTGGTTAGGAGTCCTCCCAAAAGCTTTGCTGATGAGGTGTTTCGGGCATGTTCCACTGGTAGGAGACCCAGAGGCAGGCCCCGGACTTGATGAGGAGACTAAGGATACCAAGATAAGCGGAAGACAACGGCATGGAACTAAATAATGTAGCCTTTGCACGCTAGACCGTTAATTGTTACCTGTTAGCAGGGATGGGAAAAATGTAATATGTAATAGTAATATGTAACAAAATATTTTTTACGGTAATATGTGGAACTTTTTGGTAATAGATTGGCAGTAGTAATATTACTTATGTATTATTGCTACCCGTTTTTGACTTGTTGAAAGGGCCACTGGTGCTTAGGGCAATTAACTATCAGGGCTGTGAATGCCTTTGGGCACTGTGATGTGAGGGTGCTGCTAGGGCAAGACAATGGCCTGATAGCCATTGCAATCCAGCTCGGGGACAGGTAAGTACCTTGTTTACAACTGAGTGGGTCTAGCTAATCTCTAAAGTGGTCTACTTATCTTTTATTGTCCTCACTGAAACTAAACAACCAGTAAGATGCTCCCATAGTGTTCACATAATAATAGCCCTGTGAATTGAAACTGCTACCCCAGAGAGAGAATAGATTCTTGTTAAGAAGCTTCGTCTGTAGACTTTGTTCAAAATGGGTACATTCATATTTAAAGGGAACTGATGTGAAGGATAGTTTGTATATCTTATAATAGTAGTATTATTTTAGTAGTTTAACATTATCGACCAATAAGAGATATATTTTGAGAAATGATGATAATAATACAAATCGTGTGTTGATTTTTTTCTGTCAAGAAAGAAAGTCCAAATTCGCCAGCACGTTTATGAAAATGTAATATGTAGTAATGACGGCACTGTATTGGTTAACATCGCTCAATTTGTAATAGGCGCTGCGAAAGTAATGATAGCTGTAATATACTGTCTGTAATGGTTCTAGGAAATTTCAGCCACGGATATTTCAGCCACGGACATTTGAGCCAAAAAACTACAACCTAGGATATTTGAGCCATGTGCGCCCCCGAATTTAGGACATTTCAGCTACGGACATTTGGGCCAAAAACTTATTTTATGTAGAAAATTGTGATATTTTATGTAAAACCAATTAATAATAATTGGTACACCTACACAAGGAGGGTTAATAATAATTCAAAAGCAATTAATAATAATTGGTTTTAGTCATTTTTATCCCATGGCTCAAATAAAAAATTCTGATATTTTTAGAAAATGTTGATATTTTATGTAAAAATTCTGATATTTTAGGTAAAATTTTATTGTAAATAAACAGTTCCACTACAGAAAATAATTGGTTTTACTCATTTTTATCCCATGGCTCAAATAAAAAATTCTGATATTTTTAAAATTTTTTGATATTTTATGCAAAAAATTCTGATATTTTACGTAAAAATTTTATCGTAAATAAACAGTTGCACTACAGAAAAATTGCTTTTAGTCTGAAAAAATTTTTTCGTGCAAAAATTTTTATCGTGCTTTTAGTCATTTAAATTTTTTTATCGTAAATAAACAGTTGCGCCCAGGTTGCAGTTCTTCAAATGTCCGTGGCTGAAATGGCCGAGTCACCGTGGCTCAAATATTCTAGGTTGCAGTTTTTTTTTGGCTCAAATGTCTGTGGCTGAAATATCCGTTCACCGTCTGTAATATATTCCATCATGCTAATTAGCTTTGAGTGCTAACATCACTTGAAAAATAAAATAAACTTTTCTTCTTTACAAACATTAAGAGATAAAAAACTAGGAATTAAATGCAAAAATATTTTTCTTTCTATGAGCTACCTTCATGGATAGAAAGTCAATTAGCTTAGCTAACATGCCAGCAAATATGTATTCTTCAATTAACTGTGACCCAAACCCTGAAAACTGACATTGTATAAAGTTTTAAAAAATGGAACAACAATGTACTCATTAGTAAAACACAAACATATGAATATCATAAAAGGGACAAAGTTTGGAAAAAAAATTAGCTTGTTTTAAATTTGTTAGCAGTAACATCT
Source organism: Neostethus bicornis (assembly GCA_902685375.1). Lineage (NCBI taxonomy): Eukaryota > Metazoa > Chordata > Actinopteri > Atheriniformes > Phallostethidae > Neostethus > Neostethus bicornis. Next base: position 11,746,667 of record LR738557.1, on the reverse strand, counting down.
GAAATGAGTTGAGGCAGCGCCATGTTTACAACTTCTTATGACTCAGAAGCAGCGACATAAGGACTTAGTTTATGAAAGCCCTGAGAAAGGAATAGTGTGTTCCTTCCAAGGTTCTTTTGTCTTGAATCTGCCTTGTTGTTATCAGTGTTTTAAACAGCAGAAACTGTCTTCATTTAGAGAGCTGGGCTGCAGGAAGGAGAGCCCCAACATCCAGACTTTCTCCTCTAATGGTCCAATGAAAAGTATCCTTTCCAATGCCTACTGTTATTGTTAAAGTGTGTCAGAGATGATGTCTTCTACAAAAATGTGTTTATTTAACCAAACAACAGTTCTATTTATTGCTATTGACGTTTGTAATGCCTGTCTCAGCATTTAAAAAAAAAACATGGATTTGATTGACATTATTCTGAGTTGGTGTTCCTCTTTGCATGTTTCAAACCATCCAGTGATCAGTGAGAATAATTTTTCATAACTCGTCATTCTTCTGAACTTTTGCCAGGGAGCTTATTTAGTTTAAACTTGTCTTGCCTATGGACAAGTTGTTCTGAAAAAGCATATCAGTCCTTTTAACCAGAAACTGCCTGTGAAAGCAAATGATCTTTTTCTGCTCACATCAGCATTTTTTTTGTTACCAGTTACCAGGAATTGGTTTTCTTTTTGTACAAATTTTTAGTCAAACTTTTGGGCAAGTAATTGACTTTTTAGTTAATGGCATTGAAATATTTTTATTATACATCTAAAATGTTTTAAGTTGCATTACTTTTAGTTGTGTACAGAGATTAGACGTGTTCCTTTGTAGCGGATAGAAAGGCTGGTGTTATGACTCAAGACAAACCTTTGTTCAAGAAGCCGTTTTTAATGTTACAGGCAGTCAAACAGCTGGTCTCAAGATGTGAAGTCATGTCTTGCATTGTGTAGCCTCAAAGGTACCACACATTACGTTTTGTCTTTGTAAAACATCAACTTCACAACCTGAATCCAACTTTTTCCATCTCCAGACTATAATACTGTGGTGAGACTCAGTCCAAATACTTTATTACACCTACAATAGATGTGACTACTTCTCTCTGTTATTTGGCAGTCGGGAAAAAATCCCATATTTTGCACTTTCTGTTCAATCACAAATTTTCTCCTCATGCAACGTATTTCTAAATAGTAAGGAGTTAACCAATGTTTGAAAGAAAAAATCCAACATTGCAAGTCTGTATCTAACACTGATGTGACATAAATCTCTGTGGAAGCTGACTTATAGAGGAGTCAGCCTTGTTGTTCCTGTATTTGTCATTGCTGTGACAGTTTCCTGGCAACTTTAACAAAGACTAAACAAATAGCATGAATAAGAAAGTGAGAAATATAGCATCCTTTGTTGGTTAAAAAGGGTTTATGCTTCTCTACCATAAAGAACTCATTCTAAACCACCACACATCATCATCAGATTTTTTATAGTTAAATTCTGTAACTTGCTTAAAGCAAACTGTGTCGCTCTAACTTTCTGAATTTTTTTGTTTTTAAATTACCATCAGCCAACCACAGTTACCACATTGATATTCTTTAAATAATAATGCTTTAGTATTAAAACCAAAGTGGTTACATTTAAATGCCTATATTGTTCTGAGATTATTTTTGTGTTTTTTTGTTTCTGAAACACTTAACCCTGACAGACTGGCGACCTGTTCGGGGTGTACCCTGCCCTTCGCTTTAAATTAGCCGGGATGGGCTCCGGCACCCCCCACAACCCCGAAAGGGATAGACGGATTAGAAGATGACTGACTGACTGAAACACTTAACCCTAATGAGGTCGTGGGCCGTGGTGGAGCCTATCTCGGCTAATTTCAGGCAAGAGACAGGATACCCCCCGAACAGGTCGCCACTCTGTTGCAGAGCCACACACTCAACCATCCACACACCCGTACTCATTCCTAGGGGCAATTTTATAGCGACCAATCAACCTAACCTGAATGTTTTTGGAGGGTGGGAGGAAACCGGAGTAAGTAGAGAAATCCCACACATACACAGGGAGAACATGCAAATTCCACACAGAAAGGTCAGTGTTTCAAGCCTCGCCCTCATTCTAGGACTCAAACCTTCTTGCTGTAAGGCCACTGTGTTAACCACTGCGCCACTGTCCAGCTTTATTTTCGAGTTGGAAACTAAAAAACAGATGCATCCCAGAATCTAATAAGTTTGTTTTTGGTCACAAATCAACATAGAGAACATCTAGTCAGGGCACTATCACTTCCTGAAAGCAAACCGATCATCATGGGAATATTATAAAACTTATACAAGCAGATTTGAATTTAATTCTTGCATTACAAATTGTTTTGAAAAAGAAGCGTTTTCATGTCTTTTCCACCAGAATAACTTTTTGAAAGATTTTCTATTTTATTTTATCTTTCACATACATGTTTATCTAAGTATGAAGACACCAAAGAAACAAATATAGTCATATTAAGTTGTAAAACCAAAAATGAAAATGTAAAACATTCAATTTAGCACTGTTTTGTTGAAAAGTAGAACTTGTATTTAATTGATATATTGGTCCCCATACTTGGAACCATTAAAGTTGGTCATACTAAGAAAATAAATATTAAGCAGTGGTTTTATTTAACTGTATTTATTTGACAAAAATAATTTATTTCATTTACAACATTTCCAACAACTGATATTTTTGTAAAAATGATCCAACAATCACCAAAGCAAATGACACAAAATAGACTTTATAAAAACCTCTTAAAAATTTGAGAGAGTGTTGACACAATTAACTCTAAAAAAAAATTAAATTCCAAATTTTCTTTAATTCATTCCCATTTTCTTGCTGGGTTGATTACTTATTTTTAGTGAAGCACTTAACACTGCAGTAAATTTTTTGTTCAATCTTTCACAAGATAAAACAAGTTCAAACAAAAAGTGCTGTGTTGGTCTTTTTCATCAACATAAAATTCCCCCCCAAAATTAAGACAATAAATTTCAACCAACCAACTGCGAAATATATTTTACATCGCTTTGAACGTGTTTTAGTGTACTTCATGCACACTCCAAAAAAACTGGATGTGATGCTGGCTTAAGCAGCCAACTACAATTCAAAAGTGACAGAATGAGAAACAATAATAAATTACAAACATTTCTGTTGTCAACTTTTTAAAATTGTGTGCAATACTCACTCACTACTCTTCTTTTTTCATATTTTGTCCCTAAGAGACACATATTTTTTCTCTCAAAATCAAAAATGCAAACAATATATCCAGATGTCAAACACAATCCAGATGTCTGTGATGATTGTCAAAACAATATTATATACTGTACTTTGTATTGCATCACAGCAACTACATTAGTTTTTTATAAGTTCCTGTGACATCGTTTATCTTTGTTGTGCTCAAATTTTGGTTGTCTGTGTTTCTTTTTTTTTTTAAAGTACCAACAGTAACAAATAAAATAGACTAGGATCAACAGGAAGCCATAAAAAAAAGCTCTATGCTGATTTGCTAAGTAAAACCAATATGCGGCACATTTTTTTCAGGCGCGTCAAACCACTTAAATAAAAACTTAGATTACTAACTTTGCAACTACAGATGCGACTAATCTGCAACAGAAAAACACAGAAATGGAAATGCTGGTAATTTTTTAAGTTGTACCAGCACTCTGATATAGAGTTTTTCTGTTAGTCTCCTGAAATTAATTCCGTTCTTTACATAATAAAAGTTACCATGTCCTAAGGACACAAATGTTCTTTAAGAACAATTTTTTAAAAATGATCATTTTTTGTCTTAAACACACAATGGTCTTACCATTTTTTCTTTGGCCAAGAGACATTAAACATTTAATTTAGTCATATGCAAATATTACAAAAAAAAATTAAAGTAGTCTTGATAGATTTTTTTAAATCTTTAAAAATAAACAAAACTGTATAAATACTTTAAGGCTTCTTGCAAAAAAAGTGTTTTCGGACAACCCCTTTTCTGGTAAGACTTAGATCAAACTGAGTTCACTTGATGATGACTCAGTTTAAGGCATTAATACTTCAATATTTGAAGATCTATTAATCATTCTAATCTTCTATGATATTCACCTTCACTTTGTGCCAGGCGTTACTCAGAACGCCCCTCAGATTCCAGATAGGAGCAACGGTATCTGGCTGCATGTTGTAACTGTTGTCCACAGCTTTGCAAACAATCTCCAGCTCCTGAGCTCCAGGAGGAAATGGTGCAGTGATCTCCCAAAGTTTCCATGCCCAAGCTCGACCAGGTGGGGGAGAAGGCTCAGGAGCATTTCCAGTGTCATTGCTCCTCAGTTGGGCAACATGCCATGTCTTCCCTCCATCCAAAGAAACATCTACTCGTACCACTTCTCTTCCTCCGCCACTCCACGCATAACCCTTCACAGTCAATGTTTCCTCACTTCGATTGATTGCAGCACCATCTGCTGGGGTGGTGATGGCGGACTGAATGGGGAGCTCCTGGATCGCGGGAGCAGATTTGAAATCCACAGTATCCCAGTCTGTCTGAGGAGAGAAGCCTTTGTAGTCGTTCTGCTGCCAGTGGCTCCTGCTCTCCTCTGAACTGACTACAATCTTACCCAGCCACTTTACGTTGCGTGCACCCACAACGCCTGGTACAACAGCGCGCACAGGGAAGCCGTGATCAAGAGGAATGGCTTCACCATTCATTTCATACGCCAGCAACACATCACCCTCCTCACTGACTGCCTTATTGAGAGGGATTGATGCACCGTAGGTGGTCCCAGTCACATCCTTATCAAGTCCCTCAAACTGTACATGACGAGCCCATCGAGCAATGTCTGGACCATAACCAGCAGCTAGCAGAACATCCCGGAGTCTAGCACCACTCCATTTGGCATTACTGATGGCTGCAATACCCCAATTAAGTCCCTTCACCTGCTTCACCTTGTTCATCTCACTTCTACGATTGCCAGCACACTGCAACGTAGCTGTAATGGTATGTTTAGGGAACTTGGTCTTCAAGTCTTTTAAAGACAGTGTGAGCGTGCCTCCTGGTAGCCCCTCTATATGTAGCCGGTACGAGTCCGGGTCTATGTGAGGAACTGGTAAGTGGTTCCTTTTAAAGAAAAGAACAGAAGGAGTGATGTAGCTGTCTGAGAGGATTTCAGAAGGCGGCTCGGCGTTGAAGGGTTTCAGACTGTTGATGCGCAGTGCAGGGTGGCGCTCAGGGTCGGAAGAATAAGGGTCGGATGATTTAACAGCTTCCTGCTTCTTCAGGTCTTCTCCACTCAGCACACCGACCTAACATAAAATCACAAAAAGAAAGTCACACTTGGTAGAAACTAGTTTCTATCCAATAAAAACTGTTTAAAGTACTAATTAAGCTTTGTGGCCACTTACAGTAACCCTTTTTTTTTTAGTCTTCAGGATCATTTATAAATGAGACTATTTCACTATGACCTGTACAGGGTGTACCCTACCCCTCGCCTTGAATCAGCTGGGATGTGCTCCGGCACCCTCTGCAACCCTGATAGGCATAGACGATTAGGAAGGTGACCGACTGACTATTTCACTAATTGCTAAACTTAGCTTTAACCACCTACTGCACATACTATGTGTAAAATTGAACCAAGGTATTGATATTAAAGGCCTTACAGATACTTGGGATACTGTAGGAATGACTATGACAACTGTCTGCAAGTCGATAAAGTTTTCAAGTATGAAATATACTCTGATTTCATGCATTATTTAACTTTTGCAGCTCTGGCATTTTTATTATATTTGTAAAGCTTAACTTACAATGAAAAGAGGAAGTCCATCATTCTTATTTTTATTGGTTGTACGAGTTATAAATCAACTATAAATTGCTAAGAAAATGAAGGTACTGCCTTCAATGTTGCTGTTGGAAATTACACAACCTTCTGTGGCCAAAAGGCACATTAGTGTTTGCCATGCAATGGATATATATTTTTTTTTTTTAATTCAATGGATCATTTGCAATTTAGCTTTTAATTTTCCCAATAAATCTGTTTTTTTAATGAATATTTTATATAAATGTGAATATTATGGAGGAACCTTCATGATGCTGATATTTTTGTTGAGGTCAAATGTAAATTATTTCAAGAAAAAACAAGCCTATTTGTTGTTTTTAGTCAAGCAGAAAGTTTCAGACATAAAGCTTTTCTAAAACCTTGTGTTTTAGAAAAGTAAACTTTATTCAAACTTTAGTTTTAGTTGAAACAGAAACAAAATATGATCCCAACCTTATACTCTGAAAGGATCTCCAACACATGTTCTTGGTTATGTACAGCATACAGAGCCCAAAAAGGCTCCAGAGCGCCACCTGCTGCCAACAGGATCTTTTCCCCACCAGGGTGCATTGCCACAAACTCTGTGATGTCGTAGACATTGCCTTTGTAAGTAACCCACACTCCGCTTTCCAAGGAGCGGTGCTTTGTGACTTCAGCTTGACTGAAGACTGGAAAAGAAGCACTTTTTCCTCTGGGTGGCACATTGATGTCTGTTTCCTCAGCCTGGACAAAACAAGAAAAAGTTGGAATGACGAGAGGAAAAAAAAAACAGCACTTATGTTGACAAATGATCCAAATTTTAAGTCATTCCTCGTTATATGCAAGTATGTACACCTGTACAGCAAAAGAAATTGACAAATTTCATACCCGGACATATCAATACAAGCAGGTATTTTTTTCAAAACCAAAAATCTTTGAATCTGTGGGAAACAATTACATAAAAGTTGAGTCACTAAATATTACTAAAGTTTTCATAAAGTTCATCAGACGTTTATAACAATAAATAATTAAAAATAAAGTCAATAGTAAACTGTACATTGAAGAAACCAGTCCTTACTTACTAACACAACAGTTGCAGTTTTTAATGGAGTTGTTGAGATTAACGTTCCATAAAAGTTTATCACTTTATTAGGATTTATTGTAACTCATTTACTAAAAGATTGTTGTCTGATCTGGCATAAATCCATCCTTTCTTCTTTTACTATCTACTCTTTTTCTCTGGAACTCTTCCTGATATGGTTTCGGTAAACTGTAAACCAAACTAAATGACCACATAGATCTCAAGTCCAACAGCTATTTTTTTTTTCTTCTTAGATTTTACTTTCTAAAGTAAAGTACTTTTCAAAGTATCTTCAAATAATGTTTTTTTTTTTTTTAATTACTGACGAATCTCTAGCAGTTTGTTCTTAGAAAAAAAAAATCTTGTTACTAAAAACACTACCGTAATTTCACGACCATTAGGCGCACCGTACGAAAAGGCGCAGTCTCAATTATGTGCGCCATTGCTGTATTTAACACACACATAGGGCGTATCGTACGAAATGGCGCAGTCTCAGTCACACACCGCCTTACAACAACACACACGCAAGCATGCAAATGTGCGTATTAAAAAATAGATCGGGAGAAAAACTGAGTTTGGTTGTGCTTTATTTAAGTAGTAACGATACTAAACTAGCACATTATCGGTAATAGTCTTTATTCAAATCCGTCAAAGTCCCCATCGTCTGTTTCGGAATCGAACAGCTGCGCAAAATCCAACAGAGCAGGTCTACTTCGCTCCTCGCTGTCAAAGTCACTGTCTGTACTGTGCGGCTCCTCAGAAAGGATACCAGCTTTTGCGAAAGCTCGGATAACAGTACCAGCAGACACGTTAGTCCAAGCATCTACAATCCATTGGCAAACTGTAGCGTAACTCGCCCGGCGCTGCCTTCCACCCTTCGTGAAACTGTGGTCTCCTTCGGTCATCCATCGCTCCCACGCCGCTCGCATCCTTAATTTGAACGGCCGGTTCACGCCGATGTCCAGCAGTTGGAGATCTTTCATCAGCCCTCCTGGAATCACAGCAAGCGTAGCATTCATCTGCTTCACTTGTTGTTTCACGTCAGCGGTGAGATGAGCACGCATAGAGTCATAAATTAGAAGCGATGGTGATGTGTGGAAAAAAACCACCCGGTCTCCGAACATTCACCTGCCCCAGCCACTCTTTCATCATTTGCTCGTCCATCCAGCCCTTTTTGTTGGAAACGTCTCCCGTAGCTGATTGCCTTCAGCTTAAACTGAGTGTCATAAGCGTGTCTCTTTGCCATTTTCAGGGTTAAAACAGCAATGTTGTGCATACAGCACATACTGTACCTTTTTTATACACAATCCACGCCCACACTTAACTCTTTGACATTCTCATGCCGTTTCTTTTAGGTCTGTCTTTTCTCACGAGCACCCCTTTTTCTTTTAGGTCCGCCTTTTCTCACGAGCACCGCTTTTTCTTTTAGGTCCGCCTTTTCTCACACACAAGGCGCACCGCACGAAAAGGGCGCACCACTCATTTTGAAGAAAATCTAAGACGTTTATATGCGCCTTATAGTCGTGAAATTACGGTAATTTAATTTTTACATTTGTTCAATATGTAACCAAAAGAATCAGCTGTGATTCTGTTGTGATGACTGAAAGAATGATATTGCAGATAAAAGCGTCCAAAACAAGCTTCCTATGCAGGATGGCTGGGCTCTCACTCAGAGAAATGTAGTGAGGAGCTCTGTCATCACGGATGAGCTTGGAGAAGAACTGTTGCTCCTCTGGGTCGAGAGAAGCCAGATAGGGAGGTTCAGGCATCTGGTTAGGATGTCTCCCAAAAGCCTTGCTGGTGAAATGTTTTGTGCACGTCCCACCAGGAGGAGACCCAGAAGCAGTCCATCGACCTGCTGGAGAGACTATGTCTAACAGCTGGCCAGGCAATGCCTCGAGATCCTCCTGGGTGAGTTGAGCTGGAAGATGCAGCTTGGGAGAGAGAGTCCTAGGCTTCCCGTCTGAGGCTGTTGCCCCTGCGACCCAGACCCAATGGGAAGACAGCGGAATGGAATGTAACCAAATTTTTGAAAAGGTGAAAAAATACCTAATGCAAAAATTGATTTTTTTAAAAGTTACCTGATATGTGTAAATAGACTTTTTTAAAAGAAAAATCTGAGCTAAGTGCATTTTTATGTAAGAATGATTAGTAGGACAATATTAAAAAACTTAAAAAAAAAAAACACTTAAAAAACTAAATCATGTTACTCAAAAAAAGTGTAAATAACTGAAAACAAATAGAGAAAATACTGTAAAAATATCAAACCAAATAGAAAATATATGTATAATTATTTATACACGAAAAGGGAACACTGTAGATTATTTGCAATGAGTTTTGCTGGAGTTTATATTACATCACAACTCAACCATTTTTAACTGGTTCCGGGCATGCCCATTTCATAATTACTTGAACATAAAAATATAAAACTCTGTTTATGATACAATAAAGACACATACTGTACATGACTGTCTACATTTATTATGTCCAAACCTTCTGGTGGTGAAGGGCATAACCAAGTACAGCTCCTGCACCGGCGAGCAGTCCTACTAGGCCGTATGTCCTGCTGAAACTGTGGACATGATGGTGGGATTTCTGATCCTGACTGAAGCTGCTCTGGAAACGAAGTGCATATGATGCCAAGGCAGGTGCCACTTGATGCCTGGAGAAAAAAAAAGAATAAAAATGATTTATTAACTTCACTGTTTGTTCATAATTAACCCGGAAACTAAAGCACAACAGATGACTAGATAGTGTGATAAGCTGAAACAGGTCAACTGAGATTAAGATTCCCATCGTGACATGCCTTGGAGAGCGTAAAGGGACTATTTGAGCCAGCCTGTTGCATCTTCTAAGAAGCAGCATTGCACTGATGATCTGAAGAGAAAGAGAAGAGGCGAAAAACAAAACTCATGTCATCAACTCAGTAAACATATTACACAAAACATACCAAGTTAATTATTTACTAAATACGTTTCTTTTAAAATCTCCTAGAATGTAATTTCAAACTATTTATAAAACATTACAAAGGAAAAACAATGTCAAACTAAAAAAAGTTTTTTATATATACTGTGGTCTGCTAAGCAATCTTTTTTGTTTTTTTTGTTTTTGTTTTAATAAGGTATCATCAAGTCTCTTATTGAACCCTAAAAATTTTAACTCTTAAAACTCTTTACTTATATCAGATCACAGATACAAGTTTAATTTAACTTAGCAGATACAAATTTAACTTAGCAGATAGGAAGTTGTTGCTGTGACACACAAATTTCCCCCCTGTGTGGGATCAATAAAGTATATTCTGATTCTGAAGTGGCCAAAATGACTTCCTCTGCAGGGTGCCTGGGCTCTCACTCAGAAAAAGCAAGGAGCTCTGCCATCCAGGAAGAGGTCAGACAGACATCCTCTAGGTTTGAGAGAAGCCAGAGAGGGTCGTTAGGGCATTTGCCCAGGATGCCTCCCGAACGCTCTCTGGTGAGGTGTTTCAGGCACGTCCTACTGGGAGAGGACTCAGTGGCAGACCCTGAACCCGCTGGAGAGACCACGTCTCACAGTTGGCCGGGGACCGCCTTGGGATCCTCCCGGGTGAGCAGAAGTATCAAGTCGGGGTGAGAGAAGTCTGGGTTTTCCGTCTGAGGCTGTTGCCCCGTGACCCGGCCCCGGATAAGCAAAAGACAACGAAACGAAATCTTTACTTAAAACTGCAAGACAGACCAACAAAAACATATGTAAGAAGGAGAATAGAAAGGATGCGGTGGCTCCAGCTTCAGCCCATCGGATTATCTTCAGGAACATTTACTGTAAACACAGGCAAGTTTCTAGATGCAATAAACAAAGAAACGTAACCATTTTTTTTTTCGCCAATGCATACAGATTATAATCCTGGAAAAGCATTACACTAGGATGACTTAAAGTTTTTTCAACTTGAGAAGTGATTCCTTTTAAAGACAGATTTACAATAAAAAAACGAGAATATACAAACAATATGTTTCTTTGCTTGAACACTAAAGTATCTTTCTTTACTTAAATAGATTCGTTAAGAGCATGGGCCAGTCTCTGACAACTTCTACAGGAGCTCTGCTTTATCAGTCAATTACACCTTATCGCCGTCTGGAATGGTGATAAAGATTAGTGGGGGTTATCTCGAGGCACATTTAACTACGACACTCTGCCAGTCTGATGCTTTAGCAATTCAACTCCTCCATGTGATGGCATTACTTCTCCTGTCTAAGTATTGATATGCTGAAAACTAAACTAACAATAGTCATTGATCAGGATACAGTAATGCAAAAACAAAACAAAAAAAAACACATTGGTAACACAGCCATCTCACATAAAAATCGCACTAGGAAGAAATAGTAAAGATATAAAATTATACTCTGTAACCTTGATTTTCCCAGAATAACTTTTAGATTTTGTCTTGCTAAGATTATTAATTAAAAATATTAAAGATAGCACCCTTGATAAGATTGTGAATATTTTAACAAAGATCAAATAATTCTCAATGTGCTCACTTACCTCTATTTTACAATTATAACTAAACCTATAACTGACATGCTGACATACTGTATGTGTGCGTGGGCCCTGGACAGACTGGCGACCTGTTAAGGGTGTACCCTGCCTCTATCCTGAAATCAAGCGGGATAGGCATTTTCTTTACACCATAGCTATTAGTTTGACTGATTTATTAAAAATGAGTAGGAATGACTCAAGTACCTATTTGTAACCTTTTTTTTTATCTCAACAACAAACTAAAAACATCCACTCTGATTTTAACACCATAAACAACATAATCTCTCATTTATGAGAGTATTTTTATGTGATTAATTTACACCACAAGAAATCAACTGAGATCTAATCGAAAATATAAATGTATACAGTTAAAACGTCACCAATATGGATCTGAATCTGCGGTTAAACATTCACAAGAAGTTCATGACTGAGAATATTATGTGTGTACTTCTCTGCGACCCCAGAATGATCCGGCAGGTTGTTGACATTAGCTTGGTCAAACTGGATGGTGTAGGCGAGATCAAATCACATTTTGTGACCAAACTTCTCACAATTTACATTAGTAAGCTATTAAAAATAATAAACAAGCTCAAACCACTCCGATGTTTTCAGTAGATCACTTTTGTTAAACATGTGTTAACCATCCTCTAAAGCTACAATAGCACATTACCAATGAGGCTAACTAAGCTAACAACAGTTAGCTACTGTAATCACACTTACATTCATAAAAATAAATAAAAGCATATGTTGATCAAGTAAATGAGTGTACTAACCAGTCCTGTGTCCGTCACAAGATCTTTTTGTACCAGATGTTCTCTTCTGATGCTGGAAAGAAATGACAGGCTTGCATAACGTAGGTGGTGCGTTCAAGAACACTACATGTTTCCATCCTGAGAGCATTCATTTTTTATTTTTTTTTATAAAATGAAAATAACAGCGCTAATTCATATCAAGTAAAGGAATATACATTTTTAAAAAATATATAAAAATAAAAAAAATAACAACAAACTGATCAAAAACTGGGTTATTTGAATTGTTCATGCTTTGCCAGGTAAAAACTAACTTTAAAAGTCCGTTCCGTCAGCTTCCGCTCAACCGGGGTCGGGTCGCGGGGGCAACAGCCTCAGACGGGAAGCCCAGGCTTCTCTCACCCCGGCTGCATCCTCCAGCTCACCCTTAAGGATCTCAAGTCATTCCCGGCCAGCTGTGAGACAGTCTCTCCAGCTGGTCCGGGGTTTGCCTGTTGGTCTCCTCCCGGTGGGACGTGCCCAAAACACCTCACTCGCGAGGCGCTTGGGGGCATCCTGACAAGATGACAACCACCCCATCTGGCTCCTCTCGACCTGGAGGAGGAGTGGCTCGACACCGAGCTCCTCCCGGATTGCGTAGCTCCTCACCCAATCTCTCAGTTAGAGCCCAGCCGCCTTGCAGAGGAGGCTCATTTCGGCCGCTTGTATCTGCGATCTCATTCTTTCAGTCACCACCCACAGCTGGTGACCATAGGTGAAGGTTGGAACGTAGATCGACTTGTAAATCGAGAACTTTGCTTTCGTCTCAGTTCTCTCTTTACCATGACGAACCGAAGCAGCGTCCTAGTTATTGCTGACGCCGCACCGATCCGCCTGTCGATCTCCCACTTCATCCTTCCCCACACGTGAACAAGACCACTTTCACTTTAAAAGTCTACTAAAACATGTGATAACTGTATTTTATTGTCTTGTTGCTGTGGCGACCCCTGAAGGGAAATGCCGAAAGAAGAAGACGTTTTTGTCTTCTGAACCGTTATTGGGATCAAGGGGTTGCCGGACTCTATCCCGGCTGATTTCAGGCAAGGGTAGGGTACATGCTAAGCAGGTCACCAGTCTGTTGCAAGGCCACACACAGAGAGAACGATACACACACATTCTTAGGGGCAATTTTGTTGCGGAAAATTACCATAACCAGCATGTTTTTGCAGAGTGGGAGGAAATCGGGGGGAAACCATGCATGGGGAGAACATGCAAACTCCACACAGAGGCCAGAGTTTTAAGCCTCGCCACCACTCAAGGTCTTGAACCCCGACTTTCTTCCTATGAGACCACTTGGCTAATCACTGTACCACCCTTTTTTTAATATAGATTATAAAAACTAAGTATATATGTGCATTTATTCCTCTTCACATTGTACATTCTCCATTCCTCTTTACATTGTACACTTCAGACTTCCAGCACAACTCCGATTCATGCCACTTACAGAAATTCTCTGATGACTCAGCAGTTGTAGGGTGTATAAGTGGTGGACAGGAGGAGGAGTACAGGAGGGTGGTGGATGGATTTGTGGTGTGGGCAGGAGAGAACCACTTGCTCTTCAATGTAGACAAGACCAAGGAGATGGTGATTGACTTCCGGAAGAGGAGGACTGCTTTGCAGCCGCTCCGTATTCTGGGTAGAGATGTGGAGGTGGTGGAGGAGTACAAATACCTTGGAGTGACCATTGACAGTAGACTGAGCTGGAGGAGCAACAGTACTGCTGTGTACAAGAAGACTTGCAACCGACTTTACTTTCTAAGGAAGCTGAGGTCCTTCAGTGTGTGCGGCAAGATCCTGGAGACCTTCTATCAGTCTGTGGTGGCCAGCTCCTTGTTCTTCTCTGTCATCTGCTGGGGGAGCACCATCGCAGCCAGTAACGCCATGGCAGCAAACAGGACTCACTTAAGGCAGTGGTAGAGAGGAGGTCACTGAACAAACTTTTATCCATCATGGACAATCATGACCATCCTCTCTACCCACTCCTGGATGAACAACAGAGCTCCTTCTCCAAGAGGCTCAGACAGCTCCTCTCGAGAACATCTCGAGGTCTTTCTTTCCGTACGTGATCGGACTCTACAACGACTCACTTAGCAGATAGGAAGTTGTTGCTGTGACACACAAATTTCCCATGTGTGAGATCATTAAAGTATATTCTGATTCTGATTCTATAAACAGTTACACAAGCAATAAAGAATCTATACTCTCACAAACACCAACACACACTCATTAGTGCACACCACATACTTATAAAAAAAAAGCTTAATTCAATTGAAGTTTTTTAGTATAACTTAACAAAATCCAGTTAAGTTAGGTTGAAATTGTGGCAAGAGATAAAGGATCAAAATATATTAAATGAATGACATCATACACATTTGAAGAACACTGATTTAACTTGCATTAAACTTTGTAAAAATTCTTGTGGTGCATCCTTATACTCAGGTTTGGCATGATGGCAACTAAAAGATAAATACTTGTTTATATATTTATCAATTGAATACTTTTTAAATCATATACAAAAAAAAGCTATCTCACAATCTTTAAAAAAAAGGCCCTTGTAGAGAAACCTTGCTCAACCTTCAATTGTTGACCCAGACTCAAACAAAGCAAAAGATTAGATTAGTACGTGGCCTTTTTTTCTATATTCCAAACAGTTAAGCCCAGGCATTTTTAAACATTCTTCTTTTGGTTCTTACAGAATATCTTAGTTTTGTCATGCAATATATTTCCTCCACAATATTTTCCTACTGATTTGAAGTTGGGGCTTCACATTTCATCCATTTTTTTTTTTGGAGAATGAACATTTTAGAATGTCTAGTGTTCGTGTTATGGTTTCGGGTAATGATCTCAAGAAGAATTTTCTAGAGTCTTCCAATATTTCTGGCTGTAAATGGCCCTTAAATGTCTTGTATTTGTTCCCAGAATGTTACAGAGTTAGACATGACCAGAAAATATGCAAATAATGTGCATTCATGGTCTCATACTGTCTCCAGCATGGCTGCAGGATGCCTGATTGCTTACTTTTGGCAAGTGGTGTAATAAAATAATATTGCATTTGATTTGTTATGTGCTTTACATTGCATATAGATCTCAAACCAGGTTCTTCCAATAAGATTTTTTCAAGGCTCTGGAACTTTTACTATTAGATGAATACTGTGGGTTGCACAAGGAATGCCAGTCAGTTTCTAAGTGTAAACTTGTTATGCAAGTCTGGCTTGAGGCTGGTCTAAGTTCATTTCAGTTTCAGTTTAGCTTGTTATTCTAAAGAAACACCAATATTTTAGACAATACACTGCAGACTATCACCGCCTAACCTTAATATATTATGCTGCTGAAACACAATACATATTAAATGGAGTAACTATTTGAAACATTTGTCGACAAATGAGCCGTGTAAAGCTTCTAATAAGCTCTTTTTCTTTTCATTTTCTGCAACTGCTTGTTTCTTTAGAATCATCTAGTTTAAAAAAAATGGGTATGTTGCATTGTACCTATAGATGCTTCATAAATCCTCTACAGGGGACATTTATGTGTCTGGTAGTGCTCCAAGCAGTTCAAGCGAGAGCTCCAAACAACTTCTGAGCAGCTGTTAGGTGGTTCTAAGTTGGATGGAGTTGGAACAGCTGCTTGGTGGAATACCAGTTTGGTGGAACAGCAGCTTTGTGGAATAGAGCTGGAACAGACATAGAATGTGGATTACCATGGTTACGATGTTTGAAAGCTGATAACTGATTAATAACATAATCTCAACCGACCACTAAAAGCTCACATCCTTCATTGTAATGCTATTGGAACAGCAGCATTTGTTGTTCTCAAACACTACCAGCTTTAGTTTTGCTGCGCTTTTCTACATTTTTGTCTGCATGCACCATAGTAAAGCAAGGTATGTTCAGACGGGAATCACCTCTGATGTTACTCAGATGTAAAATAGACTAAGCAGCACATTTGCTTCAACTCGGCATTCCTCGCAGCTGCAGTGGCTCATCTCTTTAAAATACATTTAAAAATAAAAAAAAAAAAAAATCCAACAAAAATGTGGAATGCTACACCGGCCTGCTGCCATCGCAAGAGGCACATTTAAAACACAAAACCCTTTTCATCATACCTGATCAAATAATTCTGTAGTTGAGGCAAAAGTCAGTATATAAAGTTTTTTTAAAAGCTTTGTTGGGGTTATTAACGTAAAGACCGCTTGAGAACTTTTAGACAATCTAATTACCAGCATCTTTAAGATCAGAAAATTAAGTCCATGTCTTTGTAAACATTTGTTCATTTTCAAGGCCCACTAATCTTCATGATAGAATATTACAGCCAACTTGTAATCAATACGCGTATCAATTAACAATAGTATTACTTTACTTAAAGTATTACTTACTTAAATTTTCAAATTGAAATCTGTGATTGAGCATTTAGAGAACTCAGAATAGTAAGTAATGGACAAAAACTTCACCTGAATGGTTCATTTAGTAATTTATTTAATTACAGCAGCATACAAAAAAAACAATTAAAAATGACCAGAAAATGCATACACAAAGATGATTTTGATCCTTTCTTGCTTGCAATGAAATCTATAGGAGTTGTTAAAGATGTAACACAGATAGCTTACATGAAGGCTTTTCCAATATTCATAGAGCTGATAGAAAATCAAGTTTTCTAATTCTAGCAGTCAACCTTTCTTCCATTTTCTTCTATTAAGATGGTGACATGATTCTACACATATCTTGTTTTTATTTCATTTCCATTATTTCTGTGAAGAGGTAAGACAACATTGAGGTATTCAGCATAGAAAGTTGATTACGTTTAAAAAAAACTTCCAAGTGGCATAATTTACAAAAGTAAAAAAAAAGAGGCTCTACTAAGAGAGTGTCTACATTACATTGTAAATATCCACAAACCACAATTTTTTACCATCTTCTTCCAGGACTTAGATGCCATGTAAACTTTATATGTCATGATCATTAGCTTTCGGTAGTTACTGCTGTGTCATCTTGGCGGCTTCAGCTTTTATAAGTGAGATGAGCTCCATGTTTATTAGAAACACAAATCGAAGGCCTGCAATCTAAAGCAAATACAAACAGTTGTTACTTTGCTCAGCTTTTTTTCAGTCTGTAAACACACACACACAAACACACCTCCACAACTGAGTTGTTGTTTAGTTTCCACTTGTTGCCCAAGAGGACTGGTCTGCCATCAATGTAGATGGGCCGTCTTCCCTCGTTGGCAATGAAGAAGTCACCATTATTTTTCAATTTAATAATTCCTGTAAATACACGGTATTAAAAAAAAAAAAAGCCACAGTAAAAATTAATTTTTAACAACATACAAACAAAAGCTTCAACAAATACAATAATCTTCAGGATCAAATTAACTGGTCTCTACATTCAGTTTTTTATGTGGAAATTTGATGTTTGAAAGAGTTCAATGACCTTGCTTTCTTGATATTTTCCAGGCGGGTCCCTCTAGCGATAGATCTACATCAACCTGTTTGTCCTTGGTCGCTCTTCCCAGCGTGATCTACAGTAAAGTTAAAATTGGCATCACAATGAAATGATGTCACTATAAAGAATAAAACCCTTTCTTCTGTTCGCCAGACTTTTTTCTCACCTCTCTTGATCTCATGAGGTACCGCACCATTCTTCCCCGTAAAGCTGCCAATGTTTGGTTGTCAAAGTCGGGCATGCTCATTCCTGACGGCAAAAAAAAAAAGAAATCATTTTACACTAAGAAAAACTCGTTTTATTCCACCTTCTGGCTGATATTTCACTCACCCGTGATAGTGTCCACAAGTACCTGCCATCGAGGCAACTCCTGCTCTAAGTGTCTGATTTCTTTCTTCTGGTATCGATCTGAGATCATCAGCTCTAAAAAAAGAGTGAAGTAGGAAAGCATTTCAGATACAGTTGAACAAAATATAGAGTTTTTAACCATTTGGTAAAAGTTCAGCAGTTGGTTAATTCATATAGATTGTGATAATTTCATTCAGTCCAAAATATCAACTTTTGACTCCAGAAAACCAATCTAAATTACTTCATTCAAAGCACCAAAATATTGGATTTTTCAAGTTTACTCAAGTTTACTCAAAATAGAACTCAATAACTCAAAGATTCATAAAGAATTACAATATTTTCTTCAAAATGATCCGTTAGGAAGTACATGACTGTTCTAATACGAGTGGCAAAAAAACTGTTTTCAGTTTAGAAATTATACATTCACACTTGTGTTGTGCAAGTTAAAATATGCTAAAGGACATCCCTAAATATCTTACCGTGTTCCAAAGCGTCATCTCTACTTTCCCTTGGAAGAAAAAAAAAATGTCATTTGTAACTCATGAAGAGGTCAAAAATTCACAATACCAGTATAAACTGTACAGAAAATGCAACTCACTTTAAGTTAGCCTCATCAATCATCTGTTCAGCATCAGAAAAGTTGAGAACTTGGTCACCTTTAGGAAGAGGTTGTACTGTAATGGACAGTAACATAATAGAGTTAAAGTCATTGTTTCGTTGTATAAAAACTGAAAATCTACATTTTTTTTACATGACAAATACTGTACATACCGGTACATATTATAATTAGCCATGTCCATTCAGTTTGTTTGTCGAAAGATTTTTAATATTCATTAATTGCATTTTTTATTTAAAACAAACCTTCTAAAATAGACATTGGTTATTTAATGTCAAACACATCAAGTAAACTATTGAGAAGTGTTTTGAGATTTATTATGAAATGAAAGTTTTGTCCATCTCAAGCTTGGCCTTTTTTAATCACTGTCATTTGTCAGAAAATAACGCCTAATTTGTCTAAAAAAATGTTCTTAAACAAATAGAAATTTTTGGAAATAATATACAATTGTATTTTCTAAACTTTCCTATTTGGACAGGTTTGTCATTCCAAATAAAGAGGGTTTTTTTTCCCCCAGGATTTTTCTGTTTGATTGCAGGTGAGGGAGTTGGAGTTCCGAACACAGTTGAGCTGCTTTGGATCAATTACATTTTTAAAAATATGATTCTTTTAGGTAAATTTGTACTTGCGTTATGTATTTAAGTGCTTAATCACTGATGTGTTTTTAACAGAAACGGGTTTGCGTCCTCCATCTGTCTGGAGACTGTACGAGATTCTCTGTTGCGTTTGGAATATGAATTAGGGCTGAAACAGTTAATCGATTTAATCGATTATCAAAATAGTTGTCGACTAATTGGTCTCCATGTGGGGCAATAGAGAGCAAATTGACGTTGCGAGCAACCAAAATAGGAGGAGAAGAAGATAGCAGCCAATCATTGGCCTTCATTTCACCCCGCCTCACGTGATCAGTCAGATTCAACAAGATGGCGGAAAGAAAAACACATACAAAATCTTCCAAACTTTGGATCATTTTCCGCTAAATTTGAAAAAGACTCGCGTTAATATGCAAAGTTTGCGAAACGGACACGTTTTGGCAGGGAAGCATAATGACGCTGCACGAACATCTGAAAAAAAAACATGTCGGACTCGAAGCGGGAGACGGCAAACCGGAGCAATAGACGATGTTATTTCTAATAAAAACAATTTTACAGGTCGCTAACACACTTTTTATTGTCTGCAAAAGAACAAAAACAACCCAACATGGACTATTTTCTGTGGAAAACAGTTGCACTTCGGAACAGAGCGCTTCTCTCAGGGACTCTTATTTTGGAAATGAACATGTCCGATATGAGGACGCTTTCAGTAGGACGACGAGGGGTTTTAAAAAAAAAAGATCTCTAAATTCAATCCAGGATACAAGACCCCCTCCTCTACGCTGCAATACACATTTTTTTCCCAAAAATAAAATATGAGTGCTGTTAGTTGGGCACCCCTTTACCGACTAGTAGATCTGTGTTTGTAGTATTATAAGTGGTAAAGATGGTCATTTTATTTATTAAAGTTACTATTTTTACAGTAGAGATGTTGTTTTTTTTTTTTTTTTTTTGCACTAAAACTACACAACTTGAATGTTTTTGTATATTTTTTACTCATGTTAATCTGGGGCCTTTTTTTTTGTGCGATACTTCTGAACAACGTTAAATTTGCAAATCCAGAAGTGTTAAAGGTTTCTTGTTTTCAAATGTGATCCAACAGTTTACATTTGATGTTTTATTAGCCAGTACTATTAAAGCACATTTTATGGGTGCTTATGAGTTACTTTTACTGTATACAGTAAGTTATTATTTTTTAGAAATGATAATATTCTACCTCTTTATTTGACAGAAATATTAACATTAGCTCTTACTGTAATAAACCCAACGTTTTGTTTATGTGGTTATGAGTTGTGTTTTACACAATTACATCCTATAATATGCCTAAAAAGTAATATTTATTAAATTGTCATTTTATCCGATTAATCGACCCAATAATCGACAGATTAATCGATTATCAAAATAATCGCTAGTTGCAGCCCTAATATGAATATCTGCTTCCTTGCTTGTGATATTCACGTGAGACTTTTTTTGGTATAAATAGAGATTAAAATGATTACGTTTAATTATATCTAAATATGGATTGTTTAGAAATAAGCTGAGATTGATTTTCTTTAACGTGATACCGTTGACAATTCAGCTGTCACTAAATCACTGGTTTAAGAAGCAACTTGGGCCAATAAACGTATTTATATCTAAAAAGAAAGATTACTTGTTTGTGTTTTTTTTTAAAGATAATTTGATTCTAACAATGTTTTGAAAAGATTTAGTACTTGCAAAAACACTGGTTTTTTTCTGAGTTCTAACAGCCAAAAGGTTTTCTATGACCTCTTTAAGTTTTAAGTTAGAGTGCACATTATTGTGGCGCCTCTACATTACTTCAGATGTATTTCTGAAGTGAAAATCTTAACCGCACTTTTTTTTATTTGAAGAAATATAAAAGTAATATAAAAGATGATGAAATAGATTTGATTCCTATTCCAGACACTTTGGTGAGAATGAGAATACAAGTAGCAATAGAGAATTCTTTCGTAGAAAAAAAACAAGTGTACTGTGGCTTACATTTCCCACACAAATTTCCCATGTGTGGGATCATCAAAGTATATACTCCGATTCTCTGATTCTAAATAAGGTTGAAAAACACTGGTCTAGCTTAACTCACCACTCTGATCATCCAATAGGTAGTATTGCTTAAGCAACTGCCAGTGCACCAAAAGGCTCTTGGGCGTGCGAGAAGGATGAAAGACATCGGGGTGTTTGCTTAGAAGCTCTTGAAATGTGTCTACTTTAGGTTGACTAGTCTGTTTAGAGAAAAAAAAAAGAACATTGAACAAAGCCGACTGTGAATAAAACTACTTATATGCTTCATTCAAAGTAGAGAAACTGGCTTAAAAAAAGAAGCTCTAACGTAACATGTAAAATAAAGCTGTAATAAAGATGTTTTTTTTTTTTTATTAAAAAATTGAAATGTAACATTTAACATTGATTGAGAACACATCGTTACCAGCTCTGAGATGTTTTTCTCAATCTTATGTTACTTACTGAACCAATCTTAGACAGCAGAGCTTGCTCAGCCTGACTGAATAGGGCTTTGCTTTGAATGGCTGCGATTGCTTCTGGGTGGAGTTGCCGCATAGCTTGCCACGCCAACCTGCATGAGCAGACAAAGACTTTGCAGAATTAAACTGATAAGAAAATTGTAGAACAATGAGTTAAATAAAGAAGATAAATATGCTTTGTAGCTTACTTTGAGATGACGGGATCATACAACAGGGCGTACCACCTCTCTTTAATTTCTCGCAGTGTGAAGCGGCAGCTGAACTTTACCCCCAAATGAACAGAAGTTAAATCTGTAGTCTGGAGAAAAATATGAAATGTAACTGTTGACATTATGATTGAGTCACACTGACACTCCGCAATATACCGAAAAAGGGGAAAATGATTTAAAACCCTACTTGTATAATAGTATTTGTGTTTTCAAGATAATCTTGCAGTTTTGACCGTGCTCACCTGTAACACTGCATTTATGAGGAGTAAGTCATCTGTAGGCTTCCATCTTCCCAAGTCTTTAGTAATGTGTAACGGCTGTTTACCTTTCTTCACTCGCTTAGCCAAAGGCGTGGGATTCATTACCATTGCCAGCGGTGGTGTGAGAGCAGTTCCTGTTTTTGTTATCTAATAAAGAGGAAAAAAAGTGAGCAAATCTGTCACTGAGCAAAGTGTATAGTATAGTTGTCACACTGTGTCACATACACTTTTAAGGTTTTTGTTATGAAGAAGAACTTCTTGAGGGACCTTAGATACCTTTTTTTTCTCACTAGATGATGCGTCACTTCCAACACAACGAACAGGCTCAATGATAGGTGCACCTTTAACTCTACTGGATGACTTCACAAGACTGCTTTCTACAAGCTCATCATCAAACTTCTTTCTCTTGATTGACCTTAATGATAAGGAGCATTAAGATGACATACATTGAGTAATTCCAGATTTTAAAATGACCAACAGATAAAACATTTTCTGCATTGCATGGTACTATATTTCCTTGCACATTTCACTCAAGGAAAAGCTTTAATTGCATTCCGTTGTCTTCTGCTTATCCGGGTCGCGGGGGCAACAACCTCAGAAGGGAAGCCCAGGCTTCTCCCATCCCGGCTGCAGACTCCAGCTCACCTGGGACGAGCCTGAGGCATTCCCTGGCCAGCTGTGAGACATAGCCTCTCCAGCAGGTCTGTCTCTGGATCTCCTCCCAGTGGGATGTGCCTGAAATACCTCACAAATGAGGCGTTCGGTAATACACTGAGCTCTTCGCAGATGGCAGAACTCATCACTATCTATGAATGAGAGCCCAGCCACCCTGCGAAGGAAGCTTATTTTGCTTGCTTGTATCCGCAATCTCATTCTTTCGTCATAGGCGAGGGTAGGAACGTACTAGATCGACTGGTAAATCGAGAGCTTTGTTTTTCGGCTCAGCTCTTTCTTCACCACAAACAACCGATGCAGCGTCCTAATTATAGCGGGCGCCACACCAATCCGTCTGTCAAAAGCTTTAATGTTTAATAAAAAAATAATCAAACCTGGATGAACTTCTTCGTTTGGGTACACCACTTCCAAATGTTTGTGTTGGTGTCCTTTTCAAATCTTTTATCCCGAGAGAGTCTTCATCCTCTGACCGACTCTGAGCACCCGGTACTCCCATTGGTACATCAACCCCAGGATCACCAGCCTGCATCTCTTTGACAAACAAAGAAAACTGTTGTAGGAAATCAGATCCTTTTTGAGGACACTGATGGTAACTGATAGTAGAAGCTGAAAAGACTGTTATGTAGATACTTTGGTTTATAATGAGTCAAGACAGGGTAAGGAAATAAACATGTAACATATATCATTTCACCACAATTGAATGTCTTGAATCAAGCAATAATATTGTTTGATTTATGCCATTTAATTAAAAATACAGTATATAATCATAATATAGGATTGTTTGATGAAAGATAAAACTTACACCAACTTTACGGATTTATATAGTTTAACATCAACTATTGTTTGTTTGAGTTTTATTTTTTTTCAGTTTTTTTTTTACATGTTTAACAAACAACAACAACAACAAAAAAACAGAGACTGAGAGGGGTTTAGGCAGAAGTAAAAGGAAACTTATTTTAAGCCTAACCCCATTTTACAAAACTATTAAAGACCTAAAAAACAAGCATTTGGCTGGACTTAAATTATAATAAAGACAAAAACAGTACGTCCTGAACATAATAAAAACAGTCACACATGAACACGTATACAAAAAAAAATAGAGAAAATAAAGTTTTCTGGACCTGATCTTTACCAACCAAGTTTCCCCTGTGTTTTATTTTTTTCTTACTAATTAAGTTGATATTTCTAGTGTTTTATAATCATTTATTATTTTATTAGACAGTTAATCCCCCTTTTTTTTACTGGTGACCATAAATGCATTTTAAAATAAGCTGATACATGTATTAATGTATTAATTGAAGCTTCAATTGCTTTTTTATACCAATGTTTTAATGATTTAGTATCTAAGTAAGTCACTACCGCCTTTACCTTTGTTTACGTGTTAGCATAAGGCCGCTAAAGCTAGCAACAGTGTGTTTTCATTTTCAGTCGTAATTAAAAGCATTTAACAAAAAATGTAGAAAAACAATCATTTCGTTAGTCTGGCGGTTACCAGATCAGTTAAATAAAACCCACTTAGTTTTAAACTAGACAGCGGATTTTTGCTTTTTAGCAGTGATACTTTCATCTACAAGCTAATGCTATTAGCTTTGACTTTCAAAGACTTACCCTTAATCCGCTGGTTATTTTTGTTGTAGGATGAAATCGGGTATTCAGTTTAATAACATTTACTTTATTTTTTAGTTAAAAAACCCTTTTGCCTCAGCATCATTTCTAACCGTAGAATTTAGCGTCTTGTTTATTAGAATTAGCTCCTTAGCTACATCTTCTTCTTGAGTGGAATTATGAGGAATAAAAAAGGGCCTCAAAGCGCAACATCGCCTCATTGTGGATTGAAATGCAATATAATTATAAATCACACCCCTGGGGGGCGACAAATCCCCTTTACAACTTCTCATCGACAGTTTTGGGCCTTGTTCTCAATGTTGTGGATGATTTTATTGATACTTTTATTTAGAATAATTTTAACTTTAAACAGATAAAGAAGATGTACATTTTTTGTCTAATTCATTTGTAAGTATTTGTTTTGAAGAGGCAGTTGTTGTGAGAAATTGAGGATGAGAAGTTCACTGTGCTGTTTGGTAATAAGTAGGTTTCTTCCATCTTTAAGATTCCCCAAAATACATCCACTCTCCTTATTTTCTTCAAAAAGAAGCTTCACACTACCCAACATCATATGTTGAAGATTAAAGAGGTTTATGGATGAAATGTTGGAGGAAAGAAGATGTGTGAAAAGATTATACAAAAGTCAGCCAGGGTTACATCAGTGTTCCCCAACCTTTTTATCACAGCCGATATACTATAACCATTATAACCAATTTTATTTAGCTACATAGAGGCTTTCTGTAAATTTTAGAACATGGGCCACACTGACTTTTTGTTAGTCCTATATACCAACTTTAGTAAAGAAGAGTAATGAACGTTAGTCAGAGTAAGACAGAGTACATGACTTTAAATGAGAGGGATGCAAACGGAAAAGTGAGGTTAAAGTGAGAAGAGATAAAGAAGGTGGAAGATTTTAATTACTTAGGATCAACAGTCCAGAGCAATGGAGATTATGGAAAAGAGGTGAAGAAGCGTGTGCAGGCAGGCTGGAACAGGTGGAGAAAAGTATCAGGTGTGATGTGTGACCGAAGAGTTTCAGCTAAAATGAAAGGGAAAGTGTACAAAACCGTGGTGAGACTGGCGATGCTGTTTGGTCTAGAGACAGTGGCACTGAGGAAGATACAGGAAACAAAGATGGAGGTAGCAGAGATAAAGATGTTGAGGATCTCTCTGGGAGTGACCAGGATGGATAAGATTAGAAATGAGTAATTAGAGGAACAGCACATGTTACAGGTTTTAGAGATAAAGTCAGAGAGGCCAGACTGAGATGGTTTGGACATGTGCAGAGGAGAAAGAGAGAGACAGGGAGAGACAGAGTACATCGGCAGAAGGATGCTGGGTTTGGAACCACCAAGATTGAAGGTACGAGATCGAAGGTACGTATCTTTATGATGGTGGCCGCGACCCACCGTGGATCTCTGTCTTGCCGTTGTCCGCAGTAAAGAGCATAGACGGCATCACCAACTCGGTATACTGTGGTCTTTCGTGAAGGCTGAGCAGACTTGGCTGCCTCTTTCATTTGCTTCTGCTGAGCAATATGAGTTGGTGACGGCAGCAGCGTGTCAATTTTTGTGCGAATCTGCCTTCCCTGTAACAGTTCGCTGGGCGAAAACCCACTGGATGTCGGCATCCGTCTATACTGCATTAAGAATTCTTACAGTGCTTTCCTGACTGGCAATTTGGACTTTCGTAGAGACTGTTTGAATGTCCTAACCAGTCGCTCTGCTGCTCCGTTTGTTGCAGCAGTAGAGCTGCAACAAACGGAGCTCTGCTTTGGTCTTCTTTGGTCTTTGGAAGACCAAAGAGAAGGTTCATAAATACAGTGAAGGAAGACATGAAGATACTTGGCGTGACCGAAGAAGATGCAGCAGATAGGGTTAGATGGAAGAAACTGACTTGTTGTGGCGACCCCTGAAGGGAAATGCCGAAAGGAGAAGAAGAAGCTTTCTATAGCAGGGAGATCTATTTGACCATATTCCCATTAGACATGATTTTGCATTGATTCAAAACAGTAGAAACATGTTTTAATATATTATAAAGTCCTGACAGTTCCTCTTCAAAATTCTGTTCTGTTGTCTTTTGCTTAACTGGGACTGGGTCGTGGGGTCAGAAGCCTTAAACAGGAAACCTAGTCTTTCCTCACCCCGGCTGCTTCCTCCAGCTCAATCAGAAGGATCCATGAGTCCGGGGGTCTGCTTTTTGGTCTCCTCCTTGTAGGACATGCTTTAAACACCCCACTAGCCAGGAATTGGGGAAAGATCCTAATTCGATGTCTGAACCACCCCATCTGGCTTCTCTCAACCCAGAGGAGCAAAGGCTCTACTCTGAGCTCCTCCCGAATGGCAGAGCTCCTTACTCTATTGCTGAGTGAGACCCCAGCCACACTGCAGAGGAAACTCATTTCATGATTTGTGATCTTATTCTTTCGGTCATCACCTATAACTGGTGACCTTGGGTGAGAGTAGGAATGTAGATAAACTGATAAATCGAGAGCTTTGCTTTTCGTCTCAGCTCTTTATTCTCTGTGACGGACCAATGCAGCATCCTTATTAATACCTATTCAGAGTTAATATTTTTTTTACATTGAAAAAAAGGTAATATTGTTCATTTTCTAAAATGGCCAAGTTTAACTTTTGACTTCAACAAGATTTAATTTTTTGTCCAAATTTGATGTAAAATTGGTTCTTTGCAAAGTTTCATGAGCTTTTGAGATGGGCATAGTCTTCGAAAAAGCGATTGAGTATGGAAGAATACGAGCCTTATAAATGTAATAGACTTTTGAAGCAGTCACAACCACAAGCCCATTTTTTAAAATCATCATTACTAAGAGTTCAGAAATTCTTGCTTATAATCATTGGAAACCACCACAATAAGTTAGATTTCTTTTTCCAATGTGAATGCCAAAATATATTGCATTTTGTTAAGATAGATCACATCTTATCATTTTTTTATTCTATTTCCCATCTAGAATGACTGAGGTGACTATTTTTTTGCTCCTTTCCAGTGTATAAAATTCCTTCACTGCTTTCTTTTTTCTCAGCCATTAGAGTTTAAGCAACAAGCCGCTCTTGTGTACATTCATGTGTGTGAACGCGTGTGTAAATGAGTGAATGTAATGCATTGTGAAATGCACTTTAAGTATTGCCATTTAATGAATACAGAACACTTAGTTATGTATTGTTCTAGAGTTGAAGAACAAGATGAATGGCAACAGGTTGATTTACATTCAGCTCAATTCACAGTAAGTTAGATACTGGAATTTCTTTTACCTGCATTGCCCTTTTTTGCATTTGTAAAACAGCTAGTTAATTAGGAATACTTTGTTCATAAATAGCAACAGTAACAGCAATTGTGGCATCTCTGATGCAAGTGATGGTGCTAAGAGTAGGTTTAACACCACGTGGTCACCGAAATATTTTCAGGCAAATTGTTATGTAATATATCAACCAAATGATTGTATTGACATGTTATTCATTTTTAAAAAATCTTTTAATGACATGTACAGTAACAACTGTCAAAGTTTGTTAAATTAGAATAAATACACCTTTTACACACCTAAACAATTGAAAAATATTATGTAACATTGCTTACAATAAGTTTCACTTAAAAAAAAAAACAAAAAGTGAATAAACTTGCTAAACAGAACCATCAAACTATAGACAGAATATAAAGGTTTATAAAGCCTGAGTGCACCTTTGTCTGGAACTTTAGTGGCACCACGTTTCTACACAGGAAAAATTTCTATAGCTGCCTTTTTTTTTTTTTTCAAATAAGGACCCCCACCCCAATTGCCTGATAAAACACAGCTGCACCATACATACACAACACTCTTACAGCAGCTGAAACTGAGCTGTAAATACAGTGTCTCTATGTGTTAATCTAGGGATATCCTGACACTCCATACTCAAACAGACATATACAGACATGTTCTTCAACTGATGTTTGCTGTTGTCATAATAAATCCTGATACTATGGAAAGACCTCTAAGGATCACAGTACATAATCAGATTTAAGAAAGCACATGCACATTCATTCAAAATTTTTTCGAACAGTGCTGACAACGGCAAATTTAAAAAAATGTGGTATAGTTTGAAACAAGCTAGAAAACAACCTTTTTTTGTAGAAAAAAAAAAAAAGAACAATGAGGGCTGTAATAACTTGTTTGCCCTCATCATTTGTGTGACTCACTACATACAAGCAGTCTTGTTTGTAAAAAATACAAAGTCACACTCGTCACAGCTCAACCAGTTCAAATTTTCTTTATATAATAACTGGTCAGCTCTTATACTAGTTCCATTTTTGCTTCTGCATGGACACTGGCCAGTAGGTAATGAGGCCTTTGCTCTTTACAGTGTCAATAGTTGAAGGTTGGCTCTGTAATGAGCCACTGCATGCAGTTGGCATACAGTAGCAGTGATAACGCTGTCCTCTAGCTTTACTCATTGCCCGGGAGATGGGGTGGGGATGGGGAGAGGGTGATCTCACGTTTACTCCTATAACTGAGTAGCTCTAAAGAGTAGGTCATCGTTCAATAAACTGGAGGCTAATGACATTCTCAGGAACAAGAAGCGTTCGTGTCATCGGCTTCACAGAAACTCCCTCTGGGTCAGGCTTCACATCAAACTCGATCAGAATCTGATAAGACCAGAAAAGAAGAATTTTTTAAAAATTAAATGATCACAACAGGTCATGTTTAACCTCAATATATATGTATAAAAAACTGTAAAAAATGTCAGTAAAAATAAAACTGTTAGGGCTGAAATACTGTAAGATTTATCAGTAGTCAAATTTGCTTTCCTAGTCAAAGCTCTCATAGTTTTTTATCCCAAGAACAAAGGAACCAAGGCTGCACATTGAATAAATAAATAACGTATGCACCATTATCTAAATGTATTATTTTTGGCAAAGTTGAAGAATTTCTTTAAATCTGCTGTTATTTTTCATATTTTTTTTTTTAAAAAGTGTTACACTCATCCACACTGTAAATAATTATTATAATGTAAAGACAAAACCAACTCACCCTTGAAAGTGCTAGATAGAGCTCCAGCTCTGCGATACGTCGACCAATGCAGCTGCGTTTTCCTACACCAAAGGGCACAGATGCGTACGGGTGATGAGCCTGGTCTTTGTTGAACCAACGATCGGGCTGGAAAGCGTGAGGATCTGGGAACACTGTTGGGTCACGTGATGTTGCAAAGTGGCATAACGTAATGAGAGTCTGGAAAGGAAAAAGAAACAATCAAACAAGTGCAAAATACAAAACCGGACTACTGTTAATCAGCAGAGTAGCTGAACTTTAATGTGGAATATGAAGTGTTTCCCTTCACTCTCAGAAGCATGCAAAAATAAATCTCTGAGACTCACATTTTTTGGAATGAGATAGCCTCCAACTTGTATGTCTTTCTCTGTGATGACCCGTGCATTTGCAGGAATTACTGGGTACAACCTGAAAAAACAAGTAGTATTTTATCAGTAAAAATCTGTCCAAAAGGATGAAAAAAAAATTTTCAGATAGCTCTCTCAGGCATACCTGAGGACCTCCTTCACTGTGGCCTTCAGGAAAGGCATACGAGCTACATCTGCAGCCTCTGGTATCTTTCGACCATCAAGCACTCCCAACACCTCCTTTCTGAGAGTGTCTTGTATCTCTGGGTGACGTGACAGCTCATACAATGACCAGGACAGAGTACTGGAGATCTGAAATAACAACGGGGAGTTTTTATCAGGCTGCAGGAGTAAAAGCAGAAACCATAGAAAACAGAATGAAGATGGAGTCTTACTGTGTCAACTCCAGCTAGAAGTAGCTCTGTGACGTTACTATAGACAGTTTTCATGGGCATCCCCGTCTGTGATAGGAAGTAGGTGAGATAACGACCGTCCACCATCTCCCCATTGGCAACTTTCTCTGCTTCGGCAGCCACGCGCTGGTCAATGTGACCTTTTGCTACAGATGCAAAAAAATCAGGAGCGATTAATTCCAGGGTTACAAATTTCACTCAAACCAATGCATTCCTGTTATTTTTAGCTTTGTAAAGCATTTTAAGCTCATTTGTTTCTTCTGGGAAAGTTTGCGGACAAGAGCTGTGTTAAAAAGGCTATGACCTATGAATAGACCGTCTGACTCAGGACCTCCTGCCCATTTCAGGGCAGATGATCTTGTAGTGCGTGAGGGTTAAGGACTTTAATCTCCTGCTTCCAGATCTAGGGTGATTATTTTAAACATGTTTGATGTTTCAGATTTGCATTAGGCTTGAAAGAGTGTTTGGAACGACACCACACAGACGAGTAAGAACCAATAAGGAGGAGTTACAAGCATGGAAAGAAAAAAAAAAGCCTGTTCCACCTACGTGCTCCCTCTGGTGAATTAAAGGCTAAAATCAATTTATGCTTTTATCTTCTTTTTTTGAAAACCTACCAAAATCAAACATGTAGTCCCAGCATTGACAGAAGACGTTCCAGGGTTTAGGAAACAGCTGGTGGAGCCAGCTTGGCATGGCCATTGTGAGAAGTGTCATCACAAACATGGTGTTGACTGACTGGATGAAAAGCTCTGTCTCTTCAGGAACAACTGGATCCAGGCAACCAATTCTGGTTTCAAACAACACTGAGGAAATGCCTGATTAAAAAACACACACACACACAGAGAAACACACAATGAGAACAAGAAGAATAAAAAGATAAGTCAGGTGGAAGATTTGGGAGACCAATTCAATGGAAAAATTTCTACAATGTGTTATGGAAATGACCAGCAGATACAACTTTTTTTTTTTTACTTGTATGTCACCATCACAAAAAGACATTTAATCTTTATTAGTGAAAATGTCACAATTTTTCTTCCATAGAGTTGGCCCTAATTATTGATGTTTACATGGTGTTTTATACCCTGTGGTGCTGTATTAATGGATGCTTCCAAGACTACTTAAATTTTTACCTTCAAGGCCAAAACGATAGAATTCACTAGCGATGTCGGGGACGAGGCCCTCAGGATGTCTACAATGGCGAATTTTGGCAATGAGGTCAGTGACGACATTGTTCAAGGGTTTATCGTAAGCTTCCACCGCCTTCGGTCGCAGCATGTGCTTTCCCAAGAGACTTCTGACAGCCTGCCACTCCTCCCCCTCACTGCAAACACACAAGATGAATCATGTCACACAACTGCAGACACAGCATGTAAATGAGATTTTAATTTGTTTGGCCACAGTAGATGAACAATACTCACGATGTCAGAAGACCACAGTGATGTCCTCTGAGCTTCCTGTAGTCTTTCCAGGAAGAAAGATTGGAACGCATGGGGTGCTGGCCCTCCTGCCTGAGGATCTGCTCCACAAGATCTGGATCAGCCACATGAACAGTCAGAATGGGGCCAAAACTTGCTTTCCACATGGGGCCATATCGATGCAGTCCGTTCACCTGAAACATGAGACAAAGACTGGTTAAGAGAAAGCAGAAAAAACACACACAAAGAAAAAAAAAAACCCTATAGGCAACAAGACAACTCATATTTGGATGCACTTTCTTCCAGCTTGCACGCTCTTTTAGTTTATTGCTCAGTACACAGGAGAAGATGCCTGGGGAGTTTTGTAAGAAGTTAGATTACAATTACATCATTTTTTACTGAAGATGGGAGACATCTGGGATCACATTTTTGGCATTTTGATGAATGGACCTTGAATTAATGCAACAAAGTTACAATGGCAATAAAACCCATGCAAAAAAGGATGTCAGAACACAATGAGAAAGAATCTTTTTATCATGCAGAAACCTAAATTAAGTCAATACAATGCATAAAAACAAAACAAATCTTGTGGAAATATGTCCCCTTTCTCTTACCTGTAACTCATGCAAACGTGACAGACCCCCTTTGGCAAATAGGTCCCAGATAAAACTGGTGACTGATGGTCCGGGCATTTCATCTAGGGTCTTCACCGCTTTCCTCCTGCTGGTTGACGGACTGACCGCTGTGTTCTCAGCCCACCTCTCCATCCACTTGACCAGGGGGATGGCGCTCCGACCAGATACACGAAGAGCTTGTTGCAACATCTTTCTCACAAAGATCATAGAGCGATGTCCGGACACGAGAGCCTTGGATGTCGGTGCTCATTTTGTTTCCCACACAGGAGGCTGTATTTATAACGCGCAAAGTGCTCCTCAAACCCATTGTGAAAAAGCTGTAAAATTTCTAATTTTGGGCCAATCATGGGTGTCAAAGCTGTCCAGATCCCGCCCCATCGGGATGAAACTCTGAAGGCGTGAGCCGGGGGAAGAAGGTGTGTCCAATCAGAAGACTAAGCTGAGACCATCCCAAGGAAAGCACACGTGGAAAGCCTGTAAATAAGGCATGATGGTGTATGTACTCGGCTTATCTTTACCTCTAAAATGGCCTTTATCACTCCAATAATCCTATAAGTTGACACTTTTTGGGTGACCCCTTCAAGGTGATTGTTGTCTCAGGTTTCAGTCAAAAAAATGGGAATGATCAATTTCCCAGAAATAGAAGTCTATGAGGTATGCTTTACCTCAAATAGCCCAAAGTACACATCTCAACCCAGACAGAGTGATTGTTCTAAAAGACACAAAGTTGGCTTCATTCTTTTGTACTTCAGCTTAGATTAGTTTGGTTTATTTGGGCATTCATACAGCACATACAACACTTTTGCTTATTTTCAATTCAATTCAATTTTATTCGTATAGCCCAAAATCACAGAATTTCTGTCTCAATGGGCTTCACAAGCAAAAGAGGAATGTATTAATACAAATACACAGCAAGAAAAATAACTAACAAATGCTAAGTAAACAAGACTAGCACATTTATGCCCTTAGACTCTCCTTCACGGTGAGGAAAAATTCCTAAAACCCATCAGTGGGGAAAAAATAAGAAACCTCGTGGGGATCCACACGAAAGAGAGATCCATCCCCCAGGAAAGATTAGCTTTCAATCTTAAATGAAAAAATTCCAAAAAGTAGTCTGAAACAATAGCTTATAAATCCATACTATTTGCAAAACGACTGCAACTTAAATAGTCCTTCTGATTTCCATTTTTACTATTATGAATACATACACTCGTACATATTAAATTAATTACTTATACATCTTTTGATTATTTTAAGTGCATTCATGTAAAACCGTCCCTGCAGCATCCACCACCACATATACCACATACTGTATTATCTGTGCTCTTTTTCACACAGACAAAACTCAGTCTTTGTCAGAATATATTTTAAAAGTCTTCATCTTGAATAGTTTTTTTTAATTACATTAGACTCACTGCACTTTTAAGTTTATCCTCTAAGTCATTCCACAATTTATACCCTTCTATTGTGATACAATGTCTCTTTAGTCACTTTTTTGCAATGACCAATTCTTGTGCTGACTTGGTGGGTTTCCAGGTGAGAGAGAAAATCCTGACCTGATTTTGTTTGAACTGGAATTAGTCCAAAGCACAATGTGTGTGTAAAGTAACAGCCCAGGGGCTACTTAGAATCTGCTTTGACATTTCATGTTGCATTTCATATGTTTTAAGTAGAAATCTCTATTCAGAGAAATGTGCTGTTTAAATTGGAGGGTTGCACTTAGTGTGGAGCTTCTGAGCACTTAATGTATAATCTGGTTCATTCATTACATGCATTATGATGAATTAAACATGTTAAAAGCCTTCAAGACATATCTCTTGCTTTCCAAATCAATGTGCGTAACAAAATGTGTTTTTTAAGAGTATTGCTCACTACAACATTCATTTACTCTTTGATAAAAAAAACATTTTGTTTTTTTCAAAACATATGCAATCAATGTGCAGATTTGTGGTACTTAAAATAAAATTATGTACTTAGTTTTGGATATTTAACCAAAATGCTTAAAAAATGGCAAAGGAATCATTTTCACGAGTTGTAATGTGAAAACTAAAGCCTCGATGCCCAATGAAGTATGAGGAATGAGGTAAAATGAATTTAATCACAATCTAATCAAAATTCCTGGCTAACCAAAGCAACATCATTTTAAAAGGTGAGATGTTAGAGAACATCTCACTCTAACATCCAGCCCCAAGTGGAGGAGTTTAAGTATCTCGGGGTCTTGTTCACAAGTGGGGGAAGGATGGATCGGGAGATCAATAGGCGAATCGGTGCAGCATCAGTAATAGTTAGGACGCTGCATCAGTCCGTCGTGGTAAAGAAAGAGCTGAGCCAAAAAGCAAAGCTCTCAATTTACAAGTCGATCTAGGTTCCTACCCTCACCTAGCTGGTGACTGAAAGAATGAGTTGGCAGATACAAGCGGTCGAAATGAGCTTCCTCCGCTAGGTGGCTGGGCTTTTACTTAAAGGTCGGGTGATCGCTGGGCTTCCCGTCTGAGGTTCTCTCCCCCGCGTCCAGGCCCAGAACAAGCAGATGACAACGTAACAGAAAGATGTTAGAGAATTTATTCAAACTAAAATATACAGCTGATGCAGCTTACTGGTGATATGTAATAATGGTACTTGTGAAGCAGGTCAGAGGAGGACTAAGGTTGTTGCTCTGTCATGATGTGTTTTTTTTTACCTCTCTGTTTTTATGGAAACCTTTTGAGTTTTAAAATTTACGATTGAATAACAATGCTTCAAGCTACCTGTCCTTCAATGGCAGACCTTAACTATATTAAATCACATGTTTTGAACATAATGGTGTGAGCCAAATGCTACAATCTGAAAGGAATGTACATAAAAGTGTACAGCCTGAAGGCGGAACAAATATGACTGAATGCCTCAAATAAGTCCTGGAACTCACTGGAGGTCATTCAAAATGTCATGTGAATTTTCTTTATTAATTGTTGGAAGAGAAGCGATCCACAATTGGCTTGAGAACAATTTTCTTGTGTGGATCAAAATTCTGGTACCCTCTGATGTTTTTGAATCTTGCATGGATTGGGTATTTTTTTAAAAAAAGCATATTTAAAAAAAAAAAAATAGAACAAGATTACTCAAAATTACTTCATAATTTTTTTATTTTTTTTAAAGAGTCAGAAATTCTTCTTTAAAATAGTAAAAAACGGACTCAGATTTCTGCTAATGCATTCAAACTCATAAAAAAACTTATAAGCACTTAGTGATTAAGTAAAATACCAAAGCAGGATTTATTGATAATTTTTCTTGGTGAGGAGTGTTTATGGAGGTTTCTGAGGGCAAGTAGGACCATTTGCCAAAGAGTGATGAAGGGGGTGTGACAATCTTCTGTTATCAGAGCAGATTTCCTGATAAAAAAGTGATACAGTGTGATATTCTACAGAAACATCACAGCACCACATGTTCCAAAGAACTTTTTGTTGTTGTATCACTCACATGAAAAATAGATTTTTTCCCCCCCCACTTTGTTGAGTACAATTTATTCTACTGACAGTTTATAACAAAACATTTTTATATTTAACTAAAGCACAAAATTTTCTACTAGTTTGAGTCACATTTTTTGTTTCCAAATGGTTTTAATTAACTTAGACCTTCTGAATAAAAAGGATTTATTCTGAGGTCAAAATGACCCTGACAGCCCTGGTTATAGTAATTCATCTGAGCTCTCCGTGTCAACGCTCTAGAAATGCGATTTATTTGACAAGGGTATTTCGTCTTGAGAGTGTTAATTGTTGGGCAGATTAGTTAAATCTCTCAACATGGAGAAATGCAATAAAAGTAAAGTTTGGCACTCTTTTTAGTTTCCGATGTCAAATCATTTATATTTTGCCTTGTTTATACGGACACAAATGTTTTAAAATGTGTGGATGTGCAGTGTAGATACTTCAAACAGATCATCATCTGTTGAACATATGAACATAGTGCATATCAGTGATGTTTATGGTCACTAAAGTTGACAAAAATAAAATCAGTGCTCACACTTGACAGTAACTTTGACCATATTGAAAAAAAACCTGAGAACTGATATATGATGACCATTTCAAACATTGCAGTATCTTTACATATCTTTTACTTTTAACAAAATTTGATTTGTAACTCGTGAGCCTTCCTTTTATCATAAAAATCACACAGAAGATGGCGAGTGAACTTGCAGCTTGCATCATAATTCAAACCAAGTACATCAGAAAATATTTGATCACTGGATAGGCATGCACTTGCCACGTCAAACGTACATATTTATCTTAAAAAATAATAGATAAACATTGACCTCTAAAATATTTTTTAGCAAATAAACAAGTTTTTTGGACAAGTTCACTGACGTCTTGTTGAGTGTTAGTCTTACACAATGATATGGAAATGTATCTTGAACTCCACAACCCAGAGAAGGAAACATCACTGGAGACAAAATATGTTTATTCTGGAAGATTTCTCCGCAATTTTTTTCTATTAAATTTAGCAAACAGTTACATGTCAGGTGCTCTAAAGCTAGAAAACGTCTAAAAACTTGTTGAGCATTGTAAGTGAAATATTCGATGTACTTGAAACTGCTGAACTAAGTGTGGATTTGTATCAAATTGAGAGATAAAGTTTGTTTTTAAGAGACACAAATGTATGAGAAAATATTCATTTTGTACATTCATTGTTCTTATTGGAACCAGAGATGCTCATCTCTTCACGTTTCTGCTGTTACGTGGTGCCTCACATGTTCATCATTGGTTGCTTCTTGGATTGTTGTTAATTTTTAACTTCACATTGACGTCCTCCAAAACCAGACATATAAATTCACCTGACACTTTGAGAGGAATAAGGAATTAATACAGATGAGAAAAGGCAACACGTGCCATTAAAGAAACTTCCATTTCTTTAATGTGTGTAGCATTCTTTAGCTGAAGATGAAGCTATACGGTATATTGGGGTTTGCTTCAGAGGTATTTCCCCTCAGTGTATTGGCTCAGTGCCCAGAAAGGAAGGCTCATATGTTCCCAGACAAGTGTGTTAAAGTTCATATCTGAAGTCTGTGTGTCTGGATGGCATAAGAAGAATAACTCTGTACACATGTATTTTTGTACATTCACACAGTTGTATATGATTAACTCTGTGAAGGTTTTATTTCCCCCAGGAGGTCTCTAAGGAGTCTGCTTTTCTGGAGATGTGATCTCCTCTGCGACTGCCTCCGCATCAGGTATGCTCATATAGTTGTATAGTTGGGTCTTGACACATGCGTAAAGCTAGATAAACTGAATAGGTTCAAATGGAGGCATCTGGTATAGCTGTACACAAAGTATCTTTTGGCTTTGGCACCAGGCTTTGACCATTTAAGAATCTCTGAGGAATCATAAGCCATCATTCTCGAGTAGTTATGATCTGTTGTGTTTCCACATCCAATCTCCAGAGCAGAGGAAAACTTTTTTTCCAAGAAGCTCTTTCAGCCCGTCTTGAAGTTTCACTTTTATGGTAGTTCAGCAAAGTGGGAGTTGGGTGGTGTCAATTTTATTACGCAAGTACATTTGGCAAAGCCTGAATTAATTTGTGATTAGGGTATGAACGAGTAGATACAAATTAAAAGAAAGAACAAAAAGTCAGAGTGATCATAGGCAGCCGACCCACTTCATAATCTACCTGACAGACCGACAGACAGATTCATGGCTATCCAAAACTATTGGAAAGATAAAAGATAGTGACTCACATGTATCATGTTACAGGAGTTTCTTGCCTTTAGTTCTGGTTTCCTTTTATCTTGTTGAATGTCCTTGTCCAATATATCTTCACTTTTTGCTTATTAGTTGTTGGTTCCTAATTTAATAGTTAGATTAGAAAATTTAACGATTGATTAGTTTACTACTGTAGTGCTTATTCTAACCTTTGATTCCTTTTGTCGACAACCTGTAGTGCACAATTGTTGTCTTCAATGAGATATGTGTGCAGAATGGACCCTAAAGCAAATACTTATGATGCAAATATGTTTTCAAAAAGACAAGTGTGTCAGTATCACACTTTTTGATAAACTAAAACAAGATGACCAAACACTGCAGCTCACAGATGTGTTTAGAAATTGAGGTCTTCTTTAAGTAAAATGAATTGAGAAAGTAAGATTATTTTACTGAAGCAATGGAAAAACCAAAGTTAAGATGGAAATCGGATTAAGATTGCCTCGCTACGTATAAATTTTGTGGGTGCTAAGTGGAGACTTAGTAGAAACTATCATAGAAAAAATATGTGTTCAGAATTTTGTCTATGTCCTGAAAGTCTGAAAAACAATTTTGAGTCTTTGAAGATACTGGGAATAAAAGATATTTGTTTCTTGATTTTTTTTTTTAACATGTTTGAAAAAAAATGTAAGTAAAATACTTTTTTTCTTGAATGTTGGGGTCCCTGTATGTTGCTTTGCTCCCCACACTTTTAACATACTCTTCAAATACATGTTAACAGGGGTTAAATAAGGGCTCAAACAAGACAAAACAGCAGCTGTAAATTGATATGCTTCATCTTATTTCTATTCATCTATCAATTTGTCCATTTTCTTTCCTTTTTTCTGTGTTCAGACCACATGGGTATCAGTTTACGCAAGAAAGTCAACACTTCCTTCTCCCTGGTCACAAACTTTCTTATGTTTTAGTCATTTCTAACTTTGGAGGATATTTTATTGTAGAAGTCTACAGTGGCTCAGGGGATGCTGTGGGTTGGTGGTTTGAATTCCATTCACCCAGTAAATTGGCCTCTCTATCTTCAGCCAGATCCTTCACCTTGCATGTCTCTAGGGTTCAGATTGTGGGTGGACAAATGTTTGATTGTGGCGAGAGAAGTTTTTGGTGTAGTTTGGCTAGCATTTTTTCTGGCTAAATATGCAGATTGCCATCCCCATGTACGTATGTGAACTGGATGAAATATAGTTTGACTACAAAGCCTTGGATGCCTTGAAAGCATGATATAATTCTAGTTCATTATTATTCAATGTGATACAGTTGCAGCAGAATAAGAGATTGAAAGTTTTAGGAAGTATGGGAATGCAAAAAGACAAAAGGACTTTTGTTTGGTGAATGGCTCTCTACAGACAATGTGGATAAGTGAAATAGCTGGTGGCTCTTTGTGTAGCTCAAGAAGCTGTTCTGGTTTTGGGTCTCCCCACCGTCTGACCTCTCACCTGGGAAAACATAAAACATTAGCTTTCTTTCAAAACTGTTTCTACTGGACTGATCTATGTAAAAATGTTACATATTTGTAAGGTCCACTCTCAATGCTCAAAGACTTCTGCCAGAAACCCGCCTTGAGTTCTTCTACAAGCTCCAAAAGTCACGAGTACAAGGAGCACATTGTAATTGAATTTGTGGGTCACGCCATTTTTTCCCTTTTTAAGAGTAAAAACTCAAGACTGTTGCTGTTTGCTTTGTTCAGCTTTTTATCGCAAGTAGTTTCTTTCTTTCCTGATCAAGGTACAAACCTGATGTCTAAACTGCTCAAGAATGTGTGCGAGCTGTAGAGGATTTGGGGGACTAAAGACAACTTCTTATCATTAACAAACAGATGGACTAACCAACAGATTAACTCAAACTTTCAAGCCAATGCTACACATGCTTTTAAATGAAACTGGCTTAAACTGCGAGCACTGAATTTCCCAGACTTCTTACTCAAGGACGAGTTTTGTAAAGTTTTCGCAACTGAAGTTCTTTGGCAGTGAGAAAGTGAAGGGATCCTTAGCCTTGAAGCAATGTTGGATGGGCTTTGTAAATATATTTTATTCTTCAAATTAAAAAAAAAGTTCTATAGGAAGACTTTCATGAACTTAAAACTTTCAAGAACATATAATATCAAATTTAGTATTTCCAGTCTCATA
Organism: Neostethus bicornis; assembly: GCA_902685375.1. NCBI lineage: Eukaryota > Metazoa > Chordata > Actinopteri > Atheriniformes > Phallostethidae > Neostethus > Neostethus bicornis. The sequence continues at coordinate 11,706,602 of LR738557.1, read as the reverse complement.
AGCCCAACGAGGGATGTTAGAGATTGGGCTGGAGAACTTGTGAAATCTCATTTCCAGTTCAGCTGAAATTCTATCTGATTCAACTTGATTTGTATTACTCTAAGTCACAACCTTTTTGAAAGGCACAGACAAATCTGTTCTAGCTAATTTATTGTTTTCCAATCATTTTTAATAAAAATAAAGTCACAAAGTTAATTGCCTAGCCATGAAAACCACAGGTTGTATTGAATTTGGACCTGTGTTTAATCTCTTGTTGTGCGTATATACAGGTAGCAAGTGACAGTGAGAGGGAAATCTATTCATTTTACCAATAACAAAAAACACTGGTGGAATCCGACTCGGGGAAAGCAACTACATACTTTCTTCATTCAACAAGTTGGAGAAAGAATATGAAATGGAGACCAGCAGGCACCACGACTTTCAGCCAGTGACACTTGCTGAGAGAAAAGAAAAGCTGGTTACTGGTGCCAACACTGTTTCTCATTCATTCATTTTCTTTGCCACTTAATCCAATTGAGTATTGAGGGGTGGACTGGAGCTTATCCCAGCAAATTTTTAGACAGTATAACCATCAACCTGTGTGGTCATGGTGCTGATCTTTATACCGTGGTGCAGTTCCAAAGTCTAAAATTTCTATTTAGAAAATATAAATTAAGAGGCTCAGTGCATTATGAGATGTTTCAATGCACATCAGTATATGATTCAGTAAATAAGTACTGAGAGTACTCAGACTTAATCAGGGTTTTGATGGTAAAAGAGTGGTCAGATGTATCAGTTGTTTTATGTTTATGGAGTTAAAATTTAGCTTTAACGGTTCTTTCTGAGGTGCACAAAGGCACTTTACTTCAGATTAAATCAATTGTAAGAGTACAAAAAAAATTTTTTTCTTTGATTTGGAGTTGGACTCTTTTAAGTGCTCCCATGCCAATGCCTTATTAGTCCTGGAAGTAAAGACTAATGGTGTGATTGAGTTTTTCCACACGACCGAAATGAATCAAGAAGCATCTTGACAAGAAGCTCAGACAAGAATCTCAGGCTTCCGTCACCCCAGCTTCATCCTCCAACTCAGCTGGAAGGATCCCGGGTCGTTCCCGATTAGCTATGAGACATTGTCTCTCCAGCGGTCCAGGGTCTGCCTTTGGAGGCACTGATTCCCATTCCGGCTGCTTTGCACTCGGCAGGAAATCAGTCCACTGAAAGCTGGAGATCACGGTCCAATGAAGCCAACAGGACCACATCATTCGCAAAAAAGCAGAGATCCAATTAAGAGGTCACCAAACCGGATCTTGATCTTAATTGTTAACTTTGTTATTATAAGAAAGGATCACTTATGTTTTTTGTATATTGTGATATTTGGAGCTAGAATAATTAAGAAAAAACATGTACATTCAATCATGTTGATTTGAAAGTTTGAAGAAGGCAATGGATCTTTGGAGCACAACTGTTTTGTTATGTCCAACCTTCAACCATCATTTGAAAAGGAAAATCTCACATTGGAGGAAATTTTATTGATGTGAGAGGAAAAACATGTTGAGCTAAAACACCTGTTTTTTTTAAAAAGTATTTTAAGGAGAAAACAAAAGCCCCAAGGTTTTCTTTGACTTAGTAGGAGGTACTTGAAGGACTTTGTTTGCTTCTGGAATCCTTAAGTATTTGGAAGTGATGATTTTATTTTATCATTTGTAAATAACATTTAAATAGGATTCACAATTTAAAGGTATTTGTGGTGATACTATTTTTTTACCTCAATCTTTGCTTGCATAATCATAAAAACTGATGCAGTAATCCTAAAGTGAGTTACCAAATCCATTAAAATATGCTGTTTATTGAGATATTGCATTCACAAAAAGTGTTACAGTAGTGCTGACAGAAGTGTGCATGGACAGTGTCAGTGCTTAATGCCACCTCCACTTTTTGTGATCAGTAGCATAAAAATTTGAAAATACTTCAAAATAAGTTTTGGTTGACTAATATTCATTAGGATCTATCATCTCAAGAAAAATGTAGAACTTCTATCACCAGAACTTCAACTCCAAAATATACAAAGACAGCTAAGATCACATCCAGTTTAATTAATTACCAAAATCCAATCAGGTTTCCACACAGCTTGTAGTGCAGTCAAAGACCTGATAATAGAAACCAACGTTTTGGTGGGAACTACTAAGTAAAGTTTTCCCAACCGCTTATTCTTCTGGACCATTCTGCTCTACTTGTTGTCCTGGTCTGACCCTGTTCTCCATTTTCATCCTCCATCTGGACCTATTGTATGGGTGCATAGAATATCTTTCCATAGCTCCACTGACATTACCCAACATCACCTCAGGACAGATGTGGCCTCCTTTGCACCCAGACCACAATGCCTCATAACTTGCCAGAAAGAGATCAAGACATGGAGAGAAACAACTTTCTCCAGCTAAATAGTAATAAAACTAAGGCCATTTTTATTGGCTCTCCACAGCAGCTTAAATCCCCTCCTGTCACCGAGAGCACTTATTCTGGCCAGACCATTCCATTTTCATACAGTGTTACCAATTTGGAAATTAAACTTGACTCTTAATTACCATTTGAATACAAAATCTAACAACTTTTTTATACAGTCTATCATCCCATGTGATTATTTTTGCCAGACGCCACCCTCCCTCTTGTTGATTGATGCTGAAAGGTCTTTGTCCTCTCCAAGCTGGATTACCATAATGCGCTCCTTGATTGAATTCCTGGCAGCAGCTTCTGGAATCTCCAGAAGATCTAGAACATTACCGCCAAGATCTCCTGACAAGGAGGTAAACATAACCATCACCATCACCTCAACTATCCACTTTACTCATTGTTTCCTGATAACGTCTGCTCACAGTTTTAACCACTTGTTTACTGCACCTGAGAGTCTGATAGAACTCCATCTAACATCTAACACATGATGCACTATCGGATCATCCCAGTGCAAAACTAAAGACAATCTGAAACAAATCGGAAACTTTTATTTTGGGCAGCAGCTCTACAAATGTATCAAAAATGGATCTAAATTCATTATTTAAAGTGGTTTGCAGGTATTGGTTACATTTTATCTTTGGGTTTCTATTCTCAATTCTTACATAGAGTTCTTTGTTGTTTGTTTCTGTAAATGTAAAGCATTTTACTCACTAAATATATTGACAAAGTGTGTGTTGTCCACATTTGTACTTTAAACAATGCCTGGGTTCTCAATTAGATGACAAAAGTGATTCCATACTTCCATTGGCAACAAATGATGCAGCAATTACAAAATCAAATAGAAAAAGATGCAACATCTCAGGGTGCCTGGTTGGTTTTGGTCTGTTGAAAAGGTAGGTTAATTCATAGCGTTAATATCTTCATTAAATATGAACTACTGAGACAGTCCTACCATGTTAATTGAAAACAAGTTAATTGAAAACAAGCCCTTCTATTGGAAGGTACGTATGAGCTCAGTAACATTTTTTTCTTGTCAAACAGAACATTTTGTAAACAATTAAATATATTCCATTGTGTCTCGATAGCTCCTGGTTATCATGCATGGAACAATAATTTTCTAAGTTTATGTTGTGATTTTCTGCAGCAGTTAATAAATTATTTACAATCAGCACCAATGTTCAACTTGACAAACTGGTATTCTAGAAACAGTAAAGCCTTGAAATGATAAGATGGTGAATATGTTTTTTTTTTTTTGGTATACTTTCGTAGGGTATCGTCATTTGGAAATGTGGCATTAACGTTCACAACCTTGCACAGAATACGCTGCCCTATGCATATAACCAGATGACAAAAGAACTTATCGGACCACAAAGATGTCGTCATGATGCAAAGAAATGGAGGATCACAGACTACCCTACTTTAAATGCTGTTCTTAAACACTTTAAGAGCTGATTACAGCATTACTTTATCTTTCTGTTTCCTTCAGACATTCAACCACAGCTGTGAGAAACTTTAGGGTTGCAGCAAGTGTTTTGAAACTTACAAATGAAGCAGATACTAAAACGTTTTTTTTTTTTTCTGATATCTGTAACATAGCAAAATGAGGAATATTTTGTCCCATGGTGATGCATAAAAGCCTCTCTGAGTATTTTCCAACTTATCCCAACAAATCCGGGTGATTGGGACTCAGGGCTTGCCCATCTTCATAAGCTTCCTGTGAGATCTGGAATTGGATTTAATGTTTTACTGCTCGCATTAAAAACTGTACACACGCTCCATTTTAACCTTAAAAACAAGAGAAGTTCCAAACTGTATGAAAAAAACACGCTGTCCTGAAAATCCCTTTTCAAATTGTTTTTCAACTGAATGAAATAGCATGTGCTACACAAACTTAATCAGTTCAATGACTCAGGAAAAACCTCAAAAGTTGTGAAATGATGTCATTTAAAATGACATCAGAACATAAAGCAAGGGTAAGAAGTAATTGTTTTAATTTTCACATGTAAAACAGGTTTTAATTAGTTGATTTGTTACTCTTTGTTGCACATGCTTCTTTCTTTTACACTAGGGGTGTCAAACTCTGGTCCTGAGGGCTGGTGGCCTGAAGGTTTTCATTGTGTGCTTGCATCAACACATCTGAGCCAGGTTATTAAGTCAATATTACTCATTTTATTGGTAATTGATTTCACTTTATGTGCATCAACTGTATTGAACCAGGAACAGGATGACCCTTGGTTTATGCATGAAATGTCGAATACCTGTCGAACAAACCACAGTTTGTGAAATTTCGAGACTGATGTCAGTCCATGTCTGATCAAGTAGTCTGAAGCCCAGGAAGCTCCACAAGTCACAGTACTCTCTTCTGTTCTCTTCACTCAGCACATTAAACTCAAACACCTGCCACAACCAGAAGTTCTCTAACGATACAGCCATTGTTGGGTGGGCATCTGAAGGGAACAATGGTAAATAGACTCAACTTATGCAGCACTTTTCCACCTGTGTTGGCACTCAAAGCGCTTTACATTGTAGCTCACATTCACCTATTCACACATACACATTCATACTTGATGGTGAAAGCTGCCATGCAAGGTGCAAACCACCATCAGGTGGAATTGGGGGTTTGGTGTCTTGCTCAAGGACACCTCGGCATGAGCTCCTGGCGGTAGGTCAAACCGACAGGGGTTGGAGGGCAGTCGCCCCGCTCACTGAGCCATCCTTCCACCCAACAATCATTACAAGAAATTGGTCATGGACTTTGTTGCCTGGTGTGAATTCAATCACCTTCACATCATTACCACCAAGATAAAGGAGATGGTGACTGTGTCCTGGAAAATGACCAATCTGACCCGAGCAGTGAACATCCATTGCTGTCCTATACAAAAAGGGCCAAAGTCACCTCCACCTCCTGAGGAGACAGAGGTATTTTGATGGATGTAGGACATTGCTTCAAACCTTTTGTGGCACTACTGTAGCATTAGCAACTTTCTATGCAGTGACCTGCTGGTGTGGAGAAATAAGAGGGGCAAAGAGAATCTGGAGAAGCTGGTCATGTGGTTTAGCTCTGTCCTGAGCTGTTCTCAGGACTCAGGTGACTACAGGTCAGAGAAGGATGCTGATCAAGCTGCACAAGATCCACAACAACCCCTTCCTCTGTATGAGAAAGAGGAGCTTTAGTAGCTTGTCTTACCATCTGATTTCTTAACTAACGAATGTAATGGTTTATTATGATGAAAATTGAAGTTACTCTAATGTCTGCATTAATCTTCTTTTCACAATTTGATATTATTGCCAGTTTTTTTATAACTACTTTCCAAAGCAAAACATGGACAGAAAAAGTTTTCTTCTTTCTTTGTAGGATGTTTTAAAGTTTCCAAAGAGGGATTGCTTTTCATTGTTCTTTGTTAAACTTACCTTCTCAAATGTTAGGGTCTCTCTGGCCCTGAGCTTTGAGAAGCTCATACACTGTTTGGCCCACCCCTGTCTCTAGTAGCTGTGGAAGATTGATGCGTTTGGGGTAAGCTGAGGTCACTGCATAGAGAGTTAGTTTTGTTGGGATTTAAATGTTGCCTCAATTACCCTATGACTGTTTTTATCTCTTAAAAACAGACCTACAAACAGCTAAAAGTTTCATTTAATGTTTATTCTTATTTCATTTATGTGATAATCCAGTTTTACATCCTTGTCTGAGTTTTAATTTTTGGAAGGTCAAGAAAATGCCAAAAAGCACCAGACTTGTTTTACCTAAAAGATTTTTAACACCTTTTAATTAAACTCAGATGGTTTGGTTTCTCTTCAGACTCCAAACAAGAGATAAAAGATTGGTAAAATTCATTCAAATATCCAAAACCAAAGTAGTCATTTGTCTGACTTCCTTTTTTAAAGGGATTTTAAATGTCCTCATACTTTATTATGTTATTCGCTTCTAATGACTTTCTGTGTTCTTTAGCATCTATTAAAAGATTTAAAAGCAAAACCCAGTGAGAGATCGAGATAGGGTTTCATGCTTAAACACAAAAACAACAACCTGAACAGTTGTGTTCAAGTGAGGCTTTAACAACATCAGACAAAATACTCAACAGCTACTTGAGAGCTTCAGAAGATGATGATGATGGAGCAGTGAAAGATTAAAACAGAGCAATAAATTTTGATTTTCGAAAGATTGTGAGTTTTTGAAAAAAAAAAAAAAAATACATGCACAGTTTTATGTTTTCATTTTAAAATAGTGTGGTAGTGGACATTAATGAGATTCAGAGCACATGTGGACACCAGATGCTCCAGACAAGAGTCTAAAACAACATTTTCTTTCAGAGTGTGTGTGAGATTCTTCCCCATAGTGATTGCGTACGTTTCAGTGATAACGACTTGTCTTTACTGCTGGATTTAATATAAAATCCACTGGTTGTAAAATTGTCCACATATGGAACGTCGTTTGAATGACTGTCTTTTAATCCAGATATGAAGTTGCTGTTATTTACTAAATTTAACATTTTTATTTAAATGACATTTCTCAAGGTGTTTTTATTTTTTAAATTAGGATTCCATACACTTCAACTTGTAATCTAACAGCTGGTAGCCACTTTTAGCAACAATAACTTGCAGCAACGTTTTTTACATGTGGTCATCACATTTCTCCAGAGGGAATTGACCCACTCTTGTTTGCAGTATTGCTTCAGCTCATTGAGGTTTGTTTGGTCTTAAAATGCATAGCTCTTTTAAACTCCCGGCATTTCGGACAGGAAGAGGTTTCGGACTTTGACTGAATCATTGCAACATTTTGATTCTTGCTATGTTGTTGGAGATTTGTTGCTATGCATTGAAACATTGTCCTGCCACATGATCCGATTTCAGACGAGATTTACCTCCCACACTTAAGAGCTCACATTTGACTCTAAAACATTTTGGCACGTAGGGGATTTTACTGTCAATTCAAAATGTTCCATACCTATAGAACAAATTAAACTTGTTTCTCTTCATTATCTTCCTTGTTCTTTTTGGTTTTTGCTTTCAATATTGAATTTGCTTGCTTTATTTCAACTACACTTTGTATAGTGTATTATGTAAGTCAAGGCTGTTTGCATGGGCTGATCTTATGTATTCAAACTTTGTATTTAAAGTAGAATTAAAAGTGAATTGTTCAGCTGCAACTCTACAAACCTAGACAGCCGTGTTCCTTCAAGAAAGATGAAAATAAAAAACCCTTTTTTTGATAGCCCTTTCATAGAGGAAGAAAATGTCCTGATAATTGTTCCAAGAATGGTTGTCACAAATGTCTTTTTGAGCTCAGAACTATTATCTTTCCTTTTAGTGATTGCTTAAAAACCCAAACACAAGTGAGACTGAGAACTGCCAAAATTTCTTCCATTAAAAACTTGCTAAGGTGTACATTTGGTGTACTTTCTGAGATGAGTGAAAAAACTATTACTCTCCCACGTGTTTTGCATGTTGTGAAGCGTGAATGCCTCAGGAGGTTGAATGTAATGTATAATCCTGAGATCTTTTACAAATGTAGGAAGTTCGTTTTTTCACATCTTGTTTAAAGAAAATACAAGTTGTTTTTGAATGACTATTAAAGACCACGCAATGATCTATCTGTGTGCTTTAGAGCTATGAGGCTTGTACATTTTCTTGAATTATTTGTGCAGAATTACTTCCCACAAGACAAAAAACTATGTTTTAAAGCATCGAAACTCAAATCATCACAATAAAAGGCTATCATAGCAATTTGTTGTTGATCAAGTTTAACCCTAACTTTGCAGAAATGGGTTGTGTGATTGTCTGGTAAATATAATATTAAATTGTGCCCAAAATGTTATGTTCCAGTAATCCTTCCTGAAGAAAATGTATTTTAAACTAAAGAGTAATTATAAATCTGCAATGCATGGAAGAAAAGCGCTAAAATATGAACGAGTAGTAATAAAAGCTTTCACAAAAAGTGATAAGTTACTTCTTCATGTTTGAGAAAAGTAAAACAAATTTCATAAAATGATGGATAAACTTACATCATACAGCATTGACACCTAAAAAACTAACTAAAGTACAATGAATCTGTTTTTTATAACAACTCTAACTCCTTCCAAACTTATAAACCTATTTATTTAAATAGTTAAATAACTATTATTCAGGTAGATTGGAAAAGTACAGACCAATAATCACAAAAAACACTTTCATTTAAATAGAAGGAAGCATCACCTTCTAAACCAAATAAATACAACTTTCTTTAAACTTTTATCTAAACAATGCTGTTGGCATTGTGTATCACCTATTTGCAGCTTTAAGTGTTCAACTTTCCCCCAAAACTATTAAATGGATGTAACCCTATTTGCAAATCACAGAACAAAGGGCCAAGATAACATGAGCGGTATCAGTCCCAAGTTGGGATATTTGTGTGCCTCAGGGATCAATTCCGGGGATTCAATTGTTTCAGCCCCCAACTGTATGTAAAGAATCTGAGTGATCCGAACTTGTCCAGATAACTAAGCCATTTATATTCAATGATCCCAAATTGAGCTGCTCTGGTATCAGAAGCAAGTGTGACACAGTGGCCTAATGACTTCTGTCTTCACTTTAACAAACAAATCAAACTAATTGGATAAATGTTGTGAAACTCAAATTAAGTATATTATTTAAGTTAGTCATTTTTTATTTTATGCTACTGTAGCAGTTCTCATGGTTATTATATTTGATAAATACAAACTTTAAAAAAAAGGCCAAATACTGTATCTACTATGAGTGTTTAAGGCCTATGGTAATCTCCTGAATTTACACGTTCTTATCAAATATACAATTGGTTGTGATGTCTGTTAAGTTTTTTTAGGTTTGATTTTACTATTTCTGTGTTTTGGTAAAGCTAAAAACAAATGCTTGCATAATCTTGATGGAGAAACCGTTGTCCCTACAAGTCAAGAAACACATACTGTAAGGGTCCAAAGAATTTAACTCACAGCAAGCCATTAATAGTACTGTTCATATTGATTGAATTTCAGATAAAGGATGACCACATTCACTTTTGTACTCCTGATGCATACTTTGCTTTGTTTACGTACCCTTAAAATACCGCAAATAATCTTAAATTCGCCACCGTCAGTCCAGTTTAATGTAGTTTATTGGACAGGGAGGCTACCAATCGTCAACTTGTTGTCAATTGGTTAAACAGAAATCACTGTTCATCTGGTTGCAGTGCAATGTTCTGTTTGGAAAAGCTGAAACCTGACATCCGCATGACACGCCAGGCCTTCTTAAAAGACAGTCCCTTGTGTCAACAGCTCTGTACTGAGATAGCACCTTGTCACAGTTGGACAGATTTGTTGGAGAGGCTGTTTGAGCAGGGCAGCATGACAATGAGTCTGACATGTTCATGAAGCCTCAGCACTCTGCTCAGTTAATGCAATATGATGATTTGTACTTGGAGATACACAAAAAGTGAATGACAATCAGAAGGAAAAATTTTTTTTTTTTTTAAAATGCACAAGCATTTTTAATCAAAACTACGACAATTTCTCAAAAGCAAGTTAAAAATATGTGTGCCAAATAACAGTTTTTGTGAGACGAAACTCGGACGATTGTTTAGGTGGTGAAAGACACTAAACAAACACACATGCTCATCGGCTATTTCCTCTCTTAGATAAAAATAGCCAGAGGTAGTCATTCTTGCAGTGATAAAATTAGGACAAAAGTGTGGCAGTTGCTTGAATAATTTAATACATTTGCAAACTTCAGTCAGTGGGAACATCATCAATTGCAAAATGAAGAAAACCCTGTAGCAGAATGTGCACTGGAAATCATGTTTTTTTTTTTTTTGCAGAGCTATAGGTGATAGGACAGACATCCAAATGGAGTTGTTGTGCAGGCAACAGATGCATGTCTCTACCTGAACATCAGGAAGGAAATTATACCATTTAGTGTTGGCAACCTGGTACAAAGGAGACACGGTTACATAACAGATAATGCACAAAAAAATACTTTAGAAGACAATTTCATGTACTGTATATACAGTATAACAAACAAATCGCTCTAAATGCATGCATTTTCCCCACAAAATCATTTTCTTATAACCACCTTAACATGCACATTATACCATATAGTTGGTTAAATTGTTCACAGGGATGCATGTGATTGGTTGTCTCTCTTGGTTGGAGTTGTGACAGAGTGGTCAACTGTACAGGATTCTTCTTCTTCTCTTCTTCTGGCATTTCCCTTCATGGGTCGCCACTGCAAGTCAGTTTCTTCCATTTAACGCTATCTGCTGCATCCTCTTCGGTCAAACCAACTATCTTCATGTCTTCCTTCACTGTATCCATGAACCTGCTCTTTGGTCTTTCTCTAGGCCTTCTTGGTAGTTCTAATCCCAGCATCCTTCTGCCAATGTACTCGCGCTCTCTCTCCTCTGCACATGTCCAAACCATCTCAGTCTGACCTCTCTGACTTTATCTCCAAAACCTCTAACATCTGCTGTTCCTCTGTTATACTAATTTCTAATCCTGTCCATCCTGGTCACTCCCAGAGAGATCCTCAGCATCTTCATCTCTGCTACCTCCATCTCTGTTGCCTGTCTTTTCCTCAGTGCCACTGTCTCTAGACCAAACAGCATGGCGGGTCTCACCACGGTTTTGTACACTTTCCCTTTCATTTTAGCTGTAACTCTTCTATCAAACCTGATACTTTTCTTCACCTGTTCCAGCCTACCTGCACATGCTTCTTCCCTTCTTTTCCACACTCTCCATTGCCCTGCTTAGCTAGGGTGGACTCTGTTGCCCCCACAATCCCATGTTAGATAATTGGTTTAGAAAATGAATAGACAATGTTCTATATCCTATTTTGTTGTACTATTTTTCACTTTACCTGATCAAGTAAAATATTAGTGAGATAAAAGCAAGCGTGGATGTAAGAAAATGTACTTTTCTGCATTTGCCATTGAATGATTAATTTTTTGTCAAATGACAAAAGGAGGCATGTTGTATTCTAAAAAAATTCATTAGTATTTATCACTCAGCATTTTAATTCATTCACGAGATTCCAAAAGGTTATCACTCGAAAACTTAGTTCAACTTTTTTTGTCTGGTTTTCTATATAAATTTTAAGAGAATCTTAGTGTAAATAATTTTGTGTTCGATGCAACAGGAGGTAGCTGAACTTATCAGCACATTTAGAGAGGAATTAGCTTTTAACCTTGTTAACGTCTTGACATGCAGATGTAGGAAATTCTTTGTACATGAAGCAAACCAACAGATATTTCAGTGCTGCCAAACGCTCATTATTAACTTTCTGTTTCTTTGATTCTCCTGAAAAGCATTCAAATTAAAATCCTTTTCTATGACCTGATGCTACTAAAATGCAATGTGATAACACTTCCCAGTGCTAATAAGATTTTGGCCACATGGTAATGATATACAATAACAAATCGGCTCTTCGTAATTACTGATTTGAAAGACTGATTCACATCTAATCTATAAAAACAATCCAGCAAAGGTGCTGTTTAACAAACAATATGGGAACTTGGGTGGGTCATATCACAAAAGACAAGCAAAAATAAACAAGAAAAAGCTCATAATTGATGTCTCCCAGGCTTTTAAAATATCCCTAGATCTTCTCATTTGATGAATTTGACAATTTCAATGGCAGCATGAATGTTCAAACCGTAAAGTGTAAAAGTGGTAGATTCTTCAAAGGCAGATGAGTGACAGCTCACTGTGGAGCCAGAGCAGCTCTGATACATTAGAGGTGTGGATGTGGAACATCTGAGAACGGGGCGTCTGGTGCCAGGTTGTTGGAAACTTAATTTTTTGGGTCTGCTGTTTTGACGACTGAAGCCTTTGTTGATTGGGCTTGTTCCAGCCAATCTGGAGAAAAACAGATAGCTGGATTTGAATCTTACCTTGAAGTGCGGGTCAGTGCTTCTGGCTTTTGTTGTTTCAAACTTCATGAAGTTTCTTAGCAGAATTGGAGACTGACAGTCTCCATTGTCCATCTGGTGAATATTTGGTCAGCAGTTCTTTTTTTTTGATGATTTTAACCTGTCTACATCCCCATTTGAAGATCCCAGAACAACTTTCTTTTGTAAAAAGATAATTATAGTTCATTTACTTGTCAACTACTTTATTGAGCTCAGTGTGATCTTTTTAAAAAGGCACTAAATGGAAAAATTAAGTAGTCTTGTCATGATTTTTGATAAGTCTGAAGAGAACTTGGCTTTACTATCACTGCTGTTTTTCAGTGACAAGTGTACAGAATAAAATTAATTTTAGATGCCATTAAAAAAATTTATAGGGTAATCCCATTACAAGTTATAATAAAATCCCAAAACATGATGAAATGGCAACAACTCAAGCCAAATTAAATTTGAGTGCTTCAATTACTCAGTGTGCTGAAGTTTTAGTTTTCCAGTGCCTGGGTTTCCATCATTAAAGCATGTGCCGTCCTGTTTATAATCACTACACCCCGAAGCAGCACAAAGGCTTTCAGTCCTGCGTCGTCCCATTTACACACGTTTGACAGAGCGAAATACCAACCTGTAATATAAAGCTAAAATCGTAAAAAGGAACATAAAAAATATATATATATAATTTTGGGCACAGACGTCTTTGATTTGAGTTCACAAAGCATGCTCTGGTAGATGATGAAAAACAAAATTTGAAAAAAAGTGAAGCACGTTATGTGACTCCTGATAGACATTTGAAGCCAATTTCTTAGTTAAAGTTGTGTGACAACAACATGAATCCCAGAACAAAATTGCTTCGGTAAATCAGCTTAAAAATGTACCCATTTTACTAAGATTTTGGTTTGGCTGTTGAATATAAGTTTAAAAAGAAGTTTGCAAACACATTCAAATCTCTTTCACAATTTAATTATCCCAAAAAAAAATGGAAAAATTAAGTGTGCACATTAAAAAAAAGCTTTAAAAAAAGTGATTATGAAAAGATTATTTCCACAAACGCAAGTTTCCAAAACAAGACCAAACGAAAAATAAACTTGCATTGTGAATAACTAATTCAGCACTGAGACATTTAGCCACTGAGCCACTAAGTCTTTGAGTTTGGTCTCAAAATGAATCTTCAATCCTGCGAAAAACTGCAAGAAAATTCTTCCCTCCGTTTCTCTGGACTTTCTTTCCCTCTTCTGTACACGTACCCAAACGATGGATGATGACGTCATCAGCCTGTCAAAACAAAACATACAATCTGTTTACAGAGCAGTGTATAGTAGCACCCATCTGAATTACTCCGAACCCTAACAGCTATTTGATGAAAGGCAGGGTACACCCTAGTCAGATATTCAGTCTGTTATGGACAGTGTGAAATATTTGACCTTTTCAAATCCCCTGGTCCTCTAGATAGCTTATTATTACTGTCATACAGTTGACCAACATAAACACAAAAGAATTTTATTTCGTCTTGTGAACAAATTATCCCTAACATGGTTGTTGGGGGTGCTAGTGTCTATCCCGACTGGTTTCAGGTGAGAGGCAGGGTACACCCCAAACAAGTCACCGGTCTGCTGCAGGGCCACACACACACTCATTCTTAGGGGCAATTTCATAGTGGCCAAACAACCTAACATGCATGTTTTTGGAGGGTGGGACAAATTGTATTGAATATTTTTAACATATTCAATACAATCATAACCAAACTGAACAAAGACGAGACCAGCCTATCCTTTGTTACACCTTCTTAGTGAGAAAAAACTCCCAAGAAATAGAAAGCCAATTGAGACCCAACTGAAGAAGAGATCCATCCAGGATGGACAGGCAAAATGTATCATGTTTAGCCGATCCGTTAAAAGAATTTGCTAAATTTCCGGTCTGTGCTCTATTTAGTTCCAACTGGAACTGTTTACTAAGTAGATAAAGAACAAACAGTACTCAACAATAATGTATAGCATCATAGATTAGGAAAAGGTAATAAGGCCTTCCACCTTTGCCGTGCAGCTAAATTAGATCTGAGTGTTTCTGACGAATATTTTCAAGTAATTTTATTATTGGCTACATTTTGGTATAGTTTTGTCCCGGTGTCGCTTATTTATTTAGTTATTTTTCAAATGACTGAACCAGGCTCCACAGGGCACGTTGTCCTGTTAGTTATTTCACTGGCATCTGCAATCTAATCACACTGCTCCATCCCCACCTCTATTCTCCAACACATGCAGCTACTACACATGCTCTTGTCTCCCAGATAGAAAAAATAAGACAAAAACAGGCAGGTGAGGGAGATGCACCATTAAAACCTTGTATTTCCAACTAAACACATTTAAATATTCATAGTTAAATAAACATAGAATGGTATAAATAGTAATAGAAGTATGTACCAGGACGTAAAAAAATGACAGTATTACAGTATAAAATTACAATATCTATCTAAGTAAATAGTTTGGATATTACTGCCTATGCAAACATAACCCGCTAGCGGACTTTAGTCTGCTTGTTTAATCACCATTTGGATAGCCAACGTCAAAGATCATGTACAGGCCGCTGGACAGTTTGTGAACAATTTTATCACAAATATGACCTGATACTTTATAATATGTTCCAACCGGGTCCTATTAGTTGATAACGACAGACGCAGTAAATAAGATCAAACATTAAAATTGGGAAATTTATTTGTTTTAGGACACTGGACATGTCATTTTTTAGTTGGCAGTGAGAGTGAATTGACCCTTGACATTACAAATACATTTGAAGGTGAGAATGGAGTTAGCCATGTTTTATCAGTTAGATTAAGTGGATGTAAGGTCAAATGATGATGATTGAATATTGTGAATATGATTGATGTCATTGCAATTGCGGCTTCATCAAAGAGAAAGTGGTGCTTATAATTTTATAGCTAAAAAAAAAAAAAAAAAAAAAAAAAGAGTAATCTGTGTTTTCCCCAATAAATTATGGCGTATCAATGCTGCACAAGTGAAGCTAGTTAACCACCTCAAAAAGCTTAATGTTAGGTACAGAATCATGAAAGTGGCTTTAATGATTTTTTTCCTGGAAAACGTAAAGAAAAGAAAACATGCCGCAAATACTGAGATGAAAAGCTCTATATCAACATACCAGTTCTTCATCTGCGACACGTGCAAACAGCGGATGTTCCGTGAAGTGCTTCACCATCCAGAGGTGGACCTCCTCCACATCTGTTATAGTGTACACCAAACCCTGACATGATCAAACATATGGAGGTTGTTTAACACGGTTCTGGGAATAATAAGTTACACTTCTGTTAGTGGTTAAAAGCAGATCCATGTGTTAATCTTAAAGTTAAAGCTTTACCTAAAAAGTATAGAAATAGATTATAGATAAATGTACATTTTAGGGGTTGCTCTTCTGGTCAAAGTTAGCAGTTTCATCACCACAAAAAGAGATTTATGTAAAAGATAAAAATAGCCAATAGACAACACAGAGGTGAATCACCTGTGTCAATAACGTTTACTTTGCAGGCTGCAAAGATAAAATGACAAGAAAAAGGATTTCTTGGAAAATGTTACATGGCACAGATTTCCACACTTGTGCATTTCTGCACGTATGGCTCTTTTTTTCTTCCCCCTCAGGCAAGGTAGAGCAATGATAAAAGCATGTCTCTTTAACCTATAAGTCTGAAAAACATCCTACTGCTGTTTAATCTCTCATTTACCGTTCGAAGAGTCTAACTGTACTTTAGATTAGAACACCTCCTATTTCTCAGCAAAAACTCCTTCACTAAACAAGGCGATTACTCCTAACCCATCAGCAGACTTATGGCCACATGCCAGCTCTGACCCCCTATCTGCATGTAAACGCTCGTACAGATAAAAACACACAAATGTGCATAACAGAATGCACTCATGCATACACGTCAGAGGAAGCATGAATTAATTTAATTTGAACACAGGCTTTCCATTGTTCCCTCTAACCTCCATCAGTGTCCCGAATGCAACACAAACATCAACCAGCTGCGAGTCTCAATTTGATTTCACTTCATTGTATGATAAAATGATAACTGTAAAGTCAATTTAGGCTCCTCAGTTTTATCACCATAAAAACAAATAGCATTTTTGATCATCTTAACTTTTTTAGAGAAAAAAAATCCACAAAAAATAGGTGTCCTAAACCGCTAATTTGTAATAGGGTCGCAAGGGGTGCCGTAGTCTATCCCTGGTGATTTCAGGCGAGGGGCACGATACACCCCGAACAGGTTGTCAACCTGTCGTCGGGCCACACACAACCATCCACACACACTCGCTCATAATTCGGGGGGAATTTCATTGCGACTAATCAACCCAACATGCATATTTTTGGAGGGTGGGAGGAAACAAGAGTGCCCGGAGAAAACCCACATATACATGGGGAGAACATGCAAACTACACACAAAAAGACAAAATTTAATTTTGTAAATTAAATTTTGATAAAATTTCTTATTTTGAGGTTTTGTGTGTAATTTGCCAGAAAAAAATTACATATTTAAATGTCAATTTTTTCTTAATTTGGTAAAGCAGCTAAAAATAAATATTCAACATCAATAAATATAATTTATAAAAACTATTTTGACCGTTTGATTTTAATTTTAAATCAACAGTTATTTCCAAGTGCATTCTACTTCTCTCCGGAATTTCCTCAGGGACATTTCTGCAGTCCATCCGATCTTAATTAAACAAACTCTTCAAAATGTCTAATGGCTGATGTTGTGTGCTAGTTAAATCTAAGCCACAAGGCTAAAAGAATTTTCTCAACATCTGTGAGAATTCTGACCCCTCACTAATCAGGAGGAAAGAGAAAATGTCTACAGGATTCAAGAAGTTGAAACTCTGAAAACAGAAGTACAGTCATCCCACATCAGGCTTTTCTGTGGAGTCGAGTGATGTTAGATGAATTGTGGAAGGAAGCGTGAAAAGAAATGTCAACCTGATGGTCCCTAATGGGCCCTTCAACATTTGAACCTACTGGCTTGACTTGACCCAACTCAGGTTTTCCATCAGGTTGTTAAGACTTTTTTTTAGCAACTATTTGGATTTCTACTGCCAAGAAGCCACAAACTGAGCAGCAGGTACGGCATCAAGTTGATGGGCCATCATTGATGTGTCATGTTTGTGTCACACATGCCACAGGACTTTTAGACTCCACAGCTCCAGCAACTGCACACACATCATGGTGAAAGCTGTTGTGATGAGGAACAACCTGAAATAGAGTTTAGTGCTGGTAGGAATCCAGTAATAATTATCCTGAAGAATCAACATCAATTTAGATCTTTCCACTCTTTTGGCACATTTTCCTGAGAACGAGCACATTGGCTGGTTAAAATAAAGGCTAGGTTGGATACATAGTACCACAGTCCAACCCTGGGGGAGGTGAACTTTATCAAATGGTTCAGAACAACATTTTGACAAAGGCCAGGAGTTCTATTCAAAAGAAAAAAAAGTTCATCCCTGCAATTATTTAGAAAAACAAACATATATAAAAAAAAAACTAGTCTACCACTGCTGTCAAAATATGCTTTTGAAATGCACAAAAGACTCATTATACTAGTAATTACTGAAGATATTTTTGCAGGATTTGTGGCTCTTCTTGATTTGCAGTATTAATTTTAAGCCCCTTCAGTAAGAAAGGTTACTGGAACCACAGAAACCAAATTTTCCACTGATCAGTTGAGAACATTTACAGCAACCAGTAATCATTGGAGCACGACAAAACAACAAAAACAAAGTTTTTGGTGGCTACAAAGTTTCAAATAAAGGCAGCATGGAAGATCTTCTAGTGCAGACCGTTCTGCTACTCTATGGCTACTGGACACTGTGTTAAGACCTGACAGAGCGTGGGCCAATAGTTTATTTATTATACAAAAATGATTGGCTGATGTTTTCAATGTCTCACAGAGCATGCAATTTATTGATCTGTACACATGGAACGCACAAACACACGACTGTTGGCTTTGAACGAGGCGGAATGTGGGTATTATGGCAACAATAAGGGAAAACTTTAATATAAGGTCTTAAACTGACTACTGAAAGCGCACACATCTCAACAGCAACACATATACTTCAATGTAATGTGGTTGGAACAACATAATTTGCCGCATTTTTCCATGTCTCTGTGAAGTCACTAGTGAAGACAGCTATGTTCAGAAAGGAATCAGCATTGATGTTGCTCAGCCAAGTCTCTGTATAACAGAATAAGCTGCACTCCTGGAAGATCTTGTCACCACTTCCTTGCTTTTCTCTTCCCTCCAGCACGCGACATCCACAAAAAGGCTCCAACTTGGCATTTCTTGCTGCTAAAGTGGCTCATCTCTTAAAAATCCAACAAAAGTAAAAACCACTACATGGACTAGCTGCCATTGCGGGGGATGTTACTGTATGTGTGTGTCTTTATTTCCAGAAAATTTATTTAGAAGCATGAGTCTGACCAGAGAAGGCAGATTTAAGTAACATTTGAAAAAAAAATGAATTATTAAGACCTTTCATCCCACCTTTAAACGTTGGGGTTAAAGTACTTCCTACCCTGCTGAAATTTTTTTACATAAATATTATATGAAAGTCTGTTAACAATTTATCTGACATAAGGTAGGTCAATTTTATGTCAGATAAATTTGCTTAAACTATTTTTACATGTCAGTGCTCAAAATCTCCCAAAACATTTATAATTAAAGAATGTGGATACATAATTTTTTATATGTAAGCAGGAACTAATATTGTTCATACATACCCCAACTCTTAACGTGTAGGCGTATTCTGCAAGTAAAGTAGGGCTAATGATCCTCCATTTGTGCTTGGTCTTCTTAAAATGAGGGTCAGGGAAGAGGAAGAACATCTTGCTGAGCTGAAAAACATTTAAAAACAAGAACTATGTGCCTCAATCAAATATGTCTCCCACTGGCCTGTATTTGAAGAGTTGAGGTTTAGGTGTTAATTTGGCCAAAGTAGTCATATGTGTTAGGTTTTTAAATTTTATGACCTCAATTTTTAGTCGTATTACATCAATTCATCTCTGTAGTTATCACTGAGTATTTGTGGGTAGTTTCATTAAAATTTCTTCCATGGTTTGGAAGATATCATGTTCACAAAAGTTTTACTCAAGCACAGACATACACACAAATAATCATAATAATGTTATTTAACGCTTTTCACGACTCTCAAAGACGCCTCACTTATGCATTATTCATGCACTACATACCAGGTGATGGTAAGCTACTGTTGTAGCCAAAACTGCCCTGGGGCAAACTGACAGAAGCGAGGCTGTTATTTTGCGCCATCGGCCCTCTGACCATCACCAACCAATCACTCACACATCATTCAGACTAGGCAACGTGGGTGAAGTGTCTTGACCAGGAACACAGCAACAATTTAATCTCAACGGCCTTCCCACTGTGGCACCTGGGGTTTCGGCGGTCTCCCATCTAAGTACTGCCCAGCCTGCTTAGCTTCTGAGGTCTGATGGGATCAGGAATTGACAGGCTGGTATGGCCACATTTACACAGATGGACAACTTGAGGGCTTAATGGCTAATCCACATTCTATGGGCATGAAAATAGTTAAGGAAACACATTTAAGAAAAAAGGTGTTTTATAGTCATCTTCTGTATTTTATGGTCACCAGCTGTAGGTGCACCCACATGGAAGGTTTGGGAATTTGGTAAGGATGCCTCCCAAAAGTCTCGCTGGTGAGGTGTTTTGGGCACATCCCACTGGAAGGAGAACCAGATGCAGACCCTGGATCTGCTGGAGAGACTATGCCTCACAGCTGGACTCGGTGAGCTGGAGGATGGAGCCGGGGAGAGAGAAGCCTGGCTTCCCATCTGAGCCTGTTGCCCCCACAACCTGGCTCCAGACAGGCGGAAGACAACACAACAGATTGTTTTATATCTGTTTGAAGTTAAATTTGTCTATAGGTGTTACAGTAACCCGTCATTTATGTATTTAACATAAAAATTAAAACACAAGAGGGGCGTGATAAAAAAAGAAAGGGCCTGAGCTGTTTCTGAATGGCCTGTAAATGTGGTTTCCGTGATATTTTGTGGTTGGTTGTTCAACACTGCATTTGCAAAACTGGAATTTCCCTGCTTGATGTTTTTTTTTCCTTTCATAAAGTTCTCCACGTCTCTTTGACATGAGTACAAATGTAGGCTCCAATAATATCAGTCTGGCTGATACATTTTTTTTCAATAATAATAATAATAATAAAAAACACTCCAGTCACTTTTTATTAGCTAAAATAAACAGTGTCTAGTATAGACAGAAAGATGGGGTAGAAATAATCACTGAGAACAACTCCAGCCTTAGGGCCTCATTCACTGCTGATGGAAAAACTTCAACACTTTAAATTATTTTGGGATTACAATACAAATCTGTGAGAAAAAAAGGGAAAAAAAATGTGTCTCAGCTTTTTGGGAATAGCCTGGCTCAACATGTGACACCCCCTCAAGGACTGGGGGCTACATTATGAGCAGTAATCTGGGTGGTCTTATCATTTTTTTATGCTCACTGTAGGTTGTGTAAAACACTGTACAGCAGGAAGTAGCAGATGTTATCCATGTTGAATTAATACGATTTAATGAAAGATTTAGGGGCCTCTTGATATAAAATCTCATTTATTGTACACCTCTTATCCAGGCCGAGCTCTCAAGCACTTCAGAGTTTGGCACCAACCCTTCATTTTTACATGTACAAATAACAGCCATATTATCTAAAACAACCTTAAATAGTACAATAAAACTTTAAAAAGGGGGTATTAAATTGTGTGTTTTACATGAAACGCCTGCACAATTTATTTTCCATAAATGTGTCACTTAAAATGTTCTTTTTATTGTGTTCTGATCCTAATTTATACCCACTCAGGGCATTTGAGGTGATACATATTTGTTTTAAACGAGGGCACCTAAATTAACCCCAGTCTACTTCGAGCCCCCTGTGTAACCTAATACAAGTTTCAACAAGACGTAAATTACTGCAACTAAATGAAACGCATCTTGCTCTCCTCTCAGCTGATGCGTGTCTGTCAATAAGCTCATTGTTATACTATTCTTGGCTTTATTGAGAAATCTTAATGCAACACATGGAAATTTATTTCTCCAATTGTATGGCTTGTGATCTCTTTTTTTCTCCCACCTGTCAAGAGGACTCCCATCATTGATGTAAAGTTTTACAAGCAACACAGAATGAGTTGTTTCAGGGAATATAAAAATGTTATTTTGTGATCTAGTGCTAAATGTTGGTACATGATGGTTAGCAAATTGGTTTGTTTGGATGGTATTGTTATTGGATGAGTTTTGGTATTTGGTATTGGCATGGTGGCACAGTGGTTAGCACAATGGCCTAACAGCAAGAAGGTCAGGGGTTCGAGTCCCAGGTAAGGACAAGTGTTAGAACACTGGCCTTTCTGTGTGGAGTTTGCGTGTTCTCTCTGTGTATGGATGTGTTTTCTCCAGGTACCCAGTTTACTCCCATCCTCCATAAAACATGCATGTTAGGTCGATTGGCTGCATAAAAGGAATGAGTGTGTGTGTGTGTGTGTGTGAATGGTTATGTGTGTGGCCCTGCGACAGACTGGCGACCTGTTCGGTGTGTACCCTGCTTCTCGCCCTGAATTAGGCAGGATAGGCTCTAGCGAGGATGCCCGGTTTAGAAGATGAATGGATGATCTGCCATTTTTGCTCAAAGTGACAAAACCTACTTCAGCACGAATGTAAAAAGGAGCATCAAAATGGTTAACAAGACTTTGTTCTGGAAGAAATAAGGTCACTGTTTCTGATGTAGTAGTTTTGATGACATAATCCAATAAGTTCTGTCAAATTTATTGACAGAGTATAGAAGAGTCTGAGGTCATCCCGTTTTTGCTGACTAGTCAACTTTCCATGCTAAGAAGCAGAACATGAACCTGTGAAGCAAGACAGTGAAGTTATGAGTTTCTTTTTAGGGTGTCCAGATTTCTAAGCATTTCCTTTCCAAAATAAAAGCCCATTGTGAGTAACTAATAAATACGTAAATCTTGTAATCTAACTGAGAGGTACACTGTATTACCTCCAAACGCACACAGCACTTTTCATTAAAACACCACATGTGTTTTTGAAACTTTAGATGTTTGTTATTATGGCAACTACTAAAAAATTCCAAAATCTGATCTGAGTGAGTAATGTTTTGTAAAGTGATAGATGAATATTCAATTGGAGTAAAGAGCAGCTGAGATGTAGCTGAGTTCTTAGTACTTTACAATCTGGATTGAAACAAACTACACAAACAAGTGAGTAAATTTCAGACTTTTGTCAGCTAAAATGTGAAAACAATGTTTGAGTCAAGATATTTTTGAATAATCATCCATTTTCCAATCTGCTTCATCCATGACAGGGTTACTTGGGTGTTAGTAACCCTATATCACACAACCATATATCAGACAAGAGGCAGGGCACACCCTAGACAGGTCTACTCTCCACTCCATCACCACTCAACAGGTATGTTTATTTCATAACATATACATACCAATGCAACTCTTCCTCAATTGCTCAACTTTGTGAGGTCCTATGCTTGTGGGTTTCGGTTGTTTCCATGCTATCACACACCTAATTCAAATGACGTATATCTGCTTAACACCTTGTCCCTCAGAACCTCGCAAGCCTGTTCATGACCTATTTATTTGGGCAAGAAAGTTGAAAAAAAGGTCCAGCTGGAAAGTGAAAGCTAGCGAGTAATGAGTAAATTCATTTCAGATCCGTAACATTATTAGTCATAAAAATGATGTCTTATGTATGTCATCATCCAAAAAGCAAAGAAACTGGGAATTTCTGGACACGAGGGACAAAAAAGAAGACTTTTATTGGATGTTGGATACATCATGGTCTTAGGGCCCTTAGATGACCCTGAATTGCTCATCGGAGTTATTGTATCACAGACATTATTACATGAGCCTAGGAACACTTCCAGAAACCACTTTGGATTAACACAATCCACCGTACCATCTGCAAAAGCAATTAAAGGTCTATCTTGCAACAAAAAAGGCCATATTTAGACATGGTCCAGAAGAGCCTTATCCCCTGTGGGCCCAGTATTTATAACAAACTGTTTCAGAAAAGAAAACTGTTACAGAGTCTGACCAGTTCAGATTTAACGTTGTTTATCGTGAACTGGCTTTTCAGGCTGAAGAGGATCAAGACCTTCTGATAGCATAAGGGTGTTTTGTAGACGGCCTGCATGATTTGAATCAAATCCTGATTATCTGATAAGTATGTTAAGGTTTGAGAAGACAATCCAACTCAGTCCCTGAGTAACTTCATTCTTCAATCCAGACATCTAGTTCAAGGAGAGCCTTGGAGATTTCAGCAAAACTCTGCAAAACCACATATTGCATCCCTCACATGTGAACATTCCAGGTCCTGAAATGACCTTACTGCAGTCCTTATCTTTAATAAGCAGTAAATTTATGGCAAATGCACCTTTTTCAAAGCCAGTCAAATATTTTTGGTTTGTTGGTTTGTGAAAAGAAAACCTAAACTTCGGTAAAACAGAACTTCTGTAGGTAAAGTCTCCAAACTTTAGTGAAAAGAAGATATTGATTTTCAGCAAAAAAAAATCTGGGCATCTTTTGCATTTGACATGAACTAATTTGTATTCAATATTTATTTGTCACGGTCATCAAACAAAAAAACTGGGTTCATGCAGTAGTTTGCTCCCATTATATAATCTGTATGATCGTATTTGCCAAATTTCTTAGGTTTAAGATTTGTCCTACTCTGTTATTGATATAACATCTCATGTGACTTGAGGTTTTTTTTTTAACTTTTGTTCACATTAAAATAAAAACCTAAAACAAAAGAACTCGGGTTGAAAACTTGACTTTTACAGACCTGATAAAACTTTTAAGACTAGTTGAAAAAATGGATAGAATTGACCTTTTTGCATACTTGAATCTTCATGAGGCTTTGAGTAAAGTTAGAGGGAGTGAGACAAAAAGCATTTTAAAAGTGTAATTTATTGAAAACAAGTAAACTGAAACAGGCTTTTTATCAGCTGATCAAAAGTCTAAGACCACAGGCAAACCAAATCTGCGCAAAATTGTCGTTTTCTCTCAGCATTCACACAAACATACTAAAGCTAAGAAGTTTTCTCTTGTTGAACAGGGGTCGGATCGTCCAGCTGCATAAGCAAGGTCTCTCACAGTGTACCATTACTACTGAGGTTGGACGCAGTAAGACAGTCATCCTACATTTTTTTGACAGATCCTGAGCATTATATAACAAAAGAGTCAATTGGGAGAGCCAAAAAAATTACACCTGTGCTGAGCTGGAGGATACGGTTGACTGTCTGTCGAGACTCAAGGTGGTCTCTGACGCAAATTAAGGCCCTTACTGATACCGACTGCAATACAATAAGCATCAGACAGCATCTGTGGGAGAAGGGTTCAAATTCAAAGTCATTTGAATTTATTCTTTATTAGTCATTTATTCTTTCGCTGCGGCCCAGTACCACATGGCCCACGGACCATTACCGATCCATGGCCCGGTGATTGGGGACCCTAGTTATAAAGAACATATGAGGATTAATGGCATGGGACGTTAATAAAAATGGTCATCAGTTCCAGACAGTTGATGCCCTTCATGTCTGTATGAGGGCATCAACTGGCACCAACACTCAAATACCCAAACAATTTTTTTGAAGAGATTAACAAGTTTAGTGGAGCTACTCATTACCGACTCCTACTGAGGTATTTTTTTTCTTCTGGTTTGGAGAGTTTTTGAACGGTGGTCTAACACTTTTGATAAGCTGATAAATATCTTATTTCAGTTTACTTGTTGTTTTCAATAAATTACTTTTTCAAAGTCCTTTTTTTTATCACTCTCCCTTCTTGTTTTTGTATGTTGTAGCTCTTCTTAAACCTCATTAAGAATCAAATGTGAAAATGTCAAAACTTCATTTCAAGCTATTTTTAACTAGACTTTTTATTGTCATTATGGCTACATTTTCAAACCATCCACCAGATGTCCTCATACCTTTCTTGGGGTTCTCAAAATTAAAAATATAACAAACCGTAAGTACATTTGGGATTTACTAGTCCAAGCGTTTGAAACGTTTTCCAGTTCCAACCAAAAAAAGACACAATAGAGATTTTATTTCTGAGGTCTTCACATGTTTTCACAAGTTGTGCTTGGGTTTCTCTGGGAACAAAGACTTCCTATTATCAAACTGAAACTTACACTATCATATCGCCTTATTCCACTTACCCAGTGCCAACGATCTTCCGAAACTACCCTCACCTCGACAACATCCCCTATCTTATCAAGGAGGATCCCTAGGTGTTCCTTGGCCAGCTGCGAGACATACCCCCTCCAGCTAGTCCTGAGTCTGCTTCTGGGTCTCTTCTTGTTAAGTGATTGGCTACTTGTAACTTTCCCAAGAAAAACATGTGCGTGGTTGTTTGTCTCTTTGTGTTGACTTTCTAATGACAGTATGTATGCGGTATGCCTTGTCTTATGCCATCAAAATTACTGGTATGAGATCCAGTCTACTCAGTGACACAAAACTGGATGACGTTGTGCAAAAATGAATAAAAAGATTTATGATCTGAGTTAAGCACAATATGAAGATTATTAAAAGGCAGGTAATATTTATGTATGTGTTCATATATTCTATATTATGGATTATAAATGTTATCCTACCTGCCCTTTAAAAAAGAAGTTTGGAAGGTATTTCATTGCATTGCTGCGAAGGCAGGCGATGTTCTGGAAGCTTCCTGGGTTGGAGGAACGCAGTGACCGGATGCGGTCTTGAACATAATCAGAGACTTTCACCCTGATCTCCAAACCAAGGATGAGTTTATCTGGGAAGAGTGGAGATAACTCCACTGGTGTGAAAAGTAAGTAAAGATGCAGACAGACACAAACATTACATCAATACAGTCAACAACTTTGACCTGTGAAAATTGAAGATTGTCAGATCAATGGCCTAATTACCTAAAAGTCCCCCATATCCACATCCAATGTCTGCAAACTCAACTTGGGGGGTTTCTTTCTCGGACAAGTTGTCAGTTATTAAATCTGGATACAGCTTGGACCAGTCCATTTCTTCTGGACATACTGGACTAAAAAGCAGAAAAACACAAGTTACAGTGTGATACTACATGAAGCATTAAAGAGGAAACTGAAACATGGTTAATATTAAAAAGTAATTTGCGCTAACAAGCTATGTCATATAAAGTCTTTGTATTATTCTCTTACAGATGATACAGATTAGAATCAGTTTTATCTATATGCAAGTTTTTTGGTAAATAAATACGTTTTTAAAAGAATAGAACAAAAGGTCTTGAGTGGGGGATTGACAGACGGATTGGAGCGATGTCCACAATAATTAGGACGCTCCATCGATCCGTAGTGGTGAAGAAAGAGCTGAGTCGAAAAGCTCTCAATTTACTAGTCAATCTTTGTCCTCACGCATTGTCACTGGCTGAGGGTGGAGACAGAAAGAACGAGATTGCGGATACAAGCGACCGAAATGAACTTCCTCCGCAGGATGGCTGGACTGTCCCTCAGAGATAGGGTGAGGAGCTTGGAGTAGAGCTGTTGCTCCTCTGGATTGAGAGAAGCCAGATGGAGTGATTTGGGAATCTGGTTAGGATGCCTCCCGAGGTGTTTCGGCCAAGTCTCACCAGGAGGAGAGCCAGGGGCAGATCCTGAACCTGGTGGAGAGGCAATGTCTCTCAGCTAGCCAGGTGACAACTTGGGATCCTCCCAGGTGAGCTAGAGGATGCAGCTGGGGTGAGAAAAGCCTGGGTTTCTCGTCTCAGGCTGTTGCCCCTGTGACCAGGATAAGTGGAAGACAATGGAACGGAAAGGATAAAATCAAGGGATGCTGTCAAGGGATTCAAGTCATTAAAATGACTTGTACTGGACATCTGGGTCAGATCAATTAAGTTTAACACAAGAAACTTCTGGAAGTGTCAGAAGGTACGCTCACTCCAGTATCTTTGACTCTTTTGATTCAATAATTGTGGAGAGCACGTTCAAATCCAGCACAACTATCACTCTCTGTCTAGCTTTTATGCTGATCAGGGTGATCTTTGACTTTGAAAGATGATGACAATGCAGACAATACCGATAGACAAACAGCCTTGAAGAAAAAACACAAGTTCCCTCTTATCTCGAGTAGGACAAGGAGTTCTATTAAATAACATCTGGCAGACAGATGTAACATTGTACCTACAAAGAGGGAGACATGTTGCTCTAAATGTATCTTTTACTATTGTTATTTTGTCAACAGCTTTTCAGAAGTTGGTTTAAATCTAACAAAGATTGACACACTCTGTGACTAATGGAAAAAAATCTGTTGTTAACCCTGCCATCAGGCTGTTTTGCTGATGAAGTGTGTAAAAGTCCATCACATGGACGCCACTCACTAATCAAACTGGTGGTGCGCCATCGGGTTTGAGTGGGCTCGTTGCCTGTAGTAACGCTTCTGTGGCATGACCGAAGTCATTGTGGATTGATGTAAGATGCTGTAACACACGACGTTTAAAATAATCACTATTATCGACCTCTGATCAGATCTCACACGCTTGTTTCTGTTCTGCCAACGTCAAGTCGCGCCGATATGACGTCATAATTGCGCGTCGTGTCTGGCTGGTTCTGTCATATTTTTTAAAAAATTTGAGGAAATTCATCAATTTTACCTGAAATTCCCGTCATTATCAATCTGAAAATACTGTGCATTCATTTTGTTTATGCCACATTTCTACTGATCTCTGGAATCATGCTCGTAATTTGATCTCAGCTCATTCTGACTCAGACTTTTCTCTTAGCTTTGAACTTGTGCTGTTTGGATTCAACCAATCCATCTCATAAAAAAGACAATTTTACGTTATTAATCAAAATATTCAAATTCATAAATTGAATTTTAACTAGATTCTCTATTTTAGATTATGAGATCAAACACTACATTTAAACAATCAAGTCTTCATCAATAAGAAAGTCATTAAAACATTTGATTTGTGTATAAAATCTAATTTCTTTATGTAACATGTAATCAGATCCTCTTTTGCTTCATTACTTTTATATTCAAATAAAAATATGTGATATTATTCTTTAAAAAAAAAATATAAGCACAACTAAATACACCATGGTCTTTCACTAATCAATTACCCTTAATTGTTAGATTTCATCTAAATAAGAGAGATAAAGACAACAATGTTAATTGGAATAAAAATGGCTTTTAAAAGGATAATCAAATCCATTTTCATCAGAGTAATGCATTATCTTAATTTTTATTATCATAATTATGACTTTAATTAGCATGACTATTTTTTTAACCAAATGCATATTTGCTCCAGGTTATTTTCTCCTATTACTTTTCTCTTTGGATTAGAGGTGTAAAACTTTGTTTTAAATGACTTTTTACAAAAACTAATTAAGGACTGCAGGGTGGTGTAATGCTAAGGGCTGTGACCTTAGAGCAAGAACATTAGAGGTTTGAGTCTTGGGGTTGGACGAGGCTTGTAACACTGACCTTTCTGTGTGGTGTTCACATGTTCTCCTTGTGTATGCATGGGTTTTCTTCAGGTACTTCTTCAGGTTTCCTCCCTCCCTCCAAAAACATGCATGTTTGGTTGATTGGCCGATATGAAATTGCTCCAAGGTCTGTGTGGATGGTTGACTGTGTGTGTGGCCTCGCAAACTGACTGGCGACCTGTTCAGGTGTACCCTGCCTCTCACTTGAAATCAGCCGGGACAAACTCCGGCTTCTGCAACTCCAGTAGGGATAAGCAGTTCTGAAGACAAAACGAAAACTAATTGACAGATAAGCCACGAGAGGGTTTTCCACGTGTGAGAGTTAAGTTGCCTAACTAAAGCTGGGTTATCTGAAAATAGGAAAACCTGCAAAAGTGTGTGTTTCTTTGCCAGAGGTAAAGACCCTGAAGAATTTAGCTGGCATCTAGGAAGTTATGCCTCCAGTGACTAATGACCTCAGAGCAAGAAAGTCTGGGTTTGTGTCCCGGGTGGGGATGAGGCTTGGAACAATGGCCTTTCTGTGTGGAGTTTGCATTTTCTTCCCGTGAATGCATGGGTTTCCTTCAGGCACTCCGATTTCCTTCCACCCTCCGAAGACATGCATTTTAGGTTAATAGGCCACTATAAAATTGCCCCTAGGAATTAAATTGAATATACTTTATTTATCCTCAAAGGGAAATTTGGGTGTGTATGTGTCACCCCGCGACAGACTGGTAACCTGTTCGGGGTGTACACTACCTGTTGCCTTAAATTATCCATGATAAACTCCGGCACCCGCTGTGACCCCATAAGGGATAAGCGGTTGATAAGATAAATGAATGAATGTTGGTGACTTATAACAGTGGGAATAAAAGCAAAGTCATTGATTTTTATGAAATTGTTTGTATGAAAAACTTTTCAATGTTGGCGTGTCCTGTAGAAAGCCTGCTCTTTCCACCGGTTGCCTAAATCAACCACATCACAGATAATAGTTCAATCGACTCCAGCCGCACGCAGTGTCCAAAAATGGAATTCAGTCAGGTATTGCCAGCTGATGTTCAAAAACTCTAAACTTTTCTAAGTGCATTTTTGACTGAATCGCTTCATGATGGCAACAAACTTGAAGTTTTGTCGTTCAAACAACACAAACTTTATTAAAAACATCATTTCAATATGTTTTGAGCAAATTGCGTTTTGTTTTCATCTTTCATACATCAGCACTTTGTGTATGTGGTGTGTGTAGAAGAGAGAGAGCGATAGAAAGGAAGAAAGAAAGAGAGAGCATGTGTTTATTGTTTCATTATTATAATGGGGGCAATACCCTGACACAACACCTACTTATGGGGTTCTCCTTACAACATGGGGTCCAAATGGCTGTCTGCATGTTTGGGAGCAGCATTACATTAATCTTCATCATTTCTTTATCATATTACATCAATAATACATTTTCAATAAAACAGAAAAGAAAACAGTTACAGTTTGACACGTTGGTCATATCAATAAAAATGTTTAAAAGCTTTAAAAAAGCTTTTTCTGTTTGCTTTTAGGTCTCTGACTTAAAGATGGTATTATAGCTTTAGTACCCTCCTTGGTTTTACGGAGAATCTGAGAGCAAATATAGGCAACCACAGCTCCAGATGCTGTTTACATGGCACATTTGGATTTTGTGTTTTAAACCCTAGCCACCACTAGCACATCTTGATCAATATTATAGCACTTTTGTCTTAATAGCTCATCCTCATACAGTAGTTACTCTCATAACCACCTCCTGATTGGTGTTACTCAGGTTGGTGGGTCTGAGCTGATTAAGGATGTGTAAAATGGTGTAGCCACAGTGCTGGTTGAGAATAGTCCTGACATGCCGACTCATCCTCTGGTCACCGTCTGTGACAGTGATGGAAGAGTTCCTTTCAACTCGACCAGCAGCTTTACTGCTGGAACTGATGGGGTCACCCAAATCCTTTGCTTTCTCATAATTCAGCACTTTCCACTTCTGGTTCACAGCCTGCCAGCGCTTCAAGATCCGGTAAACAGATGATCCTTCATGGATTATAAGGCCTGAATGGTAAAGACAAAGGGTTGAGAAGATTGAAACAGAAAAAAACATGTTTCAGAGAGACAAACAACTGTTTGTTTGGCAAGTGTCTTTTACAGAGTTGTTTTGGTCTTAGAGAAATGAAAAGAATTGCTAAGAAAACACATTAGTAAACATGTAAGAAGGCAATGGACTGTGTCGTATTGAGTGAGACTGATGGATAGGTTTTCAATATTATGCTCCGGATGTTTTGAAACGCAGCCAGTCATGACTGGGTAACAAAGTACATTCACATGTGAATGAGCCTCTGGTTTCACCAACTACTTTTATATCATTTTTAATTACTAAACACAATAGTTTACATCCATAATGAGTAAAGTGCTATTTAAAAATCATTCCTGTCTTCTATTCTCAAACTTCCCCTCAAGTAGTTAGCACTGTTCTGGATGTCAGGCTCTTGGTAGATGTCCCATTCAGGTCTACAAACAAATAGATCTGATCATGCTCCTATCCTACTTCAGCTTCAACTCTTGAACCTTTTCCTAACTTCCAACTCCCACTCTGATCTGCATGAAACAAACATGCTTAACCTAGCAAACTTTGACTACGTTATTATAGTTTTAGAAATGTTAATCACAAACTAAAAGTCCAAGGTAGATTCTTTCTGTCCACCCTAGGAACAAACCTTTTGTTTAACCAGGTCTCCATGGAGTTAATTTTTTCCCCACACAGCTTGTTTTTGTCTTTTATCTGGTGATCGCATCACAAAGACAGTGGATCGAAGGACTAGGATGTCCTGGGCCGTATTAGTTTCATTATCACTTGTTTTAATCATGTTAAGACTGATTGATTGTGTGTTTCATCAATTGTGTCTAAAGTCTTTTGAAACTATTTTTTTAGAAGACTAGTTCATATATATAAAAATAAGTTGAATTCTTGTGTGTCCACATTTAGAAAAAATACAATCAGAAAAATGATTGAGCAGTTGATTTCTTTTTTCATTATTACGAATAAGTGAAGAATAAATAGTGTTGTTCAACAGAAAGAACAAGGAGTCAACATCTTACCTATGCAAACTATGTCCATGAAGCCATACATCCCATAGCAGATCTGGAACAGTAGATCTTGCCGCTGCCATTTTGCCGAGGGGCTGAGAGATGACCATACCAACCAGGAAACACTCGCAATAAGGAACAAAGAGCCCAAGATGATGGCTGCAATCTGCACCTTCTCAATCACAGTCAGAGAGATGGCCTGCCACTGGATGCAGTCAGAGTAATACAATTGAATAGATTGAACATGTCTGGCTTTAAACGACAAAATATAGACAAATTAAACTTGTTTGTTTCAGTCTGAATTCACATATGTAGGTCTAACATGTACTCTGTTTTCAGAAATCCTTTATCCAATGTGATCATTTTGCATTTCTTCCCTAATGTTTGAGTAGTTATGTCACTTTTTTTTTTTCAAAAACTGAGCTGATAAGGGGTTTTACTCCTTCTGCTTTGCTTTTACTTAAAGCACAATACACTTATAAATCTTGTTGATTTTATGTTGCAGTTGGGTTTAGGAATGTTTCATCAGTTTAATTACTTTTAACTTTTACAGCGTTGTCACAGAACTTTTTGCATTTCAGAACAAACAAACTTCAACAGTGAAGTCAACTTAAATTTTGTAACTGTTGCCACTCCAATAGAATTTTATTTATTTTATTTTAACTTGATTGTGGCTTTCTTTGGTCATTCTAGATGGCATTTACTATAAATCGATTACAAAAGTATAACGACGACAGGATGTCTGCTGAAAATACAAAAAAATGGTGTGAAAAGAATGTGCTCTATATATTTAAGCAATTGTAATGAGCCATTTTTTTACTTTGTTCATTAAAACATGTGTAGGGTGAGAACCCTTCTGGTTTACTTTGGTCTGATCTGTCAACATCTTTTTGTCATTTACACTTTTTTAATATTTGTATATATATATATGTATATATTGTTATGCCCCCAATGGAGCCTGCATGAAAAAGCCAAAATTAGTCTATTGTGTGTTTTGAAGGCTTACAACTATGTGCGACTGATAAACACTAAGAAAATAAGTTTATTGCCTCAATTATTAAAGGTTTCTTGTTAAAATAATCTCACTCTTCATTATGGTTTTAATTGTTTTTAAACCAATAATTATTTCTGAATACAATCTAAAGAACAAAACATGCCATTTTTTAAAAAAAATTAAGAATGGATTGAAGATTTTTATTCCCTTTAAGAGTTTATTTAATAATACACCACTATTGGTTGTTTTATTGTTCTTGTAAAGAGGATAAATTAGCTCCAAGAATAGTAACAGATTTCCTTCCCACTGAGGTTTTTTGAGAATTCTGGAAATAGTTCAGACGATTTTTGTTCATTTAAACCTTTGATGCCATTAGTTTTACTCTATGTTTTCTTGTAGAATATCACATTTAGATTTTTGGTCAATAAACCATTCAATTGTGGTGAAGAACAATTTGTACACACTGTCTTCTGTGCATTTTCAAACCAAATACATAATTTAACCATAAATTTAAGCAATAAAGAGCAACAAATAGACACAAAATGTACCTGCAGAGGATTTTTGGTGCTAATGGCCAGTACTTGGTATTTGAAGTAGCAGAGCTCACAACTCCAGGAGCCTCTCTCACTGATCCAGCGAATAAGGCAGGACTGGTGAGTACAGCGAACAGAGCCATCACAACGACAAGGGCTCAACAGTTCTCCCTGCAGGAAGCAAAAAGAATCTGCATCAGCTAAACATCAGATTTAAAAAAGAAAAAAATTACCATTCTATGCACGATTTTGCTGTAAAATCTTAATATGTTATGCTTTTGCACACAGTGCTTTTTTGCATTATGATGCTGCTAGATTTAATTATAGATAGAATTGGGTTATCTTATATTTATAGGTACTTATGGGTGTATTTAAAGATTCACTGATGTGTGTGACTCATTCTTAAAAGAGACAGTTATTGATTTAAATGTTCAACTGCAGAATGAAAAATAGTTTTTTAGCTAAAATGTAAAACCGGGCCGCACAGTAGCGGAGTGGTTAGCACAGTGGCCTCACAGCGAGAACATTGGGGTTCAAGTCCTGGGTGGGACGATGATTGAATCTCTGGCCTTTCAGTGTGGAGTTTGCCCATGTATCTCTCCCCATATATCTACAGGTACTCCAGTTTCCTTCCATTCTCCAAAAGCATGGACGTAGGTTTGCAATACAATAAAATTGACCCTGGGTGTGTGTGGGTGGTCGTGTGTGTTTGTGTAGCCCCACGACAGACTAGCGACCTGTTTGGGGTCAAGCCTGCCTCTCGCCTCTCAATCAGCCAGGATATTCTCTGGCAACCCCCCTACCTTGTTAGGGAATAAGCAGTTCAGAAGACAAATTGAATCGAAAATGTAAAACCCACGTTCGATTTCCTGTGGTTGGCTTTGATAGGTATCATTGATTTAAACATCTGTGTAACTCAAAGTAATCTCCTTGCTTCACAACAAAGTGTTTTCTGCTTGCATATTTGGAATTGATAAAATGATAACTTGAACATTTTTAACTTCCGTATGTATGCATTGTTCACTCTTAGTGCATGTAACTTCACAGTGAAGGATTTTGTTCATCATCAATGAACAGAACCCTGTGATTCCAGACTCTATTTTCAGAACCTTGTAGATATCATTTACTCTATATCTTCTTTTTGACAGTTTTCTCTCCAACGAGCACAAAACCTCCCATCTGATGCAACTTCACTGTCGTTTTCAACTCTTTTGAACATTAGACGCCTTTTACGTAGTTCAGCTGCATTTTATTTTTAACAGCAAAACAAAAAAAATCCTTTGTTTTTCTTCATGCTGAGGATTTAAAATAACAACATATTCAGTAATAGTTTTAAACCCACTACAATAGTATGTTGTTTATATAATCATCCACATAATTTACTGATTCACAATCAAAAGGTCACAACTTAAACATGCATTTCTAACAGACTGATGTTAATACATATCTTATTTATAGCATATTTTTTTAGGTTTTTAAAGTTTTTTTCAAGACCTGGTGCAGGTGTTTGCCACCAGTTTTTTAACCACCTGGATGCTACTGCTCAAACAATGCTGTCACATAGTTTTTTAATATAAAACTTCAGATGATGTGCTTAGTTTGAACCAGTTTCAGTACAAGAGATCTATCTATCCATCCATCATATATCTATCTATCTATCTATCTATCTATCTATCTATCTATCTATCTATCTACAGTATTTATACATCTATCTATACATCTATATATCTATACATCATCTAAATATATGCATCGATAATGATTTGGCACATAAATGTGCACAAATAGACAATTTGACAGAATTTGTTTTGTTTTTAACCTGTTTTCCCACAACATTTTGGTGACATCTTGTGGAAAATTTGCAAATTGCAATAAATTAAAAAATAAACTAAAATAAATAATAAATTAAACAACCTTATGTTCATTTTGAGCATGTGAGCAAACCTACTGAGTCAACAAAAACACGCAATTCCTAGTTGGTTCTTTCTAGGTTTCTATAGTAACCTGCTGGTAGAAAATGCTGAAAAGTCACAAATACCAACAGCATCTGTGGATTAAGATTTGTCATTCCAAGACCGTTTAATATGTGAACCCATCACACAGTAATACTTTGTAGTAGTGATATGTGTCACACTTCAATCTAGACATTTTTCAACTGTTTAAACACAAGAACCTAGAGGGAAGAAAAACTTTATGTATTTTACACTCTTCCATGAGCCTGGGTTTATGACCATGCGTTAAGTTTTCTCTCTTTTTGTACTGACCTGGGACTGCCCAGTTTCATTCCTCGGCACTATTTTATTTTAAAGAGTTTGTTTTATCTTGATCCACTCTTCTAAGTGAATGTCTTAATTATTCAGCTCACTTTAGATTGCTCTCCTTGAATGATGATCCTCTAGAATAATTAGCTTGAGATGTTTGTACCTTTAATCTTCTGGGAGGAATCGTTCTCTGATAAGGTAGCTACAGTGTCAGCTCTTTACATAAGAAACAGTTTAATTAATTATACTGCTTTTAATCATTGTATGAAGGAACGTTTATAAATGAGGAAAATGTTTTGTTCATATGCTGTTCAGATACTTATTTGTGTACACAGTTTGACACGATTTATTATTTCTCGCACTTCTGATCCTGAATTCTGTTTAAATTTCCTCCCAAAGTCCCAAAGCTATTCACTGAATGAATTAGAAAAGAAGTGCCACTGTATCACAAATTAAGTCTGTCTCACTACTATTTCAACTTTACCTTCTCTGGCCCCTGAAAGCAGATCCGGCACTGAGGTGTTCGCATCCCACTCTCAGATAGACTCGGTAAAGAACATGCATCCAGGCCTCCTCCTTGGTATTTGGAATCTTCCTTATCCTCGAAAGCCAAGCTACGTGGCCTGGGGTCAGACCCATAGTATTCCTCTTCGTCATCCTGTTGAGAGCAGCTTATCTGTGGCCAACCACAGCCTCCAATAGAAAGTCCCCTCATTCTCGTCTGTGTGTCTGTACCTGTCCCTGAGTCTGTCCTTGTTGATTCAGAACGCATGAAAAGCAACACCTTGAGTTCATTGAAAAACATCCGGATCCGATACTTGAACATGCTTCAGGAGCTTCACAACCCAGGTACAACAGCTCTGTGGAACAAAAGAAACCTTCAATCAAGCAAAAATTATTCTTTTTTTTACTTATGTTACTGTCATAAAAATGAATACTATTATTACTATTTCATCATTTAAATTATTTCAGTCAATGGTTTGATTTACAATTTGTTGGGAGAAAAAAACTGGCCTGAAAAACATGCAGAGAACATGATAGGCTATCAGATCAGTCCATAGCTCTTTGCATATCCTGTTGTTATAGCATGTGCACTGCAAACTGGCCAATGGGGAAGAGGTATTTTTTTCATGGATAGAGGCGTTTTTTGTCGGAATTCAATGGAGGCTGAAAGCTGTGAACAGGCAGACATCAAAAGCAAAGTCTTTGGGTTACAGCGGCTTCACTTCATCCCTTTCTCACCATATTCCTTTTATTATTCTAAATAATAAACAGGAGCTCGACAGGCTTTATTTTAAAAAAAATTCTTCCTCAAGTAAAAAAATTAAAAAACAATCAGGTTGTCTCTGGATTACAAATTCTAATCCCTAAGATCACATTGTAAATGTTCTTTTTTTTTAATAAATAAAATGAATGATTAATAGAAGAGATAAAGATGTACCCTTTGTTTTCTCAGCTCACTGCTCCTCTTCGTCTCCTCCTGGATGAAACCTTCACCTGGATTGTTTTTAGCTGTTGGATCGAACAGGCTTTGTCCCACACCACCCATTCTTAAGCAGGTCCAACATCTCTATTTCAAAGTTACAATCCTGTGAGGAATGAACGCGATTGTAAAGCATCGCATTAGAATGGAATGAATCTGTCCAGCATCAACTTCTAATCCCACTTCTTTTCCCGAGCATCTCTGCACCAAAAATCAGGATGAAAAAGAAGGGGATGTCAGATTTCTGCTAAACACAAAGGAAATGTAACGGTTTCCTTTGAGTAGCCGTAAAAAAATACGCAGATCACATCTTTAGTAAATTATTCCGGGCCTAGCGATCAACAGCGGGACAATGAAGAAGTCCCTTTTCTTCTCATAGATTGGATGTTTGTCTTGCTCCTCTGTCATCTGCTTCGGGATGATGGTACATGAATTTGAAATCGGTTTACAGGCAGAAAACAGAAACTTGTTCATCTGCAGTCCATGGTTTCCAATAACGCAGCCAGGCAAAGCCAGCTGATGGGGAATGATCTCCATCCATTGCAGGCGGAGCTGGTTGGAGCTGCTGTCCAAGGTGCTGATTTTACTCTGACGTAGAGCCCACGTGTTCATTCATCTGCTGATGGAGAGAAGAAACAATCGTTGGAATAAATCGAAGAGTTTGAGTGTCAGCATGTTCATCCAAAACTATTCCCACAAGATCCAGTTTCTGCTCTGGATCCCAATCATCTTTAATAGTCATCTGTTATTGAGTCACAGATGAAGCTATTAGAATCTTTGAAGATTTTTAGAGAATTAAGATTCTATTTAAGGTACAACAGTAGTTGTTAAAAGAAATGAGAAGCAAATAGTATTTCAATCATTTTAATATTTATTTTTTTATTATTGTTTTCATTATATTATTGATACAATATATTATGTTATTACGTTATTATTCACTATTAGTATTTATTTATACTATTATTAAATTAATATTTTGATTTCAAGTATCACCAGACCATTTTTTTCAGACTTGTTTCTGTATCTAGAAATCACTTATTCCTAATGGGGCCGTGGGCGCTGACGGAGCCTATCGCGACTGCTTTCAGGCGAGAGGCAGGGTACACACTGAAAAGGTCACCAGTCTGTTGCAGGGCCACGCACACATTCTCAAAGGCAATTTTCACAGTGGCCAATCGACCAAACATGCATGTTTTTGGAGAGGGAGGAAACTGGAGTACGGGAAGAAAATCCATACATACAGTACACCGGGAGAACATGCAAACTTTACACAGAAAGATCCGTATTCCAAGGCTCATCCTCATCCAGGGCTCGAACCCTGACTTTCTTGCTGTGAAGCTACTGTGCTAACCACCGCGCCACCATGCAGCCCACTACATAGAAATTAGATTTTTTTTAAAAAAATATTATTTAATCATTATTTAATAATTTACAACATCCATTTCTTAACATAAATACAACTAGAATTCATTGGGCACACTATGCCGAAGCAAATTCATAGTTTGAATTTTCATTGACAATGGCAGTACACAGTTCTTGATTCCTTGATTCTTGATTCCTGAAGAAATCAGTAGCTGGGAATCATGACCAGAAGCCATTAGTATATAACAGCCAAATTAATCTGTTTCACAATTTCCTATATTTCCTATATTCCTGTATATTTCTGTCTATTTCTTTCTTGTTGCTGCTGTAATGCACAAATTTCCCAAGTGTGGGATAATCTAATCTAATTTAATCTAATAGTGTAAAACCATCAATATTTTGAGAAAAATGAACATATCCACAGCTTTCTGGGTCTGTATAATTTACTGTTCGAAACATAGCCATCCGTTCCTTCTTTTATTTGTCTTTGCAGATCAGTGATTTTTCTGTAGAAGGCACTTGAAAAAATAGAAAGCAGATCTATTCCTCAGAAATCACTGGAATTGAGGCTGAGTGTGTCATCAAAAGTACTTTTGATAGAAGAGAAAACCTTGTGGCAAGTATTTGAGAGGCTATACCTCCTTTTATATGTTTGTCTCAGCAACTTAAAGAGAGAGCTGGAGAGAGAGCAGTGGCATTATCACTCTACTGCAAACCCATTTCTGTATCTTTGCCTCAAGGATACCAAAATCTGTTGTTGTGCAAGATGGAGAGAACACAATAGATGAGTCAGTACTTATGGAGAATTTATTTCTAGACAAATACGTGCCTACTAATCCTCTTTTTTTTTTGGAATCATATGTTTAAGTCTGTGTACCTTAAAAGTTGTTTTTTGGTTTGAAACTAATGACTGTTTTAACCTTCACACCCAAAATGAGTTTATTCATTTTGTCACTAGATTCCCATTTAGCCAAGTTTGATAAAAATGCTAATGTTCATTTGATGCCAATTTCATTATATTGCCTTAACTACACATCAGAGAGCCACTGCCAAATCAATATCTTGAATTTATCAACAGATACTAAAACTTTGCACACTAGGGTCAGCTATACAGCAATTAATAAAGATATACCGGCTGAACTGTAAGCTGCAATTTTAGTGATGTCCAAATTGGGAAGGAATTACTTTCACAATTTCTGTGCAAGTCCCGATCGTCATTGGCAGAAAAGATCGGTCCTCCGTTTAGAGAGTTGAAAGGGTACGTTATGCAAGTATCAACCTCTGCAATCACAAAAAATGAATTTAATCTGATCACAATGGCTTTAACTAAACATCAGTGTAACATTCCAGCAGAAAAAATGGGACTGGATTGAATTAATTAAGTAGATTTTGTAAAATATAACTAAAATTGAATCAAATCTTACTTTTAAAGTAACCTCCAAGAACAGAGAAAGACAAGATAAGGACCAACAAATCATTACTTTTGAAACATAAAAGAGGTGTGTTAATATTTTCCAGTTTCATCTGAGAGGGGTTGCAGTCCTTGGAAATAAGTGTCTTTTTAATCCTCCTTTCAACACAATGATGCATAACCATGAGTTTCAGAGATTTAAACCAAGCACCAAAAACACTTCTTGCACCACAGCTTATTCTGTTACCAGTAGACTCAGAAGTACTTTATTGATCACTCATGTGGGAAATTTAGAGATCCAGTGGAGATCTATTAGTTGATTTTTGGCTTCGGTTAGGATGGTGAGGGGTGAAAGTTTTACATAGACAACATGATCTAAACCACTGGTGACATTAAAAAGAAAGAAAGTGGATTTAAAGTGCATCGTGAGGTCGGCTGGAAGCAAACGCAGGAGCATGGAACCAGTGAGATTTGCTCATGTGTTTTAGTA
Source organism: Neostethus bicornis (assembly GCA_902685375.1). NCBI lineage: Eukaryota > Metazoa > Chordata > Actinopteri > Atheriniformes > Phallostethidae > Neostethus > Neostethus bicornis. The sequence goes on along the minus strand of LR738557.1, from coordinate 11,666,144 downwards.
CTTGTGAGACATCTTCACTATTTTGGGGACAGCATGCTTCAGTGGGTAGGAATGTCAAATTGTTCCCTGCCTGGAAAGTTTATACTTACTGTATATATCTGAGCAGGACACTAAAATCCCAGATTGATCCTGAATTATTGTAGTTGGCACATCGCATTAGAATGTGAATGTGTGTGAATGGATAACTGTGAGATTTATTATTAAATCCTTTCAGTCCTCCTTTTAGTAGAAAGGCATGAAAGTACAGTACATTTATGTCTATCAATCAGATAGAAAAGGATTTGTGGATGGAAGTCGAAACGTCTCGATCATCAAATACATTGTCCAGAAGAAAATTTTAAAACCCATTCTAAGATACATTTATGTCTAACATTGTAGACTTATAACATTGTAGATGAGCTTCCTCGGCAGGGTGGCTGGGCACTCACCCAGGGATCGGGTGAGGAGCTCTGCCATCCGCGAGGAGCTCGGTGTCGAGCCGCTCCTCTTCCAGGTTGAGAGGCGCCAGATAGGGTGGTTCGGGCATCTGGTCAGGATGCCCTGAGCGCCTCGCGGGCGCGGTGTTTCGGGCACGTCCTACTGGGAGGAGACCAAGGGGCAGACCCCGGACCCGCTGGAGAGACTATGTCTCACAGATAGCCGGGGAACGACTTGGGATCCTTCCGGGTGAGCTGCAGGATGCAGCCGGGGTGAGAGAAGCCTGGGCTTCCCGTTTGAGGCTGTTGCCCCCGCGACCCGACCCTGGAACAAGCAGAAGATGACGGAACGGAATTGTAGACTGGCTCTAAATGACGGAAACTGGTCTGGCTAATTCCAATTTACACTGGATTTAAGTCAGGATTGCGTTAACATTTAAAATATTTTTTTAATTGAAATTCAGCCTGAAAAGCAGTATTTATTTTGAAATATTTTGTTGTTTGTCAATATTTTATATTTAACCCAATTATTTGCAGATTTATATAAAAACACAAGAAGGAAATCATCAATCAGAAGTAAAAGCAGTCAGACTTGTGTGATCAACATGGTAAAATAGTTTTTCTTGTTAAGGGATGAACTTTTTCAGCAGAAAGGGACAAATTCCCCCTACTCAAAGACTTGAAAAAGACTTGAAAGTTTTCTCTGATTTGCTGATGGGCTTTAAGCTCCACCTCTTCTCATAGACTCACTTTTTACAGCAACAGGAAGACAAACGAAAGAGTGTGGACTTTTGGGAGGACAAAAATCCCCCGAAAATCACTGGAATCTAACTTGATTGCCTTGCTGACTTCAAATCTACCACTGATCTATAAACTTTATTCTGGACCCTGATCAGACCGTTGCTCTGTTCTGTTAACGTGGCAGATAAATAAGCATGTCTTCTCTGTGAAACTAAAGTATTTTACCTGACACAAAAGAGGAGAACAGCAGAGGTGAGTAGATGTTCAGATCACGTAGTTGATCGTAATTTTTTTTTTTTTTGCGTGTCACCTCACCAGCTGTTTTTTATGTAATGTATAAAATATGAAAGAAAAATAGAAAATAAATCACAATCGGTGTTTTTTTTTAAATAATCCGCCTATGGTTTAATTGTCAAATATTCATCTATTTTTGTTTCTGAGGGAGAAAATACTTTGAGATCTGTTGCTGCTACTTTTTTTTGCCAGATTAATTAACAAAAGAGCGCCATGAAGGTGCACCACGTGTCTGAGCTGGCCTGGGGATCTCTCCTCCCACCAGCTTCTTTCTCACATGAAAAGGAAACGTCAGCTTCAGTCTTCATTAGAATCAATGATCTAATACTTGATCTTTCAAATTAAAAAAGCATTTAAGTCTTGCATAGATTTCGAGCTATTTTAGCCTGAATAGACAATCCCAAAAGGAAGTCAGATGTTTTTAGGGTGAGAAGTCATGAATTGGCCTTGAGCAACACAAGAAAGGAAGTTGAAACATTTTCTAATAACTCCCCTCATCAGAAAATCTTCCGAACCGTTCATCCCTAACAGGGTCGCGGGGGTGGCAGAGGGCGGCTATCCCGGCTGATTCTAGGCAGAGAGGCAGGGTACACCCTGAACAGGTCGCCAGTCTGCCACGATGCCCCACATAAACACTCTCTTTCCTAGGGGCAATTTTATAGTGGCCGGTCAACCTAACATGCATGTTTTGGAGGGTGGAAGAAAACTGGAGTACCCTGAGAAAATCCACACATACACAGGGAGAACATACAAACTCTGCACAGAAAGTTCAGTGTTTCAAGCCACAACTCTACTTGAGACTAGAACGCCAATGTTTTTGCTGTGAGGCCACTGTGCCACCATGCAGCCTCATCAGGAAATTAGATTAATTAAAATGATTTATTAAAAAACTCATAAAATACAATTTTATATCCTCATTTCTTTTAAACTGTTGGTGAACCAGACTTTGCTTCTTTACTGCATGAATGAGTCATTATGAGTCAAATTCCTTCTTTTATTCATTAATTTATGGAATGATCCCATCCCAGTTTCTCCAACAATATGCTTCTTCACTGATTAGTTTTTGTGTGTTTCAGTTGCTAAAACATATTTGTTAAATATGTTGGCGCCCTTAAAGATGGCGCCGTCCAACATGGCTGCCTCGGTACTTCTGTGCAACCTTTTTTCTCTGTTTTTGTTGGTAAATGGTGTATCAGCGTGCTCTTACACTCGTGAAGAGCTCTTAAATCTCAGGACTATGACCCCCACGGACCTACTACCAGTTTTTTTAGCGGTTGCGGCAGATTTAGTCCAAATATTGGCTAAAAAAGTGAAAGGCCGGAAGAGAGGAAAGCGTGCGGGAGTCCTCCTTCGTCTCCGCAGACGTGGCTCGCGTACGCCTTTGCCGAGCCTTTTTCTCTCCAATGTCCGCTCACTTACCAACAAGATGGACGTGCTAGCGCTGCTAATGCGACGAAACAGGGACTTCTCTTCCTCTTGTGTTCTATGCTTCACGGAGACATGGCTCAACGAGCAGATCCCGGACTGCGCGCTTCAGCTGGAGGGATTTCAGCTCTTCCGCGCTGACAGACAGAGGGATTTCTCCGGTGGAAAAACAAAAGGTGGAGGGCTCTGTTTCTACATCAACCACTCCTGGTGTTCGGATGTGTCTGTGATCTCCCAGCTTTGCTCTCCGGTTCTGGAATACTTCTTTATAAACTGTAGACCATTTTATTCTCCACGGGAGTTTGCTTCATTCATTCTGGCTGCTGTTTACATTCCGCCATGCGCAAACGTGCACGAGGCCCAACGCGCGCTCGCGGACCAAGTTCTGTGTGTGGAGCAAAACTTCCCGGACTCTATAGTTATTATCCTTGGGGATTTTAACAAGGGAAATCTGAGCCAGGAACTCCCAAAGTACAGACAGTTTGTAAACTGCCCAACCAGGGAAAAGAACACATTGGATCACTGCTACACTACAGCCAGTAAAGCCTACAAGGCTGTTTCTCGAGCTGCTCTGGGCTTCTCTGATCACGACATGGTTCACCTCATCCCGGCATACAGACAGAAGTTGAAGCTTTCTAAACCTGCAGTGAGGACTTCCAAGAAGTGGACCAGCGAAGCTGTGGACGAGCTTCGTATGTGTCTGGACACAACAGACTGGGGTGTGTTTAGAGCTGCCACAGATAGTCTGGATGACTACACAGACACAGTGACGTCATACATACGTTTCTGTGAGGACAGCATCATTCCATCAAAAACCAGGGTAAGATTTAACAACGACAAACCCTGGTTCACACCCAGACTAAGACAGATCAGGAGGGAAAAGGAAGCAGCTCACAGAGCCAATGACAGAGAGAGCTACAAAGGCGCTAAGTACCGGTTCTCGAGAGAGGTACAGCAGGCGAGATCCAGGTACAATAAACGTCTGAAGGAGCAATTCTCTGTCAATGACACCGCCTCTGTCTGGAGATCACTTCGGCAAATTACAAACTATAAGCCGAAAGCCCCACATGCTGCTGATGACTTACAACTGGCAGAGAAACTCAACACCTTCTATGCCAGGTTTGATGTCTCACTCTCCTCCCCCCTCACTGATCAACAACCTTCAGACACTTTGAAGCCACTCCCATCCCCCACCCAATTAACAACAGAGGTCACTCCAGCTGACCAGCCCTCCCCCTCCACTGCTTTCTTGGTGACAAAACAGGATGTGCTCAAGCTCTTCCGCAAGCAAAACCCTCGGAAAGCTTCGGGCCCAGATGGTGTCTCCCCGGCCACCCTGAAACACTGTGCTGAGGAACTGTCTCCAGTTTTCACAGACATTTTCAACACCTCGCTGAAGACATGCCACGTTCCAGCCTGCTTCAAGCGGTCCACCATCGTTCCTGTTCCCAAGAAGCCCCGTATCACTGGACTTAATGACTACAGGCCTGTGGCGCTTACGTCTGTAGTCATGAAGTCATTCGAACGCCTGGTCCTCCCTCATCTCAAGCACTTCACCTCTCCCTCTCTGGACCCTCTGCAGTTTGCCTACAGAGCCAACAGGTCTGTAGACGACGCTATCAACCTGGCCCTCCACTTCACCCTGCAGCACCTGGACTCCCCGGGAACCTATGCAAGGATCCTGTTTGTGGACTTCAGCTCTGCATTCAACACCATCCTCCCTACCCTGCTTCAGGACAAGCTCTCTCAGCTCAACGTGCCTGACTCCACTTGCAGGTGGATTACTGACTTCCTAACAGACCGGAGGCAGTGCGTGCGGCTGGGAAAGAATGTCTCCACCTCTCGGACTATCAACACAGGATCTCCACAGGGCTGTGTCCTCTCTCCCCTGCTCTTCTCCCTGTACACCAACTCCTGCACTTCCAGCCATGACTCTGTCAAACTGATCAAGTTTGCAGATGACACCACACTCATTGGGCTCATCTCTGATGGCGATGAGTCGGCCTACAGGATGGAGGTAGACCGGCTGGTGTCCTGGTGCAGCAACAACAGCCTGGAGCTCAACGCTCAGAAGACAGTGGAGATGATCGTGGACTTTAGGAAAGTCACAGCTCCCATTACCCCCCTTGCACTGACAGACTTCTCCATCACCACTGTAGACTCTTTCCGCTTCCTCGGCACTACCATCACACAGGACCTAAAGTGGGAGCCATCCATCAGCTCCCTGATCAAAAAGGCCCAGCAGAGGATGTACTTTCTGCGGCAGTTGAAGAAAGCCAAGCTGCCCGCCCAGATGTTGGTGCAGTTTTACAGAGCCATCATCGAGTCTGTCCTCACCTCCTCCATCACCGTGTGGTACGCTGGAACCACAGTCAGGAACAAACACAGACTGCAGCGCATTGTGCGCTCCGCAGAGAAGGTGATCGGCTGCAGCCTTCCATCTCTCGAAGACCTGTACGTCTCCAGGACTCGGGGGCGTGCAGGTCGGATAGTAGCTGACCCTTCCCACCCTGGACATGGACTTTTTGAGCGACTCCCCTCGGGCAGGAGGCTCCGGTCCATTCGGACCAGAACGTCCCGCCACAAAAACAGCTTCTTCCCTTCTGCCGTTGGACTTATTAACTCTTTATAACCTGGATCCCCACATCTCTTAGTCACCTCCCTCTTGTCACTTCACTATCTTTATTATTTTCTATTATTTTCTATGACATTGCACTACTTTTCTTTTTCTTCTGAGCACTCTTAGTTTTGTAAAAATTATTATTATTTTTATTTATTTTATTTTTATTATTTTTATTTTATATGTTTGCACACCAGTACCAGAACAAGTTCCTAGTCTCTGATGTTTTTCACTGACATGGCAATAAAAGCATTCTGATTCTGATTCTGATTAAAACATATTTTGTGTCAAGTTAAAAACATTGAGGACTTTTGCTATAGTTTTATTTTAAACCAAATGGCCAAAAATCAATGTTTAATAGAAAACACCAAACTATTTATACTGCAAAATTTGGAAATTAATCATTTGTTTATTTCCAGACCTAGATATTTACCTGTAGGGATAGGAAATTAGCTGGTAAAAGATAGAAAAAGATACAGACTTTTAAGTTTGTTCGTCTACACGGGGAGAACATGCAAACTCCACACAGAAAGTCCAGTGTTTCAAACCTCGTCCCAACCCCATATCTTCTTGCTGTGAGACCACCGGGTTGACCTGAATTAAAAGTTAATATGTAAGAATGAAACAACATGAAATAAAAAGATATTCACCTTAAGTTTTGGTAATTTACTAAAATGTATAAATATTATTCAACGTATGACATTACATCTCACTGATGGGGTATGAACTTAACGTCACTTAACAAAAAGTGCCAGTGTTGCACCAAAATATGTTAGTTGCATGTTTTTATGAGAGAGGTTCAAGTTTTGCTTCTCGGTTTTGTTTTTATCAATATTGATTAGAGTTGGTTTTTGTTAGATGAACAGTGAAGCTGTTCCAAAGAAGATACACCAAAGAAGATGCTGCAGAGAGGGTTTAGATGAAAGAAACTGACTTGCTGTGGTGACCTTTGAAGGGAAATGCCGAAAGAAGAAGAAGAAGATGATGAAAACTATTATGGTATTAGACTGGGACTTATAGAGTCATTTTAATATAGTTTTAAAAAATATTAATGCAGGCTATGAACCCACAACCAGATTAGGGATAAGCGGTTCAGAAGACAAAACAAAACAAACTATGAAATCCAGCATGAAAAATGCATGTATTTTTAGCCAATCAAATCACCTTAGTGTGTTATCTTTTTAAACTTTTTATGGTAAAATCATAATTCTTTTTCTTAAAATTGGCAAATTGTGGCAGGGTGGCGCACTTGTTGGCACAGTGACCTCCTTTCAAAGGGGTTGGTTGTTTGAGTCCTGGGATGAGACGACGCTTGGAACACTGGCCTTTCTGTGTAGAGTTGGCATGTTCTCCCCGTGGACATTATTTACCCGTGTTTTCTGGGTACTTCGGTTTCTTCCCACTCTCCAAAAACATGCATGTTAGTTGGATTGGCCACTATAAAAAAATTGCCCCAGGAATGAGTTTGTGTGTGGCCCTGCTACAGATTGGTGACCTGTTCGGGGTGTACCCTGCCTCTTGCCTTGAGTCAGCCGGGATAGGCTCCAACACGTCCCGGAGCTCCGTTAGGGATGGGTGGGTTGTTCAGAAGATGAATGATGAAATTGGAAAATTAATGGAGTTATACAATTTTTTTCACATTTCAAACTTAAATTTGAATCCATGTTGGAGTGGAACTATTAACGAGACACCAGGACAACACAACTGCTCTGTTCTGAACCTCATCTGTGGGTGTAAACTTGCAGGTTTTTGGGTCTGAAGACCAATCCCTCTTACCTCATATGTTGGGTTTGTCACTAAAGCTAATCTACCAATCAGAGAAGAGATCTCCCTTTAGCCTGGACTGTTCTTAGTTTTCTTTTTAGATAACTTTCCGCTGTGCATGAAACTTTTTTTTTTTTTTGCAACTTAACTTAAAATAGATCTTTTGAAAAGATGCTGTTGTTGTAATTGTTACAAAATTTTATTTTTCTGCTCCAAGTGTAATTTGTCTGCAATACCTTAAATAACATAGTAATAAGCTATTCATTGTTGTGTTTCTTTTAATATTTTCCAAAGAGGTTGGTTTTCATTAGATCTGACACCAATCAGAGAACTTTCAATACCAAGTTGTCAGCGTCCCACTTATACAACCTGATTTGGTTTTCTATGAATAACGATAATCTGTGTTTGAATATTCTGTGTTTCCTTAGTTTAAACATTTCGTAACGAGCTTGTCAGTTGTTGGGGTTTGGCGGTATGTCTTCATTGTTTCTTGAAGAAAGTCTAAAGAAAGCAAAGTGTATTCTGTTACCAGACAAGAGGGGTGGATCTGTGTTTATCAGTGACCCTTTTACTCTGCACAACTACTCCCAGTGATTAGCTGAGAGAAGAAAGCCAAGAACAGGATCTGCAAATGTGCATGCAATGGACATACACACACATACAAGTGGCATCTAAAAAAAATGACAGAATACCTTCAGGTTTCCACTCCTGCAAGCCTGAATTCACCTTTTCTGTGAAATAATAGCTTGTGTGTGAGAATGATAGATGAGGTTGGTTTAAGGCAGCGTTCCGATGTCTATGACCATATTAACAAATAGTTTGCATTTTAAACATTAAAATGCAAAGTTAGTGAGTGTCAATATTATGACACCTTTATTTATTTTCTCTCTTTTCTTTAAAAAATAAAAAAATAAAACTAATTTCACTCAAGTTTATTATAAAAATTCAAACTTGATTTTGACTCTTTGTGAGACACTTAGTCTAAACATGTAGAAGCTTCAGAAAATCTTCTGAAAACATATCTTATTTATGTGTGTCTGGTACTTTTGAAAAGTTTCTTTTATAACCTGGGTGTAGGTCCTCCTGACTTTGTAACAACACTTTTACTAGTGATCTGTAACAGGATTTATCAGCTCACACATTACTACTCTAAATCAGCTGCTACTGAGATGTAACTGCTTGTTCTCGGCTTAAAAGATATGTTATCATTGCATCTCTGCTGACAACTGCTACATTCAGTAGGTTGAAGGTATGGATAAAACTAGGTAAAAGTATCACTTGCACAGCGGATGTCTATCTGACTGGTTTGATAGAAAAAAACTGAAAATTATTCAACGAAAATGGCGTGTTCTCTGGTTATTTTATCTGTCATTAGATTTCAGATGATGTAACTTTGAACAGTGAATAGAATGTGTGGCACTAATATTAGGGAGTTTTCTGTCACGACTTTAGGTTTTTGTTTCAAGTCGTCTTTTATGCAAAATTTTTGGTAAACTTTTTGTTAATCTTTGTTAGATAAGTTGCTAATGTTGAATTAATGTTTAGTATGGTAAAATCGAGAAGAAAATTACATGATTTATTCTCAAGTAAAGCTTTTCTAACCTGAAAATGTAAGTGTAGTTTGTGTAAGTGCAGACTCATTAATCTTTTAGAGATTTTAATGGTTTGCTTTTTGTTTTCTTATGTCTAGTTGGCCAGATCTCAAAGGCCACGCTGAACTAATAAAGGCAGAATTTAAATTGATAAGCTTATTATCTTAATGGTAATTTTTACCAGGAAAAAGCACATGCTCATTTTTCTCATTTAACTAAGTCCTGTTTGGACATATACAAGATGATGATCACTCAGAAAAAAAATATCTGACGCTACTTTTAATAAAGCTCATGATGCAGGATGTACTGATGACATAGATAGTAACAGTGAGACCTTTTTTTAATTCAACTTTTAAGCACATGTCTGTGTATTCCTGAACACAAGAGTGAATATTTGTAGAAAAAGGAAATGAAAGTAGTCTGTCTCTTTAAATCGGAAGATAAACTCACTTTTGGAACTTAGAAAGATGAATCAGCAAACAAATATAGCACATAAACAAACTAAAATGACAATTCCTTTATTTTAAATAGTAAGAATGACAAAGAAAGTTGTATTAATGACTTAGATCTAAGTTTCAATTTAATTTTGTTTAGACTGCATAGTTTTACAACACAATTGTCTCAGTGAATGTCAGATGGTAATTTGGCTTAAAAAATTGTCTAAAACTTGCTAAACAAAACTTTACAGACCTTGATGATTGAAAATGTATGCATTTCCTGGTGTGATTTTTGCTCATGATTTGCATTGTAGTCTGTTTGAAGGACGTCATGGCTGACTGCACCAGCATACCTTATGAAAAGGTGGCGGAGATTGGCGGTGGAGCGTATGGTACTGTGTACAAGGCCCGGGATATCGAGAGCGGGAAGTTCGTGGCTCTGAAGAATGTGCGTGTTCAAACAAACCAAGATGGCCTCCCAGTCTCCACAGTCAGAGAGGTTGCTTTGTTGAAACGCCTAGATCAATTTAACCACCCCAATGTGGTCAGGTCAGTAGTCATTACCAAGTGGAGGGGTCTGGTTGGTGTGTAGAACAGACTGTGATCGTGTCTCCTTCATTCACTCTAGGTTTATGGATGTGTGTGCCATCCAGAGATCTGACCGAGAGACTAAAGTTACATTAGTGTTTGAGCATGTTGACCAAGACTTGAAGACTTATCTGGAAAGAGCACCAGCTTCTGGGCTACCTGCAGACCGCATCCAAGTGAGAATCCTCCTGCTAAGCTGACTTCAAGAAGGTCAAATACAGAAAGATAATCTTTACTTGTCTTATGTAGGATTTGATGAAGCAGCTTCTTAGCGGTCTGGCGTTCCTTCACTCAAACCGTGTGATGCACAGAGACCTGAAACCAGAGAATATTCTCGTGACTAGCCAAGGCCAGGTGAAGCTTGCTGACTTTGGCCTGGCCAGGATCTACAGCTGTCACATGGCCCTGACTACTGTGGTAAGAAATTTGTTTGTGTTTCTTACAGTGACATCTCTGTTCTTCAGATTTAGTCCTATTAATAAACACGCTTCATCGCTTTCTGTGTGATATCACTGATGTTGTTTTGACACTCTTTGTAAGCTGCACTTATGAAGATTATTGCAAAATATGACTGAAAATGGGAATGTATTGAATTTTTCTTGATTACAGACATTTGGAAATGAAGTTTTGCTATTTATTTGAAGATTAGTGGAATTTTGACAAAATAAACTTGAAAATACGTCACAATAAATAGGTAAAACATGTGGTTTGAGATGCCTCAAACTAACTTTTATTAAGAATATTTTTTGTTTCTTAATGTTTCAAATTCCGTCATGTTCTTATTAATAAGCTATGTAAACAAACAAAGTAGATTCTGCTCATTATTGGTGAGCACAATTCATTTAGACCTACCTCTGTCTAAAAGTAGTTGTCATTGTTTTAGATGGTTCTATTACTGCAGTTATTTATTTAAATAACTAACAGTAAACATGTTGCACCATCCAACTTTGGAACTCTATCAAAGAACAAAATGAATCCCTGATTTTAGTCCTGTGCACAACCTCCTTGTTGACAATCAAAATGAACTTTCATCATATCTTTTTTTTTTTTTATTGTACTATATTCATCCCTCATGGGGAAATTATTTTTGCTGCATTGCACCGCAGCAATGTTACGCGTCTTCTCCAGGGACGCTTAAGCATGGGCCCAGTGAGAATCAAACCGGCTCCCCTCGGTCCAAGAACAGACATTCAACCTCTGAGCTAACGCCTCCCTCTTTTTTTGTTTTGTTAAATATCTACTTGGTATAATAAGCCAATATTTGAGACTCAAGCTCCTCATGAGTGCTCCAAACTCCTTTTTTATCACAAATACAATTAAATAAATTTAAGACTTGTGTGAAAAACACAATAGAATAAAATTCTACACATAAGGAATACCGACTGGCGACCTGTTCAGGGTGTACCCCACCTCTCATCTTAAATCAGCTGAGGTAGGCTTCAACACCTCCCGCGATCACGTTAGGGGGAAGCGGCTCAAAAGATGAACATAAGGAACACATTTTGGATAAAATTAATTTCTTTTTCTTAAAATGTTCCTAATAGCTTCAATTTCTTTGAAAGTGACTGAGCATGACCAGAGCAAAACACAGACAGTGGCGGGGTTTTTTTTTTCCCTCCACTCATTGTGACCTTAAAGTGCAAGATTAAAATACTTTGTTGCTCAGATTATGGTCTAAGTTCCTCGTGTCTGGGAATGGATGAGATGTCTTTAGCAAGAAAAATCTAGATTTACAGCTACAACAACTACATCAGCCTACATGTCTGTGGTGTACAACGCAACATACTGGATCCTGAGATGTGGGTGTTATTTATCGTTTCTGGTTCTTGGCCGCTAGCCTGCAACTTCCTGCATTCACAGCTGGTTGCCAAAAAGACGGTGGCCTGTTAACCTTTTGAAAGAATGACGTTGCAGTTCTTCTCTGCATTACCACAGCTTGGCATGAAACAAAGAGTTTCAAACAGACAACCTGAAGATTTCATAATCATCATAAAGTTATCTCTGTGCTTGTTGAAGCTAACTGTTTCTGAGGATGGTGAATATGTGAGGTTGCTCTAACTACTTGTTTTTATTTGCACCTGCTTTCAGTGACCACCTGCCCTGCATGTAAATGGAAAGTGTTTGAACCTAGTCATGTTTATGTATGTATGTGTTTCACAGGTGGTGACGCTTTGGTACCGACCTCCTGAAGTTTTGCTGCAGACGAGTTATGCCACTCCAGTGGACATTTGGAGCACTGGCTGCATCTTTGCTGAGATGTTTAGACGCAAGTAAGTCAGTAACACCTCCTGCACAGTCAGAATACACAGCTTAATTTGATTGTTTATAATCACAAACAGTATGAATAGGTTTAAATATTAATTTGTTGCTTTTTATGTTAAATTTATCATCCAAAAAAGAAAACTTATTTCATGTGTTTAGTGCAACTATTTCAAGCTGAATTGGAAAAATATGTTTCTGCTCGGCTATCATATCCAACAATTTTCCACTTGTGAGGTGTTTATGGTACTTCAGTCACATCCATGCAAGGTCACTTTCAACACACTACGGTGTTTAATCAATAAGACAAACACATCAAAGTTGGAGATTTGTGTAAGTGACAGTAAAAGCCACTCTGACGTCATCCACCGATCTGTGAACTCCAGTTTAGAAGGACTGAGTTCATTTTTAGAGGCAGAAGGGATGTGAATGAGATGGGTCTCAAGTCCCTAAGACACCTCTGAAGACTCACAGGTTCTGTGTTTATAATCTTATGTGTGAAATTTTTTTAACTGTCCAAACAATATTTCCAACATATGAATGAACTTAACTCGTCATAAACGTCTTCCTTTTGGTCCAAATAAAGAATTCCTAACTTATACAAAAATGTCTGTTTTGGTAATAGTTTGTCTACAGTTTTTGTAGCAAGAATAATAGAAATTAGACTTTAATCTTTCAGACTAGTGCATGATTTACAAATGCAATACTTATAAAGTTTTTAAGTGAATCCTTCATAAATTATTCATGTTTCAAATCAGCTCTGATGTGCAAACTTCCTCCATCTAGTGGTGAAAATAAGAACTGACATTTGTCTACATGAACACATTAATAGAACGATAACAAGAATGTAATAATAATGACACACTTTGGTGCCAGAGGAGCAGTATTTAATGTCATTTAATCAAATTCTGTCATTATTGGTCAACATTAATGGGTTGCTTGAGAAAAACACTGAAACACAAATGAGTCTATCATTAAAATGACAAAGGTCAGTTTCCTTACACAGTGCGCGTCTGTGTAAGGAATATTTTTCCAATATGCTCTTGATCACAAACAAAAGCAGCAGAAGTTATTAGTTTTAACCTTTCATTTAAGTATAATCTCATTATTGTTTTCAGACCTTTATTTTGTGGGAAATCAGAAATGGATCAGCTTGGAAAAATATTTGAGTGAGTAACAAACACTTTAAACCATATCTACTAAACTATTAATAATATCAGCTTATTATTCACAAAATTGACAAGATTTAGTGAAGCTTGTCTCTTTTTCAGAGTTATTGGCTTGCCATCGAGGGAGGAATGGCCATCTGAAACTACCGTACCAAGAGAACATTTCGCTCCTGTCGCAGATCGGCCAATCACAGATTTTGTTACAGGAATAAATGAACAAGGGGCTCAACTATTGCTGGTGAGACTGAAAACTCCATATTGGGATTTGAATATGTCGTTATTGGTACTGGATTTATATCTAGGTGGAATTTAGAACTGAAGAAATGACACAGAAGTTTGTTTCGGTTCAGTGGACAGTTATGTCTAGATAGCTGCAGCACGACATGTTTGTGCATGACATGTTGGCAAAACTCAATTTTGAACCTTTTTGATCAAATATATGCTACATTTTTCTTACATCATATCATCACTTCTTCACTGTGCACTGACAAAAAAATCCAATTTTTTAACAAAATTTTAATTGAGACTTAACTTCATATAATTTATAAAATTTCTATAGTAACGCTGACTGATTGGACCAAATTAAAATGGGAAAAAATAGTGTGGCCGAAAGTGGCTGTGCCAACTCACGTTAGAACAAGACTATTAATTCGAATGCATTTGCACCCGTTCAGTTTAAGAATGGTGAAAAACATGTGCCCGTTAAAGGGTTACCGTGTGGAATGATTTTTATTTCTTTAACTCAACAGGATGCCAGTCTGTTGCGGGGCAACAATTTCATTATTTGAGTAATTTACCAATTTTAAGCCCATTTTTATGGGGCTTCTATTATTATTATTCTATGTAAGTTTTGAAAAAACTGTCAGACTTTTGATATTTTAAGCATGCAAATGTATCTGTTATCGTCTTCTCCGATTTTATCCAAAGAATTAAACTGAAAAGTTATTCTATACTCGCGACATATGGATCTACTGGAAACTGTTTCACTCGTGGGAAACCGTTTAGCCTCAAATCCCTTCACACCCACACGAATGACTCAGATCCCCACATGTAACACATGCTAACGCTAGTGTTTTGCCTTTCACTTTTACAATCTCAGGTGTTTTTTAGAAATAACACAGGCTCATCTCACCACAGATCCTGTGTTCATGTCTGTTATTTCACCATCTGTATTTTTGCTGTGAATTTTTCAAAGAATTGATCAGTTTTGCTGCCTATGCTGTGACTATAATTATTGCTTTAGGCTCTGCTGATGCACAAGCTTTGAAATATTTTTTGTCACTTTACAGATTTAAAAATGTTTAGTTAATTCATTTGTTTTTGAACACTCAAATCTTGTAACTTCTCATTTTAGTAACTATCATTTTCTCAACGACTCTGCATTCCTCCTTTAAGCCTGGTCTCTGCCACCAATTAATCTGTCGGTCGGAGAAGATCATAGAATCATCACTGTTGCGCAAAACAAGATAATTTTTTTCAAGACAAGAACGCTTCATGATTGCAATTAATTTATTTATGCATTTAAAGTTGAGTCTAATTAAAAATTTTGTTCTGTTCCGTCGTCTTCCGCTTATCCAGGGCCAGGTCGCGGGGCCAACATTCTCAGACGGGAAGCCCAGGCTTCTCTCTCCCTAGCTGCCTCCTCCAGCTCACCCGGAAGGATCCCAAATTGTTCCCCAGCCAGCTGTGAGACATAGTCTCTCCAGCGGGTCCGGGGTCTGCCTCTTGGTCTCCTCCCGGTGGGACATGCCCAAAACACCTCACCAGCGAGGCGCTCAGGGGGCATCCTGACCAGATCCCCGAACCACCCTATCTGGCTTCTCTCGACCTGGAGGAGGAGCGGCTCAACACCAAGCTCGTCCCGGATGGCAGAGCTCCTCACCTTCTATTTTATTTTAATTAAAGATAGTTTACAAAAAAGTTCTAAACTAAATTAGAAATGTTTTCAATATTCCCAGTAATACTAACCAATCGATGGTTTTTAAAAATGTTGTAAAGCTTAGTTTAATAATCAGAAAGTTTCTTGACTTTCCAACAACTCCTTTAGAATGTGTTTTATCTTTTTTTATGGTGTGTATTTTTTAGCTACAAAATGTTTCAGTCTGATGAATCCCATAAATTTCATCAATTTTTCTTTTACTGCCTCACCATAAAGTCGTCAATCTCGACAAACACCATCAAATCTAAACTGTAGCCTCTATTAAAAGGAAACGAAGGAAATAAACCTGAAAGATTTCTAACCATCGGGAAAACAATCTTTAGAAAAGACTCGGTTGTTGTGCCGGCTCGGCTATACAGATGTAAAAGGTCTTCACACAGCAGTGGGTCTATTACAAAGTCTTGACCTCTGGTATTTTCTATTCCCCTTTTCTTTTTACTCAAGCCTTACTAGCCTTCTATTTCTAATAAAAAAAAAAAAACAAACTAATCCTCTCCCACATTTCCAGCTTGACCAACTTGAATGAACGCTTTTTACGAACATGTCCTTTTTGGAATGTACCGATTGTCCACATTCATCTTTCTACTTTTTTTTATCTTCCTCATTTGGATACATGTTTGAAGTTGTGTATTCAGTATTTCCATCATCACATCTATTGGACTGAAGTTCAAATGATCCAATTTTTTTTGCTGAAGCCACCATTTTTTTCTTCTTGCTAGTTGATGTTACAACAAATAAGAAATTGTGTTTAAAACCAAAAAAGTAATTTTAATGGAAAAAAATGATCTAAACCAAAGATAATTCAAACCCTGTAAATTATACAGATCACTGTAGTCAAGGTTTCTTCTGAAAAGTATAATTATCCGTCAGCGCTGCTCTAACATTGACTCTCCTTCTCTTTATTTCCTCCACAGCAAATGCTGACGTTTGACCCGCTAAAAAGAATATCAGCCTTCGCTGCACTAGATCATCCATATTTCCAAGAAGAAGAGACGTTGACTCATACAAATAACTAAAACTGAGCCTTGAACATGAGTAACGAGGTAAACTGTGTTAAAAATTTAGAATTTCATTCACTTACATCATGTAAAGTTTATTCTTTAGAACATGTCTTTTTTTTTTTTTTTAAACCCCAAGATGAGTCAACTTGAGAATCACTGGCCTCCTTCCACTCGTAAATGCAACAATTTACAATGTTACTATGTGCCATGTTGAAGGACAGCACCAGTGTTTTTGATATTCTGTATCAGAGTCACTAGTAAGAACTGATTGTCATCTTATAAGAAATTGTAATCTTACAAAAAAATGCTGCTCGTGTTACTTTGTGGTGTCTCATGGTGTGGTGTCGCACACCGTAGGCTTAGATTAGTTATATTGAGACGTATCGTAGAAATGACCTTTTACAAATCTGTAGTCTTTTAGTTAAAGAAAAAATTATGATCATGTGTCTAAATCATTGAGAGAAAATAATAGCTTGAAGAAAACGCACACAAAATCTATCTTTTGTAAAACTACTGGTATTGCCTTTGAATCCCTGCCAATTTTATTCATTCCATTTTCATCATCAAGCATTGCCACAATAATCAAATAAAAAATATTTTACAGACTTTATTTGTGTTTTAATTCATATGCATCCGTGCACATTTGTTTTCTATCCTCCCGAGTAGGACTGGATTATTTCATGTTCATTCACTTTGAAACAATCAGAAAGCAGAGAGAAAGATGGTGCTACACAAACTTTAGGCTTTCCTCCAAAAAACCTCCTATCTTTTCATCTTTAAATTTTTTATGTTTCCTGTCTGAGATTAATGTAACGAGGATGATGACATTATCTTTCATGCTTTAAAAATGCTCTTTCAAAGTGTTAATACATCGTTTACTCAGTTTCTATTCACAGCTTGAACCGCATTTTCCAGCAAACCAACCAGAAAATGATCGATGAGGCAAATCAGTGAAGCTTCATTTTACTTGAGCTACACTATGTTATTGAATAAACAGAATTGTCTCTGAAGTAAAAGATGTCCCACGATGTTAAAAGCAACAGCTTCCTACACTAGCAGCTGCAATCCCAGTAAATCACAATATATGTTAAACTCCTGCAAAAATAATCACATTTAATTTTATCGGCATTTTAATTATTTAAATTTCAAATGAGTAAAAAGGCACAATGAAAATGATCACAAGAAAAAAAAAATCTAATTTACTTG
This sequence comes from Neostethus bicornis, assembly GCA_902685375.1. Classification (NCBI taxonomy): domain Eukaryota; kingdom Metazoa; phylum Chordata; class Actinopteri; order Atheriniformes; family Phallostethidae; genus Neostethus; species Neostethus bicornis. The sequence continues at coordinate 11,648,693 of LR738557.1, read as the reverse complement.
CTAAACATAAAAATATGAACAACAAGCCTCCAACAAAACCTCATTTGTTACTCCTCGTCTTCTTCTTTTGGCATTTCCCTTCAGGGGTCGCCACAGCAAGTCAGTTTCTTCCATGTAACCCTATCTGCTGAATTCTCTTCTGTCACGCCAACTATCTTCATGTCTTTCTTCACTGTATCCATGAATCTCCTCTTTGGTCTTCCTCTAGTCCTCTTTCCTGGTGGTTCCAAATCCAGCATCCTTCTGCCAATGTACTCTCTGTCTCTCCTCTGCACATGTCCAAACCATCTCAGTCTGGCCTCTTGGACTTTATCCCCAAAACCTCTAACATGTGTTGTTCCCCTGATGTACTCATTTCTAATCCTGTCCATTCCCAGAGAGATTCTCAGCATCCTCATCTCTGCTACCTCCATCTCTGTTTCCTGTCTTTTCGTCAGTGCTACTGTTTCTAGACCAAACAGCATGGCCGGTCTCACCACGGTTTTGTACACTTTTCCTTTCATTTTAGCTGAAACTCTTCTGTCACACATCACACCTGATACTTTTCTCCACCCGTTACAGCCTGCCTGCACAGGCTTCTTCACCTCTCTTTCACACTCTACATTGCTCTTGACTGTTGATCCTAGATACTTAAAATCTTCCCCCTTCATTTGTTACTCCTATTGTCTGTTTTTCATTTAACATTTTCAGTTGCATATTAGGGCTGTATGGTTGCGCAGTGATTTGCACAGTGTCCTCACAGCAAGAAGGTCGAGGTTCAAGTCCTGAAGCGGGCACGAGACTTGAAACACTGGCCTTTCTGTGTGGAGTTTGCATGTTCTCCCCATGCATTTTTTATGAGTAATCCAGTTTCCTCCCACCCTCCAAAAATATACATGTTAGTTTGATTGGCTGCTATGAGATTGACCCTAGGAATGAGTGTGTGTATGGTTGTGTGTGTGGCCACCCAGCAGGCTAGCACCTGTTCGGGTTGTACCCTGCCTCTCGCTGTAAAACAGCCGGGATAGGCTTCTGTGGCCCTTAAGGGTTATATAGGCAGTTGGGAAGACAAAACTAAACGAAAGTTGCATATTTCTATTTAAAAAAAAAATGAATATAACTCATGACAACCAATTTATCTCTCATTTGGCTTTGGCTCAGGGGTAGAGTGTTTGTCTTTGAGCTGGCAAAAGCCGGTTCAAATCCCACTGAGCCGCCTACGTTTCCCTGAAGCAGACACCTAACCAGCTAGTTGCTTCCACCATTGGCGCTGTTGTGACTGCCTGCTGCGGTGCAATGCAGCACAAAAATTTCCCCATTGTGGGACTAATAAAGGAATTCTTCTATTTTGTAATTTTGCAATTTGAATTTAATTCTTAATTTCATGAAGGATATTTGTTAAAAACACAAATAATGCAAACAATAACTGCTAGTAATGTAGTTATTATTCATTTTTATTTCTAGTCCTTAATGAAGGATGCAGTCAGTTTTTACTTGTTAAATTAAAAATGCATTTTTTATGTATCGAAATATTTTTATAGATGCTGAGAGGTGAATAATGAAATGGAAGAGATGTATTATCGTCCTGAGGAGATTGTGTAGTAGTCAAACATTACAAGTCTTCATTTTGAACTGTTGATTTCTTTTTATTTCATCCTGTTCCATCCCTCCCCTGCATCCTCACCCTCCTGCTTAGAGGAGACGTGTAGTAAGGCGGAGAGAGAAAGCAAGAGGAGCTTTTTCAGAGAGTGGCGAGAAAGAGCTGGATACAGAACGGATGGAGTGTTGCCGTGGCTTTTTTTTTTTCCTCCTCCCTCCCATCTCTTTTGTTGTGTCGGCACAGATAAAAATCTGATGAACATGAACAAGGACCACCACCGCTGCCACCTTTCAGCCAACCTCTCATCCTGATTACTGAAGCTGCATCTTGTGTGAAGCTGCTTGTGCGGCAGGCTAACGACGGAGAGAGCTGCAAGGCTCAGTGGCAACAAGAAGAGGAGCGGGGAAAAAAAGGAGGAGGGGCTGGCTTTGGAGAGCTGGTGGGCTTCCTCTGCCTCACAGACACATTTTATTGACTTGCTAATTGGATGAGGCTCTCGGAGGAGAGGATGCAGTGACCGAAAAGGAGCCGCTTTCCAGAGGAAGGATACAGGAACGAGAAAGCATCGCTGGGGTTGCGTAAATCCGGCTACTTAATCTCTTTTTCTTTTTTTTTTCTGCAGACATAACAACAGATGTTTCTGAGCATCTCTCAGTGACCCTCACACTGTGCATAAATTTTCATGCATGACATTGTCGAATACAGCCTCCGCTTTGTCGATGCTTCGTGACAAATGAATGGTTTTAATGTTTTTTTTCTGCTTTCTTTCACCTGTTTTCATCCAAGACTCAGCAGCTGGAGCGATTTCTTTTTTTTCTCTCCATCAGCCTTCTTTGATATGCTATTGGAAATGAATGCTAATCTGATGGCAATATAGATTCTTCATCAGAACGGACGTGCATGGAGCGTGATGGATGTCCCTCTGAAAAAAAAGAAGGTATGATGAAAAAAAAAAATGAAAGCGAAGGTGGACATATTTAACTTGCGTTCATATAATCCTGGTCAAGAAATGGATCAACCACAGGTACAGACTGTTGCATAATTCCAGGCTGTAATCTGTGGCTCAGACATGTACTCTGTGTAAACGAATATCTTCACATTTTCATGTGCAGGTATAGCAAGTTTGTATGTGATAGATAAGTTTTTTGTTTTTTTTTTTAATGAAAAAATTATGAATGAATCCAGGAACACACCAATAGTAGTCGCCTGCATCGGAGAGAATTAATGGAGGCTTTTAAAAACAGTCTAGACTTGTTTAACCGCCAGGGCAGCTCTTTTAATATATTCTGAAAATTTGCAATTCATTGCTTTCCAAATTTTTAACTGACCTGTGATGCCTTTTATAACGATGATAATGTTGCTGAGGTCAGCAGTCTCAGTGAAAATAGGTTTGATTTAATGAATCTATTTGATCTTAATAAAAAATGTGCTTTTTTTGCTTTAGATTTGCTCCAGTTGCCATGACAAAGGTGTCCAGGTGTGGTGAGGTCAGAGAGCAGGTGCCAGTGTCCTGAGGTACTCTGTCCCAATGAGCAAAGCGGGTAGCACACAGAAACGCACCACCTACCTCATCTCCCTCACTCTGGTGAAGGTTGAGGCTGTGCCAGAGGATGTTGCTGAGAACCAAAATGAGACTTTTCCACAAAGAGAATGGAGTCCTAAGCAGGATGAGGAAGAGAAGGAAGAAGAGAAGGCAGACTTAAGTGTTCTCCCTGAGAAAGAGGAAGGACTTTCAAAAGTGAAAGAGACAGAAAAAGACAACGCACAGGTGGAGGAGGAAGTGGAACAGGTAATAAAATATGGCAGCCCCACTGAGAGCAGAGCTAAGCTGGAAAAGAGAGAGACACATGCATCCCCAAAAGACAGTGCACCATTTGGCAGGAGCAAAGACAGTTCGGTTGTACCTCCATCGGCCAGGCAAATGGTCAAAGTGTATGGAGGAACTACAACTGAGGGAACGGTGTGCAGGGAAGGACCTCGCTCAGATGCCATGCGCCCTAAAACTGAGATTTACCGAGAGCCTCCTGTGCTTTTCCTGAAGGGTGAAAATGGAGCAGATCTGAACAGCCGCTCACGCAGCAGTCTCCCATTTTCCATCCCATCACAGACCGGCCAGGCTCCAGAGGTTGTGATGAGGGTGCATACAGGAGGTAACGGTACAAACCGGAGGGAGCTCAGAGAGGCCAATACCAGCTTGTATCACTCTGCAAAAACTCTGGAGCGGAGAGATAACCGTGTTGGGGACCAGTCCCCTTCAATGGCAGCTACAACACTCGGGCCTTACAGGGCATCCTGGGCTGACAGCGATGGCAGAGGGACACTAATTCGACCCGGAGCTCCCATGAGTGGTGGATTTTCAGGGGTAATGACCCGGGACAGCCCTCAAGGGGAGAGATACAAGGCAGTCTGTGTGTCTTTACCTGCACATCCTGGTCAGGATGTGGCAAGGCCTCCGAGAAAAGGTACAAGTCGTACTCTTGACAACAGTGACCTGCACTCCTTCTCTGAAGACCTGAAAAAGGGGAAAGACGGTCAGGGAGGAACAATCCAGAGAGCTCCACCTCGTGATCGCAAGATGCTCAAGTTCATTAGTGGGATTTTTACCAAAAGTTCTGCTGGGCCACCGAATGTCAACACCCCTCCTCCTCTTTATTCCGCTGTGGAAAGAGGCTCCAGCGAGGAGGAAGGTAAGACATCCTCATGCATGTACAAAACGTAAACACATCACCTAAATTATCAATTCATTTGGTCACATAACCATACCACTCATGATTCTCCACGAAGAAACCCGGCAAATATCGACCACTAACCTGATCTCATGTGTAATTATTTTTCCAGACACGTGTGCTGGAAAACATGACCAGATTTGGTAATTTCGTCTACCCACCAGGGGTTGAATGGGTTGAAATTAAGAGATTATTAGATCACAAATCTATCATTTTCGAGGCTCTCATTGGAGCACATTGGACTTTTCATTCAAATTTAACATTAAGAAAAGGTTTTTATGCACTCAGAATTGATTCAATTAGTAAATGTTAAATTTATAAATCACTGCTTTCCTTTAATTGGTTGTATACATTATTACATTTAAATGTTTAGATTAATTTCAAACAAATGTTTATACATCGGTGGTAATTGAAAGCATCTAAGAAGACGACTTTGGAGTCGCTGACAAATAAAATGTAATAATCTGATTGGACACTGCAGTTTAATCTATAACCTCTAACTTCCTTAAACAATTCTGTTTTTCATTACTGCCCCGAGCACTCGCTTTGACTGAAACATCATGTGTCAGGGTTTCATTATAACTTTAGGTAACTGCATTCGGTGAAGATCCAATCACAATCAAATCTAATAAAATGAAGGTCCTCTGAGATGTTACACAGTCTCAGAACGAAGCAGCCCACAGTGTCCCTGCATTTCTGTCGCCTGCAGAAGGGTGTCATTAATCAAACCTGCCTGACTGATCAGTAAGCGCTGAAAATATTTGGTTTTGAGCATCAGTAGATTTTCTTGTTGTTTCATAAAATAAAATGTGAAGTAGTACATCATGTTAAATTTAAAAGATGATTGACAAATTTAAAAATGAATTAATTATTAGTTTGCTAATAGTGTAAATTTCTTTATCAAGGATAATTTCTTCTTTTTGTGACTTTTTTAAGCATTTACATCAAGTTGATAATAAAAGATATTATATTACTTCTTTTTACATTTATTTAGAATTTTAAAAGTGGTCAGCTTTGTTGAAAGTGGTGTTTTTTGAAAAAAAAAAAAAGTAAAAACATCTTTGCTCAAACAGGTGCACTAAAAAATTATTATTTTCTTGATTTAAATACTTGATTAAAAAAAGACAACTCATGTGACTCAAACGATCTGAGCCATTTCTGCATAAAACTGAAATGAATCCTTTTTGAAGAAAAAAATGCAACATGATCAATTTTTAATCACCCTTAACACAATAAAATCTAATTTTAGAATTTTTTACAGATGATGATTTTTGACAGCAAGTATAAGATTGAAATGAGCTCTGAATAATTTGTCTGAGTAAGTGGGACATGAATAATTAAGGTTAGGGATACACAGAGCTGTGTTCATCACCGAGTGGAGGAAGCAGGAACCTGCTACTTCCTAATATGTGCATGGAGTTAATCAGCCTTCAAATGGACCCTATTCATTTGTCACCATGTTAAAAAGGTTTGTGGGCAGTGTGGCTCAGGTTGTGTTACGAGCCTGTGAAAACACAACGTGATGTTAGAAAAACTGATTATTGATTTGATTTCATTTGAAAATGACCAGTTGGTGTTGACAAAAGTGTGACACAGCATCACACGTGCACAGATGGACACCGTGTCTCGATGCTTCTCACACAAATCGCTATATCCAGGAGAGACGGTTTATTGTATAGCGACCTGAGCTGGAGGCTTCTGGAAAATGGAGTTGCCATAGCAACAGCAAGCTTTGAGAGATGCTGTTTAGTCTGTGGTGTGACGCTCTTGACAGAGCTGATTTGGATGCGGGGATCGCCCAAAGATGGGTGAGAGGGAGGAGAGCTGTAGAGGTTTAAAGTTGGACTCCATATCTTCCCTTCCCCCACCCACCTCGCTGCAAGAGCCAGGTTGATGCCACAGCTCCGCCCTGTACAATATGACCCAACATTTCTGAAATATTTCTACGTAAACTGTCACTGGGGTTTTCTCTGGCCAAATGATTTCTGTTTCAGTATGAGTCTGTTCTTTTCTCAAATTAATAAAAAATTTGCTTTTGTTTGTTTGAAAATGTCAACCTCACCTTCTTTGCTACGAAAGCTTATGATACTTATGGAGATATTCTAAAATACAAACCCTACTGTAGCAATTCTGTACAATGACTACAACGCCTTTGATCTCCCAGAGAAATACAGCATCATACAGCAACATCAGAGCAGCAAATACAGCAACATCATAGCTATTTCTGTGTGATTTCTCTACATGGTGAGAACTCACTAAACAGAGTTAATTTTCTAATTGTCTGTCATCCCAAATATGGAAATGAAAAATGAAAGGTTAGCAACCTTGCAAAATCAAGAGACATCAGCAATCAGCAGACTTTAGGCTATAGTTACTAATCAGCCACAGTAACTAATCAGAGTCTTATGACAAAACTCTACAGACATCACTCTGTTATCTTTATGTAAAATAAAATAGGACATCTTATCAAATAGACAATTTTTTGTCAAGAAATTTGTCAATTTCTTTTTGTTTGTTTGTATAAATGGAGGTATTTTAAAATTAGTTTTTCAAAAAAAAAGCATTGTTTTACTAGTTGAAAATAATACGAGATCAAAAATGCTTATTTTTATGGAGAAAAAAATAAAGAGGCCATACCCCCAAATAGCCACTATTGTCCCCTTTTGCTGAAATCATTTCAATCTGATGCTTCTTTCAGCCATCTACGAGCCCTTGACAACGATCTAAGGAAAGTTTGCCCCAGTCTCCATCACAGAATTTATTCAGCTTAAGAGATATTTTGAGATTTTCTTTCTTTTTTACATGTGCTGCCTGTTTAAGACACCTTACAGCATCCCGTAGGATTGGAGATCCAGACTTCAACTGCTTATTTTTAGACAGTCCTTTGTAGATTTGCAGGTTTGCTTTGGGTCATAACCATCTGACTCATTATGTCAAAATCTATACAGGTTATCAAAAGCTGTCCTATTTTTTTTTCTCAAGACTGGAATTGAAAAAGAAAAAAAATATTGTACAGCTATTTGAGGGTCATCAATTGTTATGATGAGCATTATGACATGTAATTTTTCATTTTATACCATACAAGTCAAACAACTTCTATTTTCTATACCAAGTTCATAAGAATCCACCAGATAGCCGACAAGAACATTGAAAGAATCTACAAACAAATCTGTCTTGCATATCAAACCTAACTACATGTCCACTTTGATATAAAAGGTGGAGTGTGAGTTGGTTTGTAAGAGGCAATGTTTGGAGCCAAAAGGTCTGGGAGATGACAATTAAATATGACACTCTCAGTGTGAGTGCAAGTACACAGTGTATAACACAACCACATGCTAATATCTTTACCCTCAATTTTCAGAGGCTCAATAGATGGAGATGTTTTTTCATTCTAACTACAGTCCATATAGAGCTGAAGAGAAAAGAAAAGTATTTATGGTTCTTACCTGTTGTTTTACTTCAATATAGATGTGTCATTGTTACAGAACAAGGTAAATGGGTATAGCAGTTTCTCAAAAAGAAAACTGAATTTTCCCCAAAATTTAAAAAACCCAATAAACTAAACTCAAACTGTTTAATTTTTGAAGAATAGTTTCTTTCTTAAGGTCATGGTTTGAGTCCCTAGTGAGGATGAAGCTTGGAACACTGGCCTTTCTGTGTGGAGTTTGCATGTTCTCTCTGTGTATGCGTGGGTTTTCTCCGGCACTCCGGTTTCCTCCCACCCTCCAAAAACATGGGTGATAGGTTTATTGGCCGCTTTAAAATTGCCCCTAGGAATGAGTGTGTGTTTAAGGTTGTTTGTGTGGCCCGGCGCCAGACTGGCAACCTGTGCGGGGTGTACCCTGCGTTTTGCCTTGAATCACCCAAGATAGGTTCTGGAACCCCCTGTAAACCCCATTAAGGTTGGATGGTTCAGAAGATGATTGAATGAGTTTCTCTCTTTTTTTGTTACTGCTGAGTGAATCTGCATTTTTTTTTTCCTTTTTGTTCTAACGAACCCCACAAACATAAAGTCATTCATCCTAAAAGCTGAGATGAATTATTCAGCTCTTTGAGCTGTGATGTTGAAGCTTAACAGCTAAAAAAAAGAAGAAATTTGCATTAGTCTGGATTTATTTCCTTTTGCAGAGTTTGGAAAAGAAATATGTTTGCCACCTTGCACATAAATTAGATGTATGCGACAAAGTACTAATAACAAGGTGAATGATAAATCATTAAAGTTGTCTAATGCTGTAAACTCTGCTGTGACTTACTGTGACTTTCTCCTACAGATTTCTCATTCTAGACAATTTTGTTATAATTTTCCACTATGCAAAGTTTTATTTGGTCAATTGCCATCAAATGTGATGAAGCGTTTACTTACTGTGAGAGAGAACTGGAATTCTACCATAAAACACTAAACAAAGTTACCTAATCACTAGATGAATATCTGGCTGTAATGTCACTTTTATTCATTTTTATGACAAAAAAGGTACACACAGACAAAGATGGTCATTTAATCAACTCAAACTGGACATGATGGTTCATTTTAAGCTTTATAGATTATTATAAATTCAAAACCATAATCATAAAAAGCTCCGCTATCTCTTGGCTATTGATGTGTACATATTTGTACATATACAGTATGTACTGATCAGAATGGCTGGCTCTGTCATTGGCTGCAAACAGGACTCACTTGGAGGTCACTGATCAATCTTTTGTCCATCATGAACAACCATGACAATCGTCTCTACCCACTCCTGGACAGAGGAGCTCCTTTTTCAAGAGGCTAAGACAGCTCTGCTTGAGAACATCTCAGTCCCGGAGGTCTTTCTTCCCTTATGTGGTTGGGCTCTACAACGACTCACTCGGCAGATAGAAAGTTGTTGCTGTAACACACAAATTTCCCATGTGTGGGATCATTAAAGTATTTTCTGAATCTGATTTTATATGATACGTACACATTATAAAAATGCATATATTCAGAACCCAACAGAGGATAGGAGTCATCTTGATATCAGCTCATCGTGGAGCTGATATTGTTCTCAGCTCAGTAACATTTCACATAAATCTAACTCAAATCCCTCCACTCGTCTTATGAAACTCATCATTAGCACACTTACTCTGAGGGTCACCCCTCATGATAGTCCTCAAAAGTAAATTACACGCACAGTTAATCTGCATGCTCTGGTTATGTTTCTGGGAATTATTCAGAAACTTGGGTCTGAGATTGATCAGAAGCTGCACTCTTATCAAAAATTATTCTAAAAATAACTCTTGTTTTTAACATCTAAGTAGATGACAGCTTTGTTGAAATGGTATTCAGGGCAATCAAATTCTTGGTGCAGAAGATTTTTCTTTGATTTCTAACATTTTCAAAATACTACAAAAACTAAGCTAAAAATGTTGATGCAAGGCGAGAAAGCAGACTTAGCACCATTGTTACAGATATTTTTTTGTGATCTCTGGTGGATGCAAACATGCACATTAAAACTTTAGAGTAACTATTTTTGCAAGTCATGGTGCAGCCTCTCTGAATCTTGAGGGAAATGTGGACCCCTTTGACTTCTGCTTGTGCTGAGTCTACAGGCAGGCAAACAGTCAGCAATTCCTCAAGAAAACATCTGGGAAAAAGTTTTTCCGCTTGCAAGAGTTTATCAAGAACATTGGTTTCACTTCTTTGTTTCTCTGTATTGTACGTTTCTTCCTCTTGCTGCCATGTTGAACAACTGGTATGGCATTTATCTAAAATTTTTGTGTCATTTGCACCAGCAGGAGGGTCTTTTATCTTTTTAAATCTGTCATATTGACACAAGAAGAATTTTTTCCAATTCCTCAAAGAAATTGGACTAACTTTTCTATTAACCTTTATATGAAGACTTTGATTTTCAAGCATTAAATGATGTTTTTGTGAGAGTTCTTTATCAGCAAAGCCTTGATGGTTATTAATGCAATCTTATATAAATTTTTCTGACAAAAGAACGTTGAAAAGTCACTGTTCTGTGACTGGACAAAACCTTATTTTGACCCTGAGGGGGTAATTTTAGTTTGACGTATCTTCCTATATTCCAACTGCCAGATTAGCAGATCAGCTGTAATTTGATCTGTATGTTTGCAGTCCAGAAATGGATGTGGGCAATGATTAGCTTGGGCCAGAACAAAGTACAGCTTCCAGTAGCTCCAACATTGTCTTGATGTTGGTTTGTGTCCAGCTTCTTGCAAAATATCAACTCACCGATTTGTCATTTGATTGGAGCCTTTAATTAATAATTCCACTTGTTTTCTTTTTATTGCTTTCCTGTTTTTTCTCCAGCTGCATGCACCAGCAGCCAAGAATGGACCATGACTCAAACTGTGCAGGAACTTCACCTGGTGAGCAAAAGCAAATTTGGAAGTTTAATAAAATGTCATTTAAATTTATGAACTAATAAAACTTATACATATGTTTGTTTGGTTCTTTAGGGTGTTTTTGGAGGTCTTTGCAGTGGGAAGTCTGCTCTTGTCCACAGACACCTGACAGGAAGTTACGTGCCCTTGGAGAATGCAGAAGGTTTGTATCTTGTCATTTTGTGGGACCCTTTTGATGGAGACTTTTTATGATTGCATTATTAATGAGTATGTTCATGTGCTTAAGATCATACTAATGACTAGTGTTGCATGATATTTTTAAACTATTGTGTAACCCATGTTCAACAGGACATCAATACATCAAAGATGTGCAGGTGGATGGGCAAAGTCACCTGCTTATAATCAGAGAGGAGACGGAGCTCCCTGGAGCCCAGGTGCTTTAGAGTCTAATTCATCCCTTTACAACCTTAAAAGCTCAACTTAGTTTTTTTAAGTTGAAATGTAACACTGCTCTTCTCTTTTTTCTTTAGCTGGCAAGCTGGTTGGATGCTGCCATTTTAGTCTTTAGCTTGGAAAATGAGGCTAGCTTTCAAGAAGTTTATAAAGTCTACCATCAGCTTGCGATGCATCGACCTGTCACTGAGATCCCCTTCGTAATAGTTGGCACTCAGGGTGAGAGTCGCACCTTACACACATGTGCTTCTGTTCAGATGTTTGCACAAGTGTTGCGGTTAACTGATTTTGTGTGTTTTTCTAGATAAGATCAGCAGCACCAATCCGAGGGTGATAGATGATGCTAAGGCCAGACAGCTGTGTGCAGATGTGCGACGCTGCACTTACTATGAAACCTGTGCAACATACGGCCTCAATGTGAACCGAGTCTTCAACGATGGTAAGAATAGCTAAATGATAAAATGAAGGACAGTGCCGTAGATTAAAGTCAAAAGTAAAATTGTGGGCATTTTTTTTAAAGATAAATGATTGTTTGTGTTTTATTTTTTAAAGCTGCCCAGAAGATCATGGCAGCCAAGAAGCAAGCTGCTTTACTGGCTTCTTGTAAATCTCTTCCCAACTCTCCCAGCCACTCGGGAGGCTCCACCCCAGTGTCTGGTATTTTTCCAGGACAGGTAAAATTTACAGAAGATTTGTTTTGGATCTTTTGCTGGTTTTCAACTGGGTACTATAATAAAAACCCTTCCTGCCCTTCTGGTTCTGCTATCTCACCATCACCTCCCTCTCTTATCTCTGTAGGCCAGTAACGGGGGTCCGAGTAGTGATTACTCCTCTTCACTTCCTTCCACTCCTGTGATCAGCCATAAAGACTTAGGCAAAACTTTGAGAGGGGAGAAACCGGACAGTACTGCGATTGGAACGGCCCGCAGCGTCCGAAGACGAACTCCCAGATTTGCTGTGAGTAAATGATCACTTTAGTAAATTTAACCCAGAATTTGTTTTAGCAATGCATGTTTTGAATATTTGCTGAATTATAAACCATCTAAGATCCCTTAATTTGTCATTTCTTACATTTGGTAACTGACCAAATAGGAATACGGTTCTGTTTTTTACTTTAAATGTATCACTGTTTGATTTGTACCATCCACTCCTCTAGGTATCTAATGTTTTTGCTTCTAAATCTTGCGTGTTTTCACATGTATCTGTGCCGCTGTCAGTGTGTCATGCTGTGCTTATGGCCTATTAGTGGCTCTATTAGACTATTTTCTTGTTTAAAAACAGCAGGCCGCTGTGTGAGATGAGAGCAGACTGCAGTGGTGGAATACTGGGTCAGGCCATGTAAGGATTTGATACAGTGGCAGTCGGAAGATGCCTCATTTTAAAACTTAATGACTATCACTTCGTTGTTCCTAAAAGAAAATATTTCTTTAATTTTGTTTAAAAATTAAATATGGCTGTAAGTTCAGAGTGCTGCTGTCAGGTTTTAATATACTTTTTAGCAATATTTTCAACTGTATTTCACTTTACATCTCATATTTATGTGTCTGGGTTTTTTTTTTATCAAGTTGGCATTAATTATTGAAATTCCGAGAGATTAATTTTTCAAGTATAGAGTTGATATTCAAATTAAGTGCTTGTAGAAAATGTAAAAACTACCTTTTTTTTGTATATGTGTTTGTATTGGTGTTTGTCATATGTAAGGTGTTGCTTTGTGGTCAGGATGACTTGATTGGTCGGTCCTGTGATATTTAGTTTTTTTTTTTAATTCCTCATTTCTAATGTAAAGTACTTATTGTAAAAAGTACATAAGTATATTCTTGAAACCAAATGCTTGACTTTTGCGGTTATGACTACCTGATTATAATGAAATATTATTACTGTTGGTCCATTTTCAACATAATGATAAAAATAGAAGTGAAGTTTCAATTCCTCAACTGTTCATGTTACTCATTTTCCCCAACATAAAAAAAATGTTAGCAAATTTTTAAATGTTTAACAAATTTTAGCTTTGATGAATAATCTTGATTGAAAATCCCGCTGTGATTTACTGCACATTGGGTACAATATATTTGTGCATAAAAAGAAAACTGAACTTCCTTGAACTTTACTGTAGAAATGTATTAGTTAACAATGTGATATTCTTCTTTATTAGCCGATGAAAAATTATGTGAACTCCTCCATATTTTTTCATCCTCTTTCATGTCGTAACTCATTGTAGCCATATCTATAATCAAAAATATTTCAATGAAGATCATATAAGTGAACTTTTTTCTTTTCAAAAGCATATTTCTTTGTGAAGGAAACAAGCCTGGAAAATAAGTTTTTGAACTTCTGGGTTTTCTTGATTAGACTCTAAAATGTCCTATAGGGAAGTCAGTGAAACCTCTATTGTTTTTGATGTGCCAAAAAGCAAAGCTCTAGATTTAGATCTACTTTCCTACCATCACCCATGGTCACCAACTGTGAGTGGTGACCATGGGTGATGGTAGAACAAGAACCTGAGAGAACTCTGAGAGAACTGAGAGACTGAGAGAATTGAGAGAACAATAACCCAAATACAAAAGTAAAGAAATGAGTTTCCTCCACGAGGTGAAGAACTCAGAGTAGAGCTGTTGCTCCTCCAGGTCAAAAGACGCTAGATAGGGTGGTTTGGGCATCTGGTTCGAATGCCTCCTGGACACCTCACTATTGAGGAGTTATGGTTGCATTCCACTGCGAGCCCAAAGGTAGTCCAGCAGCTGGCCAGAATATGCCTCTGGATCCTCTTAGTGGAGGTGGGGAATGTGGCTAGTGAGAGGGTGGACTTTGCCTCCCTGCTGAGACTGTTGCCTGTGAACCACCCCCAGAAGGAAGACAATGTTACGGTTTGGCAGACTATCAACAATGTGATGCCCTGTTGAGATTTGAAATGTTTACATTTTGAACCAAAATATGAAGTTTTTCTTTCGATTCAATCCTACCTTTCTTTCTGATAGGGCCGGAGAGGCAGTGACTCAAACAGACGGAGTGCAGACTTTAAAGGGGACTTTGGCAGTGGACGCTACATTCCCATCAAGCAGGTAAAACATAAATTTACACCAGATAGAGATATGCCAACGCCCAGCTGAGAACATCGCACCAGCTTTCATTTCAAGATGTATGAAAGCAGTTTCATCGTATGGCGTGATGAAGCACTGTAATCAGATATACTGGTTTGATGAATTGATGGTGGGTGGATTTGGCAGTCAGCAGGCATTATGCTACCAAAATGTGTGAAAAATGAACACACGAGCCCTCCGCAAGAAATTCTCACTCTTTAGCTTTTCCTATCTTCATCAGGGCATCTTGCTGAAGCGCAGTGGGAACTCACTCAACAAAGAGTGGAAGAAGAAGTATGTGACGCTGTCCAACGATGGTATACTGTCCTACCACTCCAGCGTCAATGTGAGTCGCTGTGTTGACACAGAGCTACAAAGCATTAAGCTACCAAATGATCTTTGATGGTATGGCGGATGGTTGTTTTGGCAGGAGTACATGTTAAACACCCCAGGGAAGGAGATGGACCTGCTGCGAGTGACGGTGAAGGTGCCAGGGAAGCGGCCCCCCCGGGCTGTGCCAGCATGTGGACCCCCTGCTGGGCTCAACGGTCGGGTTAAAGATACGCTTGGACCCGAGGGTAAGAACTGAACCATCCATTGAATCATGTTCAGAATTGTACATTTAGATGTTTCATTAAAACACTGAATTTAAAATAACATTTTTGGTAAAACGCACCAAAAAGTGAGAAAAAACCCATTTCATCATTCTCTGATCTACCAAACAAATTCTGGCAAACTTCGACCTGTTACTACACGACTGGGTCAGGTAATATGAGCAGTAAGTTTCCATGAAGGTCACAAGCCGGACCATATGGCTCGGACACAACCATCCCACTGTGATAGACAACCACTTACACAAGCTTTTTCTTCTGGTGGGAGGTCATGTGAAAGCTGTGCAAGATTGTCAACCTCGACATGCTCCTCATTCCCTCCATCTGTTTCTCAGTGACCTCTGCTTTCTCAGAATCCAAACAACAGCATCTTCGGATGATTGCTGTGGCAGTGTAATGGTGCCAAAGAGAAAGACCAAACATGATAATAAATTATTTTCATGTTTCCATGTGTTCAATCTGTTTTTGCTTTAGCTATTTAGTAATTCATTTTCAAATCAGATGTGTACTTAGGTGACATAGTTACAGTAACTATTATGTCTGCTGTTCTAGTGAGTGCAAGTAGCCTGCTGCAGGTAGAAGAGATGGAAGGAATGGGAGGTGCCCTTTTCCTAAGGAGTAACATAGGTATGTAGCCCTCTATTCATCAGGTTTAAAGATTTCAAAAATTCAACCTTCACTTTACCTATGCTCTTGTTGCCAGATTCTGCACTTGAGGGAGTCTCCAGTTCCTCTTCTACAAAAGATGTAGGTTCTGCATCCCCATTGGCTGACAGAAAAAAGAACCGCCGAAAGAAAAGTATGAATCAGAAAGGAGATTCAACTCTGGGCCAAGCAGACGGTACAGTTAAAGCTTAGAAAACTCCTCATATAGAAGCATTAATAATGTTCTTACACTTGCTGTCGTATTTGAGAGATGTATTAGAATTGATATCTTACTTTTTAACACACATGCGTTGTTATATGACATACGTTTCTAAATGTCTCTTCTAATTTCTTCTTCCTTTGTCTCTTTCTTATTATTTTCTTTTTTCTGTGCAGCCAAGCGTAAAATGTGGAAAATAAAAAGTTTTGGTAGCTTAAGAAACGTAAGCAAGACAGGTAAAGCGAAAAACAGAAAAATTCCTACTTTTTGCAGTCTTATAACGTCAGTGATGTCTTCCTAACTTTTTCACTTTTTAACTTGATTCATTTCCTGGTAGAATGTTACTGATGTTAAGTTTTTTGTACACATTTTAAATTATGACTACAATTTGGAGTATTTCTGAAGTAATGATTTTTTTTAACTGGAGAATTTCCAAAGGCAAAGAAAACAAAACTTGTTCATTAAAAAAATACAAAACAGATAAAATTTGTCCAAAAAAATTGTGGATAATACAATACCTGGTGACAATTTTTTGCACTTGATTCTTTTTCAGAGGAAGACAATTTTGACTTTCTTGTTGTGTCGAGCACTGGCCAAACGTGGCACTTTGAAGCCCAGAGTGTGGAAGAGAGGGACTCCTGGGTCCAAGCTATTGAGAGCCAGATTCTGGCAAGTCTGCAGCTGTGTGAGAGCAGCAAACACAAGGTTAGAAATAGCAAAAGACAAAGCAAACACTGATATAACAGGAGAAATTTTAGACAGCAATCCAGGATTGAAAGAGCTAAAGGGAAGAGGTTGTTTCTTATGCTGCTGTTTCTGCTCCAGATTCTTTTCAACCTCCTGCCTAACAAAAGGACTTCTGCACATGTTGCGTTTTAGCCTGTTTAATTTGGCAAGAAGAATTCAAATCTAGCCAGTTCACTTTTTTGTCCAGAAGTTGACTATGTCCACATAGAAAGGGGAAGTGTTGTACTATTAGCGTGCAGCTGGAATTCCTCACATGCCCGCTTTATTTTTTCTTGTTTTCAAGCCCATCATGTAGGTGTTTGTCTCCAAACTCTGCACTGCCACGGTGTTCTCTGAAGCTGCTGCTTTCTGTTGAAAAATTGAACTATTTCTGATGGTTGAGGTTTACTGCAGACACCATTTCAAGTTTTGTGTTAATTGTTTCTAGTTCACAGTTTCAGTTAATTGTTGCAAAAGCCCTCCCACCCCCCAACGCACCACCAATGTTGTTTTAATTGTTTTGTATTCAGTAACCCACTACACAACTTATCATCGTAGAAATAACTTTTGTTAAGATTTTCTTTTTGCAGACATGAATACAACTACGTAACTTTTTCTGGTTTTCCTTATCAGGATCGTAGGAACAGTCAGAGTGAAGCAGTGGCGCTTCAGGCTATCCGCAACGCCAAGGGCAACAACTTCTGCGTCGACTGTGATGCTCCCAGTTAGTAAATAATTTCAATATCTTCATATCAATTTTTTGTAACTGTACAACTTTGATCTTTCTTTTTTGTTTTCAACAAAAAAAAAAAACTTTTTTGTTCTGCCTGAGCTTGTCTGTTTAATCAAAACGAGGATCTCTGGTGCTTTTTTAATCAATTCTGCAGTTTTCAGTGGTTTAAGGTGAAGCTTCAACAATGTGTCCATTTTTTCTCTTTAAGATCCAACATGGGCCAGTCTGAACCTGGGGGCTCTCATATGCATTGAGTGTTCTGGGATTCACAGAAACTTAGGGACGCACCTTTCACGGGTTCGTTCACTGGCTCTTGATGATCTTCCAAAAGAGCTCACGTTGGTTCTCAGTGCTATCGGCAACCACATGGTCAACTGTATATGGGAAGCACGAACCTTGGGCCATCGTAAACCAGCACCTGATGCTACACGGTGAATAACCTCAAACCATTAGCAGATACACACTGCTTGAATTAACTATTTTAAATGAAAAATATACCTAGCGTCATGCCTTTGACTAGTTTCAATGGAGGTATTCTGTGATCATACACATAAAAAAAACTAAAAAGCTGTAAATGTTCTCAGACCAATTAACTTCTGTTTACTTTTTTGTCCATGTCCAGAGAAGAGCGGGAGTCGTGGATAAGAGCCAAATATGAGCAGAAACTGTTTGTGGCGCCATTGCCTCCTCCCACCCCCGGCAAGGGCCCAGACATCACTTTATCTGGCCGTCTTTTGTTGGCAGTGATGGAGCGCAATCTGCCCAAGCTGCTGCTCCTTTTGGCCCACTGCACTAAGGAGGACATCAATGGTCCACTCAGCTTGTCGCTTTCCTCCAGGTCGTTGCTCGCACTGCGGCTACCTGGCTCCGCTCTGCACGCTGCCTGTCAGCAGGGTGATGTGGTGATGACGCAACTTCTTGTTTGGGTGTGTTTTTTTCCTTTTAAACATCTAGGCATTTTTATTCCAAACAGCAATTAAATATTTGTATATGTCATGCAGTTTTGTTCATTGAAGCGGTGTAATGTTGGGGATAGGTCATTAAGATATGCAGATTGCTACTGTGTTAGCAACATTGTATGACATAACTGTAAAATAGTACTCCATAGGAAGTCATCAGATCTTATAATAGAAAAATTACACCTTGTTAACCTCAGAGTAATTCACTCATGAAAGAACAAAAGTAGGCAGAATGGATGATTCAGCAGAGAGCTGGATGAGATTTGCATAGGAGCCCCTGGGGTGCATTAAATAAGATCTTACACCCAAGTTGACCTTAATGCCACATATAATAAATGTTCCTAAAAAGTAAGGCGTGAGTGATAAAACAAATAGTCCTGCTCATTTTTATTCATCTTGTTTGTTTCTTTCTGCAGTACGGCAGTGACATTCGGTATCGAGATGCTCAGGCCCAGACAGCTTTGGCATTGGCTCAAAGCGCCGGGAGTCAGGAGTGTGTCGACATACTGCTACAGCACGGATGCCCAATTGAACCGGCCCCCTCTGTCGCCACGACAGTTGGTTTCGCATCACCTGCCACATCCAGCTTACCTGTTGCCATGACACCAAGCCTGACGGTTGCCTCGACACTCAAGATCTCGCAGCAAAGCGGTGGCACTAACTTGAGCTACAGCACCTCCAGAAGAGCAGTGTCATAATTGCAATGTGGTGTGATGAAATATGTGTGTACGTGAGCTTGTAGCTTTGCCCCCATAATGTCCTGCTCATGCAGACAGGACCGATGGACTGATGGTTATGAATGTTGCACTTCTGGAGCTGGATGAGGTTTTGGAAATGTGTGAGGATCAGGGATGAAATTTATGAAAAGATAATGCAAGAATGATTTCACCAAAACTAAAGCAGACTTTGTCCCGCCTACACGACTTATGTGCTGTCAGATTAAATAGGAATGTCCTGAACTGTTTCAGATCCACTTCTCATTGTGCCGTTATTTATCAACTTTAATCTCCACTCATTTAGGAATGGAACAACACCTGCAGCCTCAAACAGCTTATCCAAGCAGCTAAAGCTCAGAAGTAGAAACTGCAATAAGTTTACTATTCGACAGAGGGATGTATGAAATTCTTAACATTAAACACGGCAGCAGTTTTTCATTCTGACAATGAATGTGAGTTTTAAACATATTTATCATAATTTCTGTTTTGTGTAAGTTAATGTGAAAAATGTCAGTGACCAGGAAAAAGGAGTTTGTTAAAAAAATTAAATTACTGTAAAGAAATACATCAATAAAAACTCAAATGTACTTCACTTTCCAGATTGTTAATCTGTATAGGTGAGCCAGTGTACAAAACTCAAAGGGTTAATTAATCATTGCTGTTCAGAGATTTACTGTACAGAGTTTCACTTCAGTTTTCATTTGACAACCAACAGAATAACTGATATTTCTATGTTCTGCTTGTAAAAGTGTGTCTGACATAATTTACTGTACAGGATGTGAGCATTATGATGCCAGAAGTAGCTTACTGTGAAAAGAGAGGAATACTAAAAAAAAAAAAGTAAATGAACTAGTAGAATGACTTGATTATGACTGAATGTAGACAAGAAGATTCATTATTTCAAATACTAATGTGTTTTTCAGATAATACAGTTTTCAACTAATATTATTCCTGATGTGATTTAAAGAGATTAAAAGTATGTTTTGACTGCTGGAAACTTCTCATCTTTTACCTTGAAGGGTATTTATAAAAATGTGAAAACACAATGGAAGAATTTTTCAGTATTTTTTGTCTCATTAGTCTGTTTTTTCCATCTTTAACTTGATGTTGAGCATTTTTGTGTCGTGCACAATTCTTTTTCATTTCATGAAATTCATTTTCTAGCATGCTTCAGTACCATGCAGGTTCTGCTACACGCTGGTGTTTTCTTCGCAGTTTTTTACGTTTAATTTTTATTGACCTCATAATAAATTCTATAGCTTACACTTGTGGGGTTTAGAAAACAATGAAAAGGCTGGAGTTCAGAGCATTTGTAATAGATGCAGCTCTTTCAGTTGTCACTGCAGTTTGAGGCCAACCAGTATTCAATCATAAAATCTTCTGCAGCAAATGGGTTCTTATTAAAAGCTTTGCCTTGCTTTGTCCTACTTTTCTAAAGTCTAAACCCATAAAGTCATTTTTAAAGCATATTACTGTCTCTGAGATGGTTTCAGTTTCCTGACATTTAAAAAATGTTTTTTTTTCTTAATAAACATGGACAAAATGGACAAATTTGAGTATAAGATTTTCTTTTACTTCAAATGAATTTTTATACCAAACATAATGAGAAAACTAAAGCAGTCATTTTAATGTTGTAGAAATTTGTGGAGTGTATAAAATGAAAATAATAAGAAAAAAATTATTGCAAACAATTAGATGCAGACACTCATCTGAGCCTCTTTGTTAAGGGCTCAGATGAGCATTCGGGCATTGCACAGAAGGCCTTTGCAATGCCTAAATGCCTGTGGTAGATGTGGTAGATTGCGCATTATAAAATACTTTTTATCCTGTACTCATTTTACAATAATAAGCAAACACTGCCTAATGTGTCCGTCCAAAATCCTTCATTAGTTTCTCCAATCTTCTTGTTATTTTCCTTTAGAGCTACATTTATTGTCCGTTACTCACACAGTCAATTTACTTAAGTGCTTCACTCTTTTTAACAAGAGTTTAAGACAGATTTCTCGTTAACTTTGTACTTGCTTTCATTAATTATTAAAGTTTCTTCAAAAGAAAAATACCAACAAAATGTTGAGCTATTTTATTCGTATGATATAATACAAAAGTACAATAAAAGAAATGTATCAAATCAGAAATAAAAACCTGCTGATCATTGGCAGTTTTTGCTTTTTTCATTTTCAGCAGATGCAAAATGTTCATTTTAAACACCTTTCTGACGTCCAAAGAAAAGCAGTTGATTTTATTCTTATGTAATAAACGAGCATAAAGGTTAACAAATGTGCACTGTCATGTGCAGCTTTTGAGCTCCCTCTATTGATGTCTTTCAGAGATCAAAACTATCATGTTTCTATTAAAACACCAGCCACTTAAGCACTTTCTGTGCCTGAGGCTCGTGCTGTCTGTGCTCCAGAAATGCTGGTCCTCTTCTTACAGCAGATAAACCATTACACCTTTCCATTTTTGTAAATAAGAGAAAAACAAATCAATACCAACTGGACTTGCTCATTACTTCTAAACGTGTTAAAGGCGTGACTGGTTTACTTAAAGCTCAATGTATCCTAGATGCTTGGAAGGATGTGCATTTGTTCTATCTCTTCATTCAATTCTTCTATTCAATTATGAAGGCACAGCATGCTCTTGTCATCTAAAATAGGTATTTGAGCTGTTTCACCAGGCCTAATAAGAAGAAAGATGGACAAAGAACCTTGTAAAATGCTTGGCAACAACAAGGTCGCTCTTAGAAGGCTATTCGAAGGTATATTGAAGAGCAAATGTTTGAATGAAACCTTGTATTTACTATTACCTTTTAAATAATTTTTCTATAATTCTTTGAATCCCTCAAAATGAAAAAAAGCATTTTATTTTATTTGAAAAGGTAACTGCCTCAATCTTCAGGAAATTGTATCAATGCTTGAACAAGGCCACAGTAATAAGAGGTGTGTGGGGAATCTTTGCATTGTGTCATTACTCAGATTCAAATCCAATTTTCTTACATGAAAGTAAAGTCAGTCCAGTTTAAAATAAATCCTTCATCAGGACACAAAACTGTTTTCGAGCCCTTTCTGATGCCTAACCTGCAACAATATTTAAAAAAGTCACATTCATACTCATTTATTCAAACATTTTTTTGTATTAACTTCCTGTTTTCTTTTGGTTTTTTTTTTTTTTTTTTTAAATCGCTGTTCTTGTTTTGCATCTACTTGTACATTCCACTGTTGAACTAAAGTAAAATATTGGTGGAGGTTTTAAAGGAGTTTCTGGAATGTGTGCCAGGAGTCCAGGGATGGAAAAGGGGGCTAAATAGGGACAAAGATTAATACTTTATTACTCCAAATAAAATTTAAAGAAACACATCAACCCTATGAGTTATAAAATTTGATTTTAGATTTATTATGAAGGTTAAAATGATTGAACACATTGGGAATCCCACCCACTTTTGACTCTTCTTTTTTCCCAATTGTGGTCGGATTATTTACTAAATTCTTTTTACCCTCAAAGACATTAACATGCATGTATCTGTAATAGTAAATATATGTACATACATATTCATAGATTCCTCCGCAGGGTGGCTGGGCTCTCACTCAGAGATCGGGCGAGGAGCTCTGCCATCCGAGAGGAGCTCGGTGTCAAGCCGCTCCTCCTCCAGGTCGAGAGGAGCCAGATGGGGTGGTTCGGGCATCTGGTCAGGATGCCCCCCGAGCGCCTCGCAGGCGAGGTGTTTTGGGCACGTCCCACCGGGAGTAGACCAAGGCGCAGACCCCGGACCCGCTGGAGAGACTATGTCTCACAGCTGGCCGGGAAACAACTTGGGATCCTTCTAGGTGAGCTAGAGGATGCAGCCGGGGAGAGAGAGGTCTGAGCTGTCCGTTTGAGGCTGTTGCCCCCGCGACCCGACCCCGGAACAAGCGGAAGATGACGGAATGGAACATATTCATAGATGAAAGAATATTTTTTGCATACAATCAAAAGTCTACCCTTGATTTTAGGTTTAAGATTCATGAGTGATTGTAAAAGTGATAAATAGATTCTTCTAGAGGCCCAGTGAGTAAATGCAGAAATAGCTAATGCCCACCACTCATTTGGAAGTCTTTTTGGTCTGAATACCCATGATGTTTATTTAGTAATTTATCCATTGATCCTAAGCCAGAACACCGAGTGGGGACCACTGTGCTTTATTGATACAAAGAAGGATACAAAAAAAAAAAATATGGTTTGAAATTCTGAAAAATTTCAAACTGCTTTCACTGATGCAAGACACTGATACTTTTAGTTGGCCGGAATGTTCTTGTGTAACAATAAGACATTTTTCACCCTAATGCTCTACTTTTAGAATGATTGTTGTGGATGAAGTTTATAGTACTGTGATTCATGTTCTCCAGTTCTTCATCACTCTTAAAGAAATAACCTTATCAAGAATAATGACACACATTGGCTGCATTGATGAAGAAAAATCTCTATGAACAAAAAATACTGTTTGTATAATCCCCAAGCATTTATAACTATTGTTTAGAGATGTATGTGACCATTGAGGTGTCTAAATAATCCTGCAGAAAAAAAATGCATGCATTTGATAATCATTTGGAAATCAAATCCAGCTGAAATTCCACTGGTTAAGGCCTTGGCTTAATAGATTTTTCTTTTTTGACAAGCATCACAAGGATCTTTTCAATTAAGGACATATATGTTCATATTTTTTAAAAATGCTGCTTCTTTTAAAAGTATTTCAAGTTATTTAATTTTAGCATAGAGGTTGAGAATTCTTCATGACTACCACCTCTGCCTGATAATTTATTCATTTATTTCTTTATTTCAGCTTCTTTGTATTTATTCTTGGCTGCTTCTCAAAGCCAGTCGAGCCACATCTTTAAATGAATAATAAGAAGAGAGGAAACTAAATTTAGATCTTAAAAGCGGCAACGTGTTCAATTTCATCCTTTAAAAAAAAAAAAAAAGTCTTCGAAGAGTGCAGAATTACATAAAAATAAAACCACAAAAAACTATCAAAATGCACATTTTTTGTTCTTAAAATTGATTTAGCAAAAACTTTTGTTGTTTTTCCACCATTGAATAAAGAGTTCTTTCAAACTGATGATGAATGATGGTCTTGAACTAGGCAATAATCTTTGTGACAAAGTCTTTAAAGCGTTTGGCGTATTGCTCAGGGTGAACTGTGGTGATTTCTGCTCCTGCCTGTGAGAAAAAAACCAGACAAACAGAAAAATAAAAACAGAAAAACAACATGAAAGCAGCCATTCACCTTGCAGAAAAGAGATGCGTAGACTTCTCATCTTTGACTATTTCTTTACAAAATGCTGAGCTCTCACCCCATGTTTGACAGCTCTGGCTGCATGAGCGGCTTTCTTCTTGGTATCATACTGCGTCAGCACGTCAATCAGACCCATAAAATACACCTCCCTCCGGGGTGCACCTACAAGGACGGTTACAACATTTGAAGGGTGACATTGATATGCAGTTGTAGTATGATCATATCTTATACAATGGCTCAGATGGCATTTAGGAGGAGCAGCTTTGAGCTCCTTTAACCTACTTAGAGCCACCAGGGAGAAATCAGCTGTCAGCACTCACCCACAGAACTCTGAATGGCGTACACATCCACGTATGGGTCGAATTCCCCTGCTCCCATCGGCTTGAAGGAGTTCATATAGCCTGCAATGCCTTCAGGTGAGGTAGAGCAGAAAGCAGCAGCCGGCCCATTTTCATCCTCCTCTTCCTCACAGGACGACTCCATCTCCTCCTCCTCTCTTTCAGCTCGCTCGACATCGTGAATACCCAGCAGCAAGCTATAGTCCATGATCCTCATACGTACAAGAAACTGCAGAAACACACATTGTTACTTCTTAGACAGCATTGAAATAATGACCCCACACTTCAAAGGTGACTTTTCCTCACTTCAATGTCTCTGTTTATCTTTTCCAAAAATTTCCCCTTCTCCTCCTCGCTCACATACACTTTCTGCATGTTGTTCCGAAAGTCAGTGTCTTTATAAGTGGGTAGTTCTTTGACCTGAAAACATAAAGTGCAGATTCATTCAGTGTTATTCAACTTAAAAATATTCCTCAACAACTTGTTCATTTTGGATTGTTTAATAACTATTAATTTTTTGCCCTGGGACATCAAAGTGAAAACACTACTGCTGCAAATTTATATTCTTAGTCAAAAATAAAAATATCAAAGTTTTTCTAGCTGTTTGGCATTTAAGTTTTACCCATTAGATCAAATAATGTGCATCTAGGTCATGACTGCTTCTGATGTTATGTAAGAAGATCTCCTTTTCTCTATGAAATAATTTCTGGAAACATAAAAACGTACAATGTTGCAATGTACAAAAAATATACACATAGAAAAATACTTTTACTATATTGCGTTTGGACGGGCTAAAAATTTTAGCTTGCATGCTGAAGTTAAAACCTTCATTCATATTCCAACTGACAAGTATCTCAAGACTTCTTTATCTAGTCTTGATGAGAATAATAGAACTTCTTTGACTTTGAAATGTTTTTCTGGTACCAATACTTTCTGTACTTGCTTCTATTGCCTTTATTTTCTTTGTTACCATTCTTCTTTTGCCTACCTTGGTTTATTGAATTCTTCCTCCAACATCCATAAATCAGATTTTCTTTTGTTCTACAACATATTTCAGTATTGAATTTATGATGTGGTCGTTTGTCTCATTGTTTTAATTACATTTTGTATTAATGTTTTTTGACTTCGAGCCACTGGCTTATAAGAAGCAATCTTTTTTTTTTTTTACTTGGTAAAGTTGTAAAACTGTTTTTTATTCTATTGAGTTTTATTGGTTTATTCTGCTTAGAGATCCCCTACGTGGTGAGTCCTTGTTATACATTACACTAATTTGATCTCACCTTTTCTTTAAAACTTGCTTCACGAGATAGTGGGGAGCCCTGAGGAAGAAAAAGACTAAGATTATGACTATTTAGACAAAGTCTATGCTTCTTCACAACCTTCTTCACTTTATAAGAATCTCAGTAGCAAGAAAGTTCAGTGTTATGCATCTAACCACAACTATCAACTAGTAGTACAGGACTGATTCAGTTCCGTTCTTTTGTCTTCCGCTTATCCGCAGCCGGGTCGCGTGGGCAACAGTCTCAGACGGGAAGCCCAGGCCTCTCTCACCCTAGTTCACCTAGAAGGATCACGAGTCGTCCCCCGGTCAGCTGTGAGATATAGTCTCTCCAGCAGGTTTGAGGTCTGCCTCTTGGTCTCCTCCTGGTGGGATGTGCCCAAAACACCTCACCAGCGAGGTGCTCGGGGGACATCCTGACCAGATGCCCGAACCACCCCATCTGGCTTCTCTCAACCTGGAGGAGGAGCAGCCTGACACCGATCTCCTTCCGGATGGCAGAGCTCCTCACCCGATCTCTGAGTGAGAGCCCAGCCACCCTGCAGAGGAAGCTCATTTCAGCTGCTTGTATCCGCGATCTCATTCTTTTTATGGGTGTTGAGGACTGATTTGTTCAATAAAATTTCAGGTTTTTGTATGAAAGTGTTATTAAATTTTCCAGAAAATGGCTTTTTTTTGTTCTAGTACATGCAAGCAAGGATATTGCAAACAAACTTCAAAACTACAGTTACATTTAATGCATTTCACACAGCTAAGTAAAGATTACTACTACCTAACTACATTGGATTTACCTTCAAGTCATACTTCCTGTGTATATGCAGTCTGTGGCTAAACATGTTCCTCATTACAAGTAGGTATGTGTCCTCACTCTCCACTCTCACCCTGTACATGGCCAAAAACTGAGGGAGCAATGTACTGCCGTGGCAAGTCACAATATGCTGGAAAACAGCAAAGAGAAATATTAAAGTTGCATAAGACACAAAAAAGCTAAGTTATTCAGATGTATTTCAAATATATTAACAGGAAAATTATGATCATACCTTCACAGGGTTTTCTACCAGCTCTTTGTAGAGAACATAACACACGCCAAGAATTATGGTCTCACCTGGCAACAGTTTGCTTTTATGGGTCTTTCTCAACCATCAAAGTATTTTCAAAGAGAACAAGAAACCTGTGAGGCTTTAATGTAGAACCAGTGGAATTGTTGCATTGAAAACCATGTCCATACCAGGACAACCCGATTTTGGGAGTCCGAGATCAGAAGCAATTTAAAAATTGTTTATGCATAATTGGCACCTCTGATCTAAATCATGTTAATACTGACCGTTGAATCTTTGCTAGTAATTTTAGAGTGAAAAAAATTATTTTGTGATATTTGAGAAAAACCTAAAATAAAAATGGGAAAAAAAAGGTGTGTTCATGCAAGAAGATAACGTAAGATAAACGAAATATATAACAATGATTTCTTACAGGGTTCTAAGTATCTAAACTTCTTAAAATTTCATAATGAGGGGCAAATAATTCTACATTTACTGAAATCTTTTATTTGTCTACCTACCTGATGATACTCTGAGAGAATATTGTGCATTTCCTCCACCTCTTCACTGGAAATTTCTTTCACCACTAAAGTGCGGTCATAGGATGTCAGCAGCATTCCCACACAATCCCCCTCCTCATCTTTGATTGGAGAACTGCGGACCAGAGAAACCTGCAAGGGCAATAGGAGAGCATCAGGAGCAACGGCTGACAACAACGATGAGCTGCTTCTGAACCCTTTCTCACTCAAATGTTCAATTAAAGTTAGATGGCAAATGTCAGGTTTTCCTTTATTACAACAAGAGAGAAAAACAGATACACCACCTAATTAAAAATGTGTCAAACAAAATATGGATCATCTTTATAACTTTATTTTTGCTAAATTGATTTAAGTCCCTTCCATTGGTTGGACTCGTGCATTAAATTAATGCAATGAAAATAAAAATGACTTTTATTAATAAATTCAATCTCTGTGGAACAAAAACCATTGGCCCACAGTTTGTCAATCCCTCCAACTACTTGGTTTTTTGTGACAAATAAGTATTTTTATTGGTTGGAGATGCTAACCCAGAAGAAGCCGCAAAAGACTGAAATAAGTTGCTGAAAGATCTTCCATGGTGCCTTTAATTAAAACTACCGTAGTCTCATTTCTTTGCAGCTCTCCAGTAATAAAAATAACCATAAGCCTGAAGATGTCCGTACTCCAAACAGTCTCCATATAATTGTATGTTAAGCAAATGTGTGCAATGTGGACTGGAGCAGGGCTCTGTCCACCATCTGGCACATGCAAATAAGATACAAAGACATGCAAATATAGAAAGGAGAAGATCAATAAAAAAAGAGTTGGGCTTCCACAAAAGAAAAAAGCTGGGCGAGAGAATTAATTTTCTTTCATCCTTTTTTGTAAACACTGATTTATTATTTTCTTAATAATAGGCTGTTTTAGCATCAGTTTGTACCTGGTAATCTTGGTCTTCAATGCCAAAGCGTTCTCGCAGATTTCTGAACACCTGAGGACAGTACTCTTTGAATTTATACTGTCCAGGAAGATTCTCCCTATGGAAGGAAGCAGCTTGTTATAAGAGATTAATTTGCACTGTTGAACCATTCCTCACTCTGTTTGTGATATCTACTTAAATAGTTGAGCTGACAATGTTTGACATATCCAACAAAAACTGCATAGAAAGCACAGTTTCACTTCTGTAAAACTTTACCAAGGCAGTAACATTTCTGCTTGAGAAAACTTATTGTTCACTTGATGAATTTGTTACACAATCTGAATTCCTGAATGGATTAAGGGATTATTGAAAGCCACTCAGTTTTACTCAAATGGTACAGAAACCAATTTCCACAGCAGAGACAGTTTTTTTTGTTTTTTTTACCATTTCTCGTGGATAAACATATTTTCCATTTATTTTAAAGCTGCCACATTCACATAACAGCTCTTTACTTCCTACAGATTAGATAACATATCTGACAGAAATAACATGATGCTGCTCAACAGCCCCAGTGTGCAGCCTTGATAATAGACAGTGTGATGAAATGGTGGGAGTCGGAGAGAAAAGAGGTGATGTTTAGTAAAAATTTTGAAAACCACACATATCTGTGGAGTTCAGAGAAAGCAGGATGAAGGTTTCCCACAGAGAAGCAGACAGAGCAGAGCACACAGTACTTGTTGAAGAGGTGGTTGATAACTTTGATCTTGCTGCTGGCTTTGAAGTCATCTGGTAGCAGCATGACAGGTACAGGCACCTGGCTCAGGTCATTAATCTGCACATGATCAATGAATTAAATAGTTAATGCACATTTTTTAAAAACTCAGTCCCATAAAAAAAACTCTAAGCAGCACAAATAGCCATGTTTCTACCGAATGATTGACTCCCCACATCAGCACGCTCAGCACGGGGTCACTTGCTCGGAAAACTTTTACTTTCTGCTGAACGAAGTGCTTCTTCTTTGTCTTCCTTTTGGGCTTCAGAGGGATGGAGGTGGCCACTGGAGAAGACATGTCACTTAGTCAGGTATCCGTGCTTCCAGCCAGAGAGCAGATTGTCGCTGTTTCTATTGTCCTGAGTATGTAAAGTAGTCTGAAATCCGCCTGTGGAGTTATTCTAAGCTCTGCTCTGGAGGGCTAACCCCTTCAAATAAAGCAGGTGCAACAGAGTGCCAAAACTTAACTCAACAAGCTCTAATAACTCATTTATCTCATTTGTGTGACGTAAACAGTTTATAACTGACTAACAGGGCCAAAATCATAATTCAAAGACTTATATGGTAATATTTATAGAAATAAAGTGCTAAGCTATTTCCTCTTTTTACTCTTGTTTTTTTTTGTCATAATTATTATTGTGTTATGCAATTTGATGTAATTCTATGGTATTAAATTACTTTGAAGTATTTTAGTAATGCAGCATCTGTTTTATGGAGCACTCCGCTACACTTTTATTAGATTTGAAATTATATTATCTTTAGAACATTGTGTTCTTTCAGGTCAGGGACAAAAGCCGTAGGTGAACAACACATGATATATTTATATTAGTCATGTTGATTTAAGCATAATGAAGAATAACTGGGGTGGGGTACTGTTTGTGGGTTTCACAGAAATCCACAAATTAATGGTAGTATGCAGAGGAAAACTGTAGATCAAATGCAGTAGGATATTTAATTATTAACACATGAACTCCCCTAGACTCATAAAAATCCAACATTTTGGTGGTCTGCAGACCGGAGCAGTTTTGAAAGATGAAAGGCATGAGTAATAGTCACTGACCATTCGTCTGGGAAGGTTGCTTCTGAAACAAATTATAATTATTTAGATTGGCGTATAGAGAAAGAAGGCAGCAATGTTGTTGTTCAAATGAGGATGTTTTCACCAGATTTTTAAAGTCCAGCTAAGATGAAATGCTCTGTTCTGATCAGTAAAACTTCAAAATGGAATCTGAGAACTTTTCTTTTTACAAGATGTTCCTTGATGAATGATTTAGCTGATCTGATTGAATGGCTGAAAGATGTTTCAATGTTGAATGCACACTATTTTCTGGTAAGAAGCGTCTATGGAACATCACAGCTAAGGGTATTGCAGATACACAAGGCTCTACTTTTCAGAATCTAAAGATTTATTATGACAAAAATAAAAAAAGTGTTTTTTATTAAATACAGTGTTCAAAACAACTAACATCAGTAAAACAATAATGTTCATGGCTGTACAGATCTCCAAAAAGATCAGTTATTATTTTTAATTCATATAAACAATTGCAAAATTATTAATAAACCATTAAAATGTCAAAAATAAAAACTCAAATATACATAAATAAGAATGCAGTAACACAATTAAAGCATTGTTTGAGTGAATAAAAAAGAAAATAATGGTGATGTATAAATAGAACATTGTATAAAAAACACACAAAATAATTAAAAAAAAACATAAACTAATTATTTTCTCCAAACAAACATTATAACATTACAATAAACATTTTTAATCGTTTGAAACATTTGTGGATTAAAACAACCCAATTGTTTGCAAAATAATATCCATTTAATATGACATTTATTTGTAAATTCCTATTAGTTGCTACTAAAATATTCTTCCTGGTTTCCACATGATACAGATGGTTCTCTATATTTAATATAAGCAGTTGTGGAAAAAGATTCACACACTTTCAGCAGAGGGCGCAAAGAGACAAAGTTTTACCTAGTTGTAAAACTGGTTTCTGAACAAAGAAATAACTAACAACGTTCCTTCATTTCTGCCTTTTCTGGCAGTGAAACTTCAGTTTGTTTGTTTTTTTACTTATAGACACATTGGGTTCCCACTGTGTTTGGTGCTGTAAGAGATAGCAATCCCATTCTCATCTACACACCAACATTTCCCACGTTGCCTTCCTCTAGATGAAATGCACTGAATAAAACAGACAGATGAACAGTTCTTTAGTTTGAATTGTAACTATGTTAACTAACCATTAGATGGTTTGTCCTGTTAGATATACTCTGTTCATTTACAAACTCACCTGCTTCTTTTTAAAGAAACCTTGCTTGTCACAATTAGGTATGTAGATCTCATGATGGGACTGAAATAAATGGTCATCAAGACTTTCAAGGAGAATAGTTAGCAGCTTCTTACAAGGAGCCTGTAAGAAGAGAGATATGAAAATTAGATTATGAGTACAAATTTGTGTTGTTATCAAAGTATCAATAGAAGATTTTTTACCTCATCTGGAAGTTCAGTTGGAGTCAGGTCTGTGATCACAAAAAGAGAAACATGTGATGGTGTATTCTTTGGGTATATGCAAATACAATAGATAGAATTAACCTGTAATACTGTTTATAACAATGAATGTTGGCTTATTAAACAACCTCTTTATGGGAGAGAACCTCCCAACCCTACTCCACCATCAAATACAATTTCCATATCATCAAAGATGACACATTGCAAACGTAACTTAGCAAAATCATGTATGCTATCATTGTCTGGTACATGCAAAATGACTCACTTTGTGACACCACAAGGTAAGATTTTATGTCAAACTTACCAACAGTTTTGACAACATTTGTTGGGAGTGCACCACTGCCATTTCTGCAAAATCCTTTTCCTTCCAGCAATGCACGTAGAGGCTTTGGCTCATCCTTCACAGGTTCACAACGCAGACCCTGAGAACAGCTCAGAGTGTAGACACCACAAGGCTCTCCCAAAGCCAGAGTTGTGGGATTTAAATCCCCAGATGCCTGACACTGGGATGGTTTTCCTTTACAGGTGGGACTTCCTCTCTGTGGTGTGGTCAGTGGACTAGAAAGAATTCCCTCCTGGAAAAGGACTATGCAGATGCTTAAATAGAGAAACATGTTACACTGAGAAATTTTCTTGAATTTGATTGAATATTATCTATGACTATTTTCTATTTTACATATATTTTTTAAAATCCTCAGACTCTAATCTCTCTGTTGTAGTGCAGGTACAATTCGCTCCAGCCAGGACAAAGTGAGGATGATGGGAAGGGACACCACTAGCAGCAGCTTTTAAAGGGCAAAAAGCAGGGGAAAGGTATGGGAGGGTGTGTGATGGAGAATATTAGTGTTAGCTCTCATTTCCACACATCTGAACACGCCCCCACTTGACATGACTCTGACACATACACAGCCTCACGCATGCTCACACTGCCTGTTGTCTGTCATCCTGGAGGAGGGCAACATTTTCTTCACAGACATAAATCACAGGTGATTACTCAATTTACTGCTCCATTGCTTTATCTTTTCCTCTCCTTGGACAGTTGTTTATTTATAGATGCAATGCTTTAACATGGCCTATTAAATTCCTAAAAGGTAGAACAGTTGAGGTTTAAAGGATGCCTACTTTACAATTTTCTTATCAACTGGTTATATTTTCCTGCAACTGCTGGTTGAACATATACAGAAAAAGCCAAAAACAGACTGCAGATATCCAAATGCAAGTTATAGTTGAGCTAGATTAATAACAAAAATACAGTTTATCTCTAAAGTGCCTTTCTGTGCACTCAAGGTCGCTGTACATCATATTGGCATATACAAACAATACAATACTACTTAAAAACAATAAATATATAACATGCAGATCTCGAGTCAGTGACCTCTGACCATAGGTGGCGTGCAACGATCAAAATTGGTATCAAGCAGGCCGAGGAAAACAGGGAGATCCAGCGCAAGGCCACAAAGACCCAGAAACAGCAAAAAAGTCAGTCTGCCATTGCTCCCCCATGTCTCATACCCCCTATCATAGGAGCTGCAGCTTCCTCATTGGCTTATTCAGCCACAGCTGATGCAGCACAAACAGATAAGAATCCAAGTGCAGACTCCCTTGTCTCTACAGACAGAAGGATCCCAACATACGACATTAAATATATACAAATTTTGACCAAAGAAATATTAATCAACATAAAAGTAAATAAAGATAATAGTCATGGTTGAAGAGAATAGGATGGTTGGAAGAGATGAGTTTTTAATCCGGATTTGAAATATGACAGTGTATCAGTGTTGCGGAGGTCAGGAAGGAGTGAGTTCAAAAGCTGAGGAGCTCTACTCCTCATCGTGACAGAACAAGCCGAGGGAACTGAAAACTTCATAGAGGAGGAGGAGTGGAGAGGGCAAGCAGGCGGGGCAACATGGAGAAGGTCAGAGAGATATGGAGGTGCAAGGCTGGGTAATTTGTAGATTTTATATTCACTTTATGTTATTTGGTTTACTAAACACCATCTCATGTTTAAATTAAACCACGATGAACTTAAAAACTCATGCATTTTTTTATGTTAAATTATTATGAAAGTAGTTGTATTGTTTAAGAGTGTGTGAGGACTTACACTTTTTTAAATGCAAAAAAGTGTTAAACTTACACCACAGACCTAGTGTTTTTGTTTAGTCTCCTGAACCGCTTAATCCCAATAGGGTCGCTGATTTCAGACGAGAGGCAGAATAGATTCATAACAGGTTGTCAAGTCTGTTGCAGGGCACCACACCACTACCAATCACACACACGCACACATTTCGAGGTGCAATTTTATGGTGGCCAATCAACCTCACATGCATTGTTTTGGAGGAAAGGAGTAAATCGGAGTATCCGGTGAAAACCCACGCATTCATAGGAAGAATATGTAAAAACCACACAGAAAGGGCAGTGTTTGAAACCCTGCGGGACCCTGGGACGCAAAACCCGACCTTCTTGCTGTGAGGCCATTGTGCCGCCCAAAACCTTATGATAAACTCAAATTTTCCTTTGGGGATAAAAAAGTATTTTCAATTCAATACAAAAACCCTCATTAAACTATAATGTCTTAACTAATTCCGTTCCATCATCTTCCGCTTGTTCCGGGGCTGGGTTGAGGAGGCAACAGCCTCAAACAGGAAGCCCAATCATCTCTCACCGCGGCTGCATCCTCCAGCTCACCCGAAAGGATCCCAAGTCGTTCCCCGGCCAGCTGTGAGACATAGTCTCTCCAACGGGTCAGGGGTCTACCCCTTGGACTCCTCCCAGTGAGACGTGCCCAAAACACCTAGCCCGCGAGGCGCTCGGGGGGCATACTGACCAGATGTCCGAACCACCCCATCTGGCTCCTCATGACCTGGAGGAGGGGCGGCTCGACACCGAGCTCCTCCCGGATGGCAGAGCTCCTCACCCAATCTCTGAGTTAAAGCCCAGCCACCCTGCGGAGGAAGCTCATTTCAGCCACTTGTACCCGCGATTGCATTCTTTCCATAGGTGAGGGTTGGAACGTAGATTGACTTGTAAATCGAGAGCTTTGCTTTTCGGCTCATCTCTCTCTTTACCACGATGGACCGATGCAGCGTCCTAGTTATTGCTGATGCCGCACTGATCCGCCTGTCGATCTCCCGCTCCATCCTTCCCCCACTCGTGAACAAGACCCCGAGATACTTAAACTTCTCCACTTGGGGCAGGATGCTGTCCCTGACTTGAAGGGGGCTTAACTAATTGGTTTACTAATAAATGTCTTTTGCTAAAAGTATTATTGACAGATCCTTTATAGAAACTGTAATAAAAAAAAAATACTGAAAGATACTAGTTAGTATCATAACACAGATCATCTTAATCCAATACAGTGAAGTTTTTTTGCTTTAACAAGAAATAAAAGCTATGAAGTCAGTTATCTCCCACCCATAATGACTTAGATTTCTAAAGAATTGAGTGACTGTGAAGGAGTGCCAGTGAAGGCAGGATGATGTTATTAACGATTCTGAAGGAAAAGGCCCTCCCTGTAAATTCCACAACCCATGAGTCACTAAAATGTGGAAAAGCAGGATTAGAACCCTCAACAGCAGATCAGTAATAAGATGATGACTGTAATAAGATCTGTTAACCAACTATCACATCAAGAAAGCAAACACAAACATGATGATCGAACAAAATACAGAACGTTCTGTTTTATTAGTGACATGTGTGGTGACACAGCAGGGCGCAGGTTAAGTACGTCACCTGTTTGGGAGTGTTTGATTGGTCGAACAGGCGGGACTTCCGGTAGCGCAATTTGGACAGAAAGTGACAGACTTCACCTCCAGAAAATTGGAAGAAAAACCGAAGGACGACGCGGTTCAAGTCAGAAAACAGTAAGATGATAGTGAATGATTAAAAGAGTTTGACGAATTCGGGTTTAACCTGAGATTTGTGTGTTTTATGATAAAATCCGCCCCATAAGTCGGTAATGTTGGAACGCTGAAAGCAGCTAATCGTCCTGTTTGTAGTTTATGAAATATAAAGCTGCTTTTAGAAAATGACTATAATCCTATAAATCTGAAAAGATTATGATTAATAAAATGAGTAGCGATTATCAGGGACATTTGATTTTCCAAAACGGACTACCTGTTCCCAGCCTTCAGCTTCATCTGATTAAAGTTACTAATAAATGGAGAGAAAAATCCACATAGGTTTTCTGTATACTATTATTGAATTAAAGATAACTTTTCATTCATCAAAATCCATTTCTAATTGAACAAATGAATCAATGTACTGCTAAATCTTTTGTTTTTGCCTCATCAGTTTTTCAGATCAAGAATAAGTGTTCATAAAACATACTTTCTGTGTTAATCTCCTGGATTTGTTACATAACAGCAAATTTAACCACCTAATTTAATAAATTAGGTATATTAGATTTAATCAAATAGAATGTTTTGCTTTTTTTTTAACCTTGTCTTTGGATTGTTTGGTAGAATGAGTCTTACTTTAGTTGGTAAATTCAGATCATACCAATTATAACTACATGGTAGATTATTATTATTTTAATCTGGTGTTCATTCCTGTTTGTTGTGTCAAATTCATGTTCTGGCCTTTGCTTGTCTCAGAAATGGTGGCTTTTATTTGAATATAAGGACAAACCTTTTATTTACGAAGATTATACCTCTGGATCAAAACCAAATTGTCTTGTTGCCAGGCAACAGCAAACAGCAATTTATCCACTGTTTTATGGCAATAATAAGGAGGGATCGAAGTGTTGCCCTGTGATCTCACTTGCTGGATTTTATGGCACTAATAATAAATCTTTTGGGACATCTTGTTGTTGTGGATTTGCTTTTAACGTGTCATGACTAAAATCCACCACAAAGTTCAACTTACTCACCTTTTTTAAGAGGATTGCAGTTTTAAAAACTATTAAATTGTGGAATCAAACTGCCAATAAATTTAGACTTCTTAAAGCAGGAGGTTTCTAGTTATTGGAAGTTGGCTGATTTTAGAATCATATTAAACTAAATATAGAACTTTATACTAATTGTTTTCATTTCTTTTTTTATTTTTTTTAAGATCTCAGATTGTAATGGTTTTCAGACATGGACGACATAAACCTTCATTATCGCTTTCTGAACTGGAGGAGACGCATTCGAGAAATTAGAGAAAATGAAGTCCGAGCAGTACGTTATCGGGAGCGGCTCAAGAGAATGCTGAGGGATGGAGATATACTCAGGTAACAGTGATGGGCAACTATAATCTATTTTTCTGAAAATTGTCTCAGTCACTTTTTATCTAGTTATTTTTCTAAAAGTTTGCATCACATTCAATGCCTGATCAATGTATCTTTATGCAGGTATCATGGGAATTCCGATGAAGTTGGTTGCTTTGTGGCGGCTCGACCGTTGTCAAAAAGGAACCGATATTTTGAAGTAAGTGCTGATAATTTCAATTCAATCTCTCGTGTTTTTCTTTTTATAAACACTGGAGATTTTAGTTTTAGTGTCACTATTCCCAAAGTGTGCCCATCAAAGTGAACGTAGCGCTAAACATATAAACACTGGATTAGGCACACAGTTTTTTTTCTACCAAGGAAGAACTAGTCATATTTGGCATTAAAATTTAAACAGCAATTATGAGCTAGACTTATTTCTTGCATAGTTGAACTATTCTGTAGATAAAAAAAAATACATTTAACTTCTTAACATCCAATGTACCGGCGCCGGTACATTTTGTGTTTTTTTTTTTTTTTTCACTCATAAAGACACTTATTCTTTGTTCAACTCCACTAAGTTATACCTCGTTTTAAAGCTAAGACTTTCAAGAAAACGATCATAACATCCATTCTTATGTTTTCACTAGTTTCAAGAAGAAATAACTAATTATCCGCAAACAAAATCAAACTGTGTAGAGCGCATTTCTTACCGGTGATCAAGTTCTGACGGCCTAAGACGGGTTCGATCTTTATGTAATTGGTCTCATTTTGTCCGTAATAATGCACAGGATAACTATATGAAATTGTATTTTCTCAAAATTAAACCAGTTTGGAGAAAAACTCCAGAAAACGTGATTATTTTTTTCTGTGAGAAATCGTAGCAGTCGCGTTCTAATTTCCATAGCAACTGCCAAGCTGTGTTTCTAAGTCCATCCTGGGTATGTTTCTTTTTTTCACAAAGTTATCTACAAAATGAGACCGTTCGCAAAATTTTCTGATCATGGGTTTGTTTGTTAGAAGGCTTTGAATGAAACAAGCGCTCCTTATTCAGCTAACAGCAGCTTTAGCTTCTAGCCGGCTAACGACGTCACTTAAAAATATTAGATTGGCCTATGAAGATAGATGATACTTACAGCTTCAAAACGAGGGGATTGGTCCAAAACTGCACCAATCCGATCGCTTGTTATTCAGCTGCGTAATGGAATTTTACAACAACAAACAGACGCGTGCCTCAGCTCAATGAGGGCAGACAGACTGAGTGACTGATCACAGATTGAGAGATTTTCAAGTTTATTTTCAACTTTTCTTTTGGCAAACTGTATTTCTGGGGTTTTGGAGCATATTTTTTTATCCGAAAAACTTTTATTGTGCATAATTTTTATGAAAAAAAATTATAATTACAGCCAAAATTATGTAAATTAAAAAAAAAAAAAAAAAAAGATCTGCGGGGGGTTTTTAAAGTCACAGAAACACTAATATGCTTTTTTTTTTTAATGACTAAAAAGGTGATAGAATGGCAAAAATTCAATTTGTTGCTTGTTCCGATTGGACATTTTTATACTAAAAGGTCAATAAATCAAAAACTTTTGTACCTAGAGATCTGAAACTTTGCACAGTTGTTGTCAACAAGATTATTATCATACATATGGAAGGAATTATGCCTACTAAGAAGTATGTCTTGGCTAGGGACATTGGAAAATGAACAAAATTAGACAATGTTAAAAATGTACAATTTTTTTATGTTTGAACTACTGTAGGATAGGTTCTGAAGCTCTGACACTCTCCATGTACATATCTCCAGAAACTATAAGGTCTAAGCTTTATTTTGATGTTTAGTACAAGCATGTGAATTGAAAGATGTTGCGGTAATAAGCAATGGCATTTGGGTATGTCCAACTATTGTGCACAGCTCGAAGATAGGTGGGTGTAACGAGAACAGCCCTAAAACAATATATAAAAAACAAACCAACTAAGTGGGGCTATAAACTTTTTGTGCTTGCTGACTCTGCCACAGGATATACGTGGAACTTTTTGTGTACGAAGGCAAGGCTTCTGACACTGGGAAAGGATTGAGTTATGACTCTGTAATGTCTCTAATGGATATTCAAAACATAGGAACTGGATATCACCTCTTTGCTTTGCTGTGGCACTGTCAGAACCAATCGTGTTGGGGTTTCCTAGAACCACTTTGACACAGTTGGAGTTCTGAATCCAACTGATTAGAGAACTTTGTCAGAGTGGAAGTGCGTTGAGCTCAACCAACCGTCCACCAACTCCTTGTCCAGATACAAACTCACATACACCAATGTATTTTGTAGAGGACAGTGATGTTCCCAAACATCTGTCTGCTACTGCTGGAAGACGACGGTGCAAAGTCTGCCACAGAAAGACACCTGTAGGTTGCAGAGCATGTGAAGTTCCTCTTTGCTTTCTACCTGGTCGAGACTGCTATCACATGTGGGACCAAGAAAGGAACCTGTTGTAGACATTTATTTCATTTTGTTTTCTTGTAAATAGTTGAAGGTTTTGCACTAATTGTAGTAATTTTACTACAATTCTCAATATCATTTAGTTGCACAAAAGAAAGATTTTTTTTATGTATATCTATTTTTTTGTTATTTTTTGTTATTTTTTTGTTATTGAAGCTCT
Organism: Neostethus bicornis; assembly: GCA_902685375.1. NCBI lineage: Eukaryota > Metazoa > Chordata > Actinopteri > Atheriniformes > Phallostethidae > Neostethus > Neostethus bicornis. Next base: position 11,609,440 of record LR738557.1, on the reverse strand, counting down.
GACACTCTTCATGTACATATCTGCAGAAACTAGAAGGTCTAAGCTTTATTTTGATGTATAGTACAAGCATGTGACTTGAAAGATGTTGCTGTAATAAGCAATGGCATTTGGGTATGTCCAACTATTGTGCACAGCCCGAAAATAGGTGGGTGTTAAGAGGTTAATGGGGTTTTAAATAGGTGTTTTTATGTAGTTTTATGCATAAAAGTTTAATTAATTGTGTTCCGTATTTTTCGGATTATAAGTCGCAAGTTTTTTTCGTAGTTTGGCTGGGGGTGCAGTTTATAAAAACAAATACAGTATTTATTTATTTTAAAGCAATCAAAATTAATATTTGCTTGAAAAAAAGATCAAATTGGTGGTTGGATGCTGTCAAACAACCAACAAAATATGGAAAGAATTGCATGAATAAAAAAACATTGCAACTTACTGAATTGATGGACATCAGGACAATACCTTATTTGCTGTCAACAAAAAACTTTTACTCCATATTAGAACTATTTGTGCTTTTTGCATTTACTGTAGTTATTCCAGTTGTTTTTTAATTATGTTTTTTTTTTTTTATTATTCCTTCTTAACTCCTTTCCAATTCCAGGTAATGTGTATGTATAACTATCCTCATGTGGGCTGCATAATTATAGATTTTTCGAAGGATGCAAACAAGTCCAGTCAAGTTGGTTTAGCTTGCTCAAGGTGAAATAAACATAAAAAATGCACATCTAAAGACGAGATGAGACCTTGTTTAAAGCCAGTATCTGCTATTTGATCTGTGAGAGGGGAAATAGTTTCACCTGGTAAGAGTCATTTGCATGCTGGTAGGCCTGTCATGTAGGTCGTGCTTTAGTGTTAATTTTCTGCAGCAGTCTTTCATCCTGACCTCAGTTGCAATAAATTATGAGCATTAAAGATTTTTTTAGTCTCAAATTAGGTTTTGGCATTTGTCTGCATGTTTTTTATATCTTAAAAGCAACCTCTTTTTATTTATGTGTCTGTGTGCATTTTTTAGTTGTCTTTGAGAGAGAAATTGAGAGAAAATGGTTTTACATTTAACATCATCTTAAAAACTTACATTTTTCAGGTTTTGACGCAGTATGTGTAACTCAGAAACACAATACTCCTACATTTCCCCTTACAGAGTTTAGAACTGCAAGGCTTCTGTCTGAAAACCCATAAAAAGATTTACGGTATTTAATTCTCAGTTCTATAAAATTGAGGATTTCTCAGTTTCTAAACCTTGTCAGTGTTGAAGTTCTGGTAACTCATGTTTTTTTCTGGTTTTAAAGTTTTATAGATTTAAGTTTCCTCTTTTAGTCATCACCACTGCACTCATTTTAGCCTAGAAAATTTGCTATATTGAATTTGAGATGAGGGCAGCGCGGTGACGCAGTGGTTAGCACAGTGGCCTCACATCAAGAAGATCAGGGGTTTGGGTCCCACGTGGGGATGAGGGTTGAAACACTGGCCTTTCTGTGGATAGTTTGCATGTTCTCCCCTTGTATGTATGGGTTTTCTGCGGCTACTCTTGTTTCCTCCTACCCACCAAAACATGCATGTAAGGTTGATTGACTGCTATGAAATTGCCCTTAGGTGTGTGTGTGGATGGTTGTGTGGCCCAGCGACAGACTGGTGACCTATTCAGGGTATACCCTGCCTATCGCCTTGAATCAGCCGGGATAGGCACCGGCACCCCCGCGAGCCCGTTAGGGATGTACGGTTTAGAAGTTGAATGAATAATTTCGAAACAAATTGAAGTAAATGAACTGTGCTGAACAAAATTGTTTCATCCTCTAGAAAGTTGTTGGATTCCATGCTTACATGTTGAAAATACATGTTTGAAATGCAAATACATGTTTGAAAATATGATGGAAAAACTTTTTTGAAATACATGTTTTCATGCAGATTGCAAAGTGTAGTGCGTGGATTTTTCTGTGTCCAGACAAGTTTCTGCTCAGTTTCACACTCTAAATACTGTCTGATGACGGAGACTATTTTTGAATAATCCATGCTCAAACTTGCCTTAGAAATGCAGAGAGTGACATGCAGTGAATGGAAACTCATACTTTTTAAAGTTGGGTATGTATCATTGTTGTGACTCAACTTTGTAGGAGACTAGTAGGAGGAGGAAGGGAAACCGTGTCTGTAAATGACAGTAAATGATTTAGTGTGTGCTGCATGCAGATTTAATCATTAATTGTTTTAAACGTGTTCATATACATGTCATGGAGAAGCATGAACTTTTTATATGTTACTATGTGGTAGAGCCGTAGTGAGGTCATGACAAATGACAGTTTCCTCTTCAGCTCAAATTTACTTTGCCAGGACTACTCTGGTTGGGTTGTCTCTATGTATAACTCCTCTGGCATGATGTCACACGGTCTGTATTAGTTATTATGACAATAGTCTCTTACTTAAATTTTATGTTTTAAACTATTGATAAAAAGCGCACAAACAGAAACTGTTGAAGTTCCGCTTAGCCCCAAATATATATATGAAGTGAAAAGAGAAGCTGCACAACTCGAAATTAACTATAACCACAAATTAAGAAATGTGCTGAAAGATAAATATCTGGGGGGGAAATAACAGGCTGTATCAAAGTGGCTTTTTTGGTGAAATGGTTTTTGTTCTAATAAAATGTGTGAAGTTATATTTAGGAGTGGCAGCAGCTTGCCTGGGTGAGTGGTAATGAAAAAGAATAAATTGCGCAAACACAACAAGGCCATAAAAAGGGAGCGTTAGTGTTTAATTACATACATCTTTTTGGTAAATGACTAATTTCCACAGCTTTAACATTTTCAGCTCAGTTATGCTGTGCTTTCAAAACCACAAATTGAGAAACCATAATACATTTTGATGCATTTGTGGTAAACTCATGTGAAGCTTTGTTTTGCTTAATTACCGACTCAGCAGTTTGCCTAACCTAAAACATAAAGTCAAGTTGACAGTTATGAACAGAACTTTCTGCGTTTAGACCTTCTCATTGTGGGCAAGTCTATTACTTTTATGACAGTAAATAATGACCACAATTAAAAGCCTATTTGTTGCTCATCACACCAATTTATCATTTTCTGCCCTTTCTGTGTGAATTATAAGTAATTTAAGACTTATCAGTGGAGTTAGTAAAAAAAAAAAAAAAAAAAAAAACTTATTCTACATCCAAGAGTAAGAAAATCATTAAAATTCTCACACAGACTGCCTTTTTTTTTCCAGGTGAGTATCCTCGATACAGGTGTTAGGGGAATGATTGCTGTCGGTTTGGTGCCTCAGTTATACAAACTGGACCATCAGCCGGGCTGGCTCCCTAATTCTGTGGCTTTTCATGCTGATGATGGCAAGTATGTGACCACTGATTTGCCTCATTCTCACATAAATAATGAGTTTTTAATATTAAAAACAAAAGAAATTACTTTCATGCTATTTACACTAATTGTTTAAAACACAAATATAAAGATGATTTTAGTTTTTTGGGGGTTTTTTTTCTGCAGTTTTCTTCTTGACAAAGTCATAATTGAGCTGCTTGCCATGAACAGACTCTTAAAAATATTTTCCCCATCTTTTCTGTGCTTTATCTATGTGCTTTTCCACATTTTTTGTAAAAGTGGGAACAAGTCATAACACTGTATCTCACTCTTGTTTTCTTACCTGCAGGCTATATAACGGCAACACTATCGGGCAGCAGCTTGGTGCTAAATGCAACAGAGGTGATAGAATTGGCTGTGGGATTTCTTTGGACTCCGACGATGGACAGATATCAGTATTTTTTACCAAAAACGGGCATGAAGTAAGTATTAAACGTGTTACATTTCTATTATTTTTTTTTTCTTTGGTGATGGTTTGCTTGAATGTGTCCACAGATCGGCAGTGTAGATGTTCCAGCCTCTCCAGATGCTCTCTACCCTGCAGTGGGAATGCACTCGCTAGGAGAAGAAGTGCTCCTGGACTTGAATGCTGAATGGGGAGGAGCAGAGGAGGATGATGGACAAATGATAGTTGATAGTCATGAGGAGTACTGGAGCCGTCTTCATGACGTCAAAGTGACTGGCACGGTAAATCTCTGAAACAGCTTTTGTTAGTTTTGATGGACTCAGGCAATTTAGATAAATTTTCTCCGGTGAGTCACTCTGAGTCAATCCAGGCTGTGGCTAAAATAATTCCGAGTTTCATTATGAGAGGATATTACCAATTCCTTTAGCTTGTTTCCTGCTTATATGAGACTCATTAGCTTCTGGTCGGATGTACCCAAATGTACAAACAACCTCATTAATTGAGAAAAAAAAAAATACAACTGGGTGTTGGTGATACTAGATCAAATTTTTAACTTTTTTTTTCTCTTAAATTCTGTCAAGCTTATCAATAGACCCACATGTCAAATCTCTTTCTAGGCAAATCTAAATCAATTTGATTCTTGCTTGAATTTTTTTCCCTCTGTGATTCTTTTTAGTCTCTGACAACTAATATTTCCACAGACTTTCCCCTTAAAACTGTCTTGTTTAATTCTTGTTCTACAATATTTGCCTTGTTGCTTTCTTTTTAATGGGAGGTTATCCAGTAATGTGCATAGCCAAGCTGGTTTTGAATCCCTTACATTCTTATAAGATGATAAACTGCACAGCACAAAGGCCACAGCCACTGGGCGGACGGATTTAAAGGCAGTAGTCATAGCTGTGCAAATCCAAACATGTTTTCAGTTATATAGCAAAGTATAGTCATGATCATTGACCGAGCTGTTTCCCAATATTGTGTTTAAGTCTTCGTTGTAGGGGGGAAATGGGACTTAAGCTCCTGATGCTGTTGACGACGGACTTCCTGTAAATCCAGTTATATTGATGCAATCCATCAACACGCTCGATTTAGGTTAATGAGTCACAGTACAGGACTTTATGAGCTGTGGGGTTAATTTGATTTGAATCGGATGCGTGGGCTGGGAATCGTCATAAACTTGCAGGTCCGCAGCCCCTTGAGGTCCACCCTGTAAGTGTGGTATTTGGAAGAACTTTCATCCGGTTCCTGTGCGTTCAAAATGAACTAAATTTAACCCAGTTGTGTCCCATTGTGGAGTTTTGTGTGGTTAGATAATAAATAGCATTTTCTATGTCCTGGATCGTCTGTTGTAACACAGTATACCAAAAATGACAAACTTTTTTCTTTTAATAAAACAAGTTTTCGCACTTCTAAGTTATTAGTAGAACATTTAAGAGGAGTATCCCGTCTTTCACACACACGTACACATACACACTGCATGTAGCCTGAATGACCTCAGACTATGTGAGCTTCATCAAATAAAAGGTCAGACAGATAAGAATACCAAAGACCATTAAAATATTTATGAATAACTAACAAAAGCTTTAAAATAAGTTAATCATTAGCACAAGTTACAAAGGTCAAAGGTAGTCGATTCAGATACAGAAGTTTTTTTTATCTTTTTCCCCGAAAGTGTTTGATTCATTATCTACACCTGTAAAGACTTTTTCAAAAATATTTTTTAAACCATGTTAAAATATGCTCAATATCTTTCTTAGCTTTTGGCTCACATTTTTACTTTAATAAAACAACACTCAAAGCTTTTTTTTTGTCTCTTCAAAAACAACGCATTTTCAACTTTTTTTTTTTTTAAAGTATTTTCAAAAATCATGTGTGTGTATGTATGTTTATTGGCTTCATTAATAACTTTCATATTACCAAAACTTATTGTTAAATTCATTTAATGATGAAATTACTTCATTTTAAAAGTGCCATAAACACAATGACTTTTGTTTTAAGGAAGACAAATTCTGACTTAGAATGATTCATAATGAAACTTTTTTTTTTTGTACCGGATATGACACAGAAATTTTCTAAAGCTGTGTTTTTCAACCTATTTCATACCATGATTCATTTTTCCATTGAAAAAAATCTTGAGACATCACTAACCAAAATGTTAAAAACGATTCGAAGTGTCGTGATTACGTTCTTATTTTCCATAATATCATGTTTAATTCCAGACAATGAGCCTTTCAGATGATTTACCCAGAATAGATAAGAAACTTTTTTCTCTTTAATGTGTTGCAGAAAATTTGGGATTTAATTGGAATCTGAAATTTTTCTGCTTTAAAACCTAATTTTTCTCATAATCTCTCAAAAACATGTAGAAAATACAATCCACTAGGTGAGGTAGTTTTTGGGAGGGATGAACAGGAGCATGCAACAAAAAAGCAAAAAAGAGTGAGTCGCTATAGTTACAGTAAATGTCAATTTCTTTTTTTCTTGTTTGCTGCTGTAACGCACAAATTTCCCAAGTGTGGGAAATATAAAAAACCTATCAGAGGACAACCCTCCTTGTCTCTAAATAAAATAGGGTTTCATTATGATAAACATAAACAAATAAGTTCCATTCCTTTTTTTTTTTTTTTTTTTTTTTCTTTTTTTAACACAAACACAATGAGATCAACCAAAACAATCTTTGGAAGCGACCAGTAGATCTTGATCATGTATGAGGTGAAATAGGATCATTTTCTATGGCACACCTGATGATTTCTCACTGTATAGAAAACTGGTTAAAAAATGCTGTTCTAAATAAAATATAATAAGACCGTTTGAACAAGGTGTTATTGTGGAAAAATAAATCTCAAGTTTTCTTTACATTTGAACAAAAGATTGCATTTTGTAAGTCATTTCTATCCTTCTCTTTGATTGAAAAAAAAAAAAGTCTTTTTATGCCCAATTGAAAGAAAAACTGCTTCTTATTGCTGATCAACTTTTTGCACTTCTTGTTAGTATTTTGTTCGTTTATCTTGAGTAATTAATTGCAGCGCTTCAAGTACGTCACTATCGTTTAATTTTAAATAAAAGTTTACAAATATTTTTCTACATACTACCTATCCTGCAATGTCTTGTTATCTTTTGATGTACAGTAAGGTTGTTGATTTTTGGTCTAGTAACTAATTAGTAACTAAGTCCAAATGTAGAAAGGGTATGAATAATTTCAGGCTTGACTGTATATAATTGTTTGAATTATGTTTGTGTTCTCATTGTATGGAGTTCATGTTTTTCATATTCCCAGCTGCTGGAATACGTTGGCAAAGGGAAAAGCATCGTGGACGTGGGTTTGGCTCAGACGCGAAGACCTCTCAACACACGTTTCCACTACTATGAGCTGGAGATTACAGATGCTGGAGAAAAGTGTTACATCGCCCTGGGGCTGGCTCGCAGGGTGAGAGCTTCCTTCATTTAGCCAACATAATTATGATCATGTCGCTGGCGTAGATACGGGGCATGTTTCGCCCAGCACGCTTAGTGATGGTAAGGAACCCGTCTCTTTGCTGTTCAAACATCTCGTCATCTGTCTCCATCACATCCGTAACAGCTTTCAGTGTTTCCAGTCTAGGTGATGGATGACTGAGAGAGGAAAAGCTCCCAACTGAATAAATATTCTCTCATTTCACCCTCACATTTAGTTTTCCATCAAAAGCAGGTTGTTCCGTTCACATCTTAATCTTTCATGTACAATTTAAACACGCATGTCAAAGTTGAAAATAGAGTGGCGAGATATTTCATTTCATTATTTTAACCAACATTACAACACAACACGAACAAAAACATGATATAAATCAGCCATAAGATGAACAATAAATCCTTTTTAGACTGATTTTAACCCGTTACCTGGCAAAAGCTTTTCACCTTTTTCCACTCTAAATGGGCACACACGCTTTCAAACTAACAGGAAATCGTAAGTGAACAAAGAAGTTGTTCACTTCTCGGAAAATCTTGTTTTCTAATGAGAGTTGCCACGAATGCTTTCGCCCGTTTCGCCTGACAACTAGTACTGCCACTTTTGGCTGCTCTGCCCTATAAAGTGTTTAACTTTGGCCATTGTTACCCTTTGGTAAAATGAGAACATGATAGTTTTGTTTCGCTCTTCAGGTTGTGCAGTTCGGTGTTAAGTCTCAACAATTTGTCTTCCCACACGATTCGTAATCTTGAATAATGGTGGGAAATGATGTTTGGTAAATAAGTTGAGCCTGAGAGAATATTAGAAGATTTGTTCAGTGTTTATAGTCAAATAAAATCAAACATTGAAAAGACTGTGTTTATTATAAATAAAACGAAAGCAGCTACTGATATTGAAATTGATTCATCCAAGTTATCTTTTAATATTGGCTTATTTTGGGTTTTTTCCTCCTTCTGATTAATTAAGCACCTCTTGTCATACTGACATTGCCACAATGCCTGCTGGGATTGCAGAAGCAGCTTTGTAGATGATGGATTATTACAGCAGACACCTTTGACGTTGAACTCCCCTTGACTCATCTTCTTTTATATACTTTGTGCGAGCCTGTTGTGCCCCCGGGTCGGACGGCGTAGAGAATGAAACTCTGTCATTTTGCTGATTGTTTTCCAGGAATTGTTTTTCTCAATGTGTCTGCGGTTTGATGGAACGTTCTAAATCTATCACACAACCATTCCTGAGGTTTTTCCTCCATCCCCGGACTTCTCCTACGAGGCATGATGGGAAGCAGCGCTTTTCACTTCTATGAGGATAATCAAAACAATGGCTTCTCTCTCTTTCCCTCACATGATTAACAGCTGCTACGTGCTCTGTGGTTTTCTTAATTAAATACAGTTATATCTTATCATCGCAACATACAGATTTTAGTAACGTTTATTTGTGGAAATTGAAGGTGTTTCCAAGTGTTCTGAACTACTGACAATTGTTTTGTTTTTTTTTATTTAGAATCTTAAGCTTATGATCCAACCATTTCTCTTTTAATTCCTAGGATTATCCAAAAAATAGACATCCAGGCTGGAGCAGAGGATCTATAGCTTACCATGCAGGTGAGTCTGGTCAGCATCTTCAGACCCTGACATCACCAAAAGTTTTTAAAAAGAAACTCATAAAGTGTTAAATGACTCAATGACACTTATTCAATAGATTAATTGTATGAATGTTTGTTTAAAAGCCCACAACGTAAGAACAAAAAGCCCTTGAACACAGCGCCCGGTTTGTTGTGGCGACAGACTGGATGACCTCACCCGGTTGTCTGGTTGGCACGGTGAAAGATGTAACTAATAACTTGCTCCACGTGAACTCTTAGATAAACAGTGCAGCAGGCCCATCATCGTAAGGCTGCAGTTCTTCCACATTTTTCTTCTGATTCATATTTGCCTGAAGTTTCGATCCCGGTTTCTGTGACCCTGTCTCTAAAACAGCTGTTTAAATCTTCCCAAATTTCTAATTTGTGCATGTTAGCTTTCCGGGTGCTGGGTTTCCTAAAAATATTATGAGCTGAGCTCTGACTGGAGATGCAATTTTTTTTTCCCTCCGTTAAGAAGCTTTTTTTTTTTTTTTTTTTTTAACTTCTTACCACATTTTATTTCTAACAGACATGTATTTTCTCTGCTCAAATTAACACGTGTGACAACATTCTTAGGAGTATAAAAAACACTTTTTAAGAAGCGTGTTGTTGTTCTCTCCAGATGATGGGAAGCTGTTTAACGGCAGTGGGGTTGGAGACCCATTTGGACCACGCTGCTTTGAAGGTGACATTATGGGCTGCGGTATTATGTTTCCACGTGATTTTAATCTTGATGCTGCAGGTAAAAAAAAATCACTGCTGTTGTTCTTTCTTTATTTTTTTTTCTCTTTTAAAGCTACAATTTTCATTTGTATACTTAATTTATTCCCCCTCAGACGATGCAGATGATTGGGAGCTCAGTGTGGTTTCCAAACCTAGCGAGGTTCAAAATGAACTGTATGCAAACAACGATGACGATGATGAGGAAGAGGATGAGGGAGAAGATCTAGAGGGAAGGAAAGTTATGGTGAGATTTTGCTTACATGCATTGAATGTATTGACAGAATTTTTTAGATGATTAATAGAAAATATTAATATTTACTTACTGTTTTTTTAAACAGGTGTTTTTCACCCGAAATGGAAAAGTAGTGGGAAAGAAAGAAGTGGCGTTACCTGTCGGGGGGTTTTACCCCACTATCGGTATGATGAGCACTGGAGAAAAAGTTAGGGTGGATCTTCATCCTCTAAGCGGCTGACTGGTGAAGTTAGAGCAAGAACAATCCAATTGTGCTCTGATTTAATTTGGAGATCCACTGATGCCAACTAGCTCCAAAATGTCACCTTATGGTGGAAGAATCACTTCAGATGCTGGCAAACTATTTGAAGACTGATTAGAATATATTATTTGTGCCTACTGTGCTTTGTAATACATCATTTTGTACTGTAAAGAAGACATCAAACCAATCAAAGATTTCTAGTGATTAAATACTTTAAAACAATATTTGGTTAGACTATGACATTGAAAATTGCCAAAAAAAAAAGATCTCACCTGAGTAGTGAATGTAAAAATCTCAGCTAGCAAAAGGATCTCGTTCTGCATCAGTAGATCTTGCTGGTGTTTTTTAACGGCTGCTGTGCACTCTGAACTCCTGTCGATGGGGTATTACTGACACTCAGTGGTGAGACGACTCAGTCTTCCAAAGATCAGTTCGTTTCAGCCTGTGATAATGGCTGGAAGGGTTTTGGGAAATGTGGCTGCTTCGCTCTCGTGGCTTAAAGATGTTTGTAATTGTTCCAGGAACAATCACTCACACGAACCGAAAAGTATGAGATTAGGTGTATGGTTTATTCAAATAAATTTTCATGGCAGCTACTTTTTAATTGCCAGAAAAAAAAACCCTCCAAATGATAATTAATTAAAACACAATAAATATATATTTTTTAAATTTGATGGAATTTAAAAGACAATTTATTCCATAAATAGGAGAATCTATGAGATGTAACACTAATTATTAGGCCACCATAAAAACTTGTGAAGTCAAATCTCAGAGCCTCCAGTTTATTACAATCTAAAGTTTTAAAATCAAAAAAATTATATCATAATTTAAAGCTGAAGTAACAATACGTTGAAATATTTTACTAGACAACAAATGGACGGGTGCAATAAATTGAGAAATGCTCAATGTTTTGACCATAATCGATGCATGTGTGATTTTTTTTTTTTTTTTTTTTTTTTAAATAACACAGAATTAATAAAGGAAATGACCAGCCTAAAATGAACCTAACATGCATGTCTTTGGAGTGTGGGGGGATTCACATATACTGGGGTCACAGCAAGAACCTGCGAACTCTTACATAGAAAATCCAAAGTTTTGAACCTTGCCCCTCTGGGGTTTGAACTCCACCTTCTTGCTGTGAGGGCACTAGGAAGCCCCCTACTTTGGTAATTCTGAGGAACTATGTATCATTTTTATGTGTGCTTTAAATGAGTTTTTCTTATAGTCATTTCAGGTTCTGAAATGAAGACAAATATTTGCTCTCATATTATAATTTTCAAACACAACACATTGAAATATTACGAAGCCTAAAATAAGTAGGAGTGAAATTTATGAAGCAAAATTTTCAAAGCTGTATTTTCTAAATCTTTGAATGTTTGTTGGAAGATCGGAATGATGTGTCTGAAGCCATACTATGATTACTTGCTGCTCTCAGGTAAATTTGAGGATCAGAAGTAATGGCCTTCAATGTGCTTTTATTGTTTATTCTTGCCTATTGAAAATTTGTTTACCATTTTTAAAAAAAGTAATGTTATTTATTTTCTTTGCCACCACTTTTTTTTGCTTGCTTTACAAAACTAGTTAATTTGTGAATAATCAGTATAAACACACCATGTTTTATCCCCATTTTTTAACTTGATTACCAATCTGTTCTATGCATCGGGTTCCATCTGTTCTTGTGTGTTTTTATATGAATACAGTATATTGTATAAGGTCATAAGAGTGCGTGATGATTTTCCAGACCAGATGCATTTAAAGGCTAACAACTGTTATCGTCTGTACTGTATTTCCAGTATCATTTACAATTGAGTACTTTACCATTTTAAGACAATCATTTGTAATCTAATTCAATTTGGACCTAAAATGTTCTGAAAAACAAAGAGCCATGACCAGATCCCTGCTGAACTTCAAGTGATGAATGTGATCAATTTATCTGTATCCCATCTTTTTTTCTTTTAAGCCATGCTGCTGCTAAATCTGTGCCATGAAAAGTAATGGGCACAAACTCATATTGGCTTGTACTGTAAAAGGTACATTTTTTTTTGTGATTTTTCTTTTTTCTTTTTCATGCAATAATGCATTTAAGGTAGGCGGGTCCTGTCACCCTTATGCACCATTCATTTTCTGTGTTCAAGTTTTTCTTTATCTTGAATTCTCTTTTCACCTTAAGCAATCATACCAAAAATGTTATGTAAAAAAAATTTCTTCCCCACCTACTCAAGATAATAAACCAGAACATTTAAATTTATAACAGACTTCATTTTCTTAATTTGGAATGCATGTTCCTGCATACTTAACTGTTTATGTAACAGTTTGGAACTTTAATAGTTTGCTGGTTTGTGCATCATTTTATTTTTTAATACAGAAAACACTCAAAAGTACCTCAAGAAGTTTATTTTAATTGTTTAGGACTGATTCATGAAAATAAAAATGTGAACACAAAGTGAAAAGTACAGTGCAAGTTTTATATATACAGTATCACTTAAATTACAAAAGGTTTTCTTTGAAGGCCCCAGCAGATAACTTTGGTCACTTACAAAGGCTCAATGGTAATAGTGATCACATTTAAAAAAAAAAAAAGTGGATTTTATGGACTTAATGACCCAGTGGAGTTACACTTTTTTAAGCACTTAAAATCCAGAAATTCCCTTTGCAAATAAGACACGTTTCCAGTTTACTCATCAGTATGTTGATATAAACCAGTGATCCCTAAACAGTTAAGTGTTTTCTAATATATGCGCGGAAAAATAAGCCTTAAAAATAATGCAAGTTGAGATCATTAAAGGCTGCCTTTCTCAGGAAGATTTATATCACATAGCAGGCTTTTCATCCCTGAGAGGACAAGATTGTACAAAAATGTTTGCAACCAATAACCCATGACTAGTTAGATTTGATTTTTCATGCATTTCAAGTGGCTCGTTGTTTAAATGATAGTTAGAAAAAAGTTTTAAAAATGATACAAAATGATTTTCCAGTCAAATTGGTTTTTTAAAAAAAAAAAAAAAAAGAAAAAAAAAAGTAGTACAAATGTTTCATGTTTTTTTTAATCTAGAAAAATGGTAGAATGAGCTGAAGCTACTTTTACATTTCAGCTATAAAATCAAAGTGAAGATTGAAAGCATTTAAGAAATGTAAGATTTAGAGGAGGTTTTAAACCTCACCATCATCCTCTTCATCATCATCATAACAGCGGTTTTTCTTAATTATATCCTCAGGACTGAGCTCCTCTGAAACTTTTCTCTCTTTGTGCTCTTCTAAGCTCACATTGTGAGAGTTGTGGTTCTCTTTAGGCTGAAGAGAAGATCTTGTCTCCGTGGCATTCTGGTCTCCACTTCCGTCATGTGCTTCGTCACGTTTTTCTTGTGGATTTTCCAAGTGGTCGAAGCTGGTCTTGTTTTGGATTGTTGCATTTGTTTTCGGCTCTTCTTTCTCCCGCTTAACATCACCATTGCTTTCTTTTGATTCTGACTTATTTTCTTCAAAAGAGGCTCTCCAATCTAGGAGTGACTTGAGAGGACGACGGAGTTCCTTTGAACCCGGTTTGCTTGTAAGATCTGGCATACCAGCAATTGTGAAAGGTCGGCTGCGTTCCTTCAGAGAAGTACTTCTCCTCAGACTCTTCAGCTCGGCTCTCTCTGTGCTTTGGAATGATGATGAAGATGATTCCACTTCATCCTCTGGAGGCCACTTAGCTCTACGAGCTCTGCTGGAAGGAACACCCTCGCAAACTGGACTCAGTGGTCCCATGCCAGCTTGGCCTTCGCTAGCCTGAGGAGGCCAAGCAACCTTCAGCCTGCGGGTCTCAGCTGGTTTGTCTGGGAACTGATACTTATCTTCTGAGCTAACTTGTGTCTGCACGCGGGTCTCCAGTAAAGCAGCAAGGTCTGTGACCTTCACCTGAGGGGATGTTTCCTCATTTGGAGCTGGTTCCACTGGAGCAGACTTACTTTCCACTGAAGCTTTCACAGCTGCTGGTTTCTCTTGTGCTTGCGGCTTTGAGACTTCCTCAACTTCATCTACATCAGCTCGTGGTTCCCACAGCTCTTTGTGTGGACGATGGCCAAAGCCTTCATCATAGTTTCCTTTGGCTTTGAACAACTGATTGAAATGGGGCTTGCAATAAATGTTCCCATGCAGAGATGCATAGTTCAGCAAACTAGAAATAAAAATAGTTGGATGTTAGTCCAGTATTTAAAGACAAGAATTAGATCTTCCAAACTAGAGACTTACCTGAGCTTTGTGTTGCAGTGAACACATCGGAAGCAAGTTTTATGATAGACACACTTACAAGCTACAAGCTTCTCTAGAGGGTACACTGTTTGCTGGCAAGCAACACAGGTCTCTCTCACAGCCGGGCAAAATTTCTACAAACATACACACATCATTAAACACAAGATCCAACAAGAATGCATGTTACTATATAGTATATTCAATTCAAACTATATTCAAGTTACGAATGTTGTGTCCCTAAAACTCACCCTTGGTGCTTTCGGCTGCTCTGTGCTCTCCCCTGAAACACAAATACAAAATTAATACTCTACAGCTGCCCAATCAGTTCCAGTATCAGTGGAAAAGCAGGATTAAGAATACGAGTGTACCAGATGCTATACAGCCTGAAAAATATTCACAGTATTCATTTTCTCTGCGAAACACTTTACAATCTGCAACAATGAAACTCTAGCATCTCAAACTTATTTGTCAATCTGTAATGTATTTAAGCACCATTTATTTCAAAGTACATTTGCAAATCAAAAATTGTTGCTAAATTTAGTCAGAATAAATGTACACTGAAATGTCTGTCTATGCTTACAAAGAAAAGAAACGATCAAAGTGTCAGTATTTACCAGTATATACACAAGTTTTTTTTAATCAATTCCAAAAACTCACCGTTGCACTCATTTGATGTGGTGGTCCCTTCTGAGACAGGTCCCTGAAAGGTGCACAAAGTCACAGATTTTGTATGATTAGTTATGTTTTCATTCATCTTCTGAACTGTTCACCCCTAACAGAGTTGTAGGGAGTGCTAGAGCCTATCCCACCTGATTCAGGGCGAGAGGCAGGGTTCACCCTGAACAGGTCGCCAAGTCTTTCTCAAGGCCACACTCACATTTACACACACATTCCTAGGGGCAATTCTTATAGTAGCCAATCAACCTAGCATGCATGTTTTTGGAGGGTGGGAGGAAACCGGAGTACTCTGAGGAAACCCACGCATACATGAGGAGAACATGCAAACTCCAAACAGAAAGGCCAATGTTCCAAGCCTCGACCCCACCTGGGATTCGAATCCACACCTTCTTGGGGAGAAAAAAAAAAAAAAAAAAAAAAGGGCCACTGTGCAAGACTTTTATGAATTGAATATCAACTTTTAACCCCTGGTTTTTTGTTTCTTGCATTTCTAATTGAAATTCTTAACCAAAATACAGAGATAAAATTTAGAGGGTGGAACAAACTAAGCTAACGAGAAGGATTTGCACACATTTTGGTAGTTCTCATCCCTTTTCAGATGTCAATGAACTTACAGATTGGCCGGCCCCTTGTTTAGAGAGAGCAGCTTGGTATTTGGCCATTTTCTCTTTCAGAGATGAAGATTCCAGTGCTCTGTCTGACACAGTTGGACCTAAACAGGAAGCCAGAGTTAATATATTCATCTGGTTTTGGAATTCGGTAGTCACCTAATTTTACACACACACTGATTTTTACTTACTGATTGGTAGGTCTGTGTCCTCTGATGAAGTGCTGCGCAATATTGTTCTGCCATTCTGTGAGAGTAAGGAGATTGAGATCAATGATCAGAGTTATGAAATCACAGCTATTACTTTTTGCACCGCACCCTGTTTTTACATCCTTTCAACATGGACAAAATGTTATCCCTACATCACACAATCTGTTTAAACTGATTGGATTTTTTTTTCCAGTCGCATTTATGTCCCGACAATGAACAGGAAGCCTGAGGTCAAAGTTAAAAGAACCAGAAGTGAAGGGAAAGGTCTGCGTTTCTGTCTTTATCCAGCCCATGCCACCAACTCTAATGAATAAACCAGAAGGTTTCTCTCAGCAGTTGCACATTTAAATGGAAAAGCTTGGGCCAATTAAAACAGTCACTTCCTATTGGCTGCTATGCAGGAAGTTTAATCGTACAAGAGTTTTCATCGCCCAAAAGCAATGAACTCCAAGATTAAACTAGACTAGTGTTATTCAACACTAAAAAGCATTTAATTTTAAAACTGTATTTATGCTATTGTGGAAAAAGAGTTAACCTGACCCCCAAACTTCTTATGTTCGCAGTTTTTCCACAACTTTTAAAATTACAAAACCAAAAGGCGAGAAGTCTACAGTATTTAGGGAAAAAAAAAAAAAAGTCAAATTGATTAAATTCAAAACGCGAAAATAAAATAGCAAACCGAAACAGTTTTAAGACCGAGCCATCATTTCGAAATGTTAGATAAGACAGAAACTGCAGCAAAGTAATCTTGTGAAGAATGGGACGGGCCTTGGTCAGGAATGTCCCTGCATTCCTCCACTATACAAGTTGAAAACTGGAGTCCTTGTTTTAGGCAAAGATTGAGAAAGATAAAGTACCATCTATAAGCAAGGGAAAAACCATCACCACAAAAAAAAAAAAAAAATTTTGTTCTTATTCAAAAAGCCAAATAGAAACCAACTATAAGGTAACCTATGAAACATAATGCATTGAACATACAAAGGGCTTTTCTGGACACTCAAACACGCATTATTCATTCACTCCATACTGGATACACCCATTCACACATACTACTTTCATACCTGATGATGGGAGCTGCCATGCAAGGCGCTTACCACCATCATCAGGAGCAATTGGGGGTTCGGTGTCTTGCTCAACAACACCTCAGCATGCACTCTGGGCAGAGGATCAAACCAGCGCCCTTCCACTTACAAGATGATCGCCCTACCCATGAGTCATCCTTCACCCCTAATATCTTGAA
This sequence comes from Neostethus bicornis, assembly GCA_902685375.1. NCBI lineage: Eukaryota > Metazoa > Chordata > Actinopteri > Atheriniformes > Phallostethidae > Neostethus > Neostethus bicornis. Next base: position 11,592,430 of record LR738557.1, on the reverse strand, counting down.
ATGAATTTATTAGAAATGATGTAATACTTACACAACATTAAATGATTGAAATAGTTGCTTCTTCTTAATAAATATAGTCTAAAAACACTGATCACCAATAAGAAAAAACTCCAAAAAACTTGTTTCTGCCTGTGAAAATGTAAATTTTTCCATTTTGATCCATGGTTAGAAATTGTAAACTTTCATTTGTTAGAAGATATACAATAAGGTTGTCCAGCTTCCAGAGTGTAAATCCCACCATCACTGTTGTGTCTACAGCTGTTCACAGAAATTCTGGCTAAGACAAACTACACAGCTGCCAAGGGGCTCATGGAGATAAGGTTTGGGGAACTAAAACATTTATACTTGTCTTACTGAACTAAATATTTAAGTAGAGCATCATTAAATGTTTAAATAAAGATGTGTAAAGTGGTTTATTTCTATTAAAAAGTCTGACAGAACACTCTTCAAGTAAACTGTGAGATTCTGGGAGTTTGAGGAAAAACAACAAGAGCTACATTTTTACCTTCAACATGCCATCTTTTCCATTCTCAAACCTCATCTTCAGGTTGTTCAGAGGCACTCGGGGCTTTTCGTAAGAAGCACAGGGGCTGGTTGGAACTTGCTCTTCAAGCTTTCTGTTGTGAATCAGCTCATCCCTGTCCATCCCTTTCTGCTCTTCAACCTCTGGAGCTGCAGATGACTGCTGGATGCGGCTGGCAAACAGTTGATCTCCCTGATGTGGGCTTTTCACTGGATAGTTGTCGTCACTTACAGAAGTAGGCCTGGTCAGAGCTGGAGGCCTGCGGCGAATGCTGGACTGGCTCGGAGGTGGAACAGACTCTGCCTTGTCCTGATTTAGATTTCCTGCTTGCTCCCAGCGTTTCTTCAAACTATTCAGATTGCCAGAGCGTAAGGAAGGCCGTGCACTTTCAAAAGACTATAAAGACAACAAAAAAAATTTCTATAGTGAAAGAAGACAATTTAAAAAAAAAAAAAAAAAAATTATTGATATAGTCACACATAATGAGCATGTTCAGAGCAACAACTGTTTCCAGAGAGCTTTAGCCTCTGTTCCATTCATTGGTAGAAAGGAAATGCCTGGATCTAGACTTGGCTTCTCTAATAGATTAGGCAAACAGCTGTTCAAAGCTGGTCCAGCATTAAGATACCATGACTGCTGAAGTCTTAAAGTCTGGCTCAGTACAGTGATAACAGGACAGAGCATGAAAGCAGATTTCTCAGCAGCATTCCTTTGCTCGAGGCAATTCTAAATTTTCTGAAGATCTTTTCACCTGAAAATTGTTACCTTTATTACATCAAAATAGGAATAATTGAAAAGGAAATCAAAAGTGAGCTGTCACAACCTGCTGCCAAAGACAGCTTTCTTAATCATAGCAAGAAGTATGACACGTAGGAGAGAGGAAATGATACTGAAAAAAAATTAAATCAGCTTTGAAAAACCACTGTCAGCATTTTTTTTTTCTGCCATCTTTCCAGACAGAAATCTGATCCGGTCTGTAATTGACTAATAAAACCTCTACAGTCTCCCTTTTTAAAAAGACAAAACTCAAATTATGCATGGCTAAAGTGGATTTCAAAACCTAAACTAAGCAACCAAAGATTTTAAGACATAACCTCAATGATGATGAAGACAGAAAGCAAGTCGTAGATAAAAACTTGGGAGAGAACTAGCAGAAAGAAAATAGATATTCACAGAAAAAGAGTTCAACAATAGAGAAAAACCCCACCAGGGAACAAAAAACAGACACAAACAGTCTTTGTGAAGTCTGGAGTGGGACAGAAAAAGAGAGAAAAAAAAAAAAACTAGATAGTGACTAGATTGTTGTCCATTTTTGGAGCAAACAAAAGAAATTGAAACCTTGGAAATACGATAAAATGGTCAAACCTGAAGTAACCAAGACTACAGAGCGAGGAAAGCAGGTCCTGAGGTCCTTTCCTATGCGTCAGTGTGTCAGACAGGAAAAAGGTTGAACTCCCCCAGATGATAGCAGCAAGACTAAATCTACTTGTGAAAGCTAGTCCAACCCCTTTAACACCAGGAAAGTGAAAGACCAAGTCAGAATACCCAGGAAACCAGAGCAGGAAATGATACATTCAGGGAAAAGTTAACTCTTTGTTCACTGTGTGAGATCATAGTTTATTGCGAATTGAAGTTTTGCGCAATACCTTAAAAATGTATTATTTTTATGTTCTATCGGCCATAACAAGTACGGATTGACAAGCCTCCAACTGTAAATTTGGAGTAATCTAAAGTATAAAATGTTTCCAAAATCCTCATGGAAAAGGTAAAACAAATGATTGTAATGTCGGGGGGGAAAAAAAAAAAAAAAAAAAAAAAAAAAAAAATCACAATACAGAAGACCTAAGTTGGGTTATCCTATCAAACATCTGTCATTAATAATCTACTGCAATTGTTGGGATAATCCTTTGATGCACTGCTACCGAATCCTCGCCCCCCCCGCAACTCCTCCCTAACACCTCTCAAAAACAGATGCATAGAAGCAGATGGTCTTCCACAAAGCTAATTCAAACTGGGCACAGACGTATCACAAAAATTAACAAATACTGAAACCTGACCTCTTATTCCAAGTAGTCCAATCATCTACACTATACGCTCCTGAATTTTAGAGTTTGTGTCATGCACAAATGAATAGCTGTAAACCAAACCAACTGTGGGGTTAATATTTACAAAAGGTAGCAAGCGTGACCCTTTGCAAAGCGTGGAAAAGGAATTAGTTCCTCAAACTAGTTACATAAAACCAGCACAACAAAATTCTCTATATGCACCCATACAATGTAATGAAGTCAGACAGATTAATTACCGGCGTAGTCATTAAAGCCTGAGGCTTCTAACAAGCTTATCAAGCATAACTCACATGCTGAGAACCCTGCAGAGAAACAGTCACCAGGTTACACACACCTCACAGACATTACCTTGTATTTCCACATGGCATCACCTGATCGGTTACAAATTTGATCTCCGTCCAGGTTTTATTATCAGTCTCACACTGACAAAGCAGCTAACTTCCAGTTTGAATGTGATGTCAGTGGATTAGCCTAGAGGGGGATTATGGGTTTGATAGTGTGCCTGTAGCAACCTGTAGCCAATGAGAGGTCAGCAAGGACAAGACATTTGGCCCAGACAGTAAGTTGGCGTGGTGGGTCAGGATGTGTCTGTCAGGTTGTGCGTCTTAGTTAGTGTTTATTCCTTAGCTCAACAAGCTTTAATTAGTTTACATGAACGTGACACGACTAAAGCAAACTTATAGACATGGAGGATAAACACTTTATTTAGTAATGTTTGCTGTGAAAGGTGTTTAAATCATGACTGGATATTTTAAAACATACTGATCTGCAGGATTATTTGATTAAACTACTTAATGACTTGTCGCAGATAAAACCATGTATACCTTTGAGTCTGTGTGAAATGGGAACAAATGTTACCAGAAATAAATGTTTTGACAATTTTATGTTTTAAAAATCAGTTACTTACTCCTTTCTTTTTCTCTATGTTTGCTTCTTCAGCTGCCTTCTGGTACCTGAAAATAAAAAAAATGAAAAAACACCAACCTGAGATGAGTTGCTTGCATTTCTCAAATGTTTCACTCCAGCATCCAGAACAATTCCTATGTAGAAACCTAATTCTTCTGTTGATTGAGTTCAAAATCATTTTTCATAAGTTGGTCCTAAAAATTGTACGACACGCCCACCACAGTCCAAACATTGCATTTCTTATTTCAACAAAAATCGGCTATTTTAGTTTCATCTGCCCCTGTACGGCTGAGTTCCTAACGGCTACTGTCCCAGACTTATTTGCAATGAACATTTCCAGTCCAAATGAACTGTTCTTCAACAGGCTTTAACTAATTTAATTAACAAGCTGATGCTTCGAGCAGCTCCGCCTCATTTAAATCAGGTGTGTTCAAGCGGGACAAAAAAAAACCTTCACAGACACAGCCTAGGAAACCAGAGATGAAAAGCATTGATATGTATAATTATTGGTACCTCCCTGCCTGACGGTGGAGTCATAAAATATCAAGATTTGAAGATTCAAAGGAGGTTTTTAACTGCTCAGACGTGGCTCGTTTTTAATCTTTAAGATTATCTTAAACCTTTTTCTTTGAATCTAGGGAATCCAAACTCTTCAGCAGCAATTTGGTAGACACTTCTTACTGAAAATATGCAACTAATTGAGTGGTGCCAAGAAATTTTTCTTGTTATTGAAAATAGTTCTTTATACATGGAGTCTCTTGTGATGGTTAAAATGATCTGACTCTAATTTAATCTTAACATTTTGTGCTTACTGGATTTTCACTACATTGCCTTTAAACTTTTAAGATATTTTGAGACACTTTTTTAGAGGATTTGCCTATTTTAAGCTTTACTTTGAGCCAAATGGCAATAAGATTAAAATCTATACCTTAATAGAAATCCAAACATCTAGACTCTGCATCTGTTTGAAATTGAGCTGTGCATATTAAAAAAAATCAGTAGTTAGTTACTTACTTGGAGAAGCGATCTGCGATGGCACTCCCTCGTCCAACCAGTGACAGCTCCTTGGCGGTGATTCTCACAGACTGGGTCACCCAGGAACGTCGATTAAAACCCCCACTTTCCATATTTGGTAGTTACCTGCAAATCTAAAACAAAACACATCTTATTCAAAACCTATTATTAATACTATTATTTACTAAAAAAAAAAAAGTTTGATTAAAGATTAAAGTGTTAAATCTGTAGCTGATTTGGCAACACCAATCAAATCCTGCATACTTGTAGTAATTGCGAAGGTTCAAAAAGAACAAATAACATCTGAGCCTTGCTTGGCTTTTGGGTTAAATAGATATGATTGGTAACATGGGAATAAAGTTCGAGAGGCAAGACTGAGATGGTTTGGGCATGTACAGAAGAGAGAGAGAGAGTACATAGGAAGAAGGATGCTGGATTTGGAACCACCAGGAAAGAGGACTAGAGGAAGGCCAAAGAGTAGGTTCATGGACGCAGTGAAGGAAGACATGAAGATAGTTGGTGTGACCAAAGAAGATACAGCAGATAGTGTTAGATGGAAGAAACTGACTTGCTGTGGCGACCTCTAAAGGGAAATGCCGAAAGAAAAAGAAGATATGATTGGTAACAAAATGCACTGAAACATTCATTACTGTTTAATAATCTGCTCTACTCTAACAAGGTCTGGATAACCCTTGATAAAGTTTAAGGTTTGGATCATGTTGTGGTTTAAATCCTCTGGTTCAAAAATGACAGCTTTAAAAAAGTTTTCTTCTTGTTTAGATCTCAGCCAACCAAGACAAGAAAGAACACAGAAGACGTTTTTAGATGATGACATGATACATCCACGTCAGTTGTTTTCTTTTTGTCTTAAATTAATCTCAATTTGTTGCAATATTATATAAATGTTTAATCCTTTCATTTCAAATTTTACTCAGAGTTTGACTTTTACATATTTGTAAGTAATTATTTTGTCGTATTCAACTTTTTTTCCTTCTTAGAACCAGAAAAGTAGTTTTTCTCCCTACATTGTCTTCTCCCTCCCTCTTTGTATCTAGTGCTTTAAGATGTTTTTTGAGCAATCAAAAATAACCAAAAAGTCTTTGATGTTGAATCTTGTGTTTTGATGGAGAAAAATGTTTGCATAAAAGTTCTTCAGAGTGAAAGATCACCGTCTTATTCCAAACAGAATCAAAGCAAACAAAACAGTTTAATTTTCATAAAAAGTTTCTGTTTAAGAACCTCTCCTTCCTCTTGTTATCTGTTGGTATTTTATCCTGCTTTTCCACTGAGTAAAGTTACTTGCTTATCAAACTGAAACTTCAACATGAAAACATTTGACTGAGACAACAGACTTTCTGTTGAAAAAGAAAAGCAAGTTTGAAGCTTATCCTGTCATCAAGCTCAAGTTAGCACTTGCAAAAGATGTCTACTCTGCCTGTGATCATTGATCTGTGAGTTTATAGCATGCTGTCGCTTAAAGCTTCTTGCGCATCCTCAACCTTAAAACACATTCCACAAAGTGAACACACATATGAGCACATACAGTTACTTGTGCAAACAGACAACACGTTCAAACTCGCACAACAACTTGTGCTGCATGATTGCAAAATGGAAATGCGAACTGGAAGCAGCAAAACAAAGAATGTGTTGAGTGCATTATCATTTACAAAGAAGAAATCCACCAATGGAAAGAGATGGAAACCGGTCATGAGAAAACACTTTCGGTTTTTTGTATCGTTCAGAGATCAACAATTTATTGAGCATTTGACAACTAATAATTTTGTTGACAAGCCACGTCGGGACATTAATGAGCCATAACATTATATAAATTGTCGGGATGATTTTATAATGACCACTGATCTACAGATATAATTGTCATCTGTCAGGTTTATCTTATGAATCATTATTTTTCACTTCCACAGCAATCCTGAAGACCGGATTCAAGAATTTGGACTGAACTAAAATGTAAAAATAATTGACAGAAAACAGTTTTGTTAAATGTGATCATTTTGATTATTTCCAGGAATATGGATGTATAACGTTTTACAAGACAAACTGAATTATAATTAGTTACGTCACGTCTCTGATAGTTTATATGAAAACAAAAATAAATAAACAACTAAAAGAGCAACCTATTTCGCAAGTATTTCAACTTTACTTGTATTCAGAAGTGTCTTTTACATTACGTAATGCTTCAGCAACATTCGTACCCAACAAGTTATTTTACTTCATCAATCAATTAGCTGTGGGTCATTTGACAGATGAACTTTATTTAAGTCACTTAGTCCTAAACTGTGGGGTTATTTGGTGGATGGTCAAGATAAATCTCATGCAAAGAAATGGGACACACCCTGGACAAGTCAAATGTCCTCAGAGGTTATGCAGATTGATAGAGTTTAAAATCTTCTTTATTCAGTACATCTAAAACTCAGTTGGCCAAAAAAAAAAAAAAACATGCAGCAGATGAACATTCAAATTTGCCTGAAAAGCAAAACAAAATGTCAAACTTGTCGAGCTTGTTACAAAGTGACAACAGATCATCTGTTGTATGGACGTTTACAAATGACAGGAAAAGCATTCGGTGGAGGTGCAGGATATTTTTTGTTTAAAAAGAAAGAAAAAAGCAACCTTTAAAGTAATTGTATCAATTTGTTGTTTTACAAGTTACTTTGGAAACCAACTGTATCCGCTGTAGAAAATATCTCCAAAAAAAAAAAGGAAAGAAACATTCCCCGAAGTGATCTCTTAGAATTATAAAAAACCAGAAATGTAACATTTTACAGCTAGTTCTTGATGTTACACATAATGTTCTCTTTCACACTTGCATTTTTTTCTATTACTTTGCTAATTGTAAACTAACAACAATAAAGCTGATTGGATCAGCGGTTTCACAAGTTACACATTCAAAACTAAGATACTTAGTGGCACAGTTTTAGTTAGAAATCAGTCATAAACTGGGAGAGGCATGTTTATTAGCTCATTTAACAGACATAAACGTGAATAATTTGATCATCTCGATGTCGTAAATGTTGCTTAACTCCTATTACTCATGAAAGACTGATCTACTGATATCACAAACCCCAAATCTCACTGTGTCAACAACAAACGACCTATGACCCACAGTGAGTCATTGTGAAAAAAAAAAAGAGGAATCAGAATAACTTTGGATATTTTGGAGATGATGAAATTCCATCTCAGTACAAAAGATCTATCTACATCAGCCGTTTTAGTGAAATTAATCTGGCAGAAAGATGTAACAAAGATACAAACTGACTCAGAGGTCGACATAAAAGAACTGTAATTATAGATCAATGGAAAAGATAGTTTATGACAACTCAGACAAAAAGGACTAAACAAACACATCTTTGTGTTTGAGTTCAGAATACACTTTTAATCCAACAGAAAAAGAAGTTCATTTTTAAATAAAACGGCAGAACTGGAAGGGCCTGGCACCGATTACCTGGGAAACGGAGGGTCAGAGGATCATACGTTCATTAAAACTTAACTAGCTAATTACAAACAATCGCAAAATCAGTTGAGATTTTATCTACAAATGTATTATTTTAAAGTTGTTTAAAATGTATCTTACCTGTGGGAACTTTTGGTTTAGTCCGATCTTTAGTGAAACCTGCGGGACACCTGACACTTGCTTCTGGCGCTGCGTCACCACCAGGTCCGAACTCAGTGAGGAGGAGTGACGAGAAGGTGTCCTGTAGCCCAGTCACATGTATGCTCTCAACCAATAATATTCAGCGTTACACTACCCTTACCTGCTGAGTTTCACTCTGTCTCTGTGTGCGTGCGTGCGTGTGACTCAGACAGAGAGAGAGAGAGTGTGTGAGAGAAGAAAAAAAGGTGTGTAACTTCCTTGGAAAAAAAACTTCTTTTGCTAACTTTTTGTTTCAGAATAAGAAGCACTGTATTCAGGGGCGAATCCATGATTTTCTAAAGGGGGGCGGGGTGTGAGGTCAGACTTTTGGTGCTCGTTTTGTCCTCCCCCCAGAACATTTGAAAAATAAGTCATTTTAGTGCATATTTTGCCCAAAGTTTATACTAATTAAAGTAGTAAGAACACTTTTTTTGTAGACCAAAAGGGGATTGTGGGGGCTCCTCTGGATCCACCCCTGGTATTGATCCCACATGTGGTGAATTTGTGTGTTCCAGCAGCAGCACTGTAAATATAACAAAAAAAGGAAATAGTAATTAAATGTGCAGAAATAAATTATAATAAAAACATAAGAGAAACAATGTGAAAGTTAAGAATAAAACAACTAATTAAATTTCTAATCTGTTTATTTTGAATTCTTCAAATATGTAGCTCTTGAGTAGTAAAAGTTAATATTTAATTAGTGGTCTCGGACACATTAGCAGCTGGTCGTGAGGTCCCGCCTTCATGTGAGTCCCCATGAGGTTTCTTTCTTTTTCCCCCCACCACTGCTGTTTTTTTTAAATTAATATTATTGAGTTTTTGCTAACGTCAAGGAGGATCTAACGGCAGCAATGTGCTGAAATTGTTTAACTAGCTTTTGTTTGTTACACAGCTAAAACTTAGTTGTAATGTTTGTGCATTTAGAAAGTAATTTTCACACATGTAGCAGAAAAAAATGCAAGGGAAATTGAACTTTTATGTGTTCCAGTAGAAGTGATGTTTGCATGGCATTTGCCTTTTAAATAAAACAAACTGGTTCATCTGGAATGAAAGCTTGCTTGATTCAGTGAATTTTTTTCTCCTTTTTGTATAGTGTCACAACTCCAAAACTGTTGGTGATGGCTTATGTTTAAAAATATAGACTTGCACAAAATAAAATGTGTAGTGGACCCACCCCACCTCATTCACAATCCTCTAAGGCCTTTTCATTTAGAATTTTCCATCACTTGTTGATACAGTGCAATTCACGTGTTGTTCGCCTCTCTCCTCTTCTGGTTTCTTCTACTCTCTGGAGGACCGACTTCTATTTCAGATTCCCAATGGATCTTCTGTGTTCTTGTCCTGGGCCTTGTCAGACTGACAAGGCCTTTGTGTTTGACCCATCGTCAGAACAGACAAATTTGTCCCCATTGAAATGGTTAAATGCATGTTAAGACAAAAATACACAATAAAGTTGGATAGGCCTACGGTATTATGTACAGTTATTTACATCCCGAGGTGTTCCCTCCCAACTGCTAGACATAGACTCTCCAACAGGTCAGGTGCCTACCTTTTGGTCTCTTCCTGGTGGAACGTGCCCAAAACACCTCAGGAGCGAGGAATTCGGGCCGCATCCTAACCAAACCACACCATCTGGCTTCTCTCAATTCAGAGGAGCAACGGCTCTACTGCGAGCTCCTTGTGGATGGCAGAACTCCTCACTCTATGAGTGAGAGCCCAGCCACCCTGCAGAGGAAGCTCATTTCGGCCGCTTGCATCCGGGATCTCTTTCGGGCAACCACAGCTGGTGACCATAGGTGAGGTTAGGATAGTAGATCGACTGGTAAATCAAGAGCTTTGTTTTTGGCTCACTTCTCGCTTCACAACGACGAACCGACGCAGTGTCCTAATTACTGCGGACACTGCATCGATCCGTCTTGATGATATAATTTAAAACCCATATGTAAAGAAAATTTAATATTTAGCAACATGCATATGTACAGATACTTTACAATGCATATTCATAAACAGAAATCAGATCATTAGGTAATAAAGTTATTACTATATGTATAAATATTGTTGTAAATGAGATATTTGGTAGAGCAGTGTGTCTGACTGAAACCAGCACAACCCCCTCCTCAAAGATAGTCTACACGTCCCTGTTTTCTGTCATTTTAATCGCACACTCCCTTTATCATCTGCACCTCTTCGTCTGCTACAAAACGGAGAGGCCAGAAAACACCTCAGCAACATTAATATCTCCACATCCAGAAAAAAATGGATTAACAATTGAAAGAGTTTTCCATATTAATAAACGATCTGGAGGAAGATGAGCGTTTTCTCTTCGTTGTGTGGGGGAGTGGGGAACATCCTGTGGCGTTTCCTGTGTTTGTAAACTAGACGCTTCTGGAAAACGTCGGCGAGCAAGGAGAAAAGGTAGGAAATGTGTTGGTTTTTTTTAGAGAAGTGCATTTTTCTTAATGTGCAAGGCGCGGTCTTTTGCTACATACGAAAAATATGCGCATTGTTATAGCGTCAATATAAGCTAATGCTAATGTTAGCGTAATGATAGGGAGGAGGAGGAAGGGAGGGAGGGAGACACGACGGCCATCATGAATGTCTTTATGCTCGTCTGGAACCAGTTGATCGTGCATTAAATCTCTCAAGAAATCTTTGGACGAATCAGTTTGCGATATGTTTGCTATATTAAAGCAAATGTGTCGTATCGATGATCAGGTTGGCTTTGAATTTGTTTCTATTATAATTATTCTAATGTAATAGTGCGTGAGGGCGCCAGTAAGCAGCTAGCTAGTTCATGTTAGCCAGCTTGTTCAACATCAGCAAAAGTAACGATAGGTTTGGGTGGCGCAACGAAGGCCACTCCAGCTTGTTTTTTTCCTACGAAAAAAATACATACCACAAATGCAAGATTATCCTTGATTTATGCTAGTTTTTTACTTTGTTACTCATCGTAATAACATTAAACAAAGTGTAATAATGTTATTAATCCGACTATAAATTTGGTTAGCATTAGCATTGTTAGCTTAGGACTAGCTATTTGATTTTTTTCTAACATTAACTTATTTTAGTCAAATTAAAATATTTATGTATTTGTAATTTATCTAGGCTAATTTTATAGTTTTTACATGAGTGTTACATATAAGTACATGTAAATATTAGCCTATAAGCATAAAAAAATGCTAAATAATTGCATGAAAAATGCTCTGATGATGTCTGAAAAAACCCATTAAGTTTATTATTCAAACAGCAAAGCTTCAAAATATTGGTAGAAAGTGTTTTCAGATTAATGCAAATTTAAAGTTCTTGTCATGTTAAAGTCAATATGATGGAGGTAAATTAGGCTATGTTGTAATTAATTGATTTCTAATTACATTTGTTTATCCCCATTTTTAATGGTCTAATGAAAAATAATCACAATAGACTCAATTTCAGTTTCCACATGTGATCAAAAGAATTATGACATTTTCATCTGCTTTTATATTATTTATTAGTTTAGTTATATTTTGTTCAATATAAGTCTGTTTGAATTGGAACATTTTATAAAAGAAATGTCTAATATTACATAAGATTAAGATTTTTTCTACTTTGATAATATTTAGTTTAAACTGTTTCTTAACATGTTTGCTGTCATAGAATCAATGTCTCATTCCTTCCATCTGTCACTGTTTTTGATTATGTTTGCTAGTAACATGAAGTTTAGCATTTTTTTCAGTATTTTTTCAGTATCTTATTCCTTTGATTAGAAGAACATCTATGTAGTAATCATAATAGTAACGGTTGGATTTTGAAGAATATAAAAAGTACTAAAGTGGCTCAGTATGTACTGATATAAATTTTCTCATGGTGAGAAATATATTTAAATTCAACGGAATTAGGAAACCTCAAGTGTCTTTGTTCATAGTTATTTATTTACATAAATTAATGCATGCATTAAGTTTTGATGTTTAACCATTCATCAGTAAATGAACCTGCAATGTATTGTTTTGTCTGTTTCATCAACATCCTCCTCTTCTTCAGTTTTAATGCTAGATGAGTGAGGTGGGTGTGGCTTCCCACCAGCCCGACCATCCTGACTGACGGATCTCTGGATGACCTTGTCCCTACCCCTGTCCCTGCGCTCACATATACCACAGCAATGTCACATCTGCCCAGCAGCTCAGTCCGCGACCATATGAAATGGGTTTGTTTTGATAACACCAAAGTGGTTACAATTAACTTGATTTGCATTCTTGTGTCACTCAGGATGTTGTCGTTGATGACTGATACCATGTTTTTTGTAATAGAAACAGACACTTAAAATTGTTGATCTTGTGTTTTTGCTATTGTTTCTAAGTAGTTTTTTTCCCTTTTATTTTTCTTTTGCAGGCGGGGCTGCTTGGCTGCGAAGCTGTCCTGTCCAGCATGGCCCTGATGCAGGCCAGTACAATGGCTGCCCCGCCCAAAAAAATGATGGCTCCACTTGGTCATGTACCACCTCAAAGAGAAGGACCTGACCGTGCTCCTCAGAGCCATATGATCCTACCATCTGGAATGAGCTGTCCACCTTTGGTTAGAACGCACACAGGAAAACAAGTAGAAATGGGGCTTTTATATGCTGGGTTTTTATCTATTTTTTTATAGCGTGAAAGTTAGGAAACCAAATTAAAGATACCATTGTAGAGACAACCCCTTGTGAATTCAGCTGTAACGATTGGTCATGTTTTGAACTGTTTTTTTACATTTTAACATATAGAATGGACAGATTAGGAGACGTGTCAGTTTATTGTACTTTTTTTTTATTAAGGTTTGAAAACTGTTTTAGAACATTTTGACCTTTTTATTTGCTAATACCCCATTTTAGTCCCATCTTAGATTGTATTGTTGGTACACTGGAGTAAAACCACTTGTTCATACAAAATTGCAACGCATAAGAAACTAAACATTGTAGATCACTGTAACTGGTTTGTAGCAGAACCACTTCACTTTATTTTCTATTAAACATTGTTCGATAATCAGTCGATTTTAAAATAACACTTCAGGGCAAAACAAACTACCTTTGGCTTTTTATTTTTAGCTTATTCGGAAGGAAGGTGATTTCCAAGCTCCTCGCTTGCTCGATGAGAAGGAGATGAGGGCCAACGAGGAAATGCAGCAGAAGAAAAAGAACAGAAAATCAGTAACGCCCTGTAAAGTGAGAGAACAAGAAGGAAGAGGAGGGAAGGTCAGTGTCTACTACTAAATAGAGAATGGTCTGGGGTTTTTTCTTTTTAGGTCTAAGCTATTGAAAAATGCATGCTTACTTCATTTTGCGTGTGTTTATTTCTTAAACATTTAACTTTATTAGTGTGTCTGTTGCCTGACTCTGAGTTTTCATGGGTTAATTTTCTGTTTTTTTGTGGGGGTGGGGGTGGAAGCACAGGGAAGAAGTGGAGGGGGTGGGTGTTCTCTGGAGAGGAAAGGGGGGAGGGGAGCAGAGTGAAGCTGAGCACAATAACTGCAGTTGTGTGCATAACAGGGGGGGCAGTTACACGAGGGCATTAGGCCATTGGGAGGGACTGTGTGATGTTTCTCATTTCCAATGTAGAATAAAAGGGGAACAGGCTTTGATTCTTTTTGTACAAATTATGACTGAACTTGTTAAAAAAACTCATATTTTGAGTGTAAATGTAATTTCAATGATTTAAAAGTTGAATATTTTCTTCAAGTTCTGATCTTTTCCAAGTAAATATGTTCAATATATTTTCTCTCTCAGAAAAAAAATCCAATATTTTATTGCAAAGTTCTGTACAAAGTGTATTTTAACTTTTATTTTCTCTCTAAATTTGCTCCACAGGGTGCAGGTGGTGATGAGAATGGTCCATCCAAGGTGCAGAAAAATTTTATTTGTGATCACTGTTATGGCGCTTTTAGAAGTGGATACCACCTGAAAAGACACATTCTTATTCACACAGGTATGATTTGTGCTTTGAAAAGTTTAGTTGAAAAATTTTAACTGTGTTAATATTTTAATTAATTTGTTTTAAGAGGCCGTAAATGTTTCAGTTGGACTAATTCTAGATTTATGTAACAGTTATGTGGGCTTGCAATGGCCTTTTTGCTACTTTTTTTGTGATAGTTTTTTGTCTCACAGCTATGCTATAAAAGGTACCTGTGTGGACTTTAACTAAAACTGGTGCTCTTCGGTTTAGGGGAGAAGCCGTATGCTTGTGCCGTATGTGACATGAGGTTTATTCAGCGTTACCACCTGGAGAGACACAGCCTCATTCACACGGGTATGCGTCTTTTAACCGTACCCATATTACATAAATCTGACTATGCATGTTGTCTGTCACATGAATAATGGGACAGATGCCGAGGTTTCATTTTGTCTGTGGACAGTAATTTCCAACAAAGCCATGAAAAGCCATTCAGAAATAACCATGCACGGTCATAAAAAATTTCTCCCCAACAAAGAATTAAGCCAATGTGGTCCACTAGTCCATAGTCCACTATTAAAAGCTCTTTTGTTACAGTTTCTTTTCATTTTTATTTATTTGGGGAATCCCATCTTAATTGTAAGGTTGTGTACCTAATTCTCATTTTATGCCCTATAATTGTTTTGTGTAACTTTTTAAACAATTTCTTTTAATTTTTTTTTGGAGTAAAGTTCAGCCACTCAACTGGTACTTAAATAGGTAGAAACCTATTCACAAGTTTCGACAAACTTAGTTTTTTCTTTTTAATCTGTAAATAGTATGTCTTTGATGCTTTTAAATTTATACAAAATTACTTCTTTAATTTTTTGTTACTAGCAAGTCACTGTTGTTACACACTAATTTTTTGGACTTTGATTCCGGGATTTTTAGATCATTTATGTGAAGCTCATTTCTTGTTTTAGTATAAAAACTACAGACTGTGAATATTTTTACTATTATTTATGAAGAGTTTTTTTTTTTTCGCAATTTTCTTGGCTTCCTGTAAATGGTCCTTTATGTCACAGACAACAATCGAGGGAAAATTTTCAGTAGCCAGTAAATGAGGAGCAAGTTTAAGGTTTAAATAGATTTGAAGAATCTCTAAATTAACTTTGTGATGTATGTCTTATCTCCTTTTCACTCACATGAAGTTAACTAGTCAATGTTGCGATTAGGTTGGTTTTTTTTTTTTCATTTTGTGTCTCAGATCATTTTTGTGTGCACCATTTGCTTCTTTTATACTTATATGTCAGACACAGAAAAAGCAAGCTGGGGATTATTTCTATAGAAATTTCAGAGACTTTTTGAGACTAACTAGGGTTATCTATGTACAGGCAAATGTGCTTTTCAACTAAAAAATTAGTTAGATATTTTGATCTATCACAATTTTTTTCTATTTTTGAATCTAATTTTATCAAAATTTTTATGTAAAACTCTACTTTTGTTCCGTCTTCTGAACCACTTATTCCAAATGGGGCGTGAGGGAGCCAGAGCCTATCCAGGTTGATTTCAGGCAAGAGGCAGGATACACCTCGAACTGGATGTCTGTTTTGAGGCCACACACACAGACAACTAAAACTCTAGTCTTACTCTGAATTACACAATTCTTTAATTTCCAAATGTCATGCAAATATACCGAGTTGGACAAGTTTTTTACTTGGTGCTCTCAGTAAACACAGTTTGGTTTTGTATCTGCATTTGCTTGTTGTTTTTGTCTGAATTTGATGTGGTCACTGAATAGATCGTCAGAGCAATAAGGAAAATAATTCAATATTGTCTGGCAGACTATTTTTGTTATGCAAATACCAGGTACAGTACAACATGTGCTTATGTACTTTGACTAAACTCTACATCAATAGTTGGATGTGGTTGATGTGCTTGATACTTTTCTGTCACAAAGTCAATTACTGAAAGTTTTGTTCTTTGATACCAGAGATAAAGTATTCTGGCTTACTCTCAATTTTAATCAGGTATTCATTTTATTGTTGGGAAGTTATTTAAAATAAATTGGACAACATACTAATTACATAAAATTACTTGAAAAAGACATTTTAATAGTGGACCTGATAACAGATTCAAACTTTTGGACCCTAGGACACACATTTGACATTTTATTAGTGCAAGCCTTCAAAATATAGCTTACTTTTGATATACGTACGTGAAACAAGCATTAGATGCTTTTTAAAAAGGATTTGTATAAACAACAAAGAACCATGCAAATTTTATTCCCAGATTTAAAAAAAAAATCCATATGGAGTAGGGACATGTTTTTTTTTTATTGTCAAAGAAATGATGCACTGTGGTTAAGTTAGGTTTCTCCTCCATATTGTTTTAGGTAACTCGTTATTCCAAAAAAACAAAGATAAAAGAGGACCTAATTTGACACTGAATCACCTAAACATTACCTAAATTAATATTTTCTGATGGTATGTCAAGTACATGCTTTTTAATTTTGACAACACTCAAATTTGTTTCTTCCATTCATCACTTTACATGTTTAGTTTTTTAACTTTCAATAATATCACTTAATTTAAAAAAAGTGAATAGCTAATCATTTTATGCTCTGTGTGTGTAGGGGTGAAGCCGTACGCTTGTACCATGTGTGACATGAGGTTTTTCCAGCGTTACCACCTGGAGAGACACAGACTCACTCATACGGGTATGCGTCCTTTTACCGTACCCAAATACTGTTAAACTACTAATTTAAATACCATGTGATAGCAAAAGAAAATTTAAAAACTTATGGGTAGAAACATCAATATGAAAATCCATCAAAGCAAAGCTGCAATCATCACTTCATTTATGTAAATGTTGGGTGGATTTCTTAATCATTCTGATCAAATTGAAAGATCATACAGTTTCTATGTAGAGTGGGAAAACAACCTTTATACTTAATATCAGGTTTTGTCGCTACTGAGTAGCGATGAGTAGCTCGGACCACAGTGTATCATGAGAACAGTCCTTTGATGGACGTATGGACAAATGAAAGCAACTCCGGTTCTTAAACTTTGATTTTTCAGTCTTTCCACTAGATGGTTTTCAGATTATCTTTTTAGATTGTGTCGTGTTTTGTTTGAGCTATACTGGGGCTTTATTTAGGTGTGCAGTGTAAGTTAGACTTAAGATTGCATTCATTTGTTTTAAACAAAAAACAACCTGACCCCAAGTAAAGTCAACAACAACATAAACTAAGCAAATGACCTTTCTTTAGTACAGTACTTACTTTTTACTCCACCCACTGACGACCTGAAAACTTTCAACACGTAATGGCTAATATGTAATCATTTGTGTATGTAGGGGTGAAGCCGTACGCTTGTTCCATGTGTGATATGAGGTTCTTCCAACGTTACCACCTGGCAAGACACAGTCTTACTCATACTGGTATGCAACTGATCACCCAAATTTTGTAGTTCCCATAAACCCTCTGGACATGTTTTAACTAATATCAAGAAGATAAGGTGTGGTTCTTGAACTAGGGTAAAATTAATTTCTATCAACAGTACTTTATTAATCCCTCCAGGAAAATTTGTTTCGTTTGGCGATCGTATTTAGACAAGTTTTAACTTCAGCTTTTCCCCTGCTGAATGCTCTGCTTTGTTCTGTTTGAGTCATTGTGTTTTTGCTTTACACCACCTATTTTCAATTGATCAGAATCTCAAGCTTGATTTCAACAAAAAAAACAACAAAACAAAGCCATGTAAAGAAAAAGCTTGTAGTACAGACTGATAGTGTGACCTGTAAAATATAAAGAAGAGCTCCTCCAAGGGAAGAGTTGATGTAAATGTTTTAAACCTCATTTTAAACTGTTTCTAGCTAATACTTACATACTTCTATGTGTGTAGGGGTGAAGCCATACGCTTGCACCATGTGTGATATGAGATTTTTCCAACGATACCACTTGGCAAGACACAGCCTCACTCACACGGGTACGGGTTCACTCTGATTTGCAACACAAGTACCCAAATCCCCAAATTTGATGTTTGACAATCTTTTTGTTTGTTGTACGAAATGCAACTTTTACAAGCAAAAACTGTTAGGAGAAACGGAGCATGACGAGTACTTCTCAGCTTTTGGTATTCTACTTGAAAACACTATTTTAGATCATATTTGTCTTATGTAATCTTATATTCATAAACTAAATATAAGAGAGGTGTTAAAAGAATGGGATTGTCTAGCATCATGACGCCTTCCCCTGACATTTATAAAAATTTGATGCAAATAAGTTTGTCATGTTGAGTTCACTGTGTTGTATTTTCAAAATATTTTGCTCTGTGTGTGCAGGGGTGAAGCCATATGCTTGCTCCATGTGTGACATGAGATTTTTCCAGAGATACCACCTGGCAAGACACACTCTCACCCATACGGGTACAAGTTTTCCCAATCCTTCTAACGTCATACTAGTGGAAGTTGTGACTTCTTGCCTTTATTTAAATTTCTGACATCGTTTCACTAAATTCATAAAAGCTATCAAAAGTTTCCTCTGATATATACTGTATATATTTGAAGGGATCGTTGATGCCTTTTATTTTAGATTAGGCTTGATTTGATTTAAAACATTATTGGCATGAACACTAATGAGATTAGTTGAAGATAAAGTAGCAACTAGTTTGGGGAGCAAAACATTTTTTGTATTTTTTTTCCTTTTTAATTTTTATTTTGTTCTTATCTAAATTTTGGTATTGTATACATTTAGGGGTGAAGCCATACGCTTGCTCCATGTGTGACATGAGATTCTTCCAGCGTTACCATTTGGCAAGACACAGCCTCACACATACTGGTATGCTTGAATTATTGTTCCCGTATCGATACACAACCTTTACAATAATGAACAAAACGTTTTTGTTTTGTTAAATACGTCCCCTTTTCTTACTATTTTGCAATTGTCCCCAATTTAGTAATAAGTTGATTTCCACTACCTAGATTCCTAGGCTTTGTTGGAAAACTGTCCACTGACAAAAATGACTTGATAATGCTGAGTTTCATTAACACAATAGTAGAAGTTCTGCATTTGTGTTGTGTTTAACAGTGTTTTCAATTAAAGGTACATTACACTAAAACATAGAGGATGCAGGCACCAATATTATGATAATTTTTTCTAAACTTCCACTACGAGGACATTTTTGGTTTGATAAATATTGGGAATGTTTAAAAGACAACTTTACATTTGACTATTGCATGAAAAATTGAACTTCCAAACTGAATCAAAATCCTCCCATCTCAATTATCAATACATATTCTTGGAAGTCTGCATCTCTATTTGTTTTGTTTTTTAGTGTAATGTTTTTAGAATAATTACTAATGCATGCCATTGTGGACAAAAATGTTTAGTTTTTAATGTTATATATAGTGTTCTTCACCGACTAGAATTTGTTTATCTTTAACTGTTTCTTTACTCTTATGTTTAGGAGTGAAGCCCTATGCTTGCACCATGTGTGACATGAGGTTCATTCAACGTTACCAATTGGAGCGACACAGCCTCACTCACACAGGTACGTCATATTTTTTTAAAACCATACTCTAATGGCTTTGGTCCCGCATGCACTGTGCTTTAATATTCACATGGCTGCTTCAAACTCGAGTTTGTACCGCTTTTTTGCAAAAACTGCTGACATTGGACAATGTCTCATGTTGTCGGAAACATTTTAATGTGTTCCCAACTTTGTTTATGAAATGACCCATGTGAGGAATAGACAGAGATTTTAGGGGTTGTAAATATAGATGCACTCTGGGACTTTTTGAACTATGTAATCAGCTGAGAAATCTCATTTTATGTCAAATTTTATTTGGAAAAAGAAAAGATAGTAAAATGCTTCTAATATTTTTAAGTTTGTAGGTAAATGATCACATTTTGGGCATTTTTATATCTTTAATTGTAAATCATGTCGGATATATCATTTAGACATATCTTTTTTGACAATTAAATACATTCTTCTAGACCTCTTTGGACATTTCCTTCCAGATTTTAGATGTTTTTGTTGCAACAAACTTGACTTAATTTAATAGTTAATTGGTTGCAAAACTGAACAAGAAGTTGTTACAGGAGGAGAAGAAGATAGCATGGGAACCTACACCTTAGTCCTACAGCAAGTTTGGATGTTCACCTTCTTCAACATACCTTACGCAAATAAAAAAACAATTTTCTCAGCAGATTGTTTTTAAAAAAAGAACTTGAGCTTACAAGTTCATGGCTTCTGCAGACCACAGTTCCCCACTACTGATATAAATTTTTTTATTGACCCAATTAGTTTTGAGTTGAGTCACCATGACAGTTCTTAAAGCTCATGATAATTCAAATAGTTTTACTATGAAACTAGTTGTTTGGATAGTAAGTTTGTACTTCTCCAATTGGCCAAAATGACTTTGTCCAATGTTTGTGGGAAATAAAAAAACATGCAAATTCTAGAAAGTCTGGAAAACATTTCAATCTTTGTGTCATTTCATATTCAAAGTAGTGTTGTGCAAATATCGTAATGTCTTTTATGAATAGTTTTTTATATCTCAAAGCATGTCTTTTTTTCTTTCTTTTATTCAGTTGGCTTATATACAACATGAGGTGATGGTTTTCAGACAGCACTGCTACTGTAAACTCATTTCCCTTCCTAAGCACGGGCTATTCTGTAAAACACTCTCCTAAATAATGTGTTGAACGATAGATTCTGCCAACTGCCTAAAATTGTCTTGACTTCTGCGATCAGCGTAACAAAAACTATTCAGTTTAAAGATCCTTAATGAGACAAGCTTACTTGGCATGATTAAATTTTTATCACAGTTTTTTATGGCATTGTAGAAAAAACTGATCAGTTATTTGGAATCAGTCTGCGAGTGAATTTTTTTTAATGACTTGACTGGTCATTTAAAGTGTTTTTGTTTTTAATGTGTGCATGTGTGTGTGTGTGTGTGTGTGTGTGTGTGTTTGTACTAAATGAGTTGATGGTCCTTTCTTCCCTGGTTGCAATTATTCCGCTACAATTTGAACAAAAAAAAAAACTTTGGCCCAAGACATTTGGTGGTTACAGTTAAATTACATGTGTAAAAAATTTCCAATTGGAATAGCTGATTGCTGATGCATGCTGGGAATTCCAGTTCAAACAATGCGCTGATTAGAGCAGCAAAACTTTACTAATTTATTAGTAAAGTATGCTGTCAATCGTTTTTGGCAGTTGAGATTTTTTTCCCGTTTTTTTTTTTTTTTTATGCTAAAGTTGGTACTTTTTGTGCATAGGGGTGAAGCCGTACGCTTGCACCATGTGTGACAAGAGGTTTTTTCAGCGCTACCACCTGGCGAGACACAGCCTCACTCATATGGGTATGCGTCTGCCAATTTTAACCCAGTTACAAGATTAAGATGCAACATGAGTATTCTTGATCTTATTTGTACTCATACAAAATGGTTTAATATCCATTATATGACTTCAGCAGCTCATATATTGTTTAAGTGGACTAAGACCTGATTTTTGTCATTTGAAACAATTATTAATAATTTTATAGCCTTGAAAGTTTAGATTACGACATTGGTTATTAACCACAAATATCAATTTAGGTCAGATTGCCTCGGTTTTTTTTTTCTTTATAGAATAAATATTTTTCTATTGTTACAGAAACAGAGAAATAATTGTTTCAATGCTCTGCGTTTAGGTGTGAAACCTTACGCTTGCACGATGTGTGACATGAAGTTTTTTCAGCGTTACCACCTGGCGAGACACAGCCTCACTCATACGGGTATGGGTTCGTGCACTGTGCCCATCACATTCTGTGTTAGAAGTCAGTGTTTATTTCAGACTTCTTGTTGATGTTCAGAGAAATGCCTTTAAATGAAGTTAGTCCCTACCATTACAAGTTGAAAAATGTATTTGCTCTTTTTTTATTTTTAGGTATTTGTAACATTAAAACTAATCGATAAAGTTACAGAAATGGTGTATGAACAGTATATTTTAAGGAATTGGCAATTTGTGTGGTTAATAACCAATAGTGTCAATTTTGATTCGTAAATTAAACAATAAAAAGTGAGGTGAAGTGATATAATATTGCTACTTTGCATCTAGGTGTGAAACCTTATGCTTGCACCATGTGTGACAAGAGGTTTTTCCAACGCTACCACCTGGCGAGACACAGCCTCACTCATATGGGTATGCGTCCGCCTACCGTACCCATGTCACACAGATTAACTGTGTATACTGTATAACACATACAGACTCCGCAACCAGTAATTATGATCAGTGTTCACTCAAAATAACCACAGGTCATATTGATCTAGCTTACTTTCCATTATTTAGACCAAAAAAAAAATTACAACATCATCAGCTCATGTGATGTGTTATGTTGTGGATTACAATTGGTTCACAAGAGTTTGATGCTTTTCCTGGAATTGGAGGAAATCTTTATTATTAAAATTCAGACTTGTTGTAGTAGTGGTTAACAACCCATCAATTCTTAGTAGCTGCTTGAACTGTGTTGCTTATTGATGGATTGTGAACACAACACACATAGTTTGAAAGTAATTTCCTAATTATCTGCATTTAGGTGTGAAACCTTTTGCTTGTACCATGTGTGACATGAGGTTTGTCCAGCGTTACCACCTGGCGAGACACAGCCTCACTCATACGGGTACGCAATGCATAGGTCACCATAACATTTATATGTTCAGTTATTGGAAACAAAGTATTAATTCGATAGCTACTATAAAATGTTTCTCAGATACATGTCATGCTAGCTTGATAAGTAAAAAAAATACAGCAACACATTCAAAATGTTTTTCTTCAGTTTAAATTGGGGCCCGACCCAATATGTTTTTTTTCTTCAGGCTAATGCAGAGCCAAATTTAAATGGTCCAACAAAGGCTGATTTACAATTAAACAGAGCGGTAGATGGCAACTACTACTATTTTATTTTTAAATTAATTGTCGCAAAAAATAAATTTTTGCATTTTATCTGTAAAAATATTTTTATGTTCATAACTTTTAGCTTATTAACTTAGTGTAGTTGATTAAAATGGTCGTTTAAATTCAATCAATACCAAAAAGTCAAAACAAAAAAACATTAACTTTTAGTATTGGCCTAAACTGTTGGCTATTCATTTACTATTGAATGTTGTAGTACTTGTATAAAACTTTATTTACTTAAAATAAATTGTGGAGACAAATGACAAAATTGTTAGCATTAGCAATTGTGCTTAGTCACTAAAAAATTGTTTGCTTAAGAGGTGAAATTAAGAAAAAAAATGTACTGAAGTGGCAAATGAGAGAACTCATTTGCCACTTCGTCGCCTAGTTACTCACTATCAACCTAAAAAAAGTTGTTAGTGGAGTAGAGAAAAAAATAAATGGAAAGCATAGCATGCTGGTGGGGCTGCAATGATCTGATTTCCCCTTACACCCAAAAGATTTAATGATCCCCACCTGAAGCCTAAAGGGTAAAATAGTGATGGACAAATAGCGGAGTAAAGTGCATTTGGAAAGTTAATAGCCTCACAGCCAGGCATGATACATCAATTTCATTGGCACCAGTCTGCAATTTTTTTGTCAATTACGATGTCTCGTGAGACTAAATAGCGCCAAAAAATTGGTCGGGCCCAAGTTAGAATGAATTATTAAACAATGAATTTTAAACATGTGTTGACTCACTTTTATGGGGGCGGGGGCAGAAAGTTACTCCTACATGGGTGCTAATATCTATCATTTTCTGTCTTCTCAATGCTGTAATCCTCAGTTGAACTAGAGAATGTACAGCGGCTAGTGATGCAGTTTATGATGCATAATACTTTGACATGTTTTGTTTTGCATGGATTGGCATATGTGTGGTTAATAACCAATATTGAGTTAATGTTAAACAATAAAAAGTGAGGTAAAGTGATATAATATTGCTACTTTGCATCTAGGTGTGAAACCTTATGCTTGCACCATGTGTGACAAGAGGTTTTTCCAACGCTACCACCTGGCAAGACACAGCCTCACTCATATGGGTATGCGTCCGCCCACCTTACCCATGTCATAGAGACCAGCTGTACTGACATTACAATACATATCATTTCAGTTGAGGCTTTGATTATCAGTTTGAAAAAGTGAAGAAATATCTTATTTCTAATTTTTGTAAAAAGAACTTAGTTTTTGTTGTAAACAAAAAAAAATTGTGATATCATCAGCTCATGAGATGTGTTTAGACGTGGAGCTGGTAATTGGTTCTAAGAATTTGATTTTTTTATAATCTCCATTTGAATCTAAACCAAAACCTAGCATCCGACACTGACAATTTTTTTAAGAATTTAGTGAGTGAAAAGTGGTTAACAACCCATCAATTGTAAATAGAAGTTTGAAGTGTCACTAATTGATGGATTGTAATACAAAGTAAGACTGAAAGTAACATATTGATGCTCTGCGTTTAGGTGTGAAACCTTTTGCTTGTACTCTGTGTGACATGAGGTTTGTCCAGCGTTACCACCTGGCGAGACACAGCCTCACTCATACGGGTACGCCATCACCCTTAAATAAATGTAGTACTGTGCAAAGGCTGTGGGCACTCAATGGATTAATGAACCTGGAGAGAAAAGCCTAGATTAATTTGCAATCTCAATTTAAAACAGGTTAAAAGACACTTGAAAATAATTTTTAGTCACTTTTTATGTAACCGGAAATTATGTCCATATATGTACAACTTGGATTTGAAATCTTTTCTTGTCTAACTCTCATTATCTGTTTCTTCTTTTGACTTGTTTTTTCGTCTCATATTCCTAAAAAGCTTTTTCACAGTACTGCAATTCAGAGAATGTTCTTTGTGTGCGAATGTAGATAAAGTCACGTAAACAATCACATCCCATTATAGATCTACTGGTTGCACAGAGTTTACTTACTTCGAATTTTTTTGTCGATTACCAAAGTTTTCTTTTTCTAATCTCTTAAATTCATTCAGTATTATTAACTAAATATTTAATCACTACTGTAAATCAACTCACCTTGTTAAAAAGTTAAAGATTTTACCAGAATGCGTCCTCTTAGTTTAACGTCTTTAAGATTTTGTTAAGCCTTTGAGGTAGTCAGTTACATGGTAAACATTGAGTTGAACAAACACAGAAAATAATTAAATTAATCTTGTCATAAAAAAATGTTACCCTAAAGACTGAAGATCATCTGTGTTCAACATCGTTCCTCATAAACACTCAAAGATGTCAGAAAATCTATCATCTGTTATCTACTGATCTTGATGTGCAAATTTATGTTTTTTAGAGCGTCTTGAAAAGACCCCAAAAAATTGTAGACTCAAAAACTTGAAAGCTTAAAATTGACATTGTTTCAATAGATTAGCTCTTCTTTTTTTTCCTGCAGTTACATTTTGTGATCTCAGTTGCATGTCTAAATATGTAAAAACACAACACAAACTGTAGCATGAGTAACTTGCAGATATTTCATCATAGAACTAAGTTGGGCCTGAAACATGTAATATTTTTTTTTTTTTTTTTAATTTATTTTTACTTTTGGGTGGTAGGGCTAATATGTTGCTCTGTGTGTGTAGGGGTGAAGCCGTATGCTTGTTCCATGTGTGACATGAGGTTTATTCAGCGTAACCACCTGGAGAGACACAGCCTCACTCATACGGGTATGCGTTCCTCCACCGTACCCTTATTTCTGAGAAAGGCAACAATGCTTGTAGAGTAACCACAAACTCGAGTTTGGGTTGTCAAGTCATTTGATGGGATGTTGAACCAGTCTAAAAAAGAAAAACTTTCCCCAGTTTGTGGGGTCACCATGTTGCATAGATCTGGGCCATCAAAACTTCAAATTCCACTCTGATCTACACATAATGAGTTGATGACGAGACTTTTTAGAGGAGCAGATTTCAGATGCCAAAATTTACCATTAGCGTAGTGTGTCTTATTATTTTTTCTTTAATAAGTTTTATGTAAATGATTACATTTTTAACCTGCAAAGAAAGATTAAGTAAAAATTGTGAGTTTTTAGCACAACACTATAATTGACGCATTGACTGTGTATTTGTGTGCTTTTATAGGAGAGAAGCCATTTGCATGTGACATGTGTGACATGAGGTTTATTCAGCGCTACCACCTAGAGAGACACAAGCGTGTCCACAGTGGAGAGAAACCGTACCAGTGTGAACGATGCCAGCAGGTATGTTCCAATAACTCTGAGCAAATTTACACTAATAATTTACTATTAAGACCAATTTGTTTCTACACTAATACCAGGTTTTCTTTTTTCTTGGGCCATATTTGTTGCATATTGATTTTTTTTTTCTTCTCACATTTGTGTCTCTTGAAGAATTTTTCTCGCACAGACCGGCTGTTGCGACATCGGCGGTTGTGTCAGGGTCGCGGTGTTGCCAAAGTAGAAAACCAGCCATGCTGCGAACCGCGCCCCTATCAGCAAGAACCCCCACCGGCACCTCCAACCTGGAGCCCTCTGCACCCGCCTCCGGGGCGGCTGGCAGTCTGACATTCCTCCCCACCTTGTCTAACCCCCAACAGTGCTGGAGACAGGACACACCACAGGGTTTCCTCCTCTCAGCTCTGTGCACAGTGACGCCACATTCGAATACAGACTGAGTTTAGAGCTTCAGTCTCGGGATTAATGATGACAGCAAAACATTTGTGTTTTCTTTCTTTCTGTTTTTTTGTTTGTTTTTTTAAAAAAAACTTTTTAAATGTCTTCCTTTTCCTCTTTGTTTTTTTTAAGGTGAGACATTTCTGTGATAAACATTAGTCCTGTTTTGTACTAAATTTACTAGATTTTTTTGTACAAAGAAAAGATTTCATTTGCATTTGGTGGTACATAGAGGGAAACTGAATGTCTATCCAGATGTGTTTGCAAAAAAAAAAATTAGACAATGTGGTGAAGATTTTGTGAGCTTCCTTACAATTTATATTAGAAATGGCCCATTTTGACTAAAAAAAAAAAACACCAGTTAAATGAAAATGAAGAAACCTGAACTTTCGCAGTAGGTAGCACTCAGAACTTCCAGCTAGAACAGGGGTGGGCAAACTTTTTGGTTCGCAAGCCACGTTGAGTTCCAAGATTTGACAAAGGAGGCGGAACAGGAGCAGATGGATGGCATGCTTTGGTAACTGCTAGATTAGACCAATAGAATGGCGCTAGAGTATAAACAAGCGCCCTAAATATTAAATAAAGAGCGTTAAATTTCAAATCTAGCGCGCTAGGTCTGAAATCTAGTGTGATAGCGCTTAAAAACATGCAGTTAGCAGTGCTAGGTTTGAAATCTAAGCGCTTTATGCAAAATTTTGCTTGTTTAAACATCTAATACGCTTGTCAACATGCGTGTATTGGGCCCTATGGCTTTCCATATCTGTGCACACTTTATTTTTGACAGCGTGCACATCACGGAGACACACACATTTTAATGGGAGCAGTGTTGTTTTTTTCTCAAAAAAGCCAATATATCTGGAGTGTGCCATTGTGTGAGGAAACATCAGAATCGCAGGGGAAATAAAATCATCATCATAAACTTTATTGCAGACTCAAGGTCCAATACAGAAAAACACAACCAAATAACAACAACAAAACATTAAAAAAAAATACATACAACGTATTAAACCACTGTTTACATCAAACAATTGTACCAATGGTTCCACAGTTCATTAACAAGGTTATTTATTTAGATTTTTTATGTTCGGTAGGCCAGATTCAAACGTTTCACGGCCCACTCGTGGCCTGCGGGCCATAGTTTGCCCATGCCTGTCCTAGAATCTCATTATCATGTGCAAAAAAAATAAAAACACTGAGGTTGTTACTGTTCTAATAATTATTCAGCTTCTGAACGACTTATTCCCTGACGAGGTCACGGTGGTGCCGATGCCTATCCCGGCTGATTTAAGGCAAGAGGCAGAATACACCCCAGACAGGTCACCAGTCTGTCGCAGGTCCAGGTTCTAATAATTACATCTTTGTAAATATTGAAAATGTATATCATTTCATCACTATGGAGACTTTTTTCCTTTTACTTCCCCTTATCGGGTAAATTGGGCCAAAAAGATATCTCTTATGGTAAATGCATTTCGGTTTATGGACAGTTTTTTTTAAAGAAAATCATCATTTCAGTTCTGAGAGTACCTTGCTGTGTTTTTTAAAAAACAGGAAAAAATAAATGTTGAGTGTAAACTAGGATTTTTGTAGATCCTGGTTGGAAAAAACACAAGTTGGCCACTTTTGAGTCCCACAATGTTTGTACAGGTTAGCACATTGTGAGATTAGCGGCAGAATACAAAATCTTGTTGCCTTACAATGGTTATCTCTCTTTGTATTTTGGTTTCTTTTCTTTATCATCCTGTTGCCTTCTTTTGGCTGTTTATGGTGGATCTGATACATTTAATTGCCTTTATCATATTTTTTTCGTGTGTGTTTCATTTTTAAGATAAATTGTTACTAAATGTTGACAGCTCCACTGGTGCTTCAACAAACTGCCCTTCTGTTCAGAGTATGAAAATTTTAGTTTGTTGTTACTGCTAACATTAACATGGTATGTAATCCCGAAGAAGCTCAATCGTCCTTGTGAGAATATGACAGAGCATCATAGTGTCCAGCTTCAGTGCTTTGGTCATAGCAGAACCAACAATTACGGTAGTCGTTTGTTTCACACTCATTCATACTGTGGGGATAATGGATGTTTATCATGTCTTTGAGTTTAGCCTTAAATTAGTTTCATAAATGAGACATGTTTTAACTAACGGTTACTTATCCCTCTTTTAAACTTCTGCTGGTATTTCACTGTCACATGAGGAAACATCTGCTTGGCTGCTTTGAACAATTTCCTAATCTTGATTTAGTTGCTGAATTTATTACATTTGGTGATGCTAAACAACGACAGAGAATGAGAGTCCAGATGTTTTTAAGAAGTGATATTTTACCTTGAGTGAGAATGGGATGTTTTCTGTCTGTACAATGAAGACTGTTGTGTGCCACAAAAGAGAGATTTGGTTTTATAAAGTGTTACAATGGTAGTGTTCTATTCATCATTTGGAAAAAGGATCAAGTTTGAGAAATGTGCTGATTTTTTTTTTTGTTTTAGAAACATTATTTCCAACCTGTGAGAGGGACACACCTGGCGTGAGCTGAAATGGCAAAAGGGCAATACAGTATATAGTTTTTATCACTTGTTAATAATTTTCCCCATTATTTTAGTATTACCATTCATGTTGTTTAAATGCAATAGAATTACAGTCTCTGAACATGTGTAAACAAGAGTTTGATTTTGTTTTTAGACAGATCGGAGGAAGAATTTGTCTGATAGTTTCGCTTCACATTTTGATGATTATGTCAAGGACCTTTTTTTATTCTGAAGAAATTGTACACTGGAGTGCAAGGGGAAAAAATACAAGATAGATTTGGATTTTTTTTCCTTCAGTCTGTCATAGATTTTAGGGTTTAGACAAAGCCTTTTTCTCCTCAGCAGTGCAGAAGATGGACAGAACAATTTGGATCAGTACAGTTGGGAGCCCAGTATGTTCTGTAAATTAGCAGATGTAGTATCAGAAAACTGTTTTCTTTCTTATACAAAGTCCCTGGTATTTGTAGTAAATTATATTGATAATGGTATTAGATGAACAACTGCATAACAGTAGCTATATCACAGATTAGTTGTTTTCTTTATTAGTCTTGCATGCAGAGTTATGGTCCTCAGTTAAAATAGGATCTCGATATTGATTATTTTGTGTAGAAAAAATGAGTGCATAAGAATAACTTCCTAAAAGAAATGTTTCAATTATTGTAAAATGGGCTAACTAATATGTACCCTCGTGATCCAATTAGTTTCAACTGTATGAAATCAGAGGAGAGGCTTCTTACTATTATGCTAAAAAATAAAAGAATTTGTAAAGGATTTTTGTTTGTTTGTCATTTACGCCAATTGAATTTAAGTTCAAATATGTGTCCGTTTCACGGAGGGCCAAAGCAAAGCAGTTTTCTCAACTCTTCTGTATCATTTCACACCAACTATCATCGTGTTCTCTTTCATAAACTACCTTTTTGGTCTTCCTCTAGGTCTCCTGCCTGCCAGTTTCAAGCAGCACTCTTCTGCCAACATATGTATTTTTTGTCTTTCCTCATTTGCCATCCCTCTTTCCCAATCTTCTCCTTCTTGTCCACCCTGGTCAATCTCAACTACCTACAGCTCTCTGCCTTCTGTCCCACCACAGTTTGCATACAGTATTTTGTTTTAAACTGAAGCGCTTTTTTTTATCACTCCTAACACTCGACACTTTTCTCTACTTGTTCCAACCTACCTGCACACACTAGGAGTGTGGCGTAACTCAGTGGGTATAGCGATAACTTGCAACTGGAGAGTTTGCAGGTTTGATCCCCAGGCTAGAGTCAAGACACCTTACATCAAATTGCTCCAGATTGATCATAGTTAGAGCCTTGCCTCCAGCTTTACACCATCAGTTGTGTGAAAATGAGTGAATGTGGGGTACCACGTAAAGTACTCCATAAGTACAGCTCATTTTTTCATCTTCCTACACTCTGCTCTGGCCTGTTGACTTAAAATTCTTCACCTTCTTTATGTCCTCTCCCTGCATCCTAACTTTTACTTGCATCACTTTCATTCACCCACATGTATTTGCTTTGTTTTTATATAAAATTTCTATTTCAATCAATTTTCAGAACATTAAAAAATCCCATTCCGTTGTCCTCCGCTTATCCGGGGCGAGGTCGTGGGGGCAACAACCTCAGACGAGAAGCCCAGGCTTCTGTCACCCTGACTGCATCCTTCAGCTCACCTGGGAGGATCCCGAGGCTTTCCTTGGCCTGCTGCCAGACATAGCCTCTCCAGCAGAGCCGGGGCCTGCCACTGGGTCTCCTCCCGGAGGAACGTGCCCGAAACACCCCACGAGCGAGGCACTTGGAAGGCATCCTAACCAGATTCCTGCCCCCGACCACCCAATCTGGCTTCCCTTGACCCGAGGAGCTCAACCTGGCGAGCTCAACCCGGATGGCAGAGCTCCTCACTCTACCTCTGAGTGAGAGCCCAGTTGTGGAGGAAGCTCATTTTGGTCGCTTGTATCCGCGACTGCTTTTCTGCTCAGCTCTTTTTTTATCATCACGGACTGATGCAGCGTCCTGATTATTGCGGATGCCGCACCGATCCTTCTATGGATCTCCTGCTTCATCTTTCCCTCACTTGTGAAGAAGACCCTGAGATACTTAAACACCCTCCACTTGGGGCAGGACTCTGTCTCTGACCTGCAGCGGGCTTTCCATTCTTTTTCGGGCGACAACTATTGATCATTCAAAAATGATCAATATAATTAAAGTAGCTAAAATCGGTTCCGTCATCTTCCGCTTATTCTGGGGCTGGTCGCAGGGGCAACAGCCTCAAACGGGAAGCCCAGGCTTCTCTCACCCCAGCTGCATCCTCCAGCTCACCCGGAAGGATCTCAAGTTGTTCCCCGGCCAACTGGGAGACATAGTCCCTCCAGCGTGTCTGGGGTCTGCCCCTTGGTCTCCTCCCAGTGGGACGTGCCCGAAATCCTGACCAGATGCCCGAACCACCCCATCTGGCTCCTCTCGACCTGGAGGAGGACCGGCTCGACACCGAGCTCCTCCCGGATGGAAGAGCTCCTCACCCGATCTCTGAGTGAGAGCCCAGCCACCCTGCGGAGGAAGCTCATTTCGGACGCTTGTATCCGCGATCTCATTCTCTGGTCTAAAATCCCATAGTTGTAAACTTTCCTATCCTAGAACAATTCTGAAGTTTGAGAGGTAAGCAGTTCTTAGTTTTAGATGGTGAAGCCTTCAATTATTTTCCACATTTTAGTGTAATTGCTGTTTTTCTAAACTTTTAAGGGTACATGTGTGTTAAAGAAATTTTTCTATTGAAATGTCTGTGAGTGCTTGTCACCGATTGTTAGTTGTGAAAATGGGTGGAGGGATTGATGAATGTTTTATAGTGTACACATTTCCCTCATCAATCATCAAGTGGACATTGACCCCTGATTCTGCAGTAGCAACTCTCCACCTCTAGGAGGCAGCAGACATTTTTGTTCACTACAGAACGCAGAAGAAGACCATCCATTACTTCCTTGTTTATGTTGCCTTTCTACACTTTTCTAAATTTAGACAAACTGTGCAGTTTGTCTAAATTTATATCTCATTTAAATCCACTGATTAATGTGACGTCAATTTAATGAACAGAAACGTATCCATTAGTTTCTCAGTTTAAAAATGTTTCATGATTGTTCATTTAGAAACGATTCAGGAGACTCCTTCGGTAGAGGAACAGAGGAGGTTTCTCTTTGTGGACCAGAACACAACTCTAAATCTACAAATAAGAGCCTTTCCTCTAGATTCTTGGAGGCTGAGCTGGAATTAAACGCACATCTTCGGGATCTTCGATTCAGTGAGCCTGTGCGGTACATCTACAACCCTCTGGAGTACGCCTGGGACACACACCGCCGATATGTGGAGACATACTGTCTGGATGGAGTCAGGGTCTTATTTCTGGGGATGAATCCAGGACCTTTCGGCATGGCACAAACTGGGGTGAGT
The DNA here is from genome assembly GCA_902685375.1 of Neostethus bicornis. Taxonomy (NCBI): domain Eukaryota; kingdom Metazoa; phylum Chordata; class Actinopteri; order Atheriniformes; family Phallostethidae; genus Neostethus; species Neostethus bicornis. The sequence goes on along the minus strand of LR738557.1, from coordinate 11,559,836 downwards.
GCCACAAAAGAAAAACTTCCACCAAAAGTATTGTTTTCCAGCAGTACTTCAGTCATCTACATGTTTACATCATCTAATCAAGTGGTTCTAAGAAAAAGGAGAAAATAGAAAGTGTCATACCTTTCAAGTTATACGGTTTCACCGTAGTTTTAATGGAGGGGGCGAGGGGAGCGATTTTAGCAAATACGGGTGTATTGCCATTTCTATACGGCCATTTTTTAATTTTCTGTTTTGTATCATATATTGAAACGCATACAAAAGGACTCTATTTCAAACCGATTACGGTACATTCCAGGTGGTCGTTGTTACAGCGCAGTCAGAGCTAGACCGATTACCTCGCATTACGTCACTCTGAGTCAGGGATGGGCAAACTTTTTGATTCGCGGGCCATATTGACTTCGAACATTTGACAAAGGGGTCGGAAAAGGGGCAGATGGATGGTATACTATGGTAACCCCACCTCATTGAGATATGGAAAAAAAAACATAGCCTAAAGACCAACGTGGTTGCATCAAGTCAGTCTGTGGAGCGCGTTATATTTGATCTGAGTATGGAAAGCAATTGGGGAAACGACACGCACGTAAACAAGCGCGCTAGATGTTACATCAAGCGTGTTAAATTTCAAGTCAAGCGCACTAGCGCTTAAAAATACGTGCATCTAGCGCACAAGGTTTAAAATGTAGGTTGGAAATCTAACGCAGTTGTTGACGTGCGTGTGTTGGCTTTGATGAATGTGCATATCTGCTGTTTATTTTGACTACATGCTCATCACGGAGACACACATTTTAATGGGATTAGCGTTATTTTCTCAACAAAACCAAGACATATAGAGTGCGCCATCTAGTGACGAAATACCAGAATTGCAGGGGAAATAAAACATTACCACGGTTTATTTATTTAATTTTTCAAGTTTGGCGGACCAGATTAAAATGTTTAACGGACCGTAGTTTGACCATGCCTGTGCTGGCTCGTTATAAATTAACTAAGCTTGCGTAATCTTTCGGGATTTTAAAAATGGCCGATGAATAAAGTTTTTAATTACTCAGTGCGGTGTGAAAGTCCTCCCAATACAGGAGGCAGGAGGAATGCCGTAACAGATAGGAAATATACAACTGTGTGCAAACCAGCTGAGACTGGAAATAAAAAACATGATTATCCACATGAAACGAGTTTTAATAACTTGAGTTTTAAATTTATTTCACAGGTGTGGTTCTGTCATTACAGTTTGAACAATCTGCTGCTCTCCACACAGGTTCCATTTGGTGAGGTGAGGTCAGTGGTGGACTGGCTGAAGATAACTGGGGAAGTCGGTCATCCTGACAACGAGCATCCTAGCAGACAGATCACTGGATTAAATTGCACCAAAAGTGAAGTGAGTGGAGCCCGTTTTTGGGGTCTCTTCAAAAAAACATGTGCTGAACCAAAGCAGTTTTTTCAACACTGCTTTGTGCACAATCTCTGTCCTCTGATGTTTATGAGTGCCAGTGGGAAGAATTTAACTCCCCCTGAACTAAAAGCAGCTGAACGGGACAAGCTTCTGTCCCTGTGTGACATCGCTTTATGCCAAGTGGTGAAGGCACTCAAAGTGTCGTTAGTGATTGGGATAGGAAAGGTGGCAGAGGAACGAGCTCGGCGAGCTTTAACTGCTGCGGGAATCAGTGCTCGAGTTGAGGGCATCATGCATCCATCGCCCAGAAATCCAAAGGCCAATAAGGGCTGGGAGGATATAGTTAAAGTCAAATTGACTGAACTTGGTGTTCTTCCACTATTGTGCAAGTCTGAAGTTACTCAGCTTGAAAAACAATAATCAAGATATGAGAAAGTCAGAGACTGTTACTTTTGTGTTAAATAAACACTTCCATTACTTGTCAATGCTGCATTAGTTCACAAATTAAACTTTCAATAGGCAATGAATGGCAGCAGTGCAATATTTCTACACTACTATAATCACGTGCACTTTGTAAATGTGCATGTTTATAAAAAGTTGCTGTGATGCTTGAGGAGGATTCATGAGGACTCACTGTGAAGATAAGAATGGCGAGTTTCTCTATAAGGAAACAAAAATGCTCCAGTGGGTTTTAGGTAAACTTTAACAAAGTAAGAAAATGCAAAGTTTTTATGTGTTTTAACCAAGGCTGTAGATAGAAGGAAAGACCCCAAATGTTGGAAGAAAATAAAACAGAGGCTCATCCAAGTCTCTGTATACTATTCAGGTTTGCTTCATAAATGCTGTCAGACAAATGTTTTCACATATTTATCCTTCATTAAAATAATAACATCTATTGCATATTTTATGGCACACTGTTTACAACAAAAATAGGAAGCATCTGTGTTGATTGTCTACCATGTTTCAATTATGCCGAAACAAATTTGAAGCTTTTTAGCTCACACTGTATCAGACTGTAAAGTAAAACTCCCTTTTATACTGTCTTTTTTTTTAAATATGGAACATGTTTTTTTAAAAAATTATTGTCATGTTTATCATTTCCAAAATAAAAAGCTAATTTTTGTATAAATGTATTTTGATTTAACAAACATACAGATTGAAAATCAGAAATAGGTAACTGTGTTCTGTGTTTCTAGAATGTGAAAAATTGTGTTGAATCGAATGGTAATGAATTCCATATGCGTGCAGAAACAGTTCAGTTTAATTTTACATCATTATGTAAATAATAATTTACAATGTGTGCTTAAAAATTCCCTTTTTTTAATTTAAAATGAGTTAATAAGTAGATATCACTTTTTTTAAAATCCTTCAAATTAGCATTGTACCCATTCAAATTCCAAAATCTGTCATCCCATTATTTTTTTTGGGAGGAGTGGGGGTTTGAATTTAAGATGAATCTTATTTTTAGATTCATCAATGAGCCGAAAAGTAAAAAATTAGAAAAAGTGGAACAATTGTCAACAAGTGATTTTATCTGATGCTTTTTAATTATTTCTACTCTGTATCTTTTTTTTTAAATAAATATTTTAATTGCTGGGAGTTTGTCAAAATTCTACTGTCTTTCTATTGTGACAATAAAAAAAAATCTTAAATCATGTATCCCTCTTCTTTCTCACTCCTTCCCCCTCTCTCCTCTGTATGTCACATGTATGCCATCTTAAATTCTCTTTGGGGTTCTATAGAGAATTTTCAAGCCAAATCCAGTTATTAAGCAACCGAGACGCAGGGTGCACCTCGGACAGGTGGCTAGTCCACTGAAGGCCTTCTCAATATTTCATTTGGATCAGCTTGTCTTTAATGTCCCTTCACACTCATAAACATTGAAAGTTGCACAGTACTGCCAATCTCTGGTCATTGTGGGAACACAAGTTTCACCCAGTCAAAATAAACTTGAGAGCAATAATAATCTGTTAATACTCATATGTACATGTAAAGAAAGAGTATATATATATATTGTCTTGTAAATTATTTGTGCCATCCTAAATATTTTGTATGCTAAACAAATTGACAAGAAATAAACTGAACAAAACTTAGATTTTATTAAAAGTCTGTTTTTTAAGAGAAAACATTTCTCATGACAACATCTCAATTTCACCTTTACTCACTTCACTTTACACCTCCTTCTCACTTACACAGACACACACACACACACACACACACACACACACACATACATACTACACACATACATTACTGAGAATTGCAACATGCAGACACTAGCAGCAGAAGATCCTGTGTCCAGCCACCATATCTTGTTCTGGGAGTTGGAGTTTTCAGGACTCAGTTGCCATCTGGCATGCTATGTATCCGTCAACATCATCTCCCAGAATGCTTCTAGCACTACTGGTGAGATTCACATGGTTCAAGAGATGTTGTGAAACTCTTGCACCTGACAAGATCTCTTATCACTATCTTCAGGCTGATGCAAAGCTTGATGCTTCAAGAAGTAGCCCAAAAGATTCTTTTCGGAGCAGAGTCAGGTGAGATTTGCGTCCCACTTTTTAATCTGTAATTTTAAATAGTTTTTCAATGATAGATAACAAGTTAATTGGACTGTTCAGCTTGAAATGAGATTTCTCTTTTATTTGCTCAATTTGTTGCAACAATCAGAGCGATGAAGTCATTTGTTTTTTTTGTATGAATTTATGGGGATGCTTAGTTTGTAACAATCTTCTTTTATGATGAGCCAGGAAATCATCTTTTATGATTCAAAACTTGAATTTATAATTTAGTAGAACTGCCATGAGATTGGAAAATTCCCCTGGTGTGTATCTCTTTTCCTGAATTCAAAGCATCTGTGATTAAAAAAACATTTTTTTTTACAAAGGGCCTCAGCATTCATAAGATATATGAGCATCTTGTTTATAATTACACGGCTGAGCCATTGACATCCTGTGTTATGACCGTGCAGTTGGATTCTTGGACTGACTCTGCGATCATCTTTCATCAGCTGTTCTTTTTCAGACTGAAACCAGAGCTCATCCAACCAGATCTATGTGTGTTTTCTTCTTCAACAGCAAAGCCTCCTGTTACCATGGATAAACAACCCACGGTGGTGTTTCGAAATGTGGGGCAACTTTACTTCCCTCAGACCAGTGTGGAGTGTCACTACAGTCTGACCCCGGAGCATCGGTGGAGCAACAGTGACTGGATAGGGATATTTAAGGTATACTCCTTCCTATTTCAGGTATTTTTGTTGGGTGATGATGATGACTCATTAGTGATTCAATTCATTTGGTGCCTCCCAACAGATGGGCTGGTCTTCAGTAAAACAATATTATACATACACATGGGCCGTTGTCCCTGAAGGCTACACAGAGAACACCAGTGTTGACTACTGTGCACATTTCTATGGTAAGATTTAAACATTAAAGTTCAATTTTCAAACATGTATGAAGAAGTTGCCGACAATACTTTAGAGGAGATTTGAGGAAATGAGTTGTGGACATTAATCAGGCTGGAAGGGGTTGCTCTATTAGACACAAAACATAGCTTCCAGCAGCAGATGTATATCCCAATGGAGATCTCTTTAAACATTGTCCCCTTCAGCAAAGGCTCAGCATGTGACACTCCATCCCATTTTTAAAAAGCGTGATGTGTTTGTAGGTATTTATTTAAAAAAATTCCAAAGCAATTACAAAACTTTCAAACCCAGTTATGTGCACTTCCCACAGCCTGCTACCTGCCCCACCCCAGTCCTGTGGAATACCAGTTTGTTTACGTGAACATGATGGGAAAGGTGTGTGCCCGCAGTCGTCCCTTTACTTTCTGTGCTCCTAAACCTCTGGATGAGCTGGAGACTCTGAAAGAGGAACAAGATGAGGGGGACGGTGAAGAAGAGCTGATGCTGGTCATCCCCAGGGCTCAGCTGCTGCAGGTGGAACCACAAAGCTCTCTCACACACATGAGAATTAAATAATGGTCTTATTATAGGTTGCAGTATGAGTTACATTTTGTTTTGTGATGTCACCAGACAGAGCTGGAGAAGAGCCTGAGAAAGCAAGCAGATCTACAACTAGCTCTTGACGTTGCTAAAAATGAGATAGAGACCGAAAAAGAAAGAGGCCACCAAGACAAAATGGAATGGGTGATTGAAAGAGATGCTATGAAACAGGAAATCACTGAACTCAAGGAAAATCTGAAGCAAAACTGTGAGATGAAGAAGGAACTGGAGGAAAAATATGAGGTATGAACAAGCTCCCTCACCTCGTTGGCAATATGCTATCTTCACCAAAAACATTAAAAAATGATCATTTATTCCTATTTTTTATTCATTTTCAAAAACAAAAAGGTTATGAAATCCAATCAAGAAAATCTGACCTCTGAGTTAAATAAGGTGATGGTGGAACAGACCAAGAAGCAGGAGCAGATCAAAGGTTTGGAGGACAACATGAAAGTGCTGACTGACCGAGAAAAAGAAGCAAGCAATGAAATTGAGAGGCAAGATTTTGAGATCTAACTCAATCCTTCAGATGATTATATCTTTACCTTTGAGTTTTTTGTGTGTTTGCAGGTTGAAAGACAGATTGAAGAAAATGTCCAATCAGCTGACACATGATGAAGACAAAAGGAAATCTCTTCAGGTTGCAGCTCAGAAAAACTAAAGAGGCAACTTTAAAAAAAAACAATACAAGCCTATAATTTTACTGTATTCTTTTCTATGAACAGATGGAATTGGAGGCTTCTATGGTGGAGGTCCGAGGTCTGCAGGAACGTCTTGAAGCCAGCGACCAGGCTGCTGATTGCCTGCGACGGGAGCTAAGGGACCTGAGTGCCCGGCAGAGCAACACCCATGCTGAGCTGCACCAGGCCAGGCTGCAAGTGGCCCAGTTCACACTGCGACTATCTGAGGAAGATCTGGTCCTCAGGGACGAAAGGGCCAACTCTGCAATTGAAAGAGAGGCTTTTAAACATGCATCAGAAGTGAGAATTCATGCACACCCACACACTCACAGTGCTATGCAAGGGGGAGGGGCCACAGCAGCACTGCGAGCTGCTAATTGATTACAGGCTTAATAATGTGATTTCACGTCACAGACTCTAAAAATCTCCAGTAACAGCAGAAAAGCCGCTAGATTGACACTTTTTTTGAAAGTTTTTTTTTTTCTTTTTTACTTTTTTCAATGCCATGCAATCTACCCATAATGCCTTTGCGATCAACCAGTCGATCGCGATCAACGTAACAGGCACCCCGTCCTACAGAGTCCACAGTTTATTAACATAAGTTTTTCAGTACACCTATTTATAAGCATGAGTTTAACCACTGAAGAAAGATATAGTAAAAATGGAATTTTTAAAGATCTCCCACATCACCTTTAATCTGGTTCATTTTCTAACTCTACTTTTTATTGGATCTTCTACAGATAGCTAAAAAGAAGCTCCAAAATCTGACTTGTGAACTGAAGAGGAAAGAGGAATGGCTTCAGGATGAGAGAATGGAGAGGGATAACATCGAGGATGAGCTTGAAAGAGAAAAAGTAAGCATTAGAATTTCAACATGATTACTTTTAATCAACACACAACAACACGACCAGTGGAACATATGACCGGAGCAGTGCAAATCTGCATCATCATTTTGTGAAGACATGTTTTGGAAACTGGAGAAGCAGGCCAGGTTCAGCTCTGCTATTTTATTACTCACATGTTGGCACAAATAGAAAATCTTCCATGAACAGTGAGTAAACATTTCCTCCGTTCTCATGTGACCGGCAGCAGGGAAAAAACAGGGGGGAAGGAGAGTTGGTTGTGGGGAGCTTCAAATGTTGTTGCCACTTGTAGGTGCTGCTCAGCGAGGCCAAGAGGGAGCTGCAGGAGCTGAAGACCAATTTGAGACAAGTCCAGAAAGAAAGAGAGGAGGAACTAAATGAGAAACAGGCATGTTGAGTAACGGTCTTAAACCTTTGCAGTTGGCCCTTATTTTAATCTCAGTACATCATGACCATGTTCACAGTTAATAACTAATAACCAAAGTGCGTAGATTTACTCTTATGATGCTTTTATGTCACTTTATAAATAATTTTATACAAAGTCATTTTCATTTTTGCTATAAATTGTTTCACAATATGCTAAAAATCACAGAAATAACAGAATATAAAATAAAGTTAGAATGGAGATTTAGAATTGACCTTTTTTTAATGTGAAGTGAAACATCAATCGATCAAAATGAACATATATATTTATTGCCATATTTTGTTATTACATTTTTATTTCCTTCACCACTAATAGTCTTCTTTTATTTAATATTTTTGGACACTTGCAGGATCTGTTGAACTACATCCACCAGTTAGAGTTGAGGTTCGGCATCGTTCCGCCAACTAAACTGACCTGCAGTTGTAAGTAAAGAATTGTTGTTTTCAGAGAAGTGTTGTTTAACTGCTTTTTTATTTTTTAAAATCACTTTCAACAGCCCCCACCTCTTCCTCTGAGGGTGAAGAGGAAGCTCCAGCAGCTTCCCTGAGGGCACTTTCCTCTCCTCTCTTCCTGTCAAATCACCTGGAGCAGCAAGACCGAGCTGAAACTCCAGATGAAACTCTCATCCAGAGTCAGAGCGATGACACAGTCACTAATGCACAGGTACGCCTCCCTGTTCCATCGGAAAATGAAGAACTACTCAGCACTTACATGTACAGAGCAAGAAGAGCAGCTCAGTTCTTTACATTACAAACAAGTTTATAAAATATTTGAAAATAAATCAATGATATATTGCTCCGTTCTGTCATCTTCTGCTCTTTCGGGGCCAGGTCGCAGGGGCAACAGTCTCAAACGGGAAGCCCAGGCTTCTCTCACCCCAGCTGCATTCTCCAGCTCACCCGGAGGGATCCCAAGTCGTTCCCCGGCCAGCTGTGAGACATAGTCTCTCCAGCAGGTCTGGGGTCTGCCTCTTGGTCTCCTCCCGGTGGGACGTGCTTGAAACACCTCACCCGCAAGATGTTTGGGGGGGCATCCTGACCAGATGCCCGAAACACCCCATCTGGCTCCTCTCGACCTGGGATAGGAGCAGTTCGACACCGAGCTCCTCCCGGATGGCAGAGCTCCTCACCCGATCTCTGAGTGAGAGCCAAGCCACCCTACAGAGGAAGCTCATTTTGGCCTCTTGTACCCGCAATCTCATTCTTTCAGTCACCACCCACAGCTGGTGACCATAGGTGAGGGTGGGAACGTAGATCGACTTTTGAATAGAGAGCTTTGCTTTTCGGCTCAGCTCTTTCTTTACCACAATGAAGCGATGCACCGTCCTAGTTATTGCTGATGTCGCACCGATCCGCCTGTCGATCTCCCGCTCCATCTTTCCCCCACTCGTGAACAAGACCCCGAGATACTTAAACTCCTCCACTTGGACCAGGACCCTGTCCCTGACCCGCAGGGGGCATTTCCACACTTTCCACACGGGCGAGGACCATGGTTTTGGATTCAGAGGCGCTAATTCCCATCCTGGCCGCTTCACACTCGGCAGCAAATTGATCCAGTGAGAGCTGGAGATCGCCGTCCGATGAAGCCAACAGGACCACATCATCCGCAAAAAGCAGACAATAAAATATTGATCCATCAAATTTTCAGACCACTTTTGTCAAAAAGCCCTTATTTAGCAGTTAATATGAATGTTTCAAATGAAGCGGAATTATAGTTCGATGTTTCATTTCATCTTCTGAACCAATTATCCCCAGTGGGATAATGAGTGGTACTGGGGACAATCCCGGCTGATCACAGGCGAGATGCAGGATACATCCTGAACAGGTCGCCAGTGTGTGGCGGGAACACACACACATAACGTTCACTCATGCTCATTCACTCAATTTCATAGCAGCCAATCAACCTAGCATGCATGTTTTTAGAGGGTAAGAGGAAACCAGGGTACTCAGAGAAAACACACACATACACAGGAAGAATATGTAAACTCCACACAGAAATGCTAGTGTTTGAAGTCCAGAGCCGCCTCCGGGACCCAAACCCGACCCTGATTTTTCGGGAAAAAATCCACAGTAAGATGCTGGGGTTACAAAACTGATGAAAAATACAATGAAAAGTAATTGTCAAATATTTCAAGTGATTTCTGACTCTGTTTTGATAGTTGTAATTAAACATCACTGCACTTATAAAGATACATCTTACCATGTCTAGATCAGGATAGATTTATGACAGATAAAACGAAAGGTTGATGCAATAAATTTTTATACAAATACTTTAAACTTTTCTTTGTTGCTTTTAGGAGGAGAAAAGGCATTCCTGTGAAAACCAAGCTGGAGAAGAGCGGGAAATAAACATACCTGAACTTGTAAACCCCATCCTCAGGTGATGACTCATGAACTCTATTAACCTCTACCACACAGGAAATCCCCTCATTTATCATCATCAACTCTGTTTGCTTTGTTGTCTTCTTGTTTTCTAAAAAAAGTTTTTTTTCTTTTATTGTTGACGTCTTCTTAATAAGCAGCATTAAAAGCTAATTTTCTGAAAAATAACTGTTTAACAGATGTTGAAGGTTTTAAAAATTAAATTGAAATCTTTTTCTCTTTGCAGTGAACTGGCTGACTCTCCCATGTGGTAGCACCATACCAGAAGGATGGATAGAATAGGAGATAGTCTGAAACCTGCTGAAATGTTGTTTCAAGCAGCAAAAAGTTAACTAAATTGATCAAGTTTGCATTTTTATTTTGTAGAAGATGTGACCCACCAATGTCACAATTCACTCTTTCTAGAGTCTATTTGTGGCAGTGAATTTTTTTTAGTGTGTCTGATTTTTTTACATTTAAATTCCTAGATGCAGCTTTTACTGCATTAAGATTTCTTGTTGAAATACTGTCATGCTAAGTCTGTATTTTGACTGTGATGTGGGATGTGTTGCGGTTGTTGTGAGAAATGTGATTTGTGTTGTTCTGATGCCATTTCAGCTCCTCGGCTTTGCATGTGAGTGTGACTCTTCAGGTTGTGTCAAAGGTGTAGGTGTGTCACGTTCAAGTGTGAAATGGCCTGTTTCACCTCTTTGAGTAAGGTCAGAAAGATATTATATGTTTTCAGGATACTTTTTGTCCAATAAGAGTTTCTCTTATTGGTATGCTTTGTTAATTAAATACAAATCTGAACAAATACCGATGACTGTTTTTAATACATTCAAGATGTCTTTGTTTCATGCGAAGAAGGCTTTTGGGTTTGAATCAGCAAACACGAACCAGATATTTTTTGCAGTGTCTAAATGTTCTTTTCACTTTATGAATAACTGCATGTGAAAAGTTGTCAAAAAAAGACAAATAACACTCAAAAGTCTGAGAACAAAAAGCGCCTTTATAAAAAAAAAAACAAGACATAACATGAAAGAAAATAGTACACAACAACAAAAAGCAAACATAGCATTAGCTTAGAATAAAAATGTAAAAATATGGGAGTTTTTTTGCCAGTTTTGTTGTTTTCTGAAGCTTTGTGTGTCAGAGCCATGTGAACAGTTGTGGTACCAGTCAGAGAGAAACACGAGAACATCTGAGGAGTTTAAATCCCTGAATATAATGTTTCAACTAAATATCTAACATGGCAAAATGTAACATAGAAAAGCTAAATTCAGTTTAATTACGTAGAAGTTTCTTCTCATCATTGATTATTTACAGCACATTAGGAGCCCCAATGTTACATTGGTCTTTGGTCTTTCATAAAAAATACACGTATATATGTATAAATGATTGAGGAGTGATCTTTTCCACTGCTGATTTATTGCACCGGCTGAATTTCATGTAAAACTGTTTAAGTTCAAGAAATACATTGACAAAAATGTAATTTATTAAGTATTGTTATATGACAAAAAAAAGAAAAGCTTCCAACCCATTCAGAACAAGAAAAAGAAGATGGTATGAGTTTATTTTTACAGAAAAATACATGCAACATGAAGGTTTAAAAATTGTGATCACAGCCTGAATGCTGCCTCTATTTCCTTTATGGCTTTAAAATCTGGTCCTAAAGACGTTTCTAATGTTTAAATGAGACGTTATGACAATCATGACTGTCTATGCCTGATTTTTTATAATCTGTGCTTCAGTTTCAAACTCATTTTCTCATAGTTTTATGAAAATAATTGTTCAAAAGACAAAGATAGACTTTTGGTGAAGTTCGGTTTAACTTTCATAGTATATGTCCAATATTCCAATTGACAACTAAAAACAAGGTTTCTAAACAAAAAAAATTGAGTTTGAGATGATAAACCATGTGTGCAGGCATGTCAAGAAAACCTTGTTTTAAAGTTGTCACATGTGGTTGTAAACATTAAAGCTCTAAAAATACATTTTATCTGCCAAAGACATTGTTTTTTCCTACTCATCATTTCAAGAATAACCAATTGTTTGAATGCAATTCACAGTCATGCACCTGAGAGTTTGTGGAGTACACTTTTTTTGGAACCTAAAATGATGCATGTAACATTTAGCCGTTAATTAGTCATGATTTTGGAAATGAAAAAACTTTGGATGTGGGTGTTCCACGCATGACTCCTAAAGAAAAAGATTAATCCTACAGACTTAAAAGTTTAGGAAAATTTGTAAAATAGAGGTAGAAAAAAGTTGCACTTTATTTTTCTTTGTTTTTTGTAATCATTTTGGCACCAGAGTTTGAAATAGAAGAAAAAACAGCTAAAAATATCCTATTTATATTCTTTGTTTGATTAAATTATAGTCATTAAGTCATAAAAACTCACTTCTTGTCATTCCTACACTGCAAGTTAAAGTCGTGCTCTTTGTCATTTCTCATGTTCACTTTTCCTTTGTCGTCCATTAAAAAAAGAATATTCAATAAAGAAGAATTATAAGGTTTACGTATAAAGAAATTAATGACTGAACGTCCAGTCAGAGGTGAGCAAGACTTAATGCAAAACATACAAAAGCACAAAGTTCCTCAGAAAGACATTTACATGCTTAGAAAAACAGAAAATGAAAAAATAGATAGAGTAATTTCTGAAAAGTGAGCCTAGAAGGACACCATGTAGAATTCAGTTGCATTTAACTTGAACATCTGTTACATACGAGCTGAGGAGTGCACTTTTTTCTCTTCAACCATTATTATTTTTTTCTCTCTTTGTGTCAACAAAACTCTTGTAAAATCTATATGTTTTTATCAGTCACAGGCACAGTGACCTTTAATGGTGCCCTCATAAATCCACTGAAATGTAGTGCTTTTTCTTCTTCAATTCCGTATTTCCCATTACTGACTTTAACAAAGTCATTATTTACATTTTACACAAAGTGTGCAGCAGTTAGAATCTAAGAAGGTGTAACTCAAACTTTTCCTGTCACTGCTTTCTTTTGCGTTGTCGCTGCTGCCTCCCCCCATGGCTCTCCATCACTGTCCGCACCCCGCTCTCTCTCTTCGTCCCAGTAGTCCTCCTCGTCCTCTTCTTCTTCTTCCTCAAAGGGTGATTCATATGCAGGTTTTTCCTCTTGTTTGATGGCTTGAACAGCGGGTGGGGCAGCTGCAGCGCTGTCACAGGAGTCACTGCTGTCTTCAAAGACGTCTGGGTTTTCCAGCATCTCTCGTATCAGTGGAGGCATGGGGCCGGGGATCTCCGTCTTTAATGTAATGGCTCTTTCTGCTCCTGTGGGCAGATGGTTGTTTCATAATTGTCAGACCGAATAGAGAAAATTTTCTAAATTTGTCTCTTCAATGCTGTTTTCCTCATTGACCCTTTACATAGCACTTCATTATATTTTAAAAAACGGTCATATTTCTTCATCAAAACCCAAAAGTGATGACCCGTGGGGCTTCTACATTCACAACAAATGGATGTTAAAAGCATTAATAAAATAAGTACAATGTACTGTGAGACTGTTTCCAACATTGCATACATAAAAACTCTGGATTTGTCTGGACGTTGTCTGGATTTTTCTCACTTTTATACAGAGTTAAAACCTATCCAACCTGTTTGAATGTTCTCTTTATTGTATGAATATTTGACCATAAATAGCCAGTAAATTGGATACAATTATGTTTTAAAGTTGAACTAATACTAAACCTCTTTAGATTACATCACATAATCATATCACATGGTGATGTAATCTAATTTAGATTTTAAAAAAAAAACACACGACTAGAAAAGTGAAAAACACAAAAAAGTGTAAATAAATACGTGTCTAATGTTAAATGTATACAAAGGTTTGCTAGATGACTGCAGATGAGAGGAAACAGAAGTCATTAGCTGACCTTTGGTGCTGATTCCTCGCAGGTCTGTGACTTTCATCAGCATGCGGGGAAACATGTGAGGCTTGTTCGGGCGTCTGCGTCGAGTGTAGATCTTCAGAGCTTCCAGGAGAGGTTCTTGCAGCTTGTCTACCTTTTCTGGCTCTTCCAAATCCATCCGGTCTGGAGGAAGTGCAGAAAGGATGCACCAATAAAAAGAGGAAATGTTAGCAAGCTGAAGAACAGTTGACAGGATGAGACGGGAAAGAACAAAGAGGTACTTAGGTATCATGAAACTTTCTGTCCACTAAAGGATGAGCATTTCCTTCTGGAGATTATTTTATGTTAACACTCTCATAATATGAGAAAAGGGCCAAACCTACCTCCACAGATGAGACAAATAGCACTGAGAAGACCGGTCTCTGTGTCGTCCATCTCCAGGGGCAGAAGCTGGCCAGCGAAAGCAAACACTAGATCTGTGAGGGGACCAAAGCCAGCATTGTGCATCTGCGTCCTGTTAAGTGTCAGGCCATCAGAGAATGTCATTGTGTCCTGTTCTGGGGTGTAGCGGGTGCATATTCTCAGCATCTAAGCAGGCAAGGAAAAGTAAATGAAGCATTAGGGAGTAAACATGAGATTGATTGAAGCGGTGAAAACAAAAGGGTGGTACCAGGATGTCCAGGCATGCAGATTTAAGAAGGGTGATCTGGTCAGCGATGGTGAGCGTTGTAAAGCCCGGTAGCCGCTTGGCAAATTCCACAATCTTTATGATGCACTTAGTGGAAAGCTCACTGAACTTATCCCATAGACCCAAGTCCAGCTGTACCCTGTGGTCAGCACTGGAGTTCTGGGAGAGAAAGAGGAAAAGTTTTTGTGTTTATATTTGTTTTTTTGTGTCCATCCATGATATTTTATCTCCTGGGATACATTTGATCATATTTAAAACTCACTGTTGTATATTTTCCCAGTTGGCAGAGCGATGGGAAGGTCTCTTGGTGGGCTTTGCTGACTTTATTCACCAGCTCCTCCAATTCTCCGCTAAGTTCATAGTTTTCAGGCAGCACCACTTCTTCCTTTACATCCTTTTTCTTCTTATTTCTGTCGTTACGCACAGCTACAGACACATTTGTAATAAAGAGGAGATTCAATGTTTAACTCTTACTTTGAATTGAATAACTCCGAATGAAAGTCTTTTTTGGTTAGCTAACCTTCTTTGGACATCCCAACCTCGAAGCACTTCTGCAGCCGGCAGTATTGGCAACGATTCCGGGTTACTTTGTTGATCTGACAGTTTTTGTCTCGATGGCAGGTGTACACCATGTTCTTTTGGATGCTACGCCGGAAAAAACCCTAAACAATGAGACAGTATTTGACATCACTGATGCAATAGAATGAGTAGGAAAATATCTCTTCTCTTTATTCTTCTTCATTTTAATGGTTGATATAGTATTTTTGCAGGGCCATTAGTCAAAATTAGACTCGTCAATATTTTCAAAAATTGCTGTCTGCTCAAATTTTTCTTCTTTTCAGTCCTAACATAAGATCGTAATGTTTTGTTTCTCCACGAGGAGTAAGGAAGCATGACTCCCACAATGTAAAACTGTTATCCAACAGAATTTATTAGTCCCTTTGTGAACTCATTTAACTTGTGACAACAGCTTGATCTCATTTAGAAAGTCGAAAAACCTTTTATTACGCAGTGTTACTACAAATACACCAGAGGGCAGCTTAACAACAGCAAACCCTTCCATCCACACTGAGAACATCTGTGGGGCTCATGAGGTTCTCACCCTGGATTGTATTTCAGTCAACCTCAACTCTTCACATTCGTACACGTCCTGTAAACTCTTCGTGTACCTCTGGCTTCATTTACCTTGCAGCCTTCACAGGAGCTCACTCCGTAGTGATAACCAGATGACTTGTCCTGGCACACAAAGCAGGGCTTGTAGACTCTGGGGGGAGGAGGAGGAGAGGGAGAACTGGGCACCATCTCTTCTGAACTGGTGCTCTGGGTCTCCACCGCTGGAGGAGGAGAAGAAAAAAGACAGAAGAGGAAAGAGAGAGAGAGAAAGGTTTCTTATTTTATCAGAGCATGTTGTTTATATTAACTCTTTGAAACTATGACGAAAGCTAATGCAGCAACTGATTAGGAGAGAGTGGTCAACAAACAAACCCCAGCCCCATGCGGGCCACCCCATGGAGCCAGAAGGCAACTAGCTCAAAGGCGAACATTTTTAAGAGAAAAAGAGGGAGGGATGGGGGGGTCACTGCTGATTGACAGAGACTTAAAAGAGACACAATTAGCTGATGGCCAGATGGCCCTGCTGATAAAATGCTGATTGGCAGCTGAGATTTGATTGGCTTCACCCTTTATTGGAGATTGGGGGTAGTGAGGTACCTCTGTTGACTTTTTGACTATGTGAGTGTGTGTGTGTGCGTGCACCTGGGAATGTGCACAAGCTTCCATTTTTATTTGAAAGGCTGTCCAACCAGGCCTGCCCGTATCCCACAATCCCTCCATGTGAACAAACATGAGGTGGGATGTTTATGAGACTCGCCTGTCTCCCTCTGTTCCCTCTCACTGTCTTGCTAAAGAAAATAGCCCACTGTATAACACCGTATACCGGCCCCGGGGCGGCCATTCAGCTGCTTCCACTGCACACCAGTCTAAAACCAACAATGTAAAATTGACACAGCAAAGTTCAGTCAGCTGTTTAAAACTCCAGATTTGCACACTTGGGTTACTGTGGAGCAAAGAACGACCAACCTGATTCATGTTTGAAACTGTGATGACAAAAAAAAAAGCAGATTCCATCAAAACATGCCTTTCAACTTTCACCTTCAGTCACCCTGGCTTCACCTCCCTCCCTCATTCCCACCCCCATTCCCTTGTTTCCTGGCCCTAAATTCCTCAGTGCAGGCTGGACGGGGTTTAATAGTTGCCCAGGCTCATAAGCAGCCCTATAAAGGTTGTGTCTCGGATGGGAAGGAGGCCCCTTCCAGGGTGACGGCCTCTTTATTGGGATCCAGTCACCTTGGGCAGCTATTCACATCAACAGCTCCATCCTTGGATCCTTTCCTAGTAAAAATAAAGAATCTGGGGGTCAAAAACCCCAAAGTCACAGCCCCTCCTGTCACCTTCAATGGACAGCACTGGACTGAACCAAATGTGGCCTCCAACCCCAACCTGAACCCACTGCTTGTCATTAACAAGAGTAGTAAGGTTTCAAAAAACAGGCAGGCAGAGGCACAAATGAATAATCTAATAAAAACAGAGAGGGAGAAATGAAAGAGAAAAAGAGGGAGAGAAGGAGGTGAGTCTGAGGACAAAAACTTCTCAGTGGTCGGGAGGTTAAACGCCATCCTGACTATTTAACTTTGACCTTGACACGAGAAGCCTAATGATCAGAAACCCACTCTGACGTTTAGGAGATGTTTTTATTTAAAAAGGACTGGAAAAAGAAAGTTGGTTGAATTCATTTGTCATAAAGAATGTTAAAATATTTATTTTTATGGAAAAAGTAGTTTTGGCGTTACTTCCTTTCACATCTAACGTACCTATCAAAATGATTAAGTTGTTCATAGCTGGATTATTTCAGGTGGTTTCCGATTAAACAAGCTGGTTTTCTCACATGTAGGCGTAAAGCTAATTCACAGAGATGACTGTATTTCTTCAAAGTTTCTTCCAAATCAGAAATAAAAAGCACAACTGGGATCCCAACACATTTGCTGTCATTCACATCCCCAAGACATGAGAGCATAAATTCCGAACTTTGTTGGTTTTAAGTCTCCAAGTCAGCTTTAACAACATTACTGTCAACTTAAATTTATTCCCGGAACATACAGACTTTCAGGCCCTTTTTACAACATCAAATAAAAGAGATACGTTGCATGGACACAACATATTTATTCTATTTCCCACATCTGCACGGTTGGCTAAAGCACTGGGATGCATCATGTGAAATCATTTTTCTTAAGCGACTTATTTGGTCTGCATTGGATTACAGAAAGCCAGAACAAAGTAGAAAATACTTCATAAAAGTTACTGGATACATGCCCGGTTATATAACAAGTTTTCTTAAAAGAAGCTGAAATTGGTGCAACTCCCATGTGAGAATACTTTATATTAGAGAGTTTGCCATAAAAATAAATTATATTTGTGCTAATAAACTAGTTCTCAGACCTGCAGCTGAATTTATTTTTAAAAAAGCACCTTTTTCCTGTAAAAACTTTTAAATGCCAAATTAAAAAAAAAAAATCAAAACTACTCTTACATAAAACATTTTAGAAAAGCTGATCTGCAGTGCGAGTTAGAGCTTGAACAGTATTCGAACCTAAAAACATCCTTGGATTTGCCACATTTCATTTTTGCTTTACAAATTTTTTTTTTCTTACCCAACAGTAACAATTGTGCTTTTCACAACCTGTTTTCATTATTTTTAAATTTCTCAAGCAATAAAAAAGTAATACATCAAATAACATGTTGAAAATATTATTTAGTTGTACTGGCATTCATTAAAAATCCACAAATAATTCACAATTTGTTAAGTAGTTAGACAAAACTGCCCAGGGATGCTCATCTTTTATGCATAACTTTGTGAGTAAAGAGAGAGGTGTTTAGTGAGAAGTAATTAGCATGATGCATTCAGTTTTGGGACATGAGAGCCGAGGAGTTGAATGAGTGGCACTGTAACCCGATCACTGTTTTCTGTTTATATAGTAACACTGACAATGTAAAAGTGGCCTTCAGAGAACAAGTGGAAAAACACATCCTATTGAAATGGAGAAGCCGCATCTGGCGCCAGCAGAGAGGTAGTGACTGACACTGTCTGAGGGTGGTAGGAGGGACGTGACTCAGGGAAACCCGATGAACTGAGTTCAGGTGGGAGACAATCGGCTGAAGGCAGCAAGAAAATAAAGGAGAAAAGGAGAAGGAGGGGGGCTTTACCTGGCGTGAAGAAAAAGGGCGAGGAGCCAAAAACTGTCAGCAAGCTGTCATCACCCTGAACTGAACTCAGACTCGGAGCCTCGGCTAGAAGAAAATACTTCTTAACCTACAGTTCACCTTTTAGTATGTTGCAACATCCATCAGGACGTTGTAGAGGGGACATGACTCGTTCAAATCGGCAGAATTAGTCAGTCTAATTCATCTCCCATGCAGAGCTTCTTATTATATTGAAACTATAAATCTAACCAGCAAGGTGACATATTTTGCATTCCGATAATCTAACCCCTAAAATGACTAAACTTCATCTTTCTTATGACAGCCACTCGACATGAGCTCTAAATAAAAGTAGTACTTGTATTATTTATTAGTTTACATTACCTAATGTAAAAAAAATTAAGTAACTAATTACGTTTCTTCATTTTACTCATTGTTTGTTGCTGAATCGGCACTTTCCTGTGTAGACAACAGACCTCCTTTTTTGTAAAACAGACACTTTCCTTATCAATCCTGCACTCTGAGAGGTTAAGATAAAACAAAATACTTCTCTCAGAACAACTAGAAAATTCTGAAGGGTTCAAATGTGCATTTCGTCTTTGAATCAAAAAGCGGATGGATGTAAAATTGGGACTTTTTTGCTTCAAACCATCTGACAACTTCATAGCTGCCCAAACAGCTCTCATGGTTCATGTGCTCAGCTGGAAAGTCTTTTCAACATAGATTTTTTAACTTGAAAAAAAAAAAACAGAGCAAAGATTATGTGCCACTCTGTTTTAACAAGTACTTGAGAAAAAAACACAACAAGTGACACTTTTTTACAACATGGACGTGCTCGAAGCACAACAGTGAGACCTACACACACACTGAACATGAGGGCTTGTACACACTCATTATTGAGGTGTTTTGTTAGTCCTCTTGGGGTTTGAATGGCCCAAACAGATCACCCCATGTGGTCCCAAGAGTCTGCAGCTGGCTCAACCCACCCACATCTAATTGAACTAGACTTTGGCTTTACCCTGCAAGTGGGTGGACGATCCATTGAAGGTAATGTGATGTAGGTTTTTCTTTCAAAGAGGAAAACCGGAATTCTTTGAAAAAAAAATCAGAATCAATATATTTCCAATAATAAAAACTCTTGAGAAAACCAAAATGGATGTTGGATTCTCATCTTGTTCTCTTGCTGCTGCCAAGAGATTAATTTAGTTGACAAGTTCAGATTTCTCCTAACTTCTCACCCTAGAAAATGTTCAGCAGCGTGCTGTGGAATGTGCGTCCACATGTGAATATGTGTGTGTAAAGGCTGTTGCATGAGTCTGTGGTCAGCTGGATGGTGTGTGAGAGCTTTCTCTTTGACTGGGAGAACAGCAGCATTCACAAACATGCTGAGAAGATCTGAGAAGGCAACAAATGTCACATCAAATGGCAAAAAAAAAACATGGTTAGGTTTTACTTATTGGATATCCTTGATGCAAATAGATTATAGATAACCTTGTATTTAATTTTATCCAAAAAAAGAACGTTTTGGTTGTTCATTTTCTGCTTGAAGACTGATAAACCTTCCTACAGGTTCAAACTCAAGTATGCTGAGCAAGTAATCGCCACAGCAGGGGGAGAGATGGGCAGATCTGACAGACAATCCCCTTTCATCAGCTGTTTTAAGTTCAATTCCAGTGGCCTACCCCTTCCTCTCTCCTCCGAATGCGACCCTCACTAATAACCCTCTTCCCCCCTCTGTCCTCCCGGTCTTCCTGCCCGAGTAGGAGGAGAAGTCCTTCCTGTCGTTGGGTGGAGCGCCTTTTAAACGATAGGCTGTGAAAAACCGGGTCACTGTCCAGGAGATGGCTTCATAAAAGACAGCAACAAATACTTAAAAAGGAGCCAGAGACACAAAAACACACAAGCAACAGGACACACACACACACACACACAATTAAAAAAAAAAAAACTATGAAGTTAGTCTCAACATAAAACAAATGGGCAGGAGGTATGATTTTTTACCATTTCCTCTCAGCTAAAAATTAATATTGCGATAGTGTTGGAAGAAAGCTGGAAAATGATGCTCAAGCAGTTTGATGTCATGGTCAGAGAGTTTGTCTTTGTCTGTTGAATGTGGGGGAGGCTGGATTTTATGGGACAGGTTGTTAAATTTAGGTTTGTCCCTTCTGTTCCTTTTGCCCCTTTTGTTTTTTTTTATCCTTTTTTTAACAACATGTAATAAAACCTTAATTATATTTCACTCTTTTTTTAAATCTTGCACTTCATACGTATATCCAACTAATAAGATGTTTTTAATCTGTATCCACTTTCGTACAGATACGATTAATGCATTACGTGAAATTAAAAATACTTTTTGCAGAAAAAAAAGAGCTTGGTGTTTAAAATACTTGTTCATTTTGTGATTTTAATATTAAAAGCAGTGGACTTCTCCTTTCCCTCTCACCCCACCTCCTTCAGACAATGAAAAAAAATATGATTACAAAGGTATTGCACAGAAAGCAAACAATTAGATTAGCATGCTAAATCTCATTCTGACAGAAAACTCCATTGTGTGGGAAAATGAGTTCATACAGAAGGATAAAATATGAATTTAAGAGTTTACTCTCATACTGCTTAGAAATAATCTGGAGGAACTAATGCACTGGAGACAGGACAAGAGCCTAGGACTCCACAAAGTGAAACAAGTTGAGACTTGACTTGTTCAAACACACAAGATGTGGAGTTTCATCCAGTTTTACCAACAGCAATCCCTGTTTAGCAGCATAATACTCCAAAAGTGAAAAAGATACTTAAATTTGTTTGAAAGAGTTTTTAATTACAAAAACTACTCCAATATCAAATTTGTTCTTTACCTCATTTAAATGTTTCATTTCTGATAAATTATAAACAGATTAAGACATAAACAGATTAGTTTTTAAAAAGTAGTGTGGAAAATTGATTCAGGCTCCACAACAGACTGGTACCCTGTTAAGGGTGTACCCTGCCTCTAACCTGTAACCAGCTGGAATAGGCTCCAACATCACCCCCAACCCTGAAAGGAGTAAGTCTGAAAATGAATGAAATTGAGTAAACTGAACATTGCAAAATTCTTACTTTTTATACTGAAAATGGTTGTAATTTAATTAGAAATTATGCAATTGTTGTCTTTTTTTTTTTTTTTTTTTTTTTAATGAAACCAGGAATTGAGGACAGCGATTAACAGGTAAAAGGCAGATTGTCACACAAATAAACAGGCAATACACACACACACACACACTGAGACATGTATCCTGATGAAAACCTAATCCTGACTCTTCACTTGAAAGAAGCCATTCAATTTGTCACATTATTTTTTATGTAGTAAGTGTTTTACAGCACACACTGGTACAGGGGAGAGTATTGGCTGTTTAAATGATGTTGTTCACTTTTCCGTTGTTCAAAAGTGAACAACGGAAGCACACACATGTTGAACTTTGTTCTCCGATTCAAAGATTTATTAATTCTGTGACTGTAGAGAGAGAAGATGAGGAAAAAAAAATCTCTACTTCATAGCTCAATGACATCCAGACATCTTCTAAAAGATTATTCCTTACATTTATAAATGTCTAAGCAAAGGTAATCCAGGAAAACACACACACACATCCCATGCATTTACTATTTCACCCCTCCTATTAGATGCCATGACAGTCTATTGTTCGTCTGGCTTTGAAGAGGTAACTTTAAAGAAAGTGTCAAAGAAAAAAAAAGACAGTAATGAATGAAGAGGATAGGGGAGTTTCCCCCAAGGCCTAAAACACCTTGAATCCCAAATTCCAGCTAAATTCCAGCTTCATCCTGCTATTCTTCTCACAGCCTTCCTCCCTTTCAAATCCCCTGCCCAAACTAAAGCTCTTAATTGAGCTTTTTGAATTGTAATTGAATCATTCAAAGCTCTTGGTTGCACAAGGCATAAGAAGTTGATCCATGAACAAGTAATGAACAAACACACATTTTTACTGAGAGGATCACACACACTAAGCTAAACAAAACAGGAAAAAGGGAGAAAGAAGAGACTTTGGCATGTCCCTCCACCTTTTAATATGTCCTGACATTGAAACAAAGGAAGGCAGAGAGGTGCTGGACTACCTCATAAAACCATGCAGGAAGAGAAATGGACCCCCTCTTTACCCACTCGCCCCCCTCCAGCCAGAAGACCAACACACTAAATGATCTGAAAATTAAAGAGTAAAGTCTCTAAAAAGATTTTGTCACCAGAATTGTATTTTCAGTCTGAAGAGCATTAGAAAACTTTTCTTTTTCTTTATTAAAGAATAACGAGCCAGAAAACATATTATTTATCCAGTCAATTACTATTTCAGTGAGGTCAGGTTGTAAAGGGCAGCAGACTCAACAGGAAAGCCCAGACTTCCCTCACTTCTTACACCTCATCCGGAGGGTTCCCTGGTTATTAATGCAGACCTGGGAGATGTAGCCTTTACAGCTTTCAAGATGCACTTTTGGTAGTGCCTGCCCTAGCCATCATGAGAAAGGAGTCTAGGATTCTCCCTCTCCCGATCAGAAGAACTTCATCTGGTTCTTCTTGGTGCAGAAAAAAAAAAAGCAGAGGATATGATACAGAATAAAAATGGCATGCACTTGAAGAGCAGAAGCCCATTGCTTAAAATAAATGGACAAAATACAAGTGAGAAATGCAAAATATTGGTCAGGTACAATAAGGAGTCTCTGTTTCTTCCAAAAGCTCATAAAAGATCATTTTTATTACCTGTGAGAAGGATAGGAATAACTTTGAACATGCAATCTTTTGTTTCAAAAGTATATAAAAGTTGGAAACTATTTTATTTCAAAACAATACCTCATCAATATTGTTTTATTACATATTTGAAGAAGCATGTCTCATTTCCTGGTAAAAATACATATAAAAAACTTCTTTGATAAAAAAAAAAGCATTCCAAGTCAGGTTAAAACAGGGGTGTGAATAATTTTGGGGCGTGACTGCATATACATAAATATATAAACATAGTTGCATACATATATGTATATATATCCACAAGCAGTGATTAATGAGCATTTGTGGACATTTGTCTTTCAGGCTGGCAACTGGCAAAGCTCCACAGCGAGTTGAAACAGGCCCTGCTGTGGTGTTTGTCATTCTGACTGCTCATCAATCATCATTAGTGAACATTTCAGCTCGTCAGTGTTTAATGCGCCGGCATCTAAATAATTACTCAAGATAAATTGACTTAAGGTACTCAGTAGAAAATACTAAATTATTAAGAAGCAGTAAAGAGGATGTATTTCATCTCAATTTGGTGGCACATGTAAGCATGGGTATTTTTTTCATTCACACACACACACACACACACACACACACACACACACACACACACACACACACACACACACACACACACACACACACACACACACATTGTGTTTGACTTTCCCTGTAATAAAAGAGCGTGAAAACGGGTTGCATGACAGTAACAAAAGGTCTATGTAGTATATTACTAAATACTGTACATTTATCTGGGTGGTGTGTGTGTCTGTGTGAGAGTTTCAACACTGTATCGTTCTACCTGATGCAATCTGCCTTGTTCCTGCTCAGCAGCTATCAGAAGAATGTCAAGCTTGTACAACTAGGTAGCAAGGGAGTGCTTCTTCATCATGTGATTTCTACTTTATCTAAGAACAAATGACTTCTCCTTCAATTTATTGTTGTTTTTGTGTTTATTAATGTGAAAAAAGACTAATATTAGACTTTTTATACATGCATAGTTTTTTTTAAAGACTCTTCATGGTTTATTTGAATGATCTTCTGTAGACAATGAGTGTGTGTGTAAGGGTGTGTGTGTATCAAACTGGTTGTGGTTCTGTGTATGTGTGTGTCATGCAGCATGTGATTTCCAGGCCTTTTTTTTTCTTGCAGTTTGTCAGTGTTTCTGTTTGGATGCGTTTTTCTTTGCTGTTTTCTGAACACATCACCGGGTTAAGTCCCTGCATTGTTTAACAGAGCTGTCGATCATGTGAAGTCATTCATAAAGAAAACAAACGCCATGATGTATAAATACACTCCCCAACTCACTCACACACACTCACAGAGCTCACTAAGCACATGAACAAACAAACTGCAGGGTGAGAATGGGTACACATAATCGAAAGGAATCTGACTCTTCCTGTGGAGAAACCTCTGTGATAACAAAACCAGGATTCTGATAACAACACACACACACAATGCTGCTTTACACACTGATAGATGGGATGGAGTACTCACACTGGATATTGCTGGTTCCAGCCCAAGCAAAAGCATCAATCCCAGAGAAGTAAGAGGTGGCCTTGCCGAGCATGCAGGAGCTCTGCCTGGACACATCGAAGAGGGGTCGAGGGGCCAGCCCCAAAGCCTCCATACAGTCAAACATGTTCCACACAGATCTCAGCTGGGTAACTACAATCTTCTGATTTTGTTCTGCTGAAAATCAATGAAAACTTCAGATATCTGCTTCTAATGTGATAACTTGATCCCCTGCTTGGTCCAGGTGTTCTTAATCTCTGTGTCCCTCACCCTGACACTGGCCCCTGGTCCCCTGCCTCGTTTCTTCTCAACTGAAGACAGTCTTTTCTTCTCTCTCTTATTCTTCTCTTCTATCTTTTCTAGTATCTCACAAACAGATAGTTGAGTTCCAAGATCACTTGCTCTCCTCTGCCTGCTGTAACTGATCTGAGCTCCCCTCTTGCTGGCTCAGTGGGCCTCTCACACTCCTGCACGCTCACAGCCAACTATCTGCCTGCTCTTACAGAACTGAAATAGGAGGTGGGGCTGGAGAAGAAGGGATAGAAATATAGCCAGAGGAGGTGTGTCTCTGTTTTTTGATTGGGCTCAAACAACAGTTCCTTCTCTGTGTTTTGTCCAACTTTTCAAACTCAGCTCTTAATATTTTCTAGATAGATAGATGAACGTTATTAATCCCAAAGGAAATTTCAGATGACCTGCTACCATCAGTCCTGAAACAGATCAAACTAAATAGGTATATGAAAGTATATTAAGAACAATGAGCTGAAAACAAGTTTTCTGAATGTACCAAGAAGACGTATATGTGTTATGTAGTGTGATGGCTTATGGGAAAAAGAATTTACAAAGCCTATTCGCAGTGCAGTGTTGGGATAGAACACAATCACTGATCAATTCTTTGTTCCTGTACTGTGAGGGGGAATGAGCAAAGTTGGGAGGCCTGGAGCAAAAAGTTAATCACAACTTCCCCTCACATCTCTTGCTACTTTTCCGGCATCCATTGAAAATTGGGTGTTTTCCGGTGTACTTGTGAACATGTCAAAACCACAGATTTTTTTTATTGACCTGATGACTGGTGAATAATAAAGGTTTGGAGCAGCCGGTGAGCAAAATTGTGAAGAAAATAGGCTGGGAATAAAATATGCATTCTTTCTGTAAATTTGAAAACGACCTCCATAATAAGTCAAAGTTCAGCTGCACATGGGGTATATTTTCACCATTAGTGCACCACATCAAATTTTAGATGTAACGTCTGAACAAGAAAACCTGTTTTAATGTCTTTGCTGGAATACGCATTTAAACAGACCAGATTTAATGTGTAAAGTCTGGAAAATATCTGATTAATTACACATAGAAATAAAATTCTTGTCAAGCTGAACATAAGCGTTCAAATTAAAATGGTAATAAGAATAGTAAATAATACTAAAAGCTTGTGAAAACACTGAAAGAAACAATGATTCATAAAAAGTGACTTTGGTGGTAAGAATGATTTATTTTTACTATTGTGCAATTTCATATTTTGTTTGAAACTATTTAAAAACAAATTCTTTTCTTTGTGTTGATAATTGTCTTGTTAGGTGTGTGTGTGTATGTGTGTGTTTCTGTGACAAGTATAAAAATGTAAATGTCACAATACACAATGATTAAAATCTTTGACTTAAATTCCACCCATCACAGACTGGTGACCCGTTCAGGGTGTGCCCTGCCCCTTGCCTCAAATCAGCTGGGATGGGCTTCGGAAACTCCTCGCAACCCCTCAAGGCATAGATGGTTAAGAAGGTAACTGACTGACTTAAATTTATGTTAAAGCTGAACAACAAGATTTTTAAGTTGAACGGACATTTCAGCCACGGATATTTGAGCCAAAAAACTGCAACCTAGTATATTTGTTGGATTCTGTTTCCATGTTGGATTTTTTACTCTGACCTCTAATTGGGCAAATTTAATAAATCCCTCACATCTTTCCTTTAAATTTGAATTTGGACATATTTTTTTAACTTATTTAGAAGTACATTCATACCCTTTCTATGCACCTTTTTTAATCCCTTCCAACTTTTCTTTTTTAATTATTATTATTTTTCCATTTGGTCTCGGCATGTCTTTTAATCTAATTGAATTCCTACAATTGGACTGATTGGATTCAGTTTTCAGTCCTCCTGGAGCTCGTTGGATCCTTCAGTCTCACTGAAGTGCAACTCTGCTGCAGGCGAACCGCACAGGCCCCAAGTCTGGATAGTTTATACACCAGACAAACTCACCCCCTCCTCCCCTTCTCCTCCCTTTCCTTCCCTCGTTCAAGAGAGATGAACTCTAGAAGAAACCCCCAATGGGGCTCTAACAACCCCCCTCACACAGACAGACACACTGACTTTCCAACTTGTCCTGCCCATGGCTTCATACCCTCCACACTGTATTTTTTTGTAACCACTTTCTTTTTTTCTTTGTTTTTCTCTCCAAAATCACGAGTGTTACTAATACTTTTTCATTAGTTGGATTTAATTGACTGCTATTTCTCTTTCTTTGAAAATTTCTGTTTTTGCCAGAATCTTCTCATTAAATCCCTATTTTTGTTTTCAGAAAGTCAAATTGTTTCTTTGATCTGTTTTTGTGTTAATCGGGGCTCACTGGAACAAACACACATGCACACAGCAATGACACACTACAGGGAGCAGAACTTCACAATATCAGCATGCTGAGCTCTCTCCACACCTTGAGACAATTAGCCTCCCTGTCTCACAACACCCTGCCCCCTGTAGCTGCTTTGAGGAAAGGAGCTCACTAAACGTAAGGGGGAATGCACAGGAGAAAAACAGTTGTATCACTTTCCTTCTCTTCCAGCTTAACATGTGCTCACTCCAGCTTATTCAGCACAGCAAATTGCTGCACTTTGAAACCTAGAACCTGGAACTCTCCAACCAGCCTGGTCCCGTCTTCCTTTTCTCAAAACATGCATGAGGAGCGAGTTGAATTACAACTTTTCACAATCAGGTTCTTCAACTATTCATCCTGTTGTCATGTCTGACACAAACACACAGGGTTGAACAATGGCTTCTCTCTCTCTGTCTGCTTCTTCACATAGAGCTCCTCCAGCTTGACCACAAATATCCACCACACAATCCTCCTCGGTCATCAGTACACAAGCTGATAGATTCACAAATATGAAACAAACACAAAACTGCCACTTGTGATATTCAGGAGTGTTGGAATGTGCATTTTAAAAAAGTGGCAGTGGAAATGCATGCATGTGTTTGTGTGTGTGTGTGTGTGTGCAGGCAATTATGTGCGTGCTTAAACAGAGTGCCTGTGATGACAGACAGAAAGAAAAACACACAAGCCTCAGTCTGTGCCTTTAGGTTCAAGTTACTATCATACACACACACACATGCACACACACTCACACACACATGCACACACATGCACAAAGAACAAAATGTTACCAGCAAAGAAATTGCAAGAGAACAGTGTGTTAAAAGCTGAAAAATACTTTTTTTCTTCTTATTTTGATCCAACAATGAAACTTTCTCCCAGTTGAAAACAAACAATGTTCATTTGAGAAATAGATATCGAATCATATGTTCAAGAGAGACCAATTTTTGATTAAAAAACCCATCCTGGTCAAATTAGATCCATGTTGGTATTTGCAAAGTCAAGTTTTTGAAAAACAATTACATCTGTGTTATGTCTAATTTCAACTAGGTTGAGGAGTAAACTCAGTGTGACAATCGACTATGCTGATTGGGATGTTTTTCATGTGGATTTCTGTTTATTTCACATCCAAGAATGTTTGAGAGTAAATCTTAATGGAGTTTTTAAAAAAGTAAATACTTGTGTTCAAATCAATGCAGATCTTGTTAGAAATAATTTGCTAATCTTATCTAAGACAATGTTTTGGAGATGTGCAAATAGATAGAGCGTATTTGGTCACATATTACTGCTATTTTATGCTACCTGTCTACTATCAATTGCAAAAACTCCTCTTTTTTAAGTCACTGTTAACTATGATCACTAAAAAATGCCCATGCAGGATTTTATATTCAATGAAGCTACTTTTTTAAACGGTGTTGTATTTTTTTTCTATGGCTACAAGAACTGATGAAAGAAAATGATGGATGGTCCTCTTCTGTTTCTCGTTTCACCACAGTGATGCAAAAAGTGTGTACCCAGGGTGTGGTCAGCACACATCAATGTCGACGTGTGTGGTCCCAGGTGTGATCAAACACACAACTGCCACAAACAGTTAAGTGAAATGTGTCTCTTTCTAACTGAAAGCAGTGAAACAATAGAATCAAGTTTGCTAAAAATCAAACTTTTCATAATATCGCTTCAAGACATTTTAACTAATGCAATTTTTTTTTATCAAGTTTGGCAACTTTGAATGTGATAAAACGTCTCACACTTTCTGCATGTTTTATCAGACCCATTGGTTTGATCTATTTATAGGGAGCCCATTTGAAACTTTTAAAAAGTTTTTTTTTTCCATAAAAAAGATATGGTAAATTAGCACAAGTTAATAATTGTGGCAAATGAGATTTGAGAAAACCACAAGTTAGATGAAAGACTTCATTTCTCTTTAATCTCAATCGTATTTTGACACAAAGTTATATGTGAGCATTGTGTTTCACTGCAGCAAGGAGTCCCTGTTTCTAAAACCTATTTCATTAGGTGATTAAAAAAAAGTCTTTATCACCGATTAGTGCAGCTATTTGAAACTTTATCTCCATCTAAAAGACCTAAAGTTGTTCCTCTTATCCTTCTATCTTCGAGTACCTGTTAAAGTCTTGAAAGTGACATAAAAAGATGTAATCTCATAACTGGAACCACTAGCCCGAGGAATCCCCTATTGTAAAGACCCCAGAAAATGACTGTAGATAAGCAGTTAACAACAGCTCAGTGAACACGTCCCACACAATTCCATCCAAATCAACAGCAAGTAGATGGAAGTATTCATTTGGATTAGAAATTAGTATGATCAAAATGAATATGTTAGTCTTTGACTTTTTTCTGGTTAAATCAATTAAAATCTTTGTAATATTGGCTCTTAAGATAATTATACTGCTTATTTTATATTTAATTGTACTTCATTTAGATATTTAAAGCTATCATTTGGAAGAACTTTGATTTGGGAGACGGTGGCTCAGTGGCTAGAGCATTTGCCCACCGCCCAGAAGTTAACTGGAAGTTTGCGGGTTCGCATACATATGTATGTGAACTCGCATACATACGAACTATACGTATATTCACGTATAGTTCATACGTATGTATACGTTCATACGTATACATACGTATGTATACATTCATACGTATACATACAGTACGTATGAACTATATGTGAACTATACGTATCCGTATAGTTCATGTGAACTATTCTATATGTGTACTATACCTATAGTTCACGTACAGTACCCTATACTTGAACTATACTGAGTTCACGTAAAGGGTCCTTGGAGAAGACACCCAATCCCCTGTTTATCCCACCATTGACGCCGTCATAGGTAGCATTCTGCTGCGGTGTAGTGCAGCACACGAATTTCCCAGTCAGGGATTAATAAAGTATGTTAAAAAAATTAACAAGCTTTTACGGTTACTAGATCGTGTCAGAATATCTCCTTGCATGGTTAAGAAAATGGTAATGGACTTGCTTTTAAACTGGTCTTGTTTAAATGCATCTGGTTTAACAACTCAAATCCTAAACATTATTTGACAAAAACTGTTACTTTTCAAAGATCTGCCCGAAAAAAAGACCTTCTGTGACCCACAGTATTGGATCACTTTTGCATTTCTAAGCTAAACTTTAGCATCACTACAATCATATAAGTGTAGCATTAGTCTGTGCTAATATTCTCAGGAATGTGAGTTTAGATGACTAGACGAAACAGATAGTTACATGGTTCCTGAAAACATGTTGACAGATCATGTGTGAAAATTTGTTTCCAAAGGTGTTAGCTTGTCGGACAGAAGAAAATGTTACATTTCAATAAAACAATTAACTACAACATAATTCCAAGGAACACACAGATGGCTTCATAAAAGGTCAGGGAAGATCTTTAAGTAGCTCAGACAGAATCCAGGTTTGAACTCAGCAGAGCATCTTTAAAGAGACCTGAAAATGGCTTTGAACCAGAGATTTCGGTGTTTCAGCCAAAAAAACAAGAAAGGAAAGAACATCCAAGAGCAAAATTTGTCACGCTACTGGACTTGTTTTTGACCTCTTCGGATTATTTTGTTTTTACCAAAGTTGAAACTTTATTTATCCTCTATGAAAAAGTTTTAAAGGGAGGTAAAAAAAAATATAGATTAACATACGGAATTATGTTAATCGTATCTGGATGCAAGCATTAAAAGATAAAAAAAACAACAACAACAATAATAAATAACATATCAGGGGTGTGAAGAGTGTTTTAAGTCATTCAAATTCATCAGAAACATTTTTCCCATGTGGAGGTTATACAATAATAACAGTTTTAGATTTAATCTTAATCCTACTTGCTTCATATTGTTTCACTGTGTAGTGTAACAGCGCCCTCTGTGATGTGAAAATTATTCTTCAATTCACAAAATACTGTGTCAACTCCTCACTGTCCTCATTTATTTATTTTCTCTCAGAATTTGAAGCTTAACTGAAACCTTCAACTAGCTATGAGGACCATCCACCTGCACTCTCGATTACTCTGAACTGATCAGGAGATGAATATTTGAGACAATTTCTTGTTGTGTGCAGACATGGATGATTAAAATGTATTATATCTCGACTTTAAACTATCACTGACAAAAAATAATAGAAATGAAACTAAAATTAAATTTATTTAAATTTGAATGGTGGTGTGGTGGTCAGGTGACTGAGAGCATAAAGGTTGCTGGTTCAAGACACTGTTGGGCAGATCTTCGACATATTGAACTTGAGGTGAGAAAACCTACTTGTCTTTAATTGTCTACACAAACTTCTAAAAGAGTATAAAAACTGTTCAGTTGGTTTTTTTGGGGGAACACATCTTTATAAACATCTTGTGAAATATTAATTACTTACACAATGCAGCCATTTCTTTGGGAAGGTCTGCCCCAAACCGTCCAAAAAGGTGGCTACTGGCTAGTAGGTCAAATGGGGAGTGGCTTCTCATGGAGTTGAAGGGGAAGGGGTACATGGCACGGGGGAAACCCGGCATGTGCCGCACCTGATGCTCTCTGTTTGTCGCCATTTCCAAAAAGTGCTGCTGGTGTTTCAAGTGAGTGCTTTCTGAAGTCACTTTTTTTCTACCTCCTTCTTTGTCAGAGGAGTCCAGTGGTTCTGAAGTAAGGTACTGCCATTCAGCTCCGCTTGGCTGCTGGCTAGGAGCAGATGGATGGGTGAAAGGGATGCTGATGGAGATCCAACTGGAAAATACGTCTTAGACTCTGGAAAAGAGAAGAAAAGAAAAATACATGGGTTAAATGATGGTACTATTTTGTGGTTTTGGAAAAAAAAGGGCTAATTTATTACTTGTGCAACAGTATCCTAGAGCAAAAATGAAAAACAAAACAACAAACATAAGCAAGAATGGAAAAAAATGTTGGCACAACAATTGAGAAAAAAGAATCAGAGTGTGTGTGTAAACACATGCGGGGAAAGGGACGTCACTACTTTTTTACTTTTGTCTGATTTCCAAGCACTGTAATGTTTTCAGGCAATCCCATATGATTTCAATCAGCAAAAGAGTACTATAAAGAGTCTTTCTGTTCTCTGTGCCAGCCTGGATGTGGCCAGCCTGCCCGCAAACGCTCTAACCATGGGCACATTTAACCCTTCATGGAGATGGCTCACAGAATACACTCTTCCTTGTCTTTTCAGAGTCACATCCTCATCAAAGCCAACCAGAAAGTTAAGCACATCCTTCATTTATATCAATGTCTCCTGTCCTCTTCAGTGATTTCATGAGTGGGTGGAGCGATGCTCTCTGAAGTGGAGCTGTGGTAAATACAGCTCAGCCAAAGAATGTCTTGTTGTTTCGGGGCCTGCTTCGGCACGGGAATCAAACCCTCCGAGTTGGTAGGAGTCAGTATGTGAGAGTTAAAAGCTCACTAATGTCTTACACAAAACTACAAATGCAACTCCTAACACACACATGCTAAAATCTGCTTGAAAAAAAAGAAGATGAATGTGTGGGTTTGCATCCAAAAACTTTTTTATTCATCCGTTTAAACTGAATTATTTGACTTAAATAAACAGAAAAATATGATACATCTCCTGACTCAAAGTGAGGACAGCTGTTGTAAAATGGACTGTACCGTATGATTTAAATAATCCCTGTTTTTCCAGATTTCTTTTCTTTCAGCCAATACCCGAAAGCAGAAATCCTTATAAATGTCATCAATCTGGCCTGACAGTCTCTTTGGTGACCGTAGTAAATTCATCTGGGATTTCTGTTTTCTATTTTATTTTGGCTGTGTTTTATTCATGTCACACTAGGACTGCTATGTAAAAAGAACAAGTTCAGGACTGTAAAGGAAAACTAAAAGACACAAGAAAGCCTGACCTGAACACACACAGCTGTAAAAAAAAAAAAAGGAGACTCTTAATTCTCTTTTGGGTAACATAATAGGACTGTAGGTAGCAGGAAGGATGATGAGCAATATATGTTGAAAAAAAATGTTTATTTAAAATGTAAAATGCCATCTTGCATTTATTTAATAAATTAAATAAAATAAATAAATTAAATTATTTGATAAATTTATTAACAAATGTACAAACTGTGGTGTGAGGCCTTTTAGGCCTGCTTGTTTGTTTTTTTTTTCTCCCCAAAACTCACAGGTGCTGGATGGCTTCTAACGGGAGGATTGGCTGATTGCTCCCAGCTGCACAGACTTACCGGTGGCTATAAAAGACCTGGTGTCACCCACAGTCTCTGTCAGGTCTTCAACGATTCTAGTGGTAAACTGACCACCTCTAAGCTGAGTCAAATTTTGATATCAGACTAATTTTCTTATTCTCCTCACAGGAACCTTCAGCCCTTCCTCTTGGCCATCCAGCACTGCCTGAAGCCGTTATCTCTCTGCTGTGGATTCCTTTGTTCAACACTTAATAAACTGTTAAACCTGCATTTGGATCCTCCTCATTCCCTCTCCTACACAACACAAACATTATGCTGTAAAAGTGCTTGATAAGAAGCAAAAATTTATCTTCCGAACCGTTTATCCCCAATAGGGTAGCGGGTGTCGGAGCCTATTCTGGCTAATGGGCAGGGTACATCCCAAACCGGTTGCCATTCTGTTGAGGGGCCACACACACAGACACTCACTCATTCTCAGGGGGGAATATTAATATTAATGGTCAATCAACCTAACATGCATGTTCTTGGCGAGTGGGAGGAAACTAATGCATACACAGGAGAACATGCAAACTCCACACAGAAAGGCCAGTGTTTCAAGGCTCACCCCCCCCCTGCGGGATTTGAACCGTGCTGTTGTTGCTGTGAGGTAATAGTGCTAACCCCTGTGCCACCATGCCGCCCAAAGCAAAAGTCTTCCACTGAAAATATGAATATGAAAAATATGAATCACAAAAAAATCTATTTGAAAAAGTATTTGAGACAGAAATGTTTCCAGTCTGTGTTTTACAACAATAGTTAGTTATGGCGAGGAATAATTATCATTTTAAGTCTGGTTTCATTTGTTAATGTGGAAAAATTGAAGTTCCATGAAACAAACATCTCAGACTTTTTTTTTCCTGGTCAAAGTACACCAGAAGATTTGATCAAATATGCCAAAAGGAAATTATATCAAATGAGAAAACTGAACGAGGCCTAATTGGTCCCATGGCTGTCTAAACCAAAGCAGCCGGTTAGAAAAATGTGTGAAAGTCATAAAATCAGATTTGAGAATTTTAGTCATAAAAATATCTGATTCTAAGTCACTTAATAAAAGTTGTTTTGACAACCAAGCACTAATTTTAGATGTGTTTCACCTTGTTTTTACCATCTTACCAAAGCTCAGAAGTGATTAAAAAGATTAATAGTCCATCTAAAAAAGTAGTTAAATTGACGTCAAATGTATTAAAAAAAAAAAAAGTGTTGAGAAATCTGAATGAAAAAAAAACCCTGGCCAAACTTTACCATTTATCTACTGTCCCTTTTCTTTTCTACTATAATTAAAGAAAATCTTTCCATGTTTCTTCCCACACACATCTACATTTAACACACACACACACGGTTAACGTTCACACACAAAGCCACAAAGTCAACCCAGTGAGTGTTGTTTTTAAAGTCATATTTCCCATATTGACATATTTTCTGGAACTGCTTGGCTGTACTGTGGTTTTCCTTCACAGTGAGGGCTTGTCCGGGAGAGTCCCTGCAACTGTTTTCACAAAGAGCTTTTCTGTTCGATGATTAAAGAATTCCAAACACAGGTTGCTAAAAGTACGTAGTTATTTAAAACACAGTTTCACGAACGGAGCGGAGTGGTTATATTTTGTAAATCATATGCGTGCACATGCCTCTCCACATACAGACACACAAGAACAGACATGCCGAGAGAAGCAGAGAGACACACACAGATGTTCTGTGACTTTAATCATGTTCATGGGCAAGTAATCAGTGGAAAACACACAACGTTCACACACTCTGAAGCACCATTGACAGTGGCAATTGACCTTGAAGAATGGAGTAGTAAATAGAGGACAGCGGATCCCTCTGCAGATGCAGCGACTTCAAGATGGCTGTTTAACCTATTAAATCCAAAGAGCAAAATGACTACTATGAAAGCCAGATGGATAAAAAGGATCGGGAAGGAGGAAAAAAATAATGTGCTGAAAGCTGAGAAAAAAAGATGGAAGAAGATAGAGTGAAACAAAGGAAGGAGAGGGAGTTTCAAACATCTGGCAGACCATGTGTACGAAGTGAACGGAGCTGAATTAATTAGAGCCATACTGGAAAATAGATTTATAAGAGAAAAGTGGACTACAGTTTAACCAGCAGGGGAGGATGGGGCAAAAAGGGCCCGGAGACATTTTAAAAAAACATACATAAAAATACAGAAACAACTTTATTTCTGCTAATAAACTTGAAAATTAAGTGAGCTGAAGCCAAGGAATGGTTTCTGTCTCTCTAATGACTAACACCCCCACTCGCTCGTTCTCCCACAAGGGGGAATACACCTTGGGTAGAGCAACAAAAGCAGTGCTGTGTCTCTGGGCCTCCAGGCCTCAATGCTGCTTTTATGAGACCTGGCTGGGTCGGGTCAAACTGAATCACCTGGTGATGGTAACACACACGTACAAAAACTGATGTTTCCTTTTACAGCCTTTAGGGATTAAAAACAGATTTGGTGTAAAAAATTATGGCACTTTCCACATATTTTCTTCTCTGGTGTGCCAATTTAGGTAATATCATTAACTTTTAATGTTATTCAATCAGCTCCAGATTTAACTTAACTTAAATCCAAAAAGTTTAATCTGTGAACTGATCAAACTCAACATTTTATAAGCTGTGTTTGTTTTTTATGTCGGCAAAGTTTTCTGGATCTAGTTATTGTGAATGCAAATGTGACAGATTTTTTATGGTTAATTTTTTTCCTCCTTCTCAACTTAGCTTCAGGGTACGGTTGTGAAACTACAGAAAAATATAAAGACCTTCCAAGAATCTGTCTACACCAAGTTGAGGGTATTTTTGTGCAACAGCTGGTAATTTTAGTGTTTCAATATACCATGCCACCACATTTGCTCCAACATACATGTAGAAGCAAGAATTAACTAATCAAACTGCTTCACGTACGTTAATCATGTAAAGACATGCTTGGAGCGATGTTGTGTAAAAATGTGAACTAGAATATTAGAAAACTAGTCTCTGATTGGACTGGAGAAACTTTCACATCAGGAGTTTTTAAAAAGCTAAAGCAATACTTCCTGGTTTGCTTTGTTAGTTACTTGGATTTGTTCGTTTGAGTTTTTGAAGGTGTGTGAAACCCCCTTTCAGTTCTAAAGATAACTGTACAATTAGATGTTTGTCGACTTATCTGCATAAAAATATTCAAACATTTTCTACAATATTTATTGAATTACTTTAAATTCATAGATGAACAGAAAAGTTCTTTTTAGTATATAAATTTGTCTCATTTACTAATGGTGCGTGAATGCCGATGCATGTATGCGATCTCATGTCGATGAGAGAGTTTTTAAGTGTTTAATAATCTAGATTTTAATTCCTATGTTTTACATGCTTTGTTAACCACTTTGTGCAGCTTTATGTTTGAAAAGTGTTTTGTAGATAAAGTTATTTTTTATTTGATGTATGTACATAGATGTATGCATGCATGTACTTTATTATTGATTTTGATGATTTTGTTTAAAGGATTTTCTTCAGACTTGTTTTTTTTTCTTTTTCTCATTATAGAAATATGCAGTGCTGGTGTGGTGTTGTGGACATTGTGGTGAAGCATTTTCAGAGCATCAGATGACTTAAGAATTAAAATATGTACCCTGTTTCAGAGAATAACAATTCCAATGAGACAAATGTAGTTTCAAAGTTTCTATTCAATTTTTTGAGTCAATGGGTTGATAATCAACTTTTTTATGAGCTAGTATTCTTTTAACGTAATAAATCATTAGTCATTTTCATTTTATAAAATGTCACTGTTGAACTGTGTTCATGTTAAAACACAACAGTTTACCAATTGGTGGACAGTGAAAATCTAACTCCATCAAAACATATTAAGTAGGAAGAAAAAATAATGTGTGAAAAGATCAGTCATTCAGTCACCTTCTTAACCATCTATTCCTCTCGAGGTTGCGGGGGTGCTGAAGCCCATCCCGGCTGATTCGAGGCAAGGGGCAGGATACACCCCGAACAGGTCACCAGTCTGTCGTGAGGCCACACACACACTCACTCCTCGGGGCAATTTGGCACCGGCCAATCAACCTAACATGCACGTTTTTGGAGGGTGGGAGGAAAACGGAATACCCAGAGAAAACCCACGCATGCATGAGGAAAACATGCAGACTCCACACAGAAAGGCCAGTGTTCCAAGCCTCGTCTCCACGACCTTCTTGCTGCGAGGCCATTTTGCTACCCACTGCGCCACCGTGCCGTCATTGGATGAAAAGATAATTGGGATAATTGTAATTCTTAGATTTATACGTTTATCATATTTTTTATGATACCATGATACCAAAAAAACGTACCATGTTTTTTTGCATTGCACCAACCTGGATTGTATCACTTTTTACATTTTCTTTTTTAATCTTAATTAAATAAAGCCTGTGCTGTTTGTTACTGCTGTTTTTTTCTGTCAAAATCTAAGGAAAATTCCAAATTGTTTGAGGCCTGGAAAGTACAAAAACTTTTTTTCCTATATTGAAAAAGACGAGTGCTTTTTAAATGGTAGTTTCAAAAGGTAATTGTACCAGTGAGCTCTGTGGTTCTTTGAGATGAAGGAACTTTCCAGAACTTCTAACAGCAAAAAATCCTACTCAACATCAGTGGTCTCATGTTGTCAGACTGTGACTGTGATGATTGCAGAAGGGACACGGAATGCAACAGTGTTTTTATTGTTTTATTCAAGGAATGTTTTAATGACAGTGAAGAGTTTTAACCACTGTCAGACATACACAACAAACACACTTTAATTGTTTGTCTGGAACAGGAGGCTCATGAATCATAATGTGTGTTCCTTTACTCTGCAATTTTTCGGGGACTTTTTCTGCCGCCTGTAAATAGTTATAAAAATGTTTTCTTCTCCTCCCAACCCTCGAGTCATTGTTCTATTCAATATGCATTAGCCGGAAAACAGCTAGGTGTTCATTTTCTGAGTGTTCCTTTATTAATCTCACATGTGTTTTGTTGTGGGTTAAAATTTTTCTAACCCTCTATTTTTTTTCGCCTTTTCTAAAAATGTTACTACATGAGGCAGCATTTCTGTATTTCAGGTGCACAAAGTTTTAAACTTAAACTACAAAGGCATATTCAAAAAACGAGAGCTGTGCGAAGTCTGATGGAATAAGAAACAAAACTATTACACAGTGTATCCATGGAACCCGAGGAAATATTGATGCTCTGAGTCTGAGTGAAAACTCCCCTAAAAAATATCATGACTTAGTCAGGGGAAATAACCTGTAAACCATAAACCACAAACACATTGCACTTAATCCCAGGGAATGCAGTGATGAGATGTGCTGTGCACCCCTAAGGAAAAACTGCCCATTCGAACTCACAAACATCACTAACAAGCAGAAAAAACACAGTCACCATCACCCACAAACAATATAATTAGATTTTCCAACAAATGACCATACAATAAATCATGTCACACTGGCATGTAAAGATGCATTTTGTGAAACACGGACACTGTTGGGTCATAAAGCATCTCTATATGACAGCCATCACAAAACCACAGAATGCGTCTGCCTCTGGTGCACACATATATCAGCTTAGGAACGTGACTGTGTTGTTAGTCAAGATTACACATAAAAATATACGAATTAAAATGCAGAATGGTATCACATATTTCATTCTAAGCATCATTATTATGATGGATTTTTTAGATCTTTGTCAAAGTAAAATCATTTCCAGCTGAAGGGATGATCTAGAGGACTTAGAGGACAACAGCGGAATGTAAATACTACAAATAGTTTTTATCTAAAGCAAAAAGCCAAAATAACAAGTCACAGTAATCCGTTAGAAAGCAACCACTGTTTTATTGGATAAAAAAGTCTACGTATGAAGCGACAATTTAGCAGAAAATATGAACATAGAAAATTTTAGATTTTAACATTCAAGAACCATTCAAGTCAAAATTTGGACATTGTCTGGTTAGTATCAAATTAGTGGCACTTTAACAAAACTTTCAAATGCTAATCCAAACTATTGAAATCAGAAACAGATTTTGAGTGATTATTGCCTGTTAACAATCCGCAAAGAAAACAGATATGTACTGTGATATTTTTTAAGCCTTAGAAATATTTTTAAATCTTTTTTTACTATGTATCACACCTTCCTGCAAAGCAAAACATATGAATGTAATAACTTTCCAAAGCAGATGTGACCCTGAAATAGTAAAACAGGTCAGAAACAAGTAAGATCATACTTTTTTTTGCCTTTTTACTTTTATGTTTTACCAGATTTTGTAAGACATTTGCTCAACTACTATTCCTTCCTTAACTTTATACAGTAACACAAATTCCATCCACAAGACTAAAATAAAACAGTCGCTAAGTGCTAGGCTTTAATTGATGATTCTTTTCCCTAAAGTGTCACTTAAACGGCACTAATTTAAGCTGTCTGACACACATTCAACAACAATGAGCGACTTTTGAGTTGCAGTGCTAATGGGAATGATTGCAATGCTTCATACAGCACACAATGTTGTCATTATACGGATGATACCCTGTGGGCTGATAAGGGTCTCCAGGTCAGGTCTGGGGTCAGCCTCCGTTGCTTCAGGCTCAGCAGCTCAGCCACGGGTTAGACCTTATTTAGGCACTAGGCAGGCAGCTTTTCATTTACTATTACAGTCAAAAGTGACACTCTCACAAGCTTAACTCATCTCTTTTTATTCCTCCATGCAAGAGAAAGACCAGCAGCTTATACAAGAAATTTGCCCCTGGCTTATGATTAAAAGTTCTAGGTATTTAAAACGAATTAAAGCACATTTAGCCATGACTGAAACAATGAATGTCACGATTGACTTTCCAATCTCCGAAGAGGAATGTGAAACTGATCTGCAAATAGTGCGCAGCTCTGACAAAATCCCTTTAAATAGCTCATTGGACAATATGTAATTCCAAGGAACAAGAAAACATTTGTGTCCCCTGCTTTCAAAACAAGTTGTAAAACGCTTCGTCTTTGTCTCGGAAGCTCTTAGTCTCCATTTAGATGCAGCGACCAAAAAAACAAACCCATACAAAATTAAACTCAGCTGACAGGCACCAGTAAAGAGGATGGAGAATTCTCTTCTTTTTTTCCCTAAAAGTAAGGCATAAAAGTAAAAAAAAAAAAGTCAGTGAGACTGCGAGAGAGAAGAAAGAGAAAGAGAAAAAGAAAGAGAAGAGCCAGACATCCTTCTCAGCCTGAGGGGCTGTCATTCTTCAAAAGTGAAGAGAACAAAGATGAGAATGCAGCACAGTTAAAGAAGTTCTACCCAACACACCCTAACACACGCTCCTGCAAGCACATGCAGACTTTTCCTCTAGTTTATTCTCTGCGTGATAAAACTGAAAGAAAAGAAAATAAGACTTAACCAACAACAGATGCCCAATAGATGTTAGATTCAAAACGCCGGGTCTCCTTCAGCCGGCAAAGTTTGGGCATCTACCTAGAGAGAAATGACCAAGCGATGAAAGGCATGCCGGACATGAGAGGGGAACCAACAATTTCTAATATACAGTAATCTCTTTGCACCTCTTTGTTTAAACTCTTCTCAATGACTCCTGGATTGTTTTGGACATGCTGATGAACATTCCTTTTAGACATTAAGGAAAATTAATCTGGAACAGATTTGTCAGGAGTTTGCTGGTAGCGAGGCCTTACATAGCACAGAGCTGGCACAGTGTGAGCACTCCTCAGAGTAGTGTTAGCTGACAGATGCAGAGAGCTCAGATCAGCTGGAAGGACGCACTTGGCACACAAAGAACATCTTAATCACAATCATTAATCACGTTGCACATTTCTGCTTATGTCGCACAAAGGATGAAATCTGAAATGATTCAGACTATAAAAAGAGCTTATGTTTCAATGTGAGGGGTCATCGAGTTTACTCACACAAATATTCCATCACCCACACATACCTACACACCTATACACAAAATGCAAAGCAGAAGCAGCGATCGCCTCATGATATCCGACTTGCTTCAGTCTGGATGGGAACCAGTTTATTTAACCTTCAAGGAGGAGAGTGAGCGATTATGTACACACACACAGGTAGACTAGACTCACTCGGCCATTTGTGATGTTGAAGGAGTGATCCATCAACTTTGACAGTCTGTCTTTTGGCTGAGAGCCTGCAGCCACCACGTCTGCTGCTGGAAATATTCTTCAAGTTGATACAAAGCTGAGAAAAACTGACGTTGGCAACTGTGGGGAAATGCCATGTTGTGTGTTTTTAAGTTTGTGGATTTTACTATAGCTGTGACTTTTCTGAGAAATTTATAAGCTTACAACATCTAGTTTAATGGATTTCTCAAATCTCTTCTGTGTAATCTTTCAACAACCACCAATTGGAGTTTGTAAAGTGAGAAACAAACAGATGTGCTCTCATCACCAGAGCAAGCGAGTGAGGACACACTCACATCTCCAAAAGTTTTCACCTTTTCACTCCAAGCCGCTTGAGGACCACATGTGAGAGCTGATCATCTTTCATTCTCTCTTCTCTCTTGCTGTTGTTCTTTCAAAACTTCTGTTCTCAATTAAAGTTGTCCTCAGGAAACTCAGTCTCCCCACTCATGCTGTCCCACACACACACTTAGAAAGAAAGGACAATAGCAACACATCTCACTCATGCTCTGACATGTCCTCGGTCTGTCTCAGCAGTATCAACTCATGTGGAAAAAAGACAAAAAGGCAAAACTTACCAAATGATGAAGGTGAACTGCATGCAGGACGTTGGAGAACTTGAAGTGAGAGTAATAGCTGTGTTTGTCAGTCAGAAGTCTGTCTCAGAGAGACGACAGAGCTCAGCCTGTTGCATTCCACCTCCCTCGTCTCTCCCTCTCTCACTAACATACACCCTCTTTCTCTCTTTCTGTCGCTCCTCTTCAAATCATTGTGTACTTTGATTCACAAACCCTGCCTTTGTCACGTGATCTAACACTTCAAATATACAGCACATATTTTTACCAGCCACAGAATGCCCCAAGGCAGGGAAAACAGGGTTCAGAGAGCTTAGGTTTCAACTTGCAATCCCCCTCCCCATCTCTCCCCAACACTGCCTTCACCACCCTCCTCTCTTTCTTTGTCTCACTCTTTACCTTCACTTCATCTCAGGCAGATTGTCAACCAACACTGTAAAGTTGGATTGAAATATATATATTTATATTCACATATGAATTTATTTCTTCTTTGCTCATCATCTAAGGATAGGCTGGAAGTAAGACATGTGAGAGACCAGAGCAAGGGGCTACACCTTTGGGAATATCAGTGTCAAAGCCTGGCTTACATTCCATGTTTGCATTGCTTTTAATTTTGGGACTGTAGCTAGTAAATGTGAGAGACCAAAGGATCAGGCCAATCTAATCCTGTGTAGTGACTAAATACGCCTGAAGGGACCTCTCTGATCCACGCTTACTACTCATATAATCAATGTTTAAACTCTGATCAAATGTGTATTAAGGTTACAACATCTGCCTCATCAGTCCAGCCCCACACATTAAACTTGTTTTGTTTTTTTTTGCAGATTTGTTAAAACTACTTTTGGAACTCAAGTAAGATTTGAAGTTGAAAAAAACACACACACAAGCTGTTACATAAATAGTAACCGACTTTATGAAATCAAAAAAATGCAAATGACTGTGTGCTTTTTTTCCCCCAGCCTAGTTTGAGAAACACAAAGAGCCTTTCTCTTTGCAGTTTT
Organism: Neostethus bicornis; assembly: GCA_902685375.1. Taxonomy (NCBI): domain Eukaryota; kingdom Metazoa; phylum Chordata; class Actinopteri; order Atheriniformes; family Phallostethidae; genus Neostethus; species Neostethus bicornis. Next base: position 11,516,507 of record LR738557.1, on the reverse strand, counting down.
TCCATATATTCAAGTGAACTTTTTCCTGCTACAGGATTTTCCTAAGCAAATCAACCCAGTGGTTTTCTGGTAAGGAAACATTTAATGCTGTTATATTTGATCCAGGATGAGATCAAACCTGGCCTGTCTGCCCTAGAGGGCAAACTGCCTCTTTATGTCAGAGATAAAACTGTCTGCTATAGCGTCTGATGGACCAGCCTCAACAGCAAGTCAACCCAATGACAAACTATCTATCAACAAAGCTGACTGACTGGTTATGGAAAAGTGGTACATTTCTTTAATGGAATACAACTCAAATGATTACGTTAATATACATCAAATTTATGAAAAAAAATGGTTGAATTAAAACATACACAGCTATTTTGTGAACATGCAAAAGAGTTTATTGATGCATTTGTTTTGTCTTCTAAACTGCTTTTCCGTAAAGGAGTTGCGGTGGATGCAAAAGCTATCCCAGCTGATTTAAGGCGTGAGGCGGGGTACAGCCTGAACAGGTCACCAGTCCGTTGCAGGGCCATATACACATACAATCATTCCTAGGGGCAATTTCATAGTGGCCAATCAACCTAACATGCATATTTTTGGAGAGTGGGAGAAAATCGGGTGGTAACCAGAGGTAACCCATGTATACAGGGGGAGAAAATGCAAACTCCACACAGAGAGGCAATGTGTCAAGCCTTGTCCTCGAACCTCGACCTTCTAGCTGTGAAGCCACCATGCTAATTACTGCGCAACCGTGCAGCTTTTATTGATTATTTAATTTAATTTCAAAGGGTTAGTTCTTGTACTGCATTTCCTAAATTCAAAAACTTCAAATTTTCTGCACCATACCGTAAAAATGAAATTTTATTACAACTGGTGAAAAAACAATGTCAACAATAATGTTACAAAATGGATACAATCATGATTCAAAAATGGAATACAAGTAAAAAAAGTTTCATGGCACTGATCAAGAGGCTCATTGATCCAACAATTGGATTTATTGTCATACTTCCCAGCAGCAATGTGTGCAAAGAAACGTCTTATTTGTAGACATATACTTTGTCACCCATATTCCGACACACTAAAATGTATTTTCCTTCAGTTTGGTACCAATTATAGCCTTAAAAAAACGGTGTTGGAGTGAAAAGAGTTGGACATAATAAAAGTTTTGATAATACCCAGTAGATTGGGTTTTGGAGTTACGGTTTCCCATAAAGACCCCGCATATGTAAAGAAAAAAGGAATGGAAGAAAACTGGGCAGGAAAAAAGAGGGGAGTTTATAACCTTCTGCAGAGCTGGAAATGGGGCCCTTTTTGGCAGCTAGCGGCGGAGAAACCACAGAGCTGTGCGACTCTGGAGTTGAGGGGTGGAGGAATCAGAGGGAAAGCAAAGCAAAGGACAAGGAAGCATTGGAGAGTGGCGAGGAGGGGGAAGAAGAAAAGAAACTGGTGAGGCGGAGGGTGCAGACGGCAGGTTTTAATCAGCAACAGGCTGTTGGTAATGAGATCACTATCCCTCTGCTCTCAGATTGATGTCATGTGAGGCTCTTTGGTGCAGGAAGAAGCATGCAGAGGATGACAGGCATGCATGACAAGCTTGCTCGATTGCTCCGGGTACACAAACATACAAACAAGCATGTATACACACAGACACACAAAGACAGAGACCCTCACACAACCCACAAACCAATTAACTCTGGCACCATGGCTCCTACACAAACTACCCAACCCAACACACAAAAAAGCTTTAATACATCACAACACCCTGCTATTAATTTTCCCCCAACAAGGAAAAAGAGCTGACACAAATATAATTACACCCACACGAACACTATAAACACATTTCGGGTCCCAAAGCTCCTTTATGTATTTTCTTTCTCTCAAGCTGCTAAACATGCCTACACACACAAAGAACATACTGTACCAGTGGCGAGGGTTGGCTAGACTTGCAGGCAAAAAAAGAGGGAGCAAACAAGAAGAAAAAACAAAAAAAAAAGAGGACTTGGGGGGGAAAAAAAGAGGGTGTAAAATGGAAACGAGTGACATTGGGTAGAAGCTGGTAATTTGGGGTTGTGGAGTTTAAAAAATGACTTGAGGATTCAAGGTGCTATGACACCGAAACATGAATGTGCAGACAAAAAGAAACAAATATTGATTGCACCAGATCTGCTTTTTCTTTGTTGTTTTCCAGTTTATTGTGATTGTGGCTGAACTGAGACAGAAAAAAAGCCCAGAAGAGGGAAAAAAGATGGTTGAGGGGTGTACATGTGCATCCAATGAAGAGCAAATACTTTTCCTATATAAATGTTCCCCCAAATTCAACCATGATGTCACTGTGAACCTGTAGTGAACCCGACTCTGTCAACCACCATTACAGTCTCATCTCTCGGTTCCTACTCTGATTCTCCATCTTCTTCCACTCCATCCTCGCTTTCCTCTTGGACTTCTCTTCATCTTTCACCGAACAAAGTCGTCTGCTTACGTTTTATTTTTTAACATAAACTGCTATCCTCTCAGCAACCTTTTTTCTGAACCCAACCCCCTTCACTCCAAAAACACAAACTGCTCACAGCCATTTGGAAAGTCTCTAGTATAACAAGGACAGTTTTAATCAGAACAAGCTGGCATATTTTGAGCACAACCAGCACTTATGGTAATTCAATCAGAAAGAAAGGCAAAAGAAGGGGGAAGAGGGAAGAAAAGAAAAAGGGGCACACAGAAGGTAGCAGAGTGTGAGATGGAGAAATAAGAAAAACAGAGGGAGGAAAAAGGAGACAGTGGGCGGATGGGAGGGTGAGGTACGGGTTGAGTGGTTAGCAGAAGTTTAATCCACATGTGGAAGTGATTGTCTAATTACAGCTGATACGTGTAAGTGTTACGGCCTGCGGGACAGATGAGAAAAGGAGGGTGAGGCACCACGGAAGTTAGATGATTGGATGAAGCAAAAATTATAAATATAATTGGATGTAGAAGAATCAAAGTTTCTCCTCCCTCATTTTTTGATTCACCCTGATCTTGCTGATCTGATTAAGATTTTCTTATGTTCCTATCATTTGCGTTAGTGATACAAGCAAGTAAAGCTTTTATTAATAGTGCATTACACAACATTGCTGGCACCATTTAACATGATAATAAAGCTGTTGCAACTCGTTCCAGTTTCTGTGTTCCCATTTATCATGGAAACATAGTCAAACAACAAAAAGAAAAAAAACAAACTGGAGCAACATTTTTTTTCAAGGGAAAAAACCCAAGCGTGCATGCAAATGCTTTATGCACACCATAAAATATGTATTAATTCTATTTGTGTCAATATGTATGCTTGTATATATAATTTGGAACATGTCCGCACCTCCTCAGTCCATCATCTTCATTTCAATGAGTTCTCTGGGACATCTCAGCAATATATTTCACCTCGAAACTCCAAACCATTGTGGGTTTTTATTTTTATACAACGGAGTGGCTTCATTATTAAAGTTTTTTTCTAAAAGATTTTTTTTTTCTGTTATAGAAATATCTCTGTATGCTACATGTTTCAACCTGAATCTGATGAGTCTGAAATAACTGACTGACTCGAGTTATGGAATAATTAGTGGCTAGCAGAAGATTTCATGTTGGTTCATGTAAAACATCTTATTTGTGATTTTATGAAAGCAGTTTATGATAGATGAAGTTACAATATATTTCTATTACTTTTATTTGTTCCCTCAATGATAGAATTTCTGTAATTGGGACAAAAATACATGTATATCTTTTTGAAGATTATTCACTAAAAAGTCTGCCGATCTGATCACTATTCACTGTAGGTTTGATAATTGTTTAACAATTTCAAAGATTTTACACACATCTTACATACAAACTTTATATAAACTGTCAGACCAATAAAAAAGCAACACAATAATTGAAAAGAAAATGCATTTGTGTCTCCAGCTGTACAAGAATTTTTCTTTCATTCAGTTTGGGTTAACATTGGTACTCGTGGCAAAAAAAAAAATATGGCAATGTTCGTTTATTTACAACAAAAACATCAGGCTGCTTGGATACAGTGAGGGTAGAGCTATACCCCTCAGGATAATCTGGCACCTTTTTCATTTGAGGACACCTGTCAGCAGATCTCAGCAAATCCTGGTGCAAAATCTGCCTGCCTGTCGAAAAATGTAAATGCCCTCTGGAAAGCGAGCAGAAGACATGGGAAGATTCTGCTGTCACTGTGCTAAACTTCACTTTCTTTGTGTTGTTTATAAGTAGACTAATGCTGTTTCTGACTGCTGGCCTTAGAGAAACAAGCATCTCTAGAATCAGGTCAGCTTGTGCTCTTAAACATGTCTTTATTTTATTAAGCTGCTCTTTGCAATCCAACTAAATCAACCCTCGGATAGTTTTACTCTTTCTTTCTTTGGTCTTTTTTTTTCTCTTTCCACACACGTGCGGTCTTCTCTACTAGTCATGCCACTTTTTTTTTCTTTTACAGGAAACACTTTATGATTTTTCTTCATTTCAGGGTCTTTAAAAACACTTTGCTGCATTTGCTTTGATTTAAGACGTCTATATTCGGCAGGTAATTACAGCATTTAGGTGTGGCTTTAATTCACATGTTCCTTCAGTGGAAACAGATCCCCATCCCAGTCGGCTGTCCTCGCCATGGTAACCATACAAATGGAGAGAACTACAGTGCCTCCTTGAATATAGTGCAGGAGTCAACTTGACATTATAAAAGGTGTTAATTATTGTTGGGCTGTAATGCTGAACATCAGAGGAAGTTGATGAAATTCTAACACATGAAATAAAAAAGAATAAAATACAAGAATACTTTAAATAAGAAATATTTTAGTCAAGAAAGCTGCTCCAGGAAGTTAGTTTAAGCATTTTCATAAATTATGAACTATATACTTCTGTTGCCAGCTCTTCAGCAGTGAGTCACAAATGATGAGTTTAGGTTGGGTTTTTTTTTTCTTACAATCGAACCCGGGCCTTCAGTTCACTTACCAAAAATAAATCAGGTTTATCAGGATTATATGTTTTTAAGCGCTCTCTATAATCTAATTAGAGAAGCAGTGTTAATGTGTTGCAAGCTGAATTTAGTACTTCTTGTAACTCTTCTGGTACTTGCTCATTAACCCACGCCCATCTTGTGTTTAGGAAGAGACAGTAAATTTTAAAGCCTTCACACTAATTACTTACACGTATACATGTATGTATAAATAAACTGATTCAAGGTCACTACTTTCTTGTGTCTAGTACTGTATATTTTAAGAAGTAGAAGCAAAAGCTCCAACAAACCAATTAAATCAAAGCTTGACACTAACATGCCAGAACTGCCACCTTGTGGAAAATACCTGACATCAACTCATGTAACGTCAAGATAAAAGCAAGAACAACAACAGATTACTACTCATCTTTTTCAGTTTTAATAGTTTAACTAAACTAAGCATTCTTAATAACCTAATATGTTAGAGATAACATTGATAAACTGATTAGTTTTAAGGAATTAGCTTCTGTTTCACCGCACAACTTTCATCATCAAGGACATTTTTCTATTATCTGATAAATGGGAACTCCTAAAAACACTTTCTCACCAGGCTTGGATAAATTGCCCTGCTCAGATGACTTGATTCTTTGGAGTAATTACATTGACAATGAATACATTGACAATGAATACATCTGTCATTACAGGACGCAAGCTACATAGATTTTATGAACCACAAGGCGGCGGTGTTTGATTGCTTATTGCAGCTAAAAATTGTTTTACCAGAAACTCACAGAAATTTTTATATTTAATCAAACAAATATCCACGTAATAGCTAAATAATGCACAGTGAGATTTTTTTTTTTTTTTTACCACAGACAGTCTTCTAAGGATATGTGATCTTCTGGGTGTGGAGATGTTTGAAATACAATAATTTAATAGACATGATTAGTGAGTTAGTTTGACCAGATTGGACTTCATTCCTTATGAATGTCTCACAGGAATTGACATCAAAATGATTGTGGTCAGATGGATTGTAGAAACACTTAGTAGGAAAAAATCTCGTAGGTCTGCATCAATAAATTCTGAAGATTTTATCATCTTTAATCATTATGACATCAGGACACGGCATTGATTGCTCGTGGTAAAAAAAAAAAAAGACCTGAGCCGTAAAGCAAAGCTCTCGATTTACAAGCCGATTCACATTCCAACCCTCCCCGATGGTCACTAGCAGTGGCTAGTGACTGAAAGAACGAGATCGCGGATACAAGCGGCCGAAATTAGCTTTTTCCGCAGGGTGGTTGGGCTCTCACTCAGAGATAGGGTGAGCAGCTCAGCCATCCGGGAAGGAGAGCCTTTGCTCGGAGTCGAGCCTTTGCTCCTCCGGGTCGAGAGAAGTCAGATGGGGTGGTTCTGATATCTGGTTGGGATGCCTCCCAAGGACCTTGCTGGTGAGATGTTTCAGGCACGTCCTACCGGAAGAACGTTCAGGTGAGGAGTTCTGCCATCCGGGAGGGGCTTGGAGCCGCTCCTCCTCCAGGTCGAGAGAAGCCAGATGGGGTGGTTCGGGGTTCTGGTCAGGTTGCCTCCCTAGCGCCTCGCTGGTGAGGTGTTTTGGGCACGTCTCTCCGGGTGGAGACCAAGAGGCAGACCTCAGACCCCCTTAAGAAACAACGTCAGGCCGGGGAACGTCTCTGGATTCTCCCGGTTCTATCGAGATCTGCGGCTCCATGGAACAGCCGGATGTAAACAACCGGTCGCTGAACCTAAAGTAAATACACATTAAATGGATAGAAAACACTCGTGCGTGCATTTTTTCGTCGAAAAATGCAGAGCAGGTGCGGAGAAACGCTAATTCCAATAGAAGTTAGCGTCATGCCAGGTCGTAGAAATCTACGATGGTTAGATCACCTGGAAGAGACGGGGAGGTGGATGACACGTTCTGGGCATGCGCAGAGGCGCAAAGTCGCAGCTCTAGATGGCCGTAGATCTCGAGACGTCACTGGGTAAGCGGAAAATGACAGGACGAAATTCAGTCATTGATTAAAATTCACAAATAATGTCTTTTATTTTCAATCCAACCAAGGATTTTCTTTTAAAATGGTGCTAAAATAATAATAATTAAAAAAAAAACACAACATACATTCACTATTGGTTCAGGTAGAGCATCCAAAATCAATAAAAAAATTATTTGAATAAAACATCTCACAAGTCAAAATGATCATCTTCACTTGACTACATGTTATGTCTATTTTCATGATAGAATTTTTTCTTAAATGATTGCAGCTATGGTTTGAGAAAATATTAACAAAGGTTGTAACGATAGCGTCACATTAATATTTCATTAGTATGTTAATTTATTCTAATCGAGTCAGATTGTGATCCCACTTTTTTTTACCCTTTACCCCAATTTTCCATCAGTCAAAGCCTGTTAGTGAGCTTGTGATTCAGCTCACCATCAAGAAAAAAAACAAGAAAAAAAAAAAACTGGTGAAGAAAACTGCACCCAAAATGAGAGTGAGATAGGTGACCTAAATTTATTTTTATGTGCCTGCCAGCAGTCTTTCCGGTAGGACGCAGAGGTTTTGGGCACATTTAAGCTTTTTTTTTTTTTTTTCTCTTGCAATAGCAGCTCCTGACCTACATTTTCTGTCCCAGCCAATCTACTGCCATGCTTTGGCTTCCAGCATCACAATCTGCGGTGAGAAAGGAAACGTGATGAAGATAAGGGGGGGGGCGATCATCGGGTAGCGGGTGAGAGAGGAGGGAAGGGAGTCACGCTGAGTACCGCCCTTCCTGCACGTGCAGATTTTTTCTTCAGCACAAATCGTCTATTGCAAACAGGATGCACACCCTTCAATCAGAAAAAAATCCTGGTTGAAATAACGTGCGAAATGGAAACTGCACATGCGCACTCATCTTTACTTGTTCACAGTCCTGCTTTTTTAATCTTAATTTACAGAAATTTACAGTGATCAACTAGTATTGTGTTTTGACATAAAATGTGTAAATAGTTACGTTACGAATTTGAAAGCTCTTCATAAAGTAACTAAGTTTACAACCAAGTTATGGTGTCGTAAAAGTAACTAATTACAAAGTAAAGTGAGTGTAATTCTAAAACCTCAAAGACAGAGATGCCAAGTTTTTGGCTTCACAAAGAGCGAGATCCGCTAGGGCGTCCAGGGGCATGAACCCCCGAAAATTCTGAAATTTAAACATCAAATGGTGCATTCTGGTAACATTTTAATACAAATTTAGACTTTTTAGCAGACTGAAATCTTTTATATTAGTTTGCTACAAATTTTGGTAATAATAATGATAATGTTACTATCACTTCATCATTTGTTTCAACCATAATCGTCCTCCTTACATCCTCAACTGAAAACATCTTTCTCACAGCCATGCTGGGAAATTTACATCACATGACCCCCTCAAGCGCACCAAAACATTTCCAAGTTATTCCCTAAATGTATTGTGCCTATTGATTGTGATATTAACGTGCTGAACTAACAGTAATGGCATAAATGATCCGACGTACTATGTACGTCCGAACGCACAATCCGCGCCGAATTTTCGGACGTACGCGAACGTTGGAACGCATCGAAGGTTACCTTCGTCATTAACATTAATGATGTTCATTGAATGCACTAGAGTGTACATCACGCAAGAGTTGTTTTAAAGTGTCCGCTTGTCTGGTCTGCTCGACAATTTCAAACACAGGCTTGGTGGGTGAGCGTGAAATAGTTTCTAATTGCGGGTGTCTCCCGCTCAATGTCGGAGGCTTGGCACGTCTGCAAAAATAATTGACAATAAAATGTACATGGTAGATATTAAACATGTTTCAAATCGCAATTGCTCATTTGAGTGTAAATATAGCATTGTGAAAGGCACTAAATATTATTTTTTTTAAATGAGTATTTACATTGTACTTATGACGTAAGAATATGAAACGCATGAAGTAGTTATACGATATTGCATTATTACATGAAATATCACATTTTTACATTATAGCTATTATAGCATTATGACGTAAAAGTCTAATTTTTACTGCGCTTATTCTAACGTAAAGATATAGCTTTTCCCGAATTTTGAAGGGGTTCTGTTAAAGCACTTTCAGATTAAAAATGAGCGTAAAAATTTTCTTTCGAACGCTGATATGCCTATTTCCGAGCAACGTATGACTCTTTCGACCTTCCACCTATGTTTCCCACAAAAACTAATACACTGAGAAAAAAAAGGCAGCTTTGTGTTTCCGTACTTTGGTAAATAATAAGCAAACTTGTAAGACTGTGCTAAGAAACAATTATACAAGTAAAACAAACCAAAAACAAAAAACACTTATTTGTCTAGTAAAGCTGGCTGCAGCAGAGAAGGTGATGATTTTAAACATTGCTGTTGATAAATCTGCAGCATGAGAGAGCAGCAATAAATCACTTTTACGATTTGATTATATGCATTTATTAAACTCGTACAAAAATTTCAAACAAACTTTGACATGGGTGCATGATTGTGCAGTAGTTAGCACGGTCGCCTTACAGCGATAAGGTCGGGGTTTGAGTCCCAGGTAGGGTGAGGCTTGAACCACTGGCGTTTCAGTATGGAGCCTTATGTTTGCCAGTGTGCATATGGGTTTTCTCAAGAAGTCCAGATTCCTTCCATCCTCCAGAAAACATGTGCGTTAGATTGATTGTACAGTATCTTCTAATGCTTTTTCTATCTGATGCTTGTGTTATTTTTACTTCACTTTGTATTTTTTTATACTTATAACAAGAGTTTCACTATAAATTTTACTATGCTTGCATTGTGACAGTAAAGAATCTTGGGTCTTGGCTCCAGTGATTTTGCCCCTAGGAATGAGTATGTTCATGAATGGCTGTCTCAGTGTTGCCCTTCAATAGACTGACTGGCAACTGTTTGGGGTGTATCCTGCCTTTTGCCTGTAATCAAGTGGGATTAGCACCAGCATACACTGCAACCCCAACTGGGATAAGCGATTATCCCCAACTAGGATAAGCGGTTCAGCAGATAAATAAATGACTTCAATTTTATTATTTAGTTTTCCACTTTTTTTTCCCACATATTTGTAGCCATTTTACTTGAATTTTAAAAAAAGACAGGCACAATATTTACAAGCTGAAAATTGTGCTAATAATTTACACAATGCCAATAAGTTAGGTACTAAAAACACATAAAAAAATAAAAGTAGTTTTTTTCATTTGTAAGGTTTTATGTTATTTTATGGTTCAATTTTATTTGAACTACCATTTTTATACCCAGAAAAAGATACAAGAGTGATACATCTTGTTTTTTCTCAGCCATCCTTCCGCTTATCGCCAAACCCAGTGAACACATTAGCATAAAATGTGTGTCAGTAGGGCAGCCGTGGCTCACATGCCACACGCACATGCTGGATAGATAGAGCTTTAACCAGCATTCCAATGTCGAACCAGCCCAGTGCTCTGTCTCCACTCTTCGGATCTCAGCCAATAAAAAAGTGAGAAATTAAAAAAAAGGGTGACTACACCAGGGGAGGGCGGGATGAAATGTTTTCAGAGAGCGTGACAGAAAGAGAGAGAGAAAGCATTCCTGATACTCATCAACAAACAAGCATTTTGCAGGGACAGAGAGAGAGAGAGAAAAAAATCCGGTCACATTTCTCAGGCACCTGAAAACGTGCAGCTTAATAAGGGACGCGTGTTGCTTATTGATGATGAGTGGGGGAGTGTTTAAGCTACTTCCACCCTGCTGATGTTTCATGATGACTGTACATGGCAAGCAGCAGAACGTGTTGGGATCACTGTCATTTACAGAAGCTTTCATTGTGACATTTTACTAGCTGGATTCAGACGAAGAGGAAATCGGGAAATAACAAGGAACATAAAGATTTTGAAAAATATATTCCTAAATGCTCAGCTTGTTCTTCTTGAGTATTTCACCTGTTTCAACCAAACTCCTGAGTGGTGAGCAGCTCTAAGCGCCTACGTGAACAACGCAGAGGAACACTACGTACATTCACCAAGAACATGGAAAATAGTCCTGGAGGTAAGGAGCTTGAAATACATTTGTATATTAAAAAAAATGTATATTTATAACAGTGTGTAATTGTTATAGCAGCTGAGCATCTGTCAAATAAAATATCTTTACTTTTGAAACATTTTTTGAAGATATTTTATTTGACAGATGCTCAGCTCTTATAAAAATATAAAGTTAGTTTAATTCAATTCAATTTTATTTGTATAGCCTAAAATCACAAAAAATGTATCAACGGGCGTCACATTACAGATTTAAGTAGTACAAAAACAAGGGGGAAGAAGAATAATGTATAAACACAATTAGGAGCTAACTAACTTATTGCTTGATCATGTTGTGGTCTTGAAAACTATTATTTTCACGTTTTTAAAAAATCTGAAATTTAGGTTGGCAACACATGGCACGTTGCCAGGAGGGGTTTAAGTCAGTGTGTCGAGGGAAGTCCTTTCTTCAATCTTTACAGCGGACTTCCGATTCTTTTCTCGTAAACAAACTCACGTGAAGCACGACCCAAAATGCCCTCTGACCGGCCACTTTCACAATTTAACACTAACATTTTTATTCTAAGCTGAGGATTAAAATAGCTGCTTTTTAGTATTTCAGGGTTTTTTTTGGAGAATAAACCTTACAATGTACCCAGTTATTTTGAAGTGAATGAGCTTTATTATTATTATTGTGAATTTGACTGTCAATTTGAGGAGTGCTTATTGATTATTCACTGTGAGTCACTGGAAAATATCAACGGAAATGAGCATAATTAGCATACGAATGTGTTACAATGAAGTCAGCAGGGTTCATTTTAACCGAAGATATTCAAAATTTTATAGATTTTCTGGAGAGCACATGTAAATTCTTTTAAATTGCATCCGTTTCCAGTGAGCTGCACTGTGGGTTTTTTTTTTTTTTTAAAGAAACATTTTTTTTCTTACTGCACAGCCGCCCCGCCTTCCCGCCTTTCGCACGTGTTTTCAGCCTCAGAGTCCACGTGCCGCGCATGTTTTTTAAGCACCACTCCTCGTGTCCGCACGGGGATTCCTCTGCAGTCACTCAGAGATTTGGTCAGTGGGTCAGAGTTTGTTAGCATCACTTTGCTAACCTTAGCATCATCTGTTTCAGATGTAATTAACTTTAAATGCATATCTTACTGTATTAAAGTCTCACTCAAGGTCTTACTAACCTACTTTTGGTGGGTTTTTAACCTGTTTTCGTTTTAATTTGAGATGACTAACCAGTTCTTGTGACACGCCACCATGTCTAAATCTGTGTTTTGGTGTCATAATGACAGAATAAAATTTCCAACATAGAAACAGTATTTTATGTTCATAAAGATTAGTTACTAATTCCTATTTCTTCATTTTGGGGAATTGTCTGAATTGTGTATTAGTTAGGCCTAAAGTGTGCCCTTTGATATTTCTGTTTTTGGTCTTTTAAATTTTAACTGTAGTTATCAATGAACATAACACCTTAAATCTTCTTAAACTCAACTTTGCATATTGTTTTAAACAATCATTTTAATGATATTGTCATCACAATTACTTGAGAATTGTGCTGTAAACTTAATGATTCTTCAAGGAGAAAAATACGCTTAAGGTGCTCCTTTCAACTTTGCTAGTTAAAGATTAAACCGGATGATTACTAGGAACAATGTGGGTGTAGTGATTTAATGACTAAACTCCAAGTTTAGTTCAGCCTCAGCAAAACAATCTGAGGAGTGTGACTGCAATGTGACTGATTTATTGGAAATGCAAACAAAGAATATCAAACCTCGGTGGTCAATACCCTCTCCTGAGTAACCTAATGCGGCCTTGTGACCTAAATATTTAACCGGCCACCAGAAACAGGTAACCATGAATAATGAAAGAAGATAAATATACCATTATTTAGAAGTATTTTTAGGTCTGAGAATGACAGTATTTTTGAGAGCTGAGAAAAGCACAGAGTAACAACATGTCAAACTAGCACGCAAAGAGCCCATAAAAATAAATCACTTGTTTAGTTTTATGTGGAAGGTAATTTTTCTTGCAATGGGTCAAGAAGACCTTTCTTTTTTTAGAATACTTAAAGGTTTGTCTACTCTCCAAATTTAAAATTCCTCAAACAAGTTCTAATTGAAACAGCATGTTGGATTTTCACTTCTTTCAAATGTTGCCCAAATGCTGTCTTCCATAATAAGACTTAATTCGTTGACATAAAATAACCCCAACAGTTTCATGCAGAGTTAGGCTCACCATCACATGGTGGTAAATGTTCACATGCATGAGAACAGTCTAACTCAAGTTGAAAGGGGAGGCGTCTCCCTTTCTCAGACATGACAACCAACACTGTTTATACACTTAGGCTGTTGTGCATGTGTGCCGTGGGGTGGAAACACATGAGTGGGTAAGTCAGAAAACTGAAAAAAGGAGGGGCATTGGAACACACTGTTTCTACTGCACTTTAATGGCCTCTAAGTATCAACCAGTCACATGCTCTCACCTGTGCCTAGGCACAGTGAAGATGATATTCCCAAGACTCATTTAGCCACTCAGTCATGTCTGATTCCAGGAAGTAATCATGCGGTGTCATTACACAGAGCATTCTCAATTCAAAGAGAAGGGTATATATAAAGTATTAAGTAGATGTGGGATACAAGTCATATGATGGGGTTCCTTCCCCCCAGGAACCTATAGATGACACATATGTCCATAAAGTCTTATCTAACACAGCAGAGTGCACAGGTAACATCTGTGTGTACAGTGAGGTCACAACCTGTCTGATATTGAAGCTGCCGCCACGCACACAAGACATTGGGTCTTAAGTACATTACAGTCAGAGTTGACACGTGTGAGCAGTAGACTTAAGAGGCAACTTTGAACTAAACAGAAGTTCAGCACGTTTCCTCAAGGAGAGAAAGCACAAGTCCCATTTCTCGGAAGATTCAAAGTCCTTGAGAGGAAATGTACATTTAAATACTATGCAGATAATTTCAGAGTATTGTTACCACATCAGATAATATCAAACTTTTTTTTTTTACATGAATGACAATGAGATTGATACTGCAGTTCTCTCCTCGTAGGTTTGTTTAAACCCTGCTAAAGGTGACTTTTTTTAACCTAAAAACCTTTCTGAAGCATGTCAAGTTCACAGTAAAAGCACAGATAAACTAGGTTATTCTTAACACAATTAGAGATTTGGCACATCGATCAACAGGCATCCAACTTAGATAAAATGTGCGTCATTAATTCAAAAGAAAGATGCTCTCCACTAAATTGTTACAGTCTATTGTTAATATTTTGTAATATTTGTCACTCTGGATCTTTCACGTATTTGTTTAGGCAATTTGCCTTTTTTCCATCTATTGACGCATCTAAGAAAAAACATGCACAACACATAATTTTTATAGTGTCAACGTGACTAACACTCTCTGTGCTGCATCTCGTGCCTCAGAGGAATGCATCAACTTCTGGTTGCTGTGCCCTGCTCGCCTGTAGTCACAGCATTATATCCTTCTCTCTAAACGTGATCTGCCCAAGCTCTTGTTATGGTGCTGCTGCTGCTGTTGTCTACACGGGACTGCGCAAAGAGCCTTGTGAGCCAGGCGGGAACTGTGTCAAGAGTACATGTGAGCTCCTGGTCAGGTGGCTGGCGGATAGACGGGTCTGCAGGGCCAAAGAAGGGAGGGAGGGAGTGAAAAAAGGAGGAGGAGGATAGTGGAGAAGGGAGGGGAAGGCGAAGGGAGGGTGGAAAGAGAGTCTTCTGAAAGCAAGCTGGCAGGGAGCTGGCTGCACGTGAGGAGCTGTCTTTCATCTTGTGGGAAGAATTCTGTCTGCAAAACAAAGGCAGTGGGTGGGGGTTGCGTTCAGGGGTAATAGGGCATTTCCGATTTGATGTGACATCTCTAAACAAAGGGCTGTTTACAGCCTGTCTGTGGCACTAAATGTGGATGTATTGTGGCTTGGTGTCATGTTGTGATATGACATATATTCTTAAGTGTTTGGTTTTCTAGAAGCTTTTTTTTTACAGGAACAATACCAAACACTAGCTGAATACTCTTTGGCAATATAACCACCAACCTCATAAGATACATCATTTTGAGACATTTTGTTCTGTGTCGTGGGTGGAATTACATGAGCAAACAATTAAATTTTGAATTGTTTTTCTTAGTTTAGTCTCTTAAATCCCAGAAGTCCCATCAGCGTATTTCATAAAATACTTCTGAGAAATTGTGTTTTAAAGTGTAAGATGATTGTATTTTTTGACACAAAAAGATCCATTACACAAATATCCAGGTCAGGGTTGTTGTTGGACTAGCCTTGCAATATTATTTTTATTTAAAAAAAATCATCAGATAAGATTTCAACAATCCCATTATGGTCAAGGTTTTGTGTGCACTTTTGGGTATGTTCCAAGTAAGCTCTCTGCATCAAAGTAAAGTATTGCTTAACACTCACACTCTCACCCACATGGTGCATGTGAACAGTGACCCAGATGGCGATCAGTGAACTGAGTTTTCACTTGTTCTCCACTCCTCCAGGTGGTGTGATCCTGTATGCCGGCTCATCTGGTAGTGCCAGCCCGAGCCCTGGCAGCCCGTCAAGTGGATACCAGACCCAGTCACCGTCTTCCCACTCGCAACCTTCTTCCCCAGAGGGTGTCTTCTTTCAGGAGATTGGAGCCCTTAAGCAGAGAGGGGAACAAGGGGGAGGGACTGTTTCCCCGAAAATGGTTTTTCAGTTTCCCGAAGTGAATAATGCTCCAGTTGCCCAAATTACCACAGTATCATCAGCCACTTACAACCACCCCACAGTAGCAAAAAGGCCTTGTGGTTTCACCGGCACATTTACCAGTAAGTACTCAGATTCCTGCTTTCTGTCTTTCTTTGTGTATAGATTATTACATAAACGTCCAGCTCTTATAATAGACTTGCACCTCTTTTATAGAAACTGGAGGAATGGTGCTTTTGTGTAAGGTGTGTGGAGACATTGCATCTGGTTTCCATTATGGCGTTCATGCCTGTGAGGGCTGCAAGGTGAGACCAGCGAAAGATAATATTATGTCATCTTTCATTCACAATAAGTATGCACACAAGAACCTTCTACAAACATTTTATTCTTTTTCTATTGGCAGGGTTTCTTCAGGCGCAGCATTCAACAGAATATCCACTACAAGATGTGCGTAAAGAACGAAAACTGTCTCATCATGCGCATGAACCGGAACCGGTGCCAACACTGCCGTTTTAAGAAGTGTTTGTCTGTGGGCATGTCCAGAGATGGTAAGAGACAAAACCACAACTAAAATTATAATTGTTTGCTTAGTTTTACATAACAATGAGTGAATGTTAACAATGAGGTCAAATAAAGCCCAAGAATAAAAAGTATATATCTTTTATTGTCTTTAAAAACATATTTCTTGGCCGTTTTGTAACAAACCGAGACTTGCCACTTCCTCTATATAAATGTCCATCCTCCTCCTTTTGTTCTCCTTCTCCTCCCTCTTTCCTCCTATGTAGTTTGATTATTGGCAAGAGGAGTTTGGGAGTCCCAGTTGTCATCACTCATCGAAAACCTCAAACACAAACCGTTTCTTTATAAACTGGAGCAGAAAGTTGTTGATCATCTTTTATAATCATCATTAAGCCAAAAAAATGTCAGTTATGACATATAGTTTTTCTTTTTATCTTATCATAAAACTCTAAATGAGAGTAAACTTGCCCCAGCTAATTTCCTTTGCTGTTATTTCCCCTGCAGGCGTTTCGTCTCCTGGGGTTTCACTAAACTAGGTGATAATAAATCATGTTTTTTTTAATCCTTCATGTTTTTCTGGAGCAAACATTTTTAGTTGACCCAGAAAAATAAGAACAGAAGTGAAGAATCATTTGCTAATTCATCAGTTTGTGTTAGGAATAAAATTTTAAGATATTTTTATACACAAAAATCTGTAAAAATGTTGTAAAAAGAACCTCATTCCCGCTCTTTGTCTTCACTTTTCGTCTGCTGGTGAATATTTTGACTGAATCCACCTGCAGCCTTTTCTTCCTTCACCAGCCACACCTTCCCTTCTTGCCTTTCAGCTTTTCACTCCTTATTCACGCTGTCACTTTACCAATACCAGGTTCAGTACCGGTGACCCAGTGACCTACTTCCACAGAGAAAGCAGGAGCTAAAGTGAAAGGCAGAAAGAGAGAAAAGTAGAGTGGGGGGAGGTGATGGTGTAGCATACAGCTTACTATTAATAGGCCTGTCAGTGGAGGTGCAGAAATGAAAAGGGGGGAAGGGAGGACTTGTAAAGGCTGAAGGGGATGATGAGGCAGGGAGATGGAGGTTCCGTCACCCTCTGTGACTGGTCCAATAACTGTGATTGACACAATTTTGAGATTAGGGATAAACACGAGATTAAAGTTTACAGTGTGCACATTATTCACATATATCTATTTCAGTATGGTACTCTCTTTATCTACATTAGATTTACGCATTACGATGCTTTGTAAAATCTAACAAGATGCTGTTCTTTTTGCTTTGTTTCTTTGTAGCTGTGCGTTTTGGACGTATTCCCAAGCGAGAAAAACAGAGGCTTCTGGATGAGATGCAGAGTTACATGAACAGTTTGAATGAATCTGCTTCCATGGAGGTTGAGGTGTCATCTCCTCCCGACAATCCTTCCAGTCCTCAGAATCAGCCGAATGACAGGTCTGGCTCCATGCTGCAGTCCTACCACAGTGAAGAAAAACCACCCAAGATGGCTGCTGGCAGCAGGAACCTTAGTCCTCCCTCTTTCCAGAACT
Source organism: Neostethus bicornis (assembly GCA_902685375.1). Lineage (NCBI taxonomy): Eukaryota > Metazoa > Chordata > Actinopteri > Atheriniformes > Phallostethidae > Neostethus > Neostethus bicornis. Next base: position 11,498,772 of record LR738557.1, on the reverse strand, counting down.
GTGTTGCACAGGAAGCTACCTTGTCTCACACATCAAACCAAACACAGCAAAGCGTTCCAGTGGAACAAGTAAACCTTACAAGCTACCACGTCCCCACAAACATCCCTGTTGTCTCTGGCAACAACAAAACATCCACCAATACAAACATGGACAATGCCAAATACACATCGCCAACTGGTCAGAATAAATGCCCCATCACTGGTCATGTGGCGTCTCAATCATACGGAGCCAATCACAACAGTTTCTCAACTGGTGATTTTCAGAATCAAAATGGCTGTCCGTGGAAGCTAAACCCAGGAGCCAAAGTATTGGTGAGTTTTTTTTAAGTTAATAAAGCAGTTGAATTAAAAATTTTATGAAGTCCTTTGGTTCTAATTCTTTATATTATTCTGGTTTCTGCAGGCATGCCCTCTTAACTCCTGCCCTGTTGCTCCAGCAAGCCGCTCCAGCCAGGAAGTTTGGGAGTCTTTCTCCCAGTGCTTCACTCCTGCTGTTAAAGAGGTAGTAGAGTTCGCAAAGAGCATCCCAGGCTTCCAAACTCTCAGCCAGCATGATCAAGTCATGCTACTCAAATCAGGCACCTTCCAGGTTTGTGTCTTGAAAAATTGTTTGGGGGAGAATTTTTGTTAAATTTTGGTTTGAATTTTTTTTAGGATTTCTTATGCTAAGCTTTTTTTTTTTTTTAATCATTGCAGGTACTCATGGTGAGATTCTGCTCATTATTTGACCCCAAGGAGAGAACCATAACCTTCCTCAATGGGCAGACCTACTCATTGGCCTCTCTGAGAGCTCTCGGAATGGGCTCCTTAATGGATGCCATGTTTGACTTCAGTGAGAAGCTGGGGTCCTTGGGTCTGGAGCCAGATGAGATGGCACTTTTCATGGCAGTTGTTCTGGTGTCTGCTGGTGAGAAAAAATCCTAAATCTTCTTGCAAAAGATCTACTCATAGTGATTTTGACCTATTTTTTTGATGCTTATAGATAACTTTCTGTCTGTCCCCTTTTTATTTCTAGACCGCTCTGGTATGGTGGAGGTCAGCGCAGTGGAGCAGCTGCAGGAGAACCTGATAAAAGCTCTGCGCTCTCTGATCACAAGTCGCCGACCTGAAGACAGCACACTCTTTCCAAAGCTGCTCCTGCGTTTGCCCGACCTGCGCACCCTAAACAACCAACATTCAGACAAACTCTTAGCTTTCCGCATAGACCCTTGAGTCAAGTTCAGTACTTTATGAAGTGAACACTTTTGGGGTCCTCTTTGCCCCTAATGCAAGCTTGCCTTGCAACATTTAGCACACTGCCCTTTCACAATGGGCAATTACTTCAGGAGGTGTGCCAAAGGAGATGCTATTATACCGAGGACTGAGGAAAAATGTCAGTGAAGAACATCGGCACTACAGGAGGTAGAGGCATCTGAATGTCAGAGTTGCTTCCAGTTGGATTATTCAGAAAAAGACTGTATTCTGCCTCAATTTAAGAAAAAAATGCTGTCTTTCCTTCTTGAAACTTGTGAAAGACTAAAGGTTTTTTGTTTTGAAGACCAAAAAAAGCACTTCTTGCTTCCCTGCAGAGTTTATTCTCCAAAATTATAGTCCATACTCTTTACCACTTACCTTCATTGTACATCTAGTTGACAAGTTTAAAACGTTTTCTTTTCACTGAAAACCTTTTCAAATTCATTTAAGCTATAAAATAGCAATAGCTGTTTCTAACAGAAGTGAAGTTTATCTCTGCCCTTATAAGCTATTTTCACCATGTTTTGTCATGCGGAGAATTATTATTAAAATCACCCATTTGTGATTGAGATATGTTTGATATTTTTAAGAAAAGAGATGAGTTTAATTGTATTTGTATACATTAATCAGGGAAAAAAATATTGGTCGATTTAGACCACGTTTGAATGCGTAAGCCCATTGTTAAGGTGATCTCTTGTATATTTTGTATATAACTTATTGGTTTTATTCTGTCTTTAGTTTGGAGATTCTTGTACCTGTAAATTGCATTATTGTATATCATGGCATTTATTAGACAGCTCTACAAACTGCAAAGATAAATCAGCATTTGCTCTGAAAATGAACTTTTTATTTGAAGATGTAGAATAGAAATAGATGTATTGTCACCTGAAGGCATCAACTTGTGTACATTTTGTAAATGTTTATGATTATAATATAGAGTGCCACTATTAAATGATGTTCTATATCATTTCTGCTCATCCTCCTGGAGTTTTTATTATTCAGAGCCATATATGGATCCGTTACCTAGCAACTGAGGCAATCAGCCATTCAGACTTTAGGTCTGAGGGCTAATAGAGGCTATAAGAAACATCACCTGATTTTTAAAGCGTTTAAAACACTATTCACAATTTAGCATACCTTGTAAATTGATAAATGCAAGAGTATTTTATTTGTGTAGACATTTTATAACAGATCATTGGAATGGAAGCCTAATAACAAAAAATGTGAATGGTTAGAAAACAAGTGCAAGTAAATAAAAAGCATTTAAAAAAAATTCTAATCTTGAGTGATTTCGAAAAAAAACCTTATTGTAAAAATATCTGGGGACATTTTCGTCAAAAACTATTCGCACGCTAGGGACATTGTCTTTTTCTATTGTCCTTCTCCAATCAGACGGATTAACAGGGCAGAATGATAGAGCAAATAATAAACCATAAACACCAAAATCATAATTAAACACATCTACATCAAGAAGATTTGCCTTTTTAATTTTTTTTTTTGTTGCTTCCGAAAGCAGTTTGGAAATCGCTGTTTTGTTTTTTTTTTTTAATTTATGTGCACCCTGTAACTTCTCGTGTTATTCATGAATAATGCATCGCCTCCAGATCAGGTGTTCGTCTCGTTGGGAGTCTGTCTAGGAAAAACGATTCTCTACAAAAAAAAAAAGAAAGAAAAAACACCCGCCATAAGGTTCCCTCTTGTTGATTTAAATGCATGAGGACGCAACAAAGAAGAAGGAAAAAAAACCTGGTTGCTTTTTACTTGGTATTGCCTGCCACCTACCGGGCAAAAATGGATTAACAGTCAATTTCGCTACACTGCAATCTAATTTTAGATTTAGATCAGATTTAGACTATTTATTTCAAACGTGAACATATATACATAACATACTATACTAGTGGATGCATGGTTTGAAAAGTGAAGGGATAAAGTGAACACTTTTGAATCCAGACCCTCTCCATCCTACTCATCACAACAGAGTAGAACCACATCATGCATTATAAAATGGAATAGAAAACCTTTTCTGTCTGACACAAGAATACAGAAATTTTCATTCAACATGGCTCACACAGTACACAAAACAAGCAGAGATAAAGTATACATAAGCAACAATGAGACAAAATAAAAGACATTTAAAATCACATGCTAAAAATGTATGGAAGGATATCACTTATCCTTTATTTTCTATTGGAATAAAGAATTTTCCATTGATTTCTTTTTTGGCTAAAAGAATTTTGTATCACCGCCTGAAGAGAGAATGGTAAAGGAATGATGAAGAGGGTGTGATGGATCTTCTGTTTTCATCACAACACATTCCTATAGAAAGGACAATGGAGTTTATGGAGAACCAATTATTTTCCCAGCATGATTTGTGATTTTTGAGAGTTTTATTTTCTGCTTGCAGGAGAGGAAGTTGCATCAAGATGTGATGTTGAATGTGAGGATGGATTGTATTAATGAATGGTAAACCTCTTTTTTTCCTTTTTTTTTTTACTGACATTAAAATGTTTTAGTTTTCTGTTTTCTGATCCATTGTAATAGAGTAAATACATTACAGAATATGGTAATGATAAACAATCCTTTCACTCTCCCATCCACACAAGCCAAGAAGTTGTTCTTACAGGTGTACATAGTTATTTGCACAATCAAACAAAACGTCAGATTTTAAATAAGTATTATTACATTTAAAATTCACACCCTTCATTTATTTGCCATTTTTCTGAATTAGTGAAAAATGACTATATTCATTGCTAGATGTATGTGTAGGATATGTTGAATCTAGAGGATTCTGAGTAAGTATCTTAGCTCCAGGCTCTAGAAGTTTTCTCGTGGTAAATCCCCAATCCACTTAAACACTTGTTTAGGTGTGTTGTAGTAGGGACTAACAGAAAATCTGCTAGACACAACTCGAAAGATATGTGGTCGCAATGAGCAGCTCTCATAAAATGGTCATCACCATCTTTGTAATAAAGGAAAAGAATGGTTTTTAGAACCTTTTTGTGTGTAGGAAAATATTGTGTGAGCTCAGGTTTTTAATCACAACTTATCCAAAGACAGAAATACTCTTCTTTGCTGGCATGAATAGGATAGAGTTTCTATTTGATGTTGATTAAAAACTAATTTCCTTCCATTTGTCACAATAGATTTAAATACAACACACAAAATAATAACTCTTGATTTACAAGTTGATCTACATTCCCACCCTCACCTATGGTCACCAGCTGTGGGTGGTGACTGAAAGAATGAGATCACGGATAGAAGTGGCCGAAATGAGCTTCCTCCGTGGGGTGGCTGGGCTGTCACTCAGAGATCAGGTGAGAAGTTCTGCTATACAGGAGGAGTTCGGTGTGGAGACGCTCGTCCTCCAGGTCGAGAGAAGCCAAATGGGGTGGTTCGGGCATCTGGTCAGGTTGCCCCCTTAGGGCCTCGCTGGTGAGGTGTTTCAGGCACATCCCACTGGTAAGAAACTAAGAGGCAGACCTCAGATCCACTGGAGAGAGTATGTCTCACAGCTGCCCGGGGGCTGGGGAACGACTCATCCTTCCGGGTGAGCTGGAGGATGCAGGTGGGGTGAGAGATGCCTAGGCTTCCCCTCTAAGGCTGTTGCCCCAGCGACCTGGCCCTGGATAAGCGAAAGACGACGGAACAAGAAAAAACTTTCTATTTTTATACATTTCCCAATCATAACAATTGTCTGTTTATGAAGATTAAAGAAGTTGAATTGAAAGGGGTTTAGATCATTATTCATTTATTTGACTAAACTAATGGGTTTGTATCGTCTTATGTTGTCAAACCACATTTTTTACCTTCACTGTGATTGCCGTTCTTCAATAGAACAAAAACCCCAAACAGTGATATCTACAGGTAAAGGTCCCAAACACAAATGTACAGTTATGACAGAATAATTAAAAATTATCTGTGTTTGGAAACTCATTTCCAAACTCAGTGGAGACTATACACATTCTGTATAATCTTGTATCCTCCTGGGAACCAGTCTTTTTCTTACACAAGTAAGATAATCCTTTGAACACTTGTTGGCTCAGTTTGAGATGGAAATCATGCTGGTTGCCCTTTGATATCTGATGGAAAGTCATCACGCAGCAATCAAGAATCCTCATCAGCATCACTGATGCTGATACCTAACACTTCTCTCACGGTTATTCCTCAAGAAAAAAAAAACAAAACATCAGGAGAATATTAAGAAATTTGTAAGTTTGAGGGCCAGACCCTCGTGTTTAGCTTTGCCATTCCATATAGTTTGATAGAAAGATAAACCAGCACTTGATAAAAAAAAATTGTTGAGTGGAAAGTAATCAACTTCCCACATATTTCATTTTATTTTGTACTATTCAGTTCTGATATAAAAATTGGTTCTCTATCGAGACAACGTTATACTAAATATAGAGTGTTTAGGTTTTTCTTTGCTCAAAATCTCATTTGTGGTTTGTATAACTGGTAACATAGATGACATTACAAAGAAGAAGAGCTAAAGCAGATCAAAGGTGATTGCTTTCTGGTAAATCTCTTTGTGTGCTCTGTCTTACCGTCTGCCGAGTAGGCTAAATACCTGTTACCAAAGTAAACCATTACATAAAACATGATGTCATATATTTACCTCAACTACCCTCTAAAGATAGGATATTATTTTATTTTTGGTCTGAAACTTGAGAAAGGAAATATTGAAACTCCATAATTTTAGAATGGTTGCTTCATAATTGGAAATGGCAAACTCAGGAACAGAGAAACAGAAGGTAGGAAATAAAAATATTCAGAGGTTTACATGTTTAAAATAACAAGAATGAAGAAAAAAGATATGCTAGCCTACATAACTGGAATTTTCCCCATAATTTTGCTTGAAAATGGATTAAAGTAGTTAGGTAATGCATGTGTAATTCAGCGTTGTAAATCCTTCTTCCACTATCTGGAAAGCAGTGGAATGAATAAGTCTTCTGAAACTGTTAAGAAGCTCTTTGACAAGACATAAAATCACACCCCTATTTAGAAGCATCATTAGTACAGTCTGCCTATCTGGTCCATGCTGGAAGCAATCTCATCAGGCCGAGAATAGGGGTGGGTTTGGCATCAGGGTTAAAGGGAGATTAACCAAATGGAGACCTATAAAGCTCCCTTGTAATCCGCACAGTGCAAACAAATTCACAGCAACAGCTTCTCCACAAGCAACCTCTTTCCTTCCACTATCTGGATATTTTCTGAGCTACACGAAGCCATCAAAGACACCAACAGGAGCTGAGACAATCTCTGAGTTTGGATTAAAAAAACCTGATAACAGAAGTACAACCTTCATCATCACAAGTGTCTCCTTCAAAATCAGCTTCCTATTGGAGCAAAAAGGGAAAACATGAAAAAGGGAAAGGTATGTTTTTTATTTTTCCTGCTATTACTCATTTTTAAACCCAAACCTTAGTTCTTATTTTTTTATTGAATTAAATATAGATAAACTTAAATGCGTGTTTCTCTGGTCATTTTAAATGAAATTGTTTGAAAAATGTAAGATTTTGACTTGCTGCTCAGAAGAAATATAATGAAAGATCAAGTCAATATTCACAGATGTAAAATAATATATTCTAATTTTTGTAAAAGCTTCATGTTTGCTTTCCTCTGTGCTGTCAATCTACGCATGTACAGAAACTGTGTAATCCTTTAGATTAATAAAACGAGCCGCTCTGCTTTCAAAGCCCACAGAAAACTCTAAAAGCTTCTATGCTACAAAAGATTGATTGATATTTGAGAGAAAAAAGTATTTAAAACACCACAAGCAGTTGAGATTTTCATACAAGTGGCTTCAAAGAGTTTTTAGTCCCACTCTGTTTTATATCATCCCAGCAGATCGGTGATGAGAATGAACCTCCAACCTACCAGGAGGCAACAGCAGGTGAGAAGTAACCTTAAAATTTAAATGTATAAAGTTTCTTTAAAAATGTGCTCATTTTGTCTTGATTATTACAATAAAATAAAATAATCATGAGTAAATATCTACAATTTTATGGACTCCCTTGTTCTTTTTTCTTCAGGCTATGCAGAGATGGAGGCCCAGTTTGCTTGGGATGATAAGACCATCAGACGAACTTTCATCAGGAAGGTGATTAATTGATAAATTAAATCACAGTTGTGAGAGGGTGAGCTTTCTTAAGCTCTGAAATAAAGTTTGTTTCCACTTGCAGGTTTACGCCATCCTCATGACTCAACTGTTTGTGACCGTGGGCATCGTTTGTCTCTTCACATTTTGGTAAAACTCTCACATTTCTTCTCATTTTAACCTATTTATTATCTGATTTTAAGTACTTATATCTAAACTCTGCTTCTTCCAGTGCACCTGTGAGGTATTATATCCAGACCCATCCGAGCCTATACATGGCATCTTAGTAAGTGAAAGCACAGCATAAAATTCCATTGGATTTATTTCTGTTATATCACATATAAGTAGTTAAATTGTCTGTTTTTCTTGCAGTATGATGTTTTTTGTCACTTACATCGCACTGTCCTGCTGTGGAGAATTGAGGAGGCAGTTTCCTTGGAATGTCATTCTATTAGTTTTATTTGTAAGTGTTTTACTATAAAACCACTTTACCATCTTTATTTAGCATCTAGATGACTTTATGAGGTTTTCTTCCTTCTTTATCTCACAGACTCTCAGTATGGCCTTCATGATGGGATTCGTGTCAAGGTACATATCCACATGGATGTTACAAAGTAAAAATAAATGCTGCTGTTTCTCATCAAAAACTAAACTTTTTGTGCTTTCTGCAGCTTTTATAACACCAAGTCAGTGGTGCTGTGTCTGGGAATTACAGCCATGGTGTGTTTTTCTGTCACTGTCTTCAGCTTTCAGAGCAAGGTGAGAACAATCGTCTCCAAATAGTATCACCACTGCATTTCCAGAACATTTATGTACTTATTTGTCATTTGTTTTGTTTCAGATTGATGTCACATCCTGCCAAGGAGTCTTGTTTTCTATGTGCATGGTCATGCTTCTCTGTGCCATCACAATCTCCATTGTGGTTCCCTTTGGATATGTAAGTTCACTTCCCTTCCTTTTCCTGGCACCTTCTACTATCTTCTGGAAAACAGTTGGTTCATTGAGGTTACAATGAGTTAAACAGTTGCAGCTTACTTGTGCTGCTGGATGAGGTTATATGTGTACCTATGAGAGGGGATTAACCCCACAGATTATCTTACACTGTGATGTTTCGCTTAAATTAGCATCCTACGATCCTTCTTAAAGTGTTTTGTAATACTTTTATTGCTCTCCACAGGTCCCCTGGTTACATGCTACCTATGCTGTGATAGGAGCCATCCTCTTTACTTTGGTAAGAATCAATACTTTAAACATAATTTTATTAGAACTTTTAGTTTTCTCTTCTAACCTCCATTTCTTGTCGTTCCTTCTCAGTTCTTGGCTTTTGACACCCAGCTACTTTTAGGGAACAAACGCTACACCATAAGTCCAGAGGAATACATCTTTGCGACCCTCAGTCTCTACCTGGACATCATCTACCTGTTCAGCTTCCTGTTGCAGATTATGGGAGGAGGCCGTGACTGATGCACCCAGTCACATAAACTTACTAAGCTTTTATCAAACCCATCAGTGAGCTGGAATTCCTCCAACTCAAAAATATGTCAGGACTATTTTTTTAATCCATTCTTTTGTGCAGTTAAACAATCCTGCAGCTGGTTTATCTCCTTACTCACATATTATCTGTTAACCAACTCTTTTACTCATCCTTGTTTAGGTATTTGTGAGACTGTGGGATAATTTCACACCCTCATCCTGTGGTATGTGTTTACTATATTTAAAACCCCATAAATGGATGTAAGTGTTCAGTAACAAAAGCAGGACTAAACAGTTTCCTGTTGAATCATGAAGGAAATATTCTATCTTTTCAAGCTCAGCAGGAATGAGTTTGTCTAATGCAGAATATATGTTTAGACTAACTTTTTTACTTGTTTTTTATGCATACAATTATAGAAAGAACACTGCGAGTTTTATCTTGGATATTTGGTTTGAATGTGATGCTTGCAAGCTGAACTCGAGTATTTAAAAGTGAACCAACATAAATCAGAAAGGGAAAGTACAGTTAGAAGAGTATATAGTAAAACACATTGTACTTAAGAATAACTAGAAGTCTGTTTAAATAAATAATTGTGAATTGATTGTGGCCTTTACGGTGTGACAGAGAATGAACAAAAAGGTTTTGTGTCTAGCCAATTATGAAAAGGACTGCTGTTATTCTTTTTTTAAAAAGACAAACAGCGCTTTATGTTTAATTTCTATGTTGAAAATAAAGTGACTCATAAAAGAAATTTTCATGGCCTTTTGATTGTAAAAGCAGCCATTTTTATGTTTATATTGATGCTTTTGGCATCTTTCAGGAAGTGGAAATTTCACAGAAAGAAAAAGCTGACTTTATCCAATCTTGATTTAAAATAGGTCAATTTTACAAGCAATAAACATACATAACTCAAATATAAGCTTAGTATACTAAATTTAACCTTCTTCTTCTTTCGGCATTTCCCTTCAGGGGTCGCCACAGCAAGTCAGTTTCTTCCATCTAACCCTATCTGCTGCATCCTCTTCATGAAGATAGTTGGTCACACCAACTTTCTTCATCCCTTCCTTCACTGTATCCATGAACCTCCTCTTTGGTCTTCCTCTAGGCCTCTTTCCTGGTGGTTCCAAACCCAGCATCCTTCTTCTGATGTACTCTCCTCTGCACATGTCCAAACCATCTCAGTCTGACCTCTCTGACTTTATTTCCAAAACCTGTAACATGTGCTGTTCCTCTGATATATTCATTTCTAATCCTAGCCATCCTGGTAACTCCGAGGGATCCTCAGCATCTTCATCTCTGCTACCTCCACCTCTGTTTCCTGTCTTTTCCTCAGTACCACTGTCTCTACCAAATAGCATGGCTGGTCTTACCACGGTTTTGTACACTTTCCCTTTCATTTTAGCTGAAACTCTTCTGTCACACATCTAAATTTAACCAATGAGTGACATATACCTGCTCAACAAAATTTGTAGAACGCATTGTTCAAATTGCTTCATAATTCACGCAATAGATTTCTCTACCAATAACTTTCTTTTGTCGCTGGCATCATTTAGTTTGAACTTCTTATTTGTGCAATGTGTAAGACCATGTTCACTTAATACACTGTTTAAAACATTGGTGCATAGATTAGAAATTCTTCTAGAAATGAACCTCACTTTTTTGCACAAAACTCTAACAACAAACAACTAGGACAACCAGCTCCATCAACTTTGAGACAAAAAACTAACAAAAAAAATCACACAGTTGCACCAAGACGTTAAAACAAGATTTTTATTAACAAAAAAGAAAAAAAAATCAAATTCAAAGAGAAAAAAAAAGATGAAGTAAAATTTTATCTCAATCAATAAAAAACACAAGTTACAGAATATTTAGCAACTCTGGCACAGAAAGACAAAAGTAGCCAAGTGGCATTTGCAAAATAACCAAATATCAAAACCTCTTTTTTCTTTAACAAAACTGTACAAAATGAGTTGTTGTATAAATAAGAAAACTGTTCACAAGCAGGTAGTCAGACGAGCCCATTGAATTTTCACAGTGCTTGCGTCTCACATAATCTCGGATCATTTGGGGAGGTTTTGGTGTTCCATGAGTCTGTTGGTTCATCTAATTTAGGACATTTAGGGACATTTTGGCATTAAAGCAATTGAAAATTATTCAAGTTTTTACGATGTATATAATTGATGCAGGGGTGTAAAGAAGAGGAAGAATTCCTTTATTAGTCCCACAAAGAGGAAATTACTTTGCTGCATTGCACCGCAGCAGGCAGCCACGACGGTGCCAATGGTGGGAGCAACTAGAAGGTTAGATGTCTGCTCCAGTGGGAGCAGACAATATGTCCGGCTCAGTGGGATTTTGAACCGGCTTCTCCCGGTCCAAGGACAAACACTCTAACACTAAGCCAACGCCCCCCTCATTGCCAAATGCGGCATTGTGTCACTATACTACCTTCAGAAAGGTCAAAAGCATCTGTTCTACAGAAGAAAATTTTTTTGACCTTTGTGAAAGGTTTTATTTGCCATTTCTGCCACTAGTAGTCGCTGTTTCCCACAAATATGACCTAGAACTCTTTCCAAATAATTAATAGATTACTTTCACAAAACAAATTGTGGCATATGTGTAAACCAAATTTAAATGCAAGAACGCACAAATAAACATAAACATTGTAAAAATCCAAATTGGACCATGAAGAACCACCTGTTTGGAAATTCTGTTTTAGCAGCAAAACGTTTGAAACTATGAAACAAGCCATCAAATTGATGGTCGGATGGACATAAAATGTTTTTTTATTCAACATGGAATAAGTGCAAGGATTATTTTTGTTTTCTAATGTACTATCTACAGAGTGCACCATTACTCTTGATATTTATTTCATTGTAATTTCATAAAAATCCAAGTTTAATCTAGAAACATGATTTTTTTCTGTGATTTTATCTCTACTGTAAAAATATATATATAAATAAATAAACACTGTTTTGTAACACATGGTCATTTCATAGTTCCAAAATCTTTGTTTTTTTTCTTTATTAAAAATGATGGCTAATACATGGAATATCATTTCTCTGGACATTTCCTTCATGATGAGCTGCAACTAAAAACTTGATAGTCACTGTGTATTGTGAACAAGTCATAAATCATACAAAACTAACTGAGCAAAATAAGAACAAAAAAAAAAGAAAAATACAAAAAATAATCAAACTGAAGAAAATAGCAAATGGAAGGATGAAAAAGACTATTTACAAAAATAGCTCTGAAAACTTTCCTGTCTATGTTCTTCCTGCACATCTGCTGGCATGCACATGTACGCCTCTTTAAACCTGACACTTTAGTTTTACAACGCAGTCATTTAAGTGCATAATTATCCTTAGATTGCCTTTTTTCTGAAAAGGCATTTTATTTCTGCCAACAATAGGTGTGTGACAGAGCTAAAAAAAAAAAAAAAGCAAACGACAAGCAGACAACATCTTTGGTTGCAGAAATAGACCTCACAGACACAAGGCGAAGAGGTAATGTGAAAAAAAAATTGAACAAATCAGAAACAAAAATCCTCTAACTGCGAGCCTCTTGGACAAACATCTGCTTCTCAATAGATTTAAACGGTTTCAGAGCAGAAAAAGAAGCTCCTCGTATTCTGACTTGGACTGCCTTGACACACAGCTCGATGACATTCACAAAAGCCTGCAGCAACTTTTGCATTATATACAAATGAAAAGTCAATTCTGGGAGAATTCAGGCAGTTTGAGAGAAGACATTAAGGCTTAGCTCAGAATAGGTTTTGCAGTTTTTTAGATCACTCACAAATTCATTCAGACTTGCTGTCTCACGAAAGGCTGTAGGGAATAGTCTTTAATGGCACTTCCATGGTCTAGAGAGCAGTCCTTTGTAAAAACCGTTATCTCTTATATCTACATATCTACAGTTTCCGGTGTCAGCATAAATTAAAACGTGACATAGTTGAATGAATGTGTTGACATAATTTTTTTTTGAGTCGGCACTAAGTTAACTCATCGTTTGGTTTCTCTCGGTATCCTATAAGGTTTTTTTTTCTCCACATGTCTGACAAAATGTCAGGGAGATGAAACGAGGCTTGGAACGGAAATTTGTGAGAAAAAATATAGACAAGATAAAAAAAACTCAATGTGCACAAGAAAACAGCATCAGTTCATTCAAAGAGAAACCGCCTAGCTAGTCTAGGTAAAAAGCTAAATCTCTACAAGCTAAAATCTACGACTAAGTCATCAAAAATAAGGCAAATTTGCTTGAAAATTTTCAAGTGATAGACAACAACAAAACACAGTAAAAAAACAAAGACGAGAGGACATTTAACTTTCTACAAACTATAAAGTCATTGACAGAATCAAAATCGGGTGACAGCAGCATTGAAGAAAAAAAAAAAAAAGACTTTCAGATCCCCTTCCTAGTAAATTCAAAAGGCAGTATGGAAGATCTTCTAGGACTGGAAGCCCAGGAACTCTATGAATACTGGGCAAGTGTTAAGACCCGCCTTGGTCTTCTCTGTATTCCTCTAGAAATACAAAAAAGAAATTTGCATTGATCTTCCATGCTACTTTTAACAATTCTCAGGGATTTTGAAGTCTTTTGACAAATTTCCCTCGTTATTTTTTGCTAAACTACAATTTAATTTAGTAACTGCATTACTCTTTGTACACAACGTCCTACATCTCCTTTCCTAAAGTATGTTCACTTTATCCCTTTGATGGAGAACAAACTAATTATTATTGATAGTTTGCCACAACAAAACCGCTTAAAACCACTTCTCGTAAATGGAGACGTAAACAGGAAGTCACTGTCTATCAGAACAAGACAACTTTCTGTATGAACATGTTTAATTTTTGGTGTGTTTTTTAAAAATTCTAGATCCGGGACTAGAAATCCAATGGCCATCAAGAGAGAGAGAAAAAATTAACTAATTTAATAAGCAAAATCCTGGAGATCCGTATTCTGAGAGATAAAGATCTATAGTATTAAATAACTTCTTTCCTATAAATGCAGGCTTTTATAATCGAAAACTAAAAAAAAAAATAGAACTATAGTTCAAATATAAATATAAATAATTGATTGTCTTTTGTTCTCCTGTTAAAGAATGATTGAAAGTAAAAAAAAAAAAAAACTACAAACAGTCAGATGTTTTCATCTGTGCGTGAATAGAAATCTGTGCAGCAGTTACAGGAAGAAGTAGCTTTAAACGGTTTCCCTCCCACTCTGAAAATGACTCCACACGTCAGACCTACAAAAAGTGTCGCTTGGGTTTTGGACTTTGTACAAATTGCTGCGTGTCAGACAACAGACATCCAGAAAATGAAAAAATAACAGTTTGCATATTTTACAAAATGAAATCAAAAGACACATTGTGTTTGAAATCTTCCTTGAATCACTCTGAAGCATCCAGAATGTTTAGTGAAAAATGAGAATTTTGTTGTTTCACATACTCAAAAATAACGCTCTTTATCTTTCGCGGCGCTCAAAGATTTTTTTCCTCATTCATTTTTTTTTTTTTTTTTTTTACAATTTCTCTTGTTTATTTTTTTTCAATTATTAAAATAGATCAAAGCTTCTCAAAAGAAGAATCCCACCTTTGGTTGATCTGCTCTTTAGAATGTGAGCAGAAGAGTCCGAGTTGTTCTCTTTCATTAGAAAAAAATAAGACAAATGAAGGAAATAAAAACACACACAATAACAAAAACACACAAATACACACTCAAACACACAAATGAACAAACTCACAAGCACACAGATGTTCCTTTTTGTTATCCATGTTAAAGTTCAGGTGCTTAGTGATGGTGTGGAGCACAAATCTGTTCCAGCTGATTCCTTATTGGTTGAATTTGTTTCTTGATCTCCGTCCCGCCGCGCTGGGAGCTGCAAGTCACAAAAGTTGTTGGTCATGATGTAAACAAGTTTAACTCACTGCAAGAAGTTTAAGAATATCAGTCGTTGATTTTGTAAAAAGAAAAAAAAAAAACCAAAACCAAAAAACAGCCCAACTTCTTATTGGAAATAGTTAAAACATGTAATAAAATATGTAAGTATATAAAATTGACAATTACTTTAGCTCTTTTTTAGGATGGCATTCCCCCCCCCAAAATACGTCCTTTTTCTAAGATTCTCTAATCTATCGCAACTTTGCCAAGTAAATCATCAAACTACTTGATACAGCAGTTAGATAGGATTTTCCGTTCTCGTGATTGATCACAGCCAACATGGTCCTACCTTATCTTCACTTGGTGTGTTGGTATGAGTAGTTTGTGTGTTCTGCAGGCGTCTCCATCCCAACCTGTTGCTGTTGACCACCGTTCTCCTGAGAAAATAAAACATTGAAAATGAGTTTATGTGCTTCGTTCATTTTTCACAAAGCTAAAGTTTTAGATGTGATTGAATCAGATAATTTGGGGACTGATTCAAGCGTGTGGATAAAAACAGGGTTGTCCATAAGAAACCAGTTTTTAAAGAGAAATGGTATGATCTCAATTCCAAATGTTGGACACACCTCATTTGTGTCAAGCAGCCTCTTAAAATAGAGAATACTTTATGAAATGTTACTTGATTTGAACTTTGAAAATACAAAAATTTACAATGTTTAATAGCCTTAAACGATTAACAAAGGGTGAAATTTTTGCCACAGACAGACATGACTGAAAGATAAATTTGGATGTGTTGGGACAGAAATTCTAAACTATTGGTCATAATTAAAAAAAGCTCAGGAAAACAACCAAAACCCCTTGTCTCGAAGATAATCACCACAAAACCTACAAACACTGTGTACTGTTGCATAGATAGCATATTTGCATCTAATTCAGAAGCAACACCATCTCCAAAATCTCACACCATGAGAACTAAATTTTCATACATTTACTGTACATGTCACAATGGCGGCACAGTGGCGCAGTGGGTAGCACAGTGGCCTCACAGTAAGAAAATTGTTGGATCAAGTCCTGGGTGTGGACAAGGCTTGAAATATTGGTCTTTCTGTGTGGAGTTTGCATGTTCTCCCCCCTATGTATACATGGATTTTCTCTGGGCACTCCGGTTTCCTCCCACCCACCAAAATTATGCATGTTAGGTTGATTGGCTGGTGCTAAATTGCCCCAAGGAATTTGGTATGTGTATGGCTGTATGTGTGTGGCCTGCGACAGAGTGGCGACCTGTTCGGGGTGTACCCTACCCGTCGCCTTCAATCAGCCGGAATGGGCTCTGGCACCCCCCCCCCGTAAGGGATAGACGGTTGAGAATCACAATCACAACCGCTGCCTTTTTTAAAACCAACACTAGCGTGCATGACTAACCAGTCTGTTAAACCGCTTAAACACCGGTTTAACACCCTAAACATTTTAGGGTGTGGGCAAAATGTGCTCAGACCCTAAAACCCGATGCGTCTTTTATAAGTTTTTAAACCAGAAAAGGTACACGTAACTGAAACTGCACCCTGTAATCCAGTGAGCCCTATGGTCGTAAAAATACGGCACATAAAAGAAGATAACAGAGGTAGATTTTATACCTCGACTGGGACACTGGATGGAGGCACTGGGGTGTACTGGGGGATGTAGGTCCCCTGCATAGTAGTGTTGGCTGGAATATACTGCAGGAAAGGCATAAAGAAAAAAAATACATGTTTACTGATTTACATGGGAGCAAATCTACAAACAAATGACTTATGTGTCAACATACTGGGGTGCATTGATGCGTGGTTGATACTTACTGTGCCCGTGCTGCCCAGAGACAGGTGGCTTAGTTGTTGGGTTAGAGGCCCCATCATGGACGTGGGCTGGATGGACATTGCGTGATCCATTGTTGGGGTAAGAACTGTACCCTGTAGAAGCACAGAAACACAAAAATAACACTGGATTATGTATGAACAGTTTGTTAGTCTAATCGCAGAAGAGCCACGTAAATAGAAACCCGAATCACGTGTGAGCCATCAAATTTTTTTTTGATGCAAGGTTTCATTACTGTACTCATTACTTTAAATGAACCCAAAATGATCATTAAAGAGGAGTTAATCAAGTTGGATTTAATGTAAGAGTTTGTGTTCTATTGGTTTTTACATTTAGATCTCTGTCATGTTAAAGAAAAAAGAAAGGCACAAAGAATAATTTTGATAAGATACTCACAGCTGGCTGCATGAGGTATGACTGATGGTGCATCCAGGATGGGCTGTGTACCTGGAAATTGAGAAAGCTTGATATAACTCACCTTTTTTTGTCATGCTAATTTTCTAGTTAGTTCTACTTAAATTTAGCAGAAAACGGCTCAATTTTCTACATAATCTAGATTTGAGTAAGAGTTCAGCATAGGAAATTGTTTTATTTAAATACATGCTGATTTATTTTAAAGCCATTACAGTAATAAAACCAAAAAAAAAAAAGAAAATAATTGGGATGTGGCGAAATGCCCCACCTGGTAGGAAGAGACAGGAGAATGCATGTAGGGCGAGAGGGAAGTCTGAGCAATCATTCTGTTTGGAGCCAGACTGTAAGGTGAAGGGTAGAAGCTGCCGAACAGACAGAGCAGAGAGAGAAGAAAATATGTCAACAATCTACAGCACGTGTCCCGGCTAAATCAGCATCACTGACGTGCTTCTACGCTGCCCAGCAGAGGGCCACCTTTTACCAGGGTTATTAAGCTTTGTTTATCATCCTGTAGGGCCGGGACTGTTTTCAGTCAGCCCATGCATACCACACACTCACCCATTTTGTAAAGCTGTAGGGTCATATGCAAGTGTCATTCCTCCCTGGGAAAACAATACAAAGGATTCAGAACCAGTGAGGTCATGCAGTCACCGGTGCGATGCATATGTACTGGAACAGCCAACTAGCACAGCGTAAGAGCGAGCAGAAACAAAACTTTTAGACAAGTTCTTGCTCAAAGGCAGTATGGAAGATCATGTACTGCTGACAGCCCAACAACTCTTTTTGAATACTGGGCAAGCGTTACCCACCTTGATTTTTTTTTTGTCTTTTTTTTTTAGTTTAGGTCTTCAACCAATAGGAATACTTGTTGCTGATACCAAGAACTTGTAGTGATTGCCAGTGATTTGTAATTTGTTCACCATGCCAAAATAATAGGCTGAGGTTTTCAATCTATTTAAGAGCCTGCAGTTTATTAATATATATATTTTTATATTTTGTACACCTATTTATAAGCCCAAGTCCAACAATGAAGCGGAAATCTATATATTTCTTCCAAACCACCTTTAAATCTTCCCCAAGAGATCTGAGAGAGAAACGAAAATGATAAAATAAGTCGAAACTGTTCACATTACCGTGTCTCCATCTCGAGTCCACGGCCTTCCATTTTGGAGATATTTCCCTTGGCTCTGTCTCTTCTTCTGACCCCCGTCGGCAAACTTACATAATAAGGGTTCTGAGGGCGCTGAGAAAGCATCGGATCAAACGAGTGTTAATTCATTGATCACAGCGGGGAGTGAAAACACTGGGTTCCACCACTGACAACAACAATATCAGGTTTCTAAAATGCAAAACAAACATCTAACTCACTAGGCACTCCGGGTGGAGTCTTGATAAATTTGCCATTGAAATGTTGAATTATTGCCTCGCACTTTTCCGTGGACTCCATCCTGAAACACAAAGTTATACCTAAATCATCGAGCCTTATTATTTGCCTTATGTGATAAAGGCAAATATGTTCTAATTATTAAAAAAAAAGAGCCAAAACCGCACAACTGACCTGGCGAATCCAACACCACGGCTAGTCCCATTAGCATCTCGCAGGATGCGTGTAGAAATGACCTGCCCGAAAGATTTAAGCATGCTCTCTAGCTCCTGCTCATCCATGGACACAGGCAGGTTGGAGATGTAGAGGTTGGTGGGGTCCTGTTCCTGTTGCTGTGCAGCAAGACAACACAAACTTATTTACACTATGTTTCAAATACTTGAAATATGTTTAGTTTGAGATTTTTAATCTTGTTTAGCTTTTTGTTGGTGCAAAAACTACAAAATTTTAGCCTCTGGAGACCTTTATAAAGGCTTTTGTTTTAACACCATATGTTCACACATTATTATGCAGAAAATTTTTGTCACGTTTAAAGTTTTCTTCACACAGGAGAAATATCAGCTTGGCCTGTCGCAGCATTCGATAAAAGAAAAAAAAAAAAAACTACCTCGTCTACGTGTCTAAATGCACATAAATGGATTTTAAACAAAAAAACAAAGTCCTGCTTCAGTAAAACTACGTCTAATGAAAAGATGTAAAATAAGCAAGGGGTCTACCCAAAAAACTTTTGTGGCACTGGCTTGAAAGTGAAACCTTGTGTGACTGTGCAGAAGCACACAGGAAGCCAGGCATAAAGTTTAAGAGTTCACAGAGCAACAGGAGCCTCGCAACCAGGAAAAAAGAGGCTGGACTAAAGAGAGTCGGAGGGAAAACAGAGAAAAGGAAGCAGGGGTGGGGGCGAGAAATGACTATCTCAGAAGACTGATGTTCTATGCAGGAAGCAACAAAGAGGATGGGATGCAGCCAGTGTTGAGAGTAATTTGAGCAATTAAAACAGAGAATGACAGACGAGAGGAAAACGGAAAAGAAAGACAGATGAGTGTCTGCTGATGAACAGGCTCCTGCCTTTCATCAAAATCTAATTTATCTCCACCCTTTAGCATTTACTTGTCTCTCCCAGTGATGTGAGATAACATTTCAAAGCACAAATAATAAATAAAAAAACATACATCCAGCTGTTCAAGCTTGAGCAAACACAGAAGATAAATAAGAAGAAATAATTCAAGAGAGCCTGTCGTATGTAAAAGTCAGTCAACAACCATCTTAAAAGAAGATTTAGTGACTCCGTTTTGAACCTGCAAAGGAGTAAAAGTATTTTCTTTGAAGCACTCAAATAGTCTGCAACAATAGCCAGAGCGAAGTCAGAGGAATTGAGAATTATGTGATAAAAGCAGAAAGAAATATTATAAATTCTTGGTTTACATTGGCTCACAATTGCTTCTTTCCTTTTTAATACAAATTAAAATATTGGTCTAAAGTTGATGAATAAGGTTTGCTGTAGTTTTTGACGCCCCATCTTTTGTGCTAAGCTCGTCGTAAAGGTGTGTTTCATTGTCAGATTTGCTGGTTTGTGTGGAGCGGATCGGCTGTAAGCTGATGTTTAGGTTTAAACTGGGAGGTAAGAAATGTTCTAAATTTAACTCTACCATTGTTCTCTTGCTCCTACGCACACAGCTCCTGTGGGCCTGCAGCCTCATGGCTTGTTCAGGGACTGAGCGTTCTCTGAGGACAGTGAGAGCAAGGTGTGGCTCATTGTGCGTGTCAGCAACTCCCGGTTTAAGCATTAATGGATGCATAAAAACATCTTTTATTCTGACCTACAGTAACCTAAGATGTCTCCGCGATTGTGTATATTTAGGTTCATATTGTGGTTACCAACACCTCTGACTGAGCACATGCTGTCTAGGTGACTTAAGTTTTGGTGTCTGGTTGCACTTGTCCAGTGTCAAGATGCACAGGATTGTGTGGCACTCTTACCGCAGAGCTGCAGTGAACTTAGACTCTAGATTTAGTTGCAAATGTCTGCTTCAGTTCAGCTTGCTGCCTGTATCTATTACAGTTTTGCAGAGCTGTGCTCAGGGAGACCCTGGTGTTGCATTACAGCTGGTATGTTTGGGTGCAGGAGAGGAGGGAGAAGGCGCACTGGGGCGGGGTGTATTAAGTGATGGTGTCAGGGCCAGGCCTGGGCCCAGACGACAGACAATGCCAGTTTTTGTGCCTGTCACATTGACAGTGAGTGTAGTGGCACCCTCCCCTGAGTTCTCTCAAAAGGAAGCCTGAGAGGCAGAAGGATCAGCTTAATGGGCCGACAAGAGTTGCTTTGACTGCGGACGCTTTGACAAAGCACTCAGAACAAGCGCTACAACCAGAGCTGGTTAGCAACATACACAGGGTGTGAGGTGAAGGGGAGAAAAGGCAGTGTGGAGGGCAATGAAGCAAAAGGACACAAATGAGGATGAAAGACAGGCAAAAAGGGCTCATGGAGCAAATGAACTAGTAAAAACAACAAAGCAGCTGCTCATAACAAGTCTGACCAGAGTCTGGCTGAGTAAATCACCTCCTAAAAACAACATTTAAGCTCTTATTTGCAACTTTGTAATATTTTCCTGCAACATGAAGATATTATAAGTCTAATTCAGACTAAATTTGAGCATTTGAAAGGCCGTTCGTATAGAGAAATGATCAAAGCATTGTTAATTCTTACTTTAGCCATTTGGGCCTGGACACCACTGGATTTCAGAGCCGTAACAGCCTTCTGTGCTGCTGCTGGACTGTCAAAGTCCACAAAGCCATACCCTGCAAGAAACATCAAAGTTAAAATGCAAAAGTAGACACACAGTAACATCATCAGTTTGTCTAAATAGCAAAAAAAAGGGGGAAAAAAGCTGAAAAAAGTCAACTTTGGCATAAATAATGAAGATAGAAAAAACATTCTCTGACTTATTTCTAAAATATATCATCAAAAGAGAATAAATAAAATCCTCCAAACCAGCACATTATGTACAAACATAAAATACTACTTTTAAAAAAGAGAATTAATATTAATCACCTTTACATTTGTTGGTGGTTTTATCCAGGATTGCCTTGGTCGACACAATTTTCCCATACCTTTGAAAAGAAAAGGAATAAAAAACGGGATCATTTAAAGTCACTGTAGGTGAAAGAAAAGAATCGCAATCGACCACTGCTCAACAACTTTTCTACTGTCCTCACAATGCCTCACTACGGATGTCACCACTAACATAAAATCTATTTTTCCTAAAAAGAAACACTTCCTTCCTACCTTCCTTATCCTGGCTGTCTATGAAAGCTGTAAACAGAAGATTTATTTGATAGTTTTGTACAAACTCAACATCTCAAAGGGCCTGCAATGTTTTTTTTTCTTCTAGATCCACATCTTGTCTAAATAAATCTTAGATTGCTTGTATTTTTATCTTGAAAGTGCTTCATTTTTGTCTGAAGTCTCAAAAAAGAACGAAATAAAAAAATAGAGGTGTCAAAAATGACACACTCAGCACTTTTTTTTAGTCAGTAAATAGAGAGACTGGAGTGTAGAAAAGTAGTATTTATTGCTAAATTCAAATGGTAAAAGATAGATTTCTGTGGATTTTTATCTTAAAAGTAGGTATTATGTAAGATGTTCAGACTGACGGTCTACTCTGACGGTGTGATGGCGCTGCAGTATAAAAGACCTGCCCTTGTCTGGTGAATTCAGCCAGTGAGGAAGGCTGGTGTTCCTGTGTTGGGTCGACATGGCGTCTGGGCGGAATGCAAACTGTAACCTGATGCTTCAACCCTCTCGCTTGCCTTCCTTCCCACCACGTCCCTTTCCTTCTCTGTTTTTCCACCCTCCCATCGCTGTACACCACTGGGTCCTACGCTCCCGCCTCATTAGTGAACAGCCGACATTTAAACGGAATGACTCAGTCGACTAGACGTCTGCAATAGAGACGTCTGTCAATGATGACACTTTATGGTAAAAAAATAAAAAAAAAACAAGCTTTTGCATTCACATCTCAGGCCTTTAGCTACTTTAAAAGAATCCGCAGCTCATTCTAGCCATACAAAAAACTTGTTCACAATTTGTTCCAAACACAAGTCCTGTGATCCGACGTGTGTTCACATCTGGCATCACAATAAATACCAGCATATCCCGAATGACCAATTGTCATGTGATCTTAGCTGCTCACTTTGCATCAGCTGAGGAGCAGGCAGGACATCAGCAGGTCTACTGGTTTCACTCTAAAATAGCTCGTAAATTAAGTAACTGAACTAAATATTAATTCAAATAAGTGCACCTCATAACACAGAGCAAGACCAAACAGAAAATATTCTTTAAAAGATGTTTTACACATCGAATAAGTGAGTTTGCAATAATTATTTCATTCAAAGTTAAAAGTTATGCTTAGTGCATGATTACAAAGTTGCCAAATGGTAAAAAATAAAAATGATCTAACTTAGTCAGACAGGACTGGATTGTCCTTATGTGTCTTAATGATGACATCACGATGCATTTTAGAAAAAATGTGCAAAAATTATCTGTAGATTTTAAATAGAGTGCTAAAAATCCCAATTGGAACTCAAAAGGCACAGTAAAATTATTTTCATCCATTTAAAAAAAGTGAATTCTGAATCAGTTGTAAGTCGTACATTTTTTTAATATCTTGATTACAAAACATCTCTCTATTTCTAAGAAACCTAGAAAACTCACAAATCTGTTTCAATAGATGGAGTTCTTTTTTTAAAGCTCTGGAACTCATGACTAAATATAGTCTGAATAAAAAAAATCAGTGATTGTCATCCAACAAAAAAAAAACGTCTGGCATTCAGGAGTTATTTTACTGATCTCACCGAAGTGGAGCTTAAATGTGAACAAGTGAAGTAAAAGAAACTAAATAGCATTAGAATAATTTTAGACACAATGTTTCTAGTATAAAAAAGCATGTGTCAGTAAAAATCAATCACTTCAAATGACAAAAAAATTTGTCAAAAATTTGTACTCATCGGCTTTCTTCCCCCTTTTTTCGTTTTTTCTTAAAAAAAAACTCTGGGCCAAACTCTGGCCAACTCCTCTAAGCGTTGGCCTAGTGGCAGATTTGCCGTCTTTCGACCGAGAGAACCTAGTTCAATTCCCCCTGGGGCTGCCAACACAATTAAAAAGAAAGACACAGTACAGTATATATATATATATATATATATATATATATATATAAATATATAGATTGCAACAAAAATGTGATTATAATTTGTCTAAATTATTTTCTTTCATTAATGATTCAATACTGGAATTATGCTTTATCGGTTCTGGTTTTTCTACTTTTTTAATCTAAAAATGTAATTTTCACAATCCAATAAACAAAATACAACAACTGGAGAATTGTTGAGGATTTAAAAGACATAGAACCAGCGATGAGAATTAATCTATTTAGGATTTTTTTCAGTTCCAGTAAAAAACGATAAGAATTTAAAAGTTTTATCTACATATTCGCCAGGCAATTATTCCAAGTATTTTAAGGTCAGCAACCAGTGATCAACAAAAGCTGCACTATTCCCCAAACAATCAGCTTGCTGCCAAACAGGCTATAAGAACTTAAAAGTAAACTTTAACCCTAACTTGGTCTGCCGGAATTTCTTTCACACCAACCATGCCACCCATTTAAGTTAAACTGAGGCCTCTTAGGAACTTCTAAAAAGCCTCAGTCTTCTCCCCACTCCTCTGCCACTCCACAATGACATCCCTGTAAATCTTTTTTCTTTTTTTTACAATGGATTTCCTGTGTCTCACATACCAACCACAGACTTCAGACTTGCTTTGATTGGAGCTTTGATAATACTTGTGTGTGGTCAGGAACCATATAAATTCACCCAGCGCATTTAATATTCACAAGACTCTTCTTTGACGAGTGGTCGCGGAGACTAAAACACAAATCTTAAAATGGGAGGGCTTGGCGTGTGGGAAACCATATAATGGCAGAGTTTATAAGGGCTGATCCTTTCTTTCTTTATAAATTTGTATTGTGACGTACAACTCTGACCCACGACTGCCAAAACCAGTTAGGGTGCTTTATAATTAGCCTCACCTGCACGTGTCTCTGTTCTTTTAAGCCAAACAATTCATGCTATTTTTTCCTAGGGATTGTGAATCGAAGCACTCCACACGGAGTTTAGTAGAATAAGTACATCAACTGTGCAACAGAAAGTTTTAGGAATTTAAAAGGATTTTTTTTCCCCTCATTGCGTCTCGTCTTCTGCACTGCTTATCCCTAATGGTGTCAAATTTCTTCCAGTGTCTGATTGACAAAATACTCACGGAAATCTACTTTTGATAAACATTTTGTTTAATTTCGTGTGACAAACAGTTAATGCTATGATCTTTCTGCAATACTGCTGGATTCCAACCATATTCGAGAAGACAAATTTTAGTTTTCAATGCTTTCCAAAACGAAGTTGAACTAGCTTAGATGAGGGAATACGTTCTCATCCAAAAACCTGCTGCTTCCTTTTGTCTGAACGGTACTTTTGCTGAACTGAAAAGCAACAAGAAATCACCTCTAATCACTTGATTTTATGCGTCCAACAGATAATGATCTGTATAAGTCCAGATATTTTCAAATCCTTACATTACATTTTGTGCATGTGTTTTTATCTTTGACTAAAATCAAACATTTTTTTTAAGTATTGTTAACCGATCCCTTTTTTGTTAGAACATCTTAATAAATATTATATATCAGAATCATCAAGCTGTTTTTAGAAACCTGACAGAACTTCTCACATACTTTCTTGCTGACATAGTGTTAAATAATCAACTTACTCTAGAAAGTGAGAAGCAAAACCAAAGCAGAACAGGTTTATTTACATGATTAAAAAGGTTCAAGATTTATTTAAACAAGTCGCAGAGATATCATCAACTTAGCTCCATTTAAAATAAATAAAAGTAAATTACCGTTATCACCACAATCCACAATTAACGTTAAGTCTTTACTTGTACAAACACACATAACAATAGGTATGCATAGGAATGAAGTGAATATGGTACTACAAATCTCACACAAGTGATCACTTTTCATTTATCAGGTAAATGTTTGTGGTTAAGTTTGACTTAGCCTGTTCCTGGATCTATTATTTTTCTATCAACAGCAATGAAAATATTACACACCATCTCCACAAGGATGCTGCCCCTTTTTTTTTTACTTTCAGAGGTGAATGGAAATCAACACAAATACTAATATAAATCCATAAAAATGTTGATTAGATAAAAGAACCCAAGAAGACTAAAGTTGAGAAATAGAATAACACAAGACGGCAACAGACAAAGTGATATTGACTTTTATCAACTGAAAAAAACTAGGAAAAAAACTAAGTAATGAGACAAAATGCTTCATTGAGCCGCCCCCTTAATCCTAGACATGGAGTTTAGAAAATAGAATTGAAAAGTGGAAATATACTTTTTTGATCCCTCAATGGGAAAATTTGTGTGCTGCATTACACCGCAGCAGGCTGCTAGGATGGCACCAATGGTGGGAGAAACGGGGGAGTAGGTGTCTTTCTTAAGGACACCTAGACATGAGCTCAGTGGGATTTGATCCTGCGAACTTCCGATCCAAGGGCGATCGTTCTACCACTGAGCTATCGCCTTCCCTAGTTTAGTGTTATTAGCACAGCAGAATAGAAAATAAGTGCATCAACTGTTCAACATAAACCATACAAAACTTTTTTATCTGATTAAGAGTTTTGTTGTACTTTTCTATATCTGTTTTAAGACCTTATTCACACCAACCATACCCGTCTTTATAACATTGTTATAGGCAATCCATTTCCTCTCAAGTAAAGAAACAAACTGACTTTAAAACATCTGCATTTATCAGACTGTTGTTCTGGATCTGACAAATTAATTACATTCCAGCTGTCCTATTTCTTTTATGAATTAACTTGAATCTAATCTTTATGTTAAAATTATTAATAAGACAAACAATTGTGAAATCTTTTCATCAGAAGCTTAATACAACATTTAATTTCGGCCTCAAAATGTAGAAGACAGCAATCCTTGATTTAAGTTCAGTAAGAGGGGGGAATTTTTAGGATCAAATTTGCAATTACATTGAACAATTAAGACAAATTTTAAAAATATTTTAAAATTACAATAATATGGTCCACATTTGGACACAGAAAACACTGTAACAATTACTGAAAGTAAGACAAACACCATATAAAAAAAAAAATCTTGTTGATCTAAAACTTCCCCCCGGAGGAGCAATGGTCTTTAACAAGTAAAGGAACAATTTGTATCAGATCTTTGTGGTCTTTTTAACAGTTTTTTAGACTTATGTGCAAAATAGATAATTATTTTGTATTATTGTAGAGTTTTCCTCTTTTGTCTAGCTAAAATCTTTAGTTCAAACACAGTGGTGAACTGCTTTTCACATCCAGACCTAATTACCATCCTCCATCAAACTATTTAACCTTTCACTTTCAAACTTGTAATTACTTGCCATTCACAACGTTGTATGAAATTGTATAAATGTTACACTGCAGCACTCAAATTTCCCTTCGGGGATAAATAAATTATTTTCAATTCATTCAACAGTGCTCCATCTGGATCAATCGGCCAACTGTAATTATTTTATAGTTATGGGATCATCCTGCTAACGCAAAAAAAAAAAAAAAAAAGAACCAAAAAAAAAAAAAAAGCTTGGGAAACACGAATAAAAAAAATCCAGTGGTGAAAAAGTTTTCTATTGTGCATACAGCCGCAACACACAAAAACATCCACAAAGACCTCAACTTTTCCTCACCAAGAACTTGGATAATGTACAGATAAAACTCATCTTTATCTTTTCTCAGCAATGCTAAAAGTCCAGCCTGTCCTGTTCTATTTCTGCAGATGTTTCCTACAGATGTGAGCACTTGTCCTGTTGCAATGCTATTATTTTTTCTTTAGTTTGACCAACTTCTTTTAAAAAGTCTCGAAATGGAACTTGAAAGTAAATGTTCTACTTTAGTTGTTTGCTGATTTAAAAAAAAAGGTTTTACAACAACAAAACAATATTTTATTTCACGTAGGTCGCTACAGACGCTGCTTGCTAGTTTAGAGAATGAAAAGTCTGAAAGGTCTTGGTCTGTCAATAACGCTGTTCAGCCTACCTGGCAACAAATACTGGTTGAAATGTGAATGGTTCAAAGAAAATTGGTAAACAACTTACGGTTGGCAAAGTTTGACCAGGTCTTGATCCGTGGTGCCAGGATGAAGGCCACGGATGTACAAGTTTGTTTTACTCAGCTGTTCTCCTCCCCCACCACTACTGTTGCTACTGCTGTTGGTGTTGGGACTGGGGGGTGCCATCTGGTGACCGGAGGACACATAGGCTTGCTGCATGTCAAAGGAAAGCACACAAGGCGTTTTGATTATTACAAATAACAAAAAAATAAATAAACAACAACCAACTAAAACTCTTTTGAACATGGATAATTTTATTAAAAGTGCTAAAACACTTACTGACACGTTTGAAACTGTGCAGAAAGTAATCTTGAATCAAACAGTTAATTATGGGGGAGCCGTGAAAATTGATATCATACAGCCCTCATGTCAACACTCACTAATACTTCTTTCTGAAAGGGAATGTGGGGCCTCTTGGCTGACTATTTCACATAAGGAAAAGGGGCCTCTTGTGCTTTCCCAGTGTTGGGTAACTTTATTTTTACATAAAAGGTTGGGGAAAAAATCCACCTTTCAAAATCCCAGAACATCTTTTACACAACCTTTTGATGCAGAATAGCTAGTAAACAAAACCCATATAGTGCACAAAATTGTATTTCTACAGCATCTTTCTGGAGATGAATAATTAACATCTGCTCAAACTTGCATTTTCCCTTCTCTGAACTTTCAAACCCCCCCAATCTCAATGCACTGATTTGTTATGCTGAACCTATAGTTTACCTGAAAGCTGGAAGGATAATATGATTCCCTCACAAGGCCGACAGTTTTGTTTGTTCATAGGAGCAAAAAAGATCCTTTTAAAACTAAAAAAAACATATGGCTACTCCATTACCGGACAAACATTTCATTGGTTAAAAACTGCTACAGGGACATAGCTTACTTAAGGTTGCTTTGTTTATTCTGCCCATAAAAACACCACCAGGAAAAGTTAGTCGTAAGCAGCGCCAGTCAACTAGTCGATGACTCACAAGGAACATGAGAGGATGTTGCACAACAACCCACACATCAGCTCATCTCACTACGGGACTGTGGCTGTCCTGGGAAATATCAAACAAAAGATTGTGTAACCACACAGATGTATTTCCTTCGATAGATAAATAAATGTGGTTTTACTATCTCACTGCAAGTTGGAATCTTAGGAAAAGAACTCTTTCCAGGAATAGATTTAATGGCTTTTTTCTTGGGAAGACTGAGGTAATAACCAGCAAATTCACCAGAAATTACACGGGACTGATATAAATGCTGTGAAAAAAAATCCCCCTAATCACATCAATGTAGATCTTTTTATTTCATGTTAGACACATGAGAATTAGAATAAAAACCCTCTTGGGCTAATCTGGAGGGAGGGCAGATGTGAAGCCAGAGAGTCATTTTAACAAGTTGGCAGGGAGACAATAGGTTAATTTAATGAGGGAAATGAGGGTCACTGATCAACCTGGTGGCGTTTATGGAAGAACCCAGCAGGCAAACAAAGTCAAATCAGGACCACCTACTAAATCATTTAATTCCACTAATTAGACACCATAGGCAAACGGATGCAGTTGTCTGACATAGTTCCCACGGTACATCTCCGACTCTTCCAGCAACAATTTCAAAAATCTCCCTCAACCTTGCAACAACTATTTCAAAGTAAACTCAGACACAGGGAGCAGAATCTTCTCTATGTGAAAATGATAAGCAAATGTTCTTATTAGATTTTTGAGGAGTGGGGCTCTTTATACACCTTATACTCTAGTTTCATTTAAAGATTTATGCTTAAACAAAGCAAATATTGTAAAAATTGATTTTTACTAAAAATACATGCTGGATAAATACGCTGAGAGTTTGAAATGTCTGGTAAATATGAGAATGCCTGCTGCCACTAAGTAAATCACAACATGTCTTCTTTGAAAGTAGCTCATTTGTGAATGAAAGAACATGAAAGAAGAGACCTATAATCTCTTCCAAACATTTTTTACCAGAGTGTAAAGCCCCAGTCATCATCCCGACACAACCAGAAGCACATCTCACAACAAAACCCTAAATCACAAGTCTGCAGCCACACAAATGTACACCAAAAGCTGTGCACATTTCTAAAAAGCTGCATCAAAGAGAAAATGTATTTTTTTGGGGGAAAACTTTACTTTAGTGATTCTCCATCAAGCTCAGTCTCATGAAGTTGCTTTTGATATGATTAAAATATGAAAATGATATCAGTTATCTATTATCCTTTAAGTAGAAAGAAACAACTACATCACAGTTAATTTGATCCGTCATAGTTTAGCGCATTCTTTTAAATATCTTCAAATCTATTTTTATAGATTTATTTGTAGCCCAGATGCTTCAGTTCCTCTTTTCAGACTGATAAGAACAATAACTTATTATTTAGGACTGTAAAGATCTAACACATTTCTAATAGGAAGACATTTACTGTATCTCAAAGTCAACTTTCATCTATACTTTTTGGCTATCATCAAAAAGAACATGTCCGAATCTCGTAACGTGGTTTTCCCATCATAAAATCTCTCAAAAATGTTTTATGTGTGTAGGAAATTAAATAAATTATCAAGTAAAAATGCATGCGTGATGATTCACTCTCAAACGTAATATTGAGTCTCTCGTATCTGTTTTTTATTCCTGTCTCTCTCTGTAGGATTTCTCCAAGTGACCCTAATTCGACCCAAGGGATTCCATGGATTTCCTAGCTCTTGGGAGGTCCTCCTGTCTCCCCCCTGCTCTGCTCTCGACTGAAGCCCCTGTCTTTTCCTCAGGCAGGAAAGAGCCATAACAGTCTAACCAGCTTACACTGCATGTTTCTGTGCAGATTTACTTCCCACAGCATTTTTTAAACTATTGCATGAAACAGATTTGTGTTCAATTACAAACTATTTCCAATCATGACCAAAATATAACACCTTGCTGTGCACAAACATGAAGAAAAAACAAATTCACTCTTTAATCATCAGTGACTGCCAGGCAAACTGGTGGTTAACGCTGTCAGCTCAACAGGATTCATAGTTTCAATCTCAACTGGGCTCTTTCTGTGGGATTTTGCTATGCTGACTTTGGCCCTTTCACATCTTCTAAAACCAAACAGATTAAATGAACTTATTATTAATTTTGTTTAAATTTGACATGAATTACAATCAATCCCTCTTCTTAATAATCAAAAGTTCCTCATAAATATACAGATTATGAAGGACTGGATGACTGCTGGGATCTGGGGATAACTGGATTGTACAAGTTCACAACTAGACATTAGGTCTTTTATTCAGGAACTCGCACACAACACACAACTCTTAAGACAATATTTAATGTTAGCTTGTTAACTGAAGGTTGGGCCAGGACTAGCATTGTGGTGAGCTGTAATACTGACTGCAGACAGGAAATCCTCTGTGTCTGCCTCTGATCTTATCACGCATCCATTCCAATGAGGAGCTCCACATTCCAACCAGGTGACAGGGACACCAAACTCTGGTTCTAACTCGTTCCTGAATCCTCCTTCCTTTCCGTTTCCCACCTCTTTTCTTTTGTGTTTTTATAGGCACACATTAACTCGCAACTTATCTGTCTCTCAAGCTCTTTTCAAACACCAGTTGCATAATGTTACGGGTTCATCAATCTCCTGAATCAATGACATCTGTGTTTATACTTCTTATGATTTTATTCATTCCTGTGAAAACTGAAAGCAGCATGCTTGCAGTGCACACAAAGTGTCCAATATAACTGTGACAAATACATTTATGCATGTTGAACCTAACACAAATGTTAAATAAATAAGGGGTTAACTGTGCTACAGAGGACATGCAAAATATGGACAAAATATCTTATTGCTGTTAGATATAGTGATATCTATCTGATATTTAATATTTATTTTTCTTAGTTTAACATACTGTTTAGCAACAATGTAGCCCAACAATAGTCCAATAAAATATAGGGATATATGTAAAATTGCTTTTTGCTTTTACTCATATGTAAAGGCACCTGTCCCTGCCTCCTGATCCCGTGGCAACTAAGCTGATCGAACAGTTGCGAATGCTTTGAAAAAATGACTGCACACAGAGATGCAGGCCGGTATACACACACAGTGGTAGACACACTGTAAACTGCAAAGTAGGAAAAAAATTTAAACGTATAGCTTTTTGCAGTTAACAAACTGCAGTTGTTAATATCACATATTAATTAGGCATTGATATTTTGTGCTGTCCTAATAATATATTATCATCATATTTGCTATCAACTTGAGAAATTTAAATCCTTACGCTACCTGAGGGCTTTTTCTAAACTGTTTTTGAGTTTCTAAAGATTTTTTTTACATCTTATAATTATTTTACATCATAAAACATTAGGCAGTTTTTAAAATTACAACAAAAGATAGGGTTTTTGAAAATATTGTTACAATGGGACATTACCACAGGTAGAAGACAGAACAGTAATTATTCTAGTGTGAATGAAAACAACCTCTATCTTTCAGGATAATCAAAAAATAATCTAATTTGTCTATTGTTGTCAAGTTTGACATTCACGGATTAGTGTCACAAAATGTTGAGACAACAATTCGACTGTAGCTACGGCGTATCAAGGGTTTGGGCTGTTAACTCCACCTTCACACCCATGAACAGTACAAATTCACAAGCATTCATGGCTTTCAAGTCAGGTCAGGTCGCAAATGCTGAAGAGTTTCAGATCAGATATCTGAAAACACTGGCCCAGGGCTCAGCTAAAGATCCAACAAAATGTGAGACACACTGAGCGTCTAGCATCAACTGTGGCGCTTGGCATCAGATTTCTGGCAGCTGTGCTTTCTCCAAGGACTCTGTCTCCGTTTCTACCTATTCACCTTGACCGGGTGATGCAATTGGCACTCAAACAGCGGACCGATCTAAAACATCTGACACAGTAAACAAAAAGACAGATAAACATATACCTGGCAGAAAGCCAGAGGGACAAAGGTGGCTGAACAGCAGAGTTCAGCAGGAATAGTCACTGCAGCGGAACAGCTGGTTCTTATGACGCTTCAAAAGCAGTAAAGTGGGCAACGTGGCCCTGCTAAAATGTCAGTTTTTTTCCGTTAATAATGTCAAAGAAGTTAGTTGTTATGTTTTGTCTGCTATGTCCTGTATATTCACAAAATGTTGTTGACACTAATGAACAAATTATAATGTGATGTAAAAAATTTACCAAGTCAAATGATGGCCTGATACCCAATCTTTTAATATTCTTGTTATACATTATATGGGCAATGATATTTTAATTTTTAAGGACTTACAAAATTGTAAACAGTTGTGTTTATTCAACATGTATGAAACTCTGACAATAATATAATTGAACCATAGAAAAAGCAACCTATAAGAATATTCTGAAGAATAAATTACAAAAAGACATTGAGTGTAAAACAAAGCAAGATCACAAAAAGGATGATTTACATGTCTCTATTAATACTGGATAAACTAGGTTTAAAAAGAAAGTGCAGTTAAACATTCTCAGCAAAAACACGAGAATGTCCAAAAAAAGAGATTGGAGTGCTCAGTAAGTCTGCAAATATTTTTCAGAAACACTTGGAGCAACCTATAAAAATGTCAGAACCAATTCCTAGAAATAGTCTGTTTGTATAAAATCTTCAAACAGGAACCAAAATGAGCACAACTATGACCTGGGAATAAGTTCAACTTCATTTTGTAATAATGTGTCCTGGTATGTGGACTACATCAATTCTCGCCCTGTTTCTGTTTCCAGTACATGAAGATTGGTATCATCCACTTGTTTTGTAAATGAAAAATTTAGCATAGAAATGTTACCGTGGGAACAAGACTAAAGACATTGATGTTACACACAAACCTTTTTTATTAGTCCTGGATCTCTGTGCCATTACATTACACTAAAAGCGTTTAGTGGAGAAATGCAAAATTTTTTGTCCCCCAGTAACACTGTCAACAGCAATGCATCAGTTCAAAATACAAAAATAAGTTAAAAAAAAAAAAAACGGATAAGAAACTTAACTGGGAAACCTTGAAGATGATGATAGATCATTGTGTTTCATGAGAACAACTAGCTACAGGGTTTGCTCTGATAATGCCTGGTTATTTGTGGAAGACTTTAAAGCTGAAGAACCAGAAATCCATACAGACACCTTTGATTTGTATGTCGCTATGAGAACCAATACAATGCTACCAGAAAAATAAGATCCGGCAGATGCTGTAGAAATAAGATAAGAAGTACCCAAATTTTCAAGTAAAAATGGCCTCATTCCCGGTTTGTCTTGATACCAGTTAACGTTAATTCAATTATTTCTCACAGCGAATCTTACCAAGGTTTTCTTGTTTGGTGAAAGCATATGGAAACGATCAATACTAGTTGTGACTCTTGTTTTTGAGATAACATATTTGAGGCTAATTTAAAGCTTTCAGAATGTGCATCATTCCTGTTGTTCGTGATAACAATGCCTCTGGATAATTTCAAAGTTTTACACACTCTCTGGATGTGTTTGCGTATGGTGGCCTATGTCTAAATGCATATGAGTTTCATGTCACTAGCAGGTCTAAACACCCTCTCCACATCACTATTAGATATAATTTAGATTGTAGCTGTTGCAATGAAGCGTTATGCATAAGAACAGCTTTAAAAGATGACCTCAATCTGTGTAGATTAGTATGTTTTAAGTGAGCCTGATGATTTTGTGTGTTGGTGCATTAACCAAACACATTTAATTCACATGCTTGCCTGCTGTAGATTCAAATGGTTTAGAAAAAAAAGGTTATTTTTCTTTCCTACTAAATCTCAGCTGGTTTTAATTCCTGTCAGTATGATGGGAAAATGTGCTCGGCACACTGTAAGTGGAGAAGTAATCAATCACGCTGAACATTTAGTTAGCCCTGCTTTTCAGGTCAAAGCTACGCGAGCTGGTATACCGCTTTTCTTACACCCTGGTTTCCACAAAAATTTTAGACTGCTCAATTCTGATGTGAAAATCACCTCCAGCAGATTTTTCTCAGCGTTGACATGACTTGTGTATGTAATTTTTTTAAAAGTAAAATATATTTGTGAAGTTTTTTTTTCTAATGAGCATGAAAAAAAAACCACTTGTTTGAAATATTTAGTGAACTATATTAAAAAAGATAAAATATATGTGTAAATGAGAGCTTCTTGTTTAAAATGAAGGTACTATGTGTCTACCTCTAAATTTCTTAAATTAACTCCATGTACAAACAAGAATCTCCACTTAATAAACAATAATCCAATTTATAAACGAAACTCAACCTTGATGCTTGAGCGAGTTTATAATTTAAGAATACAAGGGAGCATGAAGTTCACCTTAGACAAGAGTCCAGACATGGTGACGCCCTGAATCAAAAGAAGTTAGAAGTAGAATGTTTAAACCATTGATTTTAAAAGTCATATTAGACTTCATATCAATGGTACTTAAAGGACCTGCTCATATATCTTTGTACAATTTAATGCTCCGGTTTGTGTGACTCTTTTCCTTGCTTTTCATCTATAGTTGTTCTTTGGCTTAGGTCAGTCTCAGTATATGTTCAGGCTTCCAGCACTTTAAATCACAGCAGTAAGCTGACATTTGTTGAAAGGAACTCATGCTGGGAAGAGAACAAAAATCTGAATGAAAAGTACAAAACATGCCATTCGATGAGCCCTGAACTAAGACCCCTGGTTTTTAAGAAGCAAAATCTGTCTCTAGTTATTTTTTCCATCCAGCAAGTTTTACACGGAAACTATCCAAATTTGATTTGAGAACATTAATTCTATTTATTTGGGGGAGGAAATGAGGTGCTGAGTTAGGGGAGGAGCAGCTGGCTTAAAGCACAACAGAAACCTAATGCCTTTTCAGTGGAGGTAATCACCTTGTACACACAAAGAACGCTTTTCTCACCCCTTCACTACTTTGCATTCAAACTTTCACTTTGAGCTCTTGTTTGGCTCAGGTATGGCATGAATTGGAAAGAAATAGAGAAAGAGAGGTAAATCTTGAAGAAAAGAATGGTGAAATAGACTTCCCTGTTCGTTCATTTTGAGACCCCAGTACCAATCACAACATTTGAATATAGCTCTGTTTCGTACTACCATTTTTATTTTATTCATTTACTTTGTTGTCATGTTCAACAAAGAAGGCCTTTCTGACTTTTCATACACTTTTAGAATAAAGGATTTGCACTAGTTGTGTTACACTAAATTTTCCAAATGAATTTTTTGGAGGGAAAAAGCAAAGTAATGAACCCACCTGCCACCACCCCCCCTCAAAAAAAACCCTGAGTTATAACCAACCCTTGATAAGAAATATTAAGCACATCAAGGATTTTTTTTCTTAAACTGATGGGGGGAAAGCTTCAAAGTTGTCTTCTGATGTGATTACTAATCACATAAGATTGAAAATGATATACAGACAAAAGTCGAAACATCTCGATCCTCAATTACACTGTCCAGAATGGCGAATGACGAATGAAGGATTACACGGACATGTTCTTAAACTGACAGTCAAATTAAAGATGAAGCAAATATAGTAAGTTTTTGTAACTTATACTGGGATAATTTCCAAACTCAGTCAGGTGAATGAGTTGGCCAAATTTTTCCAATCCAAATGTTCTCAGTGAATCCTGGAGCTCTGGTCCTGACAGCTGGAGTGAACAGCTAGTGAAAATGAAACTGTAAAACCAAACACGCAAACCGGAAAAAAATACCTAGTGGTTTAAGAGTGTTGTCAGCTGCTCCTGAGGTCTGAACTACCCACTTACCTAAAACCTTCTAATGTGGACTGTGTGGCTTTTGATTGAAGTGAAAAAAAAACTATTTAGTGATGCTTCAAAATAACTTGTGTAGTTGTTCAGGATGAATAGACTAAATGTTATGTAATACGGTAACAAAAGGCTGCTTTATTTAAAAATATTGAATAACGCACAAAAAAAATTACTAAACTAAATGAATTTAACTACAAGTACTAATAGTACTGCCATCCACACCCTTGATTACTCACACATGCTGCTCTCTCTTTTAAACTGTATAATTTACAATGTTTATTAGACTCAGAGCAATCTAAAAGTGGCATGCTTTCACAAACTTGGAGAATCTTAACTTAGTAATTACACACAACTTCGTAATTGCTCAAAATGTATGTCCAATTGAAGATTTTTCAAATTCAAATGTACGTTTGCTAATTGTGCAACTCAAAATCAAACAAGATAAAGTCAGATTTACCCCTGAAAAACACAATTGTTGACTTCAAAAGCAGCAAGGAAGTCCAGTCAGACATTAAACCAGGACCACAGGGAGAAAATGTCAATGTACATTTTTAAAATGCCTTTTAGAGTTCAGGAGCAGAAAGTCAGGAGATGAAACAAGACAAGAAAGAGGGTCAAAATCAGTGAAACCAATAGATATATATATACTGTACATGGCATGTATAATTTAATTAAGTAGAATGAGCTGTCCTAGAGTGGGGCGAGGCTTGGAACACTGGCCTTTCTGAGTGGAGTTTGCATGTTCTCCCCAGAAATGCAATGGTTTTCTTGGGGTACTCTGGTTTCCTCCCATCCTCCAAAACATGTGTGTAAGGTTAATTGGCCTATACAAAATTGTCCCTAATAATGAGTATGTGTGTAGATGGTTGTCTGTATGCGTAGCCCCGCAACAGACTGGCGACCTGTTTGGGATGTACCCTGCCCCTTGCCTAAACTCAACCGGGATAGGCTCCGTTACCTTTCATAGGCATAAGCGGTTCAGAAGACAAAACGAAACACCTAAAATACATGACCAGAATTAGGAGGAAAGACTTTAAAAGAAAACCAACATAAAATTAATTATTAATCTATTTTCAAAATCAACTGAATGGTTGATATTCCCCTTCATTTGTAGAAGAGAAATAGATTTTCTAAGTGAATGTGACCACGAAAGCACGATTCATAATTCTGGGAATGTAGTCATCATGGTCCGGTGGGATTTTTCAAGGGGTGGGGCATATTCCGCTTTCAGATGGGAAAAGAAGGGGGAGAAGAAAAAAAAACAAAAAAACTTTGCAAACTTAGGCGGTAATATAGACAATGAGGGGCTCATTTAACTACAAATATGAGTGTCTGGTCGAAGAAAGAGTCATAAATCATTTGCTAAGATGTCTGAAGCCTCTCTATCTCACTCCCTACCCCCACTTCCACAAACACATCCAGGCATGAGCGCGCTATCCCAGCACGGTACAGTTCCACAGAAAAGTTACTCTCCACCATTGACTTTTTCAAATGAGTGAACAGAGAGCCGGATCGACATCCTCACAGGAGCAGCCACACACAGAAATACTACCAAATAAAAACCAGCGGGGGTCCAACGTGACAGGACCAAGATCTGGAAAATTAATCATCATGTCACACCGTACAGCGGGTTTTCTTTCTTTTTTCTTCTTAAGTTGAATATTTTACTCACAACAAGAGTTAAGATAAATTATATGCGTTTAGCTTTTCAAGGACACTGCAGAACGCTGTCATAAAGCTTTTTTTATGTGGCGACAGAAGCGGGCTTGTTGCCCTGTGGGGCGAACAAGACGATCAAGAAGGAAAAATGCTGAAAGCTTTTACCTTTTTGCTGTTTCTGCTGTTGTATCCGCTGTATGGGTTGATTCCTGCCCTTGGCGGTACGGAGAGCAGCATTTTTCTCGGCGCTATGTCCGGAGCGGCGAGCACAGCCCAGGCTGCCAGCTGACGTCAGCAGCTGGGGAAGTGAGCCTGGAGTCCCGCCGCGAGACTGAGCGTGGTGCTGCAGGACACCCCCCACCACCACCACTCTGCTGGGGTCCTCACACTACACCAAGAGGAACCCCAAAACAACTCAATCCAAAGGACAATTTTCACCTCTTCTGGAGGTTTGTACTGATACAGCTAAAATGAGGTGGTGGAATAAATAAGTTTCTAATAGGTTTTCATTTGTGTCATTTATCAGATTAATATTACTTTGGGGCTGCATGGTGGCCTCGCAGCAAGAAGGTTGAGGCTCGAGTCCCGAAGCGGGACGAGGCTTGAAACACTTGCCTTTCAGTGTGGAATTTGTATGTTCTCTCTGTGTGTTATGTGTGGGTTTTCTCCAGGTACTCGAGTTTCTTCCCATCCTCTAAAAACATGCTCGTTAGGTCGATTGGCCGATGAGAAGTTGCCCCTAGGAATGAGTGTGTGTATGTTTGGTGTGTATACGGCCCCGCAGCACACTGGCGACTTGTTAGGGTGTGCCATACCTCTCGCCTGAAATCAGCCAAACTAGGCTCTGCCACCCCTCACGACGCTGTTTAGGGATGAGTAGTTCTGAACTTTTACTCCTGAAGTGCCGTAATTCTGAAAATATTGGGCTCTCCATTATTGCATAATATACCCGTGTTCTGATGAGATCTGACAACCGGAAGTGTACAACCGGTCACAGAACATCAATTAAATAATTGCAAAAAGTTTTAGTTTTATTTTCTACTCTTTCTGTTTCAGTTTACACCCTTTCACATGGTGTCCTTTCATTTTGTGTGCTTTCAATGTTCTGATCTAGGGCTGCAACTAACGATTATTTTGGTAATCGATTAATCTGTCGATTATTGGGTCGATTACTCGATTAATCGGATAAATATGACAATTTAATAAATATGACTTTTTCGGCATATTAATAGAATGTAATTGTGTAAAAGACAACTTATAACCACATAAACAACACGTTGGGTTTCTTATAGTAAAAGCAAATGTTTCTCTTTCTGTCAAATAAAGAGGTAGAATATTATCATTTCTAGAAAATAATAACCTACTGTGTACAGTAAAAGTAAATCATAAGCACCTATAAAATGTGCTTTAATAGTACTGGCTAATAAAACATCGAATGAAAACTGTTGGATCACATTTGAAAACAAGAAACCATTAACACTTCTGGATTCGCAAATGTAACGTTGTTCAGAAGTATCGTACAAAAAAAGGCCCCAGATTAACGTGAGTAAAAAATATACAAAAACATTCAAGTTGTGTAGTTTTAGTGAAAAAAACCCAAACAAACAAACATCATCTCTACTG
Source organism: Neostethus bicornis (assembly GCA_902685375.1). Lineage (NCBI taxonomy): Eukaryota > Metazoa > Chordata > Actinopteri > Atheriniformes > Phallostethidae > Neostethus > Neostethus bicornis. The sequence continues at coordinate 11,459,219 of LR738557.1, read as the reverse complement.
TAAAAATAGTAACTTTAATGAATAAAATTACCTGGGTCCATCTTTACCATAATATTACAAACACAGATCTACTAATCGGGAAAGGGGTGCCCAACTAACAACACTCATTTTTTTGTGGGAAAAAATGTGCTTTGCGGTGTAGAGGAGGGGTCTCGTATCCTGGATTGAATGTAGCGATCTTTTTTTTTAAACCCCTCGTCTTCCTGCGTCCCTGAGAGAAGCGCTCTGCTGTGGAGTGCAACCATTTTCCACAGAAAATAGTCCATGTTAGGTTGTTTTTGTTTTTTTGCAGACAGTAAAAAGTGTATTTTGCGACCTGTAAAGTTGTTTTTATTAGAAATAGCATCGTGTATCGCTCCGGTTTGCCGTCTCCCGCTTCGAGTCCGGCATGGTTTTTTTTCAGATGTTCGTGTAGCGTCGCTATACTTCCGTGCCAAAACGTGTCCGTTTCGCAAAGTTTGCATATTAACGCGAGTCTTTTTCAAATTTAGCGGAAAATGATCCAAACTTCGGATTAATTTGGATGCGTTTTTCTTTCCGCCATCTTGCTGAATCTGCCTGATCACGTGAGGCCGGGTGAAATGAAGGCCAATGATTGGCTGCTATCTTCTTCTCCTCTTGTTTTGGTAGCTCGCATCGTCAATGTGCTCTCTACTGCCCCACATGGAGACCAATTTAAGTGCAGTTGAAAGTAAAAACTTTTAGACGATTAATCGATGACCAAATTAGTCGACAACTATTTTGATAATTGATTATAATCGATTAAATTGATTAACTGTTTCAGCCCTATTCTGGTCCTTTGCAGCTTGTTAAAATTTGTTCAGGCCAGCGAATACTCTAAATCCAGGCGACCCATCTAGGAAAAGTTTCCGCTGCTATCTGCACAGTTATCAGCTTTTAAAACTGTCAAAAGTTAAAAGAACGACATAAAAGTTTCTGTTTGATGTTCTGTTTGATGAAGAGAATATTTTAGTGTTTAAATACTGATCTTCTGAAGCTTTTTTGAGTTCTGAGACAAAAATTAAACCACAGGAGCAACTACTAGCATTAGCTTAGCATTTGCTAGCCCCCATTTTGTGAGAACTTTTTTTTTTCCTGCTTTAAAACACTCAATATCATTGACCACCTGGGAAATATGAAATTTATATAAAGTTTCTTCTTGAAACTTCAGTGACATTTTTGTTTCATATTTACCTTTTTCCATGCTGCTTTCGTGACTATTCAAAGAATATATTTACTGTTCTAACGTAATAATTGTTAGTTTTTTAACATACAGAGTTATTAAGAAAATGTGAATCGATGTCTCTCGGATCATGTGCATTGTTTTAAAATATCCATAAATGTATTATCAATAGATTGGTGAATACTTTTCAATGTCAAATTCCGTTTATTTGATCAAATCGTTGAAGATAGCTTAATCATTTTTTTCTTACACTGGTGTTTTTAAAATTGGTCACTTTATTTACTTTTACTGATGTATTTTCATTTGACCGAGTCTCCCTCAAAAATAACAAAATAAATAATCTTGAACATCAAACAGTTCATTTTTGTAAAAACCTTAAAACTTGTGATCAAAACCACTTGACCATCTCTGGGTTACGATGTGCTGGAGCTTGTATCGTCAGCTATTGCAGCACATACAATCTAACATTTGTATGCCCCAATGAGCAATCTTTTAAGTTGTGCTCCAGTTCCTAAAGGTCCAAGCTGTGCATAGTTAATCATTTCTGACACAACATCAAATGTGCATGTTTCAAAGTGCACTAAATGTCCAGGAATGGGTCACTTTTGAGAAATCATTTTACAAATAAGGGCTGAGTGCAGGGTGAGTTTACAAGGGTGCTTAATTGGAACTTTGCACATTGTTTTGCACATTACTGGTTTCAACAAATAACGGGGAGGCTGGATCTTTCGGTATGTGGAAAGTAGAAAATGGCGAACTGCCTTGCAAAAGGGATCAATTTAGTGGCTTTTTTTTTTTTTTTTTACCAGTTTGACCTAATCATTGCACTGAATAAAAGTAGGATTCGGGATTTACATGGACAAATGAAGATAAGTCTTGTTCAGAAAAACACTTTATATAACACTTTATATACAGTAAGCAGAGTAACTGGTTAAAAAAAACTTGCAAATGAACTTGACAGAGCCATTTAAGGCCATAGGTGTCTCATGGATCCCAAAAACTAGCCACTCTAGTAGATCGAGGTATTTAACAGTTCACAGTTAAACTTGTGAACTGCCCTCAATGTTGGCTCACAATGAGAAATATTCCCTGTGGGCATGTGCAATGTGGTTGAGGGGAAATACATACCAAGGATACATTTAAATATATATTTAAATTAATACGCAGTTTTAAATAGCTACTCTACTTAAGACGAAAAAAGACCTTCCACAGTAAAACTATTTTAACACGAGACACAATTCCAGGAAATATGCCATACTATGTTTGACAAATAACAGTAAATTTTGCAATACATGTAAAAGTTAGGAAAAAACATGTGGCTATCTTTATGCACTGACCTCACCTTTGCTAATCTCATGCAAGAATCCTTATCTAATCTAAGCATCTTTATCCAAGGGCAGCAGTTCCCCTTTTCAACAGCAACTCCAGGATCCTTAACTGATATAAGTTCCAAACAATCGGCAGGTGCGGGTGTTCAATAGTCGGAAGTAACATGTTTTTGACAGCTGCTACTGTATTATCATGTAATGTAAAATTTAAGGATGATTTATTTTCCATTCTTGGACAATAATTGCAAGTGCAATCCAACAAATGACCATTTTCTGTTCTCCAAAAACAAGTCATTGGTTTAGCATAAAAAAAAACAGAGTTAATTAAAAAAGAAATATAGTTTGATTAAAATTTCCACTGCAATGCAAATTAGGAATGATAAGACGAGTAATGAAAAATTGAATGTGTCATAACCATGCATTTTAGGAAATAAAACTAAACTACGTAATTCCCACAGTTAAATATATGGGTACTCATCTGCAAACTGGATGTCTTTACAAGTGTCCATGGGAAAGAATGCACTAAAAGCAAGGATCAAAGTCAATTACAACAACATCAAATCCCATAAAAATCAAAACACTTTAAAATTCAATATGCCTGCATCTTCATCTAGGAACAGCCAATTTAAACACTTTGTACAGCAAATGTTTTGTAATCAACTTTATGGTTCAGTCACTTGGATGGTCACAGAGAAATGGCTCAACTAAATCTTGTGTCCTGCAATTTTATCTGAAAGTCACAGACAAAGGCTGTTAAACTGCAGACACACGAACAAGGCACTAAACCCAAACATCTGCCATAAGAGTGTGAATGGGTGGTGGTTACCTGAAATCACCATACACATCTTGTGCCAAGCCACCAACTTTCACTTCTGATTCACCAACTGCAGCATGACCCCCCCTTTCCGCTCCTCAAGTTTCTAGTGATTTCTTGTCAGATGAAGATAAAGACTTTCTGAAGCCTTTCCGATCTACCTATCAGCCAAGTAGCCTACTGGTTACTGTATATAACAATGCTATTTTCAGCTGTTTTACACCATATCCATATTGTGTGTCACTCACATTGTGGCCCCTGATCACCAAGACCTAATATTCAAATGGTGTGATTGGGAATTTTTCTGCAGCAGCCAAACTTGCAACAAACTCAGACAGCTCATTAAACCTAATGTTCATGTTGTGTGTGGGGAAAGATCAAAATAATGTGGATCAAAAGTTAACTTTTAACATATTTGCCAAAGACCAAATTCTAAAAATGCTTCAGACTGAGGAAATCCTTGAAATAAAACCAAAATCCACTGAATTAAAAATAAAACCAGACTGACAAAAAAATACAAACAACAAGGACAAAATAATCCAACACAAACATATATCTATACAATTTTAGGAGGTCCATAAGCAATTTTAGAAATAAACATAATCTCTCTTCATTTGGTATTTCTGGAATCAAATTTTTTTTGTCATGTAATGGTTGTTCTTAATGTTATTTTCTTTCTTTTTAAAAAAAATGTATAAAATGATCTTTTCCCCCATTTTTCAAATGTTATATTTTAATCAGTTTGAGCCCCAATACACACATACACACATACATATAAACAATTTAAATGAACAACTCAAAGAAAATTGCAGTTCAATTGATAATTTTTTTTTTTTCATAGATTTACCTCCTAAAGTCCTCACTAGTCAATCCATGTCGTGATCACTAACCAGTGCGTGTGATTATAAAATGACAATGTTGTGAAATCACCTTATCTCCACGTCTTTCAGTCTGGCAGCCTGTTTATACCTTCTCATTCATTGACATTCAAGTACACATCACTGACAACGCTGCACTCAGCATAACCTCAGTCTGGTACAACCGGCAACTTTGACGACACGCACATTGTTTGGATATAAACAAACCGGTTGCTAAGTAACACAGCACCCTCCACCCCATGTGTTCTAGCTTGTGAATCCATACTTGTTACCTCCCGCGTAGAAAATCTGTGTATGTACACACGTGCATTGAAGTATATCAATACATCAAATCACAATCTGGGATTTGACATGAAATTAGGTATATTTTTAGGTTGTTCTTTTTTTTTTTTGCTGACAATTTAATTAGAATAACTTAAATCTGGGAGAAAATGCTCATACATTTTGTTTTGTCTTCTGAACGGCTTATCCTTAAGGTTGCACGGGGCTAGAGCCTATCCAGGCTGATTTAAGGCGAGAGGCAGGGTACATCCTAAGCAGGTCGCCAGTCTGTTGCGGGCCACACACTCACAACCATTCACACATACACACATTCATTCCTGGGGGCACTTTTGTAGTGGACAACCAACCTAAGTATCTTGTTTTTGGAGGGCAGGAGGAAACCAGAGTACCCTGAAAAACGCACACATACATGAGGAAAACATGCACACTACACACAGAAAGGCCAGTGTTCTAAGCCTCGTCCCATTCGAGACTTGAACCCCAACCTTTTTGCTGTTTGGCCATGCTCATACATGTGCTTTTAAAATGAGGCCAATAATCTGTATATAAAATTGAACCTCAGTTTTGTCAAAGGGAAAAAAAATGGTTTTTATGCATAAAATTAAGTGACTCTAAAGGAAAACTTAATCTTAATTTTTTTTTTTTTTTTTTTATAAAAAGTCTCAAATTTTTTTTCTACAAATGCTTATATGAGCTATTTATGGACAACAACAGATGCTGAGGAAATTCCACCCTTTGCCTACATTAATGGCCAACCCACCCTGCTACACACTTAACACACACACACTTCCTTACAAAACAGCATCAGTGTGAGGGGGGTGAACCTCTGTCATCAAAGTATACTGTTGTTTAAGAGGAAGGGGAGTCGGTGTGTGGAGCAGAGTGAATGTGAATGGTGTAAGGGTTCAGAGAGTTCATGTGTGAGTGAGGGTCTCGGTCATTGTCACAGTCACTGTGTGGGTTCAAGGTTAATATGGCTCAGTGCAGGAGAACAAGTGAGAATTGAGCAAAAAGAGGAAGTGAAAGTTGCTTTAAAAGATCATATGGAAAAAACACCACACATAAGTTGGAAGAAAAAATAAGAAGTATAGTCTTTGATTTGTTTGAAATCTTTTTGTGACGTTAAATAATTAGTTAGATTTCACATTTGCTTTACAGCAGAAAATACTTGACTATTAGTGCCATTAAGGATGTGTTTGCTTGTCCTGAGGTTCAGTAAACAATAAAATTTACTTTCCATTGGAAAAAAAATCTATCGATGCAGCAACAGAAATTTCTAATGGCATCTGCTTGGGATGAGTGTTGAGGGAGAAAATATCTGAAGTCCTTGTTGAGATAATAAAAATACAAAAAAAATGCATGAAAACATTTTTTGCACATTTAAGGTATGCTTGAACAAAGTTTTAGTATGACCTCCAATCAAACTAGTTAAATAGATACATTAACTTTTGTATTGCATGCCAAAGTTTACCATTAACTAAATTCTCTAAACAGAGCAGGTAAAGAAATGGACATACCCACTTCCTTCACATGAGAATAGTTTGTTAACACGTCTGCAGCCCAGACCACACACACACAAACACACACTCACCAGACAATCAGTCAAGCATTCCCCTCAGTTGGAATGTGTTTTCTGGTGGGTGTGAAAGAGGATATTTGGCAAGGGGGCTTATGGGAACTAGTAAATTAAAAAAAAGTGAATGCATTTTTCAAGAAAGGCACAAGAACACTGTCTTTCAGTGCAGCTAGGATTTTTATTTAAGGTGTAGAAGTACATAAATGTGCTTACAAAATTTCTGCAATCAAAATGAAAAAGAATTTTTTTGTGTAAATCAGCACTTATTTGCTGATTTACACAGTTGTAATTTTTCCCAAGTTGAGCACAAGCATTTCCAACAAGTCTCTGGTTCCCCATTTTCTTCTAAAATCTTTTCATTGAAGTTACACAATCTTAACCAAAACATTTCAAGCAAGGTTTAGGGAATCTTTGGAAAGCCAACTATTGAACTCGTGACTTCCGTAATACCCAACCTTCTTAACCTTTCTTTAAAACGTCATTGACATTTTTTTCCTGCGCTTGGTGTTGATTGTCAAGATAATTAAGATTTAAATTCAATCACACTTTTATATTTTGTCAAAAAAAATTTAAGTTGTCTGACTGTGAAGAACGGAATTTCTCTGAATTGTTTTTTGTGTCTAATTTGATATCGTTTTCCCAAGTGAAGATATACTCATCTGATCAGTTCAAAAACATCTAAATATGCAGTCGACAATAATCTCACACTTTGAATTTTCCCTGTAGTCCTGACTGGTTTTAATCTGAAGAACAAATTTGAATGTAAAGACTTAAGACACAGAACCTAGTGATGGAGCAGGAGAAAAAGAGAGAAGGGGCTATGGGCAGGAGGAAGGGGAGAGAAAGAGAGAGCCCAGTAGATGGGGGAAGGGCTGTTTGTGCATGCTTCAAATTCCTTAGGTGTTATCAGCATTGCCCGCTCCATAATTGTTCCTTTTGAGGAGGGAGAGGAGAAAAAAGTTTGACTGTACAACACTGTAAAGTTTCCTCTTGAGGCTTTGCAGATACAAACAGAGGGGCAAAATCTTTGAATTTATGTAAGTTTTTACTTAATGACTCTTACATCGTTAAAGAGTCATTGCCAAGTAATTACGTGATAAAAATATATAATTTCATCTTAGATGGAAGGACTGCATAATATTCCACTCTGGTCAGAAATAAGAAGTTTTATTATTAAAAAAAAAAAAAAAAAAAAAAAAAAAAAAAAACCTTGTTAAATTTCTAATTTTTTTAAACAATAATCCTGCTTAATGGTTTTATTAAAATTCATAATCTTCATAATCTTCTTATCTATTTATATCTGTCAAATAAAAAAGAAAAGCTCCAGGCCTATCATGAAGCACCTCCCCCTGCCACCACATACATTTGGATAATCCAATTTTGTAATCTAATGCCGGAAGACTCAGCTCCATGAGACAGATTAGTCATTTCTTGTGATGTAAAATCATAATCATTTTTTATCTTTTAAAATGGGTGAAGTGAACACCTGTAAACTGTCTTCTACTTGAGGGGAGACACTGCATCAGCAGGGCACATACATGCATTCATACATATGTGTATGAATGCATTAACACATGTACACACACACATACATCCTGTATGTGTGTGTGTACATCCACACACACATACAGGATGTAATTCCGGGAACTTTGATTGATGAGGTAATCCATCTGGCTCTGAAGCAGGGAGGGAATGGAGAGAGCACCAGCAAAGAGAAAGCATGGGATGAGTAATGATATGGGTTCAAATCCTAATGTAGATCAGGGACTGATGCATACAGAGAGCATTTGGATAAAAGTTTAATTAGTAGCTTGTTTGAAGCACTGTCTTGTGACAATAAATCATTAATTAGCATGTATTCTATTATTTGGTTTACAGTTGAGTCAGTGTGAAAACCAGCTCTGATTTTGTTTCTGCAATCCAACCTGGTTTCCATCACAGCTGCAGTAAACTGGGCGGAGGTGCATCATGTCCTCTGCTCGTGGATGAAAGAATGACGCATGAAATGTTTGCTCCAGTTATGACACAGACCAGATGAATGGTGTTTTCACTTACTCCAACAATAAAACTGGAAAGAAACCAGCATGCTGAACAGTAAAGGCCTCCCAGTTCTCCTACAAATGGGACCAATGATTTGACGTGGCGATTAAATAGTGGAAAAAGTTTTTTGATCAGTCCAAAAACATTGTTACTAAAAGAGCAAGCTGCTTTCAAATGGGCAACTATAGGATTTTTTTTGTATGGTAATGGTATATTATAACATCCATATATAAATTATTAGAAGGTAATAATTCCAAGCCCAGCCCAATGTATATTGGGCTGTTTCAAACCCAATATACATTGGGTTTGAAACAGCAAACCCAATGTATATCTTCTTTATTAAACATTGTGCGAATATCTTAATAACTAAAGAGTCCAAAGTGAGAACAAGAACCATAATTGCATAGGATTTTTTACTTTTGAAATGGCAGCAAAAAAGTAAAAAATGGACTCAATTAAAAGGTTATTTAAAAAGTGTTCAAGTTTGATTGTCCAGTGTTTGTGTGATACTTCCATCTACTGGTAAACTTAGATGAGCACGCTGGGGTAATCATTTCCATCAATAGCAAGTGGAGATGATTCAAGACTCTCTCTTAAATTTGACTTATTTGAAGATTGTTTTTTCTTACAAGTATGCACATTGGCAAGGTAAAAGTGTAATGGTAGTGCTATTACTACTATTGCTTTTATTACTGTTGTTATTACAACTACTGGGACTTGAAATTGAAAAAAAAACCTTTTATGAATACATAAATTGCCTTTAAGAAAATAATCATATGTTGTATGTAGAAGAAAAATAAAATTTGTTTTTCTTTTCAGCTATCCAAGCAATATGATGTGATTGATATTTAGCAGGAGGGAATATGACTGTGTAGTTACAGGAGAAATGTGTATCATCACTACCTTTCCGAAGCTGGTGTAGTACAGTTGAATAGATGGCATAAAATTTCTTTACATCTCTGCATCCATTTCAGTCAACCGGATTCCGTTTGGATTGGACACGAACAAAACTTACTTGGAATGTCTTTACCTCTTCAACAATTCTTCAACTTCAAAACTCTTTAAAATATTTTTTTCATCTCATCAGGGTGGCTTAATACTTCTATTGCTCTCTACACTCCTTGCATTGCAACATCATCAAGAAACAAAGAAGACATATATTTTTTACTTTTAAACACATTTGACCTTTTGGCGAAAACTGTTTCCTGTTCTTTTAGAAGTCCACTTTCAACCGTTTGGTCTTTCACATTGATTCAGAGACAATTTTATTCTCACTACTGTGCCAGATGTTGTATCTCATCACAGCAGTAGGACTCATTATTGGCAGCACGTAGCGAATAACCTTTTAAAGTTCTTCATAACTGCAAAAATGGCAGGTCATTCAGGCCTGAACTGGAGAGTCCTTCAGACCAGAGAGTCCCTCTGGGATGTTGTTTTAGACATTGATTTTTTATTTTTTTAAAAGGGGGGCTTTTCTCAAATCACATAAAGGGATTTTTGAAGTGAACTTAATTTTTTTTAGTGCATCTCACAAGAAAGAAAGTTGGTCATTGAGCATGTTCCAGATGGGGTTCCTTTGATGCTCTTCCATATTTTTAGCAGGTTTTGGAGGGGAAGAGTCTCTGAATTTTCTGTGCATGTCTAAATTTGCCCCTAAAGGTGTTTCTTCAGCCAGGATTTTTTGATGAAGACAGCAGGTTTCTGGAACATCAACACATTTGGAGTTGAAAGTCAGAACAGAGGATTTATATATTAACTTATTTTTTGTGCATGCTTCAAATGTCCTTTTTGTGAGATCCTGCTTTAACATTTCCTAATGTTAACCTCTCAAATGTTTAAAAACAGTGACGTCTGACCAGGTTGTATTTAAAAAATTAGGCATCAATATCACACTGAAATTATTTCAGCAATCATTTACATTTCTTCCCTAGCAATGCTTTATAAAAAATTTAAAAACCTGTTTAAACTAAAAGGGAATTGATTTTTATCTTTTGACAAAATGTAGAAAAACTTAAAGATGTCTCAAATGTATAGTAATTTTACTAATATTTTCTACACATCTTTTTTTCCATCATTTTTTGTCACACAAAGAAGCCTTTGTTTGGTGAATATGAATAAATCTACTGGTCTAGACCCACTAGATGTCAGTACTGTACAGGAAAACCACAAACAGCTTCAAGTTCACCTGTCAGGACCTCAGCTCATACTTTATACTGAATCACAAATCAGGCAAGGCTGAAAGAATGTGTTAAATTTAGTATCAAAATGCACAATAATCTGTGTATCCTGTCTTGCTCACTGACCAGCGCAGTGAAGTCTACAACCACATGTTGTGTCTCATGGGAGTAGACAACGTAACTGTACCCAGTTAAGGAACCAGCTTTACCACAAGATTGTAATCTTGGCTGTGGTCAGTCTGTGTTTATTCCAAGACCAAAAAAAACTGTAAAAATCTTTTTGAACAGTCTAAATCAAGTTTTTGTGGCTTTGTCCTGGAGGTACAAGCCCGCTTGTTATTGTCCCACAATAAAACATGACAAAAATCCATTCAGAAAAGACAAGTTCTTGCAACATCAGATGTTTGTACTAATTCTTCTAAAAAGAAATAGAATTTGTCTTTGCTTTGTTTTTTGTTTTTTTAAATCTCTGCGTACTTCCCATTTTACTGTCAGAGGACCTTTTGTTGCAATTTGACATTTTCACTTAAAAATTCAGTAGTTGTGGGAAAACAAATTTAACTTGACACCAAACAAATGTTCAAATTTTAGAGAATTTGTAAGGCTGCTGATAGAAAATTTTTGACAGTTCAATTCCATTTGAATGTCAAAAGAAATATGAAAGGAGAACCGGACAAGCCCCCAAGTGTGTTAGGAGGTCAGCTTGAGAAAAAGTCTGTCAAAACAAACATTTTCAGAAGTATTTCACATGAATAAGCTAGAAAGGATTGTGCACATTTTGCTGTACACTACTTGCTCTTTCAAACTGGCCAGAGGACCAGTTTAGATATGGACAACATCTCTTTCTAAACCATTTTCACAATCATTTAACCTATCTCTTATTTCTCCTCACCACAATGGTATAGGATCATCTGCAGACAGAAGTATGCATCAGCTTCCATTCATGGTCAGACACCACAGAACAGTAAAGGTAATGAAGTGAAGCATCAGATTTTCAGGATGACTTCCCTCTGTAGGTATTTCATGCCCCATTAAAAAAAATCACCCCTTTTAAATTCTTTATTTCACAGAGTGGATCACAATTGGTTTACAAGACCAAGTTATGGCTCCTTGAAATGTCATCAAGTGTTAACCCTCTCACTTCCAAAAGCAAACCAGAGTACAAGAATGGGTGGGATGGGGAAGATGGGTGGGAGTTAATAAATTAGACTAATTCACTGACAAACACTCATTAAATATCTATATGTGAAGAAGCTCATCTGGATATTTGATTAATGTATTCAACAAACATCTCCGTTTATCGTGACTGCCTATTAGGAAAAAACATCTGACATAAAAGCTGTTGAGCTCTGAGTTCCAAACCCCTCTGATTCCAGAAACCTTTTATATTTATTAAGAGATACAAAGCAAACAAATCAATGAGATTTTGGGTCTTTTTGTTAGATTGCAGTGATTAAAAAGTATTTGAACTCACTTTGTTTTCAGTGAGTGAACCAAGATGTCTTGTCCAAACATAATCACTTCTGGCTCAAGACACAGAGAGTTAGGAAAGGCTGAATGGCCAGTTGATTTGCTTCCTATTCTTTCTGCTGTGTAACTTTCAGATCAGAATCTGCAGCAGGTGGAAACAGTTTCATGTGCCATCCTGCCAAGGCTCACTAAAGAAAAATAGCAAACAGAATAAAGGGCACCTTCATTCCATGGAGGCCTGGTTTGGAGCCTTTTTAGAAAGTAAGTCACTGAGCATCCCAGTGATAATCTAAACTGGAAATGACAGTTTACCAGTCAACACCTTCTAGAAGGCTAAATGAAGTGCAAACTGCTCACACAAAATGAGCAAAAACAAAGTCAGAAAGCATGTTTAAGTTAACTCTGAATGCTCTTCATTTAGGGTATTTATGATTTTTAAAGACCAACTTAATTTTAGCCTCCAAAATTGAAGTAAACATGTTCATTTGGGCTGCATGGTGGCACAGTGGTTAGCCCAGTGGCCTCACAGTGAAAAGGTCAAATGGTGGTGTGAGTGAAGCTTGAAACACTGGCCTCTCTGTGTGGAGTTTGCATGTTCTCCTCGTGCATGCTTAAGTTTTCTCCGAGTACTCCGGTTTCCTCCCACCCACCAAAAACATGCATGTTTGGTTGATTGGCCCTAGGAATAGTTGAGTGTCTGTGTGTGTGGCCCTGTAGCAGACAGGCAACTTGTTCAGAATGTACCCTGCCTTTTGCCTGTAATCAGCTGGGATAGGCTCCAGCAACCACATTAGGAAGTTGCGGTTCAGAAGACAAAACGAAACAAAACAATGTGCAGTGTCTGTTGGAAAAATTGTGTGTGCATGGTTGTCTGTGTGTGGCCCACAACAGACTGTCGACTTGTTCAAGGTGTACCCTCCCTCTTGCCTGAAATCAGAAGTGATAGGCTTTGACACCCTATCAGGGATGATAAGCAGTTAGAAGAGGAAACAAAAAGTCTCCTTTTGGCTGTAGACACTTTAAGTAATGCCACTACACACACTGTTTAGATTTTAAAAATCAAGTGATTTATTTACTATTGAAGCTCAAGTTAACCTATATCTTTATTTTTTTTACAATTAATCTAGGAGAGGATCATAAATGTTGGGGAAACAGGAGAATCGTGCAGCTCTTGAAGCATGTTGGTTTCCATGTGAGTGTGATTTGGAGGAGGGAGAAAGAGGAGGGCCAGCTGGGCCGCTGATGTTACGACGTCACACAGACTGACTGAGCTCCAGACTTCAGTCTCAATCTGCAGCCAAAAGCAGCAGAGGAGGTGAGGACCAGAGGAACATATGATCCACGTCTTTCTTACCGAGGAGAAGAAAAGACGGACATCTGCATGGTTACAAGCGTTAGTCCTCCTTTATAACGACTGCAAAGTAGGACTAGCTATTCGACTGCTTGGTTCAGCCTGTTAGCCTTTGTGGCAGGGCTGCCCATGCACCCAAAGACCCCCTGATCAACTCGGAGGCTGGGAGAAGCCTCACATTTTTTCTTTTTTTTTTGGAACACTGACACTTTCTCCAAATCTTCTCCCAGAAGCTCCATCGCAGAGCCTTGAAACCAGGTTGCCTGTGAGGAGCATCATCTTCTCTCTAGGCTCGGTTCCACGTCGCCTGTCTGCAACCTCCAGTTTGACAGGACCAAAAGGCGATTTATGAGCAGGATTTTTATCTTATTAAACTACGATGTTGCGCATCTCGACCAACGTGTTGGTGACAGGGTTGATTTTCTTCTTGCACAGTTTGGAAGTAATTGCCCAGACCAGGGCTGTAGAAGGTAAGAAAAAGTGATCAAATAATGAAACGTGAATATAAACTCCGATGTTTCAGTGTGTGCATGCTGGAAGCGTAGACTCTACCCTGGAGGAATGTCGATGGAGTGAAGCAACGTGGAGAGAATGAAAGCTGAGGCGAGACAATTAAACCGGTCTTTTGTTTTCTGTCTCTGTCAAACATGGGAATATTGTAGTGACACAGCAGTGATGGCACATTTCTATCCCTCCCGCGCCTTTCTCATTGCCATTCAGTTGCTGCAATCACCCGTATGCGTGTTTTAAAAAGCGTTTGGATCAAGAAATTCTGGTTGGTTTGCCTTGATGACACAGATTCATTATTGTGTCTTCTCTCTACTCTGCCTGCTCACATCTCAGTGCATGAGAAATTTTCAGGCTTCAATATGCCATATCTTGAATTTCTTGGTATGCTGATGAAATATTAATTCACTGTAGGGTTGTCCTACAAGCATCTTGATAAGAACTTGGGATTGCATTTCCATTTCTGTCTGTGTACAGGTCCCTCCTCTTTCTAGATGTCTGAGCAGAACCTTCACAAAGTGGAACAATTTCTGGAAACTATTACACTTCACAGTTCCACTTTCACATGGCTTTGTTCAGTAAGACAGGCGAAGGTTGTTTTCAAAGACAGATTTGAGATTCATCATCAAGCAGTAAACGCTTCCTTCGTCTTTGAAGTCATCTCAGTTCACTTGGCAATCCCGTGCTGTGTAGTTGTTTGGGAGAAAAATCCACACAAATTACCACCTTCAGGACTCACTTGTATAGCCTGCAATCACCTGGAAACTCTGCCTTCTCATGAGAAGCAACAGCTGAGAAACACTGCCTAAAAACAAACTGTTTCTGCCCCGATTCACGCTTATTGTTCTAGTAAAATTGTCCTCCCTCTCAGTTGTATTGTATTGATTGGATGAGTCAGCTTTGTGCAGTGTAATGGAGGAGTTTGCCATCCCACTGAGATGTAGGGGTGCATGCTAAGCCACCCTCACTGTTGGGAAACCTTCTGTGTTTTTCTATTAAACTGATTGTCGGATTGACACCTCCGTTCATCGGATTGGATGAACGGAGTGTGTTCCGTTCATCCAACACACTCAGCTTGAAGCTTATTGAACTTGAAACAAATAATTATTAATCAGCCATTCATCACAACTTTTCTTGATCAGCAAAGTTTCATTTTACAGAATGTTACACAAGATTTCTCCGTTTTAAGTAGGGTAAAGTAGCCTTGCTCCTATGTTAAGGACACTTGGAATGACATGTTCCTAGTGAAAGTTTTATCCCTTTTAAATTTTCAAAGCACCATTCAGATTTATTCTTAGGTTTTTAATGTACTGAAGGCTGCAGGAAGGCCTTGGGGTTCCAATTTCCCCTAAAGTTTAATTGGGTCTAAAGTTTTCTTTGTTACCCTGAAGAGACCTCAATGAACAATCTCAGCTTGTTCAGAAAATTTTGCTAATTGGACGCCCCGTGCAAAAAGCCCTAATGAAATATTTCACATCACTTCACTCTGTGTAAGTGATGTGAATCATTTGCTTTGGGAATAATAGATCAGTGGCCCCTTACAAATGTTACCCCAAAAGCTTAACAAGAAAAACAAGAAAATCAAAAAGGCAGATATTTGTCAGAATTTTTTTTTATTTAAATTTGAAACTTTTTAAAATGAAGGATCAAAAACATATTCCTCCTCAATTAACACTCCTGTTACTTCAGATGGTGGAGGTCTCTGCTGGAACGTTTGGTAAATACATTTTATCAGTGAGGATTCTTGACCTTATGCCGTTCTACACAGAGCTAAAAGTTTTTCCATTTCTTTGCTTTCTGTCATCTGATAGCAGCTGTAAAATACATGTTCACGTCAACCTCTAATCCCTGGCAGCACAGAGGTGCAGTGGTTAATGAAGCAGAATTTAATCTGCTCTAAATATGGGGTTTCGATTTGTTCGCTGGATTTTGCTCAAATACCTTAAATAACAACTTTTTATCCAAGCGGATTTTTTTCTGGAAAAAAAAATGTGGAGGTTCAGAAAATATGAGTTATCTGTCAAACTACCGATTGATGTGGTCTGACATACTGTATACGTTACATTAATCTTTCTTTTGCTTTGAGAATTCTTTCGAGAGGCATGAAGCTGGAAAGACATTGAAATCAACAATACAATTTGTCAGCGTAGTTGAGGTAGTATTTTGGCTGGGGTTTTAGCTGACAGGTGTACATATCAAGGTGGTTCAGGAAGAAACTGCTTAAAACAGAAGAAGTTCTGTAGAATCAATCATCAGTACTGATACTTCACAAATAATTTAAGTCCATTCAAATGATAGAATTTGAATAGATTTTCATTTATAGAAATGTAGGATTTTCAACAGGGTGTGAAAGACTATGAGTTCAAAGTATAAAAAAAGCAATAGTTCCGTTCTGTCGTCTTTTGCTTATCCGGGGCTTGGTCACGGGGGCAACAGCCTCAGAAGGGAAGCCCAGGCTTCTCACACCCCAGCTGCATCCTCCAGCTCACCTAGAAGGATCATAGTCTGTCCGGTGGGTCCAGGGTCTGCCTCTTGGTCTCTTCCCGGTGGGATGTGCTCGAAACACCTCACCAGCGAGGCGCTCAGGATGCCCGAACCACCCATCTGGCTTCTCTCGACCTGGAGCAGGAGCGGCTCAACATCGAGCTCCTCCCGGATGGCAGAGCTCCTGACCCGATTTCTGAGTGAGAGCCCAGGTATCTTGTGGAGGAAGCTCATTTCAGCCGCTTGTATCCACAATCTCTTTCTTTCGGTCACCCACAGCTGGTGGCCATAGCAATAGTAATTATTTAAATTTAAAATGATTTATTCAAATTTTAAAAATACAAAAAAACCATCGAAAAGCAAAATGAAACTATTCTACGTTTGAACTGAAAATGAACAAATCAATCAGAGATAAAATACCTCTAAAATTTTTCTGAGATGTTTTTAACAATTGGTAAAGACAGAACTGATGAACTCAGCATATTTTCTCAAGCATAATAATCTGTGAAATGTGAAGTGATGACAGTCTGCTTTGCAAAATAAAAACAAATGTTACTACTTAAAGCAAATCAAAGAACTGACATGTTAGTTTCTTTGTTCTTTTGATTTGTGTGCCCCTCAACAGATTCCGTTCATCCACATCAAAAAAGATCTCTGCTGTGAATGTTGATTAGTCAATGCGTTTCCAGGGGAGCGGTGGTCAGATTTTGACCTGACCAGTTAATTGGAACCACATCCTTTGCCCCAGTGTCTGCTCATGACAGGGGAATTAAGCTAATAGTAAAAGATATCAGAGGGTACTAGCAGAGATATTTTTCCCTTTAAATCTGTGATAGAGTTCTGTGTGTGACTAATAAGTCAACCAAATGCCCCAAAGAGCAAAAGTCAAGGTTTGTTTTGACTTTTTCAAATATCAGTTTGACTTATCTATAAATCACAGCCTCGCTGGCCATGACATGACTTGGAGATTTCAGTCTGCAGTCTAAATGGAATAACAGAAAAAGGCCCCTGAAGCTCTGTAATTGTTCATCTGTTTATCTGACTTAAAGAATTCGGGGAAGAGTTCCTGAATCCCATTTACCCATTACCATACCTGAGTTTAACCCAGTTTATTTTAAACAATCAGGTTTTTACTAAGAAATTCCAGCCCTGAAAAAAACTTTGCATTTTCAATTTTTGTTTCAAATCTTTAACATTGCTCTTACATGTCATTTGGGTTCAATATTTCATTCAGTGTTCTGGTTTCGTGTTGGCACATTTCTCAGAACCATCCCACGACCCACTTAAGGCTCATGACCCTCTGATGTTGATGTCGTATGTAAATGAGGCTATTTAAGGAGTAAAGATAATGCTCATTCTTGGAAGGCCTTTTGTTTGAATAGAAGTGGGCATTTGCTCCAGTCATCTTGAAAACACAATTTACGTGTCGTCCTCATAAATCTGCAACTTTTTATTCACAGAAAAACCCCAAAAAATGAACCCCCGGTTCCCAAACAAAATCTTGAAGTTGTCAGATTTGTTGCAATAAATAGAAAGAAAATCTGTTCTTGTTTTCTTGATACAAATCCCGTTTCACACAATGACCAGTTTACCGTTAATCATTTAACACCGTGGAACTAGGTTAAACCTACAGAGAAACATTTAACTACTTTGCGCAGATTATGACTCACTCAGAAAAGAAACTCTTTAAAACTATCACTACATGTGGTTCACAGCCTTCATTGTTCGCTCATATACATCTACTAATGTGTTGTTTTAGTCCTTTTTTACTAACAAATCAGCTCTTACGATTTATGTCACATTCACCTGTTTATCCTCGGTTGCTTAACAGCTCATAAAGCAAATATATTGATGATAAATGTTTTTTCTGTCTTGAGCAGCTGACAGGTAACTTTTTATCTGCAGTTAGTTGCTGAATAGTAGGTATCAGGCTTAAAATTCTTGGAAGTTTGAAAAAAAAAAAGCAGAGATCCTGGGCTGAATTTAACAGCTGACTAAATACAAAGGACTTAAGTTGAGTAATGACGTAAAGTCGAGTAAAAGTGAGGAGATCAGCAAAGTCAGGTGGCATATATAAGGTTAATACACACAAAAAATGACATGTCTCATATTCAAGTTACAGTATGACACATCATTGTCATAAAAGTACTGAAAATACACTCTGTCTGAGATTAACAATTGAAAAAAATTGAAACTTTTAAGTGAAAATTGTGGTGAATAAATTGTGATTTTAAGGTAATGTTTGGTGAAACGGATAATTGGATGATTTGATTTGCTAACTGCGGAGAAAGTCGTAGACTTTGTAGACTTGTTGTAGAATCCAAACACAACAAAAACGTTTTCCAATTTTCAACTTCTCCAAAGGACAGAAATATTCTCTCACTTATTATATTTCTGAATTATTTTTTTTTTTATTATTTTGAATTACTCTATTCATCCCTCACTGGGGAAATTTGTTTGCTGCACTCCTTACACCGCAGCAGGCTGCCCTTCAACGGCGCCAATGGTGGGAGAAGTGGGGGCTAGGTGTCTTCTCCAAGGACCCTAGACGTGCTCTCCGTGGGACGCGAACCCGCGACCTTCCGGTCCGCGGGCGAACGCGCTAACCACGCGGCCACCGTCTCCACCCCACCCCACCTCCAATTAGAGCAATTAATTGAGACAGTGGCTCAGTGGTTAGAGCGTTTGTTCACGAGTTCGCATCCCACTGAGTTCACGTCGATGGTCCTTGGAGAAGACACCTAACCCCCTGTTTCTCCCACAATTGGTGCTGTCATAGGTGGCAGCCTGCTGTGGTGTGGTGAAGCACACAAATTTCCCAGTCAGGGATTAATATTAAAAAAAAAAAAAAAAATTAGCACCATTAAATTTAAGATTTATCTTTTGTAGAAGATGGCTTGATTCTATTAAAATCTCTGACTCTACCTCACTCATGCAAGGCTGAGCAAACCTTGATATTTTCCTCTTTTAATCAATTTTCATCAACTTTCTTTTCTGTGTTTGTCAGACATTGTGTTTTTTTCATCAGACTTAATTTAGACGAGGTCGGGTGATTTTTACAAAGTATAAAAGGGGAGGTCAGTCTAGTTAGACGTATTGTGTGTGAGGATTATTTTGTATAAACATATAATTATGATTTACTGACTTTCAGCATTTCATACTTGTGTCACAAAACAAAATAGAGCCCAGGTTATTAGATTATTGTTTTGTTTCATCTCCTGAACTTATCCCGGCTGATTTCAAACAGGTTACACCCCAAACAGGTAGCCAGTCTACAGGTATGTTAGGATGATTGGTCACTATGAAGAGCCCATAGGAATGAGTGTGTGAATGGTTGTGAGTGTGTGGCCCTGCAACAGACTGGTGACCAGATTGTGGTATTTTTCAGTTTAGTTGATAATTTTTTTTTAGTTTAGCTGCTATTTCCTCTACATTTGAAGATGTAATGTTTTTTAGGTATAAATGTATAACTGAGAATGTTTTCTCTTTGTTAGATTAAGACAAACAGATCACATAATTGTCCACATCTCTTCAAAATGATACAAACATAATTGGAGATGTGTAATGTGAGCCTTTACATCTTCATCCTGAAGAAGTATTACAGAATATTATAAATGATCTTGTTTCATGTCACTGGGATTTAGATTTATTTTGAACCTTTTAATCCAGAACACAAGCTTTACTGTGAACACAACAGTAATCCCTCAAACAGGCATTCACCTTTTATTTTCCGGCAGAAAATTTCCTCTCATTAAATAATCCTCAGTGGACTCAGTTTTTTTCCATCAGCCTGAGCAAAAACAGGCAGGAGAGTCTTTGGTGACTCAATACTTGACACACCATTTGATGGTTAAATTAAAAATACTGCTATCAACATAATCCCAAAGACTTCATAGAAAACTATTTTTATCCAGCCTATCCTTACATTTCCTATGGAGGTTTTACTAACCTCAAATATCTGTGTGTAGGCAGTGTGGTCTGTGCTACTATGTGTACATTGGGTACTTCTGGGAGAATAATGAGTGTCTGTTTGCTTTACTATTTTTAGCCTGCACACACAGTAACAAAATGGAATAAGTTCAGTAAACAACCCAGAATATTTCTTGACTTGCACAATCTAAATTTGATTTGCTGATCCGGCAGTCATGGTAACATATCATCAGGACGTGTTGGAAAGTCAGATCTGGTGTCGGTAATTCTCCTGATATCATATCTTGTCTTTAACATAAAACCAAAGCAACATTTGGATTTGGTCACTACTTTTTAAACGACTGAAACAAACAGCTCTTCTTTCATCCCGTGAAATTATTAGCTGATAAATGTGTCAACGCCGCTTTTAATTCACATGGATGCTGAGCTAAACGTCTCGTAAAAGCTTTGGACAAAATACCAGCATCAGTCAAGACTTGAAACTTTTACTGGTCATATGAAAAGGCTCCAAAGAATTTCACATAATCTTCTTTAAAATGTTTCCCTGAGCAGCCTTCTGAGGGGACTTAATTGTCATTTTCTCTCAGCAGCTACAAGGAGGGTGTGAGCTGGCGGCGGTACGGCAGGGTATTTGTCTAAACTGACTTCGTTAGTAATCATGAATCATATTTTTGATGTTTTTGTGTCATCCCACTTTTCTTTTGGAAAATGAGGTTTTACACAGAGGAGAAGGAGGCTGTAGCATTCGGTTCTGATCCAAAACAAAGTCTGGTACAAAGTGACTGTTCAAAGTTCTCAGTTTCAACCAAACATCTAAATAGCTCTCAATCTTACCGTTGTTAACTTGTTCACATTTTTTGCTCAATCAAACAATAAAGTATTAGGGTGGAGTGTGTTTCCCTGCGTGATGATACACACTTTAAACCTTCTTGAAATGTTTCTTCATGATCAGAACACGAGCAAATATGAGCTCAGATGGGAGCACATAACACATTGAGTAAGAGCAAACCTGAATCTCATGGGAAAAAAATATTAACTGGAATAGTAATAAAAAAGTTGTCAGTTTGTGTAAAATCCATGTGTTGAGTACTTGTGCTGGTTTATTCTTGTCTGAATTGTCTCCTCTTTTGCTGACTGCTCAGTCACCAAAGGCCCTTCCAGAAAGCTTTATTGAAACGGCACAGCTGGGGCCTTTTTTTTCCCTCTGTTTTGCAACACAAAAAGTTGCAAAATATTTTTTCCCCCATTCTTTTTCCTTTCCTTCCTCTTTCTTTGCCTCCTACTTTTACGTCTCTTTTTCTCCCTTCAATTTCAAAATCCTGAAGTGTTGTGCCTCAGCTGTGGAGGTGGATGAAGAGGCGGTAGGCAGTGGAAAAACAGAGTAAATTACTCTTTCTACATTATGTTTCAGCGCTTTGCGGAGCCCCTCTTGGTCTGCCCGAAAGGTTAACAAATGAAATCAGTCTCTCATTTTTGTCTTATTTGTTTTTTCAATTGGACTCTGCTATGTTGTATTTATACATTTATTTCCAGTTCACTTTGGCTAAATCATCACAAGGGCCCGGGTCATGGAACAGCAGGTGTTGAACAAAAATAAACTTTTCGTTCCTATGTTCTCATTATCATTATTCTGTCTAAATCATAACTGAGGGCTTTAATATTTTATAACACTACTATGATTCAGCTTCAAGCTAATTATGTTACTAAATCTCTGTTATGCAATTTTTCAATTCTGCTTTTTTAATAAGTATTTAAAATGGACTTGAGCTTTAATCGTGTCTGCCATCAGAAATACCCCTAAAATACAATTTACTACGTCTGCATCATCCCTTGAGAAACTGCTAACTCTGGTATTTGAGCGAGTATATGTTATCTTCTGTAGACTAAACAGTCTCTTTTTTCCCATTAGACATTTCATCTGTTTCTTTCATCGTTTTAAATAACTTTACTATGTATAAGCCTCAGCCTACACTCCTACTTTGTACGTTAATGCTACCTGCCAGCTTCTGATATGCGATTTTGCATGAATCAGCTGATTCTGCTGCTGAAATCGGTCACCTCAAATCAGAGCAGCTGCAGCATAAGCAGGTTCATATTTTATATGTAAGCTGCTGCCATTTAAATGCACTACGCAAGTACAAACCACATCTTTATGAGTAGGTAGCTTTTCTTCTCTTTTATTCTTAGATTCATATCTAAATGTCTTCCTGCTGCCTGACACTGCTCTTTGATTCTCTTCCTGGAATCAGTAACGGGTGTTTATGTACATTTTGAATCAAGGTTCTGGTACTATTTGGACAGCTTGAAAACAGGACAGTTCGAACTAGTACCTTCACCACCTGCTCGAATGGAAAACAAATAGTTGTGGTGTTAAGTGGTCAGACAAAGGGTAAGAATTGGGATTGAATGTAATCCTCAAGGGTTTATGTAAACTGTAGTTAGGGTGCAAGTGACTGACTCACAACTGGCTTTACTGTATCTCTGCAGTGAGCCAGGTAGATCTCAGGCTTATAGATGACATTTGATGGGTAAGAAACACTGTTTTTTTGTTGCTGGTGAACTACAACTCCTTGTGAACCTGCTATGTTGCTTGCTGGTTTGAAAGATTGATTAATTAAGCAAAGAAGTCATGACGTGAGTGGTCTGAGTCAATTTTAAGGTGTTATACACAGGTTATTTTTGTTAAGGAGTGATGAATTTGCAGAAATGGTTTCAATTTGTTTTATTTTCACAGATAAACAGTGAAAGTCATTTCCCAAAATGCTGTGCATTTATAGACGTAAAGAAGTCAAAAATAGGCATCCCAAGTTTTATGTATGATAGTTTGTGTACCTTATGGGCACTTTGTAAACTTAAAAAAAAATTGTAAACTTCATTTAGAGAAACCAAGTTGCAAAATCTGGGGAAAAAAAATGTAAAAAGAACAAATTGTTTCATTACTTTTTCATTTATTTGCACTTTTAAAATGATTTCTGTGAAAAGTAAAGGGCAGTTCATTACTTTTTTATTTCAATGTTTTTACTAAATTTATTTTAGCTGCTGCTGAAGGGTTTGTTGCCGTTAGAATGTTGAAATCACTCGAGTGAAAATTACTTTTCATCACCTAAATGAAAAATAGCAGAGTTAATTAAACTGACATATATGTATATAGTAATAGAGTTTTAATTCATAATGGAATTTAAATAGGCAATTCCAGGGATTAAAATTGCTTTTCAGAAGTATTTCTCAGCATTACAGTAATAAATTTGTTCACCGCAGTATTGCCGTTGGCATATTGATTATGCAGAATTGTTTTGCAGGGTTGGATTGCCAACTTTATTGGTTTAACAAAATCTAAAATAGTTCCAGAATTGCTCAGTAAGGTACAATAATTATACTCCGACAATTTTTAGCTTTGAATTACACCAGTGCATGTTATTTTCTGAAAAACTTTTGACACATCAGTCACTGTGGGTTTGTTTCACTTAGCATCTATTCACTTATATTGTAAAGATAAAATGCTGAGCTGAGATGATGACAGTTGTATACCGATCACACCGTTATGTGATTTTAATTCAGCACATAGTTGCAACTAACTTCATAGAACCACTACAGCAAAGTTCACATCCGCAAGAATAGTTGCAGCGTCGGTGTTGTTTTCGGGGTTACTATGATTAGAGGTGAGGATCTCCCAGCTTGGACATTTTCAACATTTGGTCTCTTGAATTGTCGTTTACCAGTTTACAAATCCATGCTATGGAACTCATCCCACAGCACCTCTGATGACTTTACCTTTACATTTTCTCTTCCCCCTAAACAGTCTTAAGTGATGTATGATGAGGTGGTAGTCTGTGTCTACTTCAGCTTTGTGGTGCCCAGTTGATCTCAGAGGGCAAACCTCCAGCTTATTTATAGCTCTACTGTGGGTGTTGGAGGAAATGGTGCAGTGGTTGGGGGTGAGGCTCGTGTTTGCCTTTGGAGAGTCCTCTTCCTCCCAAACACACAGAGCTAATCCAGGAGATCTAGCAGACAGTAACTGGGTGCAGAGGGAGTGCATTTGTAATTTGGCCCAAATGACTCAAATCGTTGGCACCCTTCCTCCGCTTTGGTAAAAACACAACCGGCTTATTGATAGCATGTGTGACATTCCTCCATTTCATCTCAATATTCCAGCCCAGCTCAATGTTTCCCTCAGATCCTCAGGTTTGTATCCAGTTTAAGATGCTTCCACTTTAAAGTTCGATTACTTTTTACCCTCTCTTTCCTGGCCAATGTTTTATTCTTTACCGTACCAATGTCAATTGCTCACACGTTTTAGTAATCTCTCCAAAGTTGTATTTTTTTCTTCAACGAACACAATAAAATGAGGCCCCAAAATCATTTTTAGTTTTTTTTTTCCCACTGGTAGATGTTTTTAATGTTTAACAGTCAAGTTTTGATTGGTTCACAGCTTGCAAACAGTACTTTCGTTGCTTCTCCCTGCCTAGCCTTACCTCCAGCTAACTAACCTCTTGACCTACTTCTTTTGCTCCCTGCTTCTATCCTGTCAGCAGCAGCTTGTGGCAGAGTATGAGGATGGCGTGAGCTCCTCCCTCAGTTGATCTTGAACGTGGAGTTAAGAGCCATCGGGTTAGCGCATGTCAGCATCTAAATAAACAACAGATGCAACAGATTCATGGTCGCAAAGGATGGAGGGGGGAAGCGGTGCACTCTCTAAACAAACAAACGTTAAAAGAAAAAGATGAAAAACAAAGCAGAAAAATGGTTCAACATGAATCTGGTTGCACTTCATAAATAATTCAGAACCTTGTGACTAAAATAAAGACACCCTTCGACACACACACGTACACAAACTCTCAGCGGTGCAGAAAAAAGGATGAGCTGGGAGTGTGTGAAAGTCTGCAGCCACATGTCAAGTTGGATTCATGGTATTTAGGTTGAGCCCCATTTTTACAAATTTTCTTCACTGCAAGAGCTGAAGCTACCTCAACATGAAAGTGAACACAAATTAATCACATCCATTCATGTTCATTCAAACTTCTTCTATTCCATGCTGTCCTGTACAAAAGGTCCTGCAGTGGGCCTAGTTAATCAGAATGTAATCTTTACCCCCACTGAGTATTTTCACTTGGAATTTCTACTTACTGATTCCAAACAGTTTAAAAAACCTTTGGTATTCATACAAAGGGAAGGGGAACACGCTCTTAAATTGAGAAACGTTGATTTAATCTTTGCTGTGTCACAATAGGTTGGGACGTACAAGAATAGTGGAAGAATCATTTGTTTTCACAGAGATTTAAAATGGCAAAAGGGGAGAATGTCTAAAAAATTTATTTGAGCAATATAAAAAAACATTCAAGTTCATTTTCATTCAGTTAATAAAAACGCTTATCTGTCTAGAACCATGAGTAACTTCCAATTGTACTGGTTTCTGGCTGCGATTTCTAAATGTCAGCTATCAGGGTGTTGGACTTTATATCAAAATCCGTGAGAGTCCACATGAACAGTGGTCTGGATGCACAAGGCACATTTTAGGAAAAGTAAAGCGGTGCAAAAGGCTTTTTCATGATTATCCAACCACTAATAAAATAAGCATTTAGATGAGCCAACGTTATGACTTGGCTTTGAAGAATAAATCATGACACATGTTTGTTCAGAGGAAGCTGTGTGCACACCTCATTGTCAAGGAGCGGTGTGCAGGTGGAAAGAGGAGGACCCAGTTGCAGACAAAAAACATAGTTTATTTGAATTAGGTAGTCCATTATTACTGTGAAAAGAAAAAAACAAAGTTTCAGTGGCATGGCAAAAGGTTATTGTCAGAATGTGTTCATGGTCAGGCAACCAGAGAGATCTGGCTGGAAGGTATGATATGACCCCGACATCGAAGTCTAGGATGATTACCCCTAATGGGCAGGGTCCACAAATGTGTGGAATCAGGAATCATTCTCGGGTGGCCCTAGTCAGGGTGATGAGGAACTTCCAGGACTCCCTCTGGCAGCAGGAGAGGGGATCATGACACTCATTGATGATGATGGTGGCATACACCTTATGTTTTTATGGGAAATCCAAAAGTAATCGAAGTCTTAGGTAGCCGGTATGTGAAGGTTGAACATGCACTACTGTTGGATTAGTTCTTGCTTGTTTTAGAAAGACTGACCAGTTTTGACCTGGTTTGGCAAGTCTCTGGCAGGCCTCAAAAGGTCTGGGTATTAGTTGTTGGTTTAGAAATGGAATTCACTTAAGTACAAAAGCAATGCTAAAATGGGAAAGCTTTCTAGACATTGATTTAGTCAACTTCTATGTGAGTCACATGTGGCAGCCATGTGTTTGGGTTTGGGCAGACTTGTAATGGTAATCAAAGTCAATTTTATGCAAAAAACAAAACAAAGACCAAACCCTGCAAAACAATCTAAAACAAACTAGACTACAGTTGAATAGCAATGTCATTTACCCCTTGTAAAAAGTTTTTTTTTCTCTAAATGTGTTTTAGATTTTTTACAAGAGCCAGCATCTTGTCAGAACAGAAAAAAGATAAATTGATGAAGTAGTGATTTCTCACTTTTGCTTGCACCTAATGATCTACGTGTAATGTCATTGCACCATTCAGCTCTTGTGTGGTAAAATAGCATTTGGCAATCAAAAAATGGCAACTGTGTTGGGGCATAAATTTAGAAATAGTTTGTACCAGCTTTTATGCTAAAACACACATAGATTAGGTCTGGTATCTACTTTATCTGTGTTTATTTCAGTCCTGTCTTGGGTGCAGAGCTGCAAGAAAGGAGTATAAATGGCACGTAATTGTTTGAAAATTACATCAAAATACCACTGGGAATCCAAACATCAGGTGTGAGACTGATGTTCTCTGGCAAATTAACCTCATTTCTCATTTATAAAGCTTGTCGGTCACTCCTTGTTGGCACCTGTGCTTATCAACAAGGCCACAGGATCTTTGAAGGTTGAAAATTACTATTGAATTATTAATCATAAAAAGTCAATGTGGCTAATGATGCTAAGGGCTTATCAACCAAGTTGATATTTTTCATTTTAATGTCCTCAATGCGTGTCATAAAACACTTGCACATCAGATTCTTTTGGAGGTTTTTCAGACAAAATGTTTATTTAGATAAAGTTTGTTTGGTACTTAAATGATGATTACCCTTAACAGGCAAAATTATACTGTCGTCCCATGAGGCCCATTTCTCAACGTCTTCCACAAATATCAACATTTTGACAGGCTTATGACCCGATATTTGGTACTTAAGAAATACTAGAAAAGTCTAACTGAGATCTCAGAAAAGCTTTCTTATAGAAATGCCAACACAAGTGACCACTTACCACTTTTCTGAATGCCGCAGGGTGACTCAGCTTTGGGTTTTGTGTGTTCATGACTGTTTTTAAAGTGTTGATGTGTTGGAGTTGGAGGCCTAGAGTTAGTGTGGGTTTGAGTTTGCTCTGCCATTTGGCTGCTGCCAAACTGGCCAAGTTTTACTGGTCCTAGCAGGATGAATTGAGGAAAATGTTTGATAGTGAGCCATTTCACTATACAGGATGTTCTTTAATATTCTCCAGACATGCTACATCACCACCATCAGTTTTGGTGAACTGACCTTGATATTTAAGAGCAGCAAGTTTATGCAAAGCATTTCCATGCGTGTAAAAGTGCACGTTTTAATTTTTTTGTCTTTCCTTTCACTATGGCCTTCACTAAGTAACAACTTTCCAGAACCTAATTAGAGCCAGTGAAGGCCACTATTGACTCTGAACACAACAGACAGCGCCTGCTAATGAGATCTGGAGAATAAAGATCACTGACACAAAAGGAGCAGCAGGTTTTTTCCGAATTTCTTTTCATTTCTTGTTTCTCTTTTCAGCCCCAAGGAGCTGCAGTCCAAAGCAGTTTGTGTGTAAGGATGGAGTTACGTGCATCTCGAAGGGGTGGCGCTGTGATCGTGAGAAGGACTGCCCAGATGGTTCTGACGAGGAGCCAGATGTTTGTAAGTTCTTTAAAAATAAGTCAAATATGTTGGTTTTTTTCCCCCAAATAAATCTTCCCTCTTCGTCTCAACCAGAAAGCAGGATGAAGCTTAGTTGGACATTTATAAAATATTTAGTGCTTGGTTTTTAAAAACTTCTTTATTATTTACTCAGTTTGTCTTGAAAAGTGAATTAGTAACAGGGAAAATCCCATAAGTCTGAACCCGAACGGATGGATTTATGAAGTTAGAACCAGTGTAAATAAAATAGATCACATTTGAATGTTTAAAGTTTGTAGGTGCACAATAACTTTTGTAACGCTTTTTGTAAAAGCTGGAGTTCCGTTGTCTTCTGCTTATGCGGGGCCGGGTCGCGGGGGGAACAGCCTCAGACGGGAAGCCCAGGCTTTTCTCACCCCAGCTGCATCCTCCAGCTCACCCGGAAGGATCCTAAGTTAACACAGTCATTCCTTACATTCAAATCACAAAAAAAGTTTTTGTTAAACACAATAACAATGTTTAAAAACAGACAATTTCTAGACAAAAATGTTTCGTTTCATCTTCTGAACCACTTATCTGTAATAGGGTTGCTGGAGCTATCCTGGCTAATTTAAGATGAGGGTACACCCCGAACAGGTCACCAGCCTGTTATGGGGCCACACACAACTATCTACACACATGCTCATACCTAGGGGCAATTTTCATAGCAGCCAGTCAACCTAATATGTATGTTTTTGGAGGGTGAAAGAAACCCAGTATACCTGGAGAAAAACCACACGTAAATAGGGGAGAACATACAAACTCCACACAGAAGCTCCTACTATTCCAAGCCTCGTTCCACCCTGGACTCAAACCCACAACCATCTTGCTGTGTGGCCACTATGCTAATAACCACTGCACCACTGTGCCACCCGACTAAAAAGGAACTAATTATTAATAGTTCTTCAACATTCAAACAGTACGACGTGGCACATCCTGCCTACAGTATGAAAATATGTGCCGTATTGCCAATGGAACATAAATAATCAAAAATTTGAAAGAACATATTGATGTGGAATGTATGATGCTCTCATGAAATCTAAACCAGTAAATCCTTTTTAACAAAAGTTTTGATCCTTTCTTTTACAGCTAAAACAGATTAAATAATGCTGTGTTTTATCAGCTCTTTTGAAAGACCCTGCCACCACTTAACAGTTCTGTCATGCCCAATTAAAAGATATACTCTGTTTGCTTTTTCTTGCTTGATGTGATTTCCTGTTTTATTCAGAGCCACAAAGAGTGCAGTCATTACACAATAAGTTTAAAAAAGAAAGACTTCCGCTGCTTCAAAGTCTCCATTAGAGTTAAGATGCTTAATTCCTGTGGAGAAGACAAACGAAGCTGGGGCTTCTGGTCAGCCTCTGAGACTGAAATGTCTGTAGTTTTCTAGACAGACGGAGGAATGTGTAGGCGGGTGAGAAAAGTTAGCGTGTGTGAATGTGTGTGTTACTGAAGGGTTGACCAGAACAGAGTGGAGGTTA
Source organism: Neostethus bicornis (assembly GCA_902685375.1). Classification (NCBI taxonomy): domain Eukaryota; kingdom Metazoa; phylum Chordata; class Actinopteri; order Atheriniformes; family Phallostethidae; genus Neostethus; species Neostethus bicornis. The sequence continues at coordinate 11,429,727 of LR738557.1, read as the reverse complement.
GGATAGAGAGCTGTAAACTGCAGCAGGGACACATGAGACGGTATGAGAGCAGGTCTGGAAATCATTAGAGTCGCCCAGAGCAATGGAGAAACCTGCTGTTTTTCAGTACCTGCTCTCTTTACCCCATCTCATCTATGGACTAACTTCCTGCAATGGCTCTGCAGGAGACTGAACCATTCATATGGTGTGAATATCTGATTCAGATGTTTTCCCATTTGCAAAAGTAAAAAGACTTCTCCATAGATCTTTCAGAATTAACACTGACTTGATGTCACATAATTAAAGTTGATAGAACACTCACAAGGACGTCCCTATGTTGTATCAACTAGTTATTTAACTGCTCCTTAAATAACTGTTGCTTAAATAAAATAATGACTGATAATTAAAGTCCCAATTTTTCTTCATAAATTACTTGGTCATTTGTTCCCCTTTTTAAACATGATCTCAGCATAGGAAAACAAGACCAGTAAAATAAAGAGACAAACAAACTATTATAGTATACTGCAGGATAGGACAAACTTTCTGGTTCGCGGGCCACATTGAGTTCTAACATTTGACAAAAGGGCCGGAACAGGAGCAGATGGGTGGCATGCTTTGGTAACTGCTAGATTAGACAGATAGAATGGCGCGCTAGATTCTAAACAAGCGTGCTAGATGTTACATCAAAAGCATTAAATTTCAAATCTAGCGCGTTAGGTCTGAAATCTAGTGCAATAGCGCTTAAAAACGTGCATTTAGCAGCGCTATGTTTGAAATCTAAGCACTTGATGTAACATTTTATTATGTATTATGTGACATGCTTGTTTACGCGCATGTATTGGGCCCAATGGCTTTCCAAATTTGTGCACACTGTTTATTTTGACAACATGTAAATCATGAAGACACACTTATGGGAGCAGTGTTGTTGTTTTCTCAACAGAGCTAATATATCAAGAGTGCGCCATCTAGTGAAAAAACATCAGAGTTGCTGGGGAAATAAAACTTTAACAAGGTTTATTTATTTAATTTTTTCAAGTTCGGCAAGCCGGATTAAAACGTTTAACGGGCCGCATGTGGCCCGCAGGTCGTAGTTTGACCATGCCTGGTATACTGTATAGTATATGTTTAGCTTGATGGTTAAATGATCTGTGCTTTTCTGATGGTTGCTCTGTGCAAGTTTAGCATCCTCTTAGATTTTGGTTGTGAATTATTTCCAAAAAAAACAGTTGATGTCAGTAGTAAAAGCCTAAAATGAAATCAATCTCTTCCTGTTACTCCGTGCAGTTTCCTTGCTGTGCTAAATGTGCAGCGGATTTTACTTGAAAAATGCATGAGGGTTGTTTATTTATTCACTCGTGTAGACGGGCCTTCACAGTGGCCTTTGTTGGCAAGCTGGTCATTGCCAGAGAAGTCAGCCACTGTCCAGCGCAGCTGCTTCGCCCTCCTGTCTAACCTCCCACAATGCAGTTCTTTGTACACTAGGATTCTGGGTAGGACTGGCAGAGATAGATAACCAAAGTATAAAACAAAACAAAATGGTTGTCTGGGTATGACGTTTGACCTTTACGTAGCACATTAAGCTGAATTTTCACATTTCTAAAAAGGAGGTAATGATGATAAATACAAAGAGATTAACCTATGTAATGATTTAAAGTAGTGCACGGAGTAATGTTTCACAGGTGTAAGAGTTTTGCAGTAATGAAATAATGTCCTCTGATCTTGCCCTGTGATAACACGGTGAATTACTTTAGTAATGATGGAGCATTTATTTCTTTGAACTCTGCCAAAACAACTCTTGCATTATGTCGAATTGTAATTTTTTCCCTTCTTTTCCTGTTTTAGGTGAAAAATCCTAATTAATCCTATTACAGTTCTTATTGGTTGATATACGCAATATGTGAGGTTGTTTACAGCCACCCCAAACCCAGTGGATATGTAGTAGACATAAACAATGTGGTGTTTTTTTGTAAAAAAAAGAAGAAGAGTCACTACTTGGCAAAGATTTTTGTTATGTAATAATATGAATGACTCATGCTCAACATAAAACGGTTCTCATCCTGCAGCACTGTGTTGCTGCAGAACACGTCTGCTCACATTTTTTTGTGTTGATGTTTTAACGTTCTATTTCATCTCAATACTCACTTATTGCTAAAAATGAACTTTTTAGAAAAACTTTTATTAAATTTGACAAACTCATAAACCACCAATTGGATGTTTATTTGTGATTAATAATCAACTAGTTTTTTTTTTTATTTAAAAAAGTCTAAAGAGTGCAGTTGAATACTCTTTTAGTAGTTCAAGTTTATGAACAAAAAAACAGAGACGTGACAATAATCCTTCTTCTAATTTTCTTTTTTTATTTTTCTTTGGTCAGTTTTTGGACTGAATTTTATGATCCGTGTTCCCTTGTGGTGGGTGTGTAGACAATGACAGCATCTACTGTGTATGCAGATGAAGGAACACATTGTAACCATGTACGTCCACTTCTTTTACTGTCTCTGACTGTCTGACTTTACAAGAGCAAATCCTGACCCATTATTTTAAAATATGTTTTTAAACTCCAGTTTTTAAATACACACACACACACATATATATATATATATATATATATATATATATATATAGTATACAAAACACTGCATCTTTTAGTATTTGTTTCAGCAAAACAGATTCTGAAGGCCTTCACAAAAGCTCTGTTGATTTTAGTCTACCCGGCAACACATGCTGGCGTAAATGTAATTTATCAAATGTTTTAAAAGAAACACTTTTGGATGCAGTGGACAAAGAATTTGGAAATATTTTATTAATGATAATTGATAAAATATCAAATATCATTGATAATTCAGAAGACATTATGTTCGGAAGACATTTCTTTTTGTCTTCTGAACCGCTTCTTTCTAATGGGCTGCTAGAGCCTACCCCGGCTGATTACGGGCGAAAGGCAGGGTACATCCCAAACAGGACACCAGTTTGCTGCGGGACCACACATAAACACACTCATTCATTCATTCCTAGTGGTAATTTAATTGTGGCCAATCCACCTAACTTAAACCAACGCATGTTTTTGGAGGGTGCGAGGAAACTGGAGTACACACACATCTCTCCAGTAACTGGAGAAAACACACACATACACGAGGAGAACATACATACTCCACACAGAAAGACCAGTGTTTCAAGCCACACCCCTACTCCGGGATTCAAACCGCATCGTTCTTCTGCATTAGTACTGAAGTGTTTTGGGAACATACTTTATGTTAAGACCAGTCAAATTTGGACCAATTGTACTTCAAAAACTCTCCTTTTCAACTTGCAGAAACTACTTAGAAACATAAAAACTCAACCTGTCCAGGGTGTACCCCACCTCTCCCATGGTTGTTTGTGTGTTTCAGCCAGATTTTGTTGCAACAAAGGAACATTATTTTTGTGGAACCCTGGGGTTGATCAGTGAGGATGCAAAAATGTACCAAGAAAGAAAAAAGAATGTGAATAATAAATAGTAAATAATGTGAGTATTTGTTTCTCAAAGGTAAGGAAGCAGATGCTGAACACCTGTGCTTTTGGATTGTGGTTCACCTTCCCATCTGCAGGCTAAACCTTCTCATTACTAATAATGATAAATAACTACATCCTGTGAGATAGATGCATTATTAAACACCCTGCTGGTCTCTGATAGTTGTCTCCTTCAATTTCAGTACTACAGCACTCTTATCATTCTTTTGGAAGTCTCACAAGGTTTTTCCAAAGTATTTTTTTCTCTTTTTTCTAATTGACCAGCGGTCTTTTTTAAAATTCAATTGCTTTATGCTTCATGATTGCTCCAACCTTGAAACTTAGATGACATAAAACATTGTTTTTATTCAGACATTCCAGCACAATCATTGTTTTGATGAATGGTAAATAAGTTTGAAGATCTTCACAATGATTAAACCAGCGGTCGGCAACCCGCGGCTCCGGAGCCTCATGCGGCTCTTTCATCCTTATAATGCGGCTCTGATTGGCTCGGGAAAAAAAATTACTAAAAAAAATTTTTTTGTATTTAATTGAAGTGTGTTTTATTTGTGTTAGTTTTTATATTGTTTTAGTTCTAAATTTGAAGATTATTGTGATCTTGAAATATCACAAAGTATGCTCCGTTGCATACTTTGAAAGCCCAAGGCGATATAAGGATGACGGCTCACGGATTTTTCCCTTTTGTTTGCTGCATGCACAATTTAAATTCAGCTTTTTAATTTATTCGACAGAGACATTCAGACATTATTATTTTTTCAAGAATTCAAAATGTGTTCATTACATCGGTAAAATTTAATTTTCTCCGTAGCACTTCATAAGACATAACCACACTATAGTTGTTTATACAAAGTGTAAAGGTAAGAAAAAGCAGTATATACAGTGTTATCTTCATTTTAGATATGATAAATGGATATAAGGATGACGCCTCATGGCATTTTTCTGCTTTCGTTTGCTACATGGACAATTTAAATTCAGCTTTTTAATTTATTTGAAAGAGACATTCATTGTTATTATTTTTCAAGAATTCAAAATGTTCAAAATGTGTTCATTAAATGAATAAAATGTAATTTTCTCTGTAGCACGTGGATTTCATAAGAAACATGCTGCGGTAAAGTAGTAGAAGTTTTTTTTTTTTTTTTTCATTTTAGATGTGCGGCTCCCAGTGTTTTCTTTTACATGGAAACCGGGTTCAAATGGCTCTTTCGGTGTCAAAGGTTGCCGACCGCTGGATTAAACTGACAAATTTACAATTTATTACAATAGAGAGGTGTTATTAGGAAACATCCCAAGCAGGAAAGGAATGTTCCAGATGGGCTTTTCACTATCTTATGTCTGTCCACAGTGCACAGCACTAAACATTGACCAGGAGATTTTTAGAATTGAGCAGCTCTCAGGTGGTATGAAAGGAAATGCTTTTTGGCATGTTCTTAGGATTCAGCTTTTATTTCCTGATTGTAGACACCAACACATGCCAATGGTTGATTCTGTGGATAACTTTAGTGATTGTATTGGGTTTCTTTTGGGGATTGTTGGTGGGAAAACTAATCCTATTGTTCCCTTAGTATTTTTTTGTGTGGAATGTTTTATTGTTGGTGGATGGATGAGTTTAAGATTTCTGGGGCTTGACACTTTATATTGTATCACACGGTTTTGGGGGAATGCTTAACAATGTCATCGTGACCCCTCCAGGGGTGTGAGCACCTCCCACCTTCTAGATGAGTGTGTGGTCACTTTAAGGGTAAGCTGGCTGGGATTCCTGTTTTAGTGTAGCAGCTGGTCTGGGGTGTGCCTCTGATCTTTACGAGACACTGATTATGTTTTTATAACACCAAATTGTTAAGAATATTACACCCACATACATACTAGCATTCATGTAAATAAATGAATTGTTACAGCCGTAGTTGCTTTTGTGTCATTGAGGAACACAGGCTGTTGAAGGTTGTCGCAATTTTTTTATGTATGTCTTTTTTTTTTTTTTTTGGTAATGGCCACTCTGATAATTCTTGAAAAACTAGCAGATCAGTTAGTTTTTTCTTACTTCTGTCTCTACACAGAGTTCAAAATCATTCTGCAGATAAGATTTTTCTGTAAAGGTTTCTGCATAATTGCAAGACTCAGGTGGTCTCGCATGTTTTGTGTTTGGTGCTTTGTAATGTCATTTTAGCAACTGCACTTAATTTGGCACATTTGTCTGACAAACTCTTCCCCATTATGCCTTCATCTGAACGGCACAGTGCAGGCTCTGAATTAGACTTAAATTTCTTTGAACACTTGCATTTTGTGAGTCATTTTTCTTTCTCAGGTTGCTGGAAATATTGATTTGCATAATAATGTAAAACAGTCATCAGAAATTTTTTGTTTTTTTGGTCTCAACTGACAAACGGATTTTCACAAAATCTTGTTTCAGAAACCCCAAATACCTGAGATACAATACAATCAGATTAATCAAAGCAATAATTTTTGACACTTAAATACTATTTGCATAATAATTTGGAACTCATGGTAGTTAACTGTTATTTCTTTTTTGGATTAACATAAAGAATTAACATTTGACAGAAAGAAAATATTCCTTTGTTCACATATAAGATGTGAACATTAGACATCTAATGTTCTTGCTATTGTTAGTTTTGTTCTCTTTCGTTCTTTATTTTGTTCTCTTACTGACTCCTAATAATCAGCAATAAAATGCAAATGATGAGATAAATTAAAAAACAATGGAATGCTCTACTTAGAAAAGCAAATAATGTCCAGTTAGCATATGGTTTACTTTTCCTCATTTAAAACCACCAACATGGGGTCATTTTACTCATTATGTTTGTGTTGTTGGTGTAATTGTCTTAAATGTCTCTGACTGTGTACTTTGCTCCTCGGCACTTCCATCCCCAATGAGCACTGGTGCTTGTATGTTTGGAGAAGGGCTCAGTTTGTTGTGCTTGCAGGAGGCTGGATTTAGCCTTTTTACTTTGTTTGTCATCCTGGCAGCTGCAACAGAAGCCCCCACAGAGAAGGAAGAAAAATGTTGTCTTGATTTCTTGTAAGGAAAGACTTGAGCAGAGGGTCGAAGATCTTGAGGGACGTACAAAGCCTGCTATCAAAAAGGGAGCTGGAAATGATGGGAATGTACATTTGTGCTGTAAACGTGTGCAGGAAACATTGTTTTTCTGTTGCTTGTCAGTCACCTGAAATTAAAGTTTGAGTGTCAGGTCAATGTATTGTTTCTCACCTGTAGAGTGAAGTGTTTCTAACTCGGTTGTCAGAGATGAAGAGAGGAGAGCAGGCTCTGTTCCCCTGGCTCTCCACTGTCTGCCTAGCCCACTCTGCTAGCCGTGATCTTTTTGACAGGCAACCGTATCACAACACCAGCTCATTGTGTAAAAAACCTTCTGTCCAGTTTTCTTGCAGCTTGTTTTTGGTGACATCCTAGTTGTTTGTCGTCTTTTGTTTTTTTTGGCAATGTGGGAAGGATGGGTGTTTTAACAGGGATATCTCAGGGTTGCCGAGTCAGAAATTTCGATCCACATTCAAGAATTCGTCATGGAGCATCATGGGAAAAAACTTTTGTTGTGTGGTGGTCATAGATGAACAAAATATTTTTCCGTTCCGTCATCTTCCGCTTGTTCCAGGGTTGGGTCGCGGGGGCAAGAGCCTCAAACGGGCAGCCCAGGCCTCTCTCACCCCGGCTGGATCCTCCAGCTCACCCGGAAGGATCCCAAGTCTTTCCCCAGCCAGCTGTGACACATAGTCTCTCCAGCGAATCCGGGGTCTGCCCCTTGATCTCCTCCCGGTGGGACGTGCCCGAAACACCCCGCCCGCGAGGCGCTCAGAGGGCATCCTGACCAGATGCCCGAACCACCCCATCTGGCTCCTCTCGACCTGGAGGAGGAGCAGCTCGGCACCGAGCTCCTCCCGGATGGCAGAGCTCCTCACCCGATCTCTGAGTGAGAGCCCAGCCACCCTGCGGAGGATATATATGAACAAAATATACAGTATATGAACAAAATTTATATATTTTAATTGGGTTCATTTTTCTGCAGTAGACTGGTGACCTGTTCGAGGTGTACCCTGCCTCTTGCCTGAAATCAGCCTTTATAGGCTCCGGCACCTTCCACGGTATTAGTCATTCAGAAGACGAAAATTAATTTTTAAGAATAACTGATGTTATTTGTGATGCAATGCCAAATAATTTATATGGTATATTGACTATAGACAATTGATTCAAATATTTGTTTTAACTACATTATTATAGTGTGTTTCCAGGCTGTATATTTGCACACAATTGTTTATTTCAGCAATTTTTTGTTGTTAAACCACAAAATGATGCACACAGAGAGTCAATTTCATACCTTAATAAATGAGCAAGTACATGGTAACGTTTTGAATTCCCACCTCTATATTATGCACATGAATGGTTTGCATGTGTATTACATGTTAAAAACAAACTGTGACCAATGGACCACCTCATTGTTTTTCACAGTTGGCCTCAATTTGGCTCACATAAAACCCTTTTATTTTTTCTGGAGCTCTGGCAGCATCTTATTTGTTTGTGTGTTTATTAGTGGTTGAATAAGCAAGTGTGTTGACCAGAGTATGAACTAGAAAATGGAAAATCTCCAAAGCTTAACGAGCGTCATGGTCTGGAACAGCCTGATCCAGATCTGAATCCTGACTTCATTTGCTGTAAATTCTTCTTACATCTATTTCAAGACAAAACAGAAAGGGGATGTATTTTTGGCTTACTGTCACCGAATTTGTCCACAACTAATGACTAATTTTGATCTTTTACATGGATTTGTTTGAAATTTTATTAAGATGACAAACTAGCTAAAATTGATATTGTTAGTGACAATTAAAAACCAGTATTTTAAAGTCAAATTAGTTTCACAAATGTCTTCATTGGAACATCGAAGCTGATCCATTATTCAAAACACATTTACAAGTCACTAAAATTAAAAAACTTTCATGTCATGTTTTCAGTATTTGTCACTCTTACCAATTCCACACAATTAAAAAGATGTTGTTTTGATAGTTCCCATCCAAGTTACCGTTGTACTGTTCAGATCAGTCTTTGCACGTGACACTGCTTACATAGCGTGGCTCAGCCTGCTCTGATAGGAGGGCTGAGGAGGTCATAGCCGATTTGTGTGATTCAAACAATAGCCTTAGTTCTCCTATCCCCCATTGCACCACCTCAACCCGTATTGCCCTCATTCCCTGGGACTGGAAAGGGCATGTGACAGCACTGTGCATAGCGGCTTACAGACGCGTTTATAAAATCCTGAATTGCTGCAACTTTTTTTGATTGTTGCAACATAAGGTGCTTATCTAAGTCTATTTACTGTCTATCAGTCAGTTGAACCCCGGCTGGGTCAAATAGATATGGATGTGTGTATCATGTTAATAAAACCTTGGAACAATATCTTATTTCCTACTGGAAAGGAGAAGCCTTGCTCTAACCATTGTCACCATCAAACAGATATATTGCATGGTTTACTGAAGATTATTTTCTTTTTTAAAAAATGAACCGCAGAGGAGCGGAAATAGTCATTTTTAATGGCTTGCTTTAAAAAATAATTGAATAAAAAGTTTACCAAGTATCAAGTTTGTAGCTGGAAACATCCCTCATGGAACAATGTTGGATAAAATATCTTTCTATTTTAATTTAGCAGGGATAAATTTTTCTACATACCATCCTCCCCAACAGCCCTTCCCCTGGCCACACACCCACACCCATCCTCTTGTAGACCCACAGAGGAATGGAGCCTGGTGGGTTTTGTCCACATTCAGGGACAAGGTGTACTTCATAGACTTTGTGGTTTTACTCTGATTCACGACATGTCTTGATTTTTCCTTCTCTATTGTGTTCATTTTCCGTGCATTCACCTCTCATTTGCAGTCTTACTCATTGCAGTAGTACTGCAAATGGATCCATGGATTTTAGAGGGCATAATCATGGACGGAAAAAAAAACATGAAGCAAAGTAGTTGTATGAAGAAAAGAAATCCGCCAACTGTTTCAACAAAGAACGAGAAATCTGAACCAGAAATATGCAATCTATTTTCTGTGTAAGGTCTTAGAATTTAAATCCTATTTTTCTACAAGGTCTCCAGATGAAGGGAATGTCCTCTTTTTTAACACTTTTATTTACTTTGCAAAAAGTAATAAAGAGGAAAAAACGAGTACAACTCGGTTGTTTCTATGGGGATTATGAAGGTCAGCAGCTGTCAGGTTCTGCAGATCAATTGTTCTTGGTTAGATAACATTTGGCAAAAAGTGCTTTTTCATAAAAGCCCCAATTTTGGCAGTTTGCTGTTTGAATCATCCAGTTGTACGCTTTGGGAGTATCAATAACAAAGACACCAGTAATGACGTTAAAGTAGTCAAAGTTGTTTCTTGAAGGTCTCTGAAGGGCCTAAATTTTAAAACTAATTTAAATAACACTTTATCAAACCTGAAACTGTGCTATAGTTTTCCATGATGGTTCATAATTTGCAAGTCTGATAGATATCTAATTTTGCAAAACACCGACAAATATTGTTGGCAGATAATCCTCAAACTTGAATGAAATTAACATGTTTAGTACCTAAAAGTAAGATAATCATCATTTTCAATTTGGTAACCAGTGCAATTGGAACTTTAGCTATCATCGTTCATGTGTTAGATTGTCTCAAAAAACAATTTCACAATTGCCCCGTCAATTTTTTTTTAACTTGTGTAGATTATTGGAAAAGGTAGTGTGTTGAGTCACTGGATTGTGGATAAAAGACTCACCTTCTCCTGGAAAAAGACCTCAGCGGTCAGGTCATTTCGGAAAATATTCTTCACTGCTCGGAAATGTATTTGAACTCACTTGTCTGTCCAGCTGTTTGAATTTAGTAACTCAGAATTGAGTTTGAGCCCAACTCATGGTCTTACAAGAGGAACAGGATTTTTTTTCCCAGAGTTCCCTCTCCGCAGATCGTTCATACCTTGCCTACATGCCAGCACACTGGTGCCCTCATTGTTGGTGTTTTGCCTCTGGGACGGATGTTTACAGACTGCAGATGCAGCGAAGGTAGTCATTTGGCTAGTCTAGGCTAGGATAATAGTCTGTTTGTAGTTCCTGATAGTTTTCTCCAGCAGATCCTTTTTTTTTGCTGTACAAAGGCTCGTTGGATGTCTGCCCTGTGTTTCTGCCTGTTCAGATACAAGCAGGAAGGGCTGTGAGGATGGAAAAACGAGGATATAAGCACTGCAAACTGCCAATGGTGGGGGGAAAAGAAGGAGAACAGAGTTTAAAAACCCAACATCCTTTTACCTTGAGGACATTGCTTAATTCTTTGGTTTTGTACTGTTTGCAACACAAACTACTTCCAGCAAATATCAGGTATTTGCTGGAAAGCAAATACCTGATAGAAACATGAGGTCGAGAAGACACAAGGACAAATGCTTAGTGGCACATGTATTAAAAAGTAGTCACATGTAGAAACAAAAAATGATGAAACTAATTTGATTTTTTTGCAATAAAAACATTTACTTTCATCAGATCCGACTCTGGAGATGAAGCCCTTGTATACCTGACGGGGAGTTTGTGGCTACCTTTTTAGATGTGAAGCTCTTCATCTATTAAAAAAAAAAAAAAAAGCAGGTTTTACGTCTTTAAAGTAAAAGGCAAAAAGATAAATGTATTACATGAAAAACCAGTGAGGCCCAGTGATTTAACTGGGGTTTCTAACCTTAAGGAGAGAACGGTTTTGTTTCTAATTTTAAGATTTTTTTTTCCCTCAGTTTTCTTCTCAATCCATCTGAAAGCTTTAATTATTAAAAATGGCTTCTGCTTTATGTGTATGTGATCTTTCTGAATCTTTATGAAGATGATGTTTAAAAAAAAAAAAAAGAAATCCAACTATAACAGATTTAAGCACAGGTATGTCTTTGGTCACTACACCTATCATCTCCATAAGTAATCATCAAACAAGTGTGCTGTTTATCTGAAGGAATGAATTGATCAATAAAATAGCCAGAAAATCCTTTTATCTCCTACGGGGAGTTCATCCTTTCAAGTTTATCTTGTTTGATGCTGTTGCTGTTTTTGTACCCACTGTGAATATGTTGTGCACAAGCATCAAAAAGTGAATATTATGCAGGTATGAGCCAACCAGAGGAGACAGTGACACCTTAACATTCTTTTTTCTGTTTTTTTTTGTTTTTGCCAACTTCACAAGAGTGTCCAGATGAGTTAGAGTCCGTCACCTCAACTCAAAGAGTTGATACAATTTTATAGATTGCAAACTGTTATTCTGCTTTAGAGAATAAAACAAGCTGAATTGATAACACAGCCCCTTTGTTCGTTCTTTCTCACAGGTCCGCATAGCACCATATCACACTGCCCCCCCAATGAGTATCAGTGCGGAGGGACAGAGCTGTGTATCCACATGAATAAACTGTGCAACGGGGAACCAGACTGTACAGATGGTTGGGATGAAGGACCACACTGTAGAGGTATGTACATCTGCACGTTGTCACATTAGTCGATTTGTGGGATGAATTGAAGATAAGATCAGATAGATAATTTATTTATCAGCATGGGGAAATTTCAGTATCCAGTAGCGTATATGATGAGTTCATTACAAGGAAAAGTTGAAGAGCCGAACAGCCTGAGAGAGAGAAAGAATTCCTCATTCTGTCTATGGAATAATCCAGGCAACAGTCAGGTCACTGAAGTAACTCCTCTGCTCTCTCTTTGTATGCCAGTTCAGTGCAGAGGATAGTGGGCATTATCCAGGATGGACAATATCTTACGAAGCGTTTTCTTCGTAAGACGAAAACTCTTCGTCTATCTCTTCGCTGAGATAGACTCCATATGTTAAGGAGTCTATCTCAGCATTCTGTTAGCCAGTGTTTTCCAAGAGTATTTTGGGAACACAACAAAGTCATTTAATCTCTTTGTTTAAACTCAGGAAGCATTTCTTCTGAAAACTTAAACAAGGACCAGTCATAGGTTCAGGTTCCGTTATAGGTTCCACAAATGGTAAACTTCAGCTAAGCTGACCAGAGTTAAAGAAATAAACAAAAATCTAAGATAACAAGTCAGAAAATATTTTTCCAGATTGCATGCTAAGTTAGTCGGCTGACTTTTCAGTTGTCCCATTGGACATTCGACTTTATGTCTTGGCCAGAATATGCTGTACTCAATGACCCATTCCTTTGGGCAATGAAATGTGCTCTGCAGGGAGATTTGGGTCACTGGTATGGGTGGTTCCGTACCTTGTACAAGCTGGGCCAGAGGTTGATCTACTTTCCTGCAGTTTTGTCAGATTTAATTCCTATGTGGATTAGACTCCACCTAGAGTGTTTGTTGTCACAGATACTGTTCATAACTCTTATGGCAGACTTTCAAGGAGCAGCCAAAATATGCAAGGGATCTGGTTCTAATAGTCTCAGAATCTTATTGCTGCTTTTTGCAGATAATGTTGGTTTAGTTAGTTTGATCAGCCCATAATCTTTTCCTGGCCTTTTCCAGGTAAGCTGGAAGAATTGTCCGAGAGAGCAAAATCTGTTTCCCTGCTTATGCTTCTGTTTGACAACTGAAACTTGGAAAAGCAGAACGGAATGGATGGATGGTACAGAAAATGAATTATTCATTTAATAAGAAGTGCAGAAGCCGTGAATGAAAAAGCAAATGCGTCCCATGATTCAGTGGCTTGTCAACACATTTTTTTGTAGCAATAACCTCAAATAATTATTTTCTGTTATTTTCCATCTTTAACAACCCTAAGAAGGAGTCTTGGTCAACTTACTTTTAAATCTTGGCTTCAGTTCATTAAGATTTGCTGGCTGTCATTATGGTGTAGTTCACAGAATATTAATCAGAGTGAAGATTTAATATACTATTTAAAATACTGTCATACATAGTGAATACTGTATGTTTGTACCATTGTATCCTTCTGAATGGTGCATTTTATACTTTTATATTTGGATAGAAAGTACAAGCTCACGGGAACAAGTGGCCGGAATGAGCTTCCTCCACAGGATGGCTAGGCTTTTGCTCAGAGATAGGGTGAGGAGCTCTTCCATCTGGGAGGAGGTTGGAGTAAAGCTGATGCTCCTCCAGGATGAGATAAGACAAATGGGGTGGTTTGGACATCTGGTAGGATGCTTCTGAACGCCTTGCTAATGAGGTGACATCGGGAGGAGACACAGAGACACAGAGGCACCTACCGGAGAGACTATATCTCACAGGATAGGGAATGCATTGGGATCCTCCCAGGTAAGCTGTAGCTGGGGGGAGAGAAACCAGGGTTTCCCGTCTGAGTCTGTTACCTCCATGAGGTACCTGGTTCCGGATAAGCAGAAGATGACAGAACGGAATTTATTTGGAAAAACAGCACTACTTAATACAGTAGCACACTTGTATTGGCAAAAGAAAAATGATAGAAAATGGATTGTTAAAAATATATACATATCCAGCCCCAGTCTGCATTTAAGTTTGCTTTAATTGTGCCAAAACTAAAAGGAAGAAGTTGCAGAGAAAATCCATTTTTCTCCAGTATTACAAATGAATTAACACTATCATTAAGACTCTGCCACAATAATAGTGCGAAACGCAAGATAATCTAGCTACTCAAGTTTGACTAGTTTATTAGTTTTGTACCCTAAATAAATTTTTTTTCTGTTCCGTCGTCTTCCGCTTATCCGGGGCTGGGTTGCGGGGGCAACAGCCTCAAACGGGAAACCCAGGCATCTCTCACCCCAGCTGCTTCCTACAGCTCATCCGGAAGGATCCCGAGTAGTTCCCCAGCCAGCTGTGAGACATAGTCTCTCCAGCGGATCTGGGGTCTACCTCTTGGTCTCCTCCCGGTGAGACGTGCCCGAAACACCTCACCAGCGAGGTGCTCGGTGGGCATCCTGACCAGATGCCCTCCCGACCAGATGCTTCTCTCGACCTGGAGGAGGAGTGGCTCGACACTGAGCTCCTCCCGGATGGCAAAGCTCCTCACCTGATCTCTAAGTGAGAGCTCATTTTGGTTGCTTGTATTGAATGACTGATTGTCATTCTTTCGGTCCCCACCCTGGGAACGTAGATCTACTTGTAAATTGAGAGCTTTGCTTTTCGGCTCAGCTCTTTCTTTACCACAACGGACCGATGCTAAATAGATATGGATTTTTTACAATGGTTTTGTAACTGTAAATGAATTAATTGAATGTTTTACTATCATTGTCACTTTTCCTATCAATTATTTATTTCTAAACTCTGTCTTTGCATTACCATTCATCCTAACATGATTGATACTCCTGTACATATATCATTTGCTTCTTGCTCTTCTACAATGCTATATATTTTTTCCGGCTGCACTTCTAGTTTAAAAATGATCGATTGCTAAATACTTACTACATAAATTTTTCATGGTCTACTAGATGGACGTTTGTTCACTACTCGTGAGGCTGGAGGAAAATATATTTCTTCACATGAAAGAATGTAACAGCTCTTTGGAAAAAAAACACTTAACAACGGCCACTTCTTGTAAAATGTTTGATTGCTGGGTTTCATGCAATTTTTCCAAGTCTGCATAGGTGCACAAACTAAAAGATGTTTCTCTTTCGGTGACAGCTTTTGCTTAGCAAAGTGTTCCAATCAGACTGATCGAGGTGTTTGGTGTTCTGACGCAAAACAGAAGAGCTTAGGTTTTATTTGCTTCACAGTAAATTTTTTGTGGTGTGCGTCACAGTTGGTTGTTTACATCGTTGGTTTTCTAAATTCTCTTTAGTTGTTTGGTTCTCAGACTTGTTTTGGAAAATTCCGTACATGTCTGTAATTTGAGCTGTGGTTGTCTCAACAGGCCTCTGGAGTGTAGTGGGAAGGCTTGAGTACACACTGAATTAAGGTACCTAGACTAGTAGCAGACTGATTGTCATCTTCATGAAGAACAAAAAGAGAGTAGAATAATTAGAGAATAAGTCTGAGTTGTGAAGTTTAGTTGTATAAGTTGGATTTATAATGGTTTGAAACTAGTGTGAATGTAAACATACCATCAACCTTAACACAGGTGTGAGATTACATTTATGGAAGACTTTAGAGCCTTTTTTTTTGTCTTTATGAGGATGTGTATAATTCTGCTAGTCTTTTGACCAACAGACAATTTTGTGATCAATGACTTCGTGTCCAGCTGGATTTTTATCACACAGGATATTAGTGTAGATAAGAGCTGGTTAACTAAACTGGTTGCTATTGGTCAGTTGACTGGAAAGTACACCCTATTAATTTTGCTATGACAGGGAGTGATGATTTTTTATTTCTGTTTGCATCTCTGGCTCTGGGTTTGCATATTTAAATATGATAAAAACATCCTAAACTCCTCGAAATCTCTTTTACTTCAAATATTGTGAGGTGAGCTCTAGTTTCTGCCAATGGGCTTTTAAGGGATCTAATTTGTTTCGGTTGAAAATGTATTTGAAACCCTTGCCCCTAATCACTTATGCTTGGATGTAGACGATTTGATTTAATTTGCTTTTGCAGAGTCTGTCTGGACATTTTCATACCCAGGCTCATGTCCAACTGTGAAAGCCTTAACCGACCAATCAAAGCTGCTTGTTTCAGATCTGGCAGGTTTCATCTGAAACTACTTTTAGGAGTTACGCAACATCTTCATGCCCTGCTTAGGAAAAGGTTTTCCAGTTTCTGCACTATTTGAATCAAACAAAGAGGATTACAAAATGTACCAGGCAGTGAAAACTGTTATTGTCAAATTCAAATGAAAGTTTTTTTCCCCTTAACTATACAGACTTTATCTTATTCATATGCTGTCAAATTTTTATGCCCAAGTTTATTACTGTATAAAATGATTATTCAAGTTGATTTCACGCATAGCAAATTCTCCCCTTTGTCACTTAATCCACAGACAGTACAGATTAGATCTTGTCATTTTCATTGTTTAGCTGAGGCAAATCTTGGTGACTCTAATTATTTTCTTTTAACCCTGGCGACAGCCGTGGTTTGAGGCGTTACATTATCTGCTGACAACATGTTCATGAAAATATAATCTTTTAATAGCCTTGAGGAAAAGAGGGGCAAATATTCCTTGAAATGATTAGATTTATTGCTTAAATGTCAAAGTCACTACGACCTCACCACACACACATTTCGGACATAGCTGAAAACATTGATATGGAGCTTTACTATGGATTTTATTTGACAGAATAATCCTTGGAAAAGATTTGTCAAGTAAAATGTTAAGGTGAGACAAACAAGAAAGTTTTTCAACTGATAAAATACTAAATTTGAGACACAAATTTAATTTAAAATTTTTTTAAAAAAAAATTTAAACATATACTGATTCAAATTATGAAGCAACGCAATGACATTTCTTTTTTTTGTTAATATTTTGAGATAAAAATATGAACGAACAGCAGAATCATTCTCTTCTGGAGGCCATGTGCCTAAAAACGCTTCTTAAACATCAGTTCATAAATTCATGTATGTAATCTTTACTATGATATAAATTTTGTTTAAACATTAACTTCGGCGGTACGGGGGTGCAGTGATTAGCATAGTAGCTCCACAGCAAGAAGGTCAGGGCATTGAGTCCTGGAGTGTGCACAAGGCTTGAAACACTAGCCTATCTGTGTGGAGTTTGCATGTTCTCCCCTTGTATGTGTGGGTTTTCTCCGGGCAATCCAGTTTCTTTTCACCCTCCAAAAACACCCATGTAAGGTTGATAGGTCGTTATAACATTGCCCCTAGGAATGAGTGTGTATGGATGGTTGTGTGTCTGTGAGAGAGGTGCGGGGGGGAGGGTGCTGTGGTAGACTGGCGAACTGTTGCCTCTCACCCTAAATTTGCCAGGACAGGCTCTGGCACCCTGCAGAAGATGAAACAAAACATTAATTTTAGTCAGAAAAATCTATTTTGTGAGTTTGTTACATTGAAATTATAAGAAAAAAACAGCATCTCTTTATAATATTATTAATTATATTATTAATTGCTATATAATTTCTTTCCTCTCTTTTTTTGCTTTCTTACAGAGTTCAGGTCCAACTGTTCCATTTCGACCTGTCAGGAATACTGTGCAGTGACCCCGGCAGGACCTGCCTGCTACTGTAACATCGGTTATGAGATCAGCTCTGATGGAAAGACATGTAAAGGTATGTTTCCAGACATAAACTACCTTTTAGTACTGTAGTGCCTGCAGACCCAGTGTTTCTTTTTTAGATTAAAGAGAGAGTATTGTTGGTGTTATAGGGTAAAAATTCTTGTCTCACAGTGGGTAAACACCATACCTTTTTTTGCTCAGAAATCCAATATTTGCTAAAACTTTTTTATATATATTCATTTAAATTTTCCTTGTGAATTCCCTCCTTCTTTTTCTTCTTCTTTGTTCATGTGCCTGAGGGCTTTTGTTTAAGATGTAAATACAGTGTAAAGAGTATCAAGTCAGCCAATCAGCAGATATCCTTTTGTATTCTGTTTTTGTAGCGGAGCGAGAACAATGTGCAAGGTGTGGGTCCGAGCGTGAGCAGAGCACATGCCCTTAGGCTGTCAGGATGTGTGGGGTTGCAGACACACATGCAGGACAGTTTGCAGTTTTTAATAGGAAACAGATTTACTCACGAAACTCAACTCAAATACATATATCCACAAGCAAGGCAGATCATTACAAATATGCTAAACTGAGGAAGACCTGTAGGTTTGTGTTGGCAAAAAGATGACACAAGATGACCTGGCCATGAATGAAGGACAAGATATACATTAAACACAGATGGGAGGAAGAGACAATGAGACACATTAGAATGATGGGAGAGCACAAGAAGGAGAAGTTGAGACATCTGGCATTAGAGGGAGGTCAGTATTTCACAATAAGACAGGATGCAAACCGAAATAACTACAAAACCACAGGCAAAGACCTGAAGCCCTTACACCAGCTGCAAAACCCCTTCCTGCTTTTATTTGAATGTGGCCAGGAAAATGCTCAAACATGCCTGAATAAAAAATAGAAAACCGCTTCAGGTATTTTTTTTATGTTTGAATTATGGTAAAAAATGATAGAATCCTCCATAAAGTTGCTTCCTTAGCTCTTTATTCATCATGTGGAATGAATTGGTTTACTGCCAGCAAAGTGAAGATCCTCCGGATGTTTATGATATGTGTTTTGCATGCTTGTCGGTATGTGTACTGATGTTTACTTACATTTTTAAACGCCTTTACAACAACACAGCTGAGGGGAGGATGAACATTTCCTGTGGAGTTGTGTTGTATATTCAGCATCTGACACAAATTAGCAGAACAACAGGGATTTTTTAAAAAGAGTAACTCTCTGTCATTTGTGTGGTTCAGACTTTGATGAATGCAGCGTGTATGGAACCTGCAGCCAGACCTGTATAAACACATATGGGTCCTACATTTGTTCCTGTGTGGAGGGTTACCTGTCTCAGCCAGACAACCGCTCCTGCAAAGCCAAAAACGGTAAAAAGCATCTAACAAAGCAGCAATAAATCCTCACCTGCATAGATCCTGCTCTCATGGTGATGCTCTTATCTCTATGCTACATTTTCAGTACCAGTTGACCGCCTTCCTGTCCTACTGATTGCCAACTCGCAGAACATCCAAGCCACCTCCCTCAGCGGCACAACGGTCAATAGTCTGTTATCCACCAGCACTAAACAAACCACAGCTATGGACTTCATTTATGCCAAGGAAACTGTCTGTTGGATCCATGTGGGAGATTCCCCCTCATCTACACACCTTAAATGTGCCTTGATTCCAAATCTGAAGAGTTTCACAGAAGAAAGGGTCATAAACATCTCCTTCAGCCTGCACCGTGAGTACATCAGTTTTCAAATGCCCTCGAATCACTTAGTATCCAATATGTTTTTCTGCATTATGAGGGTAGTGGCAGCTCATTTTAGACCTTAGTGGACATAAATAGAGATGAATTGCACTTTACAGCTCATCACAGAAGACACGCATCGTCTTTATTAACTGCGAGTGTCATATTTTTGACCATTTTTTGGCTTAGTTTTACTTTGTGAGAAAGATAATCATCTTTAAATCAGTATCACATTTCTAGATAAAACTGAGGACCAATCAAATGCACCCTTAAACCTTTCCCAGTTAAATCAAACATGGAACGTTTTTTGTAGATGTAAGGAACTCACTTTATGAGGTTAGGAAGTTTGATGGCTTTTGGGTTGATTTACTAAAGACAAAATGGTACAAAAAGGCAAATCAGGACTGAGTTCTGCTTCTTGTTAAACTGATTTGTCTCGTTGTTGGCATGTTGGAAATGTCGAAAGAAGAAGAAGAAGTTGGCATGTTTAACTCAGTTTTAACCAAAGCCTGTGACTCATAGATATTATGAAAACACATCAACCGCAGCTACGTTTTTCATGGGATTAACTTTTTCTTTTTAAAAAAGTAATTTAAAAAAAAAATAAAGCCCACAGAAATTTAGGTGGCTAGACTGAACATGTGCATTTAAGTGCTCATAGCTAATGGCAATCCACAAGTTAAAAACATCTGAAACCATATTCCAATTCCTTTTCTTTCTTAATGATTTTATTCTTAGTTATGTCATAGCCTGGCCTTGTTTCAGTTAACATATTTTTTATCATCTTGAAAAAGACATAGAGGCAACAATAAAGACTTCATGTAGGATTTCATTTTGTTTTTAGATCAAGTACCGACCCTATGTTGTTTTTTTCTACCATCCCAGACCCATTCCAGAAATATTCAAACAAAAAGCATCTCTGAAGATGATCAAAGAGTTTGATTCAGAGATTAACATGATGCAGTTAAACTACAAAAAAATTAATCCAAAGTGTCAAGTGATCAAATCTCATTGCCACATCGAAACATTGCTCGGAAAAAATGATGAATGTAGAAATAAAAAGCAGCATGTCTGTGATGGATGTTGATTCATCTGCAAACCGGTTGTGATCTGATGCTGTGATTGCAGCAGCAAAGAAACTAACAATCTGGATCTGACAGGAGCGAAATAATCTGCTGACAGAAGCTAAAGTAGAAGTTGATCATTTGAGTGAATGAAAAGGGCAAACCCAGCAGGCTATGCTTTAAAATTTAATTTCAGATTTGTTCCCACTATTCATTGTTCATAGGGAGCTCAATCAGAAGTTAACAATTCAAGTTTCAATGGATTTTACATCTGAGAAAAGATGTAAAATTAGGAGAGCTAGCTCAAGCAAGAAAGTAAAAGAGTAATGTATAAAATTATTACTTCATTCAAGTGGACTTTCTAATTTTTTAAAGCTTTTTACATTCCGTGAAAAACTTGTAGTAAACACCACTGTACACCAAGAACAATAAAAAAGAATCCCACAGTGTAAATATAGGTCGTTTTGAGTAGTCATACATCTTCATTTTCCATGCATACAAACTTTGTAAACAAGTTGTTTTTCTGGATATCATTTTTACATATGACTGACAGAACGCAAAAACATGTCAGTGTCAAGCATTAAAATAATATCAAATCCAAAACATCACATTTAGACAGTTCTGTTTGCCACATGCATGCAAAATGTGGGGCTTCTGTCAAGTGAAAAAATGACTGTAGTTTATTCATTTAAAATAGGATATTTTGAGACAGACTGAGACATGGAAATATATAATTTTTACTATGAAACAGTCTCTCAATAAAAATTCTTTTCTGAAATGTTTTTCTGAGACTAAATTGGGCATGCCAGTATGATGTAAAGCCTAAAAATGAATCATGGTGCAAACATTTGGATTTTTTTAGTTAATGAATTCATCCACATGTAAGTCAAGGTTATCTTAAAATTACAAACAAGACTGCAGCTATGACAACTCTACAATGACCACAGCAAGAATGACTTGCATTAAACTTGCTAGTTTTAGAAACCAAAACAATTTGCAGGAAATTCTAGCTTCTTAATCGTGTCTCTTCCTACTTGTTATTGCCCATACACAATCCCACACAAACACAGAGCTGCAGCTTTTGTGTGCAGACATACTGTAGCTACAGACAGATGTTTGCAAACCTTCACACAAAGGTAATGGAGAAGCAGCTGCATGGGGAGCAGGAACAGGTTAAGCAAGGCAGATAAAGAAGTGCTGTACAGCTGACATACGGAGGAAACTGAATGGCAGAGCACTTACTGTATCCAGGTTACCATGGTATTTTTTTTACAATTAGTACATCAATGAGAATGTTTGAAATTGACAAAATGTAGGTCTTGAAAGATATTGATTGCAAGGCTGGGAAATGCAAACAGAAAACAACAAGATTTTTTACCATATTTTATAGAAAGCAGGTGTTGCTTTAAATATGTATAAATTATAATAAAGTATGCAAGCAGACCTTATACATTCATGTTGACCTAGAAAAGTACAGCTGCATTCCTTTGACCAGTTGGAGAACCCCGAATGGAAAGCTCAGCAGAAAAACTATGCAATGCTGAAAGGCAGAGCTTTCTCATCCGTTCCCGACTGTAATGAGAAGCGACTTCCCAAACAGCAGATTTGAACTATTTTGGACAGGTTGAGTGTTACAGAGCAGGAGGAGCTGATTTATGCTTACAGTTAACATGGAGAAAGTCGAAAGCAAGGGTGAACATACAGGAAATGATGCACGTGTGGTTGGAGTGACTCATGACCTCAGTATGCTATAGATGAGTTGTCCAGATGTGTCCCCATCTTTCTCACTTTCATCACATTCCCTCAAACTTTTTCCTGGTCCCACAGTAAACTTTTAGGTTTGGAAAAGCACATGTGTGCTCTCATTCTGGCATTCCATTTTCCACCATGTTTACTTGTTCTCACTTGAACATAAATGGAGGTTTTTTTTTTTTTAATTTTACATATATTCAATGCCAAAAAATGCTTAGAATAAACACAACACAGCAATAGTAATAAGATAAAATAACCAACTGTGTTACACTCCCTCCCCGCAATCCCATTAGGGATAAGCGGTCAGAAGACGAGATGAAAATATTCCTGAAAAGTAACTATGTCTGTTTTTGATCGTCATCCAAACCTGATCAAGTCCTGCTTCTTATAATGTATGAGCATTGCTAAAATAAAAATCCTTTGAAAGACACATTTTTGTATAAAATAGCCCAGACTTGTGACCTGCTGAGTTGGACTAAAAAAATATTTTAAAATGAGTGAGTTTGACTAAACATTTCCAATCACTGAATTAGTTTTTTAATCTGGAAATTATTTCTGATGGGACACGTGAAGAAACATTTGCAGCAATTATTGTACAACACGAGAAATCACATGTCGTAATTATGTAATTTTTAAAAACACATTTCAAATAATGAATTACAGTAGAAAAAATAATTTGTTAATGCAATGAGAAGTTTGCGCTGCCAAGAGAATAAAAACAAACCAGTCACTAAGCTTTCCTCTGAGTCATGTTTTGCATATTTTTTCATTCTTAACAAGTAGTTTGAAAGTAATTTATTGCAAAAAGGCAGTTAAGATGTGTCTATTTATGTCACACTAATGGTGCAAAAATAATGCATAAGTTTTTAGAGGTATTTTTTTGTTTTTTTTTATTGGGTATCATGTGTGGCCGTTATCCGACGTTCTATAAAGACATCTAGTTGTGCTGCCTTTTGTAGAAAGCTACAAACAAGACTTTTTAAGTAGGTCAGAGAGTGTGGGTTCTTTGGAAGAAGTTTAAATTTTACGACTGGGAAGCGACTAAAAGAGCAACAGCCGGTCCTGGAAACCTAGAAATTACATCATGGCAGGTTTACGTCTAAAAGTAGGGTTGGATGCAACAAATCACCCGAACTAGGGCTTATCCCAGAGTTGTCACTAAGCCTCCATTCCCAGCATGCACAGTACCTGCTAGCCTTGTACAAGGAGACATACTGTGCTACTTAGGACAGACCCCAGCAAGAAATCTCCTTAAGAGGTCATGTGCTGTAAAAAGGGAAAGAAGTCGGCACATTTTCATTTATTTAACAGTTAAGTTTAAGCTTCTAGTCTTTACCGAGTTTTACTCCCTTTCACCTTTTTAGTTTCTCAACCAAACTTATAAAGTGTTGAAGTTTTAAAGAATGTCAGTTTCAATGACAGTTAGGGTGGGGCAAAAATGTAGATCCACATTTTTCTTCACACGTAATTATCATCATAAAATCTTTTCCAGCGTTAATTTTTACATTTTAAAAAAGCGGTTATTTAGACATGCCTGTGTTTTTCTTGGCTTTGCCAGAGGCAGAAGGATGGAAGGAAAAAACATGTTGAAAATAAGTTCCTTAGCGAGAGGAAAGCTAAGTGAATAAAACAGCTGGTTCTGTTTTTTTAATTATGCTCTTGTTTTTTTATAGCATGGCTTCAGACAGAGCCACAGTTAATGAATCCAGACTGTTTTGCCACCTCTGGGGAACAGGCAGAAGGGAGGAATGATGCACATAGGAGGAGAAAAAAGAGAATGGGAGGAGATAGAAAAGTCTGTTAGGTTTGTCGAAGCCATTTTTGGTCAGTAGAAGTAGAAGAAAATGGAGAGAAAAAACTGTCCGAGAGGAAGGGGAGCACATTTTTGTGGACCGTTTTTCTCTGTTCATTGCACATTCACCTCTTTCGTCTTTTCACTGTATGTTTTTTTATTGCTTAGTCAGCGACTCTGTGCTGTTGGGCAGCTGGATGGATTTAAACAAAAGAAATCTGTTCAGAATTGAGAGCACATTTGGGACTCTGACCTCAGATTCATATAAACTTTGAAAAAGCTGCCTCACAATGGGGATATTTATTTTTATTCTTCTGCTTTTCTTCATTTTTACTTCCATCTGCTTAGTTTATCTCTTTTTTTTCCACATTTCATCAGACCCAAAATATTTTAAAGTGTTCCACATCTCTCCCCATGCCCAGCAGGCCCTTCACAAAAATGTGTCAGTTTCCTAAACACACAGGGATCCTCTGAATTTACAGCAAGATTTATAGGCCCGTAGCTGGTCATTTTCACTACGTGCACCTCTTTTCGCAGAAGAATCTGCTTAATCATTTCCTGCACCTAAGCACTCTTTTTTTTGTTGTTGTTGTTGTTGGTGGTGAAACTGATCTTCTGGTTTTGACCTGCTCACCTTGTAACACATCCGCCATGTTAGTGCTGTGCACTGCATGAGCAAAGACCCCTACAGTAAGACTGTTATCTTAGATACGAAGTGTTTTTTCGAGAGTCAATCTGTGTCAAGTTAGCAATGGAGGGAGCCAAGTTTGCAGCAGCTGTGAAAATACAGGTCATTTGGTTTATTCAGCTTTCCAATTTTTCTTTCAGTCTCCAGAGTTTTCATTTAAATAGCCCGCCAGTGCTGGCAGAAATGCACACATCCTTGGAATTAAAAGAAAAAAAAGATAAAAATTTCTTTACATAAAAACTTGCATGCATATTACATGGAGGAGGTCAGTTGTCTTGATGAAATATTTATTTAAAACCCCATTTTTAAATCATGTTTCTTTTATTAGAAAAATGTTTTTATGTTTTAGAGACCATATCGATGGTTTAACAACAATAAGTTATGGTCATTACAAGTGGAAAACATGATCAGAAGCATGACTAAAAAATAAATTTTTTTGCCAAAGTCAAACCATGCTTTTGTTATTTTATGACCCAAAACTCACTTTGATTACATGATTCTGGTTGAGGTTTCTTTTTTCTCTGCCTATGACTGCTAATGCTGCTGTCTTCGCAAGAACCGAAACACTAGAAACCCTGTTGGCTCACTTGTAATGTACTTTTCTTTGTGACATTATACAAACAATACATTTTGACTTATTTAGGTAATGAGATGTGCCATTTAGATGACAAGTGAGATCATTTTCACATTCTAGCAGTAACAGTCTGAAGTCTTTTAAAACGTTTTGAATATGTTACATATTTTTGTGGGTCATAAAGTATTCTTAAATTAGTTACTGTCTTAGAAATCGGACCTATGTTGACATTAATTTGAGGAAAAGAATTTACTGAATTAGGCTTTGTTACCAGTAAACTGGGAGTGAAACCCATCTCCCAAAACATCTGTGCTTCATTTATTTGTTTTATTCTTAGATAAACTGTTTTTAGTTTATTGTGTTTTGCGAAAAAAAAAAATGCAATTGTCATGTTGTCTTCTGAGCCACTCATTCCTGATGATTCCACGGGAAGTGCCGGAGTCAATCCTGGCTAATTTCAGGCAAGAGGCATGGCACACCCCAACAGGGCACCATTCTGTTGTGTAGCCACACATTCACACCCTTACTCATTCCAGGGGGAAATTTCATTGCACACGTATTGGAGAGTGGGAAGAAACTGGAGTGCCCGGAGAAAACCCATGTATACCCAGGGGGAGAACATGCAAAATCCACATAGAAAGGGCAGTGTTTCAAGCCTCCAATCTGGGACTCGAACTCCTAATCTTCTTGGTGTGAATCCACCGTGATACCGACGACACCACCGTGTATCCCAGCATTGTCAATAGAGTATTTTAATGAAACAATGAATTGTTTACAATCTCAATTGTCCTTTTCTTAAAGGGAAAGATGTGATAAAGTACTCTTCTATCAGTACGTTTAAAATGTGACAATGCATTTTGAAAACTTATGTGTCCCTATGTTAGACAGAAAGGATGTGGGTAGATGTTGAACCAGGAGTAAAATCAGTTTTGACCTTGTGCCGTGAACAAACGCTTATCACTCGCAATGTATTTACTTAGATGTTTTCAACAGAAAGAAATGGTGAGAAATAAATAGGTTTCATATGGGACAGCATCAAGACATTTTTTATTTCACAATGTAGAGTACAGTATGATTTTTTTTCTGTTTTCAATCACTTCATTTAAATCATATGCTGAGCCACTTTTGATATACCATAAAATAATAAATTTTTATTTCAATTATTTTCTTCTAGTTTAAACTCAAATGGGTTTCTTTTTAAAATGAGTGGTATAACTTGTACAATTATGCTTTTGTTTTAAGAAATCAAAACGAAAGAGAGGAAGAAGGGGGAAGGTCAGACCACATGGTTATTTACGTCTTTTATTCCACTGTTTTACTCTCTCTCCGACACTCCCTCTTCACCACATTCAAAACACTTTTGATAAAGACGAGATCCCACTGCTTTCATGTTGAACTTCATTAAACTTTTCCACAAAGTCTGTGTGTGGTGCTCACATCTGTCTGGGTGTTTGGTTTTCTGTTAGGGTGCTGGGAACTGGCCCTTCAAACACAGCTTCTGAAAAATAAACTGGGGAAAAACTGTAGAGCTCCCACGTTGTTACTGTCTCCATCCAACAACACCTACAGTCTAATGGATACTTCTCAACGGATGCTCCCTGTCACCATGTCACAAACTATGTCTTTAATCTAAACCCTGAGCAGCTTTTAGCTTAAGTACTCTCATAACTATGACTCAACCCTCCACCCATTTGTTAGATCATGTACGGAAACATCCTTCATAACAAGTTCTTTGCCATTTAAAGTGAATCACCACAAACACTGAAATCACCACCTCACTGCACATCTATTTTAATGAGTTTAGTTTAGCTGAACAACATTTAATATAAAAACAATACAGACACAGAAAAAATAACAACACGTGTTCACCTAAAAGTAGTAGTAGTAGCCTACGCCTCTTGCAGAGTAGTACTTATATTTTTACATACAAAATTATTATTATTACTTTTTTTCCAATATAACTTCATAGACATGCACATAAGCATATACAAACATCTGTATACATGCACATACCCATGCACATGTAAAGACATGTATGCATGTACGTATATGCATGTAAATGTAGATACAAAATAAAATTACTTTGAGTTCCGTCACTATTTTTGTTTATGGTCGTACAAAATAAAATAATAACAAAGTTTCATCATTTTTTTTGGTTTAAGGTCACACTAAATAGAATACCTAAAATATATAACTGTGTTTCTGGTCATATAAAATAATGTAATATTCTTAAGTTATATTTTTTTGTTTATGGTCGTACAAAATAAAAATAGTAAATTTAAGTGATAAAGATAACTGATATGCATCTTTCCTTTTTTTTTAAATTCTCTCTTTGCTTCTGTCCAGATGTGGAGCAGATGGCCATTGATTGGCTCACCGGAAACTTCTACTTCGTGGATGATGTGAACGACAGGATCTTTGTGTGTAACAATGATGGACAAACATGTGTCACCCTCCTGGACCAGGAGCTGTACAACCCCAAAGGCATAGCTCTGGACCCAACTATGGGGTCAGTTTGACCTACAGCAAATGTATAAATCCTGCAACCTTCATGAATCGTTGGCTAGTTTTTACACATTTTGAAAATTCTATCAAGCAAATTTGAATTTAATTGTTTGAAATTAGCTGTCCAAAATTAGATGCAATTGTTTTTGGTTTTATAGTTTTATAAGTAACTGATAAAAAAGATTATTTTTTTGTTTGTTTTTTGGGGGGACCAATGTGGAATAGGAAAGAGAGATTCCATTAGCACTGTTAAAACTACGAGAAACAACAAATACATTTTTAAAATGTTCAATTTTAACAAAGTGTTTTATTCAAAGATACAAGCAGTGTTGCAGTGTTCGTTTTGGCTGAAGTGACACTTTAAATAATGCTCTATTGTTTGGGATGTTGTTTGTTTTATGGGTTTACTGTTGGAATGTAATACATTTTGCTGGCTTTTTAAGTCAGAAAGTAGGACAACATTGTTAGCAAATCCAACTTGTTTTTTTAGACACCCTAAAATAGCTTCTTAGATATTCCATATTTATTTTAACGGATAAAGATGTTTTTCATTTACTCATTAGTTTATGCTATATTATTTTTCATCTTGTGCTGGAACTGTGGTTGATGAGCCAGTCAATGGAAATTAAACTAATTTATCTATGTTAATAATATTCAGTTTTTCTATTTTTTTTTTCTGTAGAAAAGTGTTCTTCACTGATTATGGTCAGATTCCAAAAGTGGAGCGATGTGACATGGACGGACAGAACAGAACCAAACTTGTTGACAGCAAGATTGTTTTCCCCCACGGCATCACACTGGACCTCGTTAGCAGGCTGGTTTACTGGGCTGACGCTTACCTCGATTACATCGAGGTTGTAGACTATGAGGGCAAGAATCGACACACCATCATCCAAGGCCTGTTGGTGAGAAACTATCCTCTCTCTAAGTGCTTTTTGCAATCCTCGGATCTAAAATAAAATGCTTCATTAGTATGTTTTATAGGTTCTTGTTTATCCATGGTATTTATGACACCCATGTGAGTTCCTATAATGTTTTCTTGATCTGTGAGAAGATCTGGACATAAAACAGGCTGATTAATGTTGTTCAATATGAAGGCCGATGATGAAGCAGCATGTTGGCTCTTAAACCTGTTACCATGGCTTTTACCGTGGTCTGTAAGAAAGAAACAGCTTTCTATTACTCACTGAGCCAAAACACATAGACATGCAAGCAAATGTGTTCACACACACACACACACACACACACACACACACACACACACAAACACGCCACCACCATCTTTTCATAGATTATGAGCCAGATTCACAGAAACGATTCTGTGAGTGTGAATCTATTCAAGGCCATTAGTACATGGACATCAATATAAAAACAAGTGATTGCTGATGGAGGTGTTCATATGATGTTGTTTATCAAAGCGTGTGTTGTGTTGAATGTTTACAGCGGTATGAAGCATGTAAAATGTCACTTTTTTCTCAGTTTCTTTAGGTTAAAGCTGTTTCATTCTGTTTTTGTGTGAAGATATTTCAACAAATATCACCGGTGTCATGTTTTGTTGTGTGGGTATCAAAATATTTTGCTCATTTTTAGACCAATCGTCTCAAACATTACCACAGCCATATTTTGAAATTTCTGACACTTTTATTGCATCACTTTTGCAATGTGTGTCTTTTTTTTCTCCTCCATCATACAGATATAATGATCATGTTGTACCAGTCTCCAAGTAAAGCAGTGGTCTGTTTCAGTTCTTCCCAGGTGGAAGTTTAGTATCATATTCTTCATGTCTGATACTTTTAAACAAAACAAATCAGCCATGGTTATAGTGGTGCTGTGCCACCAGTTTGGGTTCATTTGAAAAGGAGTGGTAGTGAATGTGTCTAAAATCCCTTTTTTTAAAAAAATACCCCTGGTACCACAATGGGAAAATTTCTGTGCTACCTTGCACTGCATCAGGCAGCCACAACGGCACCAATGATGGGAGAAACTAGTGGGTTAGGTGTCTGCTGCAAGGACAACTTGGTGTCTCAGTGGGATTTGAATCAGCTTCTCCCAGTCCAAGGACAAACACTCTACCACTGAGCCAATGCCCCCTCTAGAAAGTAACTTGAAGTACTTAAAGTGTGCATACTGATTCCATGTTTTCAAATCTAAAGCTGTGATGGGGTTATGTCAGGTTTATTTGAACATTAAACAAAGTTAACAACCGAAGAAAAACACAACAGAGACCACAGGAGAATGAGATTATAATATTTCTTTTAATCTTCAGAGAAAAAGATCTAGAGATGACTGTCTGCGAGACAGGCTCACAAACAACCACACATCAGTTCTTCATACACAAGCTTCTTATACTAGAAAAAGACACAGATCCAGATTGACACAGACACTCTCTATTAACGAAACTTGCTGACAAAAGTAGATTAAAATGGTCACTGCTTGTAAACGAAGTTCGCTGACAGAGACAGATAACAATGGTACAACTCAGTTTCTGGGCAAGAAAGATAAACAGGCAAAACTGTTGAAACCGGTACTTCCCAGACACACAAACATCTTAATATTTCTTACAGTTATTTCACTAATGATCCAGTATCAAAAGTCTGTATCAACATTGTGGTCACAATCATCCTCAAAATAATCAGTTTTTCCACTTGTCATCCTACTTTTTGGAACAAACATTGACAGCAAAACAATCTCCACTTGGGTGAAGAAAAAAGTGCCATCATTTTCCAGTTTTATATTTGATCTCCTTTCAACAAACTCTTTTTCTAATGTCTAACTTCTTATTTTTAGATCGAACATCTCTACGGCCTTACTGTGTTTGAAAACTATTTGTACGCCACCAACTCAGACAACGCTAACATGCAGCCAAAGACCAGTGTGATCCGGGTCAACCGCTTCAA